>BTHU01000011.1:86577753-87905253 GCA_036184795.1 Tokudaia tokunoshimensis
AGGCATTCCTCTGCCAATCTTTTGGCTGGAACCACAACCCCTTGGTTGATGACTTAGTCCCTGGGAGCCCTGGGGCATCTGGTTGGCCGACATTGTCATTCTTTGGATGGAGCTGCAAACCGCCCCCCCCCCAGCTTCTCCAGCTTGCCCTCCAACTCCTCCATAGTGAACCCCACGCTCAGACCAATGGTTGGCTGCTAGTATTCACCTCTGTATCTGTAAGGCTCTGGTAGGGCCCCTCCAAAAGACAACCATAAATGGCTCCTTTCGGCACACGCTTCTTGTCATCCATAATAGTTTCGGGGTTTGGTGACTGTTTATAGGATGAATCCCCAGGTAGGACAGTCTCTGGATGGCCTTTTCTTCAGTCTCTGCTCCACTCTTTGACTCCGTAGTTGTTCCTGCGATTATTTTGTTCCCTTTCTCAGAGGAACCGAATCACCCCCACTTTGGTCTACCTTCTTCTTGAGCTTCCTGTGGTCTGTGAATTGTAACATGTTTATTTTGAGAACCATGCCTGTCTTAATATTTGTAAATAATGTGTTATTATGGCTCTAATACATTCATCTAGATATGTGTGTATCTGAAAGAATATCTTATACATCATTACTGAATGTTCTAAATATACCTGTGTATTAACTAGAAGGAAAAATATTATTTAAAATACCTTTTAAAATAATCATATGCATCTCATTTAGCAGATATTTCAGAGAAAATTCAAGAATGTTCAGTGAGGAGTGTAATTCCTTTATTAGTCTGCTAATATGTGTAGATTTTTATTACATCTTGAGATATCTCTGAAGGTAATATTCTTACGCCTATGTAGTGGCATGTGCCTGTGATCCCCACATTCAGGTGGATCTCTATAGTTTGAGGCCATCTTAGTTGACACAGTGAGTCTGGCTGAGGTGTCAGCCAGAGCTACATAGTGAGACTCTATCTCAGGAAACAAATAAAATTGTCAGACAAGTGAAGTAGTATATTTAGGTATAGGACCTAGGACCTGGGGAAAGAAGGGTTCAAATAGCTTGTGACTTTGAAAAATGTAGATGAAGTCAGGTGGGCTATGGTGGCACATGCTTTTAATTCCAGCATTTAACTCCGGAGGCAGAGACGGGTGGGTCTCTGTGAGGTCTAGGCCAACCTGGTCTACAGAGAAACCTTGTCTTGAAAAAAATTAAAAAGTATGTACATGAAATAAGCCAGGCATGGTGATATACACCTTTAATCCCAGCACTTGAGAGATAGGGGCAGTCGGTTCTCTGAGTTAGAAGAAGCCACCATTGTTTACACAGTTTCAGGACAGCCATAGCTACACTGAGAAACCCTGTCTTGGAACAAAAGAAAGAAAGGAAGGAAGAAGGAAGGAGTAGAGGGTGGTATTCTAGCAAGTTAAGTGCATTTTATTTTTAGCAGTCTATCTTAGAGGAGAGATACTATGTTCTCTATATCAGTGTATTTGGACCATTTCATTGCTTGATCATTATTCATATTTATTACATATTTGTGTATTTATCATGTGTGTATGTGTTTGTGTTTTCACGAGCTCACTAGAGTGTGCCACTGCTTTAGGGCACTGGCTGTGTGCCTCAGCATACATGTGGAAGGTAGAAGACTTGAGGGAGTTGACTTTTCTCCTTCTATCTAGCACGTGGGTGCCATTGACTATACTGGTCTCCAGGCCTGGCAGAAAGCACCTTTACTGACTGAACCACGTCATCAACTCCACCAGTTCTTTATAGTGGCCATCCTAATCTATATGAAATAATGTCTCGTGGTTTTTATTGCGGGATTTTCAAGGATCTACTTCAAAATATATAAATTTCCCATAAATAAGCCATGGAGACTTCTATATAGTTTAAAGCCTTTGCTGGGGCAGTCTCTCTGCTAGCTCATCTACCTCACACTGACTTCCCTGTAGCCCCCACCACATGGCTAGCTCTTTACCCTGCTCCACTCAGGCTACCATTCCATGGCCTCTTTGATCCTCCTGCCTCTGCTTTCATCCTTCTTGTCTCTGGTTGTCCAAAAGTTCCACCACTTTTGCCCCAGCTCTTGGCTGGCAGCTCTCTATTATAACCAATCAGCAGTAAGACAATGCCAAAACATCTCTTTGGCTACCTTTGGTCAGTGAAGGTTGCCCTACTGGCATGTTTTTTAGGGTAGGTGTGGAAGGACAAACATTTATATAGAAAACCTGGTGATGGGTCATGGAAATGTCAATACCAAAATCCTGTCAGCACTTATCTCTCTGCTGGTACAGAACTAACAATTAAAATGCAGCACAATACAGTGCAAAGGTCACCCAACAGTCTGACGTTCTTCTTCTCCTAGTGGCTAATAATGTTGAGTGTCTTTACATGAGTCTTTTATATGCCTTCTTTGGAAATGTTTATTCAAGTCCTCCTCTTTGGTTGTATCAGTTCTTTACATCCCTGGGTACTGGTCTCTTATCAGACAGGCTTTGTAAATTTTTTACTGTTTTACTCTGAGTCCTGTAATGACAATTTTGGCATTTTGGTTTCTTAAAAAAACAAAACAAAACACAGAAATATAAGGATGTGTGCTCTTGTTTTAATCCCAGGTATGGAGATGGGGATGCTTTGAAATGACCACAGCTCCTGACTGTGATTTACCTCATGCTCTAGCAGAGGCATGGTTTTGCTAGCTACAGATAGTTTGTAGCAATTGTGTGACATTTGGAATCCGGGGAACTTTCTCAGAGTGTATATGAATTGTAGGGCCTGAGAGGGGGGATTGATGGTCATTGGTCATTTAAAGAAGTTGGTTATGGTTTGTTAGAAGAAACACAAGGAAAGAAAGTAGATTCAGGGATATTTCTAATAACTTTCTCCCCCCTATCTTTGTTTCTCTCCCATCTAGTGATTGTGGGCTAAAGGCACTGGGGAGGGGTGGGAAAAAGAAGAACCCGTAGCAAACGCCAGCTACAGAGTCCTTTTAGGCACCAGTTTTTAGTTTTAATGAAGTTCATTGTATCTAACTTTTCCTTTATTTCTTGTGGATTGAGAGCCATTTTCACAAAATCAGATTTAATTTTATAACCATGAATGTCTGGAAGGTGTCTTACAGCATTGCTTGGCTTCTTGAACTCAGGAAGCCAATGCATGTGTTACACAGGTTGTGCAGCACAAAACTCCACTGGGGATTCTGGCTTTGAAATCTTAAAACAGGCAGAGTTTATAGAGCTACAGAAAAAGCAAATCCTGTAAGGCCCCAGAGGGAAGGCATGGCAAAACAGAGTGTGTCTTTTGGGCTCAGGAGTTCATAATTATCCTATTGTTGAGTTTTAACACTGACAGGTAATTAGTCCTGATGGAGAGAGGTTTCTTTTTCTGTGTTTTTACCTACCTGATCCATCCACTTTATACTAAATGGAGAAATAAAGCCTAAGGATAATGTCCCCTGAAGAAAAAACAAGTTGTGTTGGTTTATATTGGCTCTAATTGTAGACTGTTATTTCTAATCAGAAAGTGGATTTGTTTATTTCACAACAAGAAAGGTAAAATATTTGGCCTAAGCTAAGATGTATGTACAAATACTCAAAGGTACATTAAGGTGATTCTACTAATGTGAAGGGCCTCTTTTTTGTCTGTTAGCATCGGGCCCTGAATAACTTTGTAAATTAAATATTTATAATTATAGACCTGTGGTGTTTCCTTGCATTGGTGCCCTTTCCCAGAGCTGTCTGGCATCCATTTTATGTTTTTAAAACAGTTGAAAATGTCATGATGCAAGTGTTGCTCAGGTCCACCTGCCCCTCCTTCCATGGATGGCTGTCACTGGAGCTGGGTGTCTGTCTGCCTCCCGATGAAGTCCCTGAGTCAGAGTCAGCCTGCTGCACTGCTGGGCTTTTGTCATTTCTCATTAAAAAAAAAAAAACCCAAACAAACAAAAACAAAAAACCAAAAACCAGTTTTTTCATTATTACCAAGAACTTAGTGACAATAAGAAATAGGAAACTTGCTGCTAAATTATCTTTTCCCTGCCATTTAGTTTTTACTGCACATTATGTTTTAAGCCATAATATGTGAGTCCTATAGCATGTATGATTGTAACTAGAAGTATTATGGTGTTGATGATGGAATTTTGTGCATGCCAGGCAAACTATCACTAAATTACAGCCCAGTTTACAAGAATTTTTGTTTTTTCTTTCAGGTGAAATTCCTAAGCAAGTTAAAGTGAAAAAGCTGAAGAACCTAAAAACTCTGGATTCTAAACCTGGTATTGACTTTTATTGATGACTTTTCTTATTTTGTATCTACTTGTGCCATAGTGCATGTGTGGGTGTCAGAGTGCAGTCTGGGAGGGTTATTTCTCTCTCCACCATGGATCCTAGAGATGGAAGTCATGGAGTGTGGCAGCACAATCACCGTTCCCTGCTGAGTCAGTCTGTTGGCCCAGACTTTTATTAATTTCTAGTGTATACTCACCTAGGCTGTTGTCTCTTTCTGCTTATCTTCTTTTCTTAGGAGTTTATACTTCTTACAAGCCATATCTAAACAGAGATGAGGAGATCATAAAACAACTCCAGAAGGTAAATATCTGCTCATACTATTAAATCTCCTCATTGAGGTATGTAATATTTAGTCAGGCAATGCCTGATTCTTGTTTTGTTGTTGTTGTTTGTTTTTATATAATAATGTGAAGTTGAATCTCACTTTTTAAATCCTATACTGCTGATTGAACCTCATGCATGCTAGACAAGGGCTTTACCAATGACACGTATCCCTAGCTTAGAATCTTATTTTTTCTTCTTTTAGCCCTGGCTGGCCTAGAACTTACTATGCAGACCAGGCTGGTCTTGAACTTGTAATCTTCCTGATTTTGCCTCCTAAGTACTGTATTACAGGCATGTGCCATCTTGCCTTGGCTTGGATTATCTTTGAAAAATTAAAAAATCCGTGTGTGTGTGTGTGTGTGTGTGTGTGTGTGTGTGTGTGTGTGTGCGTGTGCTTGTGTGTGTGTGTGTGTGTGTATGTGTGACTCAATTCTCTCTTTCCACCTTTTATTTGGGTTCCAAGGGAAAATACCTTTACTCACTGTGACATCTTGCTGGCTCTGAGTCATTTTTTTTGCCTTGCACACCTCAGACCAGAATCACTTTTAAACCCAACCTTAGGTTTGTATATTGTTGCTCAAACTTGTAATATCAGCACTAGGAAACTGAGAAAGAAGGATCTAAGTTCTAGACCGAGATGGCTCACCAGGTGACGGTGTTGGCTGCCAAGCTGACAACCTGATTCAGTTCTGGGAGGGACCCACATGCTGTAAAGAGAGAGGATCAAACTAATTCCCATGAGTTGCCCTCCACACATTTTGCTGTGGTATGTGTATGCCACTTCCCACATCCCCAGTCACACATACACTGCTACATACAAAATAAATGTATAAACCTGAGTTCAGTCTCAGGATTTCCATGACAAAGACAGAACTGACTCCTGCAGGTTGTCCTCTGACCTACACAACCACTCCTTGACACACATGTGCACATGCACACATACAAACTAATGTAATGACCAAGCCAGCTCAGTCAGTTAACAGAGTCTCAAGGGAGGGAGTGAGGATTGAAAAAGAAGAAAAACAGACAAAATTATAACATGACTCCAGCCAGTGCTGAGGCTGAAGCAGCTTTATTTCTCTCCAGCCTGCTTTTATATCATTCTATATATATCTAAAAAACATGGTCAGTTCTTAGATCAAAGACAGAGTAATCAAGCGAAGTAGTAAATAAGAAGATCACATAAGATAGTAATTAAGTAAAGCCGTAAGCAAAAGAATCCCACAAGGTAATAAGTAAGTAAAGCAGTAACAAAGCCCCATGGTTACTGTTTCTAGTATTCTTATCTGAGCTACTTCCTTAACTGAGCCCAGTGACAAATGCCAAATTTCTAGAAGCAACACCAAAAGCTCTCAACAATGTAATAAAAGTTTTTAAATTAAAAAATTATCAAAAGATAAGGGACTGCAAAGATGGCTCAGTTGGTAAGGTGCACACACACACAAGATGCCAGTGCATAGACTTGAGTGTTGGCTCTGTAGATACAGAAAAATGCCAGTCATTCTGGAAACCTAGACATTGTGGAAATGTCACTAACAGTAAGAGAAAATTTGGGGTGGCTTTTTGTTTTAAGAAATGTCAGTAGTATTAATATAATATATGTAAAATAAAGATTATTTTCACTGTGAAGTTATGCTCTTAAGTATGGGATAAATGATAAGAATAAATCTATGTTCTCAGGTTTTTCTCTGAGGATTTTTAAATTTATGTTTGAATGATAAATGCAAATTATTTGTATTAATATACTATGGTATTTTGATATATGTATACATTGTATAAAGTTCATCAGGTTAAACATACCCATTTCTTCAAACATTTATCATTTCTTTGTGGTGAAAACATTTAAAATCCTTTCTTCTATGTTTTTTAGATATTTAGTGCATATTTATTCTGTGATTACCCTGCAATACAATTAGAAAACACTAAAACTGCTTGCTGCTGTCCAGCTGTAACTTAGTACAGTTACAGTTAAGCTTTCCCTCCCACCCTGGCTCTCCCCAGCCTCCAGTAAAGCTCCCTTTTACAGAATTTTACAAAATGAACTTAAATTACTTCAATATAACATTCTAGGTATTTTGGTTGGTTGGTTGGTTGGTACTAAATTTAAATGTCTAGTTACAAAGCAGTTGGAGTTGGTTGTTATCTTACATTTCCTGACACTAAAATATGGTTTTCCATTTTCTTCTTTTAAGGGTGTACAGCAGAAACGTCCTTCTGAGGCCCAAAGCGTTATTCTCCGACGCTATTTTTTGGAACTGACACAAAGTTTCATCATTCCATTAGTAAGTTATTAATCTTAATGATTTGTTGAGAGTGTATAAATGTGATTCCAGTCTTTCAAATCTTAAGTTTTTGCTTTGCCAATTAGTGTGTTTAGTGATTTAAAGTTGAGCCACTTAGGAGAGATGTGGATTCTTTGTTCTAACCCTGGTTCACTTGGTAAGTAATCTGATCCTCAGTTTGCTTGTCCTTGATATGTGGCTGATTCTATGGTCCCTAAATAACTTTGAAGTTCGTTAATGAATTTTTTGAAGTAGAGTTGAAGTTTATTAAGAGATGGTCAGTATACATTTCAAGCACTAGGTTTAAGAGAAAGAAGAGTACTCAGAAAGATCTCCCTAAGAACATGGTCATAGGCTTCTTGAAGGGTAGTCATGCGTTGTGAGTCTTTATTGAAATACTGATACAATTTTTTTTACTTGATAAAATTTTATTCTTTTTTTATTCACCATTCTTTTGAAATAGACACAGAATTGTCTGCCTTGCTTTTTTATTTCTGTGATAAGAGACTATGATCAAGGCAATGTATACAACAAAGTTTATTGGAACTTAGAATTGCAGAGGTTAGAGTCTGTGACCATCATGGTGAGGGGCATGGCAGCATGCGTGAAGTCACAGTGCTGGAGCAGTAACTGAGAGCCTAAGTCTTGGTCCATAGTCATGAGGCAGAGAAAGCTAACTGGGAATGACCTGAGCTTTCAAAGCTCAAGCTAACCCCTAGTGATACACTTCTTCCAACAATGCCATACCTCCTAATACTTCCCAAATGATTCCACCAGTGAGGGCAAGTATTTAAATATATGAATGAGTCTGTTCTCATTCAAACCACCACCACCATCTAGAATGCATAGTTAGACTGATTGGGTTAGATGGTAATAAAGGGATCATCCCAAGGCCTTGCACTTGCAAGGCAAATCCTCTGCCACTGAGCTATATCCCTAGCACTACACTACTGATTTTAAGAGCATGAGAAAGTTGAGCACAAAACAATAAGATGCAATCCATAATTCCAGGTGATAAACATTATAAGATACCAGCTAGCTGCCTTTAATATAAAATGGATTGATCAACCAAGGTTATTACCTAACAACCCCAACACTAGACAATAACAGGAGGATTGTTGAAAATCAGAGGCCAGTCAAAGGCCCAACAACCAAAAACCCTTCAACAACACTGAAAAGGCCTTGTATTGCAAAAGCAAGATGAGGTTTGTTTATGAAAGCATAGTGGCACGGGTGGCTGTATCTTCATTCGTATTTGTTACTTACCCAGTAGTCAAGTATAGTCTCCCCCATTTGTCTCTGTCTGTCTGTCTGTCTGTCTCTCCCTTCTATCTGCCCTTTCTTCCCCCCTTAGCCTTGGCTGACATGGAACCCGCTATGCAGATCAGCCTGGCCCCAAATTTGTGGCAATTTTCTTTTGTGTGTGCCTTGTGAGTGCTGGTATTATATGTGCATGCCACCACACCTGGCTAAACATAGTGTTTATTAGGTCCCCCAAAGCCCATTAAAAACTGTTAAAGTTGTATCACCATAAGGTCACAATTTATTATTTGTTTTGTCACTGTGACAAGTTCCCAAAAAGACAGTTCAAAGGAAGGATTTGTTTTTGCTCATAATTTCAGAGACTTGAGTGAAAGGTCAGCCTGTCCATTGTTTTAGGCTCAAAGTAAGGTAGTCTGTCACAGCAATTTGAACTTGTAAACAGAGGCTACATACTTCATGAGAAAGGGACAAGGTGTTCATCCAGGGTTGTACTGTCAGTGACCTCTTGTCAGGTCCTACCTCATCCTAGCTCATTCCATACAAATTTAGCAGTGGATTAACCCATTGATGACTTTTGTGCTTCTATCATTCACTCACCTCTCAGTTGCATCCCCAGCTAGGGAACCAAGCCTTCCATGTATAAGCCTTTTGGTAGGATGCTTTGTGTCCAACCACAGACACCCCTTACGATAGTGAGTTTAATACCAGTGCTACTCATTTTTTAGAAACTGAAGGGTTTCTACTGAATCAATTTGTTTTCTTTTTCGAGATAGGGTTTCTCTGTGCAGTCCTGGCTATCCTTGAACTAACTGTAAACCACAGAGATCTCCCTGCATCTACTTCCTAAATGCTAGGATTAAAGATTTTAGTGGGATTTTAACTTTGGGATTATAGACTACCCAGATAACTGAATTAATTTTTAAATTGCTATGAACATCTTAATTAGTGTGTTAAAGTTATTTTTATTAGATGCATATGTCACTTATCCAAAGACAATTTCCTACCAAATTGCTATATTAGATGTCAACTAGTCAACATGCAGACCAATTTATCCTAAAGGTCTAATAGACACTTTTGGTAATTGTTCTTTTTTTGTTTGGTTGATTTTTGAGACAGAGTATCTCTATGTAGCTCTGACTGTCCTGGAACTCACAGAGATTCTCCTGCCTCTGCCTCCTAAATGCTTGGATTAAAGGCATGTGCCAACATTCATGGCTTTGGTGATTGTTCTGTGTAGCCCTGCCTGGCCTGAAAAATCACTATGTAGATTAGGATGGCCTCCAACTCACAGAGATATACTTGCTTCTGCCTCTCAAGTCCTGGAATTAAAGACATGTGCTACTTTACCTTGCTGATTACTGGTTTTTAGTTTGGGGTTTTTTTTTTGTTGTTGTTGTTGTTTGTTTGTTTTTAGTTTTTTTTGTGGGGGGGGCAGGTTGATACCATATCCAGGAAGCTATATAACTCTGAAAAGGAACCTTAGCATATCCTCATTCTGATGTATGGTAGCCTTTAACTATTTATTGAATAAATAACTAGATAATACAGCTATTCTAAGAAACTTAGTGGAGTGAGATATAAATATCAGCAGTATGACACTGTCTTGGTCTGGAAATTGCATCATTATGTAGTTGCTATAGAATCTACAAACATTATATGAAAGCAACTTGTTCATTTTAGAAAAAAAGTATTCTTTTTTGGTTTTGGGATAGGATTTTGATCCACTTAAACCCATGTTTTGCTGAGGATATAATTCAGTGGTACAGTGAGCATTAGTGAGACCTTGGATTTGAGGCCTAAAATCAATTTTTTTGGTACTTAGAAGCATAAGCTACGGTGGGCCTGGCGGGCAATTCACTTCTGTATTCCTAGCACTCAGGAGGTTGAAGCAGGATTGTCACAAGTTGAAAGCTAGCCAAAGCTTATGCTGTCTCACAGACAATAACCAACACAACAAACCAATCAAAATGCAGAGCTGTGGAGCCCAATTCCAACTGAAAAATCCACAACACAGTTCTTCCATGTGGCTTAGGGATCATCGTGTAAGAGAGAGTAGAAAGAATGTAAGATCCAGAGAAATAGGAAGTTTGCTGTGAGATTTCATCTGTTAGAACACCAGAGGTTGATAAGATCAGTGGAACAGCTGGGTCAAAAGTCTTCGGGCTGCCATTTGCACTGGGGAGTCAGGTGACTCCACAACCTTCTTTACCTGGCCCACTAGGAGAGAGCAATCCCCCAGCAGTGCTTTTGCTTCTGAGCATGGAGGTGAGGTTTGCACCTTCTCTCTGGAGGGGAACAGCTAGGAGCACACAGGACGGACGATCAGTGGAGCAGCTGGGATAGAAGTCTTCCAGCCGCCATTTGCACCAGGGAGCCAGGTGGCTCCACAGCCTTCTATGCATAGACCCTGCCAGAGGAGAGTTGGTCTCCCAGGAGTACGGATATAGGCTTACAGGCCCACGGGAGGGACAAGCTCTAACCAGAGACAGCAAGACCAACTAATACCAGAGATAACCAGATGGCGAAAGGTACGCGTAAGAACCCTACCAACAGAAACCAAGGCTACTTGGCAACATCTGAACCCAGTTCTCCCACCACAGCAAGTCCCAGATACCCAGCACACTGGAAAAGCAAAAGTTCAATTTAAAATCGCATCTCATGATGCTGATAGAGGACTTCAAGAAGGATATAAATAACTCTCTTAAAGAAATACAGGAGAACATGGGTCAACAAGTAAAAGCCCTTAAAGAGGAAACACAAAAATCCTTTAAAGAAATACAGGAGACTCCTCCACCACCGCCTGCCCTGTTCATTACGACATGGTAGACCCCTACCAGTTCTGCCACATAGAAGACCCTAGTTCCTGATACTTTATAGAGAACCAGTAGAACACAGGACATTGGGTAAGAACAATTCCCCACCTCTGGAGGCCCAGAGCTGCGGACTAGGACCCACTACCCAGCAACCACCAAAACCTACCCTCCCTCCAGATTGCCACTCCCTTTCTGTCCCTTCTGCCCCTCCCTTCTCCTCCTCCACCACTGCCTGCCCATTCATTCCAACATGATAGACCCCTGCCAGTTCTGCCTTGGGGAAGACCCCAGTTGCTGATACTTTCTAGAGAACCAGCATAACGCAGGACATTCAAGAGCCAGCAGCACACTGGGCATTCGAGAACCAGCAGCCTGCCACAGGGAAGACCCCATCTCCTGATACTTCTGGAGAATCAGCTGTATGCAGGGCATTTGAGAGAAAGAGAATTCCAGGAGTACAGATACACAGGCCTCCAGGACAGAGAAGCCACAGTCAGAGAAAGCAAGACCAGCTAACACCTGAGATAACTAGATGGCCAAAGGCAAACCCAAGATCATTACCAACAGAAACCAAGGCAACATGGCACCATCAGAACCCAGTTCTCCCACAACAGCAAATCCTGGATACTCCATCACATCAGAAAAGCAAGAGCTGGATTTAAAATCAAATCTCATGATACTGATGGAAGACTTCAAGAAGGACATAAATAACTCCCATAAAGAAATACAGGAGGACATTGGTCAACAGGTAGAAGCCTTTAGAGAGGAAATACAAAAATCCCTTAAAGAAATACAGGAGAATATGGGTCAACAGGTAAGAAGCCATTAAAGAGGAAACACAAAAATCTCTTAAATACGGGGCAACATGGGTCAACAAGATAGAAGCCCTTAAAGAGGCAACACAAAAATCCTATAGGGAATTACAGGAAAACATGGGTCAACAGGAGAAACCCTTAAAGAGGAATCACAAAAATCCCTAAAAGAAACGCAGGAGAACATGGGTCAACGGGTAGAATCCCTTAAAGAAGAAACTCAAAAATCCCTTAAAGAATTTCAGGAAAACACAAACAAGTGAAGGAACTGAACAAAACTATCCAGGATCTAAAAATGGAAGTAGAAACAATAAAGAAATCACAAAGTGAGACATCTCTGGAGATAGAAAACCTTGGAAAGAAATTAGGAGTCATGTAAGCATCAACAACAGAATACAAGAGATAGGAGAAAGAATCTCAGGTACTGAAGATACCATAGAAAACATTGACACAACAGTCAAAGAAAATACAAAATGCAAAAAGCTTGTAACCGAAAACATCCAGGAAATCCAGGACACAATGAGAAGACCAAATCTAAGGATTATAGGTATAGAAGAGAGCAAGGATTTACATCTTTTTTTTTTTTTTTTGGTTTTTCGAGACAGGGTTTCTCTGTGTAGCCCTGGCTGTCCTGGAACTCACTTTGTAGACCAGGCTGGCCTCGAACTCAGAAATCCTCCTGCCTCTGCCTTCCAAGTGCTGGGATTAAAGGCGTGCGCCACCACCGCCCGGCTACATCTTTTTTTTTAAAGATTTATTTATTATTATATGTAAGTACACTGTAACTGTCTTCAGACACTCCAGAAGAGGGCATCAGATCTCATTACAGATGGTTGAGAGCCACCATGTGGTTGCTGGAATTTGAACTCAGGACCTTCAGAAGAGCAGTCAGTGCTCTTAACTGCTGAGCCACCTCTCCAGCCCCCGAGGATTTACATCTTAAAGGGCCAATAAATATCTTCAAAAAATTATACAAGAAAACTTCCCTAACCTAAAGAGATAGCCATGAACATTCAAGAAGTCTAAAGAACTCCAAATAGACTGGACCAGACCAGAAAGTCATCCTGGCACATAATAATCAAAACATTAAATGCACTAAACAAAGAAAGAATATTAAAAGCAGTAAGGTAAAAAGGTCAAGTAACCTATAAAGGCAGACCTATCAGAATCACACCAGGCTTCTCACCAGAAACTATGAAAGCTAGAAGATCCTGGGCAGATGTCATACAGACCTTAAGAGAACATCATTGTCAGCTCAGACTACTATACCCATCAAAACTTTCAATTACCATAGATGGAGAAACGAAGACATTCCATGACAAAACCAAATTTCCACAATATCTTTCCACAAACCCAGCTCTACAAAGGATAATGGGTGGAAAATACCAACACAAGGCAGGAAACCACACTGTAGAAAAAGCAATAAAGTAATCTTTCAACAAACCCAATTGAAGGAAACTACACAAACAGAATTTCACCTTTAACAAAGAAGATAACAGTAAGCAACAATCACTTTTCCTTAATATCTCTTAACATCAATGGTCTCAATTCCCCAATAAAAAGACACAGATTACCAGACTGGATACGTAAACAGGACCCAACATTTTGCTGCATACAAGAAACCCACCTCAGTGGCAAAGGCAGTCACTACTTAAGAGTCAAAGGTTGGAAAACAATTTTCCAAGCAAATGGTCCCAAGAAACAAGCTGGAGTAGCCATTCTTAAATTGGATAAAATTGACTTTCAACCAAAAGTTGTCAAAAAAGATAAGGAGGACACTTCATACTGGTCAAAGGAAAAGTCTACAAAGATGAGCTCTCAATTCTGAACATCTATGCTCCAAATGCAAGGGCACCCGCATTCATAAAAGAAACTTTACTAAAGCTCAAAGCATACATTGCACCCCACAGAATAATAGTGAGAGACTTCAACACCCCACTCTCAATGATGGACAAATCATGGAAACAGAAACTAAACAGAGACACAGTGAAACTAACTGACGCTATGGACCAAATGGATCTAACTGATATTTATAGAACATTTCACCCTAAAGCAAAAGAATATACCTTCCTCTCAGCACCTCATGGTACCTTTTCTAAAATTGACCATATAATAGGTCACAAAACAGGCCTCAACATATGTTGAGATACGAAAATATTGAAATTATTCCATGCACCTTATCAGATCACCATGGCCTAAAGCTGGTCTTAAGTTCAAAGAAAAACAATGGAAAATACACTTACACGTGAACTTTGAATAATGCTCTTTTCACCGAAAGCTTGGTCAACGAAGAAATAAAAGAAATTAAAGACTTTTTAGAATTTAATGAAAATGAAGACACATCATACCAAAACTTATGGGACACAAATGAAAGCAGTGCTAAGAGGAAAACTCATAGCTCTGAGTGCCTCCAAAAAGAAAATGGAGAGAGCTAACACTAACAGCTTGACAGTGCACTTGAAAGCTCTAGAACAAAAAGAAGCAAATACACACCTAAGAGGAGTAGATGGCAGGAAATAATCAAACTCAGGGCCGAAATCAACCAAATAGAAACAAAAAGAACTATACAAAGAATCAACAAAACCGGGAGCTGGTTCTTTGAGAAAATCAACAAGATAGATAAACCTTTAGCCAGAATAATCAGAGGGCACACAGGTAGTACCCAAATTAATAAAATCATTAATGAAAAGGGAGACATAACAACAGAAAATGTGGAAATTCAAAAAAATCATCAGATCCTACTACAAGAGCTTATACTCAACAAAGTTTGAAAATCTGGATGAAATGGATAGCTTTCTAGATACATACCAGGTGCCAACATTAAAACAGGATCAGAAAAACCATCTAAATAGTCCCATAAGTCCTGAGGAAATAGAAGCAGTTGTTAATAGTCTCCCATCCAAAAAAAAAAGCCCAGGACCAGATGGGTTTAGTGGGGAATTCTATCAGATCTTCAAAGAAAAGCTAATACTGATACTCTTCAAACTATTCCACGAAATACAAACTCAAGGAACACTACCCAACTCATTCTATGAACCCACAATAATGCTTATACCTAAACCAAACAATGGCCAAACAAGGAAGGAGAACTTCAGGCTAATCTCCCTCATTGAACATCGATGCAAAAATACAAAATTCTGGCCAACTGAGTGCAAGAATGCATCAAAACTATAATTCACCATGATCAGGTAGGCTTCATCCCAGTGATGCAGGGATGGTTCAATATATGGAAATCTATCAATGTAATCCACTACATAAACAAACTCAAGGAAAAAAAACCACATGGTCATTTCATTAGATGCTGAAAAGACTTTTGGCAAAATCCAGCATCCCTTCATGATAAAAGTCTTGGAGAGATCAGGAATCCAAGGCCCATACCTAAACATAGTGTAAGCAATATACTGCAAACTGGTAGCCAACATCAAATCAAACGGAGAGAAACTTGAAGCAATCCCACTAAAATCGGGGACCAGACAAGGCTGCCCACTCTCTCCCTATATATTCAATATAGTACTTGAAGTTCTAACCAGAGCAATAAGACAACAAAAAAAGGTCAAAGGTATACAAATTGGAAAAGAAGTCAAAATATCACTGTTTGCAGATGATATGATCATATACTTAAGTGACCCTAAAACTTCCATCAGAGAACTCCTAAAGCTGATAAACAACTTCAGCAAAGTGGCTTAATATAAAATTAACTCAAACAAATCAGTAGCCTTCCTCTACTCAAAGGATAAACAAGCAGAGAAAGAAATTATGGAGATGACACCCTTCACAATAGTCACAAGTAATATTACATACCTTGGTGTGACTCTAACAAAGCAAGTGAAAGATCTGTATGACAAGAACTTCAAGCCTCTGAAGAAAGAAATCAAAGAAGATCTCAGAACATGGAAAGATCTCCCATGCTCATGGATTGGCAGGATTAATATAGTAAAAGTGTCCATCTTGCCAAAAGCAATTTACAGATTCAATGCAATCCCCATCAAAATCCCCAATCAATTTTTCATAGATCTAGACAGAGCAATTCTCAAATTCATCTGGAATAACAAAAAACCCAGGATAGCAAAAACTATTCTGTACAACAAAAGATCTTCTTGGGGGAATCACCATCCCTGACCTCAAGCTCTACTACAGAGGAATAGCGATAAAAACTGTTTGGTATTGGTATGGAGACAGGCAGGAAGATCAAGGGAATAGAATTGAAGACCTAGAAATGAACCCACACACCCATGGTCACTTGATATTTGACAAAGGAGCTAAAAACATCCAGTGGAAAAAAGACAGCATTTTTAACAAATGGTGCTGGATCAACTAGAGGTCAGCATGCAGAAAAATGCAAATCGATCCATTCTTATCTCCTTGCACAAAGCTCATTTCCAAGTGGATCAAGGACCTACACATAAAACCAGACACACTGAAGCGTATAGAGGAGAAATTGGGGAAGAATCTTGAACACATGGGCACAGGGGAAATTTTTCTGAATAAAACACCAATGGCTCATGCTCTAAGAATAAGAATTGACAAATGGGACCTCATAAAACTGCAAAGTTTCTGTAAGGCAAAGGACATGGTCAATAAGACAAAACAACAACCAACAAATTGGGGAAAGATCTTTACCAATCCTACATCTGATAGAGGGCTAATATCCAATGTATACAAAGAACTCAAGAAGTTAAACTCCAAAGAGTCAAATAACCCTATTAAAAAATAGGGTACAGAACTTAACAAAGAATCTTCAACTAAAGAAACTCGAATGGCTCTAAAGCACCTAAAGAAATGTACAGCATCCTTAGTTATCAGGGAAATCAAAACAGCACTGGGATCCCGCCTCACACCTCTCAGAATGGCTAAGATGAAAAACTCAGGGGACAACAGATGCTGGAGAGGATGTGGGGAAAGAGGAACACTTCTCCATTGTTGGTGGGATTGCAAGCTGGTAAAACCACTCTGGAAATCAGTTTGGTGATTCTCAGAAAACTAGACATAGTACTACCTGAGGACCTAGCTACACCATTCCTGGGCATATACCCAGAAGATGCTCCTACATGTAATAAGGACACATGCTCCGCTAGGTTCATAGCAGCCTTAGTTATAATAGCCAGAAACTGGAAAGAGCCAAGATGTCCTTCAACAGAGGAATGAATGCAGAAACTGTGGTATATATACACAATGGAGTACTATTCAGCCATTAAAAACAATAAATTCATGAAATTCTTAGGCAAATGGACGGAACTAGAAGATGTCATCCTGAGCGAGGTAACCCAGTCACAAGAGAACACTTTTGGTATGCACTCACTGATAAGTGGATGTTAGCCCAAAAGCTCAAAATAAACAAGACACAATTTGCAGACCAGAGGAAGCTCAAGAAGAAGGAGAACTGAAGTGGGGATGCTTTGGTTCCTCTGAGAAAGCGAACAAAATACCCATAGGAGCAATAAAGGAGACAAAGTGTGGAGCAGAGACTGAAGTAAAGGCCACCTAGAGACTGTCCGCCCTGGGGATTCATCCTATAAGCAGTCACCAAACCCAGACACTATTATGGACGACAAGAAGTGCATACCAAAAGGAGCATGTCATTGTTGTCCCCAGGGGTTGGGGGAGGCTTACACATACAGAGGCAGATGCTAGCAGCCAACTATTGGACTGGGGTTGGGGTACCCAATGGAGAAGTTGGAGGGCAGTCCGTAAGAGCTGAAGGGGTTTACAGCCCCATGGCAAGAACAACGATGTCGGCCACCCAGATGCCCCAGAGCTCCCAGGGACTAAACCATCAACCAAGGGGGGTACACATGGTTCCAGCCAAAAATGTGTTAGAGGAATGCCTCATTGGGCATCAGTGGGAGGAGTGGTCCTTGGTCCAGATTCCACAACAAAGGGAAATCGAGGGGGGAGTGGGTCGGGTGGATGGTCATATACTTGGAAGCAGGGGGTGGGAGGAGGGGTTGGGGGTTTTCAGGGAGGGGGGAAACTGGGAGAGGTTTTTAGCATTTGAAATGTAAATAGAAAAAATTAAAAATAAAGAAAATAATAATAATAATAAAATACAGGAGAACATGGGTCAACAGGTAGAAGCCCTTAAAGAGGAAACACAAAAATCCCTTAAAGAATTATAGGAAAACACAAACAATGAAGTGAAGGAACTGAACAAAATCATCCAGGATCTAAAAGTGGAAGTAGGAACAATGAAGAAATCACAAAGGGAGACAGCTCTGGAGATAGAAAACCTTGAAAAGAAATCAGGAGTCATAGATGCAAGCATCAACAACAGAATACAAGAGATAGAAGAAAGAACCTCAGGTACTGAAGATACCATAGAAAACATTGACTCAACAGTCAAAGAAAATGCAAAATGCAAAAAGCTTATGACCCAAAACATCCAGGAAATCCAGGACACAATGAGAAGACCAAACCTAAGGATTATAAGGTATAGAAGAGAGTGAAGATTTACAACTTAAAGGGCCAGGAAATATCTTCAAAAAATTATACAAGAAAACTTCCCTAACCTAAAGAAAGAGATGTCCATGAACATACAAGAAGCCTACAGAACTCCAGACAGACTGAACCAGATCAGAAAGTCTTCCTGGCACATAATAATCAAAACACCAAATGTACTAAACAAAGAAAGAATATTAAAAGCAGTCAGGTAAAAAGGTCAAGTAACATATGAAGGCAGACCTATCAGAATTACACCAGACTTCTCACCAGAGACGATGAAAGCTAGAAGATCCTGGGCAGATCTCATACAGACCCTAAGAGAACACAAATGCCAGCCCCGACTACTATCACCAGTAAAACTCTCAATCACCATAGATGGAGAAAACAAGATATTCCATGATAAAACCAGATTTACACTTTATATTCCCACAAATCCAGCCCTATAAAGGATAATAGATGGAAAACACCAACACAAGGAGAGAAACTACACCCTAGAAAAAGCAAGAAAGTAATCTTTCAACAAACCCAAAATAAGATAACCACACAAACATAAAAATAACAGGAAGCAACTATCACTATTCCTCAATAGCTCTTAACATCAATGGACTCCATTCCCCAATAAAAAGATATAGACTAACAGAAATATTTTTCATGTAAATCTTCAATTTTATCAGAAAATGTTTGTAATTCCTCTTTCAGTTAATTTAGTAATTTTTTTATGTCTACCATTTTTTTTTTTTTTTTTTGGTTTTTCGAGACAGGGCTTCTCTGTGTAGCCCTGGCTGTCCTGGAACTCACTTTGTAGACCAGGCTGGCCTCGAACTCAGAAATCCGCCTGCCTCTGCCTCCCAAGTGCTGGAATTAAAGGCGTGCGCCACCACCGCCTGGCTATGTCTACCATTTTATCTGCATTATTTTTCATGATAATCTTCAATTTTAACATGTTTTTCTATATATTTCTTCAATTTTATCAGAAATATTTTCTATGTAAGTCTTCAACTTTATCAGAAAATGATTATAATTCCACTTTCAATCAATTTAGGAATACTTTTATGCCTACCATTGTTATATCTATATAAAATTTTCCACGATAATCTTCAATTTTAACATGCTTTTCTACATTTTTCTACAATTTTATCAGAAATATTTTCCACATAAATCTTCAATTCTATCATAAAATGTTTCTACTTCCTTGTTCAATTAATTTAGGTGCTGGAGAGATGGCTCAGTGGTTAAGAGCACTGACTGCTCTTCTGACAGTCATGAGTTCAATTCCCAGCAACCAAATGGTGGCTCACAAACATCTGTAATGAGATCTGATGCCCTCTTCTGGGATGTCTGAAGACAGCTACAGTATATTTACATATAATGAATAAATATTTAAAAAAAATTAATTTAGCATTTTTATGTCTACCATTTTACTCTTTAATTTTCCATGAAAATTGTCAATTTTAATGTGTTTTTCTATGTATCTCTTCTATTTTATCAGAAATATTTTCCATGTAAATCGTGAATTTTATCATAAAATGTTTTTACTTCCTTTTCCAATAAAAGAACATGCTTTTCAAAAAAAAAAAAAAAAAGAGCATCAGAGGCTACACCCATGAAGTCTCACCAGTGTGGTTGCCTAAACATGACGGCAATGGTTGACGACATGGATAGGCTCACATGGAAGAGAAGACAAAAACTGTAGGCAACTAAGGAATGATGAAAGTGGGAGAAATGGTCTTCCCTAGGGAAGGGCGCACCAGTTGTCTCTCCACTACCAGGTAGTCAGACCTGAGCACATACAAACAACACACACACACACACACACACACACACACACACACACTCACACACACACACCCCAAAACTAAAGAGGCCATTAATTTGAAAAGATCCAGGGCAGACTGGTAGTTATATATGGAAGGTTTGGGAGGACAAAAGAGAAAGGGGAGGAAATGACTGTAAGTATAATCTCAATTTAAATAAATAGCAACAATGAACTCAAATTCAAATAGAGTCTGGCCAGATTGCTTAGCTTTTTGAAGCTTCAGTTTCCCAGCAGTTTCCTTAACACAACATGTTTCAAGGATTACAAGAGATGAAGCATCTACAGTGTTACATATATTTTCTGACATAGTCAGCATGCTTAATAATTGTCATTAAAACTATGAGACTGGCTGGGCAGTGGTGACGCACGCCTTTAATCCCAGCACTTGGGAGGCAGAGGCAGGTGGATTTCTGAGTTTGAGGCTAGCCTGGTCTACAGAGTGAGTTCCAGGACAGCCAGGGCTATACAGAGAAACCCTGTCTTGAAAAACCAAACCAAACCAAACAAACAAACAAAAAAAAACTATGAGGCTGGAAAGATGGCTATGCAGTTAGAAGCCCTTGTTGCTTTTGCTAAGGACCAGAGTTCTGTTCCAGCACCCACTTTTAGAGGTTTAAAACTGCTTGTAGTTCTAATTTTAGGGCATTCAAGACCTTTTTCTGTTATCGATGAGTGTTCTCTCTCTCTCTCTCTCTCTCTCTCTCTCTCTCTCTCTCTCTCTCTCTCTCTCTCCTTGTCTCTCTCTCCTTCTCTCTCTCTCTCCTTGTCTCTCTCTCCTTCTCTCTCTCTCTCTCTCTCTCACACACACACACACACACACACACACACATACTCACTCACAAGTAAGAATTAAAAAATAACCTTTAAGATATATATGAGCGGGAGACATAGGTATAGATGGATCTCTAAGTTAGAGAGGCCAGTCTTGTTTGTAGAGCGAGTGCCAGGACAGCCAGAACTATACAGAGAAGATGGATGGATGGATGGATGGATGGATGGATGGATTTATTGCTGGATAGAGTAGCATAGTCCTATAATTACAATTGGTGCAGATGTATAGGAGGATCATGAGTTCAAGGACAGCTAGGAGTATATAACCAGATCCCATCTCAGTGAAACAAATGGGCTGGTGAGAGGGCTTGAAAGTAAAGGCAGTTACTGCACAAGTCTGGCAAGTTGTTCAATCCCTGATAAAGATGGAAGGAGAGAACCAACTCCAGAGTTGTCCTCTGACTTTCACGTGTATGCTGTGCCACTTAAACCCATATATATCATGCACTCACACACAAATTATTAGAAACAGACAAAATTGTGAACTGGGCAAAGTGCCATGTACCAGCTACTTGGGAAGCTAAAGTAGAAGGATCACTTGAACCCATGAGTTAAAGATCATCTTGGGTAATACAGCAAGCCACCAATCTCAGAAAGAAACAAAGCAAAGCTAATTAAAGGATAACTAAGCTGTTTCTCCATGTTTTAGTTAAATTTTGTTGAAGTATAACTTCCCAATTCATTTCATCTGGAACTGTCTTTTGTAGTAAACAGTGAAAGCATTGAAGGAACATGATGGTAAAACTCAGATTCAGGTTATCAAGATGACTTCACGGGTCAAGGCTCTTGCTGCCAAACCTCATGATCTGAGTTCCATCTCTGGATCCCTGGGATCCATGCAGTAGAGGGTAAGAGAGCTGACTTCTACATACATGCCATAGCATGTGTGCACATATGCATGTGCACATCTATACACACACACACACACACGCGCACATGGGGCAAATACATTAATATAATTACTTAAAAATTATTAAAAAACAAAATACCTGGGCTCACTTTTTTGCCTTATACACTCAAGACTTATCACTTCTATGACTCCATGAAGTATGAAATTTTTTACCTTACCAACAAGCAAGTGATTGGTTCTGCAGTAGACACCAGTAAAGGTATCCTTTAATTCAGTTCTAATGTTATCTACCTGGCTATAGCTTCAGATCCCAAATTCTGAGGGCTGGGTTCTTGTTGATGCTCTATTCCACATTAGATGCCAGTCACAAATTCTAGTCTGTGATTACTGATCCATTCTAAATCCCATAATCCCCTTCTTGGGGTTTTGCTAATTTACTTGAATGACTCAGGGAAACACTTGATGTTAGTTGGTTTATTATACAGAACATTATAAAGAGTACAGATAAGTAGATAAGATGGGGTATGAAGGGAGAGACTAAAGCTTGCATGGCATCTCTGAATGTGCCACCCTCTATGAATGCCATGATTCTATCTTAGAACTCTAACCCATGTCCTTTGGGTTGCTTCAGAGACTTACTTGCGTAAGCATGATTGAAGCATGGGTATCTGTGTTCATTGTTACTGATGCAAAGAGTTCATGTTCAGATCTGATGCTACCAGACTGGGCAGTGGAAGTCAAACAGAGCCTGTTTGTTAAGGACTCCTCCTTAAATTTGTGATCCAGACCCTTTCTGAAATGGAGGTCTTAATATCTACTTTCAGACCAGATAGATTAGAGAACTCCTGGCTTGCAACTTCAAGACAGAAAGACCATGAAAGACTTAAGAGATCTTTGTGACGCACCATGGGGAGTGAAATTCTGGTTTCTATGAATTTCCTATAGTAGGGAGTTACAAGTTTTACCCAGAAACTGGGTGAAAAAAGGTGTGTGTGTGTGTGTGTGTGTGTGTGTGTGTGTGTGTATGTGTGTGTGTGTGTGTGTGTGTGAGAGAGAGAGAGAGAGAGAGAGAGAGAGGGAGGAGAGGAGAGAGAGAGAGAGAGAGATAGAGATCATAGTATCACTTGGACAACCATTTTATTAAAATGTAAGTTCCCTTAAATAATGGGAATGCCTAGCATACATTTATTTATTTATTTATTTATTTAATGCTTCAGGAAAGATACGTGGCAAGCTTGATGCCTTTGCAGAAAAGTATTTCTCCGTGGAAGGTATGTGATAGTCAAGCGCTTCCTCTTTTATTTGTCTAGCTATAATTAACTTCTTTCAATAGAGCAATTCCTTATTTCTAAATATAATATGCCTTGTTTTCTAGAGTCCACCTCAGTTAAGACAGTTCCTGCCAGAAGAATTTATGAAAACACTTGAGAAAACGGGGCCTCAGCTCACCTCTGGGATAAAGGGCGATTGGATTGGACTTTACCGGTTAAGCCCTTCACTTATTTTCCTCCTAGCTGTGGATCTTTTTGTTTTGTTTTGTTTTGTTTTGTTTTTTGTTTGTTTGTTTGTTTTTAAGACTTATTTATTTTATGTAAGGACACTGTAGCTGTCTTCAGACGCACCAGAAGAGGGCATCAGATTACTTTACAGATGGTTGTGAGCCACCATGTGGGTGCTGGGATTTGAACTCAGGACCTTTGGAAGAACAGTCAGGTGCTCTTACCCACTGAGCCATCTCTCCAGCTCAGCTGTGGATCTTTACTTAAGAAAAAAAAAACTAGTTGAAAATCAAGATTATTCATATCCTATGGGTTCTAAACTATAAGAAAGGAAGGAAAGGCTGGTATGGTGGTGCATGCCTGTAATCCAGACACTTGGGAGGTGGAGCCAGGAGGACCCGGAGTCAGCCTTCTAGAGTCTGTTTTTCCCAGGCTTCAGAGCAAGCTGGGACTACTTGAGTCCCTGTTTGTTCTTGTTGTTTTGTTTTGTTTTGTCTTGTTCTAAGAGGGGGATTTTGAAACAAGAAATAAATCTTAACTAAGCTTTGCTTTTTTAATATTTATTTTGTAGGCAGTTTCTAAAGTCTCCAAATTTTGATGGCTGGTTCAAGACCCGGAGGAAAGAAATGACCCAAAAATTGGAGGCACTTCATCTAGAAGCTCTTTGTGAGGAGGTCAGAAAAGAGTGTATTAGTACATGCAAGTGTTCGGAGTACAAAAGTATTCTTAGAGGTTTAGAGTAATACTCAGATGGTACTTTATTATATTTATGGACTTATTCTGTGTGCATATGTGTGTGTGCATGCTGCAGTGTGTGTATGATCTGAAGGACACATTTCAGGAGCTAGTGTTCCTTTTCTCTCATGGGAGTTCTAGATCTAACCTGGGGTATCTATCTGTCTTGTCAGTAGTGCCTTTATTCACAGAGCACTACTTTATTATACATAGTACGCACAGCTAACATTCTCCTATCCCATCGTATAAGTCAGGTTCTCTCTAAATTGTCACATCAACTCCCGGAAGCAGGTGGGTTGTGATCTGCACTATGCTGTACCTGTGGTTTAGGAGTTCAGCTTTGCCTCAGTTTGCACCCCCCAAGCTGTGAAGCCATGGTGTGCTGTAGTCTGCCTTTTTGGTCTACAAGAACTAACTGTGCACATCTCTTTATAGTTGTGTGTTCAGTGACATCCGTTAGTAGCACAAAATCACATGCAGTAGGAATGTTATACCCCAGAACCTAGCAAATACTAAAGCAGAGAGTAGACCTGGGATCAGGACTCATGTGCCTGCAGGCTCAGCCTGGCTGGCTTCTGGTGTGACCTAGTCACCACTCCAGTCAGTGCTAGCACTGTGTGCATGTGGTTGGACTGCGTTTCATATCTGTCTCACAGCCTACTTTACAGGACAGTCTAAAACGTTTCATTTGCATTTAGCTTTAAACTGAGGTGGGCTGGTCACAGTGTTATCCTTTCTGTCATAAATTTCCTAGTGACTGTGGCTTTTAGTGAAACAATTCTTTTTTTTTTTTTTTTTTTTTGGTTTTTCGAGACAGGGTTTCTCTGTATAGCCCTGGCTGTCCTGGAACTCGCTCTGTAGACCAGGCTGGCCTCGAACTCAGAAATCCGCCTGCCTCTGCCTCCCAAGTGCTAGGATTAAAGGCGTGCGCCACCACCGCCCGGCTGACTGTGGCTTTTAGAAAAATGCTATGATGAAAGCAACCTCAAGTAAGCCCTATGAAGATCTTACTTGAAGATATAATAAAATTTATATCAAGTAATATGTTCATGTTTGGTTATCTTGATTTGTTAGCTAAATATTCCTTATAAATTACTAATATAATAAATAAAGATTAGTATTGCATTGAGCTGCTGTTTTGTTTTTCCCTCTTGACAAAAGGGCCACCTCAGAAAGGGGTTTTCTTATATTCTGTTTACAGTTGTTTTGGCTGATGTTGAAATTTATCTACTTAACACTTAAATTTTCATGAAAATTACCCCTGCACTGCTGTGTTGGAGTTGTGTGCCCCGGATTTCTTCCCATCATGTCCTTCCTTCCACTAGTCTCGCTGGCTGCAACAGAGAGTTTCTGAGTATGTACCAACTGGGGATTTTCTTACTGTTCTAGGACCTCCTTCTCTGGATCCAGAAACACACAGAAGTAGAAACAGTGGACCTTGTATTGAAGCTGAAAAATAAGTTGGTATGTAACTAAAGATATGATTATATAAATGGATTTTTTTGTGAAAATGTCTTCTCATCTGAGCTGACTCTCACTCTATTATGTACTACAGAAGTCATTTTTTAAATGAAAATATTTGAGATTGGCCAATTGATGGTAGATCTCACTAGAAATATTTGCTCATTCAAATAGATCAAATGATTCTAAATCATTTGAAAGATATTTAAACATTTTTAAATATTATTATATGAGTATAAATGTGTGGCCTGCTCTTAGTAAGTACACCATATGCATGCAGTGCTTGCAGAAGCCAGAAAATGGCACCCCCTCCATTGGCAATGTGAAGCCACATGCATGCTGAACCCAGGTCTTCCACAAGTGGAGCCAGTGCCCTTAACTGCTGAACTCTCCAGCCCCTCAAAAGAGACTTAAAACAGAATCTTCTGAACTCTCTTAAACCATTGTCTTACCTAGATTTTATGCCACATACTATTCTCAGGCATCATCTGTGAATATATAGAATGGCCTTTATTGAGGTCCCCTTCCACCCCTCCCCCACTTGATGTTCTCTACAGTTTTAGTTTCTGTAAATTCTAGGCTGACACCTAAAGCTCCAAATGATCATGCTATAAAAAGGTGTTTATATAGCAAATGCAATTTATTAATACAGATTCACTAAAACCATTCCTTATGTAGTTGCAGGCTGACCGAGAGAATTTACCTGTGAAACCTGACACTGTGGAGAAGTTACGGACACATATAGACGCAATTATCCTAGCCTTACCTGAGGATCTGCAAGGCATACTGCTCAAGACTGGCATGACATGATACTTGCCAGGTTTCCAGCCAGAAAGGACTGTGAACCATGAAGCATACTGACATTTCATCTAGACGCACGCAGGAGCTATCTCAGTGGCAATAGCACGGAAACAAGCAGCAGTTGCTAGATACAGGTGGAAAGACTGAGCGTATAAACAGACATTTTTAGTGCATTCTGTGGTGGTTCCACAATACTGAAATACCGAACGACATTTCCATATTTTTAATCATGTTCTAAAGTGCTCTTATGAGAGACCTATGGGGCCATCAATGTAAGTGACTCCAAACTGCAGTGCCGGCATTGCAGATATTTTTTTAAATTGGTGCTGCTTTGCCCAATCATGTTGAAACTCAGGGGAATATAAAAATAATGTTCACACTGGCTGTCTTCTTAAGAAGGAAAAACTGAACTTTCCAACTATAGTTAGATATAGCAAGGCTTATGTAGTGCCTTCCATTGTCCTATATGTTTCACAGGGTCCGGCTGCTAATTATAAAGCTTTTCCTTTTCTAATTATGATACATAATTTTAAAGGCATCATGTCAAGTAATCATTTGCTCAAAAGGGTTTCTTGTTGCCCCTCATGTTTATTGACTTGGTGTTTTAAATTGTCATGTGGTTTTCTTATCACAGCTCTATCATTTTCACAAGTACGACTTAGGAGTTTCTCCAAAGGAAGGAGGCATATGTAGTTCTGGTTATGGAAGAGCTGATTTCTCCCTTCCCTTTACTCACTGGGCCTGTATACAATAGTTAGCTTGAATGTCTTTTGAAGACATTCTCACTATGAACATCATAGTTGCTTTGTTTTGTAAAAGGACTATTCTTATGTCAAAGATACACATAAGCCATTCATGTAATAATTATTTGAGAATTTTACATTTACTTTTCAACATTATTTGTTGGGTGACACTATTTCCCCTAATGGATGATTTTCTGAAGACTTTTCCTGTTGTTTGACATGGGACCTTTTGTGTAAATCAGCGTTATAATTTTGTTTGTTTTCATTTTTTTGTACTACCTTGCCAAAAGTAGAATGAGGTAGTTTGGTTTGTGTTTAGATGGGAGTGTTTGCAGAAGCCACTGTTCAAATAGGCACACACAAATTAGCACATATGTAAATAGCTGTGACTTAAGTACCCTCCCTTCTGAACAGCCAAAACTAGATGTATGTGTTTGTCACACAGTGGCTTCAAAAGCCATCTCTTGTTCTCTGTTGATGTTATTTTTAAGGGCATTCCTGATCCAAGAAGGTTTCTCTGTGCTTGTGACTATGGTCTCATATCCAAGTGTACTCTTAGTCATGGATACAGTCTCTTGAAGCATGCCACTATCCTAGAAAGAATATGGCATTTGAATGAAATCATTTGTCTGTATTGAATGGGTTATTTTGTGAAACAATACTGACCTTTCAGAAAAGGGGCAACTACTTTTATATGCTAAAGTACTTCATACTTTTCTGGGAAACTTTATTTAGGTAGAAATGGTCATCTTATTATTTTTTAAAAAAATGTATTTTAATAATTTCACAATTTATATACAGTTTGTGACATGAATATGAAAGTCATTAGTGCTATATCAAGGATTTTTGAAATATACTTCTACAGGATATATCATTTGAAGTTTATTTTGCACACCTAAAGAAAAACATGAAATATTAGCATGAAAATGCTGTCTTTACGTTTACCACATATAACAGAAACTCACCACATGTTGAAAACCATATCATATTCACCTACTTTATCTCTTAATTTCAAATTATGTACCTGCAAGAATAGCTTAGGGTTGCATTGGAAACCCAAGGAAGACTGAATGGTAACTTAAATTTTTATGTCAGTTTCAGAATTGTCTCTTTGTTTTTAAAGAGTTCAGTATTCAAACCCTGCCATTTAATGTGTTATCTCCACCAGCATCAGAAGGAATCAGTGCTTTTAGGGTGTTATGTAATGCCTAGTGCCTTCTATTTACAATGGAAAAGAGGTTTTATGGAGGCATTTATGGTCATTACCAAAAGCTTGAATTAAAGGCCTTGGATTTTAAAAAATTTAGGTAGCTTGTGTTACGTGTCTTCTTTTTTGGTTGTTTTTGTTTTGGAGACAAGCTTTCATGTATCCTAGACTGGCTTCAAACTCCATGTGTATCCCCAGATGATCTTGATCTTCTGATTTTCCTGCTTCTACCTCCTCAATGTGGAGATTGCCGTCCTGTTCCACCATGCCTAGTTTCTGCAGTGCTGAGGACCGACCCCGAGGATTCATGCACTCTGGGCAGCGCTCTGGCAACTGAGCTTCATGCCCAGCCCTAACTTGGATGTCTTATATTTGGAATACTTGGGAAAACATACATAATGAAACTTGTACGTTATTAAAATATTTTATTTCTAGATATTTTTTTTCAAATGAAATGAAAATCCAAACCTTTTGTGTATTTTATTATGAACAGGTGAAATGACGAGGTCCCAGCCAGACACTGGTGGTGTGCACCTTTAATCCCAGCGCTCAGAAGGCAGAGACAATGAAATGAAATGAAAGTGTACTTAATTTAAAGGTGTTTATATGTGGTACTTATTATGGGTATTTGCGTTTGAGTTTACTTGTTTTTGAGACAGGGTGTCTTTATGTAGCTCTCAACATCCTCAAACTCACTAATGTAGTCTGGACTGGTTTTGAACTCACAGGGATTCCATGTCTCTCCCTTCCTAGTGTTGTGATTAAAGGCAGTGTCGCCATTCCCAGTCTCATGAATGGGCACTTTGTATGGGTGCACATCAATATGTGCATATGTAAAACAAAAATCAACTTTGAGTGCTGTTGCTCAAGAACCATCTACTTTGGTGTTTTGGGTTTTGTTTTATTTTGTTTTTTTGAGACAGTTTCTCATTGACCTGGCACCTAAGTAGGTTACAATGGCTGTGCTGGGATTACAGGCATGCACCACTGCACCTGACGATTTTTAATGTGTGTTCAGGGTCTGGACTCAGGTCCTCATGCTTGTAAGGGAAGCACTTTACCAAGTGAGTTATCTCCCCAGCATCTAAGGGTGTGTGTGTGTGTGTGTGTTTATTTTTGGTTTTTCAAGACAGCGTTTCTCTGTGTAGCCTCACTCTGTAGACCAGACTGGCCTTGAACTCAGAGGTCTTCCTGCCCTCTACCTCTCAAGTGCTATAATTAAAGGCGTGCCGTGTCACCACTTGGTTCATCTTTTACTCTTTTTTAAAGGTAGCAATTATGCTATAATAGTGGTAGAGTGTTGGCTACCAGATGCGAAGTCTTAGGTTTGATCCCCAGCATTACCAAAATGAAAGAATAAAACGAATCTTAAAAGTAGCCATGGACAAGATGGTTCAGTGGGTAAGGGTCCTTGTAGCCAAGCCTGATGACCTAAATTTAATCCCTAGGCCCAACATGGTGAAAGGAGAGAACCAACTTCCACAAGTTATCCCTGAACCTCTACATGTATGCCATACCATATGTACATGTGTGTACACAGTCTTTTTAAATGTTTAAATGATTGGGAGTGTATGATGTGTGAGCATGTGTATGCAGAAGTCAGAACACAATTTTGTGGAATTGGTTCCACCTTTATGTAGGTTTGGTAAGGTTCAACATGGTAGAATCAAGATCAGGTCCCTGGTTTGCATGGCAAATGCCTATCTTCTGAGCCATCTTATTATCATGGAAAACATGTTTTAATTTTGGTTTGTTTGTTTTGACAAGGTATATAGCACTGGCTGACTTGGAATTCTGTATAGATCAGGCTGGTCTCAAACTCACAGGGATCTGCCTTTCTCTGTTTTCTCAGTACTGAGATTAAAGCCATGAATCACCATGGTTCACGCCTGGCCCAAAAGACAAATTTTAGTGACAGTTTTCAGGTACATGTTTTAAGAACTGTTCTGCCTTTCTCCTGAGTTTGTAACTCCCTCCCCCATCTCTATTTTTCTGGTATTCAAGGAAAACATGCATTCTCTAATCAAGTATAATGAATTAATTGCAGAGTTCTTTTACGTTTATTTTTCACTATGTGTATGTCTGTGTGTGTGCATGTGCATGCAGACAGAATAGCTGGCCAGTAAGCTTCCAGGCATTCTTCTGCATCTGCCTCTCATCTCTCCTTAGGAGCATACATTCAACATTTATGTGGGTTTTGGGACTGAAGCTCCGATGCACCTGTTTGTGTGGCAAGACCTTCATGAGAGCAAGGCCTAAATTATTTATATAATATAAACTTAAATTCCTTTCTGCTTACTATATAAGCCCATTTATAGGCTCTAATTTATATTATACTATATTGACAATCTCAGAAATCTCATGTGGACCATGTCAAAGATCCCAAGGAATTGTCCGGGTCAGACTTTTACAAGTCTTTAATCATTTATTTATGTTCCCTAACTTCTCTCTTCTGTGGAGCTTATTAATGCCTGTTGCATCTACCATCTGGCTCTCTGCCTCTCATCTTGCTCAGGCAAAATCTATCCTTAAAAACAATTAGGTCAGATTTATAACTCTCTATCCTTTATTTGTCTGGTGGCTGGAGGCAGGCAGCTTTGTTTTCTGCCTCTCACTGCCTCACCCCTGGCACTCAGTGAGCCAATCAGCCTGTTTTCACAGCAGGAGTTCCCCGCCTGTCTAAGCTGAGGCTCTCCCAAGCAGTGGCTGTGTTTCTTTGATTTAGTTTCAGGAGCTGGAGCCATGTGACTTGGCTCTGCTCTACAGAGAAACCAGTTCTCCCCCCCCAAACTATATTATTGTGTGTGTGTGTGTGTGTGTGTAATTCATCTGAGAATTTTTAAATTAATAGTGGGTTTTTGCCTTCCACGTGGCATGCTATCCTCACGGACTGCACTACCAGCCCTGTCCAGGGTCCCTTGGATCCATGGATGAAAAACGCGCGCACACACACACACAAGCTTATTTTTAATATGCTTTAACTCAATGGCTGGGCTCTTCTAAGCCTTCCCCTGCTAGGCTGCCCTTCTTTTCACTCCCAGGTCTACACCTCTAAATCTGCCCTCAACTTATTTGTCCAGGTACCTTCTCCTGCTCAGCATCCTAAATCTCCCCTCGGCTTAGTTGTTTCTAATCTTCCACCGGCTACCCCAGGCCCTTCTAGGAAGCAGCCAGTGGCCACTCCACCCGTGATCTCACATGACTGGTTGACCTTTTCCTTTCCAAGGATGGGAAATTCTTTCCTCCTGCTGCTTCTCCTAACCTGACTCCAGGAACTGGAAGTCCTGCCTCTTCTGCCTCGCCATTGGCCACTAGCATCTTTATTGATTGATCAAGAACCAATTGGGGAACAGGACCTTCGGCATTTATTCCTGATCAGGGCATCAGAACCCTCCCCTATAAAAGTTCTCCAGCTGTTCTTTCTAAAGTGAGAGTTGGATTCCTAGCACCTACATGATGGCTTATAACTGGCTGATTGTCACTCCAGTTCTAGAGGCTTGGACACCTGGCTTCCCTGGGCACCAGACATGCACATGATGCACAGACATAGATGCAGGCAAAACATTTATGTACATAAAGTAAAAATGAAATTTAAAAAGGAACAAAGAGATGATTATAAAAATCATGAAAACTAAGGTAAGGCTTAATTTATAGCAGATTTGTCTCCATGCTTCACTCTTACACATGTCTCTCACTGATGTATGTAGACTTGGTCTAGACATGTTAATGTTTGTGTTACCACACTCATCTCTGTAACTGTTTTCCATCCACATGTTTCTGAGCTCCAACCTTGTTGATAAACTCACTACTGTTCCCAGCTATGTGAGGAGTCCAGGTTTGTGAGTGGAGAATCAGCTCCTTGGGGAACACTTCCTAGGCAGCTGGGTTGCACGTTCCTGTGGTTCCATGTTCCCTCTGCCTTGTTCATTGAACAGGCTGGACTAGCTAATGACTCCACATATTCCACACTGAAGCCTTCGGGAGAAAAGGTAGGTGGGTAGGATTCTTCATAGAGACATAGATACTTTTCTACTATTGAGGATAAATAATGTTCAGAAGATGAGTAATGGAGTAAGAGAATGAGATTAAGGATACAGTTTACAGAGCCTAAGGGAAAGCAAGGGCAAAAATTCCACTGTTTGTACAGCGATTAGTAGATCAAGTCACTTGTATTCTCTGAACAGTGAGTGATATATGTTAAATTGAGATTGTCTTATTTATTTGCAGCACTTGAATTTGATCAGAGAGCCTCATGCACAGTAGGCAAATTACCACTAGGCAAAGTAAGAGGATTCAGTGGAATACTGTATGTTCAGTGCAATGTCTGGCTTTGATACCCATTTATCACTGCTAGATATTAGCACTATAGAACATATCCTCTCAAATGTTTGAAATGTTAAGAAAAATTTAGTTCCCTTTTGGTTTTTGCTAAGTAACCAAGTGTAGTCTTGAACTCACAATCCTCCTATCCCAGACTCCAGAGTAGTTGTGGTTACAGACATGTACTACTGTCCCCAGTTACTTTTTAAATGAGCTTGAAGTATAGAAATACCTACAGCATTAAACCCAAAAGGACTACATAACTACATTTGTAATCAAAGAGATGTCATTAAGAATAATTAGTCAAGGACTGGAGAGATGACTCAGCAGTTAAGAGCACTGACTGCTCTTCAGAAGGTCCTGAGTTCAAATCCCAGCAACCACATGGTGGCTCACAACCATCTGTAATGAGAGCTGATGCCCTCTTCTTGGGTGTCTGAAGACAGCAACCGTGTACTTACATATAATAAATAAATAAATCTAAAAAAATAAAAAATAAGATCTTTAAAAAATAAAAGAAGAATTAGTCAAGACAGGCAGTGGTGGTGCACGCCTTTAATCCTAGCACTTAGGAGGTATAGTGGGTATTATTTAAAAAATAACGACCCAACATGTTCCTGTGCCCACTATAACTACAGGACAAACAACCAGCAGCCCTCAGAGCTCAATCTAGGCCCTCAGGTCTCCTGTGACTACCCGCCTAGTGCAGTCTTACTTGGCGATCCCTCTGACCACCATCACTCTGGTGAGGGACCCCAAGTTTCTCTTGCTTCTACCCAGTGCCCACACTACCCAGGAGCTGCCAGCTCTTATAGTTCCCGGACTGTGGTTCTACAAATTACCCGGTAGAACAGACTGTCAACACTTAATTATAATTTGTCAATTAGGTTTATCAATATTTAAAATACAAATTTAAGATGTCAATATAGTTATAACAGAGCCAATCAATTATAGTAAAACTTTTATTAGCTCCTCCTCTTTCCCTTCCAATCACTGGCCTCTCACTGCCTCAATGTGAATGGATAGGAAATATCTTGCAACAGGGAAGCAGAGGCAGGCAGATTTCTGAGTTCAAGGCCAACCTGGTCTACAGAGTGAGTTCAGGGCTATACAGAGAAACCCTGTCTTGGAAAAGAAAGAAAGAAAGAAAGAATAATTAGTCAGAGATAGGTGTGTAGTCCAGCTATTGAGAAGCAAGAGGAACTTGAGTTCAAGGTCTGGGCTATAAAGTTAGATGGTATTAGAAAGAGCAAGGTACTGGAGCGATAATTCAGTGGGTGAGAGCACTTGCTGTACAATCATTGTGGCCCACATTGGTTCCTAGCATCCTTGTAAGAACTTAGAAGTTGCATGCACCTGTAACCCCAGAACTGTGGGAACAGGGGCAAGAGAATGACTGGGACATTCTGGGTACCAGCGTAGCTTCAGTTTTAAGTGAGAGACCCTTTCTTAGGGGAGTAAGGTGAAGAATGACAGGATACCTGATGTCTTTTTTTCTGGCCTTTAAATGTGTACGATGCACATGGGCATATAAACCACAAACATACAACACACATATAAACTTACATATATGCAGGCAAAAAGTAGGGGAAGGGGAAAAGGGCAAGAGGAATGATTGGTGTGTTGCTGAGAGCTGTGGCAGTGTTATCACATCTCGTTATTAGGCTTAATGAGGTGTAGGAAATGAATTATAGAATTGGCCTGGATAATCAGAGCAATCCCCCCTCTCCCCGGAGTTCAGTTTCCTTACTTCTCAAATAACAAGTCATTGTGAATAGTGGCTACATAATAGTTATCATCAGAAGAAATAGGTTACTATCCTAATCCCACTTCCCTTACAATGTGACCTTGGGTGTGTTGTTCAATCTCTCTGATCCTGAATAACCTTATCTGTATAATACATCCCAGCAGGTTAGCTGTTAATATCGTTTTGTGATCAGTTGCCTACTTGATATAGATAGCCTATTCTTAATTAGAAGTCTAAAAATATGTTTTGATACTACTTTTCCTTTTGTTTGCTTTAGGTTTTGAAGAGGTGAGCAGAATATTAGAACATTTTTATTTTTTTATTTTAAAAATTTATTTATTTTATATATGTGAGTATATACAAGAAGAGGGCATCAAATCCTATTACAAATGGTTAGGAGCTACCATGTGGTTGCTGGGAATTGAACTCAGGACCTCTGGAAGAAGAGTCAGTGTGGTCTTAACTACTGAGCCATTTATTTTTGTTAACTAAAGAGGAAACAAGAGTTCTCTTGGGTGCTGGGATCAGAAATCAGGCCATAAACCCTGGAGGTGGGGGAGGTGGATTACATAGAGTTTGGGGAAATTTAAAGAGTAAATTTGAGATCTTTTTAGTGGTGGGGATGTAGCTCACTTGGTAAATGTTTGTTTAACATACATGATACCCTGGGTTTGATCCTACCATAGTAAGTTTGTTGCCAGCTCTGGGAGAGACACACGGAGAGTGGGTGGTATAGGAGGACACTTGGAAGAGTGGCAAGTACTCTTTCCTCTTCAGTACTTTTTATTATCTTTTTTTTTTGTTGTTTTTAAGTATAATCTAGGTTGTTTGTTTCTTTGTTATGACTTTTTAAAAGCTATCTGGTTTGTAACTTAGTTTTTGCTTTGGACTTTAAAAAATATTAAATAAGGGCTGGAGAGATAGCTCAGTGGATAAGAATACAAATAAACCTTTAAAAAGATTAGGTGTCAGTGGTTGACTAGAGGCTGTTAGCAAAGAGAGGTTAAGTACAAAGGTGTATATGTAAGTTTGTTTTGTGGATAATAGAAATAGTAGAGTGGTCTCACGAATAAGAATATAGCAAATAGTTTTATTCAAGGCCAAGTAAAAATATAGAGTCCATATGCTACAGGGGAGCAGCTGGCCCCAGTGAGCCCTGGTTACTGCTTGTGGCTTCCTTTTGCAGGCCCAAGAAAAGGAGGAGTTATTTCCTAGGCATCGTATGCAGGTGACTTTTTGTTTTGATTCATAGGCTTATGTTATGTCTTTGTTCACTGCATATGTCCTTTCTTGCATTGCATCTTGTTTTAATTGTAGGAATGCTCCATCATGAATAGCATAGGATAGCCAATAGGTGTGTCAGAATATGAGTTATTAAACTGGATACTTAAAATTGGTAAATCGGTGCATGAAGTTATAGCTCAGTAAAGTGATTTTATTTTATTTTTTTAAATTATATTTACAGTACACTGTATCTGTCTTCAGACACCCCAGAAAAGGGCATCAGATCTCTTTATGGATGGTTGTGAGCCACCATGTGGTTGCTGAGATTTGAACCCACGACCTTCGGAAGAGCAGTCGATGCTCTTAACCGCTGAGCCATCTCTCCAGCCCCGTGATTTTATTTTTAAGAACAAATAAAGCTCTTGTTTTTACTCTTTCTATATGGGTTTCTCCTTTCCCTGGAAAGGTTTCCTTCCTCTATAGTTAATCAGGTAACTGCTAATGACTACTGAATTCTATTTTAAATTCCTGTGCTGTGTTCACATGCTTGCATACAAACATACACACACAGTGACAAACTGTATTATTGATGGGTTCTCTCATAGAGTTCAGGCTATGATGACCTTGTCTTCCTGATCCTCCCTTTTCTATTTGCCAAGAGCTGGGATTACAAATGTACTCTATCACAGATGGCAGCAATTTGTATTTTGTTTTACAGTCAGTCTCATGTAGTCCAGGCTGGCCTCTGCAGTGGAGCATATCCTTGGACTTTTGATGATCCTGTTACCACCTCCCAACTTCGGGGATGAATGAACCCAAAGCTGTTACGACAAGACTTTCATTAACTGAGCTATAGCCCTAGAAATCGATTTTCATATTGTCGTATTGTATTTACTATTTGTCCTCCACTCCAATAGCGCTACTTTGGAAATATTTTTATTAGGATACTGTGTATAGTTCTGATTTATGCTAACTCCTCAGTATTCTAGAGTGTGGATATACCATAGTTTATACAGTCATCTCCCTATCATTATTTGTAGTATGCCAAGTTCTCTGTTTCCTTAATGCTTTCAGACAAGAGGGGAACGGTGGGGTCTCGCCAGTAACATTAAATAGGAAGCCTTATTTATGAAGAGAAGTCATCACACGTTGAACCTAAGATATAGGGAACTGTTCAAACAAAAAATACCTTTCCAGGGAAAATACTTAAGAGCTGGTGAACACTACCTAGGAAGGGTAGGATTGCAGGCACAACTAACGGTCAACTTCAGCAATAGTTGAAGGGGTCTTATGTGGGAAGTGATGACTTTCTGACATTCTTAGAGAAATTGCTTTAAAAAGAAAACAAAAAACAAAAAACCAAAAACAAAACCCTAAACCTTATTTTGTAACCAGTAAAAAAATAGTAAATCTTCCATTATTCTGGGAATAATAATAATGAACAGGACAGTCAAAGTTCCTGTCTCAGAAACGCAGTCTTTAGTTGACCTCTAAGAATTAGTACTCTACTGGGTGTGGTGGTACAAGCCTAGAAACCCTGCCACTCTGGAGGGTGATGTAGGAGGATCACAAATTCGAGAGCAGTTTGTCATTTCAAAAAGAAAATTGTCCATGGTGGTAGAATGCTCCTAGTACGGCTGAAATCCTGGGTTCTATCCTTAGTACTGGAAGCAGATGGAAAACGGTCAGAGCATTCTCATCTTGTGATTCTTGGCGTTGTGCCTAGGAGGTCTGTTTTTAATTATCTCTGGAGAAGCTAGTGTCAGATTCTGCCCGTGTGAAGATCAGCTACGCTTTATTTACCAATCCTTTAATTCAACTGCAAAAATCAGAAACCCCTTTACCCTTTGAGGGATACTTTAGATGTCTATTAAGTTTTTTAAAAAAAATGAATAAAAATAAGTCTATACGAGTAAAGACTTTCCTTTGTTGTGCGGGTTGTCTTTGGATCTCCTATCCCAGCTTGCTGTGAGCAGCGAGCTACTAAGGGCATTTCACATGAAATCTGTCTCAGCGCAGGTCCCTACCCAGCCTGGAAAATCTTTTGTTTAAAACAGGGTCCATCTTCGTTCCTTCATTGTGACATATTGGTCGCTTGCAAGGTTCGATTACATTTGTGGGAGTGGGAAACCACCGAGGATCCCGGGAAGGAAGAAGTCACCCAAAGGTCAGCAAGAACGTCACGTCACTACTCAGCACACAAGGCACATGTCGCCTGCCTGGAACCTTGGACTACTACTATTCATCCGGGCGGAAGCCATTCACCTCGAACCCCATTGGACGAGATGCAGCAAGGCATCATGGGAGCCCGCCTGTCCTTCCGTACGTCTGTGCCAACCGTCTTCGCAGGGCTCCACGTCCGGTAGGTAGACGCGCGTCGGCGTAGCGGGCTCAGTCCCTTTACGCGCAGGCGCCGTGGCACGGGCGGCGTCTGCAACGCAGGGGGGTGGGGCAGCGCTGACGCGATTCTGTCCGCGTTGGAGCGGGCGGGTCGCCGCCTGAGTCTCCGCGGCCGCCGTGTGACGTGGCACAGCCGAACACTTAACGCCGCGCCGGAGCCACCGCATCAGTCGCCGAGCAGGTCCCGGTCCCGCTACGTCGTGTCCCGCGGCTTCGCCGACACTCCGGCCTGCGAGACGGGTCTTCGGCGTTTTCTCTTCCGCCCACTCGGTTGTGAGCCGGAACCGTGAAGGCCCGAGGGCGCACCAGATCCCTTCTCTTTGACCGTCAAGTGCCACCACCGCTATGGGCCTCACCATCTCCTCTCTCTTCTCGCGCCTCTTCGGCAAGAAGCAGATGCGCATTTTGATGGGTGAGTGAGGGGCCGGGACCCGGAGAAGGCCATGTGTACGCCGGTGGCCCCGGGCCCAGCCTTATCCGGCTGCGGTGGGGGAGGGCGGTCAAGAAGCATCCTTCAAGGGGAACAATGAGGGCGAGGGGCGAGGGATTTGTTTCCCACACAGGCTGAGCCAGGGAGTTGGGCCAGATTTCCTCGCTCCTGGCTTTGCGTTCCTTTCTCTTCCCGATCAAATTGAGAGCCTGAGGAGATCGAGCGGAGATGTAGGGTTAGTTCACACTGGCGGAGCGGAGAGCTCATGCTAAAGGTGCAGTTAGTTCTAAGGGTGCAGTCAGTCTTCCACCTCACTTTCCTGGCGATGGGCAGCGGTCGAGAGTGAAGCTGGCCTATTCCAGCCTTCCTCCTCCCCCTTTCTTGGTCGTGTACGCCCTGTGCACACACAATTGGTGTGTGACCCGGGCTAGGAGCCGCCAGGGGCAGGAAGTGACCAGGCCCACTGTGGCGAAGGAGCACCCAAGGTTCGAAAAAGGTCCGGAGTCTTCTGAGCTCGTTTTGCTAAACTTTGCCTTGCTCTGGATTCGACTTTCTTTTCTCATGATTATGAAGCCTGTTCTGTGAAAATGGAAGTTATCCAAAGGCTGTCTTTCAGTTCTAAACCTGTTTGGTTTGCTATCTTTGCTCTTTCAAACTGATTTTGTCCATCTGGCCTGGATAATAATAAAATCAAAAAGCTTTTAGAAACGAAATCTTTTTTTTCTTAAACCGGATAGTTCTTAAGCACCTTAATTGAGCTACTAAAAATTTTTTTGTTTAAAAACTGCTTCTCTGTGACAGGTTTTATTGCCCAGTGGAGGCCGTTCTCTCGGGCATTGTAAAGTGGTCTCTCCTTAGTCTAGCAGTCTACCTCACTCACAGCTGAGTTGCAAGGACCTGAATAATGCCTTTTAAAAAGCCCCTAGAACACTGAATATTGACACTTGTTGAATGTGAGGAGAAAAGGATTATTTTGAGCGTCCACTCCCAAGGACTGCTTCAGTTTCTGTAGTATTGTAGAGTATGGCCGTACAAGTTGGTTATTGTTCGGTCGTTCAGCTTCTTTACAGTTCATAAAAACTATTGTTCGTCGTTCATTCACAAAGCTAAGGGAAAATGTTTTCTTTCATAGTTTTGCAGATACCCTTTATGAAAAGGACAATTATTTTAGGAGGGCAGGCGTGTTATTTAAGCTTTACGTGGTTAGAAATTGGCAGTGTAAAAAAGGCTGAAGTCAAAGGGGGAGGACTTTGCACTGTGATAAATGGGTTTCTTAGAGATTGGCCAGTACAGGATTGTGTTACTGAAAAATAAAGAATTTATTGTAAATGAATTCTGTTTTTCATTGTCAGAGTCTTGTGATGGCTAAAGAGATGGAGGGAGAAGAGTGGAATGATGACTTGAGCACTTTACTATGTTTGAGAATCTTTCCTGTCCATCCCAATAGGAAGAAAATGGAAGTAGTCAAGCATTTGACTAGTTGCGGTGATGGAAGGGATAGAAGTCATGGTTTAGGTTTACGCTCTTATTTAAGTATTTAATCACTCAGGTTTGCTTTTCTTTTTGTCGTTGTTGTTTTATGACAACAGGTTCTCTCTACATAGCCCTGGCTGTCCTGAAACTCACTATGTCGTTATGTAGACCAGGCTGGCTTCAGACTCCCAGATATCCACCTCCCCTCTGCCTGCCAAGTGCTGGGATTAAAGGTGTGCACCATCATGCTTGTGCCCAATTAAATGGTCTCTGCTGGGCAATAAAACTTGTTACCGGGAAGCAGTTTTTAGACAGAGGTTTTTTTAATAGCTCAATTAAGGTGCTTTAGAACTATCTGGTTTAAAAAAATCATTTCTAAAAGTTGACTTTCTGATTTTATTATTATCCAGCCCAGATAATTTGAAAGAGCAAAGACAGTAAACCAACAGGTTTCGTGTTTTAGGTTTAGAGCTGAAAGACAGCCTTGGAATAAATGCCATTGGTTTGCTGTTCTTACTTTACACTGTAATTTAGAAATACTCAGTTTTCTTTGTTTAAAAGCACTCTAGTCATAAAGTCAACTTTTATGGTAACTCATCAGAGGAAGTATAAATGTCAGGGTTCTGTGCGTGAACTGAGAACACAGTGGTTTGGAAGTCTGGTAATTCCTACGTTTTTGAGTTTTGGTTTTTGTCTTTGTGGCTTTATGAGTGATTGACCTTGTCATTAATAATCACTTTTATGATATCTTCCCCATTGGAGTATTGGGAATTCTACTGAATGAATGGTTGTATGGACATGTGTGTACATGTCCTCTCTCTCTCTCTCTCTCTCTCTCTCTCTGTGTGTGTGTGTCTGTGTGTGTGTGTGTTTACTTGGTGGTATGGTTTTGAGAATGGAACCTAAGGCCTTGTTCATGTACTCTAGCCTAGCCCTAAATGATTGTTTTGTTTTCCTCTTCTTTATTAGCAGGCTCTTGTTTTCTTTATTAGGCTTATATCTGCCGCCTTAAGTCACTGGCTTCTCATACCCTTTTTTTTTATTTTTTATTTTTTTTGGGTTCTGGGGTCTCTACATAACCATTGAGCTACATCAGTGGTCCTAGATTACGGTTTAGAAGTGTATAAAGAAACAGTAATCAGGGCTGGAGAGATGGCTCAGAGGTGAAGAGCCCTGGCAGCTCTTTCAGAGGTTCTGAGTTCAATTCCCAGCAACCACATGGTGTCTCATAACCCATCTATAATGAGATCTGGAGCCCTCTTCTGGCATGTAGGCATAAATGCAAGCAGAACACTGTGTACATAGTAAATGTACATAGTAAATAAATATTTTAAAAAAGACAATTAGCCAGTGTGTCTGGTTTACCCAACTACTGTGGAAATGAAAATTTATGTACTAGCTGATCTTCCAAGATTAATTTGAGATATTGGAAGATATGACTAATAGTTAGACATAATTAAAAATGAACTAACCAGGGGTGGCTAGTATGATGTTGTGTGTCAGTAATCCAGCATCAAGGAGGCTGAAACAGGAGGATACTATGCTTCAAACATTAACAAATAAATAGCCAATACATTATATTGAATTTAACATCTTCTAGATGATTGACCAACAGAAATAATGTACTAGGTATTTATAAGGAAAGTTTACTCGTTTGAATAATTCTAAATTTAAACTCAAGAACAACTAGCTTTTATCTTAGATTACTCAGGTAGCCAGAGTTAGTAGAAAGCAGTAGCAGATAGATAGTAGATCTATCTATATCCTAGAGGTCTATGAAAAGGTGTACTTTTGGCAAATAAATACTTAATTTTTTTTCCTGAAACAACTAATGTATTTGTAGAGGAGTTGCTAATTTTAACCTATTTTCTTTGAACTTGGTGAGAATGCTTCTGGGGATGAAATGTCTACTTACTGAGCCATCTTGCAAGTTCTTTGAGACAGGATCTTATGTAATTATGTAGCCCAGGCTGGCCTACTCACTATGTAGATAAGGACGACCTTCAACTTCTGTTCTACCTCCTGAGTAAACCTCAGTTTACTAGGAACCTCTAGTTGCTCGTTTAAAAATATATACTAACAAGTAATAAAATTGTACTAATAAGTGAGGCTTTAAGCTAGAGTGATGGATGTTCCATTTATAAATCTTTTATTAGGTAATTCTGGGTTCTGATTTTTTTTTTAAGTCCAATTTAGACATTAGAAAAGTGATTATAACTTGTAATTCAACCATTTCACTATTATTACGTACTTTATGTGAGAATTGAACTCCAGTCCTCTAGAAGAAGAGCAAATGCTTACCAATGATCCATCTCTTTAGTACCTAACTTGTCACATTTATTCTCCACATTTTAGAAGGTTTTATTCCTCTAAAATTGTTTTGTGTTCCCATTTTACTTAATGTATTGCAAGCATTTTTCTCAAGTCATTATTTGCAAACATAATTGCTAGCCTTTGATAATTTGTTTCTAGTTAATTCATTCATAAAAAGAAAATAGCCTCAACTATGTTGGGTAGAAGCAAAATCCAAACATTAATTTTAGCAAAACCTGAATTTATTTTTCTGTATCTGTTTGGTCCAGTTTTTGTTTAGATGGTCAAATCCCCAAGGAATTAAATAAGATATTAAGATATAGTAGTCTTAACATCTTAAAGATAAGATCACAGTATATAATACTATTTGAGAGTTCTGACATCAGAATTAGCTTTCTTATGTTGGTGAATATTTTGTGAGACAAGGTCTCATAAAGCCTAGACTGGGTTTCAATTCCTGAATGCCTTCAAGATGTCCCAGCTGTCTTCTGACCTCCACACCACTGTGCATGCATGCACACATACACATAGAAACTCAAACACAAAATAATTAAACTGTGATTTAAAAAAATGTGCCACCCCTAAAGAATCATTATTATGTACATGAATATAGTACCTGTGCAGGCCAGAAGAAGGCATTAGATTGTTTAGAGCTGACCTTACAGGCACTTGTGAGCCCTCTGATAGTGAGTGCCAGGAACTTAACTAGTACTTGCTCTTAACTACTAGGTCATCTCTCCAGCATGAAGAGCATTTGCTCAAAATTTACTGTGTAAATACCAAACAAAGGATTAATTTTTGGTCTGGAGATGGCTTCTTCCATTCCTAATAGGCACAGCTTGCCTATAATCCTAGCACTAGTATTCAGGAATATAGAGGCAGGAATATAGTTAAAGGGCATTCTCAGCCACATAATGAGTTTGAGGCCCCTCTGGGATACATAAAAGACCCTTTCTCCAAACAAAGGCACTCAGCTAGTTGGTGGCACAATGCCGAGAGGTCGGAACTCAAATCTGCCAGATACTCTTTTTCTCTGTCTATAGGAGCAGTTTTTAACCTTTCTAATGCTGAGACCCCTTAATACAGTTCCTCATGTTGGGGTGACCCCCAATCAAAAAATTATTTTCATTGCTACTTCATAGCTGTAATTTTGCTACTGTTATGAATTGTAATGTAATTATCTGCTACGCAGATGTACTTAGGCAACCCCTGTAAAGGGTTGTTTGACCTACCCCACCCCCAGCCCCCCAGAAGGTGTTGCAGCACAGATAGAAAGCCATTGGTCTATAGGTCTAAAGAGAAAAATGGAAAGGATTGCGGGAAGTGGTGATTTGGAGGGGTGGGGCAGAAATGAGAAAAATTATATTTAACTCACTTATATATCAAGCAGTTAACTTTTACTTTGAAACTAAATTGTTGAATTGTTTCCTTATGTATATGTATGATCAGATTTTTAAATCTGGTGTTTTCTTCTAGTTGGATTGGATGCTGCTGGCAAGACGACAATTCTGTATAAACTGAAATTAGGGGAAATAGTTACCACCATTCCTACCATTGGTAAGAAAATTTATAGATGACTTTATACAGTGAGAAATTAAATCTTGTTATTGTTAATCTTAGAGATGATATTGGTAAGACTTAACAAGCTAATCTAAGAAAATTCCACATTAAAGGGGTTTATTTTTGTGGTACCTTATGCACGGTGATCATTTTGTTTTTTTCTTACAGGTTTTAACGTGGAAACAGTAGAATATAAGAACATTTGTTTCACAGTATGGGATGTTGGTGGTCAAGATAAAATTAGGCCTCTCTGGAGGCATTACTTCCAGAATACCCAGGTGAGAAATGCCATATATTTATAACTTTAATTTATAGATTTTATATTGTTTACTCAGAGTTTACATTCTTCTCATCACCAGTCTCATTCTTTAGTATACTCTAACTTATGCCTTTGAAAGTTCAGTTACATAGTGAGGAAGAATTAAATATAGCTGCACCAGTAAGATTTTGAATGGAATTGAATGAGTTCTCAAGAATAAATTACTTCAGGCCTGGTGGATGAGTTCTCAAGAATAAATTACTTCAGGCCTGGTGTGGTAGCACATACCTTTATTCCAGCCCTTGGAGGCAGAGGCAGAAGCAGGTGGATATCTGAGTTTGAAGACAGCCAGGGCCACACAGAGAAACCCTGTTTTGAGTCCTCCCCCCCAAAAAATCCCAAAATACAAACAAACAAAAAACAAAAACAAAAAGAATAAATTATTTTATCAGTAGTTCTTTTGATTTTAACCTTAATTTTGAGATTAAGGTATGTATCACAGTGGCTCTAATAAGACAGTGATAGAATTTGATTTAGCACAATCTGTTCAGTTAACTTGTAATGCCGGTTTTATGTTATATAGGATATGTTGGCATGAAAAAGATGTTACTGATTATGTAGATTAGAAGTGGTCAAATTTGGCTGCAGTTTGGACCACTGCGAGAGTTTTGAAAAATCTCTAATGTCCAATCATAGATCAGAACCTTGTGCATGTAAGTCAAGCAGTCTTAGTGTTGTAGCACTTGAATGTGCATACCAATCACCTGGGTATTGGTTTAAAATTCAGATTGATTCAGTGGGACAAGCCTCTTAGATTTTATACTTCTAGCAAGTTCTCTTGTATTGATTTTGCTAGTTTGAGTTATTAAAACAGCAGCTCTATTGACATTACTGAACTGTGTGGAGGCCTCTTTTGGCTGATCAACAGTATTTTTTTTTTTTTTTTTTTTTTGGTTTTTCGAGACAGGGTTTCTCTGTGTAGCCCTGGCTGTCCTGGAACTCACTTTGTAGACCAGGCTGGCCTCGAACTCAGAAATCCTCCTGCCTCTGCCTCCCAAGTGCTGGGATTAAAGGCGTGCGCCACCACCGCCCGGCTGATCAACAGTATTCTTAGTGTCTGCCTATTAAATGCTAGTAGCAGCTCACCTCCCCAGTCAAGTTGTGACAACTACAAATACTTGCACGCTTGCCAAAAAACTCCCCAGGGACAAAATTATTTTCTGATGAGAACAACTATTCTAGTTCTCCTGTTCTTGTGGTTTCGTTTTGTTTTGTCTCTCTCCCCTGAGCATTGGTATTGCAGACATGCAGCAGTCTGCTGGGGTTTCTAAATGTGAGGAGACTGAAACTTAGAAGTGCTTCAAGATTGAGGAGTTGTAGCTGGGCTGCAATGGCAGGGACCTGTAGTTGTAGCACTTAGTAAGAAGGGGCTGTGTAAGCTTGAGTCCAGTCTATTGTACAGAGCAAGTTCCAGGTCAGCTAAGGCTGCACGGGAGAGTCTATCTTTAAAAAGAAAAGATTGCGGAGTTCCTTTTTGTTAACTTGGTCTCCGTTCTTGTGTCTCTTCTAGTGTATGAGGGTTACATATCAGGTTTTGTTTACTACCAGAGTTGAGAATTTTTGAAGTACTATATTAAACATTTGGGGTAGTTAAGGTTTGCAGTGTTGTGCTTATTCTCCTTAGGGTACATTGTTGCCTGGTAGTAGTGAACATACTTGTTGCATGGCTACAACAATCCTGAGTAATATATCTTACTAAGTGCATGAATATCAAATATGTGCCATAATTTATTACTGGAAAACAAGAATGTGTTCATTCATATGGCTTTGGATAGAAAACAGATTTTGCAAAAGTAAAGGCTTTAAAAACTTGATTGGAAATAGAAGCTAAGACAGTAAATTCATGTATAATTAGTGCAACATTAGTTATTAAATATGGTCAGTATGTTTAACCAATACTCATTTGCAACATGTTAGCACCTTCAATTGTTTTAAGGTAGGTTGTAGATATTTATTTTAAGGAATATATTTTTGAAGCAATTAGGCATGATGTAAATCTTACTGATTTCTTAAACCTTAAAACAATAGTATTATCCCTGTATTTGTTTATAATGCTCTGTAAGACATGTGAATCATGAGATGTAGATTAGATTTACCCCTTGCCAGAGCATTCTTCATCCAGGGAGCTCTTGCCTGCTAGTGTAATTACAGCTAAGCTGTTTTAGCTGGTATTTTTTTGCATTCCCAACAAGTTCTTCTAACTCTTAACATTTAAACACAGCTAATTGTTTATTGTGGTAAATTCCTCTTCCCTCATTAAATAATTCCAGTTCTTTTGCTTTTCTAAATAGTTCATTTGCATTTTAAAAGAGACTCATTTTTGTGTGTATTCAGTTTTTTGCCTACATACATTCATGTGTACTACATACATGTATGGTGCCTGCAGAGCCAGAAGATAGTATTGAATATCCTGGAACTGGAATTAGGGATGGTTGAACTGCTGAACCTAGGTCCTTACTAGTGCTCTTAACCACTGAACCATCTCTGCTGCCCCCAATTTGTTTGGCTTTTTAAGTAATCTTTTCTTAACAGATGAATTTATTTTTAGAAGCCTAGCTTTTCCATACTGTTGTTCCTAGGCTGTTACAAGAAAGAACTTAGAATGTATCTTAAAATCTTCCTCCTACTAATATTACTTGGAATTGATGACATTATTTACATTTAGAAAAAAATGAAAATATGTTAAATAATGTTAGATTGGGGCTGGAAAGATTGGCTCAGCAGTTAAGTTCTAGTTGCTCTCACAAAAGGCCTGGGTTTGCTTTCCAGCACCCAAATGGTGTTGCACAACTCTCTGTAACTTCAGTTTCAGGGGGATCTGATGCCCTCTTCTGACACCTGCCTGCAGGCTCCCGTACATACATAACACTCAGGCACACACACATACCCATTAAAAAAAATAAAATTAATTAATTAAAAAAATTCTGTAGGGCTTAGAGTTGTGGAAAGAATATTTAACCAAACATTTAAGTATAAGGTACATACTTTTAACAGAGATGTAGTTTAACTACTGTTTCATTAACTGAGAATTTCATATACTGTGCAGTTTGAAAATTTTCAAAAAGGTCTTAAATCAGTTGTTTTCTGTTTTTTTGAGACAGGGTTTCTCTGTGTAGCCCTGGCTGTCCTGGAACTCACTGTGTAGACCAGGCTGGCCTCGAACTCAGAAATCCTCCTGCTTCTGTCTCCCAAGTGCTGGGATTAAAGGCGTGCGCCACCACCGCCCGGCCAATCAGTTGTTTTCTAATGCCACTTCTTTGTTGTAATATTTGTGGATATCTTCAAAATTTTTACTGCCACCTTTTGTTACCAATTTCTTCTTTGATCATGTAAACCTTGAATTTTCATGCCATTATTTGCTTAGGACTTGTTTCCTCCAGTTAGAGAGTTAGCAGGCTACATTTTAGAGCAAGATTTTTTTGTTCCTATGATGAAGTATATAAAAACTATTGACTGAACAGGTTATGTTTATGTATTTAGGAATATACGCATTAACAACAAAGAAAACAAGGCCATGAATTTGAAAAAGAGAGCAGAGGGTTTGGGGGTACATGGGAGATGTTGGAAGGCGAAAAGGGAAGAGGAGAAATAATGTAATTATATTTTACTCTCAATAAAAAAATCATAAAGAGGAAAAAAGTTATATATAGACAGTTCTTTTGTGTTACTAATGAAATACTTTTTCTTAAAGATGATTAAACTATTGGGAAATTATTCTTTAAATCACACACCTGAAAACGTTAGTACCATTATCCAGTGCTCCAATTTATTTTAAAATAAGAAACGAAGTGCGTTGTCTCTCCATTTCATACTTTGTACCTGCCTTTTACTGCATACATAAATCTATATCATTCATAATTTGGGGGGGGATCCTTTGTTTATTTTCTTTTTGCCCTTATTGCCTCTGTTTGTTCATTTTCTTCACTTTTGAGACTGGGTCTTACATAACCCATAGCACCCTGGAAGTCTCCGTAGCTGATAGTCCTTGTGATCTCCTGCTCTATTTCCTGAATATTGCAATCACAGAGGAGTGCAACACCACATCCAGTTTTGCTCAGTGTAAGAGCTCAAACCCAAAAACTGCTTTAAGGCTAGGCAAGCATTCTACTCTCTGATGACCTGTAGCTCTTCTGCCTCTTAAATATGGTAGGGAAGAGAAAAGGGTTACAGTTGTTTCTTTCAGCATGGAGGAAGGTAGTCATTGGTTAATATGATTTTTGTGTTCTGTGTGTGTTTTGTGTTTGTTTTTTTGGGGGGGGCGTGGATTTGAAGTAAGATTGATAGGTGCTTAAATTAGTTTTCAATATATGAGCCTTGAGCTTATCTTTCTGTTGTTTATTTGGTTTTTATTTTAACAGGAATGTCTTAGTTGGGGTTACTATTGTTGTGATGAAATACCATGACCAAAGCAATCTGGGGAAGAAAAGGTTTATTTGGCTTAGGCTTCCATATCATGGTTTATCATCAAAAGAAATCAGGACAGGAACTCTAGCAGGGCAGGAACCTAGATGCAGGAGCTGATGGAAGGTTGCTATTAACTGCTTTGTTCTTTTGGTTGCTCAGCCTGCTTTCTCGTAGAACTCAAGACCACCAGCCAGTGGATGGCACCATACACAGTGGGCTTAGGGCTTCATACATTAATCACTAGTTAAGAAAATGCCCCACAGTCCTACCTAGAGCCTGATCTTTGTTTTTGTTTGTTTGTTTTGTTTTATTAAATATTTATTTTATGTATGTGTGCTCTATTTGCACGTACACCTGCAGGCCAGAAGAGGGCATCAGATCTGAGTAGTAGATGGTTGTGAGCCACCATGTGGTTGCTGGGAATTGAACTCAGAACCTCTGGAAGAGCAACCAGTGCTCTTAACCGCTGAACCATCTCTAGCCCCCTATAGCCTTATCTTATGGAGGCATTTTTTCAATTGAGGTTCCCTCCTGTCAGATTGCATCAACTGACATCCATTAACCTGAACAGAAACTCTTTTTTTTTTTTAAATTTAAAATCCCCCCTCCCCCCTCCCGTGTGTGTCTGTCTGTCAGTCTGGGGGGGGGGTGGGGTTACCACTGAGACACAACTCGTATTGTTGGGAGGAATCTACTCTTTCCTTTCACCATGTGGGTTCTGGGGATCAAACTCAGGTCATTATGTGCCTTTATCTGCTGAATTGTCTTGTTAGTCCCATATTAGAGGCTTTTAAAAACTCTTGTAAACTCTCTGTCTTAGTTATGGTTACTACTGCTGTGATAAAACACTATGATCAAAGCAACTCAGGACCACCAGGCCTGGGACAGCACTACCTACCATGGGCTGGGCCCTTCTATGTCAGTAACTAATGAAGAACGTGCTGGATCTCTTGGTTGGAGACCTTTTCTCATTTGAGGTTTCTTCCCTTCTGATGGCTTGAGGTAAAACTGGCCAGGACGCAAGAACATATTTTCTACCACATGCTTAACTAAATAACTCTCGATACTGTTTTGCTGGGTATTTTATATTTAGTGTGGCTATTTTAATTTATTGGAAAAAATTTTCCCTAGGGTCTCATTTTTGTGGTAGATAGCAACGATCGTGAAAGAATCCAGGAAGGAGCAGCTGTACTGCAGAAAATGGTAAGTATAGACTTTAAGTTGATCATTTTTAAGATGTATAGTTTTGAGAATTGTCAGTGGCTACACATTTTAGAGGTAGAAATAAACTTGGGAAACTGTATTGTTTCCAAGTTCTTAAGAATGCACAGGAAAGCCTTCTGTGCCCCTGGTTCCTGTGTAACAGTCACTTATTTTAGATCTCATGTAAGGGTAATCATTTAAGACTAGAGTCTTCCACATAGCATGTTGTATTCACATTGTATAATGTATCATAGCTACTTTTATCTGTTCTTGGTACACTTCTTGCACTGAAAATGATAGGAGTCCAAAAAAGAATCATAACTAAATAAACTTGCTACTTAAGTACATATGATTCTAGAGTACATATTTTGATACCTATTTTTGTCCTTGTCGGCTCTGAACCTGAGTGGGTAATCCTGAGGGCAGAATGGTGATAAACACCATAGAGTGGAGGACGGTTGGCTTTAAACAGTCATGCTGTAGGAATGGGGGCCCAGGCCTGGGATTCTTAGCACCTGGCAAGCAGAAACAGCAAAACCTCAATTTTGAGGCTAGTCTAGGGGAGAAACAGTAACAAATGCAAAAAATGTTTCTTTTCTTAAAGGCAGACCATTATTTGCTCAAACCGAAGGATATGAGATTTGTAAGAGTGCTTAAAATTTACATAGAGAAATTTAATTGGTGTTCAATAACTTCTTTAACGTTAAATAAAATGTATACTTTAGGAAGACTGTTGTGGTAGTTTGATTTTCCATGGGTAACTGCTAATGGTTTAGCCTTTATCTCCAGCTTCTGGAAGATGAGCTGCAGGATGCAGTGCTGCTGCTTTTTGCAAACAAACAGGATTTGCCAAATGCTATGGCCATCAGTGAGATGACGGATAAGTTAGGTCTGCAGTCTCTCCGGAACAGAACAGTAAGTATTGCTAGGGGACGCTAAGCTATTCACTGGTGAGGCCAGGGTATTAGATGTCTGTTAGTAGTGGTGTTGTTGTTACTGTTGTTACTGTTCGGAGGTAGGGTCTCACTTGTCTTGACTGGCCTGGAACTTACTATGTAGACTAGGCTGGCCTCAAACTCAAAGAGATCTCTGGTCACCTCATCATATGCCACAATGTTGGCCCAGTTTAAATGTGTAATAATTATTTCCGTTGGACATACAGGACATTTGTAAAAATATGATAATGTGATTTATAGGACTTTTTTTTTCTTTTATAGGACTTTTTTTTAACTGTAAATACTTCATTGAATTTTGCTTTTAAAAATACTGGTTTTCTGTTTTTTAATTTATTTTTTATTTAATTTTATCTTTTGTATTGATGTATTAACAGTGTTGAGTTGAATATGTAGAGGTTACAGACATTTGTATCATTCAAGTAGCTCTCCAGCTATTTCTTTTTAATATTCCCTATGGTGTTAGGTGTGAACCCAGAGTGTTTCTTGCACAAGGTAGGATAATCACCCTAACACTGAATAGCATCTCCAGCTTAGCAAGAATTTTATACTTGTCTTGCTTTTTTTAGGTGGTGCTCACTAAATATAGTTTGTGCTGGCCTTAAACTTAGGGACATCCTCCTGCGTCCTGCTTTTCTTTCCTCATTGTAAGGATTGCAGGCATGCAGTCATACCAAGCCCTACATGTTGGGTGGTTTTGTTTATGAAAGGCCCAGGATATACCAACTGTAAATTATATCATATTGTTTAGTACTCTTTGCTTATTAACTTTTAAAACGTTATGGAGAAACCTCTACTGATAAATTTTTTAATGCATTTTGAAGACAAAACTACAAGAAATACTTTGCCTGCTTAACATTTTACATCAGTGATTGATATGTTAGTAATATCCCCATACATATAGATTGTATCATAAATACTTTGTTTAAAAAAAAAACAAAAACAAAAGATGCTTTCAAAAACTGAGTGTCCTGTCCTTTACAAGAGTTTTGCATTAATTTGCCAACATGGCAGATACTATTTATTTATTGTGTAGCATGTCCCACATGGATTGAAAGATACACAGTAAGAGAGAACTTTTTTCTGCTGTGGAGATGTGAATTTGTTTTCCCCTCCTTGCTAGGCTAATAGGATATTTGGTCTTCAGATAATTGGCAGTATGGTAAACCTACTGTGGCCTTGCAACATGAAAATAAGATTTTATTTTAAGGTGAAAGAAGACTATTCTGTTAAAAATAAATAAATTATCCATTAAATGTGAATTATCTTCTAAGTGTTTGAAGTTTTGTGATTTCTTTGGTTTTGGGTTTTTTTGTTTTGTTTTGATACAAAAATCTCCTTTTTTTAATATTTAGATTTTGTTGTGTTTTTACAAGCAAGTAAGATATTTAAAATGTGAAATTTTTTGGAATATGTGGGACCAAACATGCTAAAATTGTCTTAAAAGATAAAATTATTTGAAAAGTAAAAGTTCTTAGAATATCAACAAACATCTTTCAGAAATTTACCCCTTTTACACTGAGAATGTGGCTTAATGGCAGGGGACTTGCCTAGCACTTGTGGGCCCTGAGTATGATCTGTAGCACTACAAAAATCAAAGTTTAAAAAATTTGCTTATGTGTCTACTTAGTTTATAATGAAGATCTTATGGATTACATAGGTAGTTTGAGATTTTCCTATTATTCCTCAGATTATGCGGGGGGAAAGTAAACTGATAAATTCATTGAAGAATAGAGGTAGTTTTAAATGGGTAGAGGAGAAACTAGAGGTGTGAGCCATACCTGAAGGATATTTTTGCGTGACCTGTATAGTTAGCTAGAGCATTAAGTTCATGTTTGTGGGATGCAAGTACTCGTTTCCTTACATTTAATACTGTGACTTTATAGTTTCCATGTTTTGTAAACTTGTAACTACTGACTCAGTAGTGCCCTTAGGCATTTATGGGGAGGGACTTAATATTTTGTTTAAAAATGGCACTATGTATTATCTTGTTAATCAAGTATTTTCTTGTTCTTTTTTTCACAGTGGTATGTCCAAGCCACTTGTGCTACCCAAGGAACTGGTCTGTATGAGGGACTGGATTGGCTGTCAAATGAACTTTCAAAACGTTAAATGAAACTGGATATCTAACCAAGGACATGTTTGATAGAATTGGTCTAGGCTTGTTACAACAAAATTAGTTTGCATCTTGGTTATTAAAGGATATCTGAGACAGGTTTGGGCAGAAATTACAGCGGTTAAAACTTGTTTTGTTGCCAATTATTGTTTACCAAGAACAATGTTGCTGTTTAGCAATATGCTTGGGTTTAAGAGAAATTCTCCTTGGGAAAGAAAAGTATCCATTATACTTCCCTTGAACCTAAATGCCTGGATATAGAGCTATTGTGACACCTTTAAACAAATTTGAGTGTTTTTTGAGCCCACAACAATAATGTTTTAAAGTTATTCCCTTGATACTTTACTGATATCTTTATCATTCCTCAGACAGTCTGCTGATGTGAAAATGTAGCATTCCATTTGTATTTATTTCTCTCCCTTGCCAAAAAAGATTTTTCTAATAATGCTTGTACAGGCCAGCGACATACTCCAAAACACTATTCAGTTTTCTTGTACTGAGGATTCCCCCCACCACCCTCACATTATTGACTCCTGGCTTCTATCAGCCAAACTTTGATGTGGTTTGGATTTGATAACTAATTCTGTACTGGTTGCAAAGAGTTCATATTGAGATAACTTTTAATACTCAGTAGATTGTCTTCCTTTATATTGTTATCTTTTTTATGTTGCATGTTGCTTTTGGAATCAGTCTGACTCTTTGCCCAGTATATGATAGTTCTGCTGGTATTATACTGTTTATTGATGAACATATCTTCATTAAGAATTTTTTGAAAACTCATCAAATTCAATGAATAAGTTTTCTTCATAACCCATTTGGAATTATTCCTAATAAAATGATTTTAAAAAAAAAGTTGTGTGTTCTTTTGAGCCTTTGCAATATTTGAAACTGATTTCCTTACATAACAAAGTGGATTTTCATATATTACATGGTATGACCAAATCCCAATGAATTTACTTATGGTTTAAGTTGTCAGTAAACTTAACCATGGGTTAAGTCAGTAAACTTAATCATGCACATTAAAGTAAGGTGTAGTATGAAGAATTTAATTTTTCCTAATAGAATACCATTTGAAGCTATGAATTTCAAAGGTCAGATCAAGAAGAGGAACAAGTTGTCATAATATGAACTCCAGAAGCAGAGTATAAAGGGGTTGGTGAGGAAGCTCTGTCGGTAGATGCTTGCCTTGTATACATTGAGTTTGATCCCAGTATCCTGTGCCACAGAGGTGGCAGGACTATCAGAGATCATCATCGTCCACTTAGTGAGTTTGAGGCCAGCGTGAGACCTTTCTCAACGAAAATACTTTGACAAGTGGGTATGCATACATTTGGCAATTAATGTTAGGTGGAATGCATAGCTAAGTGATGCTACTCTGAGAATAGTCCACAAGCGCAGTGGGATTTAGCATTTCAAATGTCAGTGCAAGATGTATAGGACTTAACTTGTTACGGTGGCAACAGTGGTACATGCTATAACTACTAGTCGGAGTGGAATTTTGTCCAATTGTCTCATGTACTACAAACTGATTCTTTATGATTTGTAATAATAGCTCTTACAAATGTAGATAAACTCATGGATCAAAAAAATGTATTTCTTTTCTTTGTGTTCTTGAGACAGGGTTTCTCTAACAGCCCTAGCTGTCCTGGAACTTTGCTTTGTAGACAAGACTGGTCTTGAACTTCACAGATCCACCTGCCTTTGCCTCCCAAGTGCTAGGATTAAAGGTATGAATCACTGCACCCAGCTTCACAGTTTTATTTCTGAAGTCAATTACATGCTTGTAAAATGTGTTTTTATATTGTTCATAAAATAAAAACCACTGAATTTAGCAAAGTAAACTGAAGTTAAGTGGTTTCTGAGTATCTGAAATAGGTTATTGGGATAAAGTATGTTCAGTTAGTCTGTTTCATTTGATGTGATTGAAATGTCCTTAGCCCTTCTTTTTAGAGAAAATTAAAATACAGTACAGTGTGTGTTTTTATTGGATATAAAATAGAAAATGCGAAACTTCCATAAGTTAAGGGGTTGGAAGTGTAAGTTAGCACTACAGTTAAGTTTAAAAACTAAGCTTAGGATGAGGCTCAGTGATTAAGCACTGGCTGCTCTTCCAGACTGCCAGTACCCAGATGGGGCCTCACAGCTATCTGTAACTCCAGCTCCAGAAGTGCCAAAGCTCTCTTCTGGTCTCTGTGAGCACTGTACCCAGGGTGAACAGACACACGTGAAGACAAAACACATAAAATGAAAAAAATTGAAGTATTTGCCAGACAGTGGTGGCAAATCCCTTTAATCTCAGCATTTTAGTTAGTTACATTTAGGCAAATATTAATAACGAGATTATTTCTGTAGTCCGTGTAACATGTTTAAGTGGCTAAAATAACAATCTAGACTCAGTAAACAGCAATACCAGGATTCAGTCAAAAAATAAGTAAAGCAGCTGTGTTATTGATGCCTTCTAAATCATCGTTTACAGTAGAAAAAATGAAACTAGATTCTCTTCCAATTTGTAATCTCTACTCTGCAAACGAGTGCTGTGCATTCAGTTTCATTGGGCACTTAACTAGCTCTTAGGAGCTGTTCTGGCTTTAGTTAACAGTGGTTCAGTTTTTTGTCCATATGTAGTACCATTCAAACAGACATGTGTGGTATTCCGTTCACTTTCCACAATTTCAGTCCTTGTGTTCCACCGTTTTAAAAATTAAACGGAAGGTTTAGAAAGAATTAGGTTTTAAATAACTTATAATTTTTTATTAGCATAGTATAGCGTACTTATATCAGTACTATCCTTAGTACTGAATACTTAGGGTATACTTAGTACTGAATACTTAGGGTAGTATGTAAACTACCCTAAGGTATGTATGCACACACACAAAATTGATACAGGGTGTGATGCTGTTTTAGGAATCCATTTGGAGTCTTGTCCCTAGAGGAAAGAGGAATGTAAATTAAAAAGCAAAAGCGGTACACTTAATACTAGAATACCTATAATCAGAAACTTAGTGTCAAGGATGTGTAGAAACTGGAACCCTCATGTTTTGCTAGTAGAGATTGTGCTCCTGCTTTCAGTAAATCTAGCAGTTTCTCAAAAGGTAAATCTGTTTCCACATGACCCAACAGTTCTGCCCCCGTGGAAGAGGAATGCCCAAGAGAAATGAAAACACCCACAAAAAACTTGTACATAAATGTTGATAGCAAAATTATTTGTGGAAGAGGTATGAATGTCTATTAATCTACAAGTAGATTGATAAAATGTAGTATAGCCTAACAATGGAAAACTCATTAAAAACAAAACAAAACCCAGGACTGATGCTACAACATGGAAGTGCCTTGAAGAGGCTTAGTGAAATAAACCAATCACTAAATACATATTTATGAAAGTCCAAAACAGACATTTCATGGAGACAGGTAAAGGGGGGCTAGGGCAAACCGAGGAGTGACTACCTGTAAGTACAGGTTTTCTCTGACATTCAAATACCAAAAGCTCTTAAAGATAACACCACCAGTATAAGAATAAGGGGAAGATTAGGATGATGGGAAATATGAAAGGGGAATGTAGTTTGTTTTAGATAATCTGTAACACTACCATTAACCCAGTTTGCACCTACTGGGTCAGTCTCATAATTCAGGCTGGCCTCCAATTTATCAAACAGCTGTGGATAATGCTTCCACCTCCTACGCGCTAGGATTATTGCTATGTGCCACCTTTAACATCTGTCAAAATACAGGGTATTTTCTATGTAACTTTATGTATGATAAATTCTTTTTAAAGTGCCTATTCAATATAAGAAAGTCAACTAAACTGTCAAATTCCCTACAGAACGAAGTAGTTCTAGGAAGCACATATAAACTAGCAAAAATGCAACCAATAAATATTTCAGTATACTAAGGAAATATGCAATGGAAACTCTCCAGGGTATCAGAGAGAGTTGCCAGATGAACTAGGCTTAGATTCACCACAAAGTGGATATACGATGGAGATAGTTTTTTAGTGTCCTAAGGAAATTGTTTTTTGTTTTTCAAAACGATAACAGGCCTAGTCGTCCTGGAATTCTGACCAGGCTGGCCTTGAACTCAAGAGATCCACCTGCCTCTGCCTTCCGAGAGACCAATTGAGTTCGAGGCTAGCCAGGTCTACATAGAGAAACCCTCAAGGGGAGGGGGGGATAACACAAAACATCACAGAGCTTGGGTTTTGACAAATCAACAAGAGGTTCCTATCAGAATAAATCAGACTGTTAGTTGAGTGATATTAAGCCAGCTGAACTGACTGCTTTAACGGTTCTTCTAGTTTTTGGGTTTTTTTCTTGGTGATGTGTAAGTTTATGGGTATGGGTGTGTTTTGCCTGCATGCCTGGAGTCCAGAGATGCCAGTTGAGGATGCTGAACTCCCTGGACCTGGAGCTACAGAAGCATGTGAGCCACCATGTGGGTCCTGGGAAATGAACTCTGGGTCCTTTGGAAGAGCAAGCGGTCTCTTCGGGCTCAGGTTTAATGTTTTAAATGTCACTTATTAATAGTTATGTAGTGTGTAGTGGATAGTATCAACCAGCTCAACTGATAAGCTTAATGTTTAAAATTAGTTTCTATATAAATTTTAACATCTGTATTGTTAACACACTACAGGTGGTCAAGTAATATTACCTCTTTAACAGGGTAAATGCCAGCTTAAGTTTATTGGCTTGAAGTTTGTTACCATGAATTTAGATATTTTTTAAAAATCTATAAGCTTGAACTTTTAATGATTATACATTATAATTTATTACTATACTCAATTATATCCATCTCATTTTCTCAAAATTTAGACATTCTTGCCATCTGCTAATCTGTACCTTTTAGATTTTAAAGTGGACCAATTCAAAAGTAAGTTCTCTGCAGTTGCTGAAGTGTGAAATATGACCTTGTGTTGTTCAGGTCTTAGGCCTTTACCAAAATTCTTTACAGTCAAGGTTGTATTTTTAACTTTGATATTCACAGTTTTCTTTAAAGGAAGCAGTAAAACCTTGCCCACTTGGCACATACTCATAAAAATAAGTAGCAACTGCTGAAGGTGGGCTCTGGAAAGAGATTTGATAAGCCGCTTAAAAGAAGCTTGTTTGTGGCTGCAACAACTTCAATTCCAAAGTTAAAAGTGTGTCATTAAAGTATTAACTAGAATGGCTGTTTAAAGAATGGACACAAGTTTGTGAGGATGGAGGGAAACCTGAACCTGCATGTAACACTGAGGGAGGTATAAGGTAGTGTAGCCAATGTGGGAAAGTATGGCAGTGATTATGACCCACCAAATTACCAAATTATATACACTAAAAGAACTGAAAACAGATGTTTGGACTGGGTATGTAGCTCAGACCAGTCCATACACCAGTCCAGGGTTTGGTTCCCTTGTACTACGAGAAAAACAAAAGGATGTTTCACCAAAAATTTGAGCATAAATATCCATAGTACTAGTTACAACAGCAAAAAGAAACAATCCAGATGTTCAGATAAGCAAAATGTATTATCCATGCAGTAGAAAATATTCAGCTGTAAAAAATATGAAGTATTGGTACATACTGTTACACAGATAAACTTGAAAAACCTATCAAGTCAATACAGACAGATATATCAAAACTGGCAGATGATATATCTATACTGGTAGAGAATGATGATAATTTAGGCTTTCCTTTTGAAGTGATGAAAATGACTTGGAATCAGTTACACAACAGTGAATGTATTAAATACAACTAGGTTGTATACATTTAAATGATTAATCTTATATAAGTTTTACTTCAGTGCTTTGGTATTGTAATCAGAATGCAGTATTGTTATCTTGCAATGCTAAAAACTCACCCAGGTAATAACAATCACCACTTTGTTAGAAATGGCGATTTCTTAGAAAATAGGACCATAGAACTTATTACTTCATCAGTGAAAGCTCTTATCCTCTCTACAAATGAAATCAAGATAGTAGTTCTTGCAAGTATGCTGAGCAAAAGATTTTCAAACACATTTTTGAATAGTGTTTAGAAGATTGGTGTTGGCCATATTTCAGAAGACTTCCCTATTGAGTTTTATAATGAATTCTACAAATTTTTATCTTCCCTTATATTATAGAGATTTTAGTATTTTAAAGATACTGTAGCTAGAAATTATATTCTTGCTAATGAATTGCAAACTGTTATTGGGACAACTTTAAGAGTTGATTTTAACAGAATAACATACTCTAAAATATTCACATTTCCTTTACTAAAAATTTGTGACTAAATGTAGTTTGCCACAAAGTTGCTAGACTTCTCAGAATTATTAAATACTAAAAATTTCAAAAGTAATAGAAAAATTCAATCACGAAGATAGCTTTAAACACTTCTGATTAACACCTTGCCCTATCATAAGTACAAATAAGTTTGGTATAATTTTCATAAAAATTTGTGGAGTGCTCCCTACCTTTACACTCCAGTTACATCTGTATGCTAGAGTCAAATCTTTACACTTCATTATCAGAATATCCTGAAATATCTGTATATAATCTGACTATACCATTTAATCCACAAATATCAAATTTAAGGATTTAGGATATGGGATGTTTGGTAAATCACAGTTCAGTCTCACCATGGAGTTAATATAGGATGTCAATGCATGGGCATGAATAATCTCACATTACAATCATTTTTCTTTCAAAATGTTGACTTCTTGCTGAGTAAATTATTGTTGGGTTTGTTTGTTTGTTTTTTTGAGACAGGGTTTCTCTGTGTAGCCCTGGGTTTCCTGGAACTCACTGTGTAGACCAGGCTGGCCTCGGACTCAGAAATCCTCCTGCCTCTGCCTCCCAAGTGCTGGGATTAAAGGCGTGCGCCACCACCGCTCGGCCTGAGTAATTATTGTTAATTCCTGAAGAATTCATGTAAGTTTGTCAACATGGTTATCTGAAGGCAAAACAAAACCAAATCTTGAAAGGGTTGTAGCTGATGTAAATTGGCAGTACTATGCATGGTTAGCATGCTCAGGATTCTGGGTTCAATCCCCAGCAACACTGAAATATAATACTGAAAAAATATTTTGCAAAAGAGTTAGTTCTGACGATATAAACTGCCATTGAAATGCTCTCAAAAGTGGCCTGTATATGGTGGGGAATATAACCGAGTGCCCTGAACTTGATCCTTGGGAAGAGAAACAACCTACTGCCATATTTAGGAAGGCACAATTTGGTAACATCAACTTTCCATCAGCTTTTTATTTTAAAAGCATCCCAAGAAACTGTCACTTTAGTGATTATTTCCCTTTAAATAATTTGAATAAAGGTTCAATGTGAAGTGAAAATGAAATGCTTATATTTTTCAGACTTACTAACCTAAGAGTATCTGATAGCAGAATATGAAAACACAGAACACTTTAGAAGAATATGGGGAAAAAAAACCCACTGGATTTACACATTAAAATTTTTGAAATAGGGGCTTCAAGACTGGAAAATAAGACCTCTTCTTGAAGTGAGAGGCCTTTATTATCTATGCTAGAAATTAACTGCAGAAAGCTAAGCTTATGCTACAGTTAAACCTGGACATCACAATAATAGCTAAAGCAATACCAAGAAGAAGGTATGATGAGAACAAATGTAGTAAAAGTATCTCAACTGACACTAATCAACACAACTTGGAATTTCTCATCTTAAAATGCTGGCTTCATTTTAAGGATCTTAAATTATGTGGCGCTGTTCTGTTCCTTAGGCTATAATGCTTACATGTATAAAAAGTTCAGTTCAGATATTGACAAAAGCCCACTGCCCCTTTTCCCTATGTATGTAGCCCAAGCTGGCCTTGAACTGTGGAACCTAGACCAGAACTGAACTCAGCAGTCCTGCCTCAGGCTCCGAGCACCATGCCTGCCTCCCTTCTTCCTATTTATAAAACTGACAGTTTTGAAAACACTTCTAGCTTAGAAATGCTCAATAGTTCATCTACATTCTGAAGCTTCTATCAGAAGTTTCTATAAAATTATTGTGCTGTATTCTTTCATATCATATGGTCAAGTACCCTGTGTGCTTACAAATATTCGAAGTGAAGGCAAGGGATCAAGTCATGTTCCCGGTCACTTTGAATACGCTTGTGTGCTTGCGTCTATTAAAAGAGCTGAAGTGCAAGTGACAAATTAGATGCATTTGAACTGTCATTTGTACACTGAAAAACCAATGCTAGAAGGAAAATACCTTGCTAACTGAAAGACAAAGCAGCTGTCAGAATTGGTAATGGTATATTTTAATCTTTTGTTAAAGCTCCAAAATTATAATAAATTCTAACCAAATTGAGGTAGTGACAGACTATTGTATTCCATGTGTCTCTGAAGTCTCTCACGTTTTACCTTCATGTCCCCCCTTCCCCAATTAACATAATTCAATGTAAAATGTGCGCTGAAAGAAAAATTGAGATTATTCAAATAGTACTTAAAAATCTTAATTACTAGCTTTAAAAAAAACTTATAAAATGTACACAATAATTCAATTTTCTTCTTGCTAGTCATAAATATGTTTTCCTCCAAATGTAGGGAATTAAAAAAAGAGGATAAAGATATTATATGATGCAAACATTATGAATTGGTTCTGTAACAAAGCTCTCTGGAACATAACCAGTAGGGAGTGACTGTAAAGTCTAGTGTCGCCTCACTGAAGGTTTATGTATAAGCTTTGTTTCATATTAAGTTTTCTGAAAAGTACCTAGCTTCCTTTCAGAGTTAGTGAAGCAAAATCTATTTCCATTTTAAGTCACATACGAGTGCTATGTGATCAGAAGGATGAGAAACACTAGGTAAGGCCTGGTGGGTGGTAACTTCTTCATGACTAGGTAATGGAATCACTTGTTCAACCTCTAAAGTATTTAAGTCAATGAAAATGTAATCTAGACATCCGTGAAAGCCACCAACATAATTTGTGTAAGCAGGTTCACCACAAGCACTCTTCAGTTTGAAGCAGTGTGTGAGAGACATGTTGCATCTCTCCTCTTCCCCATTGGAAGCCCAGTCTTCATGATCCTCTGGAATGCTGCCATTGATGACAAAATGATACATTCCTGTTGATGGTGTACTATTAAAGTCTCCACAAAATATAACTGGTATGCCAGGATAGAGATCACATGAGACGTGTCTAATATGAACCAAGGCTACTGCCATTTGGATGAGACGAATGTATCCACCTACAAACAAACAAACAAAATTAGTGCTAAGTATTTTTTAAAGCACCCCCCACCGAGGGCACACTGCACCCACAATTCATGGTACCTGAATGACATTCAACACACACACACACACACACACACACCCCTTTTTTCTTTTTTTGATAAGCATTTTGAAAAACATGTTGGCCTAGAACTTGAAATCCTCCTGCCAGAGTCCTCAGACCTGATTACACGTACCACCTGAGCCCTATCAAACACTTATCTTGAATGTCACTCAGATATTGTAGGTGATTATTTCAAGTTGCTAAAGCTTACAAAAAATCTATATATTGGGCCCAGCAAGATGGCTCAGCCAGTCAAAGTGCTGTTACTAAGTCTGATGACCTGAGTTCAATCCCAGGGACCCATGATGGAGCAAGAGAACCAACTCTAACCTCTACACATTCCACCCGTCACACACACACACACACACACACACACACACGCACACGGCTAAATATAAATGTGTGTGTGTGTGTACAGATTTAATAACATTAAGTCTCGATGTTTAAGTCATTGTAAAACTAAATAAAACCTACCTTTTGGGTGCCAGTAGAGATGGGTATTAGCAACACATATCTTTTTAGAAGAGTCCATTGTAGACTGAAGAACTGAAATCTGTAATAGGAAACACAAGAGTTCAGTTGGTGTCTGCCAATCTCCCGAAAACATTTTTGGTTTTGGTTTTGGTTGTTTGAGAGTTTTTCACTGTAAACTCCTGGCTATCCTAACTCCTGAGTATCCTAGAACTCTAGACGGGCCTTGAAACTCGTAAAAATCCATCTGCCTCTTCCTCCAAAGTTCTGGAATTAAAGGCAGGTGCCACAATACCTGATAGTCAGGAATGTTTGTACTTAAGACTGTAGGCTGAGCTATTTTATTCCACAGTCTCTTGAAAACTAAGATACCAATTTTTAAATCTGACACTACAAGTTTTAAGGTATGGTAACATGAGTAAATATAACATTTTAGTAACCATCCAATACGCACCATTATGAAAAAATACATTGTAGTTGACGAAATTAAGATTGAACTGTTTCAAGTGTGAAAGCACTTGTCCTGGAGTCAGATCTGTTTGAACAGTCTAGCATTTACGGCACTGTGCCTTGGAGTAAAGTAAAGAAACCACATCACCTCCCTCACACACGTGTGTACTCAATTCAACGAACTTACACAGGAGTGCACAGAACACAATAGTGCTGGAAAATGGGTAGACATTTATTTAATCAAAACAAAACCCATTATTTAAAAACTCTGAAAATGCCCTTAAAGACGACAGGCATGGTCCAGCACTTAAGAGGCAGGTGAATCTCAGTAGTTCAACGCTAGACTGGCCTACATATCTAGTTCCAGGACATCCATGGATACACAGTGAGACGATGTCTCAAAATATCAACAAAATTCAACAAGAACAAAACAAAACACAAACCCACAGTTTAAAGCTATGTTCACACCCTGAACAAAGATGCTAAAACTGTCAAGTGGCTATGAATCCTGGCTTCATACTTTTATGAATCAGCATAAGGGCGATTGAACATTTTCTCATTTATGAAACAAGAATAGTATCCGTAAAAGCAGATAAAAAGCTAATTACTTTTTCTTACACACTAGTTAACAATAGTGACAAAACATCTTAAGACAGGAGGCACTTACACATGTGACTGCTTTAAAGTGCTCTTAAACGGTGCTTGACAAGTTACTGTGTCTACCTGGATTGGAAGCACTAAGGAATGTCTCTATTCATCTTGTTCAATGTAACCCGCGGCAGGATAGGCTACACTTTTAAGATACTAGGGCAAAAATACTTTAAAGAAATACGTATTTTCAATGATAAGTACTAATACCCACCCCCGCCTCTAACTCTGACAGCCCCTAATCATGGGCGAGGATGAAGAAAGCAGGCAGAGTTACTTGACCTGAAGGACAGACGATCTCTGGAGTACTTTCTCCTGTGCTAATGGGTTCAGAGCCAGTTTCTCTAGTAATTCTTTGTGCAGTGGGTCCGACTTCAGGGCTTCTTGAAAAGAAATATCGTGTTGGCTAAGGAGCCTGAACTTCGACTTCCGGTAGAAAGTGGCCAGGCCTTCGTGCTGCTTGATTCGGAACACGCCCTCCAGCCCGAAGGCCTCCAGGGCCGGTACCAAGCTGTCCGAGAACACTGCGCGGTCCACCTCCTGGAGACAGATGAGGTCTGCGTTGTAGCCTGTGAGCTCCTTCTGTATAAGGTTCTGGCGGTAGTCAAGCTCCAGGGCGTAGGGGGCACAGTACGGGTACAGGACTGTCCGAGAGAACTCAGTCTGGGCGTACGTGTCTGCCAGGATGTTGTAGGAGACAGTGCGGATGAAAGAGTCCTCTGTCACCTTCTTGGTGTACAGATGTCGATGGTCAAAAGTGCAGGTGCCAGGCCCGGCCTCCACCGGGCACACGCTTTCTAGCTCGCGGCTTGGCCCGAAGCGCTGCCCATTGCCCGGCGTGCAGTGAAGCTTGAGCCGTAGCCCGATGTCAGCATTGCACGGGGTGTACACGCGCTCGTCCACGCCCGTCTCGATCCAAGCTGAAGACGGCAAAGAGTGAGACGATGACGCGAGGCCGCTGTCCCCAGGTTCTGCCGCCCCGGGTTTGACTTCCTTGTACCAGCGGAACACGGAGCTGGCGGGATCCCCAAATTCCAGACCGAGTTTGGGGCACACAGGGAAGCCGGCCATGATGTAGCGCGGCAACTGCAGCTCCGTGAAGGCAGGCGGGTTGCGCTCCACCTTGTACTTGACATCGCCGATCTGCAGCACCGCTCCGTCCTGCCAGGCGTCCACATTGAGCACGTCCTCAGCCACCGCCTCCTCCCGGTAGTACAGCTTCACCACCGGCTCGCAGGTCGCAGCCGGTTCGGACCCTATCGCCGAACAGGCCGCGCCACCGCTCGACTGGGTTCGGTTCTTCCTACTCTTCTTGGCAGCCGCTACCTTAGCGTGTCCCTTGAGGGCGTTGGTAGCGATCCGGCTGAGGGCCCGGCCCAGAGGCTCGCTCTGGTCCCGCTGCATGTTTTTGTGGCTGCCGTCGGCCAACGCAAAAGACAGGCTGAGCTTGGGCTCCGAGGGCACACAGCGCACCACCGCGCGTTCCATGGCGCGCGCCGCCTCGTGAGTCGCCGCCTCGGCCCGGCTGCGCTGCTCCACCACCGACCGGACCCCACGAAGCGCGGCGCGGCCTGGGAGCCTCCACATGAACCTGGCAGCTGACGAGATCAGAGATCCAGAGTCGCCCGGTGTTAAGTCCACAGGGAGGAGCGGCCGCAACCGGCAACAAACCCCATTCAGACCGTGGACTTCCGGTCGGCGGCAAGCATAAGCCGCTTTGTGAGCATAAAGCGCGCGGTGTTCCCGACTCGCACTTTCGCCAAGTCCACTTGCCCGCTCGTTCTTGTCATAGCCGCTCGTCTCGAGATTCAAGCGCCTCGGTGTTTGTATTCAACATGGGTTGAAGGCAAAGAGAGAAGGATGTATAAAAGCGCCAGAGGGAACTACCGGAACCCGAAGTTTTGTTGAAAGTGCGGGCTGAGGACTTACGGAACCGGAAGTGACTGGGCGGTGCCTCCGGGAAACACTAGGCTTTCTGTCATTTCCCGTTCCCCCCGTCGGTGTTGTGTGTGGGTGCCGGCCTCGTCACCCGGATTGCGACGTCCACTCCACAGTTGGCGAGCCTGTTCCTTGTTTTTCGAGGTGTGGCGGGTTGAGGAAAGCTAGGCACGACAAGCGCGGAGCCTGTGGTAGCTAAGTAACTCCGAGCCGCCCGCCGGGTTTCTCCACCAGCTTGTGAGCTCTGAGGATACAAAACACAAGATGCATAATTTAATTAAGCCTCACGGTTTTGTTGTTGTTAGTTTTTGAGGTAGGTTTCGTATCCGTCGCGGAACCCAGAAAGACTGAGTCAAAACTACACAGCATAGTAAATTGACAGAAAAAGGACCGGTATGTTTTCGAAATCTGTTAGTGTTTTAAGTAGTAAAGAGCTTGGAAGGCCTTGTCTTTGTAGAGTAGCAAGGTTTAGCAAAGAAAATTACAGGACTCAGGTAAAACTTTAAGAACTTTTAAAACGAAGATGCTAAACCCCTCCCCATTTTACTTTATTTGAAGATTAAATTTCGCCAAGAGTTTTATTTCTATTTTTATTTCTTTTAAAACTCTTAACACGAATGATCTTGGCTTATTTGTAGTGCAAGACGAAGTCCTGTCTGATTGGAACAGTAAGCCCAGGGAGCAGTAGTCTGTAAGAAAGACCCTTCAACTGTACTGAACTCACATTGTCAGGACTGGCAGCAACCGCCTTTACCCACTGAGCCATTTTGCCAGCCCAGACCTTTTGTTTGCATGATCTTTTTTTTTTTTTTTTAAGAAGTGTTCTGACAATGTCAAATTTCATGGAAAGCTTGTTTTTAATCCACAGGCTTGAAAGTAATAAGTAAATGCTTTTTTGTTGTTTTTCTTTTTCAAAACAGGGTTGCTTTGTGTATTCCTGAGTGTCCCAGTACTAAGAGATCTGCCTGTCTCTGCCTCCTGAGTGCTGGGATTAAAGGTGTACACCACCATGCCCAGATGTAAATGCCATTATTGAGGCTATATTTTTATTAAATTGACTTACAGCCCCATTTGTAATTATGTAATTGAAACTTGACATTGAGAGATTAAGCAATAGTATGAATTTTGATAATACATATTGGGGGTGAAATGACTAGGAATAATTTTATTCTTAATCAGTGTCAAGAAATACAAACTGGACTGGAGAGATGGCTCAGAGATTAAGAGCATTTGACTGTTCTTCTGAGAGGTCCTGAGTTCAATTCCAGCAACCACAGGGTGGCTCACAACTGTCTGTAATGGGTTTCAATGCCCTCTTCTGGTGTGTCTGAAGTCAGCAACAGTGTACTCATACAGATAAGTGAGGAGGAAAAAAAGCAAACCAAGGGTACAGTTAAGTGGTAGAGTACTTGGCTAGCAAGTGTGAGGATTTAAGAAGGCCTTAGAGAGCCAGGTGGTGGTGGCGCACGCCTTTAATCCTAGCACTTGGGAGGTAGAGGCAGGTGGATTTCTGAGTTCAAGGCCAGCCTGGTCTACAGAGCGAGTCCCAGGACAGCCAGGGATATACAGAGAAACCCTGTCTCGAAAAACCAAAAAAAAAAAAAAAAAAAAAGAAAGCCTTAGAGAAAGAAAGTCTGCACCACTGGTGAAATAGCATAGTTGGTTTAGTGTTTGCCATGCAAGAATGAGGATTTAAGTGTGATCCCCAGAACCCAGATGAAAATGCTAGGCAGAATGGTATGTGCTTGTAATCCCAGCTTTGCGATTACAGGTAGAGTCTTGGGGTTCTGGGCCAGACAACCTAGCCTAATTACAATTTCTAGGTCAATGAGAGACTCTGTCTCAAAAAACCAAGGTGGTTATCCCTGAGTAAAGACACTAGAAGTTGACATCTGACCTCTACACATGAGCATACACATGTGCATGTTCAGCTCCCCATAACACATGTGCCAACATAGACACATGATTTTCTTTTAAGTTTTAAATTAAAAGGAAACCTACAAAACTAAGCTAGTCATGGTGGCACATATGTTGTAGACCAGCCTGGGCTATGTAGTACTATTTCCAATCAATCAATCAATTAATATAAAGCATACCTGTCAGAATCATGTCTACCTATGTATCACTTATAAATCTCCCAGTATTCATATGTGAAGACTAGTTTCTTCTGATTACTTTCATTGCAGTAGATGATACTGGCTGTAAGCCACATTGATTGCTTACATACTATCTATACTTAAGGTCAAAATGATACTGTAGTTTTGGGTGATAGCATTCAGAAGTTTTGAATAGTACTTATCAGTTTGGGTTATTTCCCCCACATAATTCAAAAGTCAGACTTGGGGTAGAGTGTTTGCCTAACAGGTTCAATCTCTAGTACTGAAAAAGGGGATGGGGGATTGCATTCAAAATAATTTCGATTTGCCCTTTTATAAAAATTAAAAGGGTCAACTTATCTATCTTTTCCTTTTATCTTTCCTTCCTAAATCCTCCCTTCATTTCCTTTTTCCCCCTTCTTTTTATTTTTGTTTTGAAATAGGATTTCACTGTGTATCCCAGACTTGCTTTGAGCCTACAGCTTTCCACCCCAGTCTCCTCAGTGCTGGCATTACAGATGTGCACTATCATGATAACTTGCTTCTTTTAGGTTTTGTGTTTTTAAGATATTTGAGACATGCTATATATGCTATTCATTATAGTGCTATCTAATAGCAATCAAAATTAGTTTGGAGAAAAAAGTGAAGAGCTTAAGTAAAACCTGTCCAAATTTAGCAGCCAGTGAGATGGCTTAGAGCAGGAAAAAAGCACTTGCCATACTAGCCCTGTAACTTGAGTTTGATCTCTAGGATCTTCATAAAGGTCAAAGGAGAAAACAGATTCCACAACCAAATTATCCTTTGACCTCACACAACCTGCATACACAAAATTTTAAACATGTATATAAGTTTAGAGCCCTACAGAATTCTTGACCATAGCTTTTTAATCCTACACTTTAAGTTGATCTTATGAAATCTGTTAGTATTTTCAATATTTCTTTCATAAAGAAGAAGAAACTTCATGATCCAGTGGTCAAGACACTAGCTTGCTCTTCCAGAGAACCATTTCCTTTCCTAATACCCATATGATGGCTTTCAGCCTCCTAACACTCCAGTTCCACAGTATCCAACACCCTCTTTTGGCCTCCACAAGCACACAAAGACATTCAGGCAAAGCACCTGTACACATAAAATTTGGTATATATATTAGAGAATCACTTTTTTTGTTTTTTCATGTTTTTTTTTAATATGTTTGTTTTGCTTTTTGACACAGTCTCTTACTGAGTCCAGGCTGGTCTCAGACTTGCAGTCCTCCTGTCTCTGCTACACAAGTGCTAGAGTTACACCATGTGTGCCACTAGGCTTAGCTAGAGAATCACATAATGTCATATCCATAACTCTCTTTTAAATAGTCAAGGCTTTGATAAGTTTATCTAATTTTTCAAATTCTATTCTTGATTCAGAGCTAGAGTTTTTACTTCCTCCTGCAGCAGTTGGGAAAAAATACAGAGATTCACAACCAGACATTATGCAGAGAATGAGAGACCTGGGAACACTCAAACCTAAATGGAATGTCTCCATCAATTTCCTCCGCTCAGGGAACAATGAGGAAGATGAGGTGGAAAGAGAATAAGAGCCAGAGGAGATGGAGAACACCAAGGAACCGAAGCCTTCTAGAAACAACAGGGCTAGTACACATATGAACTCACAGAGACTGAGGCAGCAGGCACAGGGGCTGCAGAGCACAGTACCAGATGAGGTCCTGGAGTTGAAAGGGAAAGTGGATGCATGCCCCATCCTTAACCCAGAAGCTATCTCCAATTGATAACAACTTACAAATAAAGTTTTAGTTTTCTCCAAGGGAATCTCATAGGGAAAACAAACTATGCTTAAGAATAGGTTGCATGCCCACCAATAGAATTGGCTCAATTTGGGGTGTTTCTTCTTCCAAAGAGAGCTCATATCAGCAACACACTTAATTCAGGACTTAACATACTCAGGGCTTCCTTCACTCCTCACATTTAAGAATCCTCAAAGGTTCAATCTGGGCCATTTGTTTGATATAATTGAATTAAGAATCTGGGAAATGAAACCTTTACTTAAGTGATACAATAGATAATGGTTTTCTGGGTTTGAAAAAGAACAAAAAACAAACAAAACAGCTGTGATTAACAAGAGTCCAGGAACACTGAAGTGAAATCTGGGAATTATTTCCTCAGGGTTAGCACTCAGAAGCTTCCGGAGGGAGCCAAGACACTATTTTTAGATAAACTTGTTAATATGTAAATGTTTCCATGTGGAACTGGTTTTGGCAGCATGAAAGCTGCAGGACTGCAGGGGTCATGTGTGACAGGATTTTCCCTGTCCAGTCTCATTAAAATATTAGTGCAGCAGGAGGGCTGTGATTAGACAGGGAAAAGGGAGGTGGACCTAAGAGTTGCAGAGACAGAGAAAGAGAAGCCAAGATGGAGGGAGATGGACAGGAAGAAGAACCTGAATCAGTGTGGCTTTAAATAGCCACAGGTAGTTATGAAATCATGAAGGTTAGAATAACTGGGATAATTTGTCTAATCTAGGTGGGCAGCTTTTATCATTACCAATTGGTTCTGAAATTATTGTATTGCCATCTTGTGAATTGAGAATTTATCGATACATAAATCTGCTTGTTTGGGCTGAGGAGATGGTTCAGCCGTTAAGAGCACCTCCTGCTCTTCTAGGAGGTTCTGAGTTCAAATTCCAGCAACCACATGGTGGCTCACAACCATCTGTTATGAGATCTGATGTTCTCTTCTGGTTTGTCTGAAGGATGACTACAGTATACTTACATATAATAAATAAATAAATAAATAGTTTTTAAAAATCTGGTTAATTATAAGCTAGAGTTTTGTTTCTACTGGGTTGCTGGGTGCTGTGGTGGCTGACCGTTGGGTGGATGGTTGTTGTGTGGGGCTGGCAGCAAAGGGAACTCGGGAGCTGCCCCGACAGAGTTGGCAGGCCCAGTGGGACCTTGCTGGAGCCGAATGTAGCTGGATGGAGCATGGGAATTTGGTGGTTCTAATTGGTAACTGGAATGTGGGACAGCCGACTACAGGGGTTTATGGCTGAAAAGAAAGGGACAAGCGAACCAGAGCACACAGTGATCAGTTACTGTGGGGGCTAGCAGAGACAGAGCCAGCAGGACCATGGCTCAGCAGAGAGTTGCCAGAAGTAGCTGAAAATCTGCTGGTCGTTTTTTTAATATTTTCAGCAACAGTCATGGAAAAAAAGCTGAGCGTTAGCACCATATGGCAGGGCTGGAATTCCTGAAGAAGCCAGAAGCCCATTGGTGAAACAGTCTCTTGCAGTGGAGATCCTAGTATATTGAAGATGCCAAGACTATGGAAGATCATCAAGGACAGTACCAGGTGTGAGTGCAACAGCTTTCTTCTGCTTCAGTTCCTGTTTTTAGGTCCCTCAAAAAGTCTTGTTAATATGAGCTCTCATTGGAAGAAGAAAACACCCCAAACTGAATCAATTCTATTGGTGGGCATGTGGAGGAGAAGTGAGTCAGTACTTTCTGACTAGCGGTCTGCAATGGCCAAAGCAGGCACAGCAGGCATTTCTGCATTCACTAAGCTTGGAATCTGCCTGACACCCAGAGACAAACAAAGACAGAGTATATGACTGGGGCATCCAATTGGCTGGTGCCAGTTGTGGGACCAGCAGTTATGGACCGAAGGGACATAGCTGGAGGGTAAAGACACTCCTCACTATTTCAGTAAATGAGTCTGCTTCTGCTTCTCCCAGAATCTGTGTCATTGATTCCATGCCTTCTTACCCTCTATCCCCAGAGACTGTCCACGGGTCAGGGGTAAGGGGCTAGGGCAACAGGCATACAATCTACTCTTAAGAGTAGTTTATTTTCCTGGTCAAATTCCTTTGGAGAAAACTAAATTTTTATTTGCAAGTTGTTATCAATTGGAGATGCTTTTGGGTTAGAGATAGGGGTATGTGTTTACTTCTCCTTTCAGCTCTAGGACCTCTACTGGTACAGAACTGTGAAGGCCCTGTGCCTTGAGTTCCTCCTCTGGCTCCCATTTGTGATAGAACTATATAACTAATAAGCCAAATAAACTCCTTCCTCCCTGTTGTGGTTTTAATAGGTTTGGCCCCCATGGATATCAGTGTTTGAATGCTCGGCCCATAGGGAGTGATATTATTAAGACTAGTGTCCTTGTTGGAATAGGTGTGACCTTGTTGGAGGAAATGTGTCATTGTGGGGGTGGGCTTTGAGAGTTTCCACCTAGCTGCCTCAGGATGTGAGTCTTCTGTTTGCTTTCAGAACAAGATATAGAACTCTAAGCTCCTTCACCACCACCACCACATCTGCCTGAAAACTTGCCATGCTTCCCACTATGATGATAATAGAATGAACCTCAGAACCTGTAAGCCAGTCCCAATTAAATGTCCTTTATAAAAGTTGCCCTGGTCCCAGTGTCTCTTCCCAGTAAAGGAAACCCAAACTAAGACACTCCCCAAGTTGTTTTTGCTCAGTTTTTTGTTTGTTTGGTTTGTTGTTTCCAAGACAAAAACTTTTGTCACAATCTTTTGTTTTCTGAGACAGGATTTCTCTGTGTAGTCTCTGCTGTCCTGGAACTAGCTTTATTAGAGATCTGCTTACCTCCACAATACTGTTCAGTGTTTTATCATAGCAATAAAAGGCAAACTAGAACAATGTCCAATGTCAAAGAAACAAACCAGCTCTGTCTTGCTCTGTTCTTCATTCTTGTTTTACATTCTTCTCCCTTTCTTTTTTCCTTCTCCTAGCCTTTCCCAAAGACCAGAGGTTGGCTTGCTTCATGAGGTCTGTGTCTGTGCTTCCTGAGAGATATGACTGTTTTAACCTAATTACATTTCTTTGTCTCTCATTTTTTTTCATTCTACCAAAATGCTCACCTTACTTCCCTTGTCACTTTGGTTTGTGGTTCGCTAATTATTCTCTTAATCTCTTAGTGAATCCCTCTCATACCCACAGTAAGTAATGTATACAGCTTTATATCAGTGTTCCTTCTTAAAATGACTGGCAACTAAGGCATGACTATTTTTCTATACTATCACTATTTTCATAATGTTCCTATTCTTTGAGAATGATTATTTTGCAGACAGTATTCTCTATGGAGAAGTGTTAGTGATCAGCCTGGTACCATGAACAAACATGTAACAGAGGAAAATGACTCCTCAACTCTACTACAACCTATTCATTCTTGAATATTGCGGAGATTTCCAGTTAAAAAATAAGGATGGTTTAAAAAAATACAGCCCAAGCTAGCAAGATGTCTCAGTGGGTAAAGGCACCCGTCTCCCTTCTGAAATAAGAAAAAAAAACAGGTTAGACCCAGATACAGCTTGACTCCCAGGAGGTTCATCACAACCAGGCTCACAGGTGAGACCACCTGCCCCAATACCTGGCCTAACTGGGACTCCCACAGGGCCCAGCTGACACATGATGTATCCACCCCACCTATCTTCCTTCCTGTTCACAACACCCAGGGGACAGTTCTGGTGCTCCAGTCCCCCCCCACCTCACTGCTCCCACCCACACACACACAACCAGTGACAGTTTGACTCCCAGGAGGTCCTTCCTAACCAGGCTCACAAGAGGGACAGTCTCCACTCAGAGATAGCAAGACCAGTTAACCAGAGATAACCAGATGGTGAGAGGCAAGTTCAAGAACAAAACCAACAGAAACCAATGCTACTTAGCACCATCAGAATCCATTTCTCTCACCACATTAAGCCCTGGATACCCTGACACCTGAAAAGCAAGATTCTGACCTATAAATCCCATCTCATGAAGATAATAGAGGACCTTAAGGAGGACATAAATAACTCCCTTAAAGAAATACAGAACGCAGGTAAACAGGTAGAAGCCCTTAAAGAGGAAACAAAGAAATACAGAAAGACACAAACAGGTGAAGGAATTGAACAAAACCATCAAGGATCTAAAAATGGAAATAGAAACAATAAAAGAAATCACAAAGGGAGGCAACCCTGGAGACAGAAAACCTAGGAAAGAGATCATGAGTTACAGATTCAAGCATCACCAACAGAATACAAGATATAGAAGAGAGAAACTCAGGGATAGAAAATACCATAGAAGATATTGACACAGCAGTCAAAGAAAATAAAAAGTGCAAAAAGCTCCTAACCCCAAACTTCCAGGAAATTCAGGACACAATGAAAAGGCCAAATATAAAAATAATAGGTATAGAAGAGAGTGAAGATTCCCAATTCAAAGGGCAAGAAAACATCTTCAAAAAAATAATAGAAGAAAACTTCCCTAACCTAAAGAAAGAGATGGCCATAAATGTACAAGAAGCCTACAGAACACAAAATAGATTGGACCAGAAAAGCAATTCCTCCTGTCACATGATAATCTAATCACTAAATACACAGAACAAAGACTCTTAAAAGCAGTAAAGGGAAAAAGGCCAAGTAACATAAAGGCAGACCTATCAGAATTACACCAGACTTCTCAACAGAGACATAAAAAGCCAGAAAATCATGAAAGATGTTGTGCAGACCCTAAGAGAATACAAATGCCAGCCTAAGCCACTATACCCAGTAAAACTCTCAATCACCATAGATGGAGAAACCAAGATATCCCATGACAAAACCAAATTTAAACAATACTGTTGCACTAATCTAACCCTAAAGAGGATAACTCTAACACAAGGAAGGAAACTACACGCAAAGAAAAACCAAGAAATTAATCTTCTCATAACAAACCCAAAAGAAGAGAACCACACAAACAATACTACCTCTAACAACAAAAATAACAGGAACTAACAATCCTTGATCTTTAATAACTCAATATCAATGGATTCAATTTCCTAATAAAAAAACATAGGCTAACAGTCTGGATATGTAAACAGGACCTAGCATTTTGATGCAAACAGGAAACACACTTCAGTGACAAACACAGGTACTACCTCAGAGTAAAAGGCTGGAAAAAATTTTCCAAGAAAATGGTCCCAAGAAACAAGCTGGAGTAGCCATTCTAATATACAATAAAATAGACTTTCAAACAAAAGTTATCAAAAGAGATAGGGAAGGACACTTCATACTCATCAAAGGAAAAATCCACCAAGATGATCTCACAATTCTGAACATCTATGCCCCAAATGCAAGGGCACCCACATTTGTAAAATAAATGGTACTAAAGCTCAAAACACATTGATCCTCACACAATAATAGTGGGAGACTTCAACACTCCACTCTCACGAATGGACAGATCATGGGATCAGAAACTGAACACAGTGACAATAACAGAAGTTATGAACCAAATGGATTTAACAGATATCTATAGAACATTTCACCCTAAAAGAAAAGAATATACCTTCTCAGCACTTCATGGTACCTTTCCCAAAATTGACCATATAATCAGACACAAAAGAAGCCTCAACAGATACAAGAAGATTGAAATAATCCCATGCATTTTATCAGATCACCGAGGACTAAGGCTGGTCTTCAATAAAAACAAACAATTGAAAGCCCACATACTCATGGAAACTGAACAACCCTCTACTCAATAACTTGGTCAGGCAAGAAACAAAGATTTTCTAGAATTTAACGAAAATGAAGGTGTGGCATACCCAAACTTATGGGACACAATGAAAGCAGTGCTAAGAAGAAAATTCATAACACTGAGTGCCTTCATAGAGAAATCGGAGAGATCTTGTTCTAGCAACCTAACGGCACACCTGAAAGCTCTAGAGCAAAAAGCAAACACACCTAAAGAGGAGTAGAAGGCAGGGAATAACCAAACTTAGGGCTGAAATCAACTAAGTAGAAACAAAGAGAACAATACAAAGAATCAACAAAACTAACAGCTGGTTCTTTGAGAAAACCAACAAGATAGATAAACCCTTAGCCAAACTAAGGGCACGGAGACAGAATCTAAATTAACAAAATCAGAAATGAAAAGGGAGAAATAACAACAGAAACTGAAGAAATTTTAAAAAATCTCCAGATCCTATTACAAAAGCCTATACTCAACAAAATTGGAAAATCTAGATGAAATGGATGATTTTCTAGACAGATACTAGGTACTTAAGTTAAATCAGGATCAGATAAACTATCTAAACCATCCCATAATCCCTAAGGAAATAGAAGCAGTCATTAAAATTCTCCCAATGAAAGAAAGCCCAGGGCCTGACGGTTTTAGTGCAGAATTCTATCAGACCCTCAAAGAAGACTTAATACCAATACTTCTCAAACTATTCCACAAAATAGAAACAGAAGGAACACTACCTAATTTATTCTATGAAGCCACAGTTACACTGATACCTAAACTACACAAAGACCCAAAACTTCAGACCAATTTGAATTATGAAGATCGATGCAAAAATACTCAATAAAATTCTCCCAAACTGAATCCAAGAACACATCAAAATGGTCATTCACCATGATCAAGGGATGCAGGGATGGTTCAATATCAATATATGGAAATCTATCAATATAATTCACTATATAAACAAACTCAAAGAAAAAAATCACTTGATCATCTTCTTAGATACTGAAAAGCCTTTGACAAAATGCAATTCCCTTTCATGTTAAAAGTCTTGCAAAGATCAGGAATTCAAGGCCCATACCTAATCATAATAAAAGCAATTGTTTTAGTCAGGGTTTCTATTCCTGTACAAACATCATGACCAAGAAGCAAGTTGGGGAGGAAAGGGTTTATTCAGCTTATACTTCCACTTTGCTGTTCATCACCAAAGGAAGTCAGGACTGGAACTCAAGCAGGTCAGGAAGCAGGAGCTGATGCAGAGGCCATGGAGGGATATTCCTTACTGGCTTGCTTCCTCTGCCTTGCTTCACCTGCTTTCTTATAGAACCCAAGACTACCAGTCCAGGGATGGTACCATACAGAAGGGCCCTTCCCACTTGATCACTAATTGAGAAAATGCCCCACAGTTGGATCTCATGGAGGCACTTCCCCAACTGAAGCTCCTTTCTCTGTGATAACTACAGCCTGTGTCAAGCTGACACACAAAACCAGCCAGTACAGCAATATAGAGCAAACCAACAGTCAACATCAAGTTAAATGGAGAGAAACTTGGAGTAATCCTACTAAAATCAGGGACAACACAAGATTGGCCATTCTCTCCCTATTTATTCAATATAGTACTTGAAATTCTAGTTAGAGCAATTAGACAACAGAAGGAGGTCAAAGGAATACAAATTGGAAAGGAAGAATTCAAGGTGGTATCAGTATTTACAGATGATATGATAGTATACATAAAAGACCCCAAAAAATTCTACCAGAGAACTCCTATAGCTGATAAATAACATCAGCAAAGTGGCTGGATATAAAATTAACTCAAACAAATCAGTAGACTTCCTCTAAACAAAGGATAAATGGGCCGAGACAGCAATTAGTGAAACAACACCCTTCTCAATAGTCACAAATAATATGACATATCTTGGTGTAACTCTAACCAAGCAAATGAACGATCTATATATGAAAAGAACTTGAAGTCACTGAAGAAAGAAACTGAAGACTTCAGAAGATGGAAAGATCTCCCATGTTCATGGATTGGTAGGATTAACATAGTAAAAAAATGACCATCTTACCAAAAGCAATCTACAGATTCAATGCAATCCCCATCAAAATTCCAACTCAATTCTTTACAGAGATATAAAGAACAATTCTCAACTTCATCTGGAATAACAAAAACCCCAGGCTAGCAAAAACAATTCTCAACGATAAAAGAATTTCTGGGGGAACCATCCCTGACCTCAAACTCTACTACAGAGCAATAGTGATAAAAACTGTATGGTACTGGTACAGAGATAAACAGGTAGATCAATGGAATAGAATTAAAGACCCAGAAATAAACCCATACACCTACTATGGTCACTTGATTTTTGACAAAGATGCCAGAACTATCCAGTGGAAAAAGAAAGTATTTTCCACAAATGGTGCTGGTTTAACTGGAGGTCTGCATGTAGAAAAATGCAAATTGATCCATTTTTATCTCCTTGTACAAAGCTCAAGTCCAAGTGGATCAAGGACCTCTGCATAAAACCAGATATGCTGAATCTAACAGAAGAGAAAGTGGGAAAGAACCTTGAACACATTGGCACAGGGGAAAATTTCCTGAACAGAACACTAATGACTTATGTTCTAAGATCAACAATTGACAAATGGGAGGACCCTGTCAAACTGAAAATCTTCTGTAAAGGACACTGTCAATAGGACAAAATGGCAACCTACAGACTGGGAAAAGCTCTACATCTGACAGAGGGCTAATACACAAAATATACAAAGATCTCAAAATGTTAGACCCCAGAAACAAATTACCCAATTTGAAAATGGAATACAGAGCTAAACCAAGAATTCTCAACTGAAGAATCTCGATTGACTTAGAAGCATCTAAAGTTCAACATCCTTATTCATCAGGGAAATGCAAATCAAAACGACCCTGAAATTCCACCTCACACCAGACAGAATGACTTAGATCAAAAACTCAGGTGACAGCATATGCTGGCGAGGATACTAAGAAAGAGGAACACTCCTCCATTGCTTGTATAATTGCAAGTTGGTATAAACACTTTTGAAATTAATCTGACTTCTCCTCAGAAAAATCGAAATAGTTCTACCTGAAGACCCAGCCATACCACTGTTGGGCATATACCCAAAAGATGCTCCAAAATATAACAAAGACAAGTGCTCCACTATGTTCATAGAAGCCTTATTTATAATAGCCAAAGCTAGAAACAACCCAGATGTCCCTCAATGGAAGAATGGATACAGAAAATGTGGTATACAATGGAATACTACTCAGCTATTAAAAAACAATGGCTTCTCGAATTTTGCAGTCAAATGGATGGAACTAGAAAATAACATCCTGAGTGAGGTAACCCAGACCCAAAAGGACATACATGGTATGTACTCACTGATAAGTGGATATTAGCCCAAGAGCTAATGGGAACTTACATGATACAAATCACAGGACACATGAAGCTTAAGAAGGAAGGTGAAAGTATGAATTCTTCAATCCCACTTGGGGGACAAAAATAATAATGGAAGGCAAAGGGAGGGAGGGGCAGTGGTGGGGGGAGGGAGGGGAGAGAAAAGGGGGGCAGGATCAGGAATGGGAAGAGATAGGCCAAGAGAATGAATAGAAATATGTAGGGGGTCGAAAAACCAAAAAAAAAAAAAAGAAAGAAATATGTAGGGGGGGTGTGAGGGGAACCACTAGAAAGTCCCAGACACCAGGGATGTGAGAGGCTCCCTGGACCCAATGGGGATGACATTAGCTGAAATACTCTAGAGCAGGGAGATAGAACCTGAAGAGACCATCTCTAGTAGACAGACATGGACCCCAGTTGAGGGTTTGGGCCATTCACTAATCTCAAAATCTTTAACCCAGAATTGTTCCTGTCTAACGGAAACACAGGGACAAAAATGGAGCAGAGACTGAAGGAAAGCTATCCAGACCTTGGGATCCATCCCATCCGCAGACACCAAACCCTGACATTATTGCTGATGCTAAGAAGTACTTGCAGACAGGAGTCTGGTATAGCTCTCCTCTGAGAGGCTCTGCCAGCACCTGACTAAGACAGATGCAGATACTCATAGCCAACCATTGGACTGAGCCTGGGGAACACAATGGAAGAGTTAGAGAAAGGACTGAAGGAGTGGAAGGGGATTGGAACCCCATAGGAAGAACAACAATATCAACTAACCAGACCAACACCTCAGAGCTCCCAGGGACTAAAGCACCAACCAAAGAGTATATATGAGTTGGTCCATGGTTCCTGCTACATATGTAGCAGAGGACTGCCTTATCTGGCATCAATGGGAGGGGAGGTGGTTGGTCCTGTGGAGGTTTGTTGTGTGTGTGGATGTTAGACGGGTGAGGCAGGAGTGGGTGGGTGGGTAAGTGGGGAAACAGCAAAGGGAAGGGGTATGGGGTTGGAGGCTTGTGGAGAGGAGACTTGGAATGTAAAAAAAGCAAAAAAAAAAAAAAACCCACAAACAAGCAAACAAAAAAACCAGGTTAAAGGAATTCATGATTACTAAGCCAGCTTACAGTGGCTACAGAAGATACTTGAATCTTTTAGAAGAAGAGAAAGAGACACATCCACAAGGCTTCTTAAAATAACTCACTATAACAGTATAAGCAAATGAGGAACAGAAAAACAAGATCTACAAACTAACAAAAGGGCAAGAATCAGTGCACACTGTGCAATAACAGCTGTAAATATAGTTTTAGTTTCCTATTTGGAAAATACAGACTTGCAAGTCAAGGTAAAAAAAGTGATCTCTCTGGATGACTGGGGAGGGGCAGGGGGTTCTGCAAGAAATATACCTCTGTCAAAGACAGATGCTATCTTCAGCTGAAAAGATGGAATAAGTTATTCCAAGCAAATGGACCTAGAAAACAAGCAGATGTTGCTATTCTAAAGTCTGGCAAAGAGATTTCACACTAAAACTGGCAAGAGAAAGTAAAGAAGGGAACTATATTGATTAAGGGAACAATCTGACAAGAGGGCATAGCAATTTAAAAGTATATACACCAAGCATGGGTGCACCCAATTATATGAAACATATTACTAGAGGTAAAGTCACAGATGTAACCCTAACACAATAGTGAATGTGAGAGAATTAATAAATGTAATTAAAAATTAATTAAAAATTTACAGAAATTTGCGATGTACAAACTGAAGCCAAAGCTACATAGTAGTGAGACCTTGTCTGAAAGGGAAAAAAGACATTTACAAACAATCTAAACTTCATATAGAAATGCAAAGTTTCTACAATAGAAAAACTAGTTTTCTTCATAAAAGAGTGAAGAAGAATAAAACAACATGGTTCTAATTTACAGTAATCAAGACAATGTTGCATTATCCACAGACAGGCAATCAAATCAAAGGAACATAATTGAGAGTCCAGAAATAAAACCCTATAGTTACATTATATCAAGTGATGGGATTTTGTTTTGTTTTAAGATAGGATCTCGCCATATTGTACAAGCTGGCCTTGAACTCATAAATTCTAATTTTAGCCTCCTGAGTAGCTGAAGCCATAGGTATGTGTGCACCACCATCTCTGGCTACTCAAGTGACTTTTAAAAATAAAAATGCCAATGCACATCAGTGTCAAAAAGACAGTATTTTCCAGCAATACTGAAAGTGATACTGGAGTGTTTGTATTTTCTTTAAAAAAATATTTATTTTATTTTATATGTATGTTTTGCCTGCATGTATGTATATGTGCTATGTGTGTGCCTGGTGCCCAAGAAGGCCAAGAAGAGGCATTAGACCCTGTGGAACTGTAGTTAAGGCTGGTTGTGAGCCACCATGTGGGTGCTGGGAATCAAACTTGTGTCCTCTGCAGAGCAACAAGTAGTCTAAATTGCTGTGCCATCTAGCCCCTGCATTTGTACTTTCTTATGCAAAATAATAACTTGTAACCATGGAAAGATATAATGGAGTAAAACACAAAATTAGATGAAAGCATAAAATCTTCATAGGTGTATCTGCCTTTCATAGATAACCTCAAAACACATATACACATTGGCTTTATTGAAGTTAGAAATGATTGCTCTTCAAGGACACCATTAAGAAAAGGATAAGACAAAATACAGAACAGGAGTGAGAATGTATATATTTGCAAAATATCTAATTCAAGGCTTGCATTTAGAATATATAAGGAACTCTTAAAACTCAGTATTAAGCTAAATAGCATGTGTGTGTGTGTGTGTGTGTATGTGTGTGTGTGTATGTGTGTATGTGTGTGTGTGTGTGTGTGTGTGTGTGTGTGTGTGTATGTGTGTGTGTGTGGGGGGGTTATCACCCAGTCTGGTGAGATAGCTCAGCTAACAAAACAGCTATGAAATCTTAACCTGAGTTCAAGCCCTGGAACTCATGTAAAGGTAGAAGGAGAAAATGATTCTGTGAAGTTGACTTTTGGCTCCACAGGTTTGCTATGATATTGTCACACCAATGTAATATACATGTATAATAATGATTATTTTAATTTACTTAATTTTTACATATGATATATTTTTAATCATGTTTTTCTTCTCCTCTTCACCTCTCCACCCACCCAATCTCATGTTCTCTCTCTCCCCAAAATATAAAACAATAAAAAAACTTAGTGAGACAAAAATATCAAAACAGAACAGAAAACCCATGGAATTTGTGTTGGTCAACTACTAGCCCTGGGGCCTTCTCTGGAGTGTAGTTGATACACCCAATGACACTCCACTGAAAAAATTCATTTTCCCTCTTCCAGTATGTATCAATTGCAAAGACCTTCTTGAGTAGAGGTGAGACTTTGTCCCAATTCTTCCTTTCAGTGCCGGGTTTTGTCTGGTTTAAACCTACACAGTTCTTGTGCATGTTGTCGTATTCTCTGTGAGTTCATATTTCTATCAGTACTGTTATGATGGATAGACACTTTTTCTTTGGAACCATCTACTGCCTCTGGCTCTAACAATTTTCCATCCCTTCTGAGTAGATCTCTGTGGTGGTTTGACTAGGAGTAGCCTCCATAGGCTCAAACAATTGAATGCTTGATCATTAGAGAGTGGAGCTACCTGAAAGAGATTAGGAAGTGTCTCCTTGTTGGAGTAGGTGTAGTCTTGTTGGAGGAAGTGAGTTACTGGGGTTGGGTTTTGGGATTTCAGAAGCTCAAGCCACACCTAATGGGTCTTTCTCTTTTATGCTGCCTGCTGATCCAGATGTAGAACTCTCAGCACCTCTCCAGCACCATGTCTGCCTACATGCCACCATACTTCTCATTGCTGCTTTCTGTCATGCTGATAGTGGGCTGAACTTCTGAACTGTAAGCAAGTCTCGATCAAATGCTTTCCTCTATAAGAGTTGCTATTGGTCATGGTGTCTCTTCATAGTAGTAGAATATCGACTAGGATAATTTCTGAGCCTTGAGGGAGGAGAATTTGAGAAAGACATCTATTCAGGGCTGTATGCTCTGAAGTCTCTCGCTTTCTGCACATTTTCTAGTTGTCAGTCTCTGTGCTATCTCCCATCTGCTATAAGAAGTAGCTTCTCTGATGAGGGTTGAGTGATAGATATGTTGATCTATGGGCATATGTCATGAGGAATAATTTTAATGCTGTGCTTCTTTAGCAGACTAATAATACTCAGATTTTCTCTAAGCCATGACCTGTCCAGCATAAGGTTCTTGGCCACTTTAGCAGTGTCAGTTACGAGTTCCATCTCATGGAGTGGACCTGCAGTCCAATTAAAAGTAGCTGGTTACTCCTGAAACTTTTGTACTACTATTACACTAGTATATCTAAAAGATAGGTCATTGTAGGTCTCAGAGTTTGTGATATTGATGATTATCTTTTCTCTTCCAGTGTGAAATGTACCATTCAGGGTGAAGCTTCTAGTTGGGCACCAGCTTGATTTCTCCGATGACGAAGTAAACGGTGTCTTCTTAGGTAGTAGGCCCCTACCATCAGGTTGTGGAAAGTAACCAATAACCTTGGCAATAGCTTATGATGCTCAGTGTGTGTGTGTGTGTGTGTGTGTGTGTGTAGTGGGACTCCTTTGCCAATGACTTAACATAATGTATCATTCCTGGCACTGGAGGTTTTATTTGGTGTCATAAGATATCTAGTTTATATATGTATAAATCTAACATATATACATGTATGTATATGTATACACACATACATATATATGATTTATTAGAGTGGCTTACAGGCTGTGGTCTGACTTTTCCAGTAATGGCTGCCTCCTAACAGAAAGTACAATAATCCAATAGTTGTCCATTCCTCAAGGTTGGATGTCTCAGCTGGTATTCACTATACAATGGAATCCCAAAGAAGTAGGCTCTAATACCAGTGAAGGAATGAACTTGCCAGCAAAGGTGAGGACAATCAGGCAAAGAACAAATACATCATTCTTCCATGTCCATTCCAGAGGGTATGGCCCAAATTTAAAGTGAAACTTCCCACCTCAAAAGATCCAGATTTAAGGTGGCTCTTCCCACTTCAAATGATTAAGAAAAATCCCTTACAGGTGTACCCAGACGCTTGGATTTTGGTTAATTACAGACTTTAGGTTTTTTTCTCTCCTCCCAAAATAACAAAACAAAAAACAAAAATCAAAACAAAGACCCCTTTCCCAAGTTATTCTTCCTATATTAGTTTTCTCCTTATCTTTTTGTAACACTGTATTCTATTTCCACTTCCTTAGAAAATTCTCTCGTCCTCTCTAGTCCCTTACTAGGTACTGAACCTAGCTGGTTATTTGGACTGAAGCATACATGTCAAGATCTTAAAAGCTAGCATCCACTTATAAGAGAAAGTATTCAATATTTGTCTTTTGGAGTCTAGATTACCTCACTCAGGATAATGATTTCTAGTTCCACCTAAATAGGCAAATATTTTCAATTTTCATAATTTCATATTTATTGACAGCTGAATAATATTCCATTGTGTAAATGTAGCATGTTTTTACTATATAATCATCAATTAATAGACATCTAGGCTATTTCTAATTTCTGGCTATTATGAATAAAGGAGAAATGAACAAGAATAAGCAAGTATCTTTGTAGTAAAATGTAAAGTCCTTTGGGTATAAGCCCAAGAGTTGTATACCTGAATTTTGAGGAAGATTGACTTTAAGCTTTTTATGGAACTTGGGCACTGATCTTTACTGACAGTCACAGTTTCTCTCCTACCAGAAGTGTATAGGTGTTTCCCTTCTCAACATCCTCACCAGTATGGGATGTGGTCTGCTTTATTGATTTTAGCCACTCTGATTAGGTTAAGATGAAATCTTACATAGTTTATGTTTGCATTTCCCTGATGGCTAAGGATGTTGAATGTTTTTAAAGTGTTTCTTAGCCATTTATGTTCATCCTTTAAGAACTCTCTGTTTAGTCATGTTCCTTGTTTTAAAATTGGATTATTTTATTGATGATCAATCTTTTAGTCATATATGTATTCTAAATACTATCTCTGTTTTTCTTTTTAATTCTTCTCTTATATATCATACCTCAACTGCAGTTTTTCTTCCCTATTCTCCTCCTAGCTCCTCCCACCACCTCCCTTCTCCTCTAGATCCACTCCTCTGTTTCCCTTCAGAAGGAGCAGGCCTCCCAGGGATGCCAACCAAACATGGCATAATTAGGCACGTATCTTTCTATCAAGGCTAGACAAGGCAACAGAGTAGGAGGAAAAGGGTCCCAAAAGCAGGCAAAAGAGTCAGAGTCAGCTCCTGCCCCCACTGTTAGGAGTCCCATAAGAACACCAAGCTACACCACCATAATATGTATATGCAGAGAACCTAACTCAGACCTATGCAGGCTCTCCCATTCTCAGTTCAGTCTCTGTGAGCTCCTATGAGCCCTGGTTATTGATTCTGTGGGCAATTTTCTGTGGTATCCTTGACTTGTTTGGCTCCTACAATCCTTCCTAGTCCTCGTCTGCAGTTCCCTGAGTTTCACCTAATGTTTGGCTGTGGGTCTCTGCATCTGCTCCTTATCTCTTTATCAGATATATAATTGGTAAAGATTTTTCTCCTTCTGTAGGATGCTGTTTTGTTCAAATCATGGTGTCTTTGCTGTACAGAAGCTTTTAGCTTCTTGAAGTCTCATTTATTAATCGTTGATCTCAGTACCTGTGTTAGTGGTGTCCTGTTCAGAAAAATCCTTTCTTGTGTCAGTGAGTTCAAACCTATTCCCTACTTTTTTTTTTTTTTGCCGTCAATAAGAAATTTACTTATTTAAAAAAAAATCCAAATGCTGGCATTGTCCAGAAAATTTTAACAGGTTTATTTATAATTGTTATAAAGTTGAACTGTTGAAATGTGTTCACTGAAACATTTTGCTTGCATTAATGCTTTACATCTTGCATTTATATTAAAAATTCACACACAAATGAACGTGGAGAAACTACCAATACCTGATTCTGTCCCCTATGTTTCCACTCGCAATCATGGAAAAAATATCTAACATTCAGAACTACTGATAACAGGAAGAAGAGGAAAAAATTTTTTTGAGAATGAAATGTTTCCCCTCATAGTGGACTCTTAAGCACGCTTTCCGCATATGCGGCGTGCTAGCTGGATGTCTTTTGGCATATTTGTTACACGTTTGGCATGGATAGCACACAGGTTGGTATCTTCAAAAAGGCCAACCAGATAGGCCTCACTTGCCTCCTGCAAAGCACCAATAGCTGCACTCTGGAAGCGCAGATCTGTTTTGAAGTCCTGAGCAATTTCTCGCACCAGACGCTGAAAGGGGAGCTTGCGAATCAGAAGTTCAGTAGACTTCTGATAGCGCCTGATTTCACAGAGGGCCACAGTACCAGGCCTGTAACGATGAGGTTTCTTCACCCCTCTAGTAGAGGGCACTCGTGCGAGCGGCTTTTGGAGCCAGTTGTTTCCTGGGTGCTTTACCACCGATGGATTTGCGGGCAGTCTGTTTTGTACGAGTTATGGTATGGGCACCTCCTTACTTACCCCCCTTCTCCTTTGGCTGGAGCTCGGCAAGCAAGAGGCAGCGCTGGCCTTAGAGAGCGGTGGCACGGCGAAGGCTGCGAACACCCTACTTTCTTTTATATAAGATTCAAGGTATCTAATCTTAGGTTGAGGTCCTAGATCTGTTTGGTGTTGAGTTTTGTATAAGTTTATAGATATAGATCTATTTTCATTCTTCTATATTCAGATATTCAGTTTGAACAGCACCATTTGTTAAGGATGCTGGCTTTTCTGCAATACGTATTCTTGGCTTCATTGTAAAAATCAGAGATGCTTGGACTTATGTCTGGGCATTCAATTTGATTCCATTGGTTAATGTGTGTGCTTTTGTGTTAATACCATGCTGTTCTACTATGGCTCTGTAATATAATTTGAAATCTGGGGTGATGATACCTATAGCAGTTCTTTTATTATTCAGAATTTCTTTTTTGCAATCCTGGGTTTCTTGTGTGTCCTTATGAAGTTGAAGATGGTTTTTAAAATTTCTTTTCAATTTCTGTAAAGAGTTATGTAGGAATTTTGGTGGGGATTTCATTTGTAGATTGTAGATTTGTAGATTGCTTTTGGTAAGATGGCCATTTTCACAATACTAATCGACCAATACACAGCATGGCAGATCATTCTATCTTCTGGTCTCTTCTCTTCTTCAGTTTTCTTCTTCAGTGTCCTAAAGGATTTGTTTTTTGTTTTATTTATTTGATTTGGTTCATATTTTTTAAAGACATAATTTCTCTGTTAAGCTGTGGCTGTCCTGAAACCCACTCTGTAGACCAGGCTGGTCTTAGCCTCTGCCTCTGCCTCTGCCTCTGCCCCTGCCCCTGCCCCTTCCTCTGCCCCTGCCTCTGCCTCTGCCTCTGCCCCTGCCTCTGCCTCTGCCTCTGCCCCTGCCTCTGCCTCTGCCTCTGCCCCTGCCTCTGCCTCTGCCTCTGCCCCTGCCTCTGCCTCTGCCTCTGCCCCTGCCCCTTCTCTGCCTCTGCCTCTGCCCCTGCCCCTTCCTCTGCCCCTGCCTCTGCCTCTGCCTCTGCCTCTGCCCCTGCCTCTGCCTCTGCCTCTGCCCCTGCCTCTGCCTCTGCCTCTGCCCCTGCCTCTGCCTCTGCCCCTGCCCCTTCTCTGCCTCTGCCTCTGCCCCTGCCCCTTCCTCTGCCCCTGCCTCTGCCTCTGCCTCTGCCCCTGCCCCTGCCTCTGCCTCTGCCTCTGCCCCTGCCTCTGCCTCTGCCTCTGCCCCTGCCCCTTCCTCTGCCTCTGCCTCTGCCTCTGCCCCTGCCTCTGCCTCTGCCTCTGCCCCTGCCCCTTCTCTGCCTCTGCCTCTGCCTCTGCCCCTGCCTCTGCCTCTGCCTCTGCCCCTGCCCCTGCCTCTGCCTCTGCCTCTGCCCCTGCCCCTTCCTCTGCCCCTGCCTCTGCCTCTGCCCCTGCCTCTGCCTCTGCCTCTGCCCCTGCCTCTGCCTCTGCCTCTGCCCCTGCCTCTGCCTCTGCCTCTGCCCCTGCCCCTTCCTCTGCCCCTGCCTCTGCCTCTGCCTCTGCCCCTGCCTCTGCCTCTGCCCCTGCCCCTGCCTCTACTGGAGTGCTGGGATAAAGATGTATACCACCACTGCTTGGCTCCTAAAGTTTTGATTATACAAGTCTTTCACTTGCTTGATTGGAATTTTTCCAAAGTCTGTTTGTTTGTTTGTTTGTTTTTGAGGCTATTGTGAAAAGTATTGTTTCCCTGATTTGTTTCTCAGTGTGTTTATCATTTATATATAGGAAGGCGACTGATTTTTGTGTATTAATTTGGTATCCTGCTTCATTGCTGAAAGTGTTTATTAACTATAGAAGTTTCCTGGTATAGTCTTTACGGTATTTTATATATAAAATCATATCACCTGCAAATGAAAACACTTTGACTTCTTTCCTTCCCGTTGGTATCCCCTTGATCTCCCCCCATTGCCTTCTTTTTCTAAGATTTCAAGTGGTATATTGAATAGGAGTGGGAAGAATGGTCATTCTTGTCTTGTTTTTTTTTTTAGTTTTAGTAGAATTGCTTTGAGTTTCACTTCATTTAGGATGATATTGATGATGGCTTGCTTTAAATTGCCTTCATATCTTGTATCTCTAGTCTCTCCATCATGAAGAGATATTGGATTTTTGTCAAAGGCCTTTTCTGCTCCTAATGAGATGATCATGTGGTTTTTGTCTTTCAGTTTGTTTATGTAGTGGGTTGTGTTTATTGATTTATGTGTGTTGAACCATATCTGCATTTCTAGGATGAAGTCAACTTGACCATGGTGTATAATCTTGTTAATTTTATTGTGGTTTGAATGAGAATGGCTTCTATACACTAATAGACTTGAATACATGATCACCAGAGAATGGCACTATTTGAAAGGGTTAGGAGGCATGGCCTAGTTGGAGGTCACTGGCAGTGGGCTTTGAGGCTTCCAAAAGTACATCCCAAGCCCAGAGTCTCTTTCTTCCTGCTGCCTGTAGATCTGGATATAGAAGTCTCAGCTACTGCCTTCATGCTGCCATACCCGCCTGCCCTAATGACAATGAACTAAACCTGAGAAACTGGTAAATGCCTTCCTTGATAGGAGTTGCTGTGGTCACGGTCATGTCTCCTCATAGCAATAGTACATTAAGACAAACATGTTCCTGAATTTGGTTGACAAATATTTTATTGACACATTTTACATCTATGTTCATAAGGTATATTGGTCTGTAATTTTCTTTTGGGGGGCATCCTGTGGTTTTGGATCAGTGTAATAGTGGCATTGCCCCCATCACACACATCAAATATTTTTTTCAGTTAAATAACACAATTTGTTAACTGACAAAGGGTTTGAATAGGTATTTAATTTAAAAAATCTTTTTAAAAGAGTCTACTGATGGAGATATGTTGGCTAAGATTGATCTTCATAGGTTAATGTCAGTTTATTGGTGATTTGATTATATTATAAAATCTCTTCACTAGATCACTAAATTAATTTGTGTTTGCCTCCCTTTTGTCCTTGCGATTTAGACTAATAAAAATAGCATTAAAAACTCTATTACATAAACATACAATTATTTTGTTTTCTACACAGAGATACTCCATTTAACAAGCTACAGAGTTCTATAAAGTTCATTCTCTTACTGAAGTCATGCATATGGAACACTCACTGTGTGCAAGACAGGAGGGTGATACTTCATCGTTAAAAACTCTGAGATGGTGACTGGCACACAGAAGATATTCAAATGTTGCTAAAAATCAATACATTTAGCATCTGGAAACTGAAAAAAAAAATCAACTTTAGAGGAGATATCTGCACTGGGCTTGAGAAGCACTCTCTGAACTAAATTGTGATCTGCTATGCCTCCTTTCCTCCAAGCCTGGGGTGAGAGAGGTGTTTTTGAGAACAAACCCTGTTGCTTTGCTGTTCTGCCAGGGAAAGAAGAAAATTCAGCACTATAATCTCCCAAACCTTCAGTACCAAACAGTTCCTTAGAGAAGACAAGGGAGGACCCTGCCAACCATGCAAATAGGAGTTAACCCTGTCGGAATCATTGGACCAAATATACTCAGGCAAAACTGTAGGCTCTTCGGGGGAAAAAAATAAGGTCCAGGAAGAAGGAAAGTGTTTAAACACTATTTCCCGCTCCTGGCCTGGCCTTTGAAAATACCAATATAAAATCAATAGTTCCAGCTATCCCTGGAATGCCAGAGGAACGACTGTAGCTTGTGGGAGGACAAGGCGTTAAATGTGGCAGGTCACATCCGCTAAAGCAAGCCAGACATAGAACTCATGGACTCTCGTGGCAGAGTATTTATTTGAATGCAAACACAGTGATAAAGTAGAGGAGACTACTGAGTGGGGGAATGGAGCCAGTGGGAGGAGAGTACAGGAAGGAGGGACAGATAACCGCTCATAGACGTCTCAGAGTGAAAGCATTAGGTATGCTAACAGAAACAAAATTCTCCACAACAGTTTTTTATTCATCCCTCATAATCTTCCTGGACTATACATTGGAGTTTCAATTTACAACCTTCCTTTCTTGCACACTTTAACCTGTTTGATTTTTGGTGAGGACTTCCTGAAAGTGTTGTATAAACAAATAGCAAATGTAAGAACAAAATAGATTGTATTGAGGCTTGGTTACAGTAGTTACAGAAAGTCACTTGAAAACTCCATTCTTCATTGACAATGAATATTTATAAAAATCTATATATTCTCCAATGGATCCAATATTCTACTCATGCCTTTCCCTGCAATTTGAAAGTCTTGATTTCCTGGACTCCTTCCAAGGTAAGGCAGTTAGTTAAACAGCAACAACAGCAACAAAACCAACTTGCCCTTGATTCGCTTGAGTAAAAAACAGCGTAACTGTTTATCTTAAGTCTGTCTTAGATCAACAACTGCCTCTTCTAGCAACCTTTACCCAGCCCTTCTGGTAGGCAAGACAGTTTCCATGGTGACTGTGTTGTTTCTACTGGATTGCCATAGCCCTTCAGAGGAGAAACTTGTCTGTCTCTGAGTGGCAAAAGAGAAGATAGGTACCAGTTCTCTGCATTTCTCTTCCTTTCCCTCTAGATTTATGATTTGGGTACCTGCAGAAAATCTCCAAACCCTGGGGCATTTGAGGCAAGTGTACTTGATACCATAGTTACATTGTTGAGGGTTTATGTTTTATATTTGCTTTGAATTAACTATGGCTATTTTTGTCAATCATCACTTTCAAGGTTGTTAGACTGATTCAATAATATTTTGAAAAAATATTAATGACATTAAATACCAGTTTGAAGGACAGGCAATTTTGTTGGATTTTTTTTTTTTGTGGTTTGCATTTAGGGGAAAACAACAGACCCAGGATTTTAGAGTTGAAAGGCTGTTACGAGCATGTCTCAGTTCCTTAATTTCAGATTGTAAGGGGAAAATATCTGGCTTCATTTCTTCATAGCGAGTGCCTGGAAGAGCTGTGTTTAGAATTCCTACCCACTCATCTCAACTGCCATTCTTTAACCACAACCATACTTGAACAGCTATGGATTTTATTTATAGTACTGATGTGTAAGATACACTGAATATATTCAGACTTGATTTCATACAATAATGACTGTATGAACTTTTTTTTTTCAGAGTATAGAGTATTTCAATCCTTAGGAGACCAAGATGTCAGATCCTAATAAAACTGCCATTACAGCAGAAAAGGAAGCTTTGAACTTGAAGTTGCCCCCCATTGTTCATCCCCCAAAAAACATAGGTGTTGACACGCCAAAACAAAGTGAGCTGCTAAATTACAGAAGATCTAAGGAGCAGCAGAAGAAGATCAATCAGTTAGTGTAAGTAGCATATTAGTAAATAATTATTGCTTGGACTTAATGATTATCAGAAAATATATCTGATAAAATTGAAGAAATTTATACTGATAAATTGGTAGGAATAAAAATATTCCTAAGTTGATTGAAAGTAGAATTATAAACATTTTCTGATAAAATTGAAGATTTATATTTTCCATGTAAATCTTCAATTTTATCAGACAATGTCTATAATTTTACTTTCAATTAACTTAGGAACATTTTTATACCTTCCATTTTATCTGTATAATTTTCCATGAAATAGTTTTAACATACTTTTCTATATATTTCTTGAATTTTATCAGAAATATTGTCCTTGTAGATCTTCAATTTTATCAGAAAATGTTTATAATTCCACTTTCTATCAACTTAGGAATATTTTTATGCCTACCATTTTATCTGTATAATTTTTCCATGAAATACTCAATCTTAACGTGTTTTTTATATATTTCTTCAATTTTATCAGAGATATTTTCATGTAAATCTTCAATTTTATTAGAAAATATTTATAATTTCACTTTCAATCAACTTAGAAATATTTTTATGCCTACCATTTTATCTGTACAATTTTCCATGATAATCTTCAATTTTAATGTTTTCCCATATATTTTTTTCAATTTTATCAGAAATGTTTTCCAAGCTATCTTTTTTAAGTGTGAATTAAGGAGCAGAGAAGTAATTTGTTCACACATCTGGGGTTTGGACCCAAGTGGTCTGTTTCTGCAGTTCAAGTATCTTGTTGTTGTGTCTGCTATTATGCTAGTAACTGTATTGATTTTTGAAAACAAATCCAGAATTTCTCTTCTTGGTCAAACTCTTTTATAAGAGGTTTTATAACTGACTTAAGTTTTATTGCCACATTGTTGATGGTCATATTGTCAAAAAACAATTGTTTTAAGTTTTGAAAGTTATACTTTATAGTTAACAGGTTTGGAATCATATAACTTCTTAGATTTATATTTTTATTATCTCATCATTCACTTAGTTATATTTAAAGCTAAATTTATGAGGAATTTTAACTTATATATTTATATTATGTTGTTAAAGGTCTTTTGCTCTCATCATTCTTTTAAAACCTTTTAAGTTTGTGAGTGAGTGTGTGTGTGTGTGTGTGTGTGTGTGTGTGTGTGTGTGTGTGTGTGTGCAAATGCACATGTAAGTGCCCACAGAGGCCATAAGAGGGTATCATATCTACCCTGGCAGTTGTGAGCTGCCCAACATGGGTGCTGGGAATCAAACTCAGCAGCAAAAGCTCTGACCTTCTGAACCATCTCTCTAGCCTCTTACTGATTCATTCTGAAGACTACTTGTTCTTTTAGAAGACTTAGACAAGCGTTCTCAGGATGTTACTTAACTCATTTTCACTGTCAAGAGCTACTCACGGTTCCATGAATATACTGTATGTTTCTCAGTTTAAAGATATGCTTTGCAATTAAGATTTAGTTTATGGATTACCATGTCTAGAAAGTATTTGAATCCCTTCCACATTGCTTTAATCCTTTCTATGAATCTTTATCATTTTATGTGGAGATATTAATTCCCTGTTGTTTTACATTGTGCCTGTTACTCAGAAGAGCATAGAAAACAATAGTAAAAGACTGTGTCTTTAACAAGTTTGTTTGCCAGCAGGATAAGACAGTAAAAACATGTACAAAAAACAAGTTATAAGAAGGCTTTTAATCAGTGGTTCTCAATCTGTGGGTTGTGACCCCTTTGAGGATTGACCGACCCTTTTTCAGGGGTTACCTAAGACCATCGGAAAACACAGATATTTACATTATAATTCATAACAATCACAGTTATGAAGTAGCGCCAAAAATAATTCTGTGATTAGGGGTCACTACTGCATGAAAAACTGTATTAAATGGTTGCAGCATTAGGAAGATTGAGAACCATTGCTTTAGATGATGAGTGCTTTTTTATGTTTTTATTTTTTTGAGGCAGGGTTGTTTTGTGTAGCCCTAGCTGTCCTGGAACTCACTGTGTAGACCAGGCTGGCCTCGAATCAGAGATTTGCCTGCCTCTGCCTCCCTAGTGCTGGGATTAAAGGTGCTTGCCACCTCTGCCTGGGAAGATGATGGGTACTTTGAAGAAACAAGATAGAGAATGCATGGTGTGGGGTACATGCCTATAATCTCAGTACTGAAAAAGCTAGGGCAGGAGGATTATGAGTTCAAGGCTAGCCTGGGTTCACATAGTGGAATCCTGTATGAATAAAAAATAAATAATAAGATAATATAATAGAACATTATCCCAGGTACAGCTTGTGGAGACATATTTGAATAGATTACAGAAGAATGGGAAGAAACCTTCCACTTAAACAGAAGAAAGTCAATCTAGGGACATGGATAGCAACCACCAAAGTCAGGAAACAGGAACTGACAACTGCCAGGATCATGAAGGTACCATAAGCCTGGGGAAGACTGTAGAAGGGAAGAGGAGATTGGAACAGATTGTTCAGGTTTTATAGAATTCAAGATGTATTTTAGAGCAGTGGATGTCTTTAAAATATTCCAAATAGGCCAGCTATAGTGGTGCATACCTTTAATCCTAGCACTGGAAGGGCAGAGGCAGGTGGATCTTTGTAACTTCAAGATCAGTAGGTCTACATACCAAGTTCCAGATCAGCCAGGGATATAGGGAAGAGGGGGAGGGGGACAGTCAGGAAGGGGAAGGAGGAAAAGAAGTGAGTGAGGGAGGAAGGGAGGATGGAAGGAAGGAAGGAAGGAAGGAAGGAAGGAAGGAAGGAAGGAAGGGCAGTGATATGTAAACAGGAACATACAGGAAATTATTAGAGTTATTTTGATGAACAGCAGATGAAAGTGGAAAATGGTACTATTTGCAGAAATGACAAGACAGTTTTTGTTTTCTTTTTTTTTTAAATTTTTTTGTTTTGTTTTGTTTTTTTGTTTTTTTGTTTTTTTTTTTTTTTTTTTGAGACAGGGTTTCTCTGTGTAGCCCTGGCTGTCCTGGAACTCACTTTGTAGACCAGGCTGGCCTCGAACTCAGAAACCCTCCTGCCTCTGCCTCCCAAGTGCTGGGATTAAAGGCGTGCACCACCACCGCCCGGCTTTCTTTTGTTTTCAAGACAGAGTCTTTCAGATCTATACCACTTTGATTTGCTGCTTGATAAAATATACTGCTTCAAAGTTCCCAACCACAGGACTATATTAATAATAATGAAAGTATACCTTCCATGTATTTCTTTACAAAAAAAAGAAAAGGACTGTAGTTAAATGTGATATATTTATTTTCCTCAGCTTCTGTCATGCCACCAGCATCGTGATGGCCTCTTAAGTATTTACGGTGCTTGTTCATGTGACTGTGGCTCATGTGTCCTCTGTTTGTTTTCCTTGTCTTAGTCTTGATGGCATGTCAGCTGAGAGATAGCTTTGTGAAGTCTTCAAGAGATATTAATACAGGGTATAAGGAAAGCTTTCTCTGACTTGTTGGCATTTGAACAAAGGATGGCTTAGTCTATATCAGGGTTCATTTGTAAGCTATCAGTAAGTTATACTTGAAAATGATTTCATTTTTAGTGTTGCTTTTTTATGGTATTCTTGAATAATTTAAAATTTTAGATATCATTGGTAATAGCCATGAGGATTTATTTCTCATAAAAAGTTCAGTCAGAGGTAGCCATAATGACTCATACCTGTAATTTCAACACCCTGGGAAGCTGAGGCAGTGGGAGTGACATGAATTGCAGACCAGCCTCAACTACACAGGAAGTTCAAGTTTGAAAATAAATAAATAAATAAGAAAGAAAGAATGTAGTCAGGTAAAGATCTCTTGAAGATTTCTCTGTTTAGCATTAATATAGATGTCTAAAATGTTCAACTTAAAGTATTTTAGTAATTAATCCTCATTTTTATGATAAAACTTTGTAAATTTCAGAATTTCTGGAGCTAAAAAAAGTCTAGACAAAACCCTGGATAAAAGAATACCTCCATTACCAGAGCCAGACTACCCTCCAACTGTGAGTTCTCTCTTTAACAACCTGTACAATTTTCTTATTCGAATCTCAATAGGAGTCTTTGTTTTGTTTTGTTTTGTTTGTTTGTTTGTTTGCTTTTAGAGACAGGGTTTCTGTGTGTAGATCAGGCTAGCCTTGAACTCAGAGCTCCTCCTGCTTCTGCCTTGCAAATGCTGGGATTAAAGGCAACCACCACTGCCCAGCTTTAGAACTCACTTTTAAAAGAAGGGGAATATTTAAGATTTTATTTGATTAAAATGTTTTAAACTTCATCCTCTTTTCTTGACAGATGACCAGTGAAATTAAGAAAAAAGGAGTGAGTTGGATTTTTTTTGTCTTGAAAATATTCAAAATAATTACTACAAAATATTCTTCTAAGACCACCTACCAAGTCTCCTCCTAGGGAAGAAGTCTAAACAGATTAACATTTCTCTATCCAAAGGAGCAAGCATGTGTGGACAACAAATGAGGTTTTCAAGGGTTGTATTTATGTTGCCATCCCTTACTTGAGGATTATCTGTATAAATATTTTATCTTATTCCAAACTATTGAAAAATATTCAAGATATATACAAGATAGCAGTTATAAAAATGCATCTCTCTCTCATAGTATAACTATCCTAATATTGATATAATATTTATTTTCACTTAAGAAGTACTTACTGAGAGTTACTATATACTAGCTATGTGCCACGTGTAGTACTTGAGCTTTGTCTTAGAGACACTGCGTGAGTAACAGCGTGAACTGTGAAATGACTGGTAGACACTCAACAACATGTAAGATTTATTTAATAGTAAAGGATCCAGAAACTTTTGGAGCTGCTTACATATAGGAGGAAATTGTGAAGCATGTTTGCAGATGGACTGTAAATTTTTCTAAGTCCATTAAGATTTTGGGGAGATAGAGGCCTGAAAATATAACCTCCTTATGAACTGAGAATGTTATAGAAGAACCTCTTTTTAGTAGTCAAGATTTTTTGGTTTATTTTATCTAATTAAAAACATTACATTTATTATTTACTATGTGTATGTGGGTGTGAGAGAGGCTTTTAGAATATTTTTTATTCTGAAAGAATGTCATTTTAGAAAACAGAATTTAGATGCTAGACGGAAATGCTAAATCATTCTGACCATTTGGCTTGTTCTTTTAATGTTCCCAAGTTAAACTACATTTTCATGAAACAGTGTGTAGAGAGTAGTCCTATAGTACCCATCCAGCCACAATGGCTGGACCACATGTTAATGCTGATACCTGAGCACCTAAAGGAAGGGAAAAAAAGAGAAGAACTGCTTGGAAGTCTCATCAATGAGGTCTCAATGGACTTTGAAAAAAGCATGAAGAGATATTTGGGTAAGTAACATTTGGCCTACACCAAGCTTCTTCTGCCTCTGCCCCATGTACACACCTGTAATGCCAGCCCCATGCACACATCTGTAATACCAGCACTTGAGAGCTGAAGTGGGGGATAAAGAGTTCAGGGTCACTTTCAGCTGCACAGTGAAACCAGCCTGGGCTACATGAGATCTTGTCCCAAAAAAGCAAAACAACCCTGGCGGTGGAGGCACACAGAATTTGGACAGCAGAAGTGGGCAGATATCAGAGTTCAAGGCCAGCCTGGTCTAAACAGTGAGTTCCAGAGCAGCCAAAGCTACACAGAGAAACCCTGTTTAGAAAATACAAAAAGCAAAATAAACAAACAGAAACTGAAATAAGACAAAATAGTAGAAGTAAGTTGAATATTGAACATTATATATTTTAAATGCATGTGTTTCTTCAATATAATTTCTACATACACTTTTGTTTTTGACACTCCAATCTAAAGACTTTGTGATTTAAGGGTACTTTTTGTCTTTATCAGCTAATATTTATTGCTATTTGATTTCTTATTTTGTCTCCATTGTTTTAGCTATCCTATTTTTATAATTGTCAGAAAACATTAATGTATTTTAGTCCTTGCAATTTTTATTGGAATATTGTTGTTGTTGCTTGTGAGACAGAGTATCACTTTGCAGCCATACAATATGCTTCAGAATACTGTATGCATTAGATTAACTAAATTAAACATTTTAAGGTGAACCAGTTAACACGTATCACTTCATGCATGTGCTGAAAGAGCTTAAAAGTACTAATAAGTATTTGTAACCAATGTGTTATTTTTTACTATCTTCACAATATTGTGCAATAGTTCTCTTCAACACATTCCTTCTAGCTAGCTGAAATTCTCTAACCTTTTACCAACATTTCCTTAACTCCCATTTCCCCCAATCCCTGGTAGCTATCTTAGAATGAATTTCTTAAAAGGTCATGCCCATGATCTTTGAACATATAGAATGCGAAGGGCTGAGACTTAAGGAGTCTTCCTATATTGGAATTCACCTTCAAAGGAAGGCCAAAATAATGCTAAGAGCTTGATTTTGTGCAAGAAAGGGAGTTTTTCCTTGTACTTATTTAATGTACAGGAAACTCTGCCTTACAATATCAAGTTAGAGACTTAGATTTAAAAAAACTAATTTAGTTAGAGAATAGATCTTACAAGGATTTTCAGAAAATACTAACACATATGTGTATTTTAGTACAGAGTGTTCTTGTGAAGCCTCCAGTTAAATGGCTTGAAGATGAAGGGGGCCCTTTGCCCGAATTTCCTGAGTGAGTAAACTGTTTTTAAAATGGTATAATATCTAGCTTTGGATACAATTTAAAAATGAGCTGATCTTACATTCAAGTCTACAATCATGAAGCTCAAAGATATTTTCCTTAAAAATCTCCAAAGATATTCTCCACATTAATCATCTAGTTCTACTTACATTAGGGGGAGAAACTGTATGAAACTACTTCTATGTAATCTAATAAAATATCTTACACCTTAATCCTGGGGCTCAGAATATGGAGACAGGAGAATCAGGAGTTAAAGCCAACCTCGGCTATGTAGTGACTTAGATTAAACTTGATCTAATAAGAATAATAAATCAAGAAGCAAATCTAACTTACCCTTGAGTAATCTTTGATATATGCCGGACAGATTTTTCCATAAACCTAAAACTGTTCTTATTTTTATATTTTGGGTAGCTGATCTAGAGCAAAGTAAAAGTTAACAGAATATCCAAGCCATGAGTCTGTTTCAGCCACAAATTATCTCTCCTCTCTGAAGATAATGTGCAGTTTCAAAATTGAGTGCTCTTACTCAAAAGACTTCCATTCCTGACAAGAATTCCTTATTCCAAATCCTCAGTTTTTCACTGTAACATTAATTTCTCAAAACGGGTGGTATATTATTTCAATCATGTTTAATGTGATGCCTTGCTTTTTTCAGAGGACTAGATTATTCCAACCCTTGGCATTCTAACTTTGTGCAAGCAAGAAGTCAAATATTAGCTAATTTGCACATTGTTCATCCAACTATGAAAGCATTACTGGAGCTTGGTTATACAACATTTGCTAAAATGATTCTGCTGGACTTAACAGGAATTAGGTAAAATTTTATATATATTAGTTAAAACTTAAAAGTTGAATGACTCTTTGGCATATTTTATTACATAATTTTAAAACTGATTTATACATCTCTAAGCCTTTCTTTATATTTTAGAACTTTAAAATTGTATCTCATCTGATTCAACAACTGTCTATCAAGACCAATTTGTCATTTGTCTGAATTATTTTCTTTTGTTCATCAATAGAGCTAGAGGCCCAATTGATTGTGAAGCGCTGAGAAATGATCTATCAATTCAAGCTAGAAAATCAGAAGAGAAGATAATGAACTCATGGTATCCGAAGGTTATAAATCTCTTTACTAAGAAGGAGGCATTAGAAGGCATTAAGCCTGAAAAATTGGATTCCTTTTACAACTGTGTTTCCATACTTATGTCAAATCAGGTATATATGTGCTATATATGTATCTTGAATACTTAAAAGTAAATACTTTAAATAAAATCCATTTAAGAAAGTGCTAAGCATTTTTTAAAAAGTAAGTTAAGGAAGGTCCGGGAAATGGCTCAGTAGGTCAAATGGCTGGGCACACAGCCGCCCAGGATCTGTTCCTAGAGTCCTATGAGAAGCTGAATGAACGCTCAGTAGGTCAAACGGCTGGGCTCACAGCCGCCCAGCATCTATTCCTAGAGTCCTATGAGAAGCTGAATGAACGCTCAGTAGGTCAAACGGCTGGGCTCACAGCCGCCCAGCATCTGTTCCTAGAATCCCATGAGAAGCTGAATGAACGCTCAGTAGGTCAAACGGCTGGACTCACAGCCACCCAGGATCTGTTCCTAGAGTCCCATGAGAAGCTGACTGAACGCTCAGTAGGCCAAACGGCTGGGCTCACAGCCACCCAGGATCTGTTCCTAGAGTCCCATGAGAAGCTGAATGAACGCTCAGTAGGCCAAACGGCTGGGCTCACAGCCGCCCAGCATCTGTTCCTAGAATCCCATGAGAAGCTGAATGAACGCAGCAGCACCCATCTGTGGTCCTACAGCAAGATGAGCATCTGTGGTCCTACAGGAAGATGAACATCTGTGACCCTACAGCAAGATGAGAATCTGTGACCCTACAGCAAGATGAGCATCTGTGACCCTACAGCAAGATGAGCATCTGTGACCCTACAGCAAGATGAGCATCTGTGACCCTACAGCAAGATGAGCATCTGTGGTCCTACAGCAAGATGAGCATCTGTGGTCCTACAGCAAGATGAGCATCTGTGACCCTACAGCAAGATGAGCATCTGTGGTCCTACAGGAAGATGAGCATCTGTGGTCCTACAGCAAGATGAGCATCTGTGGTCCTACAGCAAGATGAGCATCTGTGACCCTACAGCAAGATGAGCATCTGTGGTCCTACAGCAAGATGAGCATCTGTGACCCTACAGCAAGATGAGCATCTGTGACCCTACAGCAAGATGAGCATCTGTGGTCCTACAGCAAGATGAGCATCTGTGGTCCTACAGCAAGATGAGCATCTGTGACCCTACAGGAAGATGAGCATCTGTGGTCCTACAGCAAGATGAGCATCTGTGGTCCTACAGCAAGATGAGCATCTGTGACCCTACAGGAAGATGAGCATCTGTGACCCTACAGCAAGATGACAAGGGGAGAGAGCTGCTCAGAAGCTTACGTAGTCAGTGCCACAACAGAAATGAGAGAGGCCCTGCCTCAGCAAGGTGAAGGAAAAGACTGACTCCCAAAACATTGACCTCTGACCTTCACGTGGGTACCATGGCACAAGCATATACTGCATCAGGAACATGCCTATCTTCATATACATATTACACACACAAATGATTTGTTTGTTTATTTAATGTGTATTGGTGTTTTGCCTGCATGTGTGTAGGTGTTGGATCCTGGAGTTACAGGCAGCCATGAGCTGCCGTGTGGGTGTTGGGAATTATTGAACCTGGGTCCTCTGGAAGAGCAGCCAGTCTCTAGTTTTGCTACAGTATGCTAACAAAAAGGCTAGCCTAGTAAATATATTTTTGATTAAATTCTAAGATTCATTGAATTCTCATGAAAGGGTTATTTCAAAATGTTTTGATCATCTTTAGTTGATAAACATAAAGAGAACATTAATCTTGTACAATTACTTTATGGACCCCTTAAATATCTACTACTTTAGACATACAACTCTATAAAACTAATTTTGAATGAAAACATTCCTTTTCAGTGAAGAGCTCTAGAAGTTCACATGTTCTATCTTGCTTCTTTAGGAGGGCACACTACGTAATTGATAGCTATATTCAACACAGTAACGAGTATTCATAGTTTCCTTTCCTCCTGTCTTTACTCTCCTGAGGACTATGGTTATTTGATAAGAAAAGATGAAGCACGTTTGGAAGATTGCTCAAATTCATGCATGTATTCTGGGCTAACTATCCAACAATTGATTCTAAGTAAGAATGCACTTTTCATACTTAGAAACATTGTGAACATTTCTAAGTTACCATGGTTCTGCCCTTGCATGTAGAAGGGTAGTGTGCTGGAGATCTGGGTCTCCAGAAGGAAAAGTATTCTGAGTTTTTCTGTTTACTGATTTCTGCAGTACAAAAATTCTCATCATGTGGAATTCAAGCTTCTCAAAGTTTAGCAACTCCTCAAAGTTGTGATTATTTGACAATTGGACCTTCTGAGTGTAGGAGCTGTCTTTAGGATCAGGCCATTGTCCACTCTTGCCTCCATATGTAAGCCTTTCTAATCCCCAGTCTTCTCCATATTGTTTGGTCTTTTGAAATGTTTTATGTGCCAGGGATAAACTTACTAATAAATGTGGAAATTCTGCACAGCCATTTTTAGAGTGCTGATATTCTAGTACAAAAATTTGGTTTGCAAATATTGTTCTATTTATTGCTTATTTATTTTTATGTTTATTTTGATTTGGTTTGGTTATTTTCAAGACAGGGTTTCTCTGTCTAGCTCTGGCTGTCCCAGAACTCAGTCTATAGACCAGGTGGGCCTATACACAGAGATCCATCTGCTTTTGCTCCCAGAGTGCTTGGATTAAAGGCTGTGCCACCACTGCCTGGCTTTCTATTTGTTGTTTAGATATTTATTAAGAACGGTTATGACTCCAGGAGCATCCAAGTTTATAGAGTTCATGTAATTATACACAAGAATTCATTTTAGATAAAGATTGAATTTATACTTTCTGAAATAATGGTAATTTTTGTTATCATGTAGCTAAAGGATCTCTTATGGAGAACTGTAGAAGAATTCGTAACACTTTTTGATTCAAAATATATAAACAGACTTCCAATATTTAAGATGGAATTGACATTTGATGATGATAAAATGGAATTTTATCCCACCTTTCAAGATTTGGAAGATGTTGTGGTGGGTTTGATAGAACGAATATCTGAAACTCTGCAGGTATTACTTCTTTCTTAACCTCTGTGTCCTTATACTGCTGTATTTCAGTATTTGAATTGAATGTCACCATACTCTGTATAAACATAAAATATTACGGCTTTTTAGTCCCCTCCCAGTTATTTTGTTATAAAATGTTTTTTTTTAAAAAAACATGTTAATTGGAGATGCTTTTCTTCTTTTGACCTTTTTTTATTGTTCTGAACTAATGCTTTTGTTTGTGTCTTCTTGGTACTCAGTTGTGAATGTCTTAAAAAAAATCTAAGGCAAAATGGCATACGCTTTAAATTTCAGCACTTGGGAGGCAGAAGCAGGCAGATCTGTGAGTTTGAGGCCTGCTTGGTCTACAGAGAGAGTTCCAGGACAACCAGAGAAACTTTGTCTCAAAAACAAACAAATAAAAGCAAAGCAATATTTGAGTCATATTTCTTCTTTCTAATGCTTTTTAGTATTGCCACACCTTGATATAGTTGATAAATACTTGTAAAATGATAGAAAACTAACTAAGCTTAAGGCGCTTTGGGTTTTTTTGTGGTGGTTGTTTTGTTTGTGAGTTTTTACATTTTGAAACATGGTGTCACTTTGTAGCCCAGACAGGCCTGGAGCTCTGTATGCCCCTATTTTAGCCTCTATAGACAATCTGCTGGGATTCAGACATGTATCAAGCTCAGCTCCAATTTAAGTTTTTATATTGTATTACAAGTTATTTACTACTAAATTACTACATTTCATTAAGTGGCCTTTTCTTGTACACAGAAATTTAAAGAAAATGTTATTAATGAGTTCAGTTAGATATTCATTACATTCATTTTTTGGTTTTATTTCTGTTAGACTGTCCAAACAGTACCTTCTTGGCTGTCAGGAACTTCATCGCCTGTCAATCTTGATACAGAACTTCCAGAACATGTGCTGCAGTGGGCCCTTTGTACCCTGAGGATAGCAGTTCAGCAGAACTTAGAAGGTGCAAAAGTACATTACAAGACATACAGTACGTATGGACTATATTTTGATTATTCTACATTTTAGCTAGACTTTGTTCAGATATCTGGATTCTGCTGCTGCTTTGGAAGAGCCAAAGATAAGCAGTAACATGGATTCACTAGTCATGGATCAGATCTGAGAAACTTGGGTTTTGTCGTCTGGGTTGTGGAGTGAATCTTAACAGGAGTAGGGTGATAAAGTTAACAGTTGGGGAAAGAAGAGCTGTTGGAATAATGAACTAGCTGAAGCAGGATGACTCCAGTTAGTTTCTGGAAACAGTTTTGAAAAGCCTGCAGTTAAATTTGACTGCATAAGCACATCTGATATCACAGTCGATAGTTGATATCAAAGTGACTATCCAGGCTCTTGACCGAAGTAGTCTGCTATCTGACATAATCTGCCTCTAAATCATTTTCAAAGCTTCAAGTATCATATTACATTTAACACTTAAGTTCAATTCTCTCTTTGCAATGTACTGAATAAAGTTGTCTTCTTAGCTTCAAAATGTATTTAACTTGGTTTGCCTCTTCAATTAATATTTTTAAAATTTTTTATTATTTATTTATTTATTTTATTTTATTTTCTATATTCTTTATTTACATTCCAAATGATTTCCCCTTTCCCAGTTCCCCCCTCCCCAAAAGTCCCATAAGCCCTCTTCCCTCCCCCTGTTCCCCATTTGCCTAAGAATTTCATGAATTCATTGTTTTTAATTGCTGAGTAGTAGTCCATTGTGTAAATATACATGGAAAATATCTCTGATAAAGTTGAAGAAATATATAGAAAAAACATGTTAAGATTGACTATTTCATGGAAAAATTATACAGATAAAATGGTAGGCATAAAAATATCCCTAAGTTTTTGAAAGTGGAATTATAAACATTTTCTGATAAAATTGAAGATCTACAAGGAAAATATTTCTGATAAAACTCAAGAAATATATAGAAAAACATGTAAAAACTGACTATTTCATGAAAAATTATATAGATAAGATGGTAGGCATAAAAATATTCCTAAATTCACTAAAAGTAGAATTAAAAACATTTTCTGATAAAATTGAAGATTAACATGGAAAATATCTCTGATAAAATTGAAGAAATTTATACAGATAAATTGGTAGGAATAAAAATATTCCTAAGTTGATTGAAAGTAGAATTATAAACATTTTCTGATAAAATTGAAGATTTACATGGGGAATATTTCTGATAAAATTGAAAAAATATATGGAAAAACAATAAAATTGAAGATTATCATGGAAAATTGTACAGATAAAATGGTAGGCATAAAAATATTTCTAAGTTGATTGAAAGTGAAATTTATAAACATTTTCTGATAAAATTGAAGATTTACATGAAAATATCTCTGATAAAATTGAAGAAATATATAAAAAACACGTTAAGATTGAGTATTTCATGGAAAAATTATACAGATAAAATGGTAGGCATAAAAATATTCCTAAGTTGATAGAAAGTGGAATTATAAACATTTTCTGATAAAATTGAAGATCTACAAGGACAATATTTCTGATAAAATTCAAGAAATATATAGAAAAACATGTTAAAACTGGCTATTTCATGGAAAATTATACAGATAAAATGGAAGGTATAAAAATGTTCCTAAGTTAATTGAAAGTAAAATTATAGACATTGTCTGATAAAATTGAAGATTTACATGGAAAATATTTCTGATAAAATTGAAGAAAAATATAGAAAAACATTAAAATTGAAGATTATCATGGACAATTATACCGATAAAATGGCAGGCATAAAAATATTCCTAAATTGATTGAAAGTGGAATTATAAACATTTTCTGACAAAATTGAAGATTTACATGGAAAATATTTCTGATAAAATTGAAGAAATATATAGAAAAAATGTTAAAATTAAAGATTATCATGGAAAATAATACAGTTAAAATGGTAGACATAAAAAATATTACTAAACTGAAGGAGGAATCACAAAAATTTTCTGATAAAATTGAAGATTTACATGGAAAATATTTCTGTTAGAGTATGTTTTTTGTTGGGGAATTGAGTCCACTGATGTTATAAGATATTAAGGAATAATGATTGTTGCTTCCTGTTATTTTTGATGTTCTTTTTATGTTTGTGTGGTTACTTTCTTTTGGGTTTGTTGGAAAAAGATTACTTTCTTGCTTTTTCTAGGGCGTAGTTTCCCTCCTCAAGTTGGCGTTTTCCATCTATTATCCTTTGTAGGGCTGGATTTGTGGAAAGATACTGTGTAAATTTGGTTTTATCATGAAATATCTTGGTTTCTCCATCTATGGTAACTGAGAGTTTTGCTGAGTATAGTAGTTTGGGCTGGCATTTGTGTTCTCTTAGGGTCTGTATGAGATCTGCCCAGGATCTTCTAGCTTTCATCATCTCAGATGAGAAGTCTGGTGTAATTCTGATAGGCCTGCCTTTATAAGTTACTTGACCTTTTTCCCTTACTGCTTTTAATATTCTTTCTTTGTTTAGTGCATTTGGTGTTTTGATTATTATGTGCTGGGAGGACTTTCTGGTCTGGTCCAGTCTGTTTGGAGTTCTGTGGGCTTCTTGTATGTTCATAGACATCTCTTTCTTTAGGTTAGGGAAGTTTTCTTCTATAATTTTGTTGAAGATATTTACTGGCCCTTTAAGTTGGAAATCTTCACTCTCTTCTATACCTATAATCCTTAGGTTTGGTCTTCTCATTGTGTCCTGGATTTCCTGGATGTTTTGGCTCAGGAGCTTTTTGCATTTTGCATTTTCTTTTACTGTTGAGTCAATGTTTTCTATGGTATCTTCAGCCCCTGAGATTTTTTCTTCTATCTCTTGTATTCTTTTGTTGATGCTTGCATCTATGACTCCTGAATTCTTTCCAAGATTTTCTATCTCCAGAGATGTCTCACTTCGTGATTTCTTTATTGTTTCTACCTCCATTTTTAGATCGTGGATGGTTTTGTTCAGTTCCTTCACTTGTTTGTTTGTGTTCTCCTGTAATTCTTTAAGGGATTTTTGTGTTTCCTCTTTAAGGGCCTCTACCTGTTCACCCATGCTCTCCTGTATTTCTTTCAGGGATTTTTGTGTTTCTTATTTAAGGGCTTTTACCATCTGACCCATGTTCCCCTGTATTTCTTCAAGGGAGTTATTTATGTCCTTCTTGATGTCCTCTAACAGCATCATGAGATGAGACTTTAAATCCAACTCTTGCTTTTCTGGTGTGTTGTGGTATCCGGGACTTGCTGTGGTGGGAGAACTGGGCTCTGATGTTGCCAAGTAGCCTTAGTTTCTGTTGGTAGGGTTCTTGCACTTGCCTTTTGCCATCTGGTTATCTCTGGTGTTACTTGGTCTTGTTGTCTCTGGCTGGAGCTTGCCCCTCCTATGAGCCTTGTAAGCCTGTGTCTGTACTCCTGGGAGACCAACTCTCTTCTGGCAGGGTCTGTGCACAGAAGGCTGTGGAGCTGTCTGGTTCCCTGCTGCAAATGGTCAATGCTCCAATGATCATATGCCTTGTGCGCTCCCAGCTGCACCCCTCCAGAGAGAAGGTGGAGATCTCACCTCCGCACTCAGAAGTGAAATCGCTGCTGGGAGATCACTCTCTCCTGGCGGGCTAAGCACAGAAGACTGTGGAGCTGCCTGGTTCCCTGCTGCAGATGGCGGCTGGAAGGGCTTTAAAATTTTTTATTAACATTTTTTAGGTTAGTGTACAAAGTAATGGCTATTAAATCTTTTTACTCTTATTTCTTTAAATGTAGTAATTTACATATGTTCATACTTGAGTTGGCTACTCTATGATAATACAGAACACATTTACTAAATTAACATGTTATTCAGATTTTAATTGGAATATTAATTTTCAGTTAAAAATTACAACTGGCTCCTTGACGGAACTGCAACAAGGATGATAAAGGAATTCCAGGCAGAAAACCATACTTTTGATGAATACACAGAGGTAAGTGGTAATTCTGCTTTTTCATATTTGCTCATATTTTTAACTATAATTACCTCATTTGTCTGCTTCCCTTTCCTTTCTCCATCCCCCCACCACGTACCCCTCATTCCCTCTCAAATTCATAGCTGATTTTTTTGTTATTGTTATATATATATTGTTTATATATTTAGGCATATATGTAATATATATCCCTAAATATATAAATACAATATGCTGACTCCATTTAATGTTGTTTGCTTGTATATAATTTTAGGGCTGACCACTTGGTATTGGATAACCAATTAGGGGGTTTATCCTATGGAAAAATTAATCCTCCTCTCTCAGCAGTCCTCAATTGCCTGTAATTTTTGTCTGTGGTGCCCCCACCATTCGTTGAGATTTCCCCTTTCCACATGAGCATATCCTATTGGTGTTGTTCTTTTGTAGGCCTTGTTGCAATATCCTGGGTGTACCTTCCCTGTCACTTCTAGGAGACAAATTTCACAGCAGATTTCCTGGTCCTCTGGCTCTACAATCTTTCCCACCTCTCTTTTACAATATTCCTTGAGCCTCAGATGCAGGCATTGTGTTATAAATGTATCCACTGAGGCTGGGAATCTCACAATTGTTCTCTGCACTTTGACCAACTGAGACCATTACAGACAACTGTTTTTTTTTTATGTATTTTAAGTAAAATATAATTACATCATTTTCCTCTTCCCTTTCCTCCTTCCAGCCCCTCTCCACCCACTCCTAACCACCTGCCCCCTACACACACACACACACACACACACACACACACACACACACACACTCCACTGACTTCTTTTTGTTGTTTGAATGTATCTGGTTCCAGGACTAAGCACTTTATCTTAGATAAATTAGCCAATTAGGGGTCACAGCTCTAGTTCTCCCTCTCTCGGTCATTAGCATGTAAGAGCCACAGTGCCATACACCATGCTGTGATACTGTCTCTCCTAAATAGCTACCAGAACAAGACCTGGGCCCTCAGCTAACTTAGATAGCATAGTTCTTGGAAGGGATAATTCTCTTTATTTTTTTAATGAATACTTTTGAAGTTTTATTTAATAGGATCTTTCTTTCTTTCTTCTTTTTCTTCTTCTTCTTTTTTTTAATGTATTCACCATTGCTCTCTTCAGACACACCAGAAGAGGGCATTAGAACCCATTGCAGATGGTTGTGAGCCACCATGTGGTTGCTGGGAATTGAACTCAGGACCTCTGGAATAGCAGTCAGTGCACTTAACCACTGAGACATCTCTCTAGCCTGAATTAGGATATTTCTGCTCTAGGTATAAATGCTTCAAATAATGTAAATAGAATTTCTTATCCAAAACATCATTTTAGTTAACTTGATCTACCTCGTAACTATTTTAATTAATTCACTCATGTACCGAGTTAATAAAATTTTATTGAAACATTTTAAGATAGAATTAATTAATTAATTAATTAATTTATAGAGAGTATGTGTGTATGTATTATGACATGTGGAGGTCAGAGTAGTTAGTAAAATTAAACATCAGACTAATCTGAAATTTAGTATGTAGCCCAGGATGACCGTGTTATATACCTGATCCTCTTGTTCCTATCTCTCAAATGCAAGAAACACAGGAACACAGTATCATTCCCAGCTGAACTCTGATCTGAAGCAGATGTTTCTATGGAGATAGAAGGGAATAGAGAAGAAACAAACAATAATTAATAAAAAAAGAGGCCATCAATTTGAAATAGAACAAGGAAGGGTTTATGGGAGGACTTGAAGGAATGAAAGAAAAGGGGGAAATTATATAATCTCAAAAACTAAAGGATTTTTTTTAAAGACTGAAATAGTTTCTTATATGTTAACAAATCAAATTGTAATATAATTAGGAATAAAAAGCAAGAGAAACTACAGAAACCATATGTCTGTTTGATATAGTCCATGGGGTCATTCTTTCCACCAAATTTCTTAAATTATTTTAGTGAGTTCTTAATTTCCAAGGTTCCTATTTTTTGAATATTTATCTCTTATCTGAATTTCTAATCCACACTGAATTTCTCATCATTTGAATTGAGTTCTTTAGTAATTCATCTGTCTATTAGATAATACTTTTTTATTTGGGAATTTTTTTAAAAAGTTACCTGTTCTTAGGTCTTTCTCTTGCCTCTATTTTTCTTTTTCCCTTTCCCATCCCAAACAAAAGTACTAAGTGGAAAAAAGGACAGGGAAGTAACTTGGGGTAAGGTATGAGAAAGTCATTTAGGGAAGTGCAATAATGCAAATATAAAAGAAAACACATTTGAAAGCCCACCTAGTATTTCTTTCTTGCTGACAACAGAGGATAGGCATGCCATTGTTTGCCCAGCCTCGTCAGGTCTGCTCATGAAGACACTGAGATGACCACAGGAGCTTGCTCTTCATTCTAATGCTCTGCATCATGCTTACTGATGTGCATCTACGAGTAACTTCTTAGTACCTGGAGAATAGCAAGATGTTGGCCAGTAGATAGTAAGTTCAAGAATTGGGTTCAGATTCAAGCAGGACGACTAAGAGAAACCCTACCTCAAAATAGGAAGTAAAAATGTGACTTGATGACAGACTGCCATGCAACAAGCCCAGGATTAAACAAAAACAGCAGCAACAACAACAACCAAATAAAAACAAACAAAAAAAAAACAAAACAAAGAGGGAAGGAAGAAGGAAGGAATATTCTTTTTATAGTGTGTGTGTGTGTGTGTCTACACATTACTGTAGCGTTTCTGTGGAAGTGAGAAAACCCATAGGAGTCAGTTCTATCTCTACCATGAGGATTCTAGGGACCAAACTCATGCCATATCAGATTTGGTGGCAAGTACCTTTATCCACTGAGCAATCTCACTGACGTAGAAGAAAAAGAAAATTTAAGTTTCCTTATATTTATTTATTGATTGATTAATTGATCCACTTGTCATTTAAAAGTAAGTTTAATTTCCATGTATTTGTATAGTTTCCATAGTATTCTTTATGGATTTCTAGTTTCATTGCATATTCTATTTGATTCCAAGTTTTCAAAGTTGGCTGGGTTTTGCTGTGTGGTCTGTTCATATGATTTATGCTATCGCTATGAGAATAAAGGGAGGGACTATGGGCACACCATTATACCCAGCCTTACGTAAGTGCTAGGGATCACACTCAGGTCCTTATGCTAGACAACAAGCGGTTTAACTGTTAAGTCATCTCTCTAGCCTATGCATACTCTATCTTTTGGTTGTAGAATCTAACCCATTGATTAATTAGATGAGGTCTTATGACAGCTGTATGGTAACTGGTTTTCTGGTTTTGTTGTGCTCTCTGTGCCTCTCTCTGACAGTAAAGTGACATTTTCATTTCAGATTCTGTGTTTTGCAGGGTTTTTTGATGAGTTTCATTTTTCCTCCTATTTCCTCTATTTTCTTGAATATGTTTATGAGCATATGTATAGTAGAGTATAGGGAGATTGTTTGTATCATATAGGGCTTTTCATCCCCCACTCCCACATCTTTGTATTACATAAACCTAGCATTGTTTAATTTTTGTCTCATGGCAAGTTTACATGGAACACACTAAAGTGATGGCTTGCCTTATGGTTTTCCCTTTCCTTATTAAATTCATCAGTGCTCACTGTTCTCTGTTAACATCAGCACTGTTTACTTTGTGTCTGCTATTTTTCCAGCTAAACAACAAAGCAGGTGTTCAAGATAATCATTAAATTAATTAATGCCCTCTGATCCATTAAACGATGAAAAGGTTAAACTCAATTCATTAAATACTGTAAGCTGTAGAAGAATAGAATAACTTTGAGATAAAAAAGAAGGAAAATCTTTCACAAATGAATAAAAGGAGCAGCTGTTTGTGAGTGGAGTAGGGATAACAAGGAGGAAAGGTGAGAGAAGCTTTAAGGTGGGCTGTGACTTTAAGTCAAAGATTGCTCAGAGTTTGCAAGCCTGTTCCACTTGCAGAAAATGTAACGTGTGTGGTCAATGTTTTATACTACTTTGTTTCATTTTTTGAAAATCATCCCAGTGTTTAAGTGTTAAGAAGTTGATATAAACTCCAAAATCTCGGATCTTTGGTAACGGTAGAACATAATATTTCTGTTCCTTTGGCCTACTTTAGCACAGACACACACAGAAAAGTTTCTCATATTTCTTTTCCTAAAGATTGAATTAGAACCTTCAGAGAGTTATTTGATAATGTCAAAAACAAATATATGCAGCTATAAACATTGTTGTATGATATAGGTTTGTTTCCAAACAGAAATGAGGTAACTCAAGGCATATTTTTTAATTGAGGAAATATTGCAAAATAAGCAGATTTTAGGCTATAGCACACTTGGTATTTACTAGTAGACCAAATTTCACCATAAAAAGAACAAGAATGTTTGGGCACTGGCTGTGAAGTTCACATGCCCAGAATTTTCAAGCCTTAGATTTAGTTTTGGCATCAAAAGAAAAAAGATTTGTGTATCAAAAGGAATAGGAATCATTTAGCAAGAATAATATATTATTCTTACTATATATAATTATTATATAACTAAGAATTTTGTTATGCTATAGTTCTATAAAATCACTAATTACAAAATTCTAACTTTTTTTTTAAACATTCTTCTTTAAAGTTTATAGAGAAATTTTTCAATCTTGCTTCAGAAATAATGCTTTTGCCCCAGTGGGCTCATTACCCTATGGTTCGGCTGGACTGTGAAGACTTGAAGATGAGCTTGACAAATAAAGCAAGAGCCTTTGCAAACATTTTATTACTTGACATAGCTTCAAAACATAGAAAAGAAAATGAATCGTAAGTAAAATTAATTACTGTATTCAGAATAACAGGGCCAAAGAAACATTTCACCAAAATTACTCTTGTTTAAAAACAAAAGATTAAAAATATACATGTATGTTTTCCAGACTAGCTGGATTTTTTCTGGTATTTCTAGTGGTGGCATAACAATACAAACACTTTAAAGTATAGGAAGGCAAATCTGAAAAAGAAAGCTTTTGTTAAATAATGACATAGGGTACTTAGATTCATACTTTTCTACATAGGATATCCTAAGATATCACAGAGTTTAGAATATTTAAACAAGGATTTGATCTTTTTATTTGCTACACTGTTCCATTTCACAGGACCATGAACTATGCTTCATTCATTCATTCATTAATTCATACATTCATTCTTGTATCACATATTCCAGCAGGATGAATTAATAGCTTCATTTTATAAATACAGAAACTGGATCTTGAAGGTTGGCCTAAATTCACAAAGCTAAGTGGACTGGGTTCTCCAACACCAATCAACATGCCCCAGGCCAGTCTGATGGAAGCAAGTCCTTTGTTGCTGTCTCCTCTCATTAGACCCTAGTTTGTGTCAAACTGACAAAAGTAAACAGCTTTCTTGTAGCAGCTGAGGCAAGATTATATCAGAACTGTTAGACTTAAGGCCTGCTACATTGCTTATTGCAATTTTTAAGAGAGTTTTAAGAGATCAGCAGAAAAAAAATATGCCAAATTTTCATTTGAAAATATTAGCTTGATTTCTTTTGATATGATAGATGATTAAGCTTAAATATTATATGATATATTAATGAACCAGCCAGTTGTTTTTTGGAAAGAGATTTCCTATTTTATAACAACAATAGCACATACTTATTAAATATGCTACAAATTACTTACCAAAGTATAGTAAGTCAGAATGTTCTGTCAGTATTTGCAGTGAATTTGAAGCAATTAAAGAGCATGCTCTAAGAGTTCCCGAGACAACAGAAGAAATGATGGAGCTAATCGCTTTTGTAGAAAGAGCTCGAACCATAGGAATCCGTGACTTGGCTCTAAGGATCCAGGTAAAACAAACTAACAAACAAAACAAAACAAAAAACCAAAAATGGAAAACTTAGAAAGTTATGTTATGAGTATTGACATGCCCAGGCCAAAAGCAGAGCAACCCCGAGCCTCTGTGTGTCCTTCTGGTCACATCACTGCTCTCTTTCTTCTCTTCCCCTGCAGGCTTCTGTGTGATTTTCTCTGAAATGGTGTGTTTGATGTTCTTTATTTTCAATTATGTGCATATTCTTAAACAAAGTTAAGAAAACGTTTTTGACTCTTGACATCTAGTAGTAGTCTTACAACCTGAACAAGATTCTATACCCATCTAAATCTGTCTGTCTGTCTGTGTATCTATCTATCTATCTAACTTTCATCCTGTTTGTATTTATTTTTACTTATTCACTTTACATCCAGGTCACCCCCGTCCACAATCCTTCCCCCCTCCCCCTCCCATTCTCTTCTGAGAGGGTGGGGACCCCCGTGGGTATCTCCCCCACTTTAGGATGTTTTAAAAATGAGTAATTCCTACCCAGGGAAAGAATAGAAGCAACACCACAGACGCCCATCATCACGACCTGTCCTGTCAGCATGTGACCACTGTCCTTGTTTTGATTACCACTTCCTTACTCTCCTTTATAGCTTTGCCAACTAAGTGTGTGTTTCTAATACATATAGTTTCCCTGGCTTTGATATTTATTGAAGAGGTGTTGTCTTGTTTGTATGTTTTTGCACATTACCAATGTTAATATAAGTTAATGTCGCCTTTTTCATCTTACTTTCCTTGCAACATAGCCCTTTTCTGATATGTTCTGTTTAATGGTTTAGTTTTTAAGTTTGCTGCGCAGGCACAAGGACCCGGGCTTGATCCGCATCATGCACTTAAAAAGCTGGTCTGGGGTTGCATGCTTATTATAATGCTAGGTCAGGAGAGGCAGGAACAGGAGGATCCTGAGCATGCTGAAAAGCTAACCTATGTTCATCACAGAGCCCCAGGCCAGGGAGACACTCTCTGAAAACAAAAGGTGGGCAGCTGGACACTCCACAGGTAGAGGCAATAGCATCTATGTGCCAGCCTTGTTTGTATAGTGATTTCCCAGAACATCCAGAGTTATTGTGTCCAGATTGCAAAAACCCCAAAGAGACCACCAGGAACCACAATTCTGATGCAGGCACATGAGAGTCTTTATTTGAGCTCGAGAGCCTGGGCCACAAGCCTTCCTGGAGATGGAACAGGCTAGGAGAGTAGCCCCAGGTCTAGGGGGAGGGGGTTTATCAAGGAAAAAAACTGCAAAGGGGATTTCCAAGCCTTGGCATTACACGAGATGGTAAAGGAATGTTGGCCTTTAAGCTAACTGGTTTACAGCACCTAGTTAACCCACAGGGAGGGAGCATACATCCAAAAGGAGCACCTTGACCTGGGAACAACTTATGTTTTCTTAGCCCACTCTGTTAACCAGCCAGCTGCAGCTGCTGTGTCTATTTTGCAACTGCCAGGAAATTTTGCATGAAATTTGCAATTGCCAGCAATTTTGCATGAAATTGCTTTTTCTCAGACCTCAAGGGTGGAGGCCATGCCTCTCTAAGGGCAAGTTAACTTAGAATGGAGTCTTAAAAGCAAAATGGAGTTTATTCTGCTACCTCAGTCCCTTCAGAACTACAGAGAGAGCTTTGGTTTTATCTCACAAAACCAAAGTCAGTTAATGAATAATATAGGCATATCCTAAGGACTGATACCAGAGATTGACCTCTGGCCTCCACAACACATGGACACACACATGTACCTTTATCTGCACACACGAAAGCATTTTTAAATTTTAATATTTTGGATGTTTGATTATTATTTGTTGTTATTAGTGAGTATGCAGCAGAAAACATTTCTGTGCACTAATCCTGGAGACTACATTCATGCATTTCTCTCAGATGTGTGTGGAGGAGAGAGGGAGATGGAGAGGGGAGAGGGGAGCGAGGGGAGAGGGGGGAGGGGGGAGAGGGGAGGGGGGAGGGGAAAGAGGGAAGAGAGGGGAGAGGGGAGAGAGGGGAAAGAGGGAAGAGAGGGGAGAGGGGAGAGAGGGAGACTGAGAGTCTTGCTAATTGTACAGTGTAGCCTAGGTATGCCTTGAACTTACCATCTTCCTTGCTGAACATCCTAGAGTGCCACCAGACCCAACTTTTTAAAAAAAATTACATTTAAATGAATGAGTTAATGAATCTGTGGGAATGTACATGATAGGGCCTGTGTGTGGAGGTCAGAGAACAGCCTGAGGGAGTCAGTCAGTTCTCACCCTTTGTGTGGTTCCCAGGGATCTAACCATCCACATTTTTTTTTTAAGTGTTACAGCACTACAGTATAACATATAATCAATGAGATCCAGAGGGAGTAAAATATTCTGCCTCTTAGCACCACAGTGCTTTCTGGGCTACTGTTGTTATGCTAAATAGACAAAAAGATGATAATATTACTAGAGACATAGATTAAGAAAAATGATGATAAAATTATTTATCATCAAAGATTAAAAAACAAATCATAAGAACAAAGATAATTTAAAAACAAAGAACAAAGATAATTTAAGGTATCTTAAAATAAGTTTCAAAGGTTGCCAAACATTTGATTACCCTTTAAAATCATATACAAAGAGTTAAATCATTACCTTTATACAAGTCAACAATAAGTGAGAAATAACTTTGTAAATGGAGGTGTGTTTGTGGGGGAGGTGCACATGGACTTTGTTGTGCTGGCCTCAACCTCGTAGTCCTGCCTCTGCCTCCTTCAGCAAATCTTACCAGCATGTACCACCAGCACATTTTAAGTGCTTTAAAACTTACAGTAAGTTATAGGTGTATGGCTTAAAGCCAAATAAACATATGAAATAAGCTGTTGAAATATCCGTGTGAGTTGGACAGTGCATAAAATATTAAATTTGAAAGAACATTAGAAATTGTTGACTCTATTCTTTTTTATATGATATATATCTAGAGTTTCTTTTGTAGGAATCTAAACGCCAAATGAGTTACTTTTTAGATACTTTTCTAATGTCTCAAGAAGACTTAAATTTAAATGCAACTGTCCTCTTGTGGCCTAGTAAAATCAACCCTGTCTTTGATGAGAATGATGAAGTAAGTATATCTTTAAGTGTATAATTCATGTTCTGACATATTTTAGTATCATTTCCCCTCCTCCCTCCTTCCATTCTCTCTCTCTCTCTCTCTCTCTCTCTCTCGTGTGTGTGTGTGTGTGTACTATGCTATGGCATGCATGTGGAGAAAAGAAGAAAATTTTCAGGAGTTGATTCTCCTTCTACTTGTGGGGCCTGGGTATTGAACTCAGGCTATTGGGCTTAGCGGCAATCACCTTTACTGGCTGAGCCATTTCACTGTCCACATTCTGGCACTTTAAGTACAGAGTGGATGTTTCATTTTCATACTACTTGCCACTGACTTTAAGAACTTCATGTGTATCGATGTGTCTGTCCTTTACCTGTTATGGTCTTGCCAGCTTAGAACATGCTTCTAGGCTTAACTCACCAGCTTTAGTAAATATAGGATGAAACAAAGAGGTCAAAACCATTACGAAAATTAATAGTAAGCACTGATCTAAGTGGTTCCTGTTTATTAAATTATTAAATACTCATAAAATACCACCTTCTCCTACTTGCCTCATTTAAAATGAAACTGAGAGAGAAATTGATTCACTTGTTCAAATTCACAGGGATAGGAAATTGCAGACTTAGGATCAGACTGAATATAATTTAAAATCCCAAGAAGTAATCAGTTGCTTTATCCTGAATTAGGAGACAAAATAGAATAATAATGAAAAGCATGGGATAGACAAGATTTTTTTCTTTTATGATCTTATAACTTTGATATCCCTCTCGGTTTCCATATATCTCTTTTTCTTTGAAGAGAAAATAATAACAGAAAGGACACTTAACACCTTTTGATATATGGTATGTTTATACTCAAAAATGTTAGCTTTTAATATTATACCAAATATATTAAACAGTCAAACTATATAATAAATAATTTTGTGTTTTGAAAGCTCTTGGAAAGTTTGTCTCTGTGATTTACTCTTTGCATTTTTCTATCAGTCTTTAAAGAAAAATGATTCTGTTTCCATTTTCTCAAAATTACTATAAAACATTCATGTAAATTCTTTGTAAATTTTTTCTTTCTATTGCATCAATTAACATTAAATTATCTTTTTAAAAAGCTCATTGAGAATTCTAAACATGCGAAAGAAAATGAACTAATAGCTAAAAGAGAGAAACTGATTTTGGAAATAGAAAAAGAATCACGTCGCATGGAAGAGTTCACAGAATTTGCAGAACTGGACCGCATGCAACAGGTCAGATAAACGTAGGGCTGTGACTGTGGTCAGCTATAGCTTAATGCAGGGCAGATTAACACTGGTTTCAAAATAAGCAAGCATGAATTTACCAAGTCAAACAAAGGTTTACTTGATTCTTAAGCCTGATACTGTTTGACTTAGTTTATTATCATATAGTGTGTGCAACAATATCATACTCCTCATCGTAGTGATGTTGTGAAGTTTATACTTAAAGTTACTGTATAAATGAAAGAGCATACCTGATGTAGTATTATGCAATCTTGTTATAATGTCATCTGGATATTTCTAGAATAGACGTTTGTTTGCTTTTAGTACGTGGCAGATGTAAGACAACTACAGAAACGAATTCAGGAATCAGAAGAAGCTGTTCAGTTTATTAATAAAGAAGAGGAACTTTTCAAATGGGAATTGACAAAGTATCCTGAACTGGAAAAATTAAAAGTCACCATTGAGCCCTACCAGAAGTTTTTTAATTTTGTTCTGAGGTGGCAGCGAACAGAAAAACGGTAATTCTGGGTAGCATAATAAAAAAATTAAGCAAATGATATAGACAGTGTTCTTAGTCAGTTTGCATTTTATGTAGCTGGTTTACTAACACACAGAATTAGATGTGTGGGGTCAAGTTTATACTTACTTGGCTGTTTGCAACTGGATGAGTGTTTCAGCACAGACACTGTTGTTGAAATGATGCTGTTAAATCTATTCCTTTTCCATCAGTTCTGCCTGTGTGCCTCGGTTGTCTCTCTTACAGAAAAAAATTTAGAATCTACACAAAAGTTTCTTAATATTTCTGCATAGTTAAAAAATGTGAGTTTTAAATGACTTTTCCTTTAAATTCAGGTGGATGGATGGAGGGTTTCTGGACCTTAATGGAGAAAGCATGGAAACTGACATAGATGAATTTTCCCGAGAAGTTTTTAAGACACTGAAGTTCTTCCTCACTAAGCAAAAGAAAGAATTACAAGAAAGAAGAAAGGCAGCAAGAAAACAATCTTTGATGGAAGAGAAACCTGAAGAAGAACCAAAAGAGAATCCTACAATTACTATGTGTACTACAGTAATGGAGCAGATAAAGACTTTTAAGGTATAAATGTGTTCAAATGGCATTTAGTTACTATATATCTCTTTGCAATATTAAGTTGTATATTATATAAAATATAAAATCCATCCTCTGATCTTAGACTTTGAATATGTCATTAGTCCAGCTCCATGTAAAAAGGGTTTAATCAGTAGCTAACCAGTCTTCTCTGAGTGCCTGATGCAAGGGGCGCTAGTCCTAATACATCATTTATGTATCCGTGGTAATTGGTTCGGGATAAGCATAGATCCCAAACTGATTCCTCCTTGGCACTTTTAAACTGATTCTGTAAAAGGAGTCTCTCTCTTTCTCTCTCTCTCTCTCTCTCTCTCTCTCTCTCTCTCTCTCTCTCTCTCTCTCTCTCTCTCTCTCTCTCTCTCTTTCTCCTCACTGTTATTGGATTCCTGCAACCCCAAGCCAGAATGCTATAGAGCTTTTAAGCACAGAAATCACAAAAGCCACAAACATCTGTGCCAAGTTTCAGTTACATTTTCCACCTAGGAACATTTATCCTTTTCTCATTGGTTGGTTTGCTCAACTGTGACAGGGCGACTTGTCCAGCATTCATGTCTCAACTTGCCAATTAGCCCAGGGAGGTCTCGGGAACTTAAACTTTTCTTGACCCCTATTCAAAATGGAAGACTTACTCAATTGGTTCCTTTTTTTGTTTGTTTGTTTGTTTGTTTTTGTTTTTGTTTTTTTTTTGAGACAGGGTTTTTCTGTATAGCTCTGGCACTCACTCTGTAGACCAGGCTGGACTCGAACTCAGAAATCTGCCTGCCTCTGCCTCCCAAGTGCTAGGATTAAAGGCATGCGCCACCACTTCACGGCTAATTTGGTTCCTTCTTAATTTACAAGTCTTTAAGGGTTAGTTGTGAACTTCCTGTAGCTCTGAGAAGGCTGTTTGAAGAGAATAACATTAATACTTAAAGAAAAAGGAAAATATGGAGATTGATGTGGTGGCAACATGCCTTTCATCCTAGCACCTAGAGGCTGAGGTAGAGAGATTACAAGTTCCAGGCTAGTGTGGGCCATCTAATAAGATTTTGTCTCACAAAACCTAAAACAAATGAAAGATGATTTCCATCTACATCATCAGTGTAATTTTAAAATAATTTTGCCTTAGCTTTTGATCAAATTCCCACCTTCTTCATTCTAGGCAAAAATATTAATGTGTATGCACATGCACATGTGTTTACTGTGAGTTTGTGTATGAAGGAGTATGTTTATGTACAGCATCTGTCCACACGTGTGTGGAGACCAGAGGGCAACTGTGGCTGTCTTTGCTCAGGCGTATCTTCCTGTGCATGCACATGCATGCCTTACATGTGTGTAGAAGCCAGAGAACAATACACAGGAGTGAGTTTTCTCCTTCCTCCATGTAAGTTTTAGAATTGAACCCATGTCATCCATTTTATCATGCAGCCCATCCTGGCTGGGAACTCATGTAGCTCAAGCTGTCCTCAACTTCATGATCCTCTCATTTTACCTCTCCAACACTAGAATTGCAGGCATGGACTACCACACTAGCTGTCACGTCCTTCTTTTATAAAGTGAATAATGCACCAGTGGTTCTAGTGGAGATGCCAGGTGTGTAGCTAGTGTGCCCAGGCTACAGGTCTGTGATGTGACAAAGTTCTGCCCTATCCATGTCATACTCGTCCAACGATTGAAGGAGTTGCCTCATTAAAAAAGTAGCAAACTACTTAAAGATTACTTTCAATGTTTGATACAGTTTATGGTCCAAACATGAATATCTGCAAGCTCTCCTCTCATATCTCTCATCTCTATTACTCAGATGGTCAGTGTTAGCACTTTTCTTGAATATTTTCAGACATCTATTACATATATAACTGTGAATATATTGTCTTATTTTCTATAACATGTAGCATGTGTTATGACCCCCTTATTTTGCTTAATTTACCTCAAATATCATAAGTTGTTAAAATTGTTACTACAGGACTGATCATAACATTTATTTTATATATAACATCTGCTTCTCCTTCTCTGGATTTTCTGTGCTTTACCTGTGTCCACAGTCCCTCCAGTACAATGGAGTCAGCTCAGTAGTATTCCCATTTGCTGCTTGCTGGGTAATACACTTTACACTTACCATGATCACCTTCGGTGGCTTTGGCCACTCTAGTGAGTATGAAGTGGAATCTCATGGTTTTGACTTGCATCTACCTGAAGGCTGAGCTTATTGGCTATTTTTATGCCTTCCTTGGAGAAATGCCTTTTCAGATCTTTCACCCTTTTTACTGAGACAAACTCATTCTGTAGCCCCCTGCTTAGCCTGTGCACTGTGTAGCATGGACTGGTCTCAAAATGGCAGTGCTGTGATTATAGGATAAGCCCCTACTCCCAGCTCCTGGACCATATTGTTCTTCCTTTTCCCACCCCTTCAGGTTTTCTTTAAAACCTAAAACAACAAAATAATCCTATTAGTGATGCCGCCAGAATGTCCCCTGCCCTTGTTCACTGGATATTGAGCAGGCCTCGAACAGGTAGCATGTAGCTACAGCAATTCATGGCAATTATGTCATGTCTTGAAGACAGCATTTCACAGAGGTCCCATTTAGATCTAAGCACTCAATAGGGACTTATTCTTAGCCCTCTGGCAGTCTCTGCATTAACTGCTGCCCACCAAAGATAGAAGCTCCTTTGCTTAGATGAGAGCAGTACTAATCCACAAGTCTATACATAGCTATTTAGAAGGCAGTTTGACCTGTGTATTTAGTGGAACAACAGTAGTGTGTTCCCCTCTAGGGCCTATGACCTATACAGCCTTGGGCTTGTCACTACAGTTACAGTACCAGGCATTGGTTCCCTTCTGTGAAACATACCATAGATCCCATTAGAAAGTAGTTGATTATCCAATAACCTTCATGTCACCATTGCACCTGTAAGCACATCTTGCCTGGCAGGTCAGTATTGTAGCATGCAGTGTTCAGCACTAGGTAATATCACCAATGTCTTTTCTTCCCCAGTAGCCTGCATCATACTTTCCATCACTATGAAAGCTAGCTAGCATGGAGGAAATTTTCCAGTCAGTTCCAACTTGATATATATCCTTCAAACAAAATGCATTGTGTCTTCAGCAATAGGGTCTTATCATGAAGCTGAAAACTGGCCTTCCGGGATCTATGAAGAATCATGTTGAAGTTGTGATGGGGATTGCATTGAACTTGTAGATTGCTTTTGGCAGGATTGCCATTTTTACTATATTAATTCCATCAAACCATGTGCATGGAGGATATTTCCATTTCTAGATACCTTGTTCAATTTCTTTTTTTGTGTTTGCATGAAATAATCTATAAATATGTTAGGTGCCCCACTCCTTTTTTAACATTAGTCAACTAACATAGTCAGCTCTAGCAATTTCTCTGTTTAGTTTTTTTTTTTAAGATTTATTTATTATTATGTAAGCACACGGTAATTGTCTTCAGACACATCAGAAGAGGGCATCAGATCTCATTATGGATGGTTGTGAGTCACCATGTGGTTGCTGGGATTTGAACTCAGAACCTTCAGAAGAGCAGTCAGTGCTCTTAACCGCTGAGCCATCTCTGCAGCCCCTCTGTTTAGTTTTTGTCTGGATGATCTTTTGTTGGTGAGACTTGAGTTTTGGCGTCTCATACTATCAGTGTGTGAGGATTAATATGTGATTTAAACTGTAGCAGTGATTCTTTTACAAACTTGAATGCCCTTGTGTTTGAGGCATTAAGAATTGAAATGTCGGCCATTTCATGGACACCGTGAGACAGAGAACATCTGTAGGAACAGAGTTAGAGGGAAGCAGGTGGGTCTGTCGGAGCGTTAGGATTTGAGCTTGGGCCTTTTGAACCCAGGATCTCGAAATGCATCGTGATTCCTGTCCCATGGACTGTAAGGATTATGTAGGTAATTTTGGAAATAATGGGAACAAGACTGAATTAGAACGGGCTTTTGGCTATTATGGACCACTCCGAAGTGTGTGGGTTGCTTGAAACCCTCCTGGCTTTGCTTTCTTCAAATTTGAGGATCTCCGAGATGCTGCTGCTGCTGTTTGGGAGCTAGATGGAAGAACACTAAGTAGCTGCTATGTTAAGAGTGGAACTGTCGAATGGTGAAAAGAGAAGTCGGAATCATGGCCCGTCTCCCTCTTGGGGTCGTCATTGTCCTTGAGATGATTACTGCAGGAGGAGTCTTCCACCTCAGTGCAGATCCCCAAGAAAGAGAAGCTTTTCCCGAAGCTGGATCAGGACACTTTCTAGAGATAGGAGAAGAGAAAGGTCTCTGTCTCATGAGAGAAATCACAAGCCATCTCGATCCTTCTCTAGGTCTTGTAGCCGATCTAGGCCAAATGAAAGGAAATAGAAGACCAGTTTGCAAAAGTGGTGTACAGGAAATAACTTCATCTGACAGGAGTATGGACAGGAAATTAAGTTTTGTTTGAGACTTCATAAGCTTGATGCATTTTTAAGATGTTTTAGCTGTTCAAATTTGTTTTGTCTCTTGGAACAATGACACACAAAACAATGTAATTCTCTATGGTTTCAAATGGATCGTTTGAGGCATGTGGTATCAAGAATTGTTACTTTACAATGTTCCCTTAAGCAAGATTGAATTTTCTTTGACTCTTAGTTTTTCATAGACTAAAATAAACCTAGATCCTGCCAAGTTTAAAAAAAAATTGAAATGTCCTCTTGGTGGATTTTTCCCTATCTCTTTGATGAGTTTTGGTTTTGAAGTCTGTTTTGTTAGATATTAAAGTGCCTGTACCAGCTTGCTTCTTGGGCCCATTAGCTTGGAATATCTTTTCCAACCCTTTATCCTGAGGTAATGTCTATCCTTGATGTTGAAGTGTGTTTTTTAGATGCAGCATCAGGATGGATCCCGTTTTTGCATCCATTCTGTTAGTCTGTAGTTAATCTCCATAGGTTGTCGTTTTCCTTTTAGCACATTCTGTATGACTGCATTTGTAGGGAGATATTGTTTACATTTGACTTTACTATAGAATATCTGATTTTCTCCATCTATGGTGATTAAAGGTTTGGCAGGGTATAGTTATCTAGCATCTTAGAGTTGCAGCACAGAGCACTGATTGGTGTTGAGAGATATCAGTGAGCAGTGTTTGTTGATTCCTGTGTTTTGTTTTTGTGGTGTTTGTGTGTTTGTGTGTGTGTGTGTGTGTGTGTGCATCTGTGTGTGTTTTCCTTCTTTTGGGATTTTGTGTGTGTGTGTGTGTTTTCTTAAGTGTGTTTTACCTCTTTAGGTTGGAATTTTCCTTTTAGTGCCTTCTGTAGGGGCTCTATTTGTAAATAAATATTGCTTAAAGTTTGTTTTATCATGGAATGTCTCATTTTCTTCATCTATTGTGACTGAAAGTTTTGCTGAGTATAGTAGTCTGGGCTGGCATTTGTAGTCTCTTAGAGTCTGGCTTTTAGAGTCCTCATTGAGAAGACCTAACTCTAATAGGCCTGCTGTATCTGTATCTTCTCATTGTAGCTCTTCTTTGTTCTGTTTGTTTGCTGTTCTGACTGTTATGTGCTGAGGAGAATGTCTTTTCTGATCTAGTCCTTGTGGTGCTCTGTGTGCCTCTTGTACCTTGAGAGGCGTCTCCTTTAAGGTAGAAAACTTGTCTTCTATGATTTTGTTGAAAATAGTTTCTGTGCCTTTCACTGGTTTTCTTCTCCTTCCTCTATTTCTGTCTTTCTTAGACTTGGTCTTTTCATAGTGTGTCAGATTTCTTGGGCGTTTTGTGCCAGGATTTTTTAAAAAAATGATTTTGCATTTTCTTTGACAAAGGTATCCCTTTCTTCTATCATGTCTTCACTGCTTGGGATTCATTTTTTTTTTCATCTTTTGTGTTCTGTTGGTAAGGCTTGCCTTTAAGGTTCCTGTTTGAAATCCTAATTTTTTCATGTCCAGATTTCCCTCAGTTTTGGTTTTCTTTATTGATTCCTTTTCTAATTCCAGGTTTTAAACTGTTTTGTTTATTTTCTTTTACTGTTTGTATTTCATAGATTTCTTTAAGGGATTTTTTCAGAATATTCTATCATAAAGGCTAATTTAAGGTCTCTGTCTCCTGCTTTAGTTTTATTGGAGTAATTGAAGCCTACTGTGGTAAGGTTTGCTCGGCTTTAGTGAATATTATCCTTGCTGTTATTGTGTTTTCCGACTAACATCTAGGCATTTGCATTTGGGAGGATTGCAATTCAAGGTGGTGATATCTGGTCTTGTCTTTGGTGGGTGGGTGTTTTGTTCCTTGGTTTCTGTTGTTTTCTCTAGTTCTTAAGAAAGTGTGGTAGTTGTGTGTTGCCCAGTAGGAAATTCTTCTGGGATCTTGATAGGTGTGGCCACTGGGGATTCTGGGTAAAATGTGTTCCTAGATATTGGGAGCTAACATTTAGGAATGGTGAGTGGGCTAGGAGAGCAGGGTCTGAGGATGTCCACAGCCGAGAGGAAAGTAGGGTGTTTCACCAGGACCTGCTAAATTTCCTGGAAATGGTGACAGAGAATGAGGAGAGGCCACAACAGGAAGGTTGCTCCAGATCTGGGATTGAGACCAGAGGATTGGATATGTAGGAGAGGCTGGAGAGTGAAGATCCTTGCTTCTCTGGCTGGCTTGGCTGCCAGGTCCCCAGAGAATGCCTGCTGGAGTTGGGGGATGAGTGAGGAGGGAGGTTAGTGGAGATCTACATAATCCACTGGGGACTCAGCAAGGGTCAGGGTAGGCCACAGAAGGTGGTCTGCTACAGAGATGGAAGCAAGACTGGGGAAATGGAAAAGAAGAGTGAGAGGTGAAGATCCACAGTGAGACTACTAGCTTCCCTGGTCAGAGCAGGGCTCCCAGGGAATGTTTACTGGAGTTGGGGGCTGGGGTAAAGCAATGAATAGGGGCAAAGAAATTTAGAGGGGAAGATCTCTGTGACCCACTGGAGATGGAGGTGGGGACAAGTGGTCAGCTACAGAGCTTGGAATAAGACTAGAGAATTGGCTTTAGAAGAGAAGAGGAGTAGATCTGTAGTTAGCCTACTTACCTCCCTGGTCAGAGTGGCCTGCAGGTTCCCAAAGAATATCTGCCAGAGTTGAGGGCCAGGATTGATTGATGAGTAGGAGGAAGGAAGGTTGAAGGAGGAGGGCTAAGTGATCTCTACTGGAGCACCATGCAGGGGTTGGTGGCGGGGGCGGGGGCAGTGGCGGTTAGGCAGGGGTAGGAGAGAGGAGGGTAGAACAGCAGTATTTGGTCTGCAGCAGATCTGGAATAAGACTAGGGGATTGAATGGAGAAGAGGAGGGATAAGTGGAGATCTGCAGTTAGTATATTTACCTCCCTGGCTAGAATGGGTTCCCAAACTTATTATGTTATTTTTTATAATATGTTTTGAAATTGAAAAGTGTGACTCCCCCAACTTTGTTCTTTCTGAAATTTGCTGTGGCTAGTCTGATTAACTTATTTTCCCTATCAGCTTGAGGATTTCTGCTAGAAAGGCAACTGGGGTTTGGATGGGGATTGTGGTAGTTTGAATGAGAATAGCCCACAATAGGTTCATAGTCCCCAGTTAGTGGAACCCTTTGGGAAGGATTAGGAGGTGTGTGGCCTTTTGGAGGAGGTGTGCCATGGGGGGGGCATTTCAGGTTTCAGAACACTCCTGGGATTCCTAGTGGTCTTTCTTTGCCTCCTGGTTATGGATCATGATATGTGTTCTTCACTCTGCCATACAGCTCTTAGCTGTTCTTCACTCTGCCATAACAGACTCTTAATTCTCTGAAACTGCACCTGAATCAAGTGCTTTGTTTTATAAGTTGCCTTGGGTGCAGTGTTTTTTCACAGCAATAGGAAAGTAACTAAGACAGGGATGAAATTTATAGACCAATTTGTACAGTACTGTTATCTTAAGATGGTTTATTCTTTTATAAATAGTTTTATTAATATTTTTGAGAATTTAATTGTTCTGATTAGTTTTTGGCCCACTTAACACAAATCTAGATGTGTTTGGGAAGAAGGAATCTCAATTGAGGAGAATGGCCTCCATCAGATTGGTGTGTGGGCATGATTGTGGGGGCATTACCTTGACAGATAATTGATATAGGAGGACCCAGACCACTGTAGGGGGTACCAACCCTGTGCAGCTAAGCCTAGGCTGCAAAAGGAAGTAGCTGAGCAAGGCAAGGAGAACAAACCAGCAAGCAGCATTTTTTTTCCACGAGCTCTGCCTCAGTTCCTGCCTCTAGGTTCATGTCTTGGCTTCATGTCAGTTCATGTCAGTGATGGTCTGTAGCCTGTAAGCCTAATAAACTCTTTCCTCCACAAGTTATTTTTGGTCATTGGTTTATCATAACAGCAGAGAACATATTAGAACATTCATTCCTTGTATTTTGATTTCATCACTCCCTGATCCTTCCATTTTCTCCCCTTCCATACCCATTCAACTTTGTGCCCTCATAGTGTATAATTTGTGCTGCCCATATACTCTTGGGTGTGTGTCCATCTACTACAGCAAGATTGATCAACCAAGGGCTACACCTTTAAAGAAAACCGACTCCCCCTCTCTCAACAATTATCTCTAAACAATAGCTCCTAACCTAGAAATGGGATTTCGTGGTCAGCATCCTCATCCACAGGTGGGTTTTGTCCAGATTGGGCTTGCACAGGTCTTGTACATGCTATCACAGCTGCTATAAGTTCATATGTGCAACTACCTTCCTGTTACATCCAGAAACCTGTGTCCCTTTAGAGTCATCCACTGCCTCTGCTCTTGCCATCTTTCTACCCACTCTTCTGTTATAACCTTTAAGCCTTGGGAAGATAGAGTGTGATAGTGATATCCCATTTCAGGGTGATTACTCCAGTCTTTACTCTCTGCACCTTGTCCTGTCGTGGTCTCTGTGTAAATTATAAAAAGAAGCTTCTCTGATGAGGTTTGAGAGACCCATTAATCTGTGGATGTAACAGGAAGTTCTTAGGACTCAGTTTAATACTGTGCCCATTTTGCAGAGTAACAGTAGTATGTTCACCCTCTAGGGCCTATGGCTGCTCTGGCCACAGCTTCTTGGTCTTGGTCATGGTACCAAGCATGGTTTCCACTGTATACAATAGGCATTATGTTTAGTCAGAAAGTGGTTGACTACTCCCACAGTATTTAAACTTGTCTTACCAGGACAGTTGTAGCTCATGGGATTCCCAGCTGGATAAGACTGAATTACATTTGCCCTCTGGTAGCATACATTAGCACCTTCCAGCATTAGAAAAACAAGCCCCCACAGTGGTATATTTTAGGTGACTTTTTCAAAAGGTCTGTAGCACTGATTATTCTTTCCTGATATCCCTCCTCTACTCTGTCCTTAACATGATTTATTCTTCCAGCATGTTCTTTCCAGTTATTTAGATCTCTATTTCTTTTAACATTATATTTGTAATTTGTACTATGTAGTCCCCCACATTTCTTAAATTTGTTATTAAGTACTTTATTTTTTGTGATGCTAAGGTTCATAGAACTTTTTTCTTATTAATTCTTACTTTGGTAATTTCTTGATTATTTTACATGCCTAACATTGCAGATGAACTTTGGAATACTTTTGTTCCTTTTTCCTTTCCTCTAAATCTAGTTGATGTTTTGATTGTACTCAAATAATTTGAAGAAATTCAATCTTCCTGTTATCAACATTTGATTTATAGAATCCATCTGTATGGAAGTCAAATGACATTATTGTTTGTGTCCCTCCTTAGGAGTATATCCCTACGGTCTCCATCCTGTGCAATCCAGGAATGAGAGCTCGTCACTGGAAACAGATGTCAGAAATTGTGGGCTATGACTTGACTCCAGATTCTGGAACTACACTGAGAAAAGTTTTAAAATTAAACCTTACACCATATTTAGAAAGTTTTGAAGTTATAAGTGCTGGTGCAAGTAAGGTAAACATGTGGATAACACGAAACACTTGAGGGGTTTGTTCTCTGATAGCCACAGTTTTGTCTTGGTGTGATGTATATAGTGCAGGATAGCAATAGGAAGAGATAAGGAGTGGGTGATGAATGAAGACCACCCTTTCATGACATAAACATGGGTTTGCCTCTCTGAAATGCAGACTAGAAACTGCTCCTTTGACATCTTCCTAATTCTAACACATACTGATACAGTTGGTGTATGCAGTTGGTGGTTGATACTAGTATTGGTATATGGTTATTCCATTAAGAATCCTGGGTGGATGGATATGGGATATGTATGTGGCAGTGTGTGTGTGTGTGTGTGTGTGTGTGTGTGTGTGTGTGTGTATTCCCAGTATTGCCTAAGAGAGGGTTCTTGTAATAAGCAGCAGAAAACTTCAGGCTATAGGCTATCTGCAAAAGACCACTTCAGAGATAATCCTGTGAATATTTTATTCTGTTGTCCATTTTAGCAGTTTTCATAGCAACTAAACTTTTTTTTTTTTAAAAAAAACCTTCATTTTTCCTAGGAATTTTTTTCTATTTTTAATTGAAAATTTTCATACAATAAATTCTTACTATGGTTTCTCCTCCCATACCTTCCCTACCTCCCCTCCAACCCCAATCCACACCTTTTCTTTCTCTCATTAGGAATCAAACAGGCATCTAAAAAATAATAATAAAATAAAGTGAAATCAAACAAACCAGAATAGGACAAAACAAACAGAAGAGCCAAAGAAAAGGCACAAGAAACACACATCAGTGCAACAACTCGCTCGTTTGCACACACAGGAATCCCATAGAAACTCAAAACTAGAAGCCATAACGTATAATATGCAAAATACCTCTAAGGTTTGCTGGCCATCTGCTGCTGGGCGTTGGGCCTGCTCTTAAGAGTGGTTTGTATACACAGTGAGAGTCCATTGGAGAAAGCTGATTTCTTTTTTTGCAAGCTACCCTTGTGGTAGCTTCTGGGTGCCCCTCCCAGCACTGGAACTGCAACTGATGAAGTCCTGTGCATGGCATCTGCACACTGACACAGTCTGTGAGTTCACATGCGCATCAGTCTTGCTGTGTTTGGAAGGTCTTGATGCTTGGTGTCGTCCAACCCCTCTGGCTCTACGGTCTTTCCACTTCCTCTTCCACAGCATTCCCTGAGTCTGGAGAGGAGGGCTTTGATGGATAGAATCTCATTTAGGACTGAGTATTCCATGGTCTCTCACTATCTGCACACAGTCCAGTTGTATGTCTTGAAGTTTATTCTAATCTACGACAGGAGAGAGCTTCTCTGATGGTGGCTGAGCAAGGCATTGATCTATGAGTATAGCAGAATATCATTTTATTGTTACATTCCTTAAGTAAAACAGTAGTGTCTGGTTTTATCCTAGGTCCATGGCCTCTCAATAGGACTTTTAAATAGTTAAAAAAAGACCCCTCTTTGATAGATAGATAGATAGATAGATAGATAGATAGATAGATAGATAGATAGATAGACAGACAGACAGACAGACAGACAGACAGACATAAGGCAGGCACACACAGACACAGACAGTTATAGAGATTATGGTATATGCACAGTGCTTTCTGAGTTACCCAGAAGAATTGAATAACATAAATAAGTTCCTTTTTTTCATCATACCATCCCCCACCCCCACCCCACTCCCATTTTGATGATCATCCTATTCTTTTTCCATTTCTCCCTTTCAGGAGTTTTCCTTAGAGAGGGCCATGAATGCTATGATAGCAACTTGGGATGATATTTCTTTTCATATAAGTCTGTATCGTGATACTGGAGTCTATATCCTTTCTTCAGTGGACGAGATTCAGGCAATTCTTGATGATCAAATTATAAAAACTCAGACAATGAGAGGCTCACCTTTTATCAAACCATTTGAAAATGAGATCAAGGTACGTTAAATATGATAGCTCCTGGTCATTTATGAAAACACCTATCTTAATTCATATATGTTCTCGTGTAAATACTTTTGGATAGCTTTTAAAGTGTCTATTCAAGTAATATAACTGAACCTTGGTATTTTTTAAAAGATGTATTTATTTATTTATTTATTTAATTATTTATTTATATGAGTACACTGCAACTGTCTTCAGACACACGCTAGAAGAGTGCTGAGTCCCAGGCCCTTCTACACACCAAGTTTGTGAAGGAAAGGTGTTGAGTTTAAGATGAGCTTTGACTTTTGGAGTGGTAAAGAGAAAGTCATATATATGTATATATGTATATATATATGTGTGTGTGTATGTATATATGTATATGATGTATATGCATATGTATAAATTTTTAAAATTTTGTTTTATCTATTTGTTGAAGTGTTGAGGATTAAGCTCTATTGAGCTACATACCAAATCCTCATTTATTTTTAGAGTGTTTCTATGCTGTCCAGACTGGCCTCCAATATTTAGGATCCTCTTGCCCCTGCCTGTTGAGTGCCAGTAAGGTATGTGCTTATCATGCCTGGCCTATGGTTAATTTTTAAACACCAATTTCTTTTTTTTTTTAAAGATTTTATTTATTTTATATATATGATACTGTAGCTGTCTTCAGGCATCCCATTACAGATGGTTGTGAGCCACCATGTGATTGCTGCGAATTGAACTCAGGATCTCTGGAAGAGCAGTCAGTGTTCTTAATCGCTGAGCCGTCTCTCCAGCCCCTGAACCTTGGTATTTTATGTGATGAGAAACAGAAATATACATTTGGAGATTGACATGCAATAGGAGGCTGAAGAGAGTGTGGTGGTAAGAGCACTTGCTTGGTTCTCAGCATTCACCTGATGGTTAATAACCATCTGTAACTGCAGTTTCAGAGGATCCGATTCCCTCTCCTGGCCTCAGTGGGTACTGTATGCACACAGTAAACAATACAAAGGCAAAGTATGTATGAAAGTTAAAAAATACACAGAAAATTAACATGCCATAGGTTTGAGAGATTAATACTTTTAAGAAGAAAATAATATTTTGTAAGATTTTTATTCGCTAACTATAAATGTAACTTTTATTTTCCTGATGTAACTCGTCTCTGAGGCTTACTGCCTCATTCTGATAGCCTAGGCCTAGTCCTGGAAGCTTTTAGGCTCCATACTATCTTATCTAGACCTAGAATGTTTTCAGCCTCTGAGACTTGCTGCTGAACAAACTCACCCGTTTTTGTTCTTTCTGATCTTCGGCTGGCTGGCTGAATCATCCGCTCTGGCTCAAACTCCTGTCAGGCTGACTGATTTAATCTGGCTTTGCTCTCAGCCTTTGAGTGAATTGCTCTGCTTGGCCTCTAAGTCTAGGAATCTGTTCTAATCTTCTGGCTCCTTCTCATTCTGCGGCTCCTTTGTGTTTACCTGTGTCTAGCTTGTTCTCTCTTCAAGCAGTCTCTGTAATACTTTTTGGTAAAACTGCCTCCCCCCACTCTCTCTGTGCTGCTCTCCCTTAAGTAGCTTCCCTTCCCTCTCTGTTCTTGTGAGAATCAGGCACATCCTGTCAAATCTTTCTCTCATTTGTCACTTTATCCACCACTCAATTAGACATCACTTCCAAACATGGGTGCTTCTTTCTACAAACTAACTTTACCTTCCTTGTTTGGGATTAAAGCTGTGTGCTAAGGCTGAGAAACACTGTAGCCTCATAGTAAAGTTCTCTGGGTCACTGTTTAATTCTATTTGTGAACAAGAAGCATGAGGGTAATTAATGAATTATTGTCCACTTCAGAAAAAATAAATGATATTTCTTTATTGTTGATATGGGTAACTATGGAAAATAAAAATTGTGATAATAACTTCAAAGTATAATGAAGTCCAGTGTTTTTGTCCCTTGGTGAGTACAGAGCCAGAAAATTCAACCAGGAGATGAAAGATTAAGAAAGAGCTATAAACTGTATAAAGTAAGGAAAATGCTGAGGGTAACTCCTAAAACATTAAGCAAAGAAAGTGAGGGAATCTGGTGCAGTGTGTGTTCACGCACACTGTATGTGTGCATGTACATGTGAGTGTACAAGTGTGCATGTGTGCATGCATGTGTGTGTGCATGTGCGCGTGCGTGGACATTTATACTGAAGAGATGAATGTCTCTAATATAGTCATCTACTGTAGTGGTAGCCAGGAAGGCAGATTTTTGTTCATGCACAATTAGAGATTACTTCTTAGCTGCTCCTTAGAAAAGCTTATAATCCCCGTACTCAGGAATCTGAGGTAGGGGAATCAACATGTATTCCAATCTAACCTGTACTACCCTAGAGAGTTAGAGGCTAGCCTGGAATATGTGACAAGGCCTTCTCTCAGAAAGATAGATAAAGAAATAAATATCATGCTTTGAAATACATTGTATGTTCAAAGGTGGCAGAGAGAAATTCCCCTACATATCATTAAAAAAATCTATGTGACCTGGAAAGGAGCTGGGTAACCTTGGCTGATTTAACCTAGTTCCTCAGTTTTATTTGAAACAAAGAACCAACTTGACAGGATGTTTGTAGTTAAAAGTTCTGTCCTCCAACTCAAGAACTGGTGCATTATCCCTTTAAGTACCCATTAAGTAACTAACAATAATGTCAGAATTCTAATTGGGGGCTATTTAAATTGAGGAAAAGAGAAATCATGACTTGTTGATCCCAGTTTTGGTTGATGTTTACAATATTGGTCACTGGTTTAGTGGCTTCATATTTACCAACTGATTTAATCCCGACAGCAGACCTTCATGGCAGCTGTTATTATTATCTGTCTAAATAGATAAGAAAGCTAAGGATGGGTAATTTGCCAAAATTCACTTAGCAATTAAATGATAGAATTGAGATTTAAATCAAAGCAGTTGTTTTTTTAAAACCAGATATAATTTTAATTGTATTTTAAACTGACAAATAACAACTTTACATATTTATTTGGTACATTGTGATGTTTTGATACAATTTTATAATATGAAATATTTCATTTTAGCATTAACAGTGCTTCATAGATGATCTTGCCTGCCAGTATTTGGAGAAAACAGTTGTGGTTTTCAAGGAGGACATAACACTGGATATGCTACTACAAACCTGGCTAGCTTGGCTTTTCTTGCTTAAAAATAATATATATATAAATGTAATATATATATGTACATATATATGTACATATATTACATTCTCTATATGTTAGAAACATATATATTATATGATAGAACACACACATATATACACATATATAGCACATATGTTAGCACATATATAGAGAGAGCACATATGTGCTATACACACACACACACACACACACACACACACATATATATATAGCTCATATGTTAGAAAGTTCTTGTTTAAGAAAAGTAATTTAGAAGCTCTTTTATGGTTTAAAAAAATAGAGACGAAACTCTAAACCCAGGAACTTAAGCTATACACTTCCTAACTCTGGGTAATCTCTGAGGATACAGAGGCTTATTTTAGTTTATTTTAAATTCTCTTCAAACTGTTGATGTTTGGGACTGAATAATTCTCTCTCTCTCTCTCTCTCTCTCTCTCCACACACACACACACACACACACACACACACACACATTCCTTTCTTTCTTTTTTAAAAATATATATATTTTTATTGAATATAATCTTCATTTACATTTCAAGTGGTAAAACCTTTCCCAGTTTCCCCCTCCCCCAAACCCCTTAACCCCTCCTCCCACTCCCTGCCTCCAAGTATATGCCCCTCTACCCGACCCACTCCCCCCTCCCCCCCCTCAATTTCCCCTTGTTGGGGCATCTATTTAGCCTTCACCTGACCAAGGACCACTCCTCCCACTGATGCCTGACAAGGCATTCCTCTGCCACATTTTTGACTGGAACCATGTGTACCCCTTGGTTGCTGGTTTAGTCCCTGGGAGTCCTGGAGCGTCTAGGTGGTCAACATCGTTGTTCTTCCCATGGGACTGTAAACCCATTCAGCATCTCTGGACGGCCCTCCAATTCCTCCATTGGGAACCCCACTCCCAGACCAATGATTGGCTACTAGCATCTGCCTCTGTATGTATAAGGTTCTGGCAGGGCCCCTCTGAAGACAACCATGGCATGCTCCTTTTGATAAGCGCTTCTTGTCGTCCATAGTAGTGTTGGCATTTGGTGACTGTTGTTAGGGTGAATCCCCAGGTAGGGCAGGCTCTGGATGGCCTTTACTTCAGTTCCTGCTCCACACTTTGCCTCCATTATTGCTCCCTTTCTCAGAGGAACCCAAGCACCCCACTTCAGTCCTCCACCTTCTTGAGCTTCCTGTGGTCTGTGAATTGTAACTTGTTTATTTTGAGCTTTTGGGCTAACATCCACTTATCAGTGAGTGCAAACCATTTGCGTTCTTTTGTGATTGGGTCACCTCGCTCAGGATGACACTTTCTAGTTCCATCCATTTGCCTAAGAATTTCATGAATTCATTGTTTTAAATAGCTAAATAGTACTCCATTGTGTATATATACCACAGTTTCTGTATCCATTCCTCTGTTGAAGGACATCTGGGTTCTTTCCAGCTTCTGGCTATTATGAATAAGGCAGCTATGAACATAGTGGAGTATGTGTCCTTATTACATATAGGAGCATCTTCTGGGTATATACCCAGGAGTGGTCTAGCTGGGTCCTCAGGTAGTACTATGTCTAATTTTCTGAGGAATCGCCAAACTGATTTCCAGAGTGGTTTTACCAGCTTGCAATCTCACCAACAATGGAGAAGTGTTCCTCTTTCCCCCACATCCTCTCCAGCATCTGCTGTCCCCTGAGTTTTTCATCTTAGCCATTCTGACCAGTGTGAGGTGGAATCTCAGTGTTTTGATTTGCATTTCCCTGATAACTAAGGAAGCTGAACATTTCTTTAGGTGCTTTAGAGCCATTTGAGTTTCCTCACTTGAGAATTCCCTGTTTAGCTCTGTGCCCCATTTTTTGATAGGGTTATTTGACTCTCTTGAGCCTAACTTCTTGAGTTCTTGTATACCTTGGATATTAGCCCTCTATCAGATGTAGGATTGGTAAAGATCTTTTCCCAATTTGTTGGTTGCCTTTTTGTCCTACTGACCGTGTCCTTTGCCTTACAGAAGCTTTGCAGCTTCATGAGGTCCCATTTGTCGATTCTTGTTCTTAGGGCATAAGCCATTGGTGTACTGTTCAGGAACTTTTCCCCTGTGCCCATGTGTTCAAGATTCTTCTCCGTTTTCTCCTCTATAAGCTTCAGTGTGTTTGGTTTTATGTGTAGGTCCTTGATCCACTTGGACTTGAGCTTTTACAAGGAGATAAGAATGGGTTGATTTACATCTTTTCTACATGCTGACCGCCAGTTGATCCAGCACCATTTGTTAAAAATGCTGTCTTTTTTTCCCCACTGGATGTTTTTAGCTCCTTTGTCAAATATTAAGGGACCATACGTGTGTGGGTTCATATCTGGGTCTTCACTTCTATTCCATTGATCTTCCTGCCTGTCACCATACCAATACCAAACAGTTTTTTTATCACTATTGCTCTGTAGTAGAGCTTGAGGTCAGGGATGGTGATTCCCCCAGGAGATCTTTTGTTGTGGAGAACAGTTTTTGCTATCCTGGGTTTCTTGTTATTCCAGATGAATTTGAAAATAGCTCTTTCTAGATCTATGAAGAATTGATTTGGGATTTTGATGGGAATTGCATTGAATCTGTAGATTGCTTTCGGCAAGATGGCCATTTTTATTATATTGATCCTGCCAATTCATGAACATGGGAGAACTTTCCATCTTCTGAGATCTTCTTTGATTTCTTTCTTCAGAGGCTTGAAGTTTTTGTCATAGAGATCTTACTCTTGCTTTGTTAGGGTCATAACAAGGTATGAAATATTATTTGGTATACTATTGTGAAGGGTGTCATTTCCCTAATTTCTTTCTCAGCTTGTTTATCCTTTGAGTAGAGGAAGGCTACTGATTTGCTTGAGTTAATTTTATATCCAGCTACTTTGCTGAAGTTGTTTATCAGCTTTAGGAGTTCTCTGATGGAAGTTTTAGGGTCACTTAAGTATATGATCATATCATCTGCAAACAGTGATATTTTGACTTCTTCTTTTCCAATTTGTATACCTTTGACCTTTTTTTGTTGTCTTATTGCTCTGGTTAGAACTTCAAGTACTATATTGAATAGATAGGGAGAGAGTGGGCAGCCTTGTCTGGTCCCCAATTTTAGTGGGATTGCTTCAAGTTTCTCTCCATTTAGTTTGATGTTAGCTACTGGTTTGCAGTATATTGCTTTCACTATGTTTAGATATGGGCCTTGGATTCCTGCTCTCTCCAAGACTTTTATTATAAAGGGATGCTGGATTTTGTCAAAAGCTTTTTCTGCATCTAATGAAATGACCATGTGGTTTTTTTCCTTGAGTTTGTTTATATAGTGGATTATGTTGATAGATTTCCGTATATTGAACCATCCTTGCATCCCTGGGATGAAGCCTACCTGATCGTGGTGAATTATTCTTGAATTCGGTTGGCCAGAATTTTGTTGAGTATTTTTGCATCGATGTTCATGAGGGGATTGGTCTGAAGTTTTCCTTCCTTGTTTGTTCTTTGTTTGGTTTAGGTATAAGCATTATTGTGGCTTCATAGAATGAGTTGGGTAGTGTTCCTTGAGTTTGTATTTCGTGGAATAGTTTGAAGAGTATCGGTATTAGCATTTCTTTGAAGATCTGATAGAATTTCCCGCTAAACCCATCTGGCCCTGGGCTCTTTTTTGATGGGAGACTATTAACCACTGCTTCTATTTCCTCAGGACTTATGGGACTATTTAGATGGTTTATCTGATCCTGTTTTAACGTTGGCACCTGGTATATATCAAGAAAGCTATCCATTTCATCCTGATTTTCAAACTTTGTTGAGTATAAATTCTTGTAGTAGGATCTGATGATTTTCTGAATTTCCACAGTTTCTGTTGTTACGTCTCCTTTTTCATTAATGATTTTATTAATTTGGGTAGTACCTGTGTGCCCTCTGGTTAGTCTGGCTAAGGGTTTATCTATCTTGTTGATTTTCTCAAAGAACCATCTCCTGGTTTTGTTGATTCTTTGTATAGTTCTTTTTGTTTCTATTTGGTTGATTTCAGCCCTGAGTTTGATTATTTCCTGCCACCTACTCCTCTTGGATGTAATTGCTTCTTTTTGTTCTAGAGCTTTCAAGTGCTCTGTCAAGCTGTTAGTGTTAGCTCTCTCCATTTTCTTTTTGGAGGCACTCAGAGCTATGAGTTTTCCTCTTAGCACTGCTTTCATTGTGTCCCATAAGTTTTGGTATGATGTGTCTTCATTTTCATTGAATTCTAAAAGGTCTTTAATTTCTTTCTTTATTTCTTCTTTGACCAAGTTATCATTGAGAAGAACATTGTTCAAAGTCCACGTGTATGTGTGTTTTCCGTTGTTTTTGTTTGCGCTTAAGACTAGCCTTAGTTCGTAATGATCTGATAAGGTACATGGAATAATTTCAATATTTCTGTATCTGTTGAGGCCTGTTTTGTGACCAATTATATGGTCAATTTTACAGAAAGTACCATGAGGTGCTGAGAATAAGGTATATTCTTTTGCTTTAGGGTGGAATGTTCTATAACATTCCATATAAATGGATCTGTTAGATCCATTTGGTCCATAACTTCAGTTAGTTTCACTGTGTCTCTGTTTAGTTTCTGTTTCCATGATTTGTCCATTATTGAGAGTGGGGTGTTGAAGTCTCTCACTATTATTGTGTAGGGTGCAATGTGTGCTTTGAGCTTTAGTAAAGTTTCTTTTATGAATGCGGGTGCCCTTGCATTTGGAGCATAGATGTTCAGAATTGAGAGCTCATCTTTGTAGACTTTTCCTTTGACCAGAATGAAGTGACCTTCCTTATCTTTTTTGACAACTTTTGGTTGAAAGTCAATTTTATCCAATTTAAGAATGGCTACTCCAGCTTGTTTCTTGTGACCATTTGCTTGCAAAATGGTTTTCCAACCTTTGACTCTGAAGTAGTGACTGCCTTTGTTACTTAGGTGGGTTTCTTGTATGCAGTAAAATGTTGGGTCCTGCTTATGTATCCAGTCTGTTAGTCTATGACTTTTTATTGGGGAATTGAGACCTTTGATGTTAAGAGATATTAAGGAAAAGTGATTGTTGCTTACTGTTATCTTCTTTGTTAAAAGTGAAATTCTGTTTGTATAGTTATCTTCTATTGGGTTTGTTGAAAGATTACTTTATTGCTTTTTCTAAGGTGTGGTTTCCCACCTTGTGTTGGTATTTTCCACCCATTATCCTTTGTAGAGCTGGATTTGTGGAAAGATACTGTGTAAATTTGCTTTTGTCATGGAATGTCTTGGTTTCTCCGTCTATGGTAATTGAAAGTTTTACTGGGTATAGCAGTCTGGGCTGACATTTATGTTCTCTTAGGGTCTGTATGACATCTGCCCAGGATCTTCTAGCTTTCATAGTTTCTGGTGAGAAGTCTGATGTAATTCTGATAGGTCTTCCTTTATATGTTACTTGACCTCTTTCCCTTACTGCTTTTAATATTCTTTCTTTGTTTAGTGCATTTGGTGTTTTGATTATTATGTGACAGGAGGAATTACTTTTCTGGTCCAGTCTGTTTGGAGTTCTATAGGCTTCTATTATGTTCATGGGCATCTCTGTCTTTAGGTTAGGGGAATTTTCTTCCATAATTTTGTTGAAGATGTTTACTGGCCCTTTAAGATGTAAATCCTTGTTCTCTTCTATACCTATAATCCTAAGGTTGGGTCTTCTCATTGTGTCCTGGATTTCCTGAATGTTTTGGGTTACCAGCTTTTTGCATTTTGTATTTTCTTTGACTGTTGTGTCAATGTTTTCTATGGAATCTTCAGAATCCGAGATTCTTTCTTCTATCTCTTGTAGTCTTTTGTTGATGCTTGCATCTATGACTCCTGAATTCTTTCTAAGGTTTTCTATCTCCAGAGACGTCTCACTTTGCGATTTGTTTATAGTTTCTACTTCTATTTTTAGATCTTGGATATTTTTGTTCAATTCCTTCACTTGTTTGTTTGTGTTTTCCTAAAATTCTTTAAGGGATTTTTGTGTTTCCTCTTTAAGGGCTTCCACCTGTTGACCCATGTTCTCCTGTGTTTCTTTTAGAGATTTTTGTGATTCCTCTTAGGGCTTCTGCATGTTGACCCATGTTCTCCCATAGTTCCCCATGGGATTTTTTTTTTTTTTTTTTGGTTTTTTTGAGACAGGGTTTCTCTGTGTAGCCCTGGCTGTCCTGGAACTCACTTTGTAGACCAGGCTGGCCTCGAACTCAGAAATCCTCCTGCCTCTGCCTCCCAAGTGCTGGGATTAAAGGCGTGCGCCACCACCGCCCGGCCCCTATGGGATTTTTGTGTTGTCTCTTTAAGGGTTTCTACCTGTTGACCCATGTTCTCATTTATTTCTTTAAAGGAGTTATTTACGTCCTTCTTGAATTCCTCTAACAGCATCATGAGATGTGATTTTAAATCCAGCTCTTGCTTTTCTGATGTGATAGAGTATCCTGGATTTGCTGTTGTGGGAGAACTGGGTTCTGATGGTGCCATGTTGCCTTGGTTTCTGTTGGCAATGAGCTTGCGTTTGCCTTTGGCCATCTAGTTTTCTCCAGTGTTAGCTGGTGTTGCTGTCTCTGACTGTGACTTCTCTGTCCTTCAGGCCTGTGTATCTGTACTCCTGGGATTCCCTTTCTCTCAAATGTCCTGCATACAGCTGGTTTTTCAGGAAGTCTCAGGAAATGCAGGCTTCCCCCATGCAGACCTGGCACAGCCGAATGCCCCGCAGCTGCTGGATCTCAAATGCCCTGCTGCTGCTGGATCTCTAGAAAGCACTGGGAAATGAGGTCTTCCCCCGTGGCAGACCTAGCACAGGTCTACCACGTCGGTAGGAACAGGACGGGCAGCAAAGGAGGGAGGGGTAGAGGAGATGGAAGAGGCGTCCTTTCTTTCTTTATATGCTTACTTATTACTGAGTGTGTGTGTTTGTGTATGTTTGTGCATGCAGGGATGTCACAGTGCATGAGCCAAGGTCAGAGGGCAACTTGTAGAGACCTGTTCTCTCCTTCCACTGTGTGGGCCCCCATTATAGGCACCAAATTCTAGACATCAGTCTTAGTGGGAAGACTGATTTTATCCATAAACCATCTCTCTGGTTCTGGGCTGAATAATTCTTTGTTGTGGGGACTGTTGTGCACATTGAAGCACATTTAGCAGTATTTCTGGCCTCCATTCACTAGATATTACCAACATCCTACCCCGACTAGCTGTACTAACTCACATTGTGATAGCTCAGACATTGTGATACTCCAGACACTGAAATATTGTGTAGAACAGCATCATCCATAGTTGGTAATCCCTGGTGTAGAGCAGGATATACATTTAGGATATGTATACATTTAGGATTTGGAGTGATTCCTGAAGAGATGAGGATCTGAAATAACTTTACAACCATTACCAAAGCGAGTTCCATTGATTTAGGGAAACCTTATACCATACTGTCTATGTTTTTTCTAAGCCTAGGTGAGTCTCCTGTAAGTGATCTTAAGGTATAAATTGTTTTGTATTGATATTAAAATAATAGGGAATTCTAAATATGTTTTCCCTATAATTTATAGTTTTTCTTTTAAAATTTAGTACGGTATATATTTTTTTAAGGCCTGGGAAGACCGTCTGATTCGTATCCAGGAGACAATTGATGAATGGTTGAAAGTACAAGCTCAGTGGCTGTACTTAGAGCCCATCTTCTGTTCTGAGGATATCATGCAGCAGATGCCAGAGGAAGGACGGCAGTTTCAGACAGTAGACAGACACTGGAAGGATATCATGAGGTTTTGTGCTAAGGATCCAAAGGTGAAGAGTTTGTTTTCTTTCTTATAACAGATGAGCCTTATTTGAGGCTTTGAAGAAAGCATTTGACTTTTTTCTGATTGTTAAAACACAACTCACTCATTGTATACGAATTGGAAAGTTCATAAAATGTACGTTCATAAAAATATAAGTTTGAAAGTATTAGAATAATTTTTTCACTTCATAAAAGTACTACTTGCAACACACACACACACACACACACACACAGTGTAACTACTTTAGAGACAGTTAACTGAATTGACTCCCACTAGAGTCACCCACCTCAGAAAATAAGCAGATACATAAAACAATGAGATAATGCAGAGGATAGAGAAAGTGTGATCAGTACAAGTGGTTCTATGTTTGCTTGGAAGTGTGTTAATCAGGGGAAACAATTGAGACCTCAACTGGTCTCAGCTCCTGTGTGTCTTTTCTGTTAAGAGCATCTATACAGGATTCTATTGTTGAAAGTCAGTATTTTTTTTTCACACATTTAGCATAAACCATAGCTATGCATCTACTTTTAAATTCTATTCAGCTTCAGGAATAACTTTTTCCAGTGCTGAGAGAAAAACTAAAGTACTAGAATTATTGAGCATTAATTACAGAATTGCATGAGTTTCAAGGAAATTAATCTTCCTTTTTTACTTTAGGAGCTTGTACATGATTCCTTGTAGATTAGAGGTTCTCAGTATTCTGTGAAGAACCAGTTAACATGCTTCCTTAGGCTTTGTGAGGCATGGAGTCTATTTTTTAATCCTTTCTTCTCCCATCATATAGTGAAAATCAGTCAGAACTAATACATAACGAATGGGTATATGTTTCCACCATAATAAAACTGCTTATAGACACTGACAACATTGTAGCTTAGGTTATGAAATAGCATTATTGCCTTCAATTTTATAATTTAATTTAATTTTTTTGAGACAGGGCCTCTAGCCCAAGTTGCTTCAAACTCTCTATGTAACTGAGAATGACCTTGAGCTTCTGACCCTCCTGCATCTGCCTGTGAAAGCCTGGGGTTGCAGCCGTGGGCCAGCACACTCAGTTTATAATGATGCTAGCAATAGACCCCTAGTCCTCATCCATGTTAAGCAAGCACACTGCCAACTGAGCTACTTCCCTAGTCCTCCTTTAATTTTTTAACCTTCTGAAAGTATAAAAAAAATTCTGAGTTAGAGGACTATACAAAAACTTGCAGCCAGCTAGATTTAACTGGTGAGATGTAGAGTACCAAAACCTGCTGTAGATTAAGTTTAAAATTCACAGTTATAAAAACTAAAATAATAAATAAATAATAATAAAAATATGCATGATAATCATAACATCATTTGTAACTAATGTTATTATTGGTTTATAATATGTATGATGTAGTGAATTTTATTATTTTTATATTATAAAAGAAATTTCAAAGTTGGATGTGGTTCCTACAATTCCAGCATTTGGGGGGCTAGAGCAAAAAGAGTATGGATTCAGAAGATGTGGTATATTTACACAATGGAATACTACTCTGCAATTAAAAACAATGAATTCACGAAATTCCTAGGCAAATGGTCAGAACTTGAAAATATCATCCTTAGTGAGGTAACCCAATCACAAAAGATCACACATGGTATGAAGTCACTGATAAGGGGATATTGACCCAGAATCTCAGAATACCCTAGACACAATCAGCATATCAATAGATTTCTAAAAAGATGGAAGGAGAGACCCCTGGTCCTGGAAAGACTGGATGTAGGGGAACGCCAGGACAGAGTAATGAGAGGGGGTTGAACGGAGAAAAGAGGGAGGGAAGGGGGCTTATGGGACTTTCGGGGAGGGAGGAAACGGGAAAGGGGAAGTGATTTGGAATGTAAATTAAAAAAATAAAATTAAATTAAATTAAAAAAAAAAAGAGTATTACAAATCCATGGCCAGCCTGGGCTACATAGTGAGACCTGTTTCAAAGGTAGGGGAGGGAATATTCCACTACTGATTTCATAAAGTTTCAAAAAAGTTTTACAAAAACATTTTACATATGTACATTAGTGCTTATGTCTTATGTCAAGCACATACGTATGTCTCATATGAATCTGTATCTTTTAGGTGCTTGCTGCTACTTCTTTAACAGGCTTGTTGGAAAAATTACAGAATTGCAATGACCTTCTGGAGAAAATCATGAAAGGACTGAATGCATACCTTGAGAAGAAGCGACTTTTCTTCCCTCGGTATGGTAGACGGTCCACCAAGCTATCACTGAAAACGGCTTCTGCTGTGTGAAGAGTTGCCACTAAGGGTTTTTTATTCCCATATTTCTTTTCTAGATTTTTCTTTTTATCTAATGATGAAATGCTAGAGATTTTGTCAGAGACCAAAGATCCACTCAGAGTTCAGCCACACTTAAAAAAATGCTTTGAGGGCATTGCTAAGTTGGAGTTCCTGACTAATCTGGATATTAAAGCCATGTACAGCTCCGAGGGCGAGCGCGTGGAGCTGATCGCACTGATCTCCACGTCGGCAGCGAGGGGCGCTGTAGAGAAATGGCTCATTCAAGTAGAAGACCTAATGCTCAGAAGTATTCACGATGTGATCGCTGCGTCCAGACTGGTATGTTTCCCAGGATCAAATGGATCATCTGTGTTCCACGAATGCTGTTATTTGTTTGTTTGTCGAGCATTATTTTTTCTCTGTATTTCTAACATTACTAGTAAGTATTGATGAGAATAATAGACATCATAACACACACAACAATACTGATATGTTATAAGAGGAAAATGTATCATCAGAGAGAATAATAAAGTATATCTGTTTAGAATGGGAGAGGGTCCAGGGATAGGCTCCCAAAGCAAGTTAGGCTGAGTTTGAGATATGAAAGAGAAAGAGAAGATAACTAGATAAAGAGGAGGGACCCATGGCTCCAGCTGCATATGTAGCAGAGGATTGCCTTATCTGTCATTAATGGGGCAAGGCCCTTGGTTTTATGGAGGCTTGATGCCCCAGTGTAGGGGAATGCTAAGTCGGTGAGGAGGGAGTGGGCGGGTGGGGGGGACACTCATAGAGGCAAAGGGGAGGGGTGACGAGATAGGGGGTTTGCAGAGGGGAAACTGAGAAGGGGGATATCATTTGAAATTTAAACAAATAAAAATGATTAATAAATAAAATATAAAATAAAAATATAAAGAAAAAAATGAGTGGACATATCGGTACCCTGTGTAAAGGACCAAGACACAAAAAGGTTGAAGGATGTGAGAAACCACCAGAAGATCTCTGCGTCTGCAGTAGAGTGAATGTAACAGGGAGGTGGAAAGGAAGATGCACAGGGAGTTGTTTTGTTAACACAGGAAGGTTAAGAATATTTTAATCAAAAACTTAGAAAATAAAAAATAAAAGAATATTTTAATCAGGGGGAAGTCATAATCTGGTTTATATTTTTATACCACTAGTACTATGGTTTAAAGAATGGATTAGTAGACTATCAAAATAGGAAGACAAATTAAGAAACCCTGCATTAGCCTAGAAGATAGATAGATGTACGGGCTGATGCTAGACAAGTGGTGGAGACATGGAGGAATTTAGACACTATTCAGAGAAATATACTTTTATCGAATTTTGACAGGTCTTAAAATTATTGTACAGTAAAAGGGAGAGAAGGGAGAATGTCTCAAAATTTTTTGACATGAGCATATAGATGAGATTTACGCTGAGGGAATGCTTGAGAAGAGAAGTACATCTGTGGAGGCTGGCGAAAGATCAGAATTTTATTTTGTAAATGTCAAAGTTGAAATGTACCAGACTAGTAGCTCATGGCTACAATGTCAGCACTGGAGAAGCTAAGGAAGGTGTATGGCCCAGAGTTTGAGGCCAACCTGGGTTACACAGTTCCAGTTAAGCTTGGGCTACAAAGTAACTCTATCTCAACAAAACAAAACAAAACAAACAACAAAACCATAGAAATGTCTAACCAGGTAAAGGTTCTCACTGCCAAGCCTAACAGTCTGAGTTGCATCCCTAAAATCCATATGATGGAAAAGGGGGTCTGATTCCCAAGTATTGCCTATTGATCTTCACACCTATTCTTTGGTATATATCCCCACCCCCACAATAAATGAGTAAATCAAACCTCTTTTAAAACCCAGCAAATAAAATGCTACAGTGTCACTTACATATTTCTAGTAGGCAAACAGCCATGTGCTTTAATATTTGCTGATCTATAGGTCAGACCCTCTGAAACATGGTGCTAAATAAATTATCTAGTTCATTTGTTGCTTTTGAGCTTAAGTATTTTAAAACTCTAAATAAGATAGGCATACATGAGTACATTATAAATTGAAGGAAATATAGCACCTGGATACTTTTATGTACCTCACTTAATGCTAATCAAAATACTGTAATCTTGAAATTTATGTGTTACCTTGTCCTGCCTTTAACAGCACGAAGGAGCAGCTGTGCAGTGAGAGTAGTTTGAAAAGCCCTTGCAGCCTGATTTCCAGGAAGTCACTGCATGAGTGAGATGCCTTCTCTTAAAGGACCCTATGAAGCTTCTCTTTCAAAATTATTATTATTTTAATTATGTGTAGTCTTTATGTGTCTCCATGTGAGAGTGTGTGCACTTCAGTGTAAGTGCCCATGGAGGCCAGAGATATCACATCCCTCTGGAACTGGAGTCACTGCCGGTTGGGAGCTGCCGGACAAGTGTGCTGGGGCCTGGCTCTGGCCGTCAGGAAGAGTGTTAGATGCTCTTCACCACTGAGCAACCTCTCCAGCCCAGAGCTCATTTTCTTGAGATGGTTTTTCTGCATCAGTAATTGTTTTTGCAATTGAATCTTATTTTTTTCTCTTTTCTCTATAATTCCAAACAAACTAAAAACAGATAAGAAAGCATCAACAATGTCCATGAGGTAATACCTTCATTGGCATAGAAAATGTACCTGCCACACATCTGCCAATCACTACTATTCCTTACTGCTTATGTTATTTTGTTATTTGAATGTAGCTATAAGTATTTCAATGAGAAATATTTTACAAGTAATATATATTATTATATTTAATGAGTTATTTTAAAAGAGTAATATCCATTAGCATCAACTTGAAAATTCATTCTATAAAAGTTTTTGATTTCTAATTTGTATTTGCTGTTACCATTTGTTATTAAGACAAGCTACTTTTAAACTATTAAGTCTTCCTTCCAAAATACATTTAAAGCTTTGAAACACGAAAGTATTAGTAGTAGAAAGAAACATATTTCAAATTCAAATGTACAGATTGTTAAGGTGTACATAATTTAATAAATGTAATCATATATTCTGGTTGTATAAGTTTTTAGAAAAGTTATGGATATGTGACATAGACATTCTAACTACTAGCCCAGTTTTCCAATATATTATATGGTCTCTGTCTTACTTCCTATGTTGCTATGATAAAATAACCTCATCTAAGCAACATAAGGAAGGAATTGTATATTTTAGTTCACAATTCAAGGTACATTCCATTGTGGCAAGGGTCAAAAGCAGGAGCCAAAAGCAGCTGGCCACACTACAGCCATAGCCAGGAAGAAGAGAGCTGTGTGTGCTTGCTAGCGGTTAGCTTGCTTTCTGCATTTTCTACACATCAGGGTCACCTGCCCAGTGAATAGTTCCACCTGCAGATGAGACGGCTCTCCTTGAATCAACCTAATCCAGTTATACCCCATAGGCATGCCAGAGGCCTGTCTCCCGGGTGACTCTAGATTCTGCCAAGTTGACAGCATTAACCAGCAAGTTTCCTTTTCAATTAAAATTTGGCATCAATATATATTATATTTGACTTGTTTTCAAGCCTTTGTCCATTCATAAACTATACTTAAACATAAACCCATTTCATAATCTTTACACTCCTTATGCACGAATTTTCAAATGGTTTAATGAAATTTTTATATTTTCCTTATAATAGAAATAATTTGTATTTTTCATCAAAACTTTGACAACTAACCCAGCAAAAGAACTTAAACAATAAAAAACAATAAAAATTGTTAGATGCTTGAAGCTCTATTTTCTCTTGTAAACTTTTAAACATAGAAATTTATTTTAATTATTCAGGCTTATCCAGAATCTGCAAGAAAGGACTGGGTCAGAGAGTGGCCTGGCCAGGTCGTTCTGTGTGTGTCGCAAATGTTCTGGACCTCCGAGACACAGGAAGTCATAAGTGGTGGGACAGAGGTAAAGCACCATTAGACTCTGAACAACACCATTCTTTTTCTCGTTCCATATTTCTTTGTTTTCTTGTCTGTTCTTTGCAATTTCTATATGTAGCATTAACATTTTTGAAAGCTTGTTATTTTTACTAGGCTTACACAAACTCACTCTGTAACTCACTTATATTTTGAAATAGATTATGAAGTCAAAGTTATTCCATAAATAAGGTTATATGTAAGGTATGTGTTCTAGGCATAGCTGTGTGTGTGTGTATGTGTGTGTATGTGTGTGTGTATAATGTCAATTAATCTGCTGCTATTTTGTAGGGATTAAAGAAGTACTACAAGGAACTTCAGTATCAACTAAATGACATTGTGGAGCTGGTGAGAGGAAAGTTGTCTAAACAGACCAGGATCACACTGGGGGCTTTGGTTACGATTGATGTCCATGCTAGAGATGTCGTCATGGACATGATTGATAAGGGTAGGTGACCATTTCTTTAATATGAAATGTAAAGTATTGATAATGTCTAAGAAACCAAGACATGAGTTTTTTCTTAACAGGATTTCTTTTTGAATGCTCTTTTTGTTTTCTTTCTTTTTGTGTGTTTTTGAGACAGGGTTTCTCTGTTCTGGAAGTAGCTATATAGACTAGGCTAGCCTCAAACTCACAGGATCTGCCTGTCTCTGATGCCTCTGATCAGAGATCAAATACCATCTGATGGGATTAAATACCATCACCAGGTGGATGACCTTTTCTTTAATTTGAAAACATGAATTTTTAAATATTTTTAATATTTGCTGTGATAATAAAAATTACTTTTCAAATTATATTCACTTGATGATTTTATTTCATTCCTTCTAGGTGTCTCACATGATACAGATTTCCAGTGGCTCGCTCAACTTCGTTATTACTGGGAATCCGAGAATGCTCGAGTTCGTATCATCAATTGCAATGTCAAATATGCTTATGAGTATCTTGGTAACTCACCTCGACTTGTCATAACACCTTTAACTGACAGATGTTACAGAACATTGGTATGCACTTAAATTACTTTGTTCACACACTGAATATGACTTTTTGGTACAGAATTTATTTTCTTCTCCAATTTTAATATAGGCTATCCTCATTTGTTTAAAATTTTTTATGAGTATTTATGTGTGTATGTGTATGAGAGTTGGGTGCTGCCTGTGCCCAGGTCAGAGAACAACTTTCAGGAGTCTGTTCTCTCCTACCTTATGGGTCCTGGGGAGTAAACTCAGGTTGTCAGGTTTGGTGTCAAATACCTTTACCTGCATTTCCATCTCTCTGGCCTCTCTTTTATTAACTTATCTCTGGGAAGACAGAAGTACAACTACTAAAAGTCCACAATAGTGATAGATCTAGTACCTCTAGTTAAATCTAAATTTCACATGACTGAAAATATACTCATGTGTCTTGTGTCACTTAAGGATAGATATACATTCTTATGCAAAGTGTGTCTCCTGCAAATGCCAAAAAATATGCATTTGCAAAACTAGATGTTCCGCAAAACTAGTTGCTTATGGCCAACAGGAAGAGGTTGTATGGCATATGTTATTGGCATCATCTACTGTTAACTGAAGCATCATTACATGGTTCATGTGTGTGTCCTCTAAGTAATGCAAGGAAGCAAGGGACCTGTTAACAAACCATCCATTGTTCAACTGAAATTTAAGTTTCCCTGTGCATTTTCAGTTGCTGCATCTGTCAACCCAACCTGGGAATTGAGGAGGTGCGTGAAGAAGGGCAACCCACTAAATGCCAAGTGGTTAGAGTGTGAAGTTGAGTTTTCCAGTAGCAGATGATGCGAAGATTCTTGTGCATATGATTTATTAGAGAAATAATTCATACACTGCTGAATTTAAACTCTGATTAGTGAAAAAGAAGAATGCATATCAACTGTAATACAAAGTGGAAAGGGATGGTAGTGATAAGAGAAGTACAGAGCAGTTCTATGGGGATGCAGAAAATGGAGAACATTCCAAGAATAAGGAGCACAGTCCTGAGAAATCACAGATGACACATTTGTTCGTCTTCCAAATCTAGACCCATCGGTACCACCGAGCCAGGCCTTTACCCTCTTTGCAACTAGCCATCTGGAAAGTGTCTTTCTTATCTTCTACCTAGACCTCCACATCTACTTTCTGAAGAAAACCATCCGGAGTTAATTTTACTCCCTCAGAGCTAGACTCTGTTCTTGAAGGGAGAACTAGCACATGTGAAGAATTAGACAACAAGGAGATTTTGTTACATTTTACCAGCTGTGGAGACCCTTTAAACTTTCTATTTGTATAGTCATTAAGTTCTATGCTGAAAGATAACAATATAATAATACCTGGCTTCCCTGAAGCTACAAATACAAATAACTTCACTTGGCCAATGGCTATCTAGCTTGTTTGTTTATTTGGTGTTTTAATTAATCACAGATTCTTTTCACACAAACTTTTTTTTTTAAATCCAGATAGGTGCCTTCTATTTAAACCTCGGAGGTGCTCCAGAAGGGCCAGCAGGCACAGGAAAAACGGAAACCACCAAGGACCTGGCCAAAGCGCTGGCTGTGCAGTGTGTAGTGTTCAATTGCTCCGACGGGCTGGACTATCTAGCAATGGGAAAGGTAGTAGTATCACATGTCACCAACTTCCAGCTAGGTCTACCTGGGCACACTGAGGCAAAGTCCTGTGCTAATAGTACTGGGCTGTAGTTTACATTTACTTGAACTTTGGTTTTAGAGGTAAAAATGATATCCTTGGAGCTTTTGAAGCTTAATTTTGATTTTGAGTTAGAAGGTCAAATGTCTTAAAAAAAAAAAAACAAGAAAATTAACCATTTGCCTCCCATCTCTTTAGTTTTTTAAAGGACTGGCTTCTTCGGGTGCTTGGGCTTGCTTTGATGAATTCAATCGAATTGAACTGGAAGTGCTATCCGTGGTGGCCCAGCAGATTCTTTGCATCCAGAGAGCTATTCAGCAGAAACTAGAAGTGTTTGTTTTTGAAGGGACAGAACTTAAGCTCAATCCAAACTGTTTTGTAGCTATTACCATGAATCCTGGCTATGCAGGACGTTCTGAACTGCCAGACAACCTCAAGGTAATTTTTTGGGAGTATAAGTTTGTTTGTTCGTCATTTCCTTCTTCCCTTTCCCATGTGGTATAAGGTAAAGCTCCAAGCACTTGTTTGTTTGGTGATGCAGAGGCTTGGACTCACACATACTAAACAAGCCCTCTACCACTGAATTGCTGCCCAAGGCTGAGTTTATTAACAGTCTTGAGACAGTCTCACTGAATTGCCAAGGCCGGCGTTGGACTTGTAATCCTCCTGTGTCAGTCTCTGGAGTAGCCAGTGTTCCACATTTATACTTCTGTGCCTGCTCTCTCTCTCTCTCTCTTTCTCTCTTGTAGAACATGATTTTAATATTTTCAACTATTAATATTCAACAAACAGAATAATTATTTTAAGATATATTTCATTGTTATGTCTCCCTTTTCATTTCTGATTGTGTTGATTTGGATACTGTCTCTGTGCCCTCTGGTTAGTCTGGCGAAGGGTTTATCTATCTTGTTGATTTTCTCAAAGAACCAGCTCCTGGTTTTGTTGATTCTTTGTATAGTTCTTTTTGTTTCTATTTGGTTGCTTTCAGCCCTGAGTTTGATTATTTCCTGCCATCTACTCCTCTTGGGAGTATTTGCTTCTTTTTTGTTCTAGAACTTTCAGGTGAGCTGTCAAGCTGCTAGGGTAAGCTCTCCAGTTTCTTTTTGGAGGCACTTAGAGCTATGAGTTTTCCTCTTACCACTGCTCTCATTGTGTCCCATAAGTTGTGGTATGGTGTGTCTTCATTTTCATTAAATTCTGAAAAGCCTTTAATTTTTTTCTTTATTTCTTCCTTGACCAAGTTATCATTGAGTAGAGCCTTATTCAGCTTCCATGTGTATGTGTGCTTTCAGTTGTTTTTGTTTGAACTTAAGACCAGCCTTAGTCTGTGGTAATCAGATAGGGTGCATGGGATTATTCTAATATTTTTGTATCTGTTGAGACCTGTTTTGTGTCTGACTATATGGTCAATTTTAGAGAAGGTATTATGAGGTGCTGAGAAGAAGGTCTATTCTTTGCTTTAGGATGAAATGTTCTATAAATACCTGTTAGATCCATTTGGTTCCTAACTTCTGTTGGTTTCACTGTGTCTCTATTTAGTTTCTGCTTCCATGATCTGTTCATTGCTGAGAGTGGGGAGTTGAAGTCTCCCACTATTATTGTGTGAGGTACAATGTGTACTTTAAACTTTAGTAAAGTTTCTTTTATGAATGTGGGTGCCCTTACATTTGGAGCATAGATGTTCAGAATTGAGAGTTCATCTTGGTAGATTTTTCCTTTTACCAGTATGAAGTGTCCTTCCTTGTCTTTTTTGACAACTTTTGGTTGAAAGTTGATTTTATTCGGTATTAGAATGGCTACTCCAGCTTGTTTCTTGGGGACCATTTGCTTGGAAAATTGTTTTCCAACCTTTTACTCTGAGGTAGTGTCTTTTTTTGTCACTGAGGTGTGTTTCTTGTATGCTGGGTCCTGTTTACGTATCTAGTCTGTTAGTCTATGTCTTTTTATTGGGGAATTGAGTCCATTGATGTTAAGAGATATTAAGGAAAAGTGATTGCTATTTCCTGTTATTTTTGCTGTTAGAGGTGGAATTATGTTTGTGTGGCTATCTTCTTTTGGGTTTGTTGAAAGATTACCTTCTTCCTTTTTTCTAGGGTGTAGTTTCCCTCCTTTGTTTTGGTGTTTTCCATCTATTATCCTTCATAGGGCTGGATTTATGGAAATATATTGTGTAAATTTGGTTTTGTCATGGAATATCTTGTTTTCTCTGTCTATGGTAATTGAGAGTTTTGCTGGGTATAGTAGCCTGGGCTGGCATTTGTGTTCTCTTAGGGTCTGTATAACATCTTCCCAAGGTCTTCTGGCTTTTATAGTCTCTGGCGAGAAGTCTGGTGTAATTCTGCTAGGTCTGCCTTTATAGGTTATTTGATCTTTTCTCCCTTACTGCTTTTAACATTCTTTCTTTGTTTAGTGCATTTGGTGTTTCGATTATTATGTGACGGGAGGAATTTCTTTTCTGGTCCAGTCTATTTGGAGTTCTGTAGGCTTCTTGTATGTTCATGGGCATCTTTTTCTTTAGGTTAGGGAAGTTTCCTTCTATAATTTTGTTGAAGATATTGACTGTTCCTTTAAGTTGGAAATCTTCACTCTCTTCTATACCTATTATTCTTAGATAATGTCTTCTCATAGTGTCCTGGGTTTTCTGGATGTTCTGGCTCAAGAGCTTTTTGCTTTTTGCATTTTTTTTGACTGTTGTGTCAGTGTTTTCTATGGTATCTTCTGCACCTGAGATTCTCTTTTTTTCTCTTGTATTCTGTTGGTGATGCTTGTGTCTATGACTCCTGATTTCTTTCCTAGGTTTTCTATCTCTAGAGTTGTCTCCCTTTGTGATTTCTTTATTGTTTCTATTTCCATTTTTAGATCATGGATGGTTTTGTTAATTTCCTTCACCTGTTTGTGTTTTCCTGTAATTCTCTAAGGAATCTTTGCATTTCCTCTTTAAGGGCTTCTACCATTTTACCTGTGCTCTCCTGTATCTCTTTAAGGGAGTTATTTATGTCTTTCTCAAAGTCTTCTATCATCATCATCATGAGAACTGATTTTAGATCCGAATTTTGCTTTTCCAGTGTGATGGTGTATCCAGGACTTGCTATGGTGGGAGAACTGGGTTTGCCCTCGCTGTATCTGACTGGAGCCTGTCCTTCCTGTGATCCTGGTTGTGTCAGAACTTCTCAGGGTTAAGTTGCCTCTGTGATCCTGTGATTCTGGGATCCTGTGATCTTGAGATCCTGGGTGTGTCAGAGCTCCTGGGAGTCAAGCTCCCTCTGTGACCTTGAGATCCTAGTATGATCAAGCTCCTGGGATCCTGTGATCCTATGATCCTGGGCTTGTTAGAGAGCCTGGGAGTGGAGCTTCCTCTGGGTGTTGTGAGCCTGGCTGCAGAGTTTGTACCAGCCCAGACAGGAAGGCTGCCCAGCTTTCAAAAACATTTTTAGAAGTCTCAAACTACAGTCTCTGCTCTACACTTTATCTCCATATTTACTCCTGTGAGTATTTTGTTCCCTTTCTCAGAAGAACTGAAGCACCCACACTTTGGTCTTCCTTCTTCTTGAGCTTCACGTGGTCTGTGAATTGTATCGTGGATATTCGGAGCTTTTGAGCTAATATCCACTTATCAGTGACTGCATACCATGTGTGTTCTTTTGTGATTGGGTTACTTTACTCAGGATGATATTTTCTAGTTCCATCCATTTGGCTACGAATTTCATGTATTCATCATTTTTAATTGCTGAGTAGTACGTCATTGTATAAATATACCACATTTTCTGTATCTATTCCTCTGTTGAAGGACATCTGGGTTCTTTCCAGTTTCTGGCTATTATAAATAAGGCTGCTATGAACATAGTGGAGCATGTGTTCTTAGTACACATTGAAGCATCTTCTGGGTATGTATGCCCAGGAGTAGTATAGCTGGGTTCTCAGGTAGTATTATGTCCAATTTTCCATGGAGCCGCCAAACTGATTTACAGAGTGGTCGTACCAGCTTGCAATCCCACCAGCAATGGAGTGTTCATCTTTCTCCACATCCTTGCCAGCATCTGCTGTCATCTGAATTTTTGATTTTAGCTATTATGACTGATGTGAGGTTGTTTTGATTTGCATTTCCCTGATAACTAAGGATGTTGAACATTTCTTTAGGTGCTTCTCAGCCATTCCAGTTTCCTCAGTTGAGAATTCTTTGTTTAGCTCTGTACCCCATTTTTTAATAGGGTTATTTGATTTTCTGGAGTCTAACTTCTTGAGTTCTTTGTATTTTTTGGATATTAGGCCTCTGTCAGATGTAGGATTGGTAAAGATCTTTTCCCAATCTGATGGTTGCCGTTTTGTCCTATTGACAGTGTCCTTTGCAGTTTTATGAGGTCCCATTTGTCGATTCTTGATCTTAGAGCATAGACCATTGGTGTTCTGTTCAGGAAAATTTCCCCTGGGCTCATGTGTTTGAGACTCTTCCCCACTTTCTTCTCTATAAGTTTCAGGGTATCTGGTTTTATGTGGAGGTCCTTGATCCACTTGGACTTGAGCTTTGTACAGGGAGATAAGAATGGGTTGATTTACATTTTTCTACATGTTGACTGCCAGTTGAACCAGCACAATTTGTTAAGAATGCTGTCTTTTTTTTCCACTGGATGATCTTAGCTCCTTTGTCGAAGATCAAGTGACCATAGGTGTGTGGGTTCATTTCTGGGTCTTCAGTTCTATTCCATTGATCTTCCTGTCTCTCTCTGTTCCAATATCATACAGTTTTTATCACTATTGCTCTGTGATACAGCTTGAGGTCAGGGATGGTGATTCCTCCAGAAGTTCTTTTATTGTTGAGAATAGTTTTTGATATCCTGAGTTTTTTGTTATTCTAAATGAATTTGCAAATTGCTCTTTCTAACTGTATGAAGAATTGATTTGGAATTTTGATGGGGATTGCATTGAATCTGTAGATTGCTTTCAGCAAGATGACCATTTTTAATCCTGCCAATCCATGAGCATGGGAGATCTTTCCACCCCGGCACTATTGTGGATGCCAAGACATGCTTGCTGAAAGGAGTCTGATATGGCTGTAGCCTGAGAGGCCCTGGCCAGAGCCTGACCAATACAGAGGTGGATTCTCGCAGCCAGCCATTGGACTGAGCACAGGCTCCCCAATGGAGGAGTTAGAGAAAGGACTGAACAAGCTGAGGGGGTTTGCAGCCTCATAAGAAGAACAACAATATCAACCAACCAGACCCGCCCCCCAAGAGCTCCCAGGGACTAATGAACCAACCAAGGAGTATACATGGCTCCAGCTGCATATGTAGCCCAGGATGGCCTTGTCAGGCATCAATGGGAGGAGAGGTCCTTGGTCCTATGAAGGCTTGATAGATGTCCCAAAGTAGGGGAATTGAGGGTGCGGAGGTGGGAGTGGGGTGGGTGGAGGAACACCCTCACAGAAGCAGGGGGAGGAAGGATGGGATAGGGGTTTTCGGGGGGGGTGTTGCGGACCGGGAAAGGGGATAACATTTGAAATGTAAATAAAGAAAATATCCAATAAAAAAAAAACCCCCAGAAGTTCCAAACTATCGACTACATAAAAACATTTAACTACTGCTGAAAACAATAGTTTATAAGTAGATGTTGCATTTAGAGAATAAATGTGACAATCCACATCTTTTGATCCTGCTTCTGCTTCACTTTGAAAATGGCCTCTTATATGTAAGTAATGTACTTCATTTATTATATGCCTCAGGTTCTTTTCAGAACAGTAGCTATGATGGTTCCAAACTATGCCCTCATCGCAGAAATCTCCCTCTACTCCTATGGATTTCTGAACGCAAAACCTCTGTCTGTGAAGATAGTGATGACCTACAGGCTGTGCTCCGAGCAGCTATCCTCACAGTTTCATTATGACTACGGAATGCGAGCAGTGAAAGCGGTGTTAGTGGCAGCTGGAAATCTAAAATTAAAATACCCCAATGAAAATGAGGACATACTGGTGAGTACTAATTACCTCTGTGCTGGTGAAAACCTCCGTGGAAAGATGACTTCTTTAGTGAGATCAACCAGGAACTGTACACAGGCAGCTGAGTTGCTGCTCCGAGCCTTTCAGGTAACATCGAAATGGTAATTTTAGGTTGTTTATTGTACTTTAAACTTTGGATAAAGGCCCTTAGGTTTGATAAGCATAGTGTTAGTTTCTGATTGTGGGGATTCTAGGAGCAATATAAAATAAACTGACTTTTGGCTAAGAGTATATGTGTGTGAGTGTGTGTGTGTGCATGTGTACACACAGTAAACATGTAAGAGCAGGCATTTACATTGCCTTTTTGTAATTTTTAGCTTCTTCGATCAATTAAAGATGTAAATGAACCAAAGTTTCTATCACATGACATACCCTTATTTAATGGAATAACTAGTGACCTGTTTCCTGGTATTAAGCTTCCTGAGGCCGACTACAATGTAAGTGAACCTGTGAGAATTACTCTGTACAAAAAATTCAAACGATGACTCAATTATTTACAAACCGTTAGTAAATTGGGGACCTTATTCTGTGTGGATGGTCTTGGAGGGGACTTCACACTCATTCCTTGTTTTTCAAAAAATTTTGGAAGAGTTTGAGAAGCATTGATACTAGTTTTTTAAAGAGTTGACAAAACCCCTGTGATTATGACCATCAAAATACACAAATGTTAAATCAAATTTGAAATAGAAAAAAATTAAAAGATACTTGGTATTATTTTATTTTGAATCTGTTAAGGTTTAGTTTGTAACTTAATATATGGTACATTTTATAAATTTTTCTTATATACCTAAGAATCTGTAGTCTATTGCTATTTGGGAAGAACGTTTAGATCTGTTAGCTTCACTTGGACTGAAGTGTAATTCAGGTTTGTTTCTTAACTGATTTGACGTTTGAATTGTCCAGGAAATAATGAGACGAGAATGCTAACACACTTTACTATCACTGCCTTGTAATCCATGCCTGCTTTAGAGCCTAAGTGTTTGCTGTGTGTCATTACGTGCCAGCGCTGGATGAACTTTTACAACTGCCTTGGTGTTTTGTTTTGTTTTTGAAAATCTGACCTCTTTGTCATTGTTGAAGACTTTCTATGTTTTATTTTTTTTATTTTCTAATTTTTTTTGTATTTTTATAGTTTTCAGCTTAAAGCTTATTTTGTCTTTATAGCCTTTTACTATTTGTAAATATTTATTTGCTATTTATAAATGAGTATATCTACCTCTGCTCTCTTTTTATTTTCACAGCATGTCTTTCTCATCCATTTGATTTTGCTCTGTGAGTGTTCCATAAGATGAAACAAGACAGCAAATACTTTGGTCTTGTGTGTGTATGTGTTTGTTTTTAAATATTTATTTATTTATTTATTTAATGTATGTGTATGTGTGTGTGCACATTCACACATGCATGCTGCAGCTCTCATGTAGAGGTCAGAGAACAGTTTGCAGGAGTCAGTTTTCTCCTTCCAGCACAAGCTTCTCAGGGACTGAACTCAAGTTGTTAGGCCTGCTGGGTGTCAGGGGCCTTATCTGCTGAGTCAGACCCAAATCAATTATTGATATGAGGAGAGACTCACATTATTTTAATTTATTATTGATATGTAAGGTATAACTCATGTTATTTTAATTAATTATTGATATGTACAGAGTAACTCATGTTATTTTAATTGTTTTCTTTGCACATTTGTTTTTCCCTTGTTTCCTTTGTTGTTTGAAGGCAAAATGCTTTCCTGAGATTTGTATAAAAAATATTTGTAGCTTGCTTTTAAAAGTTGGTAACAACTTAACATTGACTTAATAGCTAACATCCACATATAAGCAAATGCATACCATACCACTCAAGATGATTTTTTTCTAATTCTATTTACCTGTGAATTTTATGATTTCATTTTTTAAAAATGTCTGATTAATACTCCATTGTGTAAATGTACCCCATTTTCTTTATCCATTCTTCTGTCAAGGGACATCTAGGTTGTTTCCATTTCTAGCCATTATGAACAGAACAGCAATAAACCCAGTTGAGCAAACATCTCGGTGGTATGAAGTATCGTTGGGTATATGCCCAAGAATGGTGTAGTTTGATCATGGGGTATTGGTTTCTTTTTCCTTATTTTGTGTGTTATCCAGCTATATTATAGGTCCTTTCCTTCAGCAGTTTAGGTTTTGGGGGAGTAGAGGCAGGTTGAGACAGGGTCTCACAATGTATCCCTGGCTGGTTTGGATCTCACTGTGTAGAGCAGACTGGCCTAACTCATAGATATCTATCTGCTTTTACTTATAAGTGCTGTGATTAAAAGTGTGAACATTAAAGAAGCCATAGTAACATGACATAACATAACATAACATAGCATAACATAACGTAAAACATCACATCACATCACAACATAGTTGTAGTTATGTTTACCCAGTATCTTGTGAGGGTTTCTATTGATGTGATGAAACACCATGACCAAAATCAACTTGGGGAGGAGAGTGTTTGTTTGTTTGTTTTAGGCAGGGTTTCTCTGTGTAGCCCTGGCTGTCCTAGAACTCACTCTGTAGACCAGGCTGGCCCCAAGCTCAGATCTATCTGCCTCTGTCTCCTGAGTGCTGGGATTAAAGGTGTGCACCACCACGCCCAGCTGGAAAGGATTTCTTTAACTTACATTTAATATTAGAATTCACCATCAAAGGAAGTCAGGACAAGAACTCAAAAGGATAGGAACCTGGAGGCAGGAGCTGATGCAGAGGCCATGGATGTTGCTTACTGGCTTGTTCCCTATGGTTTGTCCAGCCTGCTTTCTTTTCTTTTCTTTTTTCTTTTTTTCTTTTTTAAAATTTAGTTTTTTTACAATCCAGATTTTATCCCCCTCCCAGTCCACCCTCTGACTGTTCCACATCCCATATCTCCTCTCCCTATCTCCACGAGGATGTCCCTACCCCTATTCCCTCCCCCACCAGACCTCCCCACTCCCTGGGGCCTCCAATCTCTTGAGGGTTAGGTGCTTCTTCTCTGACTGAGTCCAACCCCGGCAGTCCTCGTCTGTATATATGTTGGGGGCCCCATATCAGCTGGTATATGCTGCCTGGTTGGTGGCCCAGTATCTGAAAGATTTTGGGGGTCCGGGTTAGTTGAGACTGCTGGTCCTTCTATAGGGTTGCCCTCCTCCTCAGCTTCTTCCAGCTTTCCCCTAATTCAGCCACAGGGGTCACAGCTTCTGTCCACTGGTTGGGTGTAAATGCCTGCATCTGACTCTTCCAGCTGCTCGTTGGGTCTTTCAGAGGACAGCATGCTAGGCCCCTTTTTAGTGAGCACACCGTAACCTCAGTAATAGTGTCAGGCCTTGAGGTCTCCCCTTGAGCTGCATCCCAATTTGGGTCTGTTGCTGGACCTCCTTTTCCTCAGGCTTTTCTCCATTTTTGTCCCTACAATTCTTTTGGACAGGAACAATTATGGGTCAGAATTTTCTACTGTGGGATGGCAAATCCATCCCTCACTTGATGCCTTGTCTTTCTGCTGGAGGTAGGCTCTACAAGTTCCCTCTCCTCACTGTAGTGCATTTTATCTAAGGTCCCTCCCTTTGAGTCCTGAGAGTGTCTCACCTCCCAGGTCTCTGGTATATTCTAGAGGGTCTCCCCAGCCTCCTACCTCCAGAGGTTGCCTGTTTCCATTCTTTCTGCTGGCCTTCAGGACTTCAGTCCTGTTCCCCCCACCCAATACCTAACCATGTTGCCCTCTTCCCCTCCCTGTCCCCTTTCCCACCCAGGTGCCTCCCTCCCTCTCCCCTCCTGTGATTCTTTCTTCTCCCTCCCAAGTGGGATTGAAGCATCCTCACTTAGGCTCTTCAGCTTGTTAACCTTTTTGAGTTTTGTGGATTGTATCTTGGGTATTCTGTACATTTTTTGGGCTAATATTCACTTATTAGTGAGTACATACCATACCATGCATGTCCTTTTGGGTCTGAGCTACCTCACTCAGGATGATATTTTCTAGTTCCATCCATTTGCCTTCAGCCTGCTTTCTTATAGAACCCTGGACCACCTGTCAGCCTTGGGGTGACACCACCTACCCCTGCTCACATCATTCACTAATTAAGAAAATTCCCTTCAGGCTTGCCTGCAGCCCGATCTTATAGAGGCATTTTCTCAATTGAGGTTCCCTCCTCTCAGATGACTCTAGCTTGGGTCAAGTTGAGTTGACATAAAACTAGACAAGACACTCAAGAAAGACTAAACCATTTCTAACATAAGTTCCATCAGAATGATTTGTATCTACAGTGCCTTATGGTTCTTAAACTTTTATTGATATTTTAGCTTCTCTGTTTATTCCTAGTTGCTATGGTATGAAGGGTTATCTCCCATATTCTTTTGTTTCTTAACCAAAAATAGAATTTTGGCAAACACCAGTAAAAGAATTGTTCTTATTTAAACATATATCCAATGCTATGATCATTAATAACTTATATTGTTATAGCAAAAGCAATTTAGTTCTATTTATTCTTGTTAATTTGAAAAATTCTTTCGGTATGACATGATTTATGATAACACTTTGTAGAAACAAATTTCATTTTTATTTTATTTCAGGAATTTTTGGAATGTGCACATGAAACCTGCCGAACACATAATCTTCAGCCTGTTAAATTTTTTCTTGAAAAAATTATTCAGACATATGAAATGATGATTGTTCGACATGGGTAAGAATATTGATTATCTGCCATAGTTTAATGTTGTTTTAAATTAAACAAAAAGAAGCAATACACTTTTCATATTAGGACAGCTAGGGAGCAAATAACTGCTCTCTTCTCAGTAGCTTACAGCAAAAAAACAAGAAGCAGGAGAGGCATGCACACCTCTAATCCTACTTTGAGCATCAAGGCAGAAGGGTCCTGAATTCCAGACCAGGTTGAACTATATATATGAAGATCCTGCCTCAAAGACTACAGTAAACACAGCTTGCATTGTTAGGCATCAATTCTGAAGTCCACTTAGACACCTAATGTTCCCATTTTCAGAGATGGTTTTACTGTGAAACTAATGGAGTATAAACTTTAGGGCCTTGTCTTTATAAGGAACCATCCAAGCAGCTATAAATATTTTATATATATAACTTATAAGATGGATATGTAATTTTGTATTCATAATTATATGAATATTTTTTCTTAAAGTATCTCTTAAAATGTGTAAACTTAATGCTTTTTATAATATCTTGGATCTAACTCTGCTTGATTTTTGTTTCCTGGGAGGGTCTTTCTAATCAGCTGTTTTCTACAGGACTTGACTTAACATTTGAAAGGTCTTCCTATTTTTGTGGTTTTTCGTCAACAAGCATATAGTAACAAGAAAGAAAAATGTTATTAGTAGTAACTAAAGAATGATTCCAGCCATTTCCTGTTCACTGAAAGTTAGGGTCTGATAATCACAATTTTTGAGAAGTTAAAATAAAAACCTTTGTATTATGCAAAATTTGAAACATATACTAAAATGAGGGAATAGTAAACCAATTCTCACCCATCCAGGGTTGAGCACATGTATATGTTGTTAGACTAGACTCAGGAGGTAGAAATCAGTAAACATCTTCTGAAAATTATAATCAGCTTTTATATGTTTTATCCTCCATCTGCCCTAAGTACAGTTTTATTTCTCTGAATCCTTGTGGGAACCTTAACCCTTCCAGGCTTAGGAGATTCTACATCTTCAGCCTGTTTTCATGGAGTCATGTTTCCTCCTGAAATGACCGTGGTGGCCCTCCTTACCTGCAGTTTCTATTTCTATACTTAAGTTACCCACAGTCAATCAACTGCAGTCTGAAAATATAAAAGAACAGTTTCATATTTTGAGAGAGAGCACTGTCACATAATTTTTCAAAGTATATTATTAGAATTATTCTACTTTATGACTAGCTATTGTTAGTCTCTTACTATGTCCAATTTATAAATTAGCCTTTATCATAGTTTTGAATGAGCAAGAAAGAACATAGCATACATGTCCCTCCTATAGTGCTCATGGTTTTGGGTATCGATAAGGAGAACCATATTAATCCTTCATAGATTTTAATACTGTGATAAAAATAGCCCGGTCCTTGATTTGATCCTTTATACCATTCTAAGTTTTCATTGTTGGAAGTTTTCTTTTTTTTAATTTTTTTATTAGATATTTTCTTTATTTACATTTCAAGTGCTATTTTGCCAATGAGCATGAGAATCCTACAGGTTCTGGAACTTCTGAGCTCCCTCCCTCTGCCTTCATATCCACTTGCAGACAGACCAGTCCCTCATCTCCTCTGTGCCCCATCTTCACAGTTTCTTGTTAAATGCAGAGACATCTTTCATTGTGCCTGATAGCGCTGTATTCACTACCCTTTCCCCATTCTTTAGATAGATTATCTGTCTTCTAATGTATCTGAATGATTAAATTCATCAATTATTCTACCACTGCATAACAATAGTCAATCATTTGTCCTCTGGAAACTGTTAATTTGCCTTGGCTTCTAAGCCAGTGCATTATATTTCAGTTTTCTTCCCTAGGATTGGCTAAGCTACACTGTCATTTACAATGCAAAGGCTAATTTTGCATTCATTCTGCATGTCCATTTAGAGGTTAGCAAGGAGAACTCTGCTTATCCTAGTCACAAAGAGTAGCACATCTCCACGCTGTGGATCTCATTCTTCCTGGGGGTAGACAGCTCTGTCAGTTCCCTTACTGGAAATTATCTATCGTGAATGACTCATTGGTTGGAATTAGATACCCGATGTTTCTACAAGAGTGGCAAAGAGGCCTGTATGCCAGGAGGAGATCTGGAAATGTATGGCAAAGAGTATTTGTAATCACCATAGCCATTGAATGCTTTAGAAAGGGCTGGAGAGATGGCTCAGTGGTTAAGAACACTGACTGCTCTTCCAGAGGTCCTGAGTTCAATTCCCAGCAACCACATGGTGGCTCACAACCATCTGTAATGGGATCTGATGCTCCCTTCTGTGTGTCTTATAAATAATAAATAAGCTAAAAAAAAACTTTAAAAAGAAAGAAAAAAAGAGAAAGCTTTAGAACTAGTTTTTCTCATGTCTTGGTTTTTAGTTTAAGAATATAGAGCTAATAAAATTTTACAGCTGGGCGGTGGTGGCATGCACCTTTAATCCCAGCACTCGGGAGGCAGAGGCAGGTGGATTTCTGAGTTTGAGGCCAGCCTGGTCTACAGAGTGAGTTCCAGGACAGCCAGGGCTACACAGAGAAACCCTGTCTCAAAAACAAAAACAAAACAAAAAAAAAATTTACTGTCATTTAGAGACATTCTATTATATGCTAATTTTGAGAGTGTTATGAATGTGGAACATTCAGTGTAGACTCGATCAGTTTAGAAGTTAGGTGTATTCTCATCATATCAAGGAAACATTTTAGAAATTAAAAAATTTTATATCGTGATTACCACAGAGTGATGTCTTCTATGCTGGTACAAATAATTTGATTGGTCATATTGTTACCATCTTCCTGTATAACTGTCTCTCATAGTTTCATGTTGGTAGGAGAGCCTTTTGCAGCCAAGACAGAAGTGCTGCATGTGCTGGCAGACACATTAACTCTGATGAATGAACGCAACTATGGAGATGAAGAAAAGGTCATATATAGGACTGTAAACCCCAAATCAATTACTATGGGCCAACTTTTTGGGCAGTTTGACCCAGTGTCTCATGAGGTAATCTACAAGATAATATTCTTTTCTATAAAAAGTGCATATTAAAGCAAATTAGAAGTATTTTATGTCTTAAAAGATATCAATTTATTTAATGAAGGAAGCTTTTCAGCTTTTCCTTTTTTTTCCCTCAGTGGACTGATGGTATTGTGGCAAACACGTTTAGAGAATTTGCCTTAGCAGAATCACCTGACCGGAAATGGGTTGTATTTGATGGCCCTATTGATACTTTGTGGATAGAGAGTATGAATACGGTATTGGATGATAATAAAAAGGTAAATCACTATTATTTAAAACAGAACTTATTCAGATATAATTAAGCAATTCTAGGATTATATATTTAAACTAAAGTGTGTAAAAATTGAATACATTTATAAATTATCTTTTCAGTAAAGACTATGCTATAGTTTTTTGTTTTTAATAGAATGAAAGAATGTTATATTCAAGCTACTGTGTTAACATAGTAATTGTACTAGTCCCTGCTCTATTGCTGGGAAGAGACAACATTACCAAAGCAGCTTTTATAAAAGAACGCATTTAACTGGGGACTTGCTCATAGTTTCAGAAGGCTAGACCATTATCATTGTGACAGAGAGAATGGAGGTGGGCAGACACTGGAACAGTAGCTGAGAGCAGCGTTATCCATGGGGGGGAGGGGGGGGGAGGGGGAGAGGGGGCATGGGGAGAGGGGGAGGGGGGAAGAGGGGAAGAGGGGGAGAGGGGGAGAGGGAGAGAGAGAGAGAGAGAGGGAGAGAGGGAGAGAGGGAGAGAGGGAGAGAGGGAGAAAGAGAGAAAGAGGGAGGGAGAGAGGGAAAGAGAGAGAGGCAGAGAGGGAGAGAGGCAGAGAGGGAGAGAGGGAGGGAGAGAGGCAGAGAGGGAGGGAGAGAGGGAGGGAGGGAGGGAGAAAGGGAGGCAGAGAGGGAAAGAGGGAGAGGGAAGAGAGGGAGGGAGAGAGGGAGGGAGGGAGACACAGAGAGGGAGGAGGAGGGAGAGGGAGAGAGAGGGAGGGGGAGAGGGAGGGGGAGGGGGAGGGAGAGGGAGAAAGGGAGAGGGAGAGGGAAGGGGAGGGAGAGGGAGAGAGGGGGAGGGGAAAGGAGAGAGGGGGAGAGAGGGAGAGGGAAGGGGAGGGGGAGGGGGAGGAGGAGAGGGAGAGGGAGAGGGAGAGGGAGGAGAGGAGTTAGTTACTCGGGCCTTGACATGGGATATTGAAACCTCAAAGCCCACATCCAGTGACACACTTCCTCCAACAAGGCCACATTTAATCTTTACAAATAGTGCCTGGTGACAAAGTCATTCAAATATAAGCATTGAAATATATGAGCCTATGGGAGCCATTCATATTCAAACCACCATAGTAATCTACTAAAAAATTAAGTTGGGCTGAGGAAAATTGCTTAGCTGTTAAGAACACAGGCTACTCTTCAGAGGGCTGAGGACCCAGGATCAATGTTCAATTCCCAGCACCCACCTCGTGCCTAACAGTCATCTGTAACTCATTCCTTGTCACTGTGTGCATGCCGTGGGCAGATGTACATATGTGGGCAAAAAACTCTTACACATAAAAAAACTGAAGTTGTTACTTCAATCTTATAATTCCATAAGTTAGAAGTTAGAAGAAAATAAAAGTCTCATTTCTTTTTTTTAAAAAAAGTTACTTTAGTGTTTATCTGTAAAATCTTACCATGGTACATGAGAAATCAACAAAAGAACTAGACAATGGAAGTCTTCTAATATTCTTTTAATTGAGAGTAAATAGGCATAAAATTCTAAAAAGTAGATGCTATGATTTTAATGTACTTGAAGATGCATAAAATTTTCTGCACCCAAATGTTCATTCATGCGCCTTCCAAATCAGAATATTTTCTAGATGTCATCACTTAATAAGTAATAACTGGTTTTAGTGCATTTTGAACTTCATGTTAGTAGACTTGCATTCTTTAGTGCTCTCCAGTTTTGTTCTATGGACATAAGGTGTTTGTGTTGTTTTTTACTTTATTCATTATTCTCTTTTATGTCTGTATTAGTATTCTATTGTGTGAATATGTCTCAGTTTATTTCCATACTTGTTTGGAAACAGTATTAGGGACTGAATCCTTGGGCAAATGTTACGCAAGAACTCTACCACTGGGTTATTTCCTCCACCCAAGATTTTTTAATAAATATATGAAATGACTATCCTATTAAACAGTGAATTCATTTAATTAGTACTAAAATGTATGTTTAAGCACCTTATCATTGTTGGTCATATTTTTCACTCAGTAGTATTGATTGCGCTGAGAAAAAAAAGTAAACAGACAGGTGTTGATGATTCAGAAAGGAGGAGTTAATCAGCAGAATGAAATGTAAGAATTTAAACTAACCCAGAAGACTGCTCTCACATCAGATGCCAGGGAGTGTCACCTGATACACAGAGTTTGGCTACACAGAGTTGGTGGTGACAAATAAAATACAGTCCTGCTGACTTGTGTTCATGAAGTAGTGAGACTCAGGTTTTTTTTTTTTTTTCAGAAGAAATGAAGGCATTTTAATTAGCTATCGTGAAGCTGGGAAGCAGTTATCCTTAGCAGTGCTTCTCAACCCGTAACCTTTGGGATCACTTATCAGAGATCCTGCATATCAGAAATTTACATTACATAGCATCATAACAGTAGCAACATTATAGTCATGAAGTAGCAACAAAATAATTTTTCGGTTGGGGTCACCACAACATGAGGAACTGTGTTAAAGGACCACAGCATTAGGAAGGTTGAGAGTCACTGGCTTACGGAAACATAGAAGTGTATGTGGGTATTAATTACTGAGGACTGGGTTAATTTAAAAGATTAGAACCACCATTATACCAAAGGCTGCCTTTGTGAAATATTCTCTACAAACAAGCAGCCTGGGCATAGGTAGAAGTAAAGTTGCAATCCTGAAAATACACCCAGACTTCTAAAGATAATGGCGTGCGAATAGTAGAAGCGCTGTATACAAAGCAGGACTTACCTAAGAAAGGAAGTAAAACCAGCTGTGATAAGACAGTCCTTACCAAGATGAGGAGAGAACTCGCTAGGGAGAAGTTGGTCTGCACAGAGGGAATGAGAACCATAATCAGGATACATTAGGGGAGGAAAACCCCTGTTCTCCAGTTAAGGAAAAAAAGGTGTACTCAGTGTTAATGAGCAGGAGAACTGGATGGAGCTGTGGGCAGAGCTAAGATGCTTGAATTGAATCGCTCAGAATTACATGGTTTTTTTTTTTCAAGAGATAAATTTTCAGATATATGGAATGAATGTCTGGAGAAAAGCAAGTCAAAAATAAGTGAAGACAGGTTGGTCAGGAACATAAAATATTATTGTCCCTGAACACGGTCTAGTTTGGAATTGGGCCAGGAATAGAATACTTTGGTGAGAAGATGATCCTCTGGACCTAGCAGGTGACAGCAAAAGCAAGGATTGCCAGATGGTTGCCTTGTGTTTGATGTAGGCAGCCAGTAGAGTGAGGGTGATGCTGGTGTCCTGTCCTAACTTGATAGCAAGCAGAACAGTCACTGGTGTCATCTGGCACACACTTAAAAGTACTCTAGATTACTTCTCTCAAGTAGAACTTTCTACAATTCTGGAAATGTCTGCATTAAGCTAGACATCAGCCAGTCACATGTGGCTTGCCAACACTTAGTTTTCAGAATTGCTTAGTGTAGCTGAAGAACTGAACTTGGGGTAGGAAGATAACCTAGAAATAGAGTGCTTGCCAGCATGCATAGGGTCTGCACTTCATCTTGTGCAGCAAGAAAATAAAGGTGTTGAAGAACTGAACTATATTTAATTTTACATTGGTAAGTTAAATACGAATGAATATCCCTGCATGGCTAGTGGCTAGTGTATTGTACAGTTCAACTCTTCACCACTCTATTTCGTACCTAACGAACTGACTCCAGAAATGTTAGACACTTCATCGTTGGCATATGACTAGATAGAGTAAATCCGGGTCTAGAATGAAGACTGTAGGCACAGAGAGGAAACGAGAGAGAAAAGTGGAGGTGATTGAGACTTTGTAGAGAAATTAATTTGATATATGAATAGTTGATAATAATAGTCACTGATATTAAATTTAATGATCTCTAAGCCAAGGAGCTTGAGATAAGGTAGTTTTAATAATAGTAGAAAAGATGAGAATTTGAGAGAAAGGATGTAATTGGTAGATTCAAGTTTTGAACATATTTGAAAGAAGAAGAAATGTTTTAGATTAAAGAAGCTAAGAGGCGTCATAAACACGGGGCTAGACCATGATTTTTTTCTGGTTTCCATTCATACTCATGCCTTTATATCCCAGCACATCTTTTATCTATAAACAGAACAATTCTATCTGAATTTTAAAATATTTGAAAAATATTTGCCTTTAGCTTTGCCTTATGAGCGGAGAAATCATTCAAATGTCCCCTCAGATGAGCCTCATCTTTGAGACAATGGACCTTTCACAGGCTTCGGTAAGTTCCTAATGTATAATATTCAGTTTATAGTTTATAGTTTATTCATGTACTGAATCAAAATATTTTGTGTCCTAAGATGGGCTTAACACTGGGTATAGACAGAAGACTAAGACTCAGTGTATGTTTAAAACGGATGAGCTGATGCTAATGAGCAGTCCCAGGACACAGTCACCTGTAAGCGCCCTGAGCACAGGGCACTGAGCATCCATGGGAACAAGGGAGGAGGAGGACCTTAGAGGATGCTTGTGCTTGACCTAGTTTTGCAGAAGATTTCAGACTTCTTCAAGGAGATTAATTAGGTTTGGGCATTTCAAATCATGATTAGAAGATATCTAAACATGAATAGGTATAAGATGGCCAAGGACTTGACTGAAAATAGCTTTCTGTATGGGGGACAGATAGCGCTTTTTAGAGTATAAAAATGGGTGCGACCTACATACATCCTGAAAGGACTTATAAATACCAGCTGTAATGGTTGGGGACCACTCATGGAAAAGCAGTCTTTTTTGGAAATGGAAAAAGGAAATCTGTGCTTTTTCTCCAGCCAGCCACTGTGAGTCGCTGTGGTATGATTTATTTGGAACCTTCACAGTTAGGATGGGAACCACTAGTGACTTCATGGTTGAACTCATTGAAAGAGCCTCTAAATGAACTAGAACATCAAAGTCTGCTGAAAGAACTTTTCAACTGGCTAGTACCGCCTTCTTTAGTATTTCGGAAGAAGAAATGCAAGGTAACAGCACAGTAATTCTCTTGACTGACTCCAGTTTCTGAAGATTCCATAAAACTCAATTAAATTTACAGTCATAATGATGGAACGAATGAAGTCAGTTTTTCTTTATCTTTGGTTGACTTATTTATTTACTACTTGTTCATTTGTTTTGGCCTCAAACTCACTATGTAACTGAAGGGGACATTGAACTTCTGACCCTCCTGCCTCCACCTCCTAAATTCAGGATTACAAGCATCTTCCTTACAAACCCAGACTTCTTTGCTTTTATATTGCTTAAATTACAAATAACTTAAAAGCTTAAATTTACTTAGAATATTTGTATTAATCCATAGTTTCTAGACCTTTAAAAATCCCAAGTACTTCCTATATATTTTTAATTATTTTATTTATTTACATTTCAAATATTGTCCCCCCCCAGAGTTTTTCCCTCATGCTACCTCCCCTTTGCCTCTGAGAGTGTGCTCCCCTCCCACACCTTTCACACACACACACACACACACACACACACACACACACACACACACCCAACATACTCCTTCCCTGGGGCATCAAGTCTCTATAGGATTAGGTGCATCCTCTCCCATTGAGGCCAGACAAGGCAGTCCTCTGCTACTTATGTGCCAGGGGCCATGGGCCAGTCCATGGATGTTCTTTGGTTGGTGGCTTAGTCTCTGGGATCTCCCAGAGGTCCAAGTTACTTGATACTGTTAGTCTTCCTATGGGGTTGCCATCCTCTTCACCTCCTTCAATCCTTCCCCTAACTCTTCCACAGGGGTCCCTGACCTCAGTCCAATGGTTGGCTTTTGTAGTAAGATCTGAGGATTTTTTAATTTCCTCAGTTTCTGTTGTTATGTCTCCCTTTTCATTTCTGATTTTGTTAATTTGAATTCCGTCTCTGTGTCCTTAGTTTGGCTAAGGGTTTATCTAGTTGATTTTCTCAAAGAACCAACTCTTGGTTTTGTTGACTCTTTGTATTGTTCTCTTTGTTTCTAATTTTTTTGTTGTTGTTATTGTAATTTCAGCCCAGAGTTTGGTTATTTCCTGCCTTCTACTCCTCTTTGGGTATGTTTGCTTCTTTTTGTTCTAGAGCTTTCAGGTGTGCTGTTAAGTTGCTAGAATAGGATCTCTACAATTTCTCTGTGAAGGCACTCAGTACTATGAATTTTCCTCTTAGCACTGCTTTCATTGTGTCCCATAAGTTTGGGTATGCCGCATCTTCATTTTCATTAAATTCTAGAAAATCTTTAATTTCTTTCTTTGTTTTTTGCCTGACCAAGTTATCATTGAGTAGAGAGTTGTTCAGTTTCCATGAGTATGTAGGCTTCTATTGTTTTTGTTTCTATTGAAGACCAGCCTTAGTCCATGATCTGATAGAATGAATGGGATTATTTCAATCTTTTTGTATCTGTTGAGGCTTCTTTTGTGTCTGATTATATGGTCAGTTTTGGAGAAGGTACAATGAGGTGCTGAGAAGAAGTTTTCTTTTGTTTTAGGGTGAAATGTTCTGTAGATATCTGTTAAATCCATTTGGTTCATAACTTTTGTTTCACTGTGTCTCTGTTTAGTTTCTGTTCCCATGATCTGTCCATTGGTGAGAGTGGGGAGTTGAAGTCTCCTACTATTATTGTGTGAGGTTAAATGTTTCTTTTACAATGTGGTTGCCCTTGCATTTGGGACATAGATATTTAGAATTGAGAGATCATCTTGGTGGACTTTTCCTTTGATGAGTATGAAGTATCCTTCCCCATCTCTTTTGATAACTTTTTGTTGAAAGTCTATTTTATTGGATATTAGAATATAGCTACTCCAACTTGTTTCTTGAGACAGTTTGCTTAGAAAACTTTTTTTCAGTACTTTACTCCGAGGTAGTGTCTGCCTTTGTAGCTGAGACATGTTTCTTGTATGCAGTAAAATGATGAATCCTGTTTATGTATCCAGTCTGTTAGTCTGTGTCTTTTTATTGGGGAATTGAGTCCGTTGATGTTGAGAAATATTAAAGACCAATGACTGTTATTTTTGTTGTTGGAGATAATATTATGTGTGTGTTATTCTTTTCTTTTGGGTTTGTTGTAAGATGATTAATTTCTTGTGTTTTCTTGGATGCAGTTTCCCTCCTTATGTTGGAGTTTTCCTTCTAGTATCTTCTGTAGGGCTGGATTAATAGAAAGATATTGTTTAAATTTGATTTTGTCATAGGATATTTTGGTTTCTCCATCTATGATGATTGAGAGTTTTGCTGGGTATGGTAGCCTGGGCTAGTATCTGTGTTCTCTTAGGGTCTATACGACATCTGTCCAAGATCTTCTGGCTTTTAGCATCTCTGTTGAGAAGTCTGGTGTGATTCTGATAGGTCGACCTTTATATGTTACTTGATCTTTTCCTCTTATAGCTTTTAATATTCTTTATTTGTTCTGTACATTTGGTGTTTTGACTATTGTATGGCAAGAGGATTTTTTTCTGGTCCAATCTATTTGGTGTTCTGTAGGCTTCTTGTACGTTTATTGCCATCTCTTTCTTTAGGTTAGGGAAGTCTTCTATGATTTTGCTGAAGATGTTTTCTGTCCTTCTTTTATTCCTATTATTCTTAGTTTTGTTCTTTTCATTGTATCCCAAATTTCCTGGATGTTTTGGGTTAGGAACTTTTTGCACTTTGTATTTTCTTTGACTGTTGTGTCAATGTCTTCTATGGTATCTTCTATGCCTGAGATTCTCTCTTCCATCTTTTGTATTCTGTTGGTGATGCTTTCATCTGTAACACCTATTCACTTGCCTAGGTTTTTCATCTCCACGGTTGCCTCCATTTGTGATTTCTTTATTGTTTCTATTTCCATTTTTAGATCTTGGACTGTCTCATTCAATTCCTTTACCTGTTTGATTGTATTTCCTTTTATTTCTTTAAGGCATTTATTTGTTTCCTCTTTAAGGGCTTTACCTGTTTGTGTTTTCCTGTATTTCTCTAAGGGAGTTATTTATATCTTCCTTAAAGGCCTCTATCATCCCCATGAGATGGGATTTTTTTTTAGGTCAGAATCTTGGTCTTCAGGTGTGTTAGGGTATCTAGGGCTTGCTGTGGTAGGAGAACTGGGTTCTGATGGTACCAAATTACATTGGCTTCCTTGCTTATGTTCTTGTGCTTGCCTTTTGCCATCTGGTTATCTCTGGTGTAAAATGTCCTGGGTGTCTTGAACTGGAGCAGGCCTCCTTGGAGGCAGATAGAGCTGTGTGACTTGGGTTAGAGCAGGTCTCCTGGGAGGCAGGCAGTGCTGTCTCTGGTTAGGGCAGGCCTCCTGTGTTCCTAGTTAGAGCAAGCCTCCTGTGTCCTTGGTTAGGGCAGACCTCTTGGGAGACAGGCTGGCTTTGTGTCTGGGGGCAGGCACTTTGGTCTGCCATGGGTTCGGGTAGAGGTGCAGACCAGATGGATGATGGGATTCAAGCAGAGAGGGATAGATCCCATGTCTGTTGGACTCTATAGGTCCAACTTGGTGTGGTATTGAGGTATGGGTCTCACTTGTGTTCCTGGTTACGGCAGACCTCCTGGGAGACATGTCAGCTATGGGATGGGGTACAAGCATGTGGATCTGGCACAGGTTCATTTGGAGGTATAGACTGGAAGGACGATCCTTCCTATATTTTATAAAATTTGTAGGTGCTAAACAGATGCTCAGTGGTCAAGAATATACACTGATCTTGTAGAGGACTCACATTCAGTTCCCAGCAGCCATGTTGAGTGACTCACAACTGTCTCTAACTCCAACCTCAGGGGATCTGATGCCCACCTACACTCAGATACGTGTGTGTGTGTGTGTGTGTGTGTGCATGCACACACACAAACTTTAATACAAATAGATTTTAAAATATCTTAATTACACATCTTTATAAACATACATGAGTGTTTTGTATTTTATGAATTCTTTTTATGCTGTGCTACTTTATTAAAGCTTTTATAACAAATTACTACAAATGTGGTGTCTTAAATAACAGGATTTTACTTTCTTATGGTTCTGGAGATTAGAGATTGGCATCGAGATGTTGACAGAGCTGTGCTTCCTTGGAAACACTAAGAAAGAATCTTCCTTTGTCTTCCAGATTCTGGTGGTTCCAGTTCTGTGGCTCATGGCTGCTTAACTCCAATCCCTCCTGCCAGCCTCTCACGGCCTTCTCTCTGTGGCACTTTTCTGTGGCACTTGGGGTCTTGGACTTCATACCTGTTGGAGATGATGTCCTCATCTCCAGATTCTTAATTACATCTTCAAAGATCTTTTACCATAAATTCTTGGCATTATTATATAGAAAAGTCTTTTGGAAGACCACCATTCAGCAATAGTGAACACACTTGGCTAGATTTAAAAAAATATATTGAATACAGAAGGATACTCAATAGCTTCCCATCTTAAAATATGGTTTTAGAAAGAGAAAAGTTATGGTATTTTAGACAGTTCACATTACAAAGATTATTTTTGGTGACTTCATAGAGAAAATAAAAGTTCTTAGCAGTATATCAGTTCTAAATCCCTAATACTTCAGAAATAAATAATACAACATAAGCTTCATCTTTCCAGGTGATGGGTGATTAAAAGAAAGAAATCTTTCTTTTCACAGCTGTTGTGTTTTCTATATGTGGCCCGTTCTAAAGAACACTTGGTTTATTTCCTCCCTGGTGATGTTTTTGTCTTTCCATTCTTCTTTCTCCCACCATCTCCTCACCTCAGCCTTTCCTGTCGAGTGGCCTCAGTTCTGACCTCATTTCCTGCCTGAACCATCACGGGAGCAATGTTCTGGTGTAATCTATATCTTATAGTTAGAGCGAAGATTGTAAACGCTCACCCATCCTGTTTATCCCCTAATTTAAAAATCCTTGTTGGGAGGCTTTTTTCCATAATGAACTTATTGCAGCCTATGTTGTTACCCTACTTCTGCATTCTGCAGAATCTCCTAAGTGGTCTGTATCTACCTGTGTCTGTTGTATGACTCTCCTGCCCTACACATCCTCCCCACCTCTATTTACCTAACTTTTATTTCCATTGAAAATTCAGTTCATCTTCTTCTCTGGGAAGGTTGTTCATCATTTATCTTTCCCCACATTCCTTGGAACTAATTTCTGGGCCTATTTCTACCCCAAGTGCTATAGCAACATCTTTCTACTGATACTGGCTCCTTTATATAGTTATCTCATTATATTATACTTTTCTGTTAGAGTTGCTTCTTTTCAGGGATCATGTCTCTTGTTTCTACTTCTCCCAGCTTGCTCTATGACTTTATAAGTATGTAAATTGTCTTTCATAAGCATAGGATAAATAACTGAATGAATGGCTGTCAGAGATTTCATTTCTGCTACTCTTAGAACATCATACCAAGTTACCACTTGTCAGAGGACTGAGGATAAGAATACATCATGTACAATTTTGTTATACACTAAACCAAACTCAAAATCCTTGAGAAATGTTTTTATTGTTTATATGTTTTATTTTAATGTTATTTAAAAACACATTAATACTGTGATTTTATTCAATTTTACTAAATGTAATATTTACTTTCATTTCTTCTCCAAGTAAGATGGAAAAATTTAAAAACATCTTATTGTTTTCCCTTTTGCAGGAACTGATTCCTACAGGTAACATCAATGCGGTTGTGGCACTCACGCGCCTCATTGAAATACTGCTCTGTAATGTGGTGGAAAATGAACCCAATAGCAAGCACATTCGTGTCTGGACTATGGTTGGTTTTATATTTAAAGTGGTTTTTAACACAAAATAAAGTATGGTTATAGAAAATAATATTCATATGCAGAAAGACCTTTATAAGATCCAGAGCAGGTTCCGATGATAACTAAAGACTAGCTGAAAACACTAAGTTGGCTCAACCTGGTATTCTGATTCTAAAAACAACTCTAGAGAAAATAAAGTATGCCAGAGTGGACTCAAACTGTGCTATTCTTTATGTGAATATTCCTTTGATGAGGCGCTGCAGTAATAAACTCACTTACTTTTGGGTAATTGATTTTTGTTTTAGTGCTAAGCAGGAGTATAGGCAGCCTAGAAACTACCTATGAAAGACTTTGAGAAGGTATCCAACCAGATAGCTGGATAGAGGCAGAATCCATGGAGGATTCTTTGGGACACAATAGTGGTAGTCTTTGTTAGTTAATGTCTGGAGTTCAAAGAAGACAAAAGACAATGGCAATAGTGCAGAAATTACCAGAGAGAGACAAAAATATTTTTGGTTTAATTCCATATCTTTAAAAACTTAATTAATTAATTTATATCCCAAATGTTGTCCCCCCTTCCAATCATCCCTCAGAGTCCCTCCCTCCATCCCCCTCCCCTTCTTCTCTTAGAGGGTGGAGCTCCTTAGGTATCTCCCCAACCTTGGTGCATCCAGTCTCTGCCAGATTAGGCCAGACAAGGGCACCTATTGGGGAACTATGTATGCTACATATATGCCTGAAGCCTTGTTCTAGCCTGTGTATGTTCTTTGGTTGGTGGCTCAGTCTCTGAGAGCTTCCAGGGGTCCAGATTAGTTGACTCTGTTTGTCCTCTTATGGGGTTCCTAACCCCTTCAAGGCTTTCAATCCTTCCCCCAATTCTTCCATAAGAATATCCTACCTCCATTCAGTGTTTGGCTGTGGGTATCTGCATCTGTTTCAGTCAGCTGCTGGCTAGAGCCTCACAGAGGACAGTTATGCTAGGCTCCTGTCTGCAAGCATAAAAGAGTACCATTAATAGTATCAGGGATTGGTGCTTGCTCATGGGATGGGTTTCAAGTTGGGACAGTTACTGATTGAGCATTCCCTCAGTCTCTGTTCCATCTTTGTCCCTACATTTCTTTTTGACAGGACACATTTTGGGTTGAAAGTTTTGTGGGAATGTTGGTGTCCTTTTCGCTCCACTGGGAGTCTTGTCTGGTTATAGGACGTGGCCTCTTCAGGTTCCATGTTCCCACTGTTAGGCATCTTGGCTAAGGTCACCCACATTGACTCCAGTCAGACTCTCCCATCCCAGGTCTCTGGGACTTCTTAGAGATTCTCCCCAAGTGTCTCACCCCTGGCAACTTCAGATCTCCATTCATTCTCCTGGACCTCTGGCCCTTTCTCCTGTCTCTCCCCAGAACTGATTCTGCTCCTCTCCCCCTCCCATCTCCCATCCCTTGCTCCTCTGCCTCCTATGACTATTTTCTCCCTCCCCCCAAGGGTGATTCAAACATCCTCAATTGGGTCTTCCTTCTTGTTGAACTATATTTTGGGTCTGTGGAGGGTATCTAGGGTATCCTGTATTTTATGGCTAATATCTATTTATCAGTGAGTACATACCATGTCCTTTTGTTACCTCACTCAGGATAATATTTTCTAGTCCCATCCATTTGCCTGCAAAATTCATGATGTCCTTGTTTTTAATAGTTGAATAGTATTCCATGTTGTAAATGAACCACATTTTCTGTATCCATTCATTGGTTGTGAGATATCTGGTTTGTTTCCAGTTTCTGGCTATTACAAATAAGGCTGCTATGAACATAGTGAGTGGAGCATCTTTTGGGTTTATACCCAGGAGCATTATAGCTCATTCTCCAGGTAGGACTGTTTACAATTTTCTGAGAAACTGTCAGATTCCAGAGTGGTTGTACCAATTTGCAATCCCACCAACAATGGAAGAGTATTCCCCTTTCTCCACATCCTCGATAGCATGTGATGTCACTTGAGCTTTTTTCTTTTTATCTTAGTCATTTTGATTGGTGTGAGGTGGATTTATATTTCCCTGATGACTACAGACATTGAACATTTCTTTAAGTGCTTCCTGGCCATTTGAGATTCTTCTGTTGAGAATTCTCTATTTAGCCCTGTACCCCATTAGGTTATTTGTTAATTTCTAATTTCTATAGTTCTTTATATAATTTAGATATTAGCCCTCTGTTAGATGTAGGTTTTGTCAAGATCCATTCCCAATCTGTAGGCTGCCAGTTTGTCCAATTGACATTGTCCTTTGCCTTACAGAAGCTTTTCAATTTCACAAAGTCCTACTTATTAATTGTTGATCTTAGACCCTGAGCCATTGGTGTTCTGTTCAGGAAGTTGTCTCCTGTACCAATGTGTTCACGGGTATTCCCCACTTTCTCTTCTATGAGATTTAGTGTGCCCAGTTTTATGTTGAGGTCCTTGATCTACCTGGTCTTGAGTTTTGTGCAGGGTGATAAATATGGATCTGTTTGCATTCTTCTACATGCATCCAGTTAGATCAGTACCATTTGTTGATGATGCTTTCTTTTTTCCAAAAGAAGAAAATGTTTAAAACTCTTTGTTCCTGTCTATGACTCATTCCAATTTACCACCTTGCTCTTCATGTACCTCCCCTCCTTTTCTCTTTTAGTCTATGGCAGGAGCGTTTCCCTCTCACTTTTTCTCTACCTTGTTGCTACCAAAAATATCTACCAGGGAGAAAGCACAGAGGGTAAAGGCACATGCTGCTAAGCCTAACTCTCTGGGAGTCACACGAGTGGAAAGGAGAGAGTCAGCTGCTACCAGTTGTCCTCTGACCTCCACAAGTGTGCTTTTGTGCATGCCTGCATGTGTGTGTACACACAGACATACATACACATATGCACACACACACATGCACAAGCACACACACACTCATATATAAACAAATAACTAAAATGTAATACAATTGTTTAGCTTTAGAACTCTGTCTCAGACATCTCCTGTCCCAGGCTTCTGTCCATCTCTAACCTGCTTTCTGCCTGCCTTCTCTCCTTCTGCCCTTCACAACTGTGTTATGTCAAGTTGGTTTATCCATTTTCTCCTTATGTTTGGAGTTGTCTTTTCAGGATCATCTTTTCACATTCTTCTGCATTATCTTTGTTTGCTTTTATATAATTATTCCAGGAATAGTCAGTCTGTATATAAATTTTTGTACCTCCAGAAAATTTTCGTTCTCTTGATTAACCCAAACTCCAACTTTATCAAATAGTTCAGAATCACTTCATAAGACTTCTGCAGATGGATTCCTGGATGAAAATTTGAGGATACTTTTTTTCTTTTAGCCAGATAAGGCATACACATTGAATACAACTCAAAAGGCAAAAGAGGTATTTTCCACTCAAACCAGTGACCCAGTCACCCTCAAGGTGCCTCACATAGCCCTGTAATGATATTTTATGTATATATTCTTTCCCGTGTGTATTTTATATGGGTCTGTAGCATACTCTAAATAACCAGAATGCCCATTGAAGAAATAGTAATGTAACAAATATTTTACACATACATCATTTTCACTGGTAGAAATTTATTTGAGGATAAATTAAATAACTGTCCCTAGGCCATTTGTGTAGGCATTTACATTTTTTATCACGATTGCCAAAGAGAGGTTCTCTATATGATTTATCTATACTCAGTTCTATTTTTTGTCTCTGCATGACCTTTCCAAGTACTTTAAGCAGGTCTTAATATATTACATTTTATTTTTTTCTTCTAAATTTTCTTTAAAAACTTAATCACTATAAGATAATTTTTTCTACCAACAGGCCTCCTTTATATTCTCTTTGATTTGGTCAATTGGAGCAAGTTGTGATACAGATGGTCGAATTGCTTTTGATAATTTCCTACGATCAGTTGTGACAGGAAAAAATGAAGAAGCTCCAATGCCGGTTTCTGTCAGTAAATGGGAATGCCCGTTTGATGAAAAGGGCCTGGTCTATGACTACGTGTATGAGGTATGACCTAAAATGTACATTGAGATAAAATGTGAACCACAGAACCCTGGGTCAGCCCGCACAGCGCTGCCAGCACAGCAACTGGGTTTTTATCAGAGGTTTAGGACCCCATGGAGAGATGCTTAGTCCCGTCTCCTTACGTCTTGTAGAACTTGTTTTCGTTGTATCTTATGATGTCATGTGCAATTTTAGAGTACTTTTCCACTCTGAAAGAATTCTGAAAGCTTTCTTTAAAACAGAAAACATTTCACCAGTCATCTTATTCATGCAAATTTTATTTTACAACCATCAGATTTAAGCAGAGCCTTGGTTATAATTCTACCTACATTACAGAAATCTGGAGGCAGAACTCAAACCCAACCAGTAGTGGAGAACGAACTTGTTCACCCACAAACACAGAATTTTAAGAATTTGATCAGAAAGTTTATCTTTATTATTAGTCATAGTAGAAAGTCAGTGAAATAATCTCTTAAGAGTGAATATCTCAGTAGCACAAGCATGTTTTGTAAAAACTGAAAGTAAATATCAAAATCTAGTTTAAATAGGTAATTGCTACTGAGAAAGAGAAAGTAGAAGTTGAGAACTATTCTTTTCCTTTTCTTTTCTTTTTTAAAGATTTATTTATTATTATATGTAAGTATACTGTAGCTGTCTTCAGACACACCAGAAGAGGGCATCTGATCTCATTACAGATGGCTGTGAGCCAACATGTGGTTGCTGGGATTTGAACTCAGGACCTTCAGAATTGCAGTCAATGCTCTTAACCACTGAGCCATCTCTCCAGCCCAACTATTCTTTTTCTTAACCCATATTTGTTTGCTTTCGCTTTGTTATTCAAGACTGAGTTTCTCTGTGTAGCTCTGGCTCACTTTGTAGACCAGGCTGGCCTCAAACTCAGAGATCTGCCTGCTTCTGCCTCTCAAGTGCTGGGACTAAAGGCGTGCACCACACCTGGCATCATTTTCTTAATCTAACAAAACTTTAGCTCAAAAATACATGTTTCTAAAACTTTAGTATGACTCTAAAAGTTTTTTTTTTTTTTAGTGAGTTACTAGGCCAATGAGATGCCAGTGAGTAAAAACACTTGGCCCACAAACGTGAACCTCTGAGCTCTACCCTGCGTGTCCCACAGTGGAATTACAGAATGGATTCCCCACAACTGTCCTCTGTCTCCACAAGCATGCTGTGAAATCTGATTGCCTGATAGGCCACAGGAAAACAATTCTTAGCACCAGCTATAATGCTGCAGCAGGTGCTAAACTCCTTTTATCATTTGATAGGAGACCTGGGGATAGACAGGGGAAGAGAAGACCAATCAGGAGAGACAAGTAATGGTTGAGGCTGTTACTGACGAGAAAACATCCAGATAGCAGCACATTCAGCCAGTAGTTCAAAAGAACCCCAAGACTTTCATTGTTAGTTCAATCTGCTGATTATCTTGGCCTAACAGCAGCCTAGATCAAAGAGACAAAAAGGCAAACAAATACAGAGGTCTTAAATGATGTTTTACTTTTACTTAGAATATTGCTCATTTACTTCAAAAAACATGAAAGATACAAACCAAAATCTAGCAAGTTGTAACTTAAGTTATACTAGAATGACTTTGAAATACTTACTATATGCAAAGACCATATTAAAGGCATTTAGGGATGATTAGATATTAAGAGAATATAAGCTGGGCAGTGGTGGTGCATGCCTTTAATCCCAGCACTCAGAGGCAGACGCAGGCGGATTTCTGAGTTCGAGGCCAGCCTGGTCTACAGAGTGAGTTCCAGGACAGCCAGGGCTACACAGAGAAACCCTGTCTCAAAAAACCAAAAAAAAAAAAAAAAAAAAAAAAAAGAGGATATAAAGGATACAAATTCAGCCAGGTGTGGTAGTGCATGCCTCTTGTCCCAGCATTCAGAAGACATAGGCAGTTGGAGCTCTGAGTTCAAGGCCAGCCTGGTTTACATAGAAAAGCTACTCAAAAACTAAAAGACATAAACTCTAGGTTTGTTGAGTTTATGATAAACTGATATTTATATTCTTTAAATTATGATAGATGGGGGAGCTGGAGAGATGGCTCAGCGGTTAAGAGCACTGACTGCTCTTCCAAGGGTCCTGAGTTCAAATCCCAGCAACTACATGGTGGCTCACAAACCATCCATAAAGAGATTTGATGCCCTCTTCTGGTGCATCTGAAAACAGCTACAGTGTACTTAGATATAATAACAAATAAATCTTTTTAAAAAATTATGATAGACTGATATTTATATTCTTTGAATTATCATTAAAAATTGTGTTGAGTAGTAGATTCATGCTTATCTATTTATTAATCTGCTTTGTAACTTAAGATATAATTTCAATTTTGTATGAATTATTGTGATATCCATTAGCAAAGAGGAAAGGACTAAAGTTTTCAATTTGGGGGATTCATTTACAATATTTTAAAATTTTTGTGTGTATTGGTGTTTTGCCGGCATGAATATGTGCATACGATGTGCATGCCTGGTATCTACAGAAGTCAGAAGAGGGCTGTGGAACTGTAGCTGCAGTTTTGAACCAACACTCAGGTTCTGGAAAATGAACCTGGGTCCTCTGGAAGAACAGCCAGTGGTCTTATCCACTGAGCCATCTCTCCCTAATTTAGAATTTTTAATAAAACATACTTTTCAAAACCACAGTAAGTCCCTTTTCCAGTGCTAATGATCCAGGAGTACAGGCTGGTTGTGAGTGTATGGCCTCTCCATGTTACCTCAAGCTGCAGATTTTCACTGAGCAGCTGCCTGGTGCCCATTTGAATTTGTTCTTCTATAAACTGCATGCTTTTGTCCTTTACCCATCTTTCAACTACGTTAACATTTCCTTGTCAATTGGTAAAAATTCATTGTGTGTTATAGATGCTAAGTTTTATCTAAGGCTCAAGCTTTAAAAAGCAAATGGTATAAGTGTTGAAATAATTCTCTCAGATGTAACAAGTGTATAGTTACAGTATTTTAAAACATTCTCTTATAGTTAAGAAATCGAGGTCGCTGGCTTCATTGGAATGAGTTAATTAAAAGTTCTGACTTAGAAGACAAACATACCAAGATTCAAGATATTATAGTCCCTACAATGGACACGATTAGATATACCTTCCTAATGGATTTGAGTATTACCTATGCAAAGTAAGAAACTCTAAACATGAATTCTAAACATATTCTAATAAAATGGCAGGATTTTCAAAAGTAAACTTTGAGGTCATTGAGTTTCAGGCAACTGAGACTATATCTGGGAGCTAATTAATGTGTTTTAAATGACATCTACTGTTACTGGAAAACCTAGAATTCAGCTTTTTTTATTACTCCAATATTTTAACAGAACAATAATTCATTGCCTCTTAAATCACCAAAAATCACTTGCAGTGTGATTATTGAAAAGCTTTATAATTTGGGATGGCAAATGCTCAGTCAATAAAATCCTTATTTCATAAGTGTGTGGGACCAGATTCCATATAAAAATCAATGAGTTCAGGTTGGTATAAAGCCAGAAGCATGGTGCACACTTGTAATCACAGCCACAACAAGATGGGAGACAGAGACAGGCATATGGGCCAGCTAGCCTAGCCTTCTTGACAAACTTCCAGGGAAGAACCCTGTTGCAAACAAAAGGAGGAAATGCCTAGGATACCACCAAGGTTATCTCTGAGGTCCATACATGTGTTATACCTGTGCCTGCCTACACACTGATATGCATTTACATGCAAATGTGCATACACACACACACACACACACCACAAATTTATACATTTTACATACAGGTTAGGTGCCTCCAGGCTAGTAGGGAACCTCTGGAGAATTCTCCTGTCTCTGCTTCCCACACCATAGTAGCGTTGGTATTAGACACAAGCTGGCAGGTCTGATGTTCACGAGTTCTAGAGATCCAAACTCAGGCCATCAGGCTTGCATGGCAGGTGCTTGTGCCTGCTGAGCCCTCTCCTCAGCCCTTCCTTTACTGGTCTTTCATGCACAATTATAAGCATGTGGAGTATTAGAAAGAAATGATTTGACTACTATTTAAAGTTTTTAAAATATGTATTTGTGTTTCTTTCCATAAAAATGCTTTTATACCTTCTTCCATTTTTGAATTATGTTATTTATTGTTTTCATAAAGGCCGCTGCTTTTTGTGGGCCCCACTGGTACAGGAAAGTCAGTGTATGTGAAGGATAAGCTAATGAATCACTTGGGAAAAGAAAAGTACTTTCCTTTCTATGTTAATTTCTCTGCACGGACCAGTGCCAATCAGGTTCAGGTGAGTACAAAGCCAGAACACTGGGTTTATAATTATTATACTTTATCTTATTTGATAAATAGTAACGTGTTTAAAACTCTGCGTTAAACATGCAACTCTATAAATCTATGAATCAAAAGATAACACTTTTATATTAGCACTTAATTAAGATTTGTCACCTTTTTTTGGCCCAGGAAGCAACAATTAATTGATTTAATTGGAGAAGAAAGTGTAAGAGGCACTTGTGTGTGCACACAAGCATAGTGGGTGGGCATAAGAGAATATTCACTTGTTCTTTCTACACTCTTCTGTATGGCTTTTAGGGGCACTTGCTGCTCACAGGATTGGTCCAGCCATATTTCTGTTGTTTTCAGCCAATAGATTGTCTTAACTTCAAAGTCTTGCAAAGTTACAATACTGTAGAATTTTTAAGTAAAAAAAATTGATGTTCAGTTTTACAATGGACAAACAAGTTTTTTAAAAGCATCAGAAATACTGCACACACCTTAATCCCAGCAATTGGGAGGCATAGGCAGATAGATCTCTGAATTTGAGGCTAGCTTGGTCTACAAAGTGAGTTCCAGAACATCCAAGGATACACAGAGAAACCCTGTCTCAAAAAACCAAACAAACCAAACAAAAAAGAAAAGAAAACAAAACAAGCTAAAAGCAACAAACAACCCCACCACAAAATGCAGAAATATAAAAAAGCCTACCTGTTTATGTTGGATATAAAATCCAACAATGGTTGGAAAAATTAATGCTTTTAAGTCTTAGGTAAAGGGGTATCCAGTGTGAAAACTATTATAGAATCATACATGCAGATATTACATGTAATGCAAGCATGACATATATATATATATATATATACACATACATATATACCTGTTACAATTTTAAGTGCAGAGGAGGTTTTCAATAGATGTCATTTGAAATGATGCTGAGCTTAAAATTTTGTATCAAGCAAGAGTAACTCATAACAAATATATATATAACATTATTTCTTTTCAAAGATTCTTCTGGTTATTTTTCTGATGTTAACTATTTTTATGTTAAGTTATTGACTAATTAAACAAATGGCAGCTGCTACTGCTAGTCCGTAGATACTGTCTCGATATTGACTTAAACAATGATAATAACAGCAAGGCCGTAATGCTATCATATGTAATATGCCTGTCTTTTTACACTTTTAGAACATCATTATGGCTAGATTGGACAAAAGGCGCAAGGGAGTATTTGGACCACCTATGGGAAAGAAGTGTGTAGTGTTTATAGATGATATGAATATGCCTTCATTGGAGAAATATGGAGCCCAACCTCCTATTGAGTTATTACGACAGTTTTTTGACTGTGGACATTGGTAAATACTTTAATTAAAGTCTTAATAAGCCATGCTAAAGTCATATCTCATTATGTATTTTAGTTTTTCAAAGCAAATGATATATTTTCCAAGTTATTTACAGAAAGTGATTATTGGTCAGATTGTATATATAGAAAATGTGGAAGGATTTCTTCTATATCTTCTAAGACTGTTTATAGATGAGTTTTAGATTCATAGTAAGTTCTGGGAGAGTGCAGAGATTTCTTTTATGTATCTTGTGCCTTCACAAATGCACCACCTTGCTCACCCCCTTCTTGGCAGATGGCAGGTGTCTTCCAGTTACTAAGCATGACTCATACGCCATTATAACTCTGGGGTCTTAGTATAGGGCTTGCTTTTTGTTTTATATGACTGATGAGCTTTGAAAATGTACAATGCCACTCATTCATAATTCTGGTGACATATAGAGAATTTTTTACAGCTTTACTCTCTGTGCAGTGTCCCACTTCTCCTGACCCTCACCAAGCCCTTGGCAACCAATAATCCTTGTAGTATTTCTACAGTTTAACCTTTCCCATAATATTAGTAAACGTTTTGGTGCACTAGCAAATAGCCGAGGCAATCAACTTACAAAGGAAAAAAGTTTATGTTGACTCACAAGTTTTACAAGTTTCAGATCACAGTTGGCTGGCCTTCTTGTTTTGGAGCTTGCGGCAAGTCAATACATCACGGTGGGGAATCCATGGGAAGTAAAGCTGCTTATCTTATAACTGGGATGCACAACAGAAAGTATTGGGTTTCTGCAGTCCCCTCCAAAGCCTGTCTCCAGTGACCTGAATACTTCCCATTAGTCCTCAACCCTCCAGGGTTCTACTGCTTCTCAGCTGGCTTATCAAGCCTTTCCTTTATGGGTTTCTGGGGACTATTCCCAATTTAAACTGTAGCAGCTACATAATTGCAATCAGTTAATGTATGGCATTTCTAGACTGGCTTCTTTCACTTAGTAATACACATTTAAATTTCTTCCATGTCTTCTTAGTGTTGAGTTACTGTCCCTTTGTACATGTTCCATAATTTGTTAGTTCACTCACCTGTTGAAGGACATCTTGGTTGCTTTCAGATTTTGACAACTATTAATACTAAGATCAAGAGTTGTATGATAATATTATGTGGACATATTTCAAAGTGCATTAGATAAATACCCACTGCAAAAATGGCTACTGCATTTAGTGTCTTAATTTCTTCTGTTGCTGTGATAAAATACTCTGCCAAAAGCAACTTAACAGAAAAGGAGCTAATTTTAGCTCTTCCAGGTTATAGTCTACCATGGTGGAGAGAAACCAGGTGTGATGGTTTGTATATTCTTGGCCCGGGAAGTGGCACTATTAGGAGGTGTGGCCTTGTTGAAGTAGGAATGGCCCTGTTGGAGTAGGTCACTGTGTCGCTGTGGGTGTGGGCTTTAAGACCCTTATCTTAGTTGCCTGAAAGCCAGTATTCTGCTAGCAGCCTTCAGATGACGATGTAGAACGCTCAGCTCCTCCTGCACCATGCCTGCCTAGACACTGCCATGCTCTTGCCTTGATGATAATGGACTGAACCTCTGAGTCTGTAAGCCAGCCCCAATTAAATGTTGTCCTTATAAAACTTGCCTTGGTCATGATGTCTCTTCACAGTAGTAAAACCCTAACTATGACACCAGAATATCAAAAACTAAGTATTCACAGTCTGTCTGCAGTCAAAAGAGAATGTAATCATGCTACAGCTCGGCTTCTTTCTCTACTCTTATATAACGCAGGAGCCCTAGGGCTGGGAAATGGTACCGCCCGCAGTGGACAAGTCTTCCAACCTCAATATAATTAAGTTAATCTCCCATAGATATCCTCAGAAACCTAACTCCTAGGGGATTCTAGATTTTGAGAGTTAAGACTAACCTCCACAGCTACAGGTCCCCGGGGGATTCCGTGATGGCTGTGGGGCTCCGAAAGAGGGAAGACCGGGCATGAGTGTCTGCGTTTTCCCCACTCTCCTGGCCAGTGCCTCCCAGGACGCAGGACGCAGGGCTGACAGCTGTCCCGGCTTCGTGGTGCAGGCCTCGGCTGATCACTGTCATGGGAGAGGGTCACAGCCCTGGGAGGTGCCTCCTGCGCGCGTGCCTGATGCTTGTTGCTCTAGAGCCAGTGGGCACAGGTTGGGCCCAGAATGACAGCTCCCAAGATTGACCAGGCAGTTGAACCAACAAACATTAAGACTGTCAGAGAAGCCCGGCTTTCCGGGCCTATTCTTATAAGCTGTGAGCAGACAATTTGATCTCACAATGTAGCCCTGGCTAGCCAGGAACTCAATATGTATAGACCAGGCTGTCGTAGTGCTTGGATTAAAAGTGTATGCCACCATGTCCAGTCTTCACAGCTGATTTTAAAGCTGGCCGGAGACGCTTTGAAGTGCAAGCGGAGCAGTGAAGAGCGCCTCCCTGAAGCCTTGCGGAACAGCAGCCTGCACCTGGGAGGGCCAACTCGCCTTGCAGGTGTTCGTCAATCTCTGGGAGGCAGAAGGCCTCAGAGGAGAATTAAGAGAGATTCAGAGCAGCTGGATGTGAAACAGGCCGACTGATAAGCCCGGCCTCTCAGCACCCAGCCCGCCTGCTAGGATGGTCCTCATGAACGCCCCTCCAGTGGTGGCCCTCCATGCAGATGGGAGGGAGGCCTTTGACCAGCTCAGGAGCTTCTGCTCTCCAGACTGCTTCTCAGAGTCTAAAGGGGACACCTCCTGGGCTTCAGGGTACAGGTGCACATAGGCACGCTGCAGGGAGACCGAGGCTGCCCTGGGCATAGGCCATCAGCGCGTCACACAAAGAAGCCAACGTGCAGAGAGGTCCCGGGACACCAGGCTGGCCCCCAAGCCTGCTGTGTGCAAAGAGCGGCCAGAGTTACCCGCCTCTGGTCTTGTGGCAAACCGCAGCGCCCTGGAGAAAGATGAAGCTGGGAGACATGGTCCCTTGGAGCAGGATTCTGACAGTGACGACTCCGTGGACCGGGACATTGAGGAGGCTATCCAAGAGTACCTGAAGGCAAGGGGTGGGGCTTCTGAACCTGTGTCCCAAGATGCCCCCTCTATCGCAGAGCCCGCCCACAGCAGTACCCTGCCCATCCCATGTCCCCCACAGCTCATTCCTGGCTCAAGTAGTGTTCCTGTGGGAGCCAGTGAAGACCAGGGCTCCACCTCCCCAGCCAGCACGAGCAGCGAGGACTCCTTCGAACAGAGCATCCGAGCTGAAATAGAACAGTTTCTTAATGAGAAAAGACAGCATGAACGCCCGAAGTGTGATGGGTCTGTGGATAAAAAATCAGACCCAAACGACAGCCCTGCCAGACCTAGAGGGAACCGAGAAACCTCAGCCAGGGCAGCTCCCAGGTTAGCAAAGATGAGCACACAGCCGAGAAACTTCCAGCCTAAGCTCACCACAGAGCCTGAGACCCCAGTGAGCACAAAGATGACTGCCCACAGACCAGGGGCTGCATGGACCAGGCCTGGAGTGAGGAGGAGCATGCCTGCCAGGCGCAGGAAGAGCATCAGGAGCTCAGCCCCAGTGCACCAGGCATCGGACTCCAGCAGTGACGACGGCATTGAGGAGGCCATCCAACTGTACCAGCTGGAGAAAACCAGGAAGGAGGCCAGCAGGGACCCACCTCCAAGAGCCCAGCTGAAAGAGGGAAGTCCTGGCAGGGCCCAGCCAAGTGCCTTGCCTGAAACCCACAGGAGTCCCTCTAGCCAGAAAAAGCTGACAGTTCCAAAGGTTATGGACACCACCCAGGGGGACCTCCACCCTGATCCCCCCCTCTCCAAGCTCCTAACGGATTCGAGAACCTCTGAGCCTCCAGGACACATAGCTGCCGAGAGTGACGCTGTGCACCAGGCCTCACGCCTAGCAGTCACATCCATCGAACTGATGTGCGCAGAAGCGATCCTGGACCTCTCCAAGACCATCTTGTCAGCCTCCATGGGAGGCAGTGACAGGTCTCCATCCAGGACCCCACCCTTTTGTCCCCAACCCATGCCTCCCTGCTCCAAAGGTGACAGCAGCAACGCTGATAGTGATGACAGCATCGAGCAGGAGATCCAGAGGTTTTTGGCCCTCAAGGCACAAGTAGGAAGTTCTCAGCCTGCCCAGGGTCCTCTGTCCTCGCCTGGCCCCAGTGGCCAGCCTAGCATCCCCAAGGCCCCTCCTGCTAAAATACCAGATCTCCCTCAGGGCTGCAAACAGAAACGGAGAGGTGGAGGCAGCACTACAGTGCCCAAGAAAATAAGGGAGGGTAGAGAAAGTGCCCAGGATGCTGACCACATCCGGGGGAAGGTTCATTCTAACCGTGATGGGTGGGACATTCTCGGGCAGAGCAAAATCACAGAGACTCCAGGAGGAGAGGCTGAAGCCAAGGAGCAGCCTGTCACTTCCAGGACAGTTGGGCTCAGTGATACACACCTATCACAAGGCCATGGGACCCTCGGGAAGGCCAGTGAGAAGGAGAGCTCTGAGGATAAGAGCAGTTCTCTGGACAGTGATGAGGACCTGGACATGGCCATCAAGGACTTGTTACGATCCAAGCGCAAGTTTAAGAAGAGGTGCCGAGACCCACGGGCTTCCCGTAAGAAGGTCAGTTTTGGCAGCGCAGAGACTCGGTGTGGGGAGAAGCTGAGCAACCTTCCGGGGGACTGGAAGGGCCACAGACAGCAGGCATTGCGGAGCCGTCTGCCCAAGTGCAGAGGGGACAACAAAGACGGCCCAGGAAGCCCAGGAAGCGCCTTCAGCAGCTCAGCAGAGAGGGCGAAGCTGGGTGGCACCAGGGGCGAGGATGCAACCCCCGCCGTTCTCCCCAGGAGGAAAAGTGCAGAAGGGGCTCTTCCCTCTAAGGACACAGGAGCCAGCGGCCACCACCCTTCAGCCTCCAGCCCCACATCTGAGGACAGCACAGTGGACAGTGACGACAGCATTGAGCTGGAGATCAGGAGGTTTTTGGCAGAAAAGGCCAAGGAGTCTACACACAATGCAGAACGTCAAGGGGACCATGCCAAGCCGAAGATGCCCTGTAGGAAAAGAGCCAACCCTGGAGTTGCAGCCTGGAGTGTGCACACAGAGCCAAAAAGCCAGGGGAACCCCACTGCTGGCCCAAGGAAGAAGAGGCCCAGAGAGAGCTCGGACACAGGCAACCAGCCTCTTGAGCCAGACTGGGAGGGGCTCCCTCCATGCTGAGCAGGCCACCCGCCTCACCACTGCCCTGGGCCGGCGCGAGCCAGCTCTACCCAAGAACACCCGCAGGAACAGCTCTGCCAAAGCATCTCCACCAAGCAGGAAAAGTGCTAACGTTCACAAAGACCATGGCCTATAGGGAAGCCAGACTGCAATGGCAGAAGGTGTGTTCAGTCAGCTGCCCAGTTGTGTCAAAGTGGGGGCCGAGGCTGGAAGTGCCGAGGGACCTTTCACCTGGACTATGGCAGTCCGAACTTGCTAACCCCCAACCCTGGATCACAGGCTGACCTTACCCTCCCTCGGAATGACTTTGCACACTAGATCAGGCTGTCCAGTCCAGGGGTGGGTAGGGAATTCAGGTTAAAGCACAGTGTGGACAGGGGTCTTCTGGGGGAGAAGGAAAAGGAAGCCCCACCACAGGCTTGGGGCCCACCCAGCCTCTCCTCAGGCCCCAGGAAGAGCCCGCCTTTCCTCTCCACCCGGCTCTTTCACTTCCGGAAGAATGTTTCCTGGGGGGTAGGGGCAAGCAGGCTGGCCTCTTCAGCCCCAATCTGAGCCTACCTCTGCAGGGCCCAGTGTTCTCTATCTTCAGGGAGACCCATCCTGGTCACAGCCCTTTATTTGGAAGCCCACACTTGCTAATGGAGGACACTGGGAACTGGCTAAGCTGGAAGGCTTGAGGACCCTGAGACGACAGGACTGGAGGGATTCTGGCTCTGAGGACAAAGTTCTAGACCTGAGATATCTGCACAGGGTTGGCAGGGAACAGCAGGACCAGGAGACCTTAGGCAGCGATGCCAGCGAATTCAGTGACACTGCCATGGAGGATGGGGGCAGTGCCACAGTGAGCAGTAAAGGCCTCAGGTTGTGACAGGCATGCCGTGGCTCTTGTCATAGCTGTGGGAAGCAGTGTCCGTGTCTTGTCTGATGTGCTGTGTGTGCATGTCTGTCTGTGTGTGCCTTTGTGTATGTGTATGTGTGTGCCTGTGTGTGTACCTTTGTGTGTGTGTGCATGTGTGTGTACCTTTGTGTGTGTGTGCCTTTGTGTGTGTGCACCTTTGTGTGTGTGTGCGTGTGTGTGTGCCTTTGTGTGTGTGCATGTGTGTGTACTTTTGTGTGTGTATGCATGTATGTGTACCTTTGTGTGTGTGTACCTTTGTATGTGTGTGTGCATGTTTATGTACTTTTGTGTGTGTGTGCATGTGTATGTGCCTTTGTGTATGTGCCTTTGTGTGTGTGTGTGCCTTTGTGTGTGTGCCTGTGTGTGTGAAGCAGCATAGGGTGGATGACAGTTAAAGAGCAAAAATTGGGTCCCTTCCATGCAGCCCCCCCCCCCATATAAATATGTACACTAACTTCAAATTACATTTTATTAATGAATGGGTGTTGTAGGGTTTTGGTAAATGATTTTAAAAGTGCTGTAAGAAATACTTTTTGAAAATGTTGTTCAGTCTTGCTACAATTCTCTGTGGTCTCAGTGCATGTGTGGTAGATGAGTAAACACTTGGTTCTAACAGTCCATGTGAGTGTCAGAGACAGAGGCTGGAACTGTTCACCATTTGCTAGTGTAAATATTCAGACCTGGAGTAGCTAGCTACGTTGGAAGTGTTAATGTGGTTGAGGTTTCAGGACACCAGTGGGACAACGGTGTCCCTGGCCAGAGGCTGTCTCTGGATTCTGTAGTCGTGGCCTGTAATTAGAAAACATTTCAAAGCACAACAGCTAGCAAATAGTTAACCAACCATCCTCTGTCTAGTGTGGGAATCGAGCTACTGGCTCTGTAGCTTAGCTGAGCCCAGATCATCCAGTATCCAGTAGCTGGGGGATTCTAACATCCATATAAACCCCTTCATATGAGAGCTACAGATTTGCTTTTAATCATGGCTCTAAAAGATGCCATGATTAACATATTAATCATAAATAAAACCTATTCCTTTTGATTGTCCTGTTCTTGATGTATGTATGGGTGAGTAGTGAGGCCATAAGATGGTGTGGCCCCCAAATACCTTAGCTGCCTGTGATGGTGAGCCCCAGCCCTGGAAATAGTGAGGACAAACCCTCCCCACACTTGCTGTGTATGACTCAAAGCCCAGCTGTGTGTGACCAATGATAACACCAGCAGTCTGCATGGCTTTCTGCAGCCCTGCCTCTACCCAGGAGAAAGAAGGGCCTGGCCAGTGCTGAGGCCAGGCTGCAGGCATTGGGGTCCTGGGAGTTAGGCAGATTGACACCACCTTGATGCTGAGGTGCCTGTGGCAACTGGGAACTGAAGATGTGCTGGACCCCAGATGTGAGGTGTACATCTGTGTTGTGATTACACCTATCTCCCATGAGTTCTGTAGCTCAGTGTACTGGATTACTGCGTGTCTGCTTTGTGGCTGAATTCTGTTGGTATTCTAACACGGAAGTGAGTTTTCTATTGAACTCAGGACCTCTGGTAGAGCAGTCAGTGCTCTTAACCGCTGAACCATCTCTCCAGCCCCAGAAGTTTTTATTTTAATGAAGACCTCTTTTTCAATTATTTCTTTCACAACTTGAGCCTTTGTTATCATAACTTAAAAACTTACTGTACCTAAAGTAATTTAGATTTTTCTCAAATGTTATCTGTAGCTGTTCTTTTGCTACTTTGTAGGTTCTTTTTTCTTTCACCCCTCTCCACCCCTCCCACCCCTCTTCTTCCACCATTTCAACCCCCTAACACTAGATAGGAGAGAGAAAAAGGATAGAGGGGAAAGGGGGCGATGTTATTGTTAGACTACTTCCTGATGATTTGGAGTGCTGAGTTCCTTGGGGAAAATTTGATCTTCTTCTTCTTCTTCTTCTTCTTCTTCTTCTTCTTCTTCTTCTTCTTCTTCTTCTTCTTCTTCTTCCTCCTCCTCCTCCTCCTCCTCCTCCTCCTCCTCCTTCTTCCTTTGCACACAACTACTTAACAAATTGCAGCCAGCACCCCACCAACATTTATATACCTTCAGAAGAGTCTCCAGAATTCCAAACATCACACAATTGCAGAAACTGTCTGCCACTGGCAAAATCATGCCCCTGCTAGAGCACTAGGCAAATCATACTGCTCAGCTGCTGTGGACAGTCTGAAGCAGCCTTACATCCTACACCTGGGACTGAAACAAAAACATCTTCCTATAATATTTGTTCTTCAAAAAAAAATTCTCACTACAGTTATCTTTTAAGACTTTGATGGTTTTTCACTTAATATTGAGGTCTGTGATCCATTTTGAATTAAATATTGTGAAAGGTGCATAGCGTCAGTGTTAACATTTAATTTCTACATGCAGATGTCCTAGCACAAGTTGATGAAAAAAACACCATTTTGTTTTTGCAAAACCTTTGAACCTAAGTCCCCACTCTTCAGACCTTCAGATGAAAACTTCTGTATTAAAGAACTTGATGGCCTGTTGACGATAGTCAACTAAATTTTGTCATTTAGATACATAATTAGAACTTCTTTGAAGCTTTATTTCTTTGTAATGGAGCCCTCTCTATATAAAAAAATGAGTAGGTAATATTTAGGTTATTATCAATGCATTCTGAAGATAAAACCTAAGATGATAAGACCAGGACTTTCCTATAACCAGAGTGATGTATCATTCATTGTTCAAACTGAGACAGTTGAAAATAAGAGGAAGGTGTTATTGGTAATTATTCCAGGATAACAAGCACAAACCAGGCTCACCTTAGGCAAAGTGGAACCATCGCCCCTAACCAAAACCAGCTACAAGTACATCATAGAAAGGCTCTTCCAGAATTCTGGTTTTGAAGAAAAGGAAAATTTAACAGAATTAAATTGTAAGGAAGCATGGAAATAAAGGGAAAGTCAGGGAAGGGAAAGAGGACCGTTGCCTGTGAGACAGTTAGAGCTTTGGCTTAAGGGAAATATTCTCTTCTACAGAACTAAGCTGTATTGTATCTACAAGGCTCCCGTGCTTCATTCTGTCATCTTCTCTTTTTCTCTCGTGTGTGCTTTCCAGGTATGACCTTAAGGACACCAGTAAAATCACGCTGGTTGATATAGAGCTGATAGCTGCCATGGGTCCTCCAGGTGGCGGAAGGAATGCCGTCACCCCCCGCTTTATTCGACATTTCAACATCTGCACTATCAATACTTTCAGTGACGAAACCATGGTCCGCATTTTCTCATCAATCATGGCGTTCTACCTTAGGACTCATGGTTTTTCTCCAGAGTACTTTGTACTCGGACACCAAATAGTCAATGGGACTATGGAGGTGAGCAAGTAATACAGACACGCTGTTCCCTTGTTTCCACCCACAGATCCTGGTCAGATGCTTTTCTAGCAGGAAGATCATGGATTTGGAAGCCGAGAATCTAACTGGTGTTGAGCCCTGGCTGCTGTCCATAGGTGGATCTCCCGGAACAAGCAATCAGACCTTTTGGAGGCCCAATTATTTAATCACTAAAATGACATACAATTCATGTGTAAGGAATTTCCCCATAGCCAGTAGCTGCCACATCATAAGCATTTTCTTGATAAGGTTGTGTTACACTGTGGTATTTGTCATTGCATTTTCTCTTTTCTATCTATCTTCCCTCTTGTTCTTCATAACTTTAAAGGAAGGAAGGAAGGAAGGAAGAAAGAAAGAAAGAAAGAAAGAAAGAAAGAAAGAAAGAAAGAAAGAAAGAAAGAAAGAAAGAAAGAAGCCATAAACTTATATACACATTACTTTCACTCAGACCAACACATTGCTGTGAAAAACAAGAGCATGTAAGGATGGGAGTGAAGGCCCAGGCCCATGTGCTCAGAGGCACCTGGTGTGCTCGGGTGTATTACCTGCCCTCCCTCAGAAGCTAGGACAGCCTCCCATCCAGTGACACAAGGGAAAATGCACTTAAAGGAAGTTAAGTGACAACCTCACCAAACTAAGCTCTCAGAAGCTCGACAGAGAGGGGTCTGGGTACAAGGAAAATCTTTCAAGATGCCTACATGGGCCTCCAACTGGGCCATGTCTTCTCATTTCTCTAACTTTCTGATGGTGCTACTGTGCTGTGAGACCATCATGAGATCAGAGCCCTCTTCTGTCATGCAAGCCTTGAATATGATTGCCATTGGCAGGGGCATTTCAGACTCAAATGATGACTGAGTAGAAGATTTATTCTACCACAAGAAAGTGCTTTTATTTGTAAAATGTAATATTTCAGATATTACTTGGAATGAGTTGTTGGGCCTGGCCAGGTAGAAAAGATACTTTTTTTTCCTCTTGTTGAAGCATGGAGAGACCTACCATAAGTAGACGTTGGGACAGGGGATGAATTACAAAACACATCCAAATGAAAAATAATGTCATCATTCTTTTTGTCAGGATATATTTTGAACTTAATTAACCTTCTTTTAAAAAAATTATTGACTTTCTTACAATGAATGAAGCACTCAGGTTAAAAAAAATACTTTGTTTCTGCATTCTGCCAATTAAGATAGAAAGAGGAAGAGGAACCAGAGTCTAAGAGGAAGAGAGGAAGGGAGAAAACTGATTGGTTAATGTTACTGGTAATTTAAAAAATGTGATTTGAAGTGGTATAGAGTGAGTTACCTGGTTTTGGTTCCTATTACAATTTTAAGCTGCCTAGTAACTTTCAGCTCATCTGTAGTGGAATAACTATAACAAATGGCAAGTAGAATAAGATCAAATGGAACCTAAGTTAAGGCTATTAAGTTCACCCAACTTAGTGGGACCTGGTTTAGTGCTATAGAGCGAAGTAAACATGTACTCCATGCTACATCAATATATACACATTTCCAAAGCGATAGAATCTAATAGGATAAGTGAAATATTATTTATATTATTTTGTTAGGACTGTCAATCATAAGCATTTTATTTTTGAACTGTTGCATTTTTTCCTTCACAGATATATAAACAATCTATAGGAAATCTTTTGCCCACTCCTGCTAAGTCCCATTATACTTTCAACCTGCGTGATTTCTCACGTGTCATCCAGGGTTGCTTGCTCATTGAGAAAGATGCTGTAGAGAGCAAGCACACTATGATCCGCCTGTTTGTGCATGAGGTTCTCCGCGTGTTCTATGATCGCCTTATCAATGATGAAGATCGGAATTGGCTCTTCCAATTAATTAAAAATGTCATAAAAGACCACTTTAAGGAGTCATTTGATACTGTCTTTAGTCCTCTGCGGAAAGAGAATGCCCCAGTAAGTATACTTAGTAACTAGAAACATCCAGGTTAAAACAGAATTTCAGCAGCTGTTGTAATTAACGAACTTATCTTACAAAAATGCGCTGGGCTTTTATTGAACCTATTTTTTTACCTTTTCTTATGGTGTGTGTTTATCTTGAGATTAGTCTGTAGCAGAACGCATATGATCTAGAGCATGAAACCCTCTATGGTAGCTGCTAGTGAGATGGTACCACCTCTCATAGACTCTTCTTTAACAAAGTCAGAAAGATGAATTTCCAGTCTATAGAAAAAGCATCTGAAGACACTCAGTAGTTAAAAGCACTGATTGCTCTTGCAGAGGACCTGAGTTAGAACCCTACAGCTCTCGTGGCAGCTCACGACCACTTGCAATTCCAGCTCCAGGGGATCTTCTGGCCTCTTCAGGCATAGCACACACATGATATATACCAGCAAAGCACTCATAAAACAAAAATAAATCTTTTGATCTTTTCTTTTTATTGCATAAACCTATCATTTTATGTGTTAACTGCATATACATATTATTTTCTATCTTAATGTTTTAAAAAATTAGATAAGTCAACTATGACATAAAATAAATTTTTGTATTTTTTTTCTTAAATTTATTTTTCAATTTAACTTCTATTCAATAGGTAACTGAAGAAGACTTAAGAAATCTCATGTTTGGGGACTATATGAATCCTGATCTAGAAGGAGATGATCGAGTTTATATTGAAATTCCAGATATTCACCACTTTAATGAAGTTGTTGACCAGTGCTTAGATGAGTATAATCAAACTCACAAAAGAAGAATGAATCTTGTTGTGTTTAGGTACCTCTGCTTTACATTTATGTATGTGCTTGAAACTTTTATTTATAAATTTTGATGAAATATTTAAAACCAAAAAACAATATTAAACACTTGTCATATATATTACCATATAAAATATCAGTAATTTATTAAGTTCTTGTTTCAGCCAGCCCTCCCCTTAGTCTGTAGTACTAAAAAGAAACTCCTGTGGTTTTGGACAGAGTATGGAGGTCAGAGGGCATCCTTGAGGCGCCTGTCCTCATCTTTCCACTTGTTTACAGGACCTCTTTGCCATTGCAGCAAGTCAGGCGAGGTGGCCCCATGAGCCTCTAGAGAGTCTTGGATCTGTGGCTCCCCTCCCCCACCTATGCATTCTGGGAATACAGATGTTTGCACTGTTGCCTCCAAATGTGTGTGTGAGTTCTGGAGAGTCGGATTTAACTCGTTCGGTTTGCGGCAAGAACTCTCCTAACCCTACCTCCTGCACGGTTTTCTTTCTCAGGAAATTTTGTTTACCTATATACTAAACATAGTGTTATAAAATATGTATAATAAAATGATAAGAAAATTTACATGTATATTGCTATAGATAATAACCCTTATGCTTGGCAGGTATGTTCTGGAACATCTATCAAGAATATGCCGCATTCTAAAGCAGTCTGGAGGAAATGCTTTGCTGATTGGGCTTGGAGGAAGTGGTCGGCAGTCTTTAACTAGTTTGGCTACGTCTATGGCAAAAATGCAGATTTTCCAACCAGAAATTTCTAAGAGTTATGGTATGAATGAGTGGAGAGAGGATATCAAGGTAAAACTATGAAGATACCTACAGTGAAAAATGAAAATAGTGCATTCCTTGACTAGTAAAGGGGAGCCACCCTACATAGCTATGAATATTTGAGTAGTTATGCTAATGCTTCCCACTCGGTGCCTGCTGTGAGGGATGAACCTCCTGAGTGCTTTAAGTACATAATCTCATTCCCTACGTACAACACCGTGATAAAGCAGGTATAGCTGTCTCTCTGTTTCACTGTTAAAGACACTGAAGCTAATGGAAAAGATAGGTAACAAGAACAGACTTCCTAATACAAGTTACCATCATTGGCACCGACTCTGTCTTTATCCTAGTCTGAGAAGATTTATTTCATGTGAATACATGCTTTCCATAAGGTCATGTACAGACAGCCACAGCTGCTTTGAGTTCATGAGTGCAACAGTCCTATCTTTTGCAAAAAAAAAAAAAAAGCCAGTATCTCACACAGTCATCCCCAACTTCTGGCTCTTACAGTCTTTCCGATCCCGCCTCTGTGATGCAGGACACGCCTAGGGAGAAGCGGGACATGGTTTTCTGTCTGAAGCTGAGCTTCCACTGTCACTTACTCTCTGCAGCTGCACTAGTTGTGAGTCTGTTGATGATCATCCACTGCAATAAGAGAATTCTCTAATGAGGGACGAGAGCAAAACTAATCTGTGGGTGAAAGGATAAGTGTTTATAAGGAAGTTTAATGCTATCTTAGTTAGGGTTTCTATTGCTGTGATAGAACACCATGGCCAAAAGCAAGTTGTGGAGGAAAGAATTTATTTGGCTTATACTTCCACAGCATGGTCCATCATCAAAGGTCAGGACAGGAACTCAAACAGGACAGGAACCTAGAGACAGGAACTGATGAAGAGGCCATGGAGGGGTGCTGCTTATTGGCTTGCTTCCCAGGGTTTGCTCAGTCTGCCTTCTTATGGACTATCAGCCCAGGAGTGATGCTGCCTACACAGGCTGGGCCCTCCTACATCAATCACTAATTAAGGAAATGCTCTACAGGCTTACCTATAGCCTGATTTTATGGAGACATTTTTTTTAATTGAGGTCCTTTCCTCTCAGATGACTTTGCTTGTGTCAAGTTGACATAAAACTATCCAGCACAAACGCTATATCCACTTAGCAAAAATAACACTTTTAGGTTATTTTCCCTTAGGAAAAAAATCACCTTCCCAAGCAAGGATTCTTGGCCAAGTTTACAGTACCATGTATGAGTTCCTTCCTGCAGCTCAGGCCTTGAAACCAATCACAAAATGATTGGTTGTCTCCCACACCCCATAATATTCATGCCATTGTTGCACCGGGCATTGCAGTTCAGAGGATTCACACTAAGTAAGACAGTTGATGACCTTTTCTCTCACAGCAGCCTACAGAACACCTTCCAGTTACTATGAAAGCTATTTAAGGGGAAAGTTTCCAGTCATTTCTAGGGCTGACAATCAGGTCTGGCCGGGCGGTGGTGGCGCACGCCTTTAATCCCAGCACTTGGGAGGCAGAGGCAGGCGGATTTCTGAGTTCAAGGCCAGCCTGGTCTACAAAGTGAGTTCCAGGACAGCCAGGGCTACACAGAGAAACCCTGTCTCGAAAAACCAAAAAAAAAAGAGCAGTGGCAATAGCCTGTGCTGGTTTTTTCCTTTGTGTGTGTACAGGGTTCCCTGTGAAGCCCATGCCTAACAACTCCAAGGGAGGTAACTCATCCCAGACCCTGGGCTTTTTGTTTGATAACCTAAGGCTACTGGGAAAAACATTGTCATATCACTTAATTTTAATCCTGACTATATCTAAAAATTTCCTCAAAAGTTCTTGAAATTTTAAGAGTCAGTTTTAACAGACCTATGCAAGTCAGCTCTATCATACTACTTAAGTCCATATTTTTAATTTCAGGAATTTTGCTTGCAATTGGTCAAAAACAAAGAAAAATAACTCAAGCTAACTTAAATAGAGGAAGTTTTTGGTTTACAGGACTTAAATGTTCAAAGGTATATAGTCATTTAACAGGACTCAATTTAAGGACCCAAATTCGAAATTTCTCTATATTCCCTGGCAGTGTTCTCTATTTGTCTTTCTTCTTCAGCTAGTTCATTCCATGAGGCAACACAGTAGTACTTAGTACTACTGGTCTTTGTAAGCACCCTTCTCAGTACAACAAAGACTGTATTTTAAGTCCATCTCAGTCCTCAAACTAACAGTTTGACTGAGTCCTTCTTAATCACGTGTCTTCTGAACCAATTGTTGTGTCTAGGAACTTGAGGGCACTAAGTAGTTTGGGTTTTCCACCTACAGTGTGGGAGAAATGGAGTTCTTGATTGACAGCCCCAGCAGAATCAATGTACCCTTACATCAAAGTGTGAAAAGAAGGGGAAAGCAAACCCAGCCCAAGTCCACCGAATTCTGCTTATAAGTACATTTTCTCTTTAAGACCTTGTTGAGAAATGTTGGTGTGAAAGGCCAGAAGACAGTCTTCCTGATCACAGACACTCAGATTAAGGAGGAAGCTTTCCTGGAAGATATCGACAGTGTGCTCAACACCGGTGAAGTTCCTAACATTTTTGCAGCAGATGAGAAGCAAGAAGTGATGGAGGTAAATGCTCTGGGGCTAGTCCTGCTCTCCGCACAGGGATTCCTTTTATCACGAAAACTTTTTTCTGCTTTTCAGGAGAAATGTAACTTATACAATTAAGCAGTTAAACATAGCTTATACAGTTTAAAGTATATTAACTTTAATACATCATCTGGGTAAATTTTAAATTCTAGCACAGCTGTGAGTCAGAAATTAGTTTGTAATTATTACCTTCATAAATTAGCAATTGTTTTTGGTAGCCAGACTTTGGTTACTTTGTAGATTCTTCTATCTCCTACCCCCTAACACTAGATAAGGGAGAAAAAAGCATACCATGGAAAGGGGGTGATGTTGTTAGACTACTTCCTAATGATTAAGAGTGTTGAGTTCCTTGGGGCAAGTTTGATCTTCATTGTCAGGATGTCTAATTTCTTATTATTATTCCTTCTTTGCACATTACTACTCAACAAACCATGTCCAACAGCAATCACCAACCAACCAACAGCAATCACCAACCAACCAACAGCCACCCTGTCTTTCTGGGCCCTAGCATTTATATACCCACTGGAAAGTCCCCAGAATTCCCAGCATCACACAATTGCTAAAGCTATCCACTAGCAAAATCACGCCCCTGCTAGAGCACCAGGCCAATCATAGTCAACTGCTGTGGACAATATGAAGCAACCCCATATCCTACACCTGGGACTAAGACAAAACCACATTCTTATATTTTTTATATTTTTCAAAGAAGCCAAAACTCCAAAATTGTCACTATAGCTTTATATGTTTGGTAATATTCAGCATGCTTATGACTGATTAGAATTCAATATCATCTCTTAAACTGATATAAGAACCAGAGCTGGGTGCAGTGGCATACACTGCTAATCTCAGCACCCAGGAGACTGAAGCAGAAGGATCAAGAGTTTGATTACAGCTTAGACTACATTTTGAAATGCTATCTCAAAAGTAAAATAAAGAAATAAACAATAGACAAAGGAAGAAAGAAACTAATCCTACTCGATTCATTGTATGGCTTTCTGCTGCCCAGTATAATATTCAAAAGTCTTAATAAAACTCTTTTCAGCCGGGCGGTGGTGGCGCACGCCTTTAATCCCAGCACTTGGGAGGCAGAGGCAGGCGGATTTCTGAGTTCGAGGCCAGCCTGGTCTACAGAGTGAGTTCCAGGACAGCCAGGGCTACACAGAGAAACCCTATCTCGAAAAACCAAAAAAAAAAAAAAAAAAACCTCTTTTCTTAAAGTTCTATTTCATATATATATATATATATATATATATATATATATATAGAGAGAGAGAGAGAGAGAGAATTATCTAGAACTGTATGCTATATATAATTTTATATGTATTTACGAATACATATTAAAACTATAAAAAAGAGTTTTATATCTATTCTTTATATACACTAATTCTAATGTATGTGTGTTTATGAATGATATAAATAAAAGTCAGGTCTTGTGAGCTAATTGGCAAAATACAATGGTGTAGCACCTACCACTGTCAGCTGTCAGATACTTTGATCCCCATTTCTATGACCTCCTCCTTATTGACTACAATTACTTTTATCTTACTACTCATATCTGGCTGTTTCCACCCAGAGTGAAATGGATGAACCTCGTAGTCTAGGCCCTCTCCTTTTGCCTTGTATGGAGTAGGAGCATAGATAGCAGTTCCCCTACATAGAGCTATAGTGAGTGAGGGAAGCATGTACATGGTGTCAGACACTTAGAAACCCTTTGGTAAGTGGTATGTTACTAGTTTGTGACCTGGGCTGAAAAAGAAAAAAGTGTTTTTGTTTTTACCGGAGCAATACTGGGGATATCATGAAGACACCTCATGAATGATGATGTCCCCAATTCATAGGAAGAGCCCAATCTTCACATTTCCATACAGAGAATAGTCACCAGTGGGGAATGAGATTTCCTTAGCTTTCCCAGACTTTCCTGCTTGCTTTAGCCATTAACTTTCTATTGTTATTTTATTAAACGTTTCACTACTTCACTATTTTATTTTAAATTTGCATATTTTATGTACACCTTTAAAATGTCCTGTTTTTGTTTATATGTATGAGAGTGTGTGCCAGTGTCTGCCTCAGATCCCCTGGAACTGAAATTACAGACACTTATGAGTCACAGACATGAATGCTAGGAACTGTGGTCCTCCAGAAGGGCAGTGAGTGCTCTTAAAGCATCTCTCAAGCCCAGTGGCCCTCATTCTGGGCCTTGGGACCCCTTTGAGAGTCACACATCAGATATCCTGTGTTATCAGGTATTTGAATTTTAATTTATAACAGTAGCAAAAGCTATGAAGTAGTAATAAAATAATTTTATTGTTGGGGTCACCACAACGTGAGGGACTATTAAAGAGCTGCAGCATTAGGAAGGTTGAGAACCACTGCTCCAGTCCCTGTGTAGATCTTTGAGATGAGATCTCTCTATGTTGCTCAGGCTGGGCTCCAAGTGCCTGGGACCAAGCCGTCTTCCTGCCTTAACCGTCTGAGATCCGAGGAGTTCCAGGTGTAGATCCAAGCTCACATATACCTTTGGTTCCTTTAAAACCGGACCTTGCCGACTTAGCTCTGGCTGGTCTCCTAACTCAGCCTACTATGTGCTAGGACACCACGCTAGTGTGCTTCTACCTCGGCACTACTAAGTGCTGGGTGTACACCACCACATCCAGCCTATATATTTAAATATATATGTTTTATTTCTCCTTTAACAATTTTTTACATGTATTCACAATTTCACTATGTATCTTGATTATGTCCATTCACCAATTCCCTTCTCCCTCCTCAGACTCGTCACATAACAATTCTCTCCTTTATGTCTGTCTGTTTGTCTTCTTCCTTCCTTCCTTTCTTTGTTTATTTTTATAAACCGCTGAATCCAGTTACTACTGCCCGCATGCACAAGGAAATGAGGCCATACCTTGGGGCGTGGACGAACTTGAGTGGCCACGCCCCTGACTAAAATCGACTCTTCCTTCTCCAGCAATAATCAGTTGTCAGTAGCACCTCAGCTGTGGGTGACCACTAGTGAGTCTTCCTTTATCCATGCTGGGGTGCCGACTGACTTGACCTTGTACAGGTAATTACAGCTTCTGTGTTCACGAGTGCAAGTCATGGCCAGAAGACAGCATTTCACGACACTCCTCCCTCCGTTCCACGTTACACCCAGTTCAACTTTTCTCCTATGATGCTCTCTGAGCCTTGGGATGGGCGCAGGGTGGGGTGATACAGATGGCCCATGTAGGTCTGTGAACTCAACAGTATTTTATCCAGGCATGAATTTCTGCATTAACCATGGTGTGTGCCAAAAGAAACTTTCTCTGACCAAGGTTGAAAGCAGCCATGACTTTTGAAATGAGCATAAATATTTAGAAGGTAGTTTGACAACAGGCCCATTTAACAAAACAACAGTAGCAGGCTTCCCCTTAGGGTGTATGGCCTCGTGAGCCATGCGCTTTTGACCCAGTTTAAGTACCAGGCATAAATTCCCTCCTGAGCAGCTGGCCTCAGATCCAGACAGAAAGCGTTTGGCCTCCATAGCAGCCATGCTGCTCTCGGACCAGTGGGCATACCTTGCCTCCAGACTACATATTTTTAAACTTAACACAGTAGACTTGGATTCTGTGTATTCTTGCATAACTTGATTGGTTTTTCTTCATTTATTTTATTTTGCTGATCTTACCATAGCACATAATAATGCATCTTAATAGTTGTGTTTTTATTATTTTAGTATGCATACAAACTAACAGGTTTTTCTTATGACATCGTACTTTGCTCATCTCCTTCCTTTGGGCCTTCTCTTCCCTCCAGAAACTCTCCTTTCTGCTCTAAGTTCTACATTTGAGAGAAAATTTTTGGTATTTGATCTATTTTCCTTCCCCCCCCCCCCAATTATGTTCTCATTCTCCTCAACCTTTCTGTAGTCTCCTTTCTCCACATTTCTACTGTACACCATATATATCATATATATTTATGATATATTATAATATATACACATATATATAAAATATTTTTTAAAGGATTTATTTAATATTATATTTAAGTACACTGTAGCTGTCTTTAGACACACCAGGAGAGGGCGTCAGATCTCATTACGGATGGTTGTGGGCCACCATGTGGTTGCTGGGATTTGAACTCAGGACCTTTGGAAGAGCAGTCAGAGCCATCTCATCAGCCCAAAAATCTTGATTTTGCTTATGAGAGAAAGCATGCATTCAATATTTGTCTTTTTGAGTCTCCTTTCACTTTGTTGTTTAAAAAGTTGTGTAAAATCCAGTATAAAGGTTATAAGGATGTTTTGTGAGTTTAGCTAGGTTCTTATTGGTAGACACTGCAGTAGTTTCTATTTTCCCTCTTGAAACCAACGTTGCATTTAGGTCTACATGTACTCTTGATAAATTTTTCTGATTAATTTTACCTGGTAAATTCTTGACAGATTTGATTTTAAATTGTAAAATTATAGTGCAGGCAGAGTTTTTGTAAGCATAAACTGTATCAGAATCATCCCTTTATCATAAAAATAAAATTTTAATGACAGTTAATACAAAGCTGATATTCTAATAGCTGATAGCTGATAATCTCCTTACAGTAGATCTATGTTTATTTACCAGGTTTCTATTCTCTCTTCTGTAGGGTGTCCGTCCAGTAGCTCAGGCCGGCAATAAACATGGTGAACTCAGTCCCTTAGCCCTGTTTGCCTTCTTTGTGAACCGATGCAAAGATAATCTTCACATTGTGGTGGCTTTTAGCCCTATTGGAGATGCATTCCGAAATCGACTGAGACAATTCCCATCCCTCATCAATTGTTGTACTATTGATTGGTTTCAGGTTGGCTTTGTTTTATTTTGTTTTGTTTTGTTTGTAATGAGAGAGCAGAGTTGTTAATTCTAAGAATTTTATCGAAATTTTATTTAAGCTTGACTAATATTCAGCAATCAGTTGACTAAGAATTCATTGCTAATTAGTCATTAGTAATGACTAATATTCATTGATCAGTTAGTATGATGATGGGCATAGTACTTAGGAGAGGCTATAGTACTTACTTACTAGGAGCTGATAAGATGATGTGTTTCCCAGAAAGAGTTCACAGTCTAGACTAGAAGACATGAAAGACAATAAGCAGGGAAAGGAAGAGATATAACACTGATATGCAAAGTGTATACTGAGGAAGAAAGAGAATTTCTAAACTGTGAAGATGAGTCAGTTACATGAAAAGGTGGATGTGGAACTGTAGGATAGTGTGTGTGTGTGTGTGTGTGTGTGTGTGTGTGTGTGTTGAATTAACAAAATATGTAATTACCCATATATATTGTATATAACGGGATTAATACAAATTTCTACTATATAATTTTATGTCAACTATGTATTATAATTTCTTGTTAAATAACTAAGTCTTCCCTTTGAGGGGGGGGGAGAGAGAGAGAGAGAGAGAGAGAGTGTGTGTGTGTGTGTGTGTGTGTGTGTGTGTGTGTGTGTGTGTGTGTGTGTAGAGGGAGGATTATGAATGGGTTTGGTTCCCATGATCATGGAGCCTTACAAGATCTTCAGTCCACAAAGTGGAAGCCCTGAAGAGTCAGTGCTACAGTTCTAGTTTGAAGGCTGTGAGGCTCAAGACCTTGAAGAGCTCATGTTTTGAGATCTTCTGAATTCTGGAGCCAACAATAAAACCAATATGCCAGCCTGAGGGCAGGCAGGCAGAGAGGCTAAGTTGTCCCTTTATTTGGAAGAAGGGCAACACTGTTCTTTGGTTCAAGACTTCTGATTAAAAGAGGCCTGCTGACATGAGGGTGGTGGGTTGTGCCTTTGGGAAGCAGAGGCAGAGGAGGATAGCTGGAGCTACACAGAGAAACCCTGTCCTGAACCCCACATGCACCCCAAAGGGAGGACCTTAAAATTCACACTGCCCTAAAAGGAAAAATTACAAGCATCTTGTTGAAACTGAATGAAAGGAAATCTGGAAAATATTCCAACGAAAAGTAAAGAAGCACAAACTGTTTAATTAAACATTTAAAATGTTGGTTGTCAAGTATCATTGTAGTCACTCCTTGCTTCCATGGGTTTTATTTCTGTCAAGGGTTGAATAGCAGCCAGTAACAGATAAAGGAGTAAATGATGTGTGAGGTATTGATCAGTGTGCTCTGAAGGTAACACTCACCTGTATAAATAACAGGAGAAGGTTGTTCTAGAAAGAGCATTCTGGGAAGAACGTTATGATAGTCTGGGGCATAAGTATAAAGGAAGTGAGAAAGTGAACCACGTCAAGGTCTGAGAAAAGAGGGTTCTATCTGGTCAGAGGAAATAGCAAGAGAAAGGTCCAGGAGCAAGAGCACGATTGGCATAGTTCAGGACAAAGCAGAAGAAAGCACTTCACTGAGGCAGAAAAGATCTGCTAAAAGACTTCAGTTTTGGATGTTATGATAGGGATTATGAAGGACTTCCAGTGACAAATTCTAATTAAAAAGGGTTTTCCCCTCTTTCTCATATGGGAGAAGAGGCTAGTGGATATTGAGCAGACAGTTAGCATTGTTTACAGAGAACATGCTAAAATCAAGATGACTAACGGACAGCCACATAGAGGGGTGGAGAAGGGGATAATTATGTTCTTAATATGCAACATGCCATTAGTCCTTATCGTGTGTCCTTGTTTTCATTTTAATGTATAAAAAAAAAATCTAAGAAGCATCAGGTCCTCAGTCTACTTGATCCTCATTAAACCCTAACCTCTTCATAGCCCTAAACACTTGCCCATGTGACGTCACAATGAAATGCCCACACTGAGGCTTCTCATCTTTAATACATTTTTCTTCCTCTTTCCAGCCATGGCCTGAAGATGCTCTTGAACGTGTTGCTGTGAATTTCCTAGAAACTGTGGAGCTCACTCAGGTTGAGCGACAAGAGATAGTCCCGATCTGTAAACACTTCCATACTTCCATTATGCACCTTTCAGAAAGGTTAATATTTTAAATTGTGCAAATGCCTTGTATTTTCCACAAAAGTCCAACATTTTGGTGTTATTTCTTTGTCTTCTAATTTTTCTGGTTATTTAATTAATTAAACCCTCAGATAGCAAACAATAAAAAGGGAGAATTTATTATGAAGATCCAAGAATGCCTCACAAAGATCTGGAAAATGAGCAGAAGTTAGAATCTGTTAAAAACATACAACTGTTTTCTGATATGTATCACTGTGTATGTTCTAACTATCGATCATTAACCCTTGTCTCTAGAGGCATGAACTTAAGTCATACATCTAGAGTCAGATACCAAGCACACTTGGCTTGGACAGTGGTGCCAAGCAGTGTGCTGTAGTCTGCATCCTTGTATATCCCTGTGTGCCCTTCCATGTATATGATATACCAGTCTTATACATTCAGTCAGCATGTGGCATACAGTGTAACTCATGCTTGTCACTTGTCCCATTTGCAGTCTCCTTTCCTGAGGCTTGCCTACCTCGTACAATAGTCGAGTGTCTAGTACATTCAGTCAGCATGTGGCATACAGTGTAACTCATACTTGTCACTTGTCCCATTTGCAGTCTCCTTTCCTGAGGCTTGCCTACCTCGTACAATAGTCGAGTGTCTGGAACCTGCTGGTATATGACACATAGAAAAATAAAGACTGTATCTTTGTTTGCAGTAATTCACCTTTCATAGGCATCCTTGATTTGTGCTTTTTCAACATGTCATTATTGTCTGATATGTTTTTTTCAGATAAGAACTTTGAATTTCCACAGTTTCATGAAGTTAAATACTTAACATGTTCTACATAAACCTTAACCTCTATTCATAATTGCCTATCTTTAATGCTCTGCTGAATTAACACCCCTGTGAAATCCACTATTAATGCTGTGGTCTATTGCCTGACTCCTTTTCAGGTTCTTAGAAGAGTTAGGACGACATAACTATGTTACGGCTACTTCTTATCTTGAACTTATTGGCTCATTTCGGCAGCTTTTAACTAAGAAACGGCAAGCTGTCATGGAAGCAAAACAGCGCTATGTGAATGGACTTGGCCAGTTAGCTTTTGCTGAGTCTCAGGTAAAGCCGATAAGCTGTTCAAAATAATAAAATATTCTGAGCTGGGTGGTGTTGGCACATGCCTTTAATCCTAGCATTCTGGAGGCAGAGGCAAGCAGATCTCGGTGAATTTAAGGCCAGCCTGGTCTACAGAGTGAGTTCCAGGACAGTAAGAGAAACCCTGTCTCCAAAAACCAAAACCAAAACAAAACAAAAAAAAAAAAAAAAAAAAAAAAAAGAAAAGAAAAGAAAAAAGAAGAAAACTACTGATAAATGTAAGAATCTAAGAGCAGCTGTTTGATACCTGTGTGTTATGTACAAGGTCCTGTGTTATGTACATCACATACATTGTTTCAGTTACTCTTGTAGCAACTAAAAGAGGTAATTACTCTTAATGTCCTCATTTTACAGATAAGTAAGTGTTCCAATGAAATGACACTATTAGAATGTACTTCGGTGGGCTGGAGATACGGCTCAGCGGTTAAGAGCACTGACTGCTCTTCCAAAGGTCCTGAGTTCAAATCCCAGCAACCACATGGTGGCTCACAATCATCCGTAATGAGATCTGATACCCTCTTCTAGTGTGTCTGAAGACAGCTACAGTGTACTTACATATAATAAATAAATAAATAAATCTTTAAAAAAGGAAAAGAATGTACTTCCACGGGGAATGTTCAATAGGCCAACTTTATGTCAATATTTTATGCAAAGAGCATTAGGAATAATTTATAAGCAAGTCCCTCAGTCTATCACTTATCATTTATGAATAACATTTTCTTGACTGATTCTGACAAAGATGTTTTAGAGAATATGTTTAAGTAACATAAAGAATTCTGCCATACTGGGTGTTATAGATTGCTCCAGAAAAAAAAAAAATACGAAGAGGAAATTCACTTAGTTTATTTGGGTTATAAAATCATCCAACAAAATTTTTTTTACAGAAACTCTTTGAGTCAGCCCAAACCACAGACACTCAAATAACTTGCCATTTAAGAGTATAAGAAATATATTTTGGCAGATGTTAAATATGAAATGGGCTTTTTCTAATGAGTTCAATGCTATTAATAGTTACTAGTGTTTCTTCTTCTTGTTGTTGTTGTACACCATAGAATAATGGGATTACCTGAGTTGATACCTTCTTTTCTGAGTGCATTTCCTCCCCTTTTCCCAGTGCCTTGTGAAATACCTAAAGATTCAAAGCCTTTTATGAGAAGAACCGGATATGCTCTCACGATACTGTTAACCATGCAAAGAACTGGGAAAATTAAGATTTATTTTCATGTCCAGAATTTTATGATGCATTTAAGTTTCTGATTTCTATACCAGCTATTACAGAAGGTAAAAACCTAACTACAAACTATCTGTTTAGGTTGGTGAAATGAAACTGGAGCTTGTTGAGTTACAGCCCAAACTGGAGGCAGCTAAAGTTGAAAATGCACGTATGATGCAGGTAGAGTATCAATATTTTTATTGATTCACAGGACAATCAAATATGTAAAACTAGTCTTGAAAGTAACCTTTAACTTTTTGTCACTGGAACCTAAGGAGTTTCCATTTTTCTATTGACTGGGAATCTCACTGGTTCTGCTTGTTTGTCACTTTTAAGGGGTGGTATGAAACCCATTTCCAAATAAAGTGACATGTGTTTATATTTACTCTTATTTTATTCTAGAACTGGCCTTTTGGCTTCAAATATTTTATTAGTTCTTTCAGAATTTCATACATTGTATTTTAGCCACTTTTAATCTCCTCCCAGATCCACTTTCTATTCTATACCCACCCAACTTTGGGCCTTCATTTTCTTAACCCGTTGAGTTCCCTTAGTGCTACATATATACTTCTAAATACTAGAGAATGTTAGCCCTGCTGGGGGCATGCCATTAAAGAAAGCTAATGCCCTCTCTTCCTACAGCTATCACTTCCCATAGCTCTTTGGCTAGGGAAGCTTGTTGTGTGAGCTTGCCCAGGGCTGGTGCATGCTGTCCTGGTTGTTGGGTGCAACTCTCCTGTTTCTTTGTAGTCATCTGCTGCCTCTGCCTCTCAAAGTCTCTCTACTCCCTCCTCTGCAATGATCCCAAACCCTGTGAGAAGAAGGATGTGATCTAGAGGCTTTTTGGATGAGATCTGAGAGCTACATTAATCTTTGGTTATAATGAGAAATTGTTGGGACTCGGCAGAGTAATAGTAACGGTTCCTGCCTACAACCCACGTGATCTCGGCCCCAGTAACAGTGCCAAGGATGGGTTGCATCCTGTGATTTAGGCCTTAAGCCTTAGTGGAAAGTATTTTATTACTCCCATCCCATTTGTTCCACAGTTGTTCCAGTGAGGATCTGGCCAGGCAGGTCACTATTGCAGCTGGCAGGGTTCTCAGCTGGTTACCTAAGATCGATAATCACTTTTCTTCTCTGGTAACATGCCCAGCGCCAGCACTGTGACAGCCTATAGGGATGAAGCTTCCAAGTTAAACACCAGCTTGATTTCTTCATGCTCTATGCCTCCTCCAGTGTGTGATGTCTTCAGCAACAGGGTCTTACCATTTAGTTCTGGAGGGTCACCCAGAGCAATGGTAATAGCCTGTTATATGTAGGTGTCTCTGGAAACTTACTGGCCAACTAGTCCTATAGAGGTAACACATTTCTGATACTGGGCTTACTGCAGTGTCTAGTACAGCATTATTAAGGATACTTCCATTTAAGTTCTCTATTTATGTAGATGTCTCAGGAGGCTTCCACAGCAGCAGTTTTCTCTCTCAGAAAGTCTTCAGTGTTCATTGTTCTCCCCTGAATCTCTTCCTCTAACCTGTGCAACCCTTCCAGCCGCATCACTCCTGTTTCCCGTTTACGTCACTACGTTCAGTCTTTCCTCCTTTGAAACCTGTTCCCTCTCAGCCTCCTTCTTAATTTCCTGACACCTGTGGGTATTCTAAACGAGACCAACATCCAAAACTGAGTGAGAAGATATGACATTTGTTTTTCTGGGTCTGGATTGCCACTCGGAATGACAGTCTCCAGCTCTATCCATTTGCCTTCAAATTTCATAACAATTTTCTTTTTTTTTTCTTTTCTATATTTTTTATTTACATTCCAAATGATTTCCCCTTTCCCGGTTCCTCCCTCCCCGAAAGTCCCATAAACCCCCTTGCCTCCCCCTGTTCCCCATTCAACCCCCTCACGCTTCTCTGTCCTGGCGTTCCCCTACATCCAGTCTTTCCAGGACCAGGGGTCTCTCTTTCCATCTTCTTGGAAATCTACTGATATGTGAATTGTGTCTTGGGTATTCCGAGATTCTGGGTTAATATCCCCTTATCAGTGACTGCATACCATGTGTGTTCTTTTATGATTGGGTTACCTCACTAAGGATGATATTTTCCAGTTCTGACCATTTGCCTAGGAATTCCGTGAATTCATTGTTTTTAATTGCAGAGTAGTATTCCATTGTGTAAATATACCACATCTTCTGTATCCATTCCTCCGTTGAGGGATATCTGGGTTCTTTCCAGCTTCTGGCTATTATAAATAAGGCTGCTATGAACATAGTGGAGCATGTGTCCTTATTGCATGCAGGTAAAGCCTCTGGGTATATGCCCAGGAGTGGTATAGCCGGATCCTCCGGGAGTGTCATGCCCAGTTTTCTGAGGAGCCGCCAGACTGCTTTCCAGAGTGGTTGTACCAGCTTGCAATCCCACCAGCAGTGGAGGAGTGTTCCTCTTTCTCCACATCCTCGCCAACAACTGCTGTCTCCTGTGTTTTTGATCTTAGCCATTCTGACTGGTGTGAGATGGAATCTCAGGGTTGTTTTGATTTGCATTTCCCTAATGACTAAGGATGATGAATATCTCTTTAGGTGCTTCTCAGCCATTAGATATTCTTCAGGTGAGAACTCTTTGTTTAGCTCTGTACCCCATTTTTTAATAGGGTTACTTGCCTCTCTGGAGTTTAACTTCTTGAGTTCTTTGTATATATTGGATATTAGCCCTCTGTCGGATGTAGAGTTGGTAAAGATCATTTCCCAGTTAGTTGGTTGCCGCTTTGTCTTTTTGACAGTGTCTTTTGCCTTGCAAAAACTTTGTAATTTAATGAGGTCCCATTTGTCAATTCTTGATCTTAGAGCATAAGCTATTGGAGTTCTGTTCAGGAAATTCTCCCCTGTGCCCATATGTTCAAGGTTCTTCCCTAGTTTCCTTTCTATTAGTTTCAGTGTGTCTGGTTTTATGTGGAGGTTGTTGATCCACTTGGAATTGAGCTTAGTGCAAGGAGATAAGAATGGATCAATTTGCATTCTTCTGCATGTTGACCTCCAGTTGAGCCAGCACCATTTGTTGAAAAGGCTATCTTTTTTCCACTGGATGGTTTTAGCCCCTTTGTCGAAGATCAAGTGACCATAGGAGTGTGGATTCATTTCTGGGTCTTCAATTCTGTCCATTGATCTACATGCCTGTCACTGTACCAATACCATGCAGTTTTTAACACTGTTGCTCTGTAGTACAGCTTAGGGTCCGGAATACTGATTCCCCCAGAGGTTCTTTTACTCTTGAGAATAGTTTTAGTTATCCTGGGTTTTCTGTTATTCCAGATGAATTTTTGAATTGCTCTAACTCTATGAAGAATTGAGTTGGGATTTTGACGGGAATTGCATTGAATCTGTATATTGCTTTTGGTAAGATGCTCATTTTTACTATATTAATCCGGCCAATCCATGAGCATGGCAGATTTTCCCATCTTCTGAGGTCTTCTTCAGTTTCTTTCTTCAGAGACTTGAAGTTCTTGTCATACAGATCTTTCACTTGTTTGGTTAGAGTCGCACCAAGATACTTTATATTGTTTGTGGCTATCGTGAAGGGTATCATTTCTCTTATTTCTTTCTCAGCCTGCTTATCCTTTGAGTATAGGAAGGCTACTGACTTGCTTGAGTTGATTTTATATCCGGCCACTTTGCTGAAGTCGTTTATCAGCTGTAGGAGTTCTCTGGTGGAGTTCTTTGGATCGCTTAAGTATACTATCATATCATCTGCAAATAGTGATAGTTTGACTTCTTCCTTTCCAATTTGTATCCCTTTGACCTCCTTTTGTTGTCTAATTGCTCTAGCTAGAACTTCAAGTACTATATTGAAAAGATATGGAAAGAGAGGGCAGCCTTATCTAGTCCCTGATTTTAGTGGGATTGCTTCAAGTTTCTCTCCATTTAGATTGATGTTGGCTACCTGTTTGCTGTAAATTGCTTTTACTATGTTTAGATTTGGGCTTCAAATTCCTGATCTTTCCAAGACCTTTAACATGAAAGGATGCTGAATTTTGTCAAATGCTTTTTCAGCATCTAATGAAATGACCATGTGGTTTTTTTCATCGAGATTGTTTATGTAGTGGATTATATTGATGGACTTCCTTATATTGAACCATCCCTGCATCACTGGGATGAAGCCTACTTGATCGTGGTGAATGATTGTTTTGATGTGTTCTTGGATTCTGTTGGCAAGAATTTTATTGAGTATTTTTGCATTGATATTCATGAGAGAAATTAGCCTGAAATTCTCTTTCTTTGTCAGATTTTTGTGTTGTTTTGGTATCAGCATAACTGTGGCTTCATAGAACGAGTTGGGTAGTTTTCCTTCTGTTTCTATTTTGTGGAATAGTTTGAAGAGTATTGGTGTTAGGTCTTCTTTGAAGGTCTGATAGAAGTCTACACTAAAACCATCTGGACCTGTGCTGTTTTTGGTTGGAAGACTTCCAATGACCACTTCTATTTCTTCAAGGGTTATAGGACGGTTTAGATGGTCTATTTGATCCTGATTTAGTTTTGGTATTTGGTATCTGTCTAGGAAATTGTCCATTTCCCCCCAGATTTTCTAGTTGTGTTGAATGCAGGCTTTTGTAGTAGGATCTGATGATTTTTTTTTAATTTCCTCAGTTTCTGTTGTTATCTCTCCTGTTTCATTTCTGATTTTGTTAATTTGGATGCTGTCTCTGTGCCCTCTGGCTAGTCTGGCTAAGGGCTTATCTATCTTGTTGATTTTCTCAAAGAACCAACTCCTAGTTTTGTTGATTCTTTGTATGGTTTTATTTGTTTCTACTTAATTAATTTCAGCCCTGAGTTTGATGATTTCCTGCCTTCTACTCTTCTTGGGTGTGTTTGCTTCTTTTTGTTCCAGGGCTTTCAGGTGTGCCATTAAGCTGCTAGTGTATGCTCTCTCCCATTTCTTTTTGGAGGCACTGAGGGCTATGAATTTTCCTTTTAGCACCGCTTTCATTGTGTCCCATAAATTAGGGTATGTTGTACCTTCATTTTCATTAAATTTTAAAAAGTCTTTGATTTCCTTCTTTATTTCTTCTTTGATCAAGGTATCATTGAGTAGAGCATTTTTCAGCTTCCACATGTATGTGGGCTTTCTGTTGTTTTTGTTGCTATTGAAGACCACCCTTATTCCATAGTGATCTGCTAGGAGGCATGGGATTATTTCAATCTTCTTATATCTGTTGAGGTCTGATTTGTGACCAATTATATGGTCGATTTTGGAGAAGGTACCATGAGGTGCTGAGAAGAAGGTATATTCTTTTGCTTTAGGATGAAATGTTCTGTTAGTTCCATTTGGTCCAAGGCTTCAATTAGTTTCACTGTGTCCCTGTTTAGTTTCTGCTTTCCTGAACGATCCATTTCAGAGAGCGGGATGTTGAAGTCACCCACTATTATTGTGTGAGGTGCGATGTGTGCTTTGAGCTTTAGTAAAGTTTCTTTTATGAATGAGGGTGCCCTTGCATTTGGAGCATAGATGTTCAGAATTGAGAGTTCTTCTTGGTGGATTTTTCCTTTGATCAGTATGTAGTGTCCTTCTGTGTCTATTTTGATGACTTTAGGTTGAAAGTCAATTTTATCTGATATTAGGATGGCTACTCCGGCTCGTTTCCCAGGACCATTTGCTTGTAAGATTGTTTTCCAGCCTTTTACTCTGAGGTAGTGTTTGTCTTTGACACTGAGGTGCATTTCCTGCATGCAGCATAATGCTGGGTCCTGTTTACGTATCCAGTCTGTTAGTTTTTGTCTTTTTATTGGGGAATTGAGACCATTGGTATTAAGAGAGATTAAGGAATAGTGATTATTGCCACCTGCTATTCTTGACGCTATCTTTATGTTTGAGTGGTTATCTACTTTTGGGTTTGATGAAAGAAGGTTACTATCTCATTTTTTCCAGGGTGTAGTTTCTCTCCTTGTATTGGTGATTTCTACCTATTATCGTTTGCAGGGCTGGGTTTGTGGAAAGATATTGTGTAAATTTGGTTTTATCATGGAATGTCTTGGTCTCTCCATCTATGGTGATTGAGAGTTTTTCTGGGTATAGTAGTCTAGGCTGGCATTTGTGTTCTCTTAGAGTCTGTATGAGATTTGCCCAGGATCTTCTGGTTTTCATAGTCTCTGGTGAGAAGTCTGATGTGATTCAGATAGTTCTTCCTTTATATGTTACTTGGTCTTTTTCTCTTACTGCTTTTAATATTCTTTCTTTATTTAGTACATTTGGTGTTTTGATTATTATGTGATGGGAGGTATTTCTGTTCTGGTCCAGTCTGTTTGGAGTTCTGTAGGCTTCTTGTACGTTCATCAGCATCTCTCTCTTTAGGTTAGGGAAGTTTTCTTCCATAATTTTGTTGAAGATATTTACTGGCCCTTTAAGTTGCAAACCTTCACCCTTATCTAGACCTATAATCCTTAGGTTTGGTCTTCTCATTGTGTCCTGGATTTCCTGGATGTTTTGGGTTACATGTTTTTTGCATTTTCTTTGACTGTTGAGTCGATGCTTTCTATGGTCTTCAGCACCTGAGATTCTTTCTTCCATCTCTTGTATTCTATTGTTGATGTTTGCATCTATGACCCCTGATTTCTTCCCAAGGTTTTCTATCTCCAAAGTTGTCTCCCTTTGTGATTTCTTAGTTGTTTCTACTTCAGTTTTTCGATCCTGGATGAATTTGCTCAGATCCTTCACTTGTTTGTTTGTGTTTTCCTGTATTTCTTTAAGATATTTTTGCATTTCCTCTTTCAGGATTTCTGCCTGTTGACCCACGTTCTCCTGCATTTCTTTAGGCGATTTTTGTGTTGCCTCCTTATGGGCCTCCATCAGTTGACCCATAGTCTCCTGCATTTCTTTAAGTGATTTTTGTGTTTCCTTTGTAAGGACTTCTACCCGTTGATTCATGTTCTCCTGTATTTCTTTATGAGATTTATTTACGTCCTTCTTGAAATCCTCTAATAGCATCATGAGAAGTGATTTTAAATCCAGATCTTGCCTTTTGGGTGTGATGGGGTATCCAGGACTTGCTGCTGTCGGAGAGTTGGGTTCGGATGTTGCCATATTGCCTTGATTTCTGTTAGTATCGTTCCTACCTTTGCCTTTTGCCATCTGGTTACCTCTGGTGTTAGTTGGTCCTGATGTCACTGGCTCTTGGTTGGACCTCCTGTGAGCCTGCAAGGCTATTTCTGCCCCTTCCCCCCCCCCCGGTGACCAGGATTCCCCTGGCACCTATTGCTGAGGGGCTGCCCTGCTCCTGAGTGACTTTGGAGCCCTGATGTGCCTTGCCCCAAGTGATGTTATACTTGGGGAATCCCTGAGTACCTGGAGACTCAGAGTAGTCAATCCCCGGAGCAGAGGTGGCTAAGGGGAGGCTGGTGCACTCTCTCCTGGTGCACTCTCTCCAGGTGCAGGTCCCTCTGCAAGGCAGATGTCCCACAGCAGAGCTGGCGCGTAGGTGACCACAGAACTGCCCAGCTCTTGGGTGCAGGGAGCACACAAGCTGGCCGAGTCCCAAGTGATGTTATGCTCAGTTATCCCTGAACCTGGAGGTCTCAACTGCTCTGTTGCCGGAACAAAGATGGCGGAGTGCACCCTCTCGGAGCAGATCACTCTGCAGGGCAGATGGCCCACAGCAGAGCTGGCGTCCAGATGGCCACAGAGCTGCCCCGCCCTTGGGTGCAGATGGAAGCCCAGCAGGCTGTGTCCCAAGTGATGTTATATTGGGGAGTCCCTGGGTACCTGAAGGCTCAGCGTAGTCACTCCCTGGAGCAGAGGTCGCCAAGGGGAGGCTGGTACACTCACTCCCTGTGCGGGTGTGCTCTCCCGACATAACAATTTTCTTAACAGACCTTTCTAATATCCACCATCATGTGTTGAGTTCCCTGATGTTCAAGTAGTCTTGTCTCTAGGCTTGAAGAAACAACAGATTACTTGAAATTCTGTCTTCATTTCCCCACATTTCTTTTCTTTAGATAATTGAGATAGAATCTGCACAAGTAGAAGCAAAAAGAAAGTTTGTGAAGTTGGATGAAGAAATAGCCAGCGGGAAGGCTGAGGAGGCCCAGGCTCTCAAAAACGAGTGTGAGAGTGACCTGGCCGAAGCGATTCCTGCCTTGGAAGCCGCGCTGTCCGCACTAGACACGCTTAAAGAAAGTATTGGGTTTGCCACCTGGGGTTTCATCAAGAAAAGGAAGCGACGTGCAGGTCTTTGGTGGGAGTGGAATGAATGATCTTTGTGAATCTGAAGAGGTTCTGCACATGGGCCAGAGGGAAGGAGTGGATAGAGCTGGAGACAGTCATTCCGAGTGGCAACCCAGAAAAGCAAATGTCATATGTCCTTGCTCAGTTGAGGATGTTAGCTTCAAATCTTTAGATGTGTGAATATCATTTAGAATAATCCAGGATGTCAGGAAACTAATAAGGAGATAACACATGTTTCTTCATAAGGACTTAGGTGCCCTCCAACATTTGTGAACTATTAGCCTTGTTCTGTGTTAAGTTCTTGGTTGCTAATTCTCTTTTATAACCATACAAAGCAAAAGAATACTCATTTTTTCGTTATTTCTCCAAATAACTTTTTTTCAGTGTTTTGAGATAGCATCATATTATGTAGCCCAGGCTAGCTCATAATCACCCTTTCCATCACCTCCTGAGAGCTGAGACTAGTGATTACCACCACACCTGGCCCCAACATTATTCTTTACATTCTCATTATTTAAAAATAAGCTATTCTGTAAGGATGTCTTGTCGTCTTTTAATACAGCCAGCTGATATTACAATTGTAAAGTCAATGAAGAATCCTCCAGCAGGTGTTAAACTAGTCATGGCTGCTGTTTGTGTCATGAAAGATATAAAACCAGAAAAGATTTCAGACCCCTCAGGAACTGGAGGCAAGGTAATAACTGATTTAAACAGTATTCATAAATGCACAGAATCTGTTTGTATCAACTGTTATCAAGTTAAATACCAACAACCTGTAATCCAGGGAAGAAGTACTGTTTTCCAGATTGAATGAACTCAGAATTACCTGCAGAAAGTAGGGTCTGTATATGTTCTAGTAAATAGAGCACCAGATACCTGCAATTCTAGTCGCTTCAATTTTCTCTTCATTCCATAAGACCCCCCTGCTGTGATGTTGTATCTGCTGAGGCCTGTACTCTGTAGCTAAGATTTGTAAGAATGTGTGACATATAACATACAGGTGTGGTTTTTGAAAATTGAAGTAAAAGAAAACAAACAAACAAAGCCAGTTCATGCTGCTGGGTCTGGTGATCCCAGCTCTCCAGAGGGGAGGCAAAAGGATCAAGGTCATCATTCAAGGCCAGCATGGGCAACATGAGACACTGTCTCAGAAAAGGGGGGCACGGGGGCAGGGGCAGGGCACTGTGGCTGTGGCTGACCCAGTTCTACCACATGTGAGGCTGAAGCAGGAAGACCTGTCTGGGCTCTACAGTGAGTTCCAAAGCAGCCTGAGCACACAGTGAGATTCTGTCTATAAAACAGTAACATAAAAGCAAGGGCTGTGGATCTGAATATCCACATTCAGAAACCTTGGCCCCAGTGACCACGTGACCTCAGGATGACGTGTCCGAATCTCTGAGGGATTCTACTCAAAAGATAATCAGAGCATCCAGTTCACAAAGTTGGAGGACCTTAGTCAATGCATATAAAGCTCTTATACTGAAAGCCTCATAAACAGCAAATACACAATAAATGTAACCTGTACTGCAGTTGTAATTCAAGGCACGTATCCCTTAAGAAGGAAAGCATTCTACACTGAATTTACAGACACTTTCTTTCCAGGGTTTTATAAGACCTGGGCTTGAATTCCTAAATTAATTTTTAAATTATATTTTCATTAAGATAATATATAAATAGACATTGTCTAGTTATTCAAATTTATACATATACTAAATAAATATATCAAACAAAACAAAAAGAACCAAACTTTTTAAAAATTGAAGTAATCAAATATTTTAAATTTTATTTATTTATTCTTCTCTTATGTATTATTACATCCTGACTGCAGTTTCTCCTTCCTCCTCTTCTCTTAGTTCCCACCACCACCTCTCTCCTCCCCCCCAAATCCACTATTTCTCTGTTTCCCTTCAGAAAAGTGCAGGCAAAAGAGTCAGAGACACACCAGCTCCCATTGTTAGGAGTGCCACAAAAATACCAAGTTACACAACTATAACATGCATGCACAGAGCCTAGGTCAGACCACACAGATTCTCTGGTTATTGCTGCAGTCTCTATGAGCCCTGTGAGTCCTGTTTAGTTGATTCTGTGGACCATTTTCTTGTGGTGTCCTTGACCTCTCTGACTCCTACAATCCTTCCTCCCCCTTTCTACAGGATTCCCCAAGCTCCCCCTAATCTTTGGCATCTGCTTTTATATTGGATGAAGCCTCTTTTGACGACAATTATACTAGGCTTTGGTCTACAAGGATAGTAGACTATCACTAGGAATTGCGTTTATTTATTTATCTATTTATTTTTTGGTTCAGTAATATTTGGTTCTATTCTAGGTCTCTGGCTGCCATCTAGCCTCAGGGTCCTGGCCCCCAGGTAGTGTCAAGCATGGCCCCCTCTTGTGGCAAGAGTCTCAAGTTGCACCAGACATTGGCTGGCCACTCCCACAAATTCTGGGCCACCTTTACCTCAGCACATCTTGCAAGCAGGGCAAATTATAGGTTAAAGGTTTTTAAAAGACTGAAGTAACAAAAATGTATTTTCTTACATGAAATAGTTATCATAATGGCTACTGTAACTGCTTTTTTAAAATGGTCAAAAGAAATAATTGCCTCTATTTTCACTGATTAAATTTTTAATATATGTTTATATCCATGTTTAAAATACTTCATATTTTTTTTACTTAACATAGTCTCAGAGAGAAGAATCTTATCTCTTGTCTCTCCTCTCCTCTTTTCTTTTCTAGACAGGGTTTCACACATGTCCCTGACTGGCCTGGAACACTGTAAGTTAACCAGGCTTACTTTGAACTCACAGAGATCTGTTTGCCTCCTCTAGCTAGCATGCTGGAATTACAGGCATGTGTCACCACATCTGGCAGGAAATGAGTCTTTGTTCTCAAAAAGAAGTTAAGATTTTTAAGATGTAAACATTTCTTTCTGACTAATGTACACTTTTAATTCTAACCGCTAATACATTTCCATAAAATTTATTTGTAGATATTTGATTACTGGGGACCTAGCAAAAAACTCCTGGGAGATATGAATTTTCTCCGAGACTTGCGGGAATATGACAAGGACAACATCCCAGTGAGTGATGTAGGATTTTCTTCTCTAAGTGTGATTTTGTTATGATATGGAAGATCATTTGCTAATGACTACAGAGTGAATGTTCATAATGCAAAACAAAAACAAGGCTTTCAGATGATTTGAGAGTTAATAAATTACTATTTTGATGTACTGTTAACTTTAAAAAGTTCTCTAAATATCTTTGTGTAATAAACAGTTCCTTTATTAGGAAATATTGCTCATATTTACAAAAAACAAGAAGATATCAGATTTTTCATTTGAACTGTTACTTATTAATGTTTGTATTCTATTTTCAAACATTCTATAAATCCACAGTCTTTTTTAACATTTATGGTTTTATCATGAATATTTTTCTTCTATAATTATAATTTTTACTTTATTAATTATTTATTTATTTACTTTACATCCTGACTACAGCTTCCCCCACCTCTCCTCCCAGTCCTTCACCCCAGCCCACCCCATCCACTCCTCCTCTGTTTCTCTTCAGAAAAGGGCAAGCCTCCTATGGACATCAACCAGCCCTGGCTATCAAGTTGCAGTAAGATTAGGCACCTCCTTTCCTATCAGGCTAGAGGAGGCAGCCCAGTAGGGGGAAAGGGTCCCAAAGGCAGACAACAGGGTTAGAGACAGCCCCTGCTCTTGCTGTTGTAAGTTCTATATGAAGACCAAGCCATACAACTGTAATGTATGTGCAGAGGGCCCAGGTCAAGTCCCATGCAAGCTCTCTAGGTGGTGTTTCCATCTCTGTGAGCCTCAACAGGCCCAGGTTAGTTGATTCTGTAGGTTTTCCTGTGGTCTATTTGACATCTCTGCCTCTGATGATGCTTCCTCCCGTTATTCCTTTGGATTCCCCAAGCTCTGCCTAGCGTTTGACTGTGCTTCTCTGTGTCTGTTTCCATCAGGGGCTGGGGGAAGCCTCTCTGATGATAGTTAAGCTAGGCTCCTGTCTGGAAATATAACAGAATATCATTAGCGTCAGTATCAGGGACGGGCTCCCGTTCATGGCCTGAATCTCAAGCTGGACCACTCTCTCAATATCCGTTCTGTCTTTACCCCAGCATATCCTGTAGGCGGGACAAATTGTAGGTTCAAGGTTTTGTGACTGTGTTGGTGTCTCAATCCCCTCCATTGAAAGTCTTACCTGGTTACAGGAGATGGCCAGTTCAGACTCTATATCCCGCATTGCTAGGAGTCTTAGCTAGGGTCACACTGGGAGCTTCCATTTCCCTAGGTTTCTAGCTCATCCCAGAGATGCCCCCCAACCCTGATTCCAATTGTCTCTCCTAGTACTCTCTCCCTCCATTCTCCCTGCACCTGATCCTTCCTATTTCCATCCCAAGACCCCACACTCATCCAGCACATCCCCATCCACCCACAATGTCCATTCTACTTCCCCTTCTCAGTGAGATTCGAGCACACCCCCTCGGGCCCTCCTTGTTATTTAGTTTCTTTGGGTCTGTGGATTGTAGCACGGTCATCTTTTACTTTATGACTAATATCCACTTATTAATAAGTACTTACCATGTTCGTCCTTCTGGGTCTAGGTTATCTCTCTCTGAATGATTTTTTCCCCTAGTTCTACTCATTTGTCTGCAAGTTTCATGGTGTCATTGTTTTTTAACAGCTAAGTAATACTCTGTTGAGTAAATATAGCACATTTTTCTTATCCATTCTTTGGTTGAGGGACATCTAGATTATTTCCAGTTTCTGGCTAATATGAATAAAGCTGCTATGAACATAGTTGATCAAGTGTCCTTGTGGTATGGTGGAGCATCCTTTGGGTATATGCTCAGGTGTGGAGTTGGGTCTTGAGATCAAGTCCCAGTTTTCTGAGAAACTGCAAATTGATTTCCAAAGTGGCTGTGTAAATTAGCACTCACACCAACAATGCAGAAGTACTCCCCACAAGTTTCCACTTACACCAACAATGAAAGAGTGCTCCCCACAAGTTATCACTCACACCAACAATGAAGGAGTGCCCCCCACAAGTTATCACTCACACCAACAATGAAGGAGTGCTCCTCACAAGTTATCACTCACACCAACAATGAAGGAGTGCCCCCCACAAGTTATCACTCACACCAACAATGAAGGAGTGCTCCCCACAAGTTATCACTCACACCAACAATGAAAGAGTGCCCCCCACAAGTTATCACTCACACCAACAATGAAGGAATGCTCCCCACAAGTTATCACTCACACCAACAATGAAGGAGTGCTCCCCACAAGTTATCACTCACACCAACAATGAAGGAGTGCTCCTACAAGTTATCACTCACACCAACAATGGAGGAGTGCTCCTACAAGTTATCACTCACACCAACAATGCAGAAGTACTCCCCACAAGTTATCACTCACACCAACAATGAAAGAGTGCTCCCCACAAGTTATCACTCACACCAACAATGAAGGAGTGCTCCTCACAAGTTATCACTCACACCAACAATGAAGGAGTGCCCCCCACAAGTTATCACTCACACCAACAATGAAGGAGTGCTCCTACAAGTTATCACTCACACCAACAATGAAGGAGTGCCCCCCACAAGTTATCACTCACACCAACAATGAAGGAATGCTCCCCACAAGTTATCACTCACACCAACAATGAAGGAGTGCTCCCCACAAGTTATCACTCACACCAACAATGAAGGAGTGCTCCCCACAAGTTATCACTCACACCAACAATGAAGGAGTGCTCCTACAAGTTATCACTCACACCAACAATGAAAGAGTGCTCCTATAAGTTATCACTCACACCAACAATGAAGGAGTGCTCCTATAAGTTATCACTCACACCAACAATGAAGGAGTGCTCCTACAAGTTATCACTCACACCAACAATGAAGGAGTGCTCCCCACAAGTTATCACTCACACCAACAATGAAAGAGTGCTCCTACAAGTTATCACTCACACCAACAATGAAGGAGTGCCCCCCACAAGTTATCACTCACACCAACAATGAAGGAGTGCTCCCCACAAGTTATCACTCACACCAACAATGGAGGAGTGCTCCTACAAGTTATCACTCACACCAACAATGCAGAAGTACTCCCCACAAGTTATCACTCACACCAACAATGAAAGAGTGCTCCCCACAAGTTATCACTCACACCAACAATGAAGGAGTGCTCCTCACAAGTTATCACTCACACCAACAATGAAGGAGTGCCCCCCACAAGTTATCACTCACACCAACAATGAAGGAGTGCTCCTACAAGTTATCACTCACACCAACAATGAAAGAGTGCTCCTACAAGTTATCACTCACACCAACAATGAAGGAGTGCTCCTACAAGTTATCACTCACACCAACAATGGAGGAGTGCTCCTACAAGTTATCACTCACACCAACAATGGAGGAGTGCTCCTACAAGTTATCACTCACACCAACAATGCAGAAGTACTCCCCACAAGTTATCACTCACACCAACAATGAAGGAGTGCCCCCCACAAGTTATCACTCACACCAACAATGAAGGAATGCTCCCCACAAGTTATCACTCACACCAACAATGAAGGAGTGCTCCTACAAGTTTTCACTCACACCAACAATGAAAGAGTGCTCCTATAAGTTATCACTCACACCAACAATGAAGGAGTGCTCCTACAAGTTATCACTCACACCAACAATGAAGGAGTGCTCCCCACAAGTTATCACTCACACCAACAATGAAGGAGTGCTCCTACAAGTTATCACTCACACCAACAATGGAGGAGTGCTCCTACAAGTTATCACTCACACCAACAATGCAGAAGTACTCCCCACAAGTTATCACTCACACCAACAATGAAAGAGTGCTCCCCACAAGTTATCACTCACACCAACAATGAAGGAGTGCTCCTCACAAGTTATCACTCACACCAACAATGAAGGAATGCTCCCCACAAGTTATCACTCACACCAACAATGAAGGAGTGCTCCTACAAGTTATCACTCACACCAACAATGAAAGAGTGCTCCTATAAGTTATCACTCACACCAACAATGAAGGAGTGCTCCTATAAGTTATCACTCACACCAACAATGAAGGAGTGCTCCTACAAGTTATCACTCACACCAACAATGAAGGAGTGCTCCCCACAAGTTATCACTCACACCAACAATGAAAGAGTGCTCCTACAAGTTATCACTCACACCAACAATGAAGGAATGCTCCCCACAAGTTATCACTCACACCAACAATGAAAGAGTGCTCCCCACAAGTTATCACTCACACCAACAATGAAAGAGTGCTCCCCACAAGTTATCACTCACACCAACAATGAAAGAGTGCTCCCCACAAGTTATCACTCACACCAACAATGAAAGAGTGCTCCCCACAAGTTATCACTCACACCAACAATGAAAGAGTGCTCCTACAAGTTATCACTCACACCAACAATGAAGGAATGCTCCCCACAAGTTATCACTCACACCAACAATGAAAGAGTGCTCCCCACAAGTTATCACTCACACCAACAATGAAGGAGTGCCCCCCACAAGTTATCACTCACACCAACAATGAAGGAATGCTCCCCACAAGTTATCACTCACACCAACAATGAAAGAGTGCTCCCCACAAGTTATCACTCACACCAACAATGAAGGCGTGCTCCCCACAAGTTATCACTCACACCAACAATGGAGGAGTGCTCCTCACAAGTTATCACTCACACCAACAATGAAGGAGTGCTCCTCACAAGTTATCACTCACACCAACAATGGAGGAGTGCTCCTCACATGTTATCACTCACACCAACAATGGAGGAGTGCTCCCCTTACTCCACACCCTTGCCAGCATGAGTTGTCACTTGAGTATTTATCTCAGCCATTCTGATGGGTGTAAGTTGGAATCTCAGAGTTGTTTTGATTTTTTTGCCCTGATGGCTAAGGATGTTGAACATCTCTTTAAGTGTTTCTCAGCCATTAAAGATTCCTCTGTCAAAATTTACTATTTAGATTTGTACCCCATTTTTTAAATTGGGTTATTTGGTTTGTTGATGTCTTTGTATTTTTAAAATTATCCCTAAATGTTTATTTTGAGTTTTAAAAATAATGTAACTTAAAAAAAATCATTTCATTTATTTAGTGTGGGGGGGGGTAGGTACATATGCCATGGCATTCAGGTAGAGACAAAAGGACATTTTAGGGTAACTAGGTCTCTCCTTCCATCATGTGAGTGCTAGGAGTTGAACTCAGATTATCAGGCTTGGTGACACGCATCTTTACTCAATAAATAAGTCACCTCAACTTTTTCAAATTATATATGACTTTCTTCCACTTTATGATTATATGATGCATGCTATAATTTTAAATTCTAAATCTTTGTTATATAGGTGGCTGTTATGCAGAAGATTCGCAGTGAATATTTGACAAACCCAGAATTTGATCCCCCTAAGGTCGCTAAAGCTTCTTCTGCTGCTGAGGGTCTGTGCAAATGGATCATGGCTATGGAAGTGTATGACAGAGTTGCAAAGGTATTTTCAGGATTTGCATATCCACTTATTACTAAAATATCCTCAGAAATTAAAACATACTCCTTAAATTTTAAAATTTAATTTGTTTTAGTTCTCTCATAATTTCATAAATGAGACTTGACTATATTCACTTCTCCCTAGTTCTTCCCAGAACCACCCACTTCCCTGCTCACCTAATCCAACTTTGTGTCCTCTTTTGTTTTTTATTTTTTTAATTTTTCATTAGATATATTCTTTATTTACATTTCAAATGATTTCCCTTTCCCTAGTTCCTCCCTCCCTGAAAGTACCATAAGCCCTCTTCTCTCCCCTTGTTCCCCAATCAGCCCCTCCCGCTTCCCTGTCCTGGTATGCCCCTACACTGCTGCATCGAGCCTTTCCAGGACCAGGGGCCTCTGCTTCCTTCTTCTTGGGTATCATTTGATATGTGAATTGTGTCTTTGGTATTCTGAGCTTCTAGCTATTATCCACTTATCATTGAGTGTATACCATGTGTGTTCTTTTGTGATTGGGTTACCTCATTTAGGATGATATTTTCCAGTTCCACCCATTTGCCTAAGCATTTCATGAATTCATTGTTTTTAATAGCTGAGTAGTATTCCATAGTGTAAATATAGCACATTTTCTGTGTCCATACCTCGTTGAGGGACATCTGGGTTCTTTCCTGCCAGCTTCTGGCTATTATAAATAGGGCTGCTATGAACATAGTGGAGCATGTCCTTATTACATGCTGGGGAATCCACTGGGTATATGCCCAGGAGTGGAATAATGGGGTCCTCTAGTAGTATCATGCCCAGTTTTCTGAGGAACCGCCAGACTGCTTTCCAGAGTGGTTGTACCAGCTTGCAATCCCACCAGCAGTGAAGGAGTGTTCCTCTTTCTCCACATCCTCGCCAACACCTGCTGTCTCCTGTGTTTTTGATCTTAGCCATTCTGACTGGCGTAAGGTGAAATATCAGGGTTGTTTTGATTTGCTTTTCCCTAATGACTAAAGATGTTGAACATTTCTTTAGGTGCTTCTCAGCCATATGATATTCCTCAGGTGAACATTCTTTGTTTAGCTCTGTACCCCATTTTTAATAGGGTTATTTGGCTCTCTAGAGTCTAACTTCTTGAGTTCTTTGTATATATTGGATATTAGGCCTCTGTTGGATATAGGATTGATAAAGATCTTTCCCCAATTTGTTGGTTGCCGTTTTGTTTGATTGACAGTGTCCTTTGCTTTACAGAAACTTTGTAATTTTATGAGGTCCCATTTGTCAATTCTTGATCTTAGAGCATAAGCTATTATTGGTGATCTGTTCAGGAAATTTTCCCCTGTGCCCATATGTTCAAGGTTCTTCCCTAGTTTCCTTTCTATTAGTTTCAGTGTGTCTGGTTTTATGTGGAGGTCCTTGATCCACTTTGACTTCAGCTTAGTACAAGGAGATAGAATGGATCGATTTGCATTCTTCTGCATGCTGACCTCCAGTTGAATCAGCACCATTTGATGAAAAGGATATCTTTTTTCCACTGGAGGGTTTTAGCTCCTTTGTCAAAGATCAAGTGACCATAGGTGTGTGGGTTCATTTCTGGGTCTTCAATTCTATTCCATTGATCTACCTGCCTGTCATTGTACCAATACCATGCAGTTTTTAACACTATTGCTCTGTAGTACAGCTTGAGGTCCAGAATACTGATTCCCCCAGAAGTTTTTTTTACTGTTGAGGATAGTTTTAGCTATCCTGGGTTTTTTGTTATTCCAGATGAATTTGAGAATTGCTCTTTCTAACTCTATGAAGAATTGAGTTGGGATTTTGATAGGGATTGCATTGAATCTGTATATTGCTTTTGACAAGATGGTCATTTTTACTATATTCCTGTCAATCCACAAGCATGGAAGATTTTTCCACCTTCTGAGGTCTTCTTCGATTTCTTTCTTCAGAGACTGGAAGTTCTTGTCATACAGATCTTTCACTTGTTTGGTTAGAGTCACACCAAGATACTTTATATTGTTTGTAGCTATTATGAAGGGTGTCATTTCCCTAATTTCTTTCTCAGCCTGCTTATCCTTTGAGTATAGGAAGGCGACTGATTTTTTTGTGTTAATTTTATATCCGGCCACTTTGCTGAAGTTGTTTATCATCTGTAGGAGTTCTCTGGTAGAGTTTTTTGGGTTGCTTAAGTATACTATCATATTATCTGCAAATAGTGATAGTTTGACTTCTTCCTTTCCAATTTGTATCCCTTTGACCTCCTTATGTTATCTAATTGCTCTAGCTAGAACTTCAAGTACTATATTGAAAAGATATGGAAAGAGAGGGCAGCCTTATCTAGTCCCTGATTTTAGTGGGATTGCTTCAAGGTTCTCTCCATTTAGATTGATGTTGGCTACCTGTTTGCTGTAAATTGCTTTTACTATGTTTAGATATGGGCCTTGAATTCCTGATCTTTCCAAGACTTTTAGCATGAAAGGATGCTGAATTTTGTCAAATGCTTTTTCAGCATCTAATGAAATGATCATGTGGTTTTTTTCTTTAAGTTTGTTTATGTAGTGGATTACATTGATGGATTTCTGTATATTGAACCATCCCTGCATCCCTGGGATGAAGCCTACTTGATTGTGGTGAATGATCGTTTTGATGTGTTCTTGGATTTTGTTGGCAAGAATTTTATTATTTTTGCATTGATATTCATAAGGGAAATTGGTCTGAAGTTCTCTTTATTTGTTGGATCTTTGTGTTGTTTTGGTATCAGTGTAATTGTGGCTTCATAGAACGAGTTGGGTAATGTTCTTTCTGTTTCTATTTTGTGGAATAGTTTGAAGAGTATTGGTGTTAGGTCTTCTTTGAAGGTCTGATAGAATTCTGCACTAAAACCATCTGGACCTGTGCTTTTTTTGGTTGGAAGACTTTCAATGACCACTTCTATTTCTTTCGGGGTTATGGGACTGTTTAGATGGTCTATTTGATCCTGATTTAATTTTGGTATTTGGTATTGGTCCAGGAAATTGTCCATTTCCTCCGTATTTTCCAGGTGTGTTGAGTATAGGCTTTTGTAGTAGGATCTGATGATTTTTTGAATTTCTACAGTTTCTGTTGTTATATCTCTCTTTTCATTTCTGATTTTGTTAATTTGGATACTGTCTCTGTGCCCTCTGGTTAGTCTGGCTAAGGGCTTATCTATCTTGTTGATTTCTCAAAGAACCAGCTCCTGGTTTTGTTGATTTTTCGTATGGTTCCTTTTGTTCCTACTTGGTTGATTTCCACCCTGAGTTTGATGATTTCCTGCCTTCTACTCTTCTTGGGTGTATTAGCTTCTTTTTATTCCAGAGCTTTCAGGTGTGCCGTTAAGCTGCTAGTGTATGCTCTCTCTCCAGTTTCTTTTTGGAGGCACTCTGGGCTATGAATTTTTCTCTTAGCACTGCTTTCATTGTGTCTCATAAGTTTGGGTATGTTGTGCCTTCATTTTCATTAAGTTCTAAAAAGTCTTTGATATCTTTCCTTATTTCTTCCTTGACCAAGGTATCATTGAGTAGAACATTGTTCAGTTTTCATGTGTATGTGGGCTTTCTGTTGTTTTTGTTTCTATTGAAGACCTCCCGTACTCCATAGTGATCTGATAGGAGGCATGGGATTATTTCAGTCTTCTTATATCTGTTGAGGTCTGTTTTGTGACCAATTACATGGTCAATTTTGGAGAAGGTACCATGAGGTGCTGAGAAGAAGGTATATTCTTTTACTTTAGGATGAAATGTTTCATATATATATATATATATATATATATATATATATAAATCTTGCTTATTCTAGGGTGTAGTTGCCCTCCTTGTATTGGCGTTTTCCATCTATTATCCTTTGTAGGGATGGATTTGTGGAAAGATATTGTGTAAATTTGTTTTTATCATGGAATATCTTGGTTTATCCATCTATGGTGATTGAGTGTTTTGCTGGGTATAGTAATCGGGGCTGGCATTTGTGTTCTCTTAGAGTCTGTATGAGATCTGCCCAGGATCTTCTAGCTTTTATCATCTCTGGTGAGAAGTCTGGTGTAATTCTGATAGGTCTTCCTTTATATGTTATTTGGCCTTTTTCTCTTACTGCTTTTAATATCTTTCTTTGTTTAGTACATTTGGTGTTTTAATTATTATGTGACAGGAGGTATTTCTATTCTGGTCCAGTCTGTTTCGAGTTCTGTAGGCTTCTTGTATGTTCATGGGCATCTCTCTCTTTAGGTTAGGGAAGTTTTCTTCTATAATTTTGTTGAAGATATTTACTGGCCCTTTAAGTTGTAAATCTTCACTCTCTTCTATACCTATAATCCTTAGGTTTGGTCTTCACATTGTGTCCTGGATTTCCTGGATGTTTTGGGTTACAAGCTTTTTGCATTTTGCATTTTCTTTGACTGTTGAGTCAATGTTTTCTATGGTATCTTTAGCACCTGAGATTCTTTCTTCCATCTCCTGTATTCTGTTGTTGATGTTTGCATCTATGACTCCTGATTTCTTTCCAAGGTTTACTATCTCCAGAGTTGTCTCTCTTTGTGATTTCTTAGTTGTTTCTACTTCAGTTTTTAGATCCTAGATGGTTTTGCTCAGTTCCTTCACTTGTTTGTTTGTGTTTTCCCATAATTCTTTAAGAGATTTTTGTGTTTCCTCTTTCAAGATTTCTGCCTGTTGACCCAAGTTCTCCTGTATTTCTTTAAGTGATTTTTGTGTTTCCTCTTTATGGGCTTCTATCTGTTGACCCATGTTCTCCTGCATTTCTTTAAGCAATTTTTGTGTTTCCTTTGTAAGGTCTTCTACCTGTTGACTCATGTTCTCCTGTATTTCTTTAAGAGAGTTACTTATGTCCTTCTTGAAATCCTCTAATAGCATCGTGAGATGTGATTTTAAATCCAAATCTTGCCCTTCTGGTGTCTTGGGATATCCAGGAGTTTCTGTTGTGGGAGAATTGGGTTCAGATGGTGCCATATTGCCTTGACTTCTGTTAATAACGTTCCTACATTTGCCTTTTGCCATTTGGTTATCTCTGGTGTTAGTTGGTCCTGCTGTCACTGGCTGGTGCTTGAACCTCCTGTGTGCCTGCAAGCCTATCTCAGCACCCCTGGGTGACTGGCTTTCCCCTGGCACAGATTGCTGTGGGGTTCCCAGCTCCTCAGTGCAGGTGTGGCCCTGATGGACTGTTTCCCAAGCAATCTTACACTCGGGTGTTTCCTGTGTACCTGTCTGCACCTGTCTGTTCAGTCACAGGAGCAAAGATGTCAGCCTCACCTCTAAATGTGGGACTCCCTCTAACCAAGTGACTCCCTGCAGGGCAGACGTCCCCTGGCAGGATAGGTGCACAGACTTTGTGGTGCTGCCCAGCTCCTGGGTGCAGGTGGAGCCCTGGCAGGCCGTGTCCCAAGCTATGGTTATACTCGGGTGATCTCTGCGTATCTGTCTGCGCCTGTTGGCTCAGTCACAGAGCAAAGATAGCAGTGGCCTCACCTCTAAATGTGGGACTCCCTCTCCCTCTTTTGTTTTTTTTAACCTACCAAGTCCAGTTTGGGCTGCTCCTATATTCTTAGATGTGTGGTCTTCCGCTGGAGCATAGTCAGTGAATCAGTGGCACACTCTTAAAGAGAAGTGACCCTGCTCCCAGCAGCTCCTCAGCTCAGGGGACTTCCTTTTCACCTGCCCTGTGCTTTCTGGGATTCAGTGTGGCTTGAGCTTGCAGTGGGCTTATGTGTGCTGCCACAGTGCTGTGAGCTCATAGGTACGGCAGCCCTGTTGTGTCCAGAAGGTACTGTCTGCTTGTATTCACTCACTGTCTCTAGTTCTTAGAGCCTTTCCACTCCCTCTTCTGCCTAGATCTCCCGAGCTTTGGGAGCAGATACAGTCAGTATATACATTCTATTTAGGGCTAAGAATTCTGTAGGATCTTATTCTCTGTATCATGGCCATTTGTGAGTCTCTGTTAATCACCATCTACTGTAAATAGAAGCTTCTCAAATGAAAACTGAGCGATGCATTACTCCGTGACTGTGTTAATAAGTCATTAGGAGTCAGGTTAATATTTTGTTCATTTAGCAAAATATAGTAGTAGGTTCTCCCAAATACTTATAATCTGTTTAGTCACAGGTGTGTGTGTGTGTGTGTGTGTGTATGTGTGTGTGTATGTGTGTGTGTGTGTGTGTAAGCTTCTACAGTAGCAAGGTTTCTATATAATTTTTTAAACAGTCTTTAGAGTTAATTATAACCCCTTGTATTCCTTCCCCTAATCTGCTCTCCCATGTCCCACCTCAATTTAACCCTTCCTGTTTCATTGATTCCCTTTAAACTTTCTATATCCCCTCCTTTGAAAGCCCTACCCTACCCCACAAATTTCTAGATCTCTGTGGGTATTCCAAATGAAACAGACATATCTGAAAACTTAAAGCTAACATCCACAAATGAGAGAAAACATGTGACCTTTACCTTTCTGTGTCTGAGACACCTTCCTCAGAACCTTCCTCAAAACAATTGTTTCCAGCTCCATGCATTTACCTGCAAATTAAATAACTTAATTTTTCTTAATAGCCAAATCATATTCCATTGTGTAAACACACCACATTTTCCTTATCTATCCACCAGCCGATGGACATCTAGGTTGTTTCTATCTTGTTGCTATTGTGAGTAGAGCAGTAATGAGTATGGGTTAGCAGGCAACTCTGTGGTAGGCTATAAAGTCTTTGGAGTTATGTCTAAGAGTGATATAGCTGGATCATTCAGTAGATCTATTTTTAGTATTTTGAGGAACCTTCATGCTGATTTCCTTATTAGATATATCAGATTTCACTCCCACCAGCAATAAATGTTCTTTCCCCATATCTAACCTAGAACTTGTGATAATTTGTTTTTTTTGTATTTGTTCTTATCCATTCTGACTTGAGTAAGACAAAAAAAAATTTCAAAGTAATTTTAATTTAATTTCCCTGGTGGCTAGGGATGTTGAACATTTTTTTTAAATGTTGTTCAGTAACTTGTTTTTCATCTTCGGAGAAGTCTCTGTTTTGTTCCATGCTCCATGTTGTAACTGGGTTGTTTGGTTTCTTGATGGTTAGAGTTTTTTAGTTCTTTATATATTCTGGATACTAATTCTCTCTCAGACATATCGCTGGTCAAGATTTTTCCCATTCTGTAGCTGCTTCTTTGCTCAAGTGATGGCGTCCTTTGTGGTACAGAAGCTTTTTAGTTTTATGAGGTCCCATTATTAATTCTTGGCCTTAATATCTGTGTGATCAGGGTTTGTCCAGAAAGCCTTTTCCTGTGCCAGTAAGATCAAATGTATGCTCTACTTTACTTTCTATCAAATTCAGGGTATCAGATCCTGTGTTATGGTCCTTGATCCATTCAGAGTCGTACAGGATGAGAGATACTGATCAAGTTTCATTCTTCTACATGTGCTATCCAATTTGCCCAGTATCATTAGTTGAAAATTCTGTCTTTTCTTCAATGTGTATTGTTGGCCTCTTTGTCAAAAACCAAATGATGAATGTCCAAGCTGTGGTGGTGTGTCACTACAGGACAACCTTTCAGAAAATTCCTTTGCTCTTTGACAGAGTATTGGTTAAAGGAGTGTAACCAAAACTACAACCGAGGGTAGCATCATGCTTCCAGAATAATCTCAGGAAAAGCATTTCAGGCAACAGTCCTGGGAGATCAGGCATGAAAAGAGTGTGTGGGGAAATTCAGTCAGTTAAGTCTGAAAGTTGAAGACAATGCTCTCCCAGAATAGGGAGGTATCAAAGTAACTCTAGATGACAATTTAGAGATGGTGACATTCTTGGGAAGTATGCAGACTGAAACCACTGTTGAAATGGCATTCCATGGAAAATCTATTCTGCTGACATCCTCAAGTATTTCATCATATAAACAATTCCCATGCCTCCCTTTTATAATAAACTGGTGACACCTAAGATAACAGCATCCATTGTCTCTGAAAGTTAGTTTTGATGTACCATTATAAACATTTGCAAATGAAATAATATAGAGCTGGAGAGATGGGTCAGCAGTTAAGAGCCACTGACTGTTCTTCCTGAGGTCCTGAGTTCAATTCCCAGCAACCACATGGTGGCTCACAACCATCTGTAATGCAATCTGATGCCCTCTTCTGGTGTGTCTGAAGACAGTGACAGTGTACTCACATACATAAATCTTTTAAAAATATATATAATTAAGAAGCAAAAACCAAAGTGACTCTAGAATGGGTATGTCATTGTATTCTATTCCATTGACAAATGGGTCTGTTTTTAGGGCAGTCTCACGGTGCTTTTACTATTCCAGCTCTGTAAGTATAACTTGAGCTCTGGAATGGTGACACCTCTACAGGGTTTTTGTTGCTCAGGACCATTTGGGCTATTGTGGAGAGTCTGGATTTCCTTATGAAATGTAAGATGACCCTTTCAATTTATATGAAGAATTACATTAGACTTTTGATGGGGATTGCAGTAAATCTGTAGATTGCTTTGCTTAGGACAGCCATTTCACAATATTCACCCTACCAATCCACGAGAGTCTGTACTCCCTGACCAGTCAGGACTATAGAGCAAGAACTTTTCTCAAAAGAACACGTGAAATAAAACAGAAGGCAGAGACAGAACCACAGGGCTTTACCCCCTCCTTTTCAGTTGACTGCAACTTCTCATTATTTTAAAACACTTTGCTACATATTGAGGCATTTTTACTCTGCATTAAACTATATTATTCCAGAATAACTTATTTTGTATACCATACTTTACAATTCCAAATGATTTGTCTGTTTTATGAAGTATATAAGTGTTTTTGCATTATATAAGATTTAAGTGCTTATTATGTGTAATTTATTGTTAAACCCCATGTCTGACCCATAACATCTAACTTTTGCACAGAACACACAACATCTGCGTATTGTCCCCTAACAGGTTGTGGCTCCAAAGAAAGCTCGCTTAGCAGAGGCCCAGAGGTCCTTAGCAGAGACAATGGAGCTTTTGAATCAGAAGAGAGCAGAACTGGCCCAAGTAGAGCATCATTTGGAAAACTTACAGAAGACTTTTCAAGAGAAGACAGAGGAAAAGGCAGCTCTAGAGGATCAGGTGGAACTGTGTGCTAAGAAGCTGGAACGAGCCTCAAAGCTAATCGGAGGGCTAGGCGGAGAAAAGTCAAGGTAGAGCTGCTTCTCCAGGGCTAGGACAGCAGGCCTGAGCGCATGACTGTCCTCGCCTGTTTGTCACAGTTACAGCTGATTTTACAATGGCTGACTCAGAATATGCAGCATTCTGTAAAGCACCTGGCTAGGACTCTCCAAAGGGGCAAGATCCATGTTGAGGACAGAGTTTACAACTTGTTTTCAAAACAGAAACAAACAAACAAAAGGAGAGAGAGAAGGAGAAAAAGAAAGCGCAGTGTTTACAGTCTTTTAATCTACGTGCTATTGGGATTCTTTCCCAACTTTTTGTGTATTTATAAAATGGATCACACATTCAGCTGTTTCATTATTGATCATGTTTATTCCTTGAATAGCATGATGTAGTAATTTAGTCCAGGTGAGATGATTTTGGAATTCTATTGTTGATTTTGTTGAATGGAAAAACTATCAACCTTAGCTGCAGAATCTCAACTTTGTAATTTAATGTGTATCAAATAGTCTTGCTTCAAAATAGCATTTCTGGAATGAATGAAAAATGTTTCCTATTATCTAGAAATAAATACTAAAGCAAACACTGGGACAAAATCACCCTAAAGAAGATTCTGAAGCAAAAACGCTGGGGTTCTGGTTGTGGGAAGGCCTGAACTTTAGCTACAGATAGTTGTAAGCCACAATGTGGGTGCTGCAAACTGAACCCCAGTCCTTTAAAAGAGCAGTCCGTGCTCTTAATGATTAAGCCGTCCCTCCAGCTGGCCCTTCCCATACAATTGCGTGCTGTTTTGCCTCTGGTTTGTTGCACAGATGGTCTCAAGCTGCAAACGATCTTCAAATAACATATGAAAACCTAACTGGTGACGTCTTGGTGTCAGCAGGAGTCATAGCTTACCTTGGTGCTTTCACTTCTGGATTTCGACAAGAATGTACAGAAGATTGGAGCAAGCTATGCAAGGTATGCGGTTTATAATAAATTTACATAGTAAATTTTGATTTAGAACATTTGAAGTATGTGTTGGAAAATATAATGACAATGAGGACATCAAAAGAAAAAACACTAAAAATATGGGAAGTCTTTTTTGTTTCTCTCTCTCTCTCTCTCTCTCTCTCTCTCTCTCTCTCTCTCTCTCTTCCCCCCCTTTCTCCCTCCCACCCTCCTTTCCTCCCTCCCTGCACTTCTTCTTTGACTGGTAAAATACTCCCAAAGTCTAACCTTCAATGCAGTTTTTTTTCTGATCTTTAGTTATGACAATTAATTATGTATTTTAACTTAAAGATTATTTCAATTAATAAGATGAAAGAAAATATCAGACTTTTCTTTCTTATAGGAGAAGAGATTCCCGTGTTCAGAGGAGTTCTCGTTGAGTAAAACCTTGGGGGATCCAGTCAAAATCAGAGCTTGGAATATCGCTGGGCTGCCGACAGATGCGTTCTCCATAGACAATGGCGTGATCGTCAACAATTCCAGACGGTGGTAAGGGCGTACAGAGTTTCCTCCTGTTTCACTTGGAAGTCTTCAAGCATATACAAAAGCTGAAAGGCTTTGACAAGAAGTTCCAGTGTAATGGTCACTCTGCAGTTAGCATTGTGTCCTATTTGCTACTTAATCGCAAATCCAGCTACTCCTCTGCCAACCTATCTTTCTAAATATGATTATGGATGAACTGCAGACATGTGTTTCCCCCTTAGCACTTCAACATGCACATTGTTGATAAAGATCATAGTTTATGTATTTTTGTTTGAGGTAAAAATTACATATGATAAAACAGAAAGACTCAAATTTACCATTCGGTGAGTTCAGAAAAAGTGTACAGCTATGCACTCAAACTAGACGCCATCAAGATGCAGAGCACGGCTCCCTCCTGGAGAGTTCTTTTACGCTCCATTCTTGCCCTTATCCCACCCCAGGAAACCAGCGTTCCAAATACTTCTCAACATAGACTAGTTATGCCTGTTAGAGAACAACATAGACTAGTTACGCCTGTTAGAGAACATCACATCTATTTCTTGACACATACATATGAGATATCTTCCTCTCAGCATAGATGGTTTGAGATTCATCCATGTTACTCCATGTATGAATACTTTGTTTTAGGGAGGGTTATGTTTCAGGGAGGGTTATATTCTATTGTGTAAACACCTCGGTGTTTATGATTCCACCTTTTTTATTCAGGTCTCTTACCAAAGTAAGGATTTTTAAATCGTCCTTGCCTCAGTTTCCCTATATATATAAACATGGCAGTAAGTGTGTCTGAATCAGGATGATGTAAGGATGTGGACACTTAGTGTCTGATGAAGATGAGAACTCACGAGTGTGATCTTGGTGTGCCTTAGAAATGGTCCCATGGGAAGACTTAAAACCAGCTGCAGCAGCTCACTAACATTTGACTTTCTCAAAGAAGACTAATTTTCCAAACACTGGAAATTATTCCTTATATTCCAGTTGACATAATGCTGGTACACTATTCTTTTCTCCAGCCTCCACCTTCCAGCAAGGCCCAGCCTGAGTAAACACTGTTCTATTCTCTCCTGATTAGTTATATGTTCTTTAAAAAATAGATTTAGTTATTTTGTGTGCATGAGTGTTTACCTCTGTGAGTTATTTCTGTGTACTACATGTGTGCCTGGTTTCCCACAGAGGGCAGAAAGGGATGTTAGATCCCCTTAAACTAGAATTTCAGACACCTGTAAGCTGCCACATGGGTGCTAGGTCCTCTGCAAGAGCAGCAAATGCTCTTAAGTACTAAGCCATCACTCCAGCCACCAATTATATAGTTTTAAACATAAAGCCTTTACTTTACTATCCTAGAAAGCATCCCTAAATAGATTTGTAACTGTGTACCAGACTTAACTTGGGCACTCACTCTCTATAGTCCTACTCACACACTAGTAAAAATCATTTATAAGCTGATGTGCTTTTGTCTTAAACCGTCAGCAAATTATCTTTCACATTATATTAGTTGATGCTGTGCCTTAAGATTGCTGTGATGACAGTGTTATATTGGAAACAGCACAACCCACCGAGTCACAAATTCCTAGTTCTTCTCACACTGGGGTAGTTTTAGAACTTTGGGGTTTTTACCAATGTGAGCTGAGTTTTCCTCATTTGTAAGAATGAAATTCTTTTTTATTTTTTAAATTAAATTATTCCTTTGACAATCTCATGTGTGTATATAATGTGTTCTGGTCTCATTCATCTTTTTACCCTCTTGTGCCCTCCTCCCACCACTGCTAGCCCTGCCCCTTTCCTGCCTACCTCCTCCCAATACCGCTAGCCCTGCCCCTTTCCTGCCTACTTCCTCCTCCCACCACGCTAGCCCTGCCCCTTTCCTGCCTATTTCCTCCTCCCACCACGCTAGCCCTGCCCCTTTCCTGCCTGCGCCCTCCTCCCACCACGCTAGCCCTGCCCCTTTCCTGCCTACTTCCTCCTCCCACCACGCTAGCCCTGCCCCTTTCCTGCTTGCGCCCTCCTCCCACCACGCCAGCCCTGCCCCTTTCCTGCCTGCGCCCTCCTCCCACCACCACTAGCCCTGCTCCTTTCCTGCCTACTTCCTCCCACCACCGCTAGTCCCTCCTCCTACTTGCTCCCTCTAAGTTCCCACTGTACTTTATGTCTTTTTGTTTTTGTTCTGTTACCACTGGGTTTAGCCAGGAACTCTTTTTTTACTTTTGTTTTAATTTAAAGTTTTAACTTTCTGAGAACTGCATGCATGAGCACTGTATTTATACAGCTTTTATCCTCACTCTACCCCTGCCCCCGAAACTCCTCCTGTGCTCACCTCCCTGGCAAATTCATAACTTCTTTTTTAGCCATTACTGTCAAATGCATACACATGTAACCATAGGGCTTTTAAAAGAAAAATCTTTACATAAACTACTTTGCATTTGTGACAACATTCATTTAAATTGCATAATTTTTAAGAAACTGTGGTGTTTATTTATCCCTTGGAATTTCCCTCTTCATTTCCAGGCCTTTAATGATTGACCCCCAGGGTCAAGCCAATAAGTGGATCAAAAACTCTGAGAAAGATAATCAGCTCAGTGTTATTAAGTTATCAGACACAGACTATATGAGAACCCTGGAAAACTGCATCCAGTTTGGAACTCCACTTCTCCTGGAAAATGTTGGTGAAGAACTGGATCCCTCTTTGGAGCCTTTGTTACTTAGACAAACTTTTAAACAAGGTAGAACTGAAAGATAATTGGATTATTTTGACGCATGAAAGAAAAATAATGCATAAATTTAATTACAATGATAATAACTTAGAACTCCCATGCCATTGTTAGGTATGGAAAGAAATCTAAACCACTTTCAGAACTGAAGCTTGATCCAGTATCCTAAGATAAAGTCTGTGCCCTATCTTCTTATAAGGCAAAGAATTTTAGCTCTGTTGAGAGCACAAGACAGTTGAAAACAGTCTGAAATCCCCTTGTCTTATGATCATTGACCTCAGAAAGTTCATTAATTATGAAATAAAAACAAGAATGTGGGCCAGAGTTCAATCTAGGTAAACATTACCTGCATGTGTCTTTCTGCTGATGGACATTCATCTCTGTCAAGCTCTGATACTTTGGTGAGCTTTAATCATATAAAATATTTGGAATCACGTTAAAATTTGACAGAAAAAATTTCAAAAAGTATTTTTGTTGTTGTTGGTTTGGTTTGGTTTTTCCAGACAAGAGTTCTCTGTATAGTTTTGGCTGTATTGGAGTTCACTCTGTAGATCAGGCTAGCTTGGAACTCAGAGATCTTCCTGCTTCTGCCTCCCAAGTGCTGTGTATAAAGGCATGTGACACCACCGCCAGACTCAAAAAGTGTCTTGATGTATAAAGTTCTGTGACCACCTGGCACAGTGTCCTGTGTTGCGACAGATGAGCCCTACTGTATACTTGCGTATTTGTCTGCTGCGGTGACTTTTGTCACAGCCATTTTCTATCTCAAATTACTTAGGACTCTGCACACAACTTAGAAGTGCTTAGGAAGAGAGGCTAAGTAACTTTGGCTCATTTGTTATCTATTATTTCCTGGAATACAGGTGGTATCGATTGCATCCGACTTGGTGAAGTCATTATTGAATATTCTTTTGATTTTAAATTTTATATCACCACAAAACTGAGAAATCCACACTACATGCCAGAACTGGCTACAAAAGTGTCTTTGCTCAATTTCATGATAACTCCAGAAGGGCTTGAAGATCAATTACTAGGCATCGTTGTTGCAAAGGAGAGGTATGTATTTTTTAGATGCTCCAGGCAGTTTAGAGAGTATCTGTAGGCCATTAATACTTTTGTTTTGGGACTATTTTGAAATGACTAAAAATGTTACATTTTGTTATTATAAATCAAACAATTACATAGTCATTGAAAATAGCCATTCAGTTATAACTTTTAAGCCAAGTCTTATTATATCGGTCTTTTATTATGGGTAATGAGATTCAGAATACATGCCACAACTTCTATCGGACTGAGCTAGGGGCTTTGTCCACAGTAATATAGGCCATGGATAAAATCAGAAGTGTATTCAAAGACTTCTATACAGAGTGTTAACATTAGAAACAGCTCAGAATAGGGTGTGAAGAAAGGATATAAAACTACATATGTAGTATAAATAATAATGTATTGAAAAATGATGAATGAATCTATGTTCAAAATGAAAAAAAAAGAGGATTAAGATGAAATATATCTGAATGCCAGCAGTTATTTTACCTAATATATAAGAGCATAGATAATTTTTATAGCTTTATTGTTTGTTCTGTATTTTTCCACTACTAACATACACAGTTTTTCAAATGAGAAAAAAATATAACAAAACCCAGAAAACTACAAGAAAGAACTGCTTCTGGAAAACAATAATTGATTTGAGTTGAATCTTAATACAACTTTACTAAGTGGTTTGTTAAGTGCAATCAAATTTAAAGGATATAGAAGTAACTTTGTTACTTCCAAAATTTAAAAATAAACAAGACCTATGTTATAACACTCTCTATAGCAGATGGTATTATTTTGAAGTTTTATCCCATTTTTGCTCAGTAACGCTTAATATCAATTTTTCCTTCCACTTAAAAAGCCAGTCAGACCAATTCTCCTTCCTATGGTAGTTATTTTAGAAGAGTTATTGCTGACAATCCCCAGGAGTTAATAAGAAATCTTTATTTTCCTATATATAACCAGCAATACCATGAGAATACTCTAACACTATCTTAGGGTTGCTGTCATTTTAAGTATGCAAATGAATTTTCTTTGCTTAAGCTTCTCAAATCAATATTTGTATGAGCCCTTTCATCTTCTATTGCTGTGATCAATTATGTTGACAAAAAGGAAGTTGTTGGAGGAAGGGTTTATTTTAGCCCACGTTCCCATTTATAGTCCTTAGTAGGGAAGTCACAGCAGCAGGAGCATGAGAGAACGGATAATGTCACGTCTGCTATGAGAAGAAGAGAGCAGTAGATACATGCATGCCAGCTCTTAGCTCCCTCTCTCCTTGTCATAGCTCAGGGTCCAGCCCATAGAGTGGTGGCCAACCTGCTCTAGATAATCCCTCACTGAGATCCCTTCCCAGGCAAGTTTAGATTATATCACGTTAACCGTTGAAACTAACCATCACCGGAGGCAATTATTAACCCCTTACTGTAGTAAAATTGATTTGTTTTTTACATCTATATAATAATTCAAATAGTCAAAAAATGTTATACATAATATTTAGGTAGAAGTTAGATTAAATGCCACAAATTTACAGTAAATGTTTCTTTCGTTTTTAGACCAGAATTAGAGGAGGAACGAAATGCCCTCATCCTTCAGTCTGCAGCTAACAAGAAGCAACTGAAAGACATAGAGACAAGGATTTTAGAAACATTATCATCTTCAGAAGGGAACATTTTGGAAGATGAAAGTGCAATAAAAGTCTTAGACTCTGCCAAAATGATGTCTAATGAGATCACGAAGAAACAGCAGGTGAAAATAAAGACACCTAGAAATGTCTGGATCCTAGCATCTGAGTTTGTTTCTGGTCCCCGAGGAAATGCTCTCGTAGGCTTTCAAGGAAAAAAAAAAACAATAAAATACACAAGCTTAGAAACCAATGTTAAACTCAGAAGTGAATATCTTATGTTGAATTTCTCTACATTTAGTTCAGTCTATACATTATCTATACACAGAAGAAGCAAAATGATTTACTGGCTAAGTATGCACCACAGTCAGGATTGTTGATGTTTTAATTGACTCTTCATCTAGAATCTGATCTTTGAAAGTTGTCTTACCCAGTTAGAGGTTGGAGTTTGAGGTGTGTGGAGATAAGTCCTGAGTGCCTGAGCAATGAGCGCTTCTTGGAACCAATAGGGGATGTTCTGTGTGCTTATTGGAAAAAGGGGGGAGGGAGGGAGAGAAGGAGAGAGAGAGGGGAGAGGAGACGGGGAAGGGGAGAGAGCAGAAATGAGTGCCAGATGGTCTACAGCCAATAATACATTCCAAATTCATCAAACAGGCAAATGCTAATTTTTTCATAGCACATCTCTTCCCTGGCCCCCTCCGAAAGTTATTTATGAGATGAAGCATGAAGTGACAGGCCAGGGGCATGTGTGGAAGTCAGGGGCCAACTTCTGGGAATTGGCTCCCTCTATCTACCCTATTAAAGCCAAATCTCTCTTGTTTTCTGCTGCTGCACCCTGTCACAAATGTTAAGCTGACTCTCCTGTCTCTGCCTTCCATTTTGCCATAGAAGTTCTGGGATTACAGATGGGAGCCGCCACATCTAGCTTTCTGCATGTATTCTGGAGAGGGAATTCCGGTTGCAGGAAGTGCTTTTACCACTGAACTATCTGATCACCTCAATTCAAGACCTGGTCCTTTAAAACATTTGTTATTCTTTTTTTCTTTCCTATAAAATATATTTAAAATAATTTTATTTTTTGTTTTGTTTTAATTTTTGTATGTATATGAGTATTTTGTCTGCATATATTATCTATCTACTGCGTGCATGTTTCGGGCCTTCGGAGGCATGAAGAGAGTAGGAGATCCTCTAGAACTGGAGTTAGGTGGTTTTGAACTGCTATCTGAGTATTGGAAACTGAACTCAGTTCTCTGTAAGACCATCTAGTGCCCTTAGCCACTGAGCCATCCCTCCAGCCTCTATCACTTTATCCTTACATCTAACAGAAACCAAAAGAGAGGTTACATCAGTCACTCAGCATCTTTTCACTGTGCCCCCTTCCAATCCAGCTCCACTCTGAGATTTTGTTTTGTAATAATGTGTTGATAAAGATTCTTTCTGTCAGGTGTTTGCTCCCTTATTTTTACATTTTTGAAGAAGCAAAGAAGACAATGTCTTAGAGAAATATTCTATAGCAGCCTATATCTGAGAGCATGGCTGAGATACTGTCTTCCCAACTCCTGTTCATCAGAGCAGAGGAAACTCTGGTGAACCTCCCGTTGTCCCCACACCAAACTGATCATCATAGAAGAGACACATCTCGTGTACTTTCTGATACTGTGGTGAAACACTGCCTCAAACCAACACGGGAGGAGAGGCTTTATTTGGTTCATAGGTTGCAGACCATCATCAAGGTCAACCAAGGCAGGAACTCAAGGCAAGAACCCAGGGCAAGAACTGAAACCAAGAGCATGGTGCCTTGTCCTTCACAGATTGCTCAGCTTGGGTTCTTATACAACCCAGGAGCACCTGCCCAAGTGTGGCCCTGCAGAACAGAGAGGAGGGTGCAGGAAGGAAGGGAACTCGGGTCAAGGTTTAAATAGGTTTACGTAAAAGACTACTAATTCTCAATTGCTGCTAACTTTGTTTCCTTCTTATACTCAAGACTGAGGTTCAGAACTTCCCGGACATTTGTGATTATATTTTATCCATTTTAGGGAAAGTTCACAAAGAACAGACTTCCATTCAGACTAGCAGAAATTAAAAAAAAAATTCTTAGATTTTTCTTTATTTTATTGTTTAATGAAGATGACAAGAGAGGAGTGTAAGGTCTGTCTCTTTTCCTTTCCTCTTTCCTACCTCTCAGCTTCCTCATCCTTCCTCTGTAATTCTTCCTTTTTCCTTTTTTTCTAGCTTTTAGCTAACAATCCCTCTCCTGTAGAATGTACTTGAATTAAATTCTTACTTGTCATTGAGTTAAGGGCTTTTCACAAATATGTAAATATGTGTAAAAATTCATTATAAGAAAAGCACATGATGGAGAGAATCCCTGTTCATTCATCTTGGTTCTTCTCCTCTGCCAGGTTGCAGAAAGAACAGAGCTCAAAATAGCAGAGTCACGAGAAGGCTACAGACCCATCGCCAAACATTCGTCAGTGCTATTCTTTAGCATTGCAGACCTGGCCAACATTGATCCCATGTACCAATACTCTCTCATCTGGTTTGTGAACCTTTACATCAACTCTATTCACGACAGGTAAGCAGATTTCTAGCTTTCTCCATTCTCACTAGGTTGGATTCTTCTCCATCCTTTCCATTAAAAAAAAAATCAATTATTGTTTCTACTTATTGCTGTAGTTTTCATTGTCGATCACTGAGTAGAAGGAAAAATGGAGCAAAAGACACCTAAAAATCTTCCCGTTAAAAAGTTATTTCTCGCACCTATGATTTATGCATAGAGGGATGGTCTCACTATGTAGCCCAGACTGACCTAGTACTTGCTATTAGCCCAGACTAGTCGCAGATTTGGGGGCAATCTTTCTGTCCCTGTTCCCTGAATGCCGAGATTACAAGTGTGCCACCATACCTGGCTCTTCTTTCTATCTTTTAAATATTCCACTGATGCTCAAGACTTCTTTGTGCTGAAAATTCTAATGTCTCTTTCTCCAGTTCTGAGGTGTCTAAAAGACTGTACCACATTTATATTTATTTGCTAGAGATTTTCACTTTAACAGATTAATAAATGTACTTTCCTTGTTGCTAGAACAAAACAAAACACCTGGAAAAGTCAACTTAAGAAAGGAAGGGTTTATGTTGTCTCACTTTGAAGGTCTACCCAGTGGGGGAAGGCATGGTGGAAGGGTGTGAGATGGGTAGTCACATTGTGTCTATAAAGATGAATGCTGGTACTCAGTTCCCTTCCTCCTCCAGCGCACAGGCTGATGCCACCATTTCAATTAACCTAGTCTATAAAAACCCTCACAGACATTCCTAGAGGTTATCTTAAACCATGATTCTAAATCAATCAAGTTGACAAGCAACTGTCACAATGAGTGTACACACATTTTGACTTTTGAAGAGTCAGTTACACTTTCTGCAATTGCTCCAGTTGCCTTCTTTATAAAAAACAGAAATAGTAATTATACTTCTCTCCTCTGGTAGTTCTGAGAATTAAGTGAGATATTTTCAAAGTGCTGAGAACCATGCCTTGTATTTAGTAACTTCTGTACTTGCTAAGTAAAATTAAAATGTGACTCAAACCCACATGTGTACCATAAGAAATTTCTTTCTATGTCAACTCCTGGTAGAATAATTAAAATCCCTAAGGGCTCCGACTTAGAATGTGATTTTACACTTTGCTCATGATGGAGGAAGAAAGTCAGACTGAAGAATTTTTAGATGTTATTTGCAAGTTTCAGTGATGATTTGGAGGAATTAGAACTGTTAGAAATCACTCAGATGTGTATGTGAGTGATTTTGAATGTTTCTGGTGATGAAAACTTTAATAAAGTTAGAACATTTTATAGGTTAATCTAGGTCACTTTCCCTATTTTTGTTTGACAACATATTTTTATTTTTTGACCTTTTAGCAACAGATCCAAAATCTTGGAAAAGCGCCTGCGCTATTTAAATGACCACTTCACATACAACTTATATTGTAACATATGCCGGTCTCTGTTCGAGAAAGACAAGTTGCTGTTCTCCTTTTTGTTATGTGCTAATCTTCTTCTGTAAGTGACTTGTGTTTCCTTCATTTTATTATTTTTTTTTACTTATTCAATTTACATCCTGCACACTCTCCCCCTTCCAGTAGCCCCCTTCCACAATCCTTCCCCTTTCTCCCTTTTCCCTTCTCCTCTGAGCAGGTGCCACCCCCATCCCCCACCCCCAGGTATCTCCCCAACCCTGATACTTCAAGTCTTTGCAAGGCTGGTTGCTTCCTCTCCCACTGAGGCCAGACAAGGCAGCCCAGCTAGAAGAACATATCCCACAGACAGGCAACAGCTTTTGGAATAGCGCTCGCTCCAGTTGCTACATATGAGTGGGGAGGCCTAGGTCTAGCCTGTTCTTTGGTTGGTGGTTCAGACTCTGAGAGCCCCAAGAGTCCAGGATAGTTGGCTCTGATGATCTTCCTGTGGAGTTTCTATCTCCTTCAGGGACTTATTTACTGATTAAAAAAAATTGCCTTGGAAATATAATCTACAAAATGACTTCTTAGAGATTGGTATAATGCCTTGCTTAGCTTAATTATTTCCTGCATAACAATAGTTTCCACAATCATATTGATGTTCTGGTGTTTATTTTTAATTTTTAAAGTTTATATATTATATAAAAGTTTACAAAATACAGCATAAAGCTCAATCCATTCTTGCAAAGGTGACATTGGAAATAGAGCATTCCAGTCGTCCCTGAATCTGTTCTGTGCTTTGCCCCCTACTCTCTCCAAAGGTGATTGTTGTTCTCATTTCCAATGCTGCAGTTTATTTTGCTTTTATATAAAAAGTATCCAAATGTAGGTCTTTTGTTTTTTTTTTCCTCATCATACAAACTTTTTATTACGTGTAAGGGGGGAGGGGTGTGGGGGGGGGAGTTCTTTCTCTAACTTCCATCATCTGGGACCTAGAGATCATTCTCAGGTCAATCAGGCTTGGCAGCATGTCTCTTTATCCACTGAGTCATCTTGTTGGCCCATCAGCATAACTTTAATAAGATTCATCTGGGAACCTATTATTTGTTTGTGTTGGTTGTATTGTCGCGTTCCATTTCTAGAATATATTAAAGTTTCTCTGTTCCACTTTTGGTGGACATTTGAGTTGTTCTCAGTTTGGCACTGTTATAAATAAGAGCACCACAAACACTGTTTTGTGAAGGTCTTAGTGCTCTCATGCACACACTTCTTTTTTGAAGACAGCTAGAAAGAAACTCGCAACTTATTTGCCAGATGCTCCTGCTTATATCCCATCAACAGTGCAAGTTCCTATTGTAGGTCTGCACCAAAATTTTGTGTTACCCAAAAATACTCTTCTTACATCAGAGTCCTCCTATGTAGATGGTCTTGAACCCGCAACCTTCCTACCTCAGTCCCCCAAGTGCTGAATTATAGGTATGTGTCATCTATTGTCATTTTCAAAATACATTTTAGTATGTGATAAGCATTATTCCTTTGTTGTTTAAGCTTACATCTCTGTGATGATGTCAAGTCATAGACATGCACATACACAGACACCACACCACACCACAACACACACACACCACAACACAACACACACATACACATACACATACACATACACATACACATAGGGTTTGGTTTGGGGTTTTTTGGGGGGGGATATTTATTTATATCATGTTCCTTTGCTTCTCTTGGGATTTTATTGTTTTCTAACTGACTTCCATGAGTTCTTCATATAATCTAGATCCAAACCCAACAACAATGTGTGCTTGTCATTCAGTATCTAGATTACCTTTTCATTCTCTTAATTAAAACAAATTCTTAATTTACTATTACCTGGTTTATAGTCTTTGGTTAGTGAAAATACTTTGCCATCAGTCGACTATTAGAAAGATATTCATAATTATCTTTAAACTTCATTATTTTCCTTTTACATTTAGGTCTAAGCCAGAGGCAAAAGATCTATGTGCATGATCTAACGTAGCTGTCAGATTTTACCTTTAACCTATATAGTTGTCTACTCATTAAAGTCAGATGTTATTCTAGTAGGTCTGCCTTTAGATGTTGCTCCTTTTCCCTAGCAAATTTTAACATCCTTTCTTTGTTTTATACATTCAGTGTTTTGATTATTGTGTGTCATGGGGAAATTTCTTTTCTGGTCTATTTGGTGTTCTGTATGCTTTTTATAACCTCCTCCTTTAGATTGGGAAGTTTTCCTTTTATGTTTTGATAATGTATTTTCTCTGCCTTTAACCTGCTATTCTTCTCCTTCCTCTTACCTATTATTCACAGGTTTGGCTTTTTCACAGTGTCACATATTTCCTGGATGTTTTGTGTCTCAATTTCTTTAGATTTAACATTTTCTTTGGCTGAGCTATCCATTTCCTCTATCATGTCTTCAATGCCTGAGATCCTGTCTTCAATGTCTTGTGCTCTGGTGAACCTTTCCTCTTGGTTTTGACATTCTAAAATTCCCATTTCCAGTTTTATTTCACTTTGAGTTTTCATCACTGATTCTCTTTCTTTGTTAAATCCTACCTTTATGTTGTGGAATGTTTTCATTGGTTCATTCAGTTGCTTGTATTTTCCCAGACTTCATTAAGGAATTTATTCATATTATCTTTAAGGTCCTTGAACATGTGCATAAGTGCTATTTTGAAGTCTTTGTTTTGTTATTTAGCTATATTTCATTTCTCAGGGTCTACTCTAGCAGGATCACAAGCTTCTGGAAGATGCAGATATTCATGTTTGTGTTTTTGCTTTGGGTTTAGGCATCTGGAATTATGTTTGAAGTGTTTCTTGGTGTTGGTATGTAGTCTTTGTTGGGTGTTGGTTCTGTTCTGTGGTTGCTATTGCCCTCTCTAGACCCTAAGCAAGTATTGTGGCTATAGATCCCTGGTAGAGAGTGCTTTTGTGGGCCAAAGGTGACAGAAAGAAATAGAAATGAACTATGAGGGAAAACTTAGAGGAGTCCCCGAGGAGTGGGGGTAGAGTGGGAGAAGGGCTCTGCAGGCAGGCTGCTAGGGGACTAAGAGGAGAGCCAGAAGTGAAAACAACCTACCTGAGGCCCAGCCCAGGGTAGCCCCTGAGGACCCCTGGCAGAAAGTGTTTCTGAGGATCCTGGCTGACACAGGATTGAAGATGGCATCCCACTTTAACATCAACAGTTTACAACAGCTATTGTTTGGGAACACAGGGCCAAGAAAGAGATTGAATACCAGGAACTGATGTTTCTTTTAACTGGAGGAGTAAGTCTCAAGAGTGCTGAAAAAAATCCTGATCCAAATTGGCTACAGGATAAAAGTTGGGAGGAAATTTGTCGAGCAAGTGAACTTCCAGTCTTCCACGGACTCAGGTAACTGTTTGCATTCGGTGACTTAACTGTCCTGGTCTGGTTGGCTGCTGTTGACTGAGTAGTCCAGGAGAATTTTATCCGACTTGTAGAAGAAACTGGGGTGAGGCACTGGGAGATGAGCTGGTCAGTCCGCTCAGCCTCAGTGCTGTCCAGATGCCTCTCAGATTCAGTCACGCCCTCACAGTTTCCAGGCAACAGTGTGCATTTAGGAGAAGAGAAGATAAGAGACAAAGCAGGGGAAAAGGCCCACGCTTCTTTTCCTGACATTTCTAGCCTCAGGCCAGAACAGAACCACAGCTGTTTCCAACTTCTGACCAAGCACAGGAACCAAGCAAGGTCCCTGTCCTACACTACCTGACCAATCCCTATCTCCTGTTGTCATTGTGGGTCCAGGTGCATCTTCTTGAATATTGCTCCAGTCCTGTAAAGTGGTCCAAAGAAATCTTTACAAGGGCTTTGGGGAGAAGAATGAGTACTTCTGTCTCGGCGTGCAGCCTGGCCCTCGTGGGTAGCTGCCTTCATCTGGGAGGCAGGAGTTCATCCTCTGAGGTTTTGTTCTTCCTCACACAGGTGACTGCAGGTTTAGAACTATAACTCATCTCTGTGCTTTCAGTCTTGAAGGGTTGACTAGACAGACTTTCTGTGAGTTACTTACACGAAAACCTGCAGAAGTAATTAGATGGCCCAAAGTAAAAGAGACAGGAACTGAAGACAAGATGTTTATTGTGACAAAGTTAGGTTACTGAGGCCCAAGTGGGGAGTCAATACATTCTCAAAATCAGTTTCCAAGGGTCTTTTTCATAAATGTTCCACAGATTATAGCTACTGCATTATAAGAAATCAAAGCAAGTTTTATTTAACCCTCCTGTATCCTTGAAGCTAACACTTAAGTCACCATAATAGAACACAACCTGTTATACCTTGCATCCTGGAAGGTAATATCACAGGTGGATGTTCTGTCCCCCCACACCCCCCTACTCCCAACACAGGAGCTTTCCAACAGCCTCTGGGCTAAAGAGGGGGCGGTGGGTTGCTGTTAAATCAGTGGCAGCAACAGCTAGAAGCAAGTAAGCAAATGAAAAAACTGAGTGAACGCTCCCTAGTGAAGGAAGTGGGAAACTGGCGGGCAGCCTGAGAGAAGCACCCTGGCAACCAGAACCGCCAGTAACTTTTTAACACAGGAAGTGTCTGCAGAGGTAGACTAAGGATCTGACCTCAGAGTGTGTCCCCCAAATCCCCAGGTTCAACTTCTCTTCCCCGATTGGTCCTATTTTCTTCACTTCATTTGCATGCCTGCATTCAGTCACCTAGCGGGTGGGCGCTCTGGGCTTTGGGCTTCAGAGCACAGGCCAAGGCAAGACTGGATAGAGCAGGCTGCCTATGTTTATGGCCTTTGTACTGGTTCAACAAATCCCTTGAGCCAGGCCCCAGGAATTCACCTTTCACCTCAGGCAAAGAGGACCTGACCCTGTCTCAGCCTCCAAGGCACCATGCTTCAAATTTGGATGGTAATTCATTCCCGGAGCACTTTCCAGCCTCCAAAAGTTAAAAGCCTTTGCTTCTGAGACTTGCTGTTCTGGACACGCCCAGACCCACAACTTCTCTCATCTGCTCTTGGTTTCTAGAGCTGTAACAGTTCTCAGACCTGCAATGGTCGGTCTCACTGCTGCTGGGAGTTCAAACCCACTTCAGTTAAATCCTGAATGGCAATCTGTTTTCAGTTGCTTTACCCTGTTTTAAGGTTTTTAATCCCGAGTTAGCAGTGAAGTACCTCGGCATCTGCAAAGGCTAGTACAATAGAGCATGGGCATCCAAGTGACCCAGGGACACCCAGAGCACAGAATGTATTTCAAGTTGATGAAGCAGAGGTGTTGACATCTGTGTAATGAACATAAAGATCTTTAGGTAACTGTGATATCCTCGGAGTCTCTTCTTTGAGCAGAGCTGGTCATGGGCGATGTCTGCTGGTGTGAGGTTAAACTGATCACTTGCCAGAACAGAGGGGCCCCGGGATCTGACTCTGGGCCTTTCTAACTCAGAGCATATGGGCTCGTCATTGATGACAGTGGAAAAAAAAAAAAACAGCTCTGGTTATTTTATTTTTCTGCTCATCTCTCTCCATTTCTTCATACGCGATGCTCTTCTTTTATGGAGATACTACAATGCTTCTATCAGAGAGCAAGAAAAAGGGCATTTAATTTCAGAACTGAAATAATACCATGGTGTATCTGGCCGGAAAGAAACTCACAGCTGAATGAAGTCCAACTGTGTTGGCTGATCCAAGGGTCCCAGCTTTGGCTCCCCATCCTCTCCCTCTCCTCCAGAAGCTTGAATCTGTCTGTTCCTAGATAGAGCACATTCTCTGCCTCCCTCCACAGCAACCCTTGTAGTCTAGGGATTTTAACACGGTCCCCTTGCTGCCTTATTCCTTCTCTTGCTCAATCATCTCTTAAAATATCTCTCAGTGAAAACGCAATCATTTTTTCTTCTAGGGAGCATTTTTGTGATTACATATATGCGTGGGAGGAAATTTATGAGAGCAAAGAGCCACACAATATGAAATTTCCAGAACCAATGGATAAGACGCTGAACGAACTGCAGAAAATAATAATTCTTCGCTGTCTAAGGCCTGATAAGGTAAAAAACAAATTTGAAATCCAGATAAAATGCAGTTTATGATATAGCAATCCTAAACATGGCAGCTTCATGCTGCATGATGACACTGTGGTCTATGAAGGGCCTCTTAACTGCAAAAATGGTGGAACTGGAATCTCAGTCTTGCTCTATGGCTGTACTGAAAATCTAGAGGCAGAAATAAGCAAAGGGAAGTGTTTTTTTTTTTTTTTTTTGGTTTATTTGTTTGTTTACAGTTTTAGCCAGAGTTGAAAGAATAAGAGAGAAAAATTCACGTTTCTGGGCCTTGCTTATAGAAAATGTGATTTCAGCACAGGGGAATCAGGAGAATCACTATGCATTCCAGGCTAGCCTGGGCTACAGAGTGAGACCTTGTTTCAAAAATCCTAAGTAAAAAAATAAATATTTTAATATTTAAATGCAGGAAGCATATAGAATTAGTATGCTGTACAATGTCTATATAAGCTACATGTTAAAATGTTTAAAAGTTGTATAAGCTTATAAAGCTAAGAAGCTATAGTAAACTAAGGGTAATTTCTTCTTGAAGAACAAAAACCTTTGCTGAGCTGACCCAATAAGACTCTTCTGGACACACCTATTTATGCTTCGCTGATTGGCTTTCTGGTGGTCACTGGAGTTAGTCCTGCATCTGGTGGAGTTACTGCTTTGTCCTCTGTGTTTTGAAGGCTGAAGTCACACAGCATAGAACTTACCCCACTAGAACACTCAATACTTGTTTATTTGTTAGGGTCTTCCTAGTGAGACAAGAGAACTCTTGACATTGGGAGCCCATATCTTGTTCTGCTGTATATCTTCAAGACTTAAACTACTGCATGGCAGATATTATATAGTCAGTCAATTTCTACAAAGTGGGTTGAACAAAATTGGATTAAAACATGTGTCACGTAGGGATTTTCGAAAACACAGAACCCACCGGGTAGAGGGGGACTGGCGGAATTTAAGGAAGGGGGTCATGAGATGGTCAGCTCAGCAGGAATTCTGGGAGAACTGAGACCCAAGGACACACTGATGACAGGTTCACAGGCGGTCTGAGAAGATGTTGGTCCCCAGGCCTTTTTGTCCTATAGACTATCCCACTGATTGGATGAGACCAGCTTTATTTAATCTGTGAATTTAAATATTAATCTTGCTAAAAATCTCAGCAACAACAAATACACCACTATCTGACCAAATACTTGGGTATTATGGCCTTAAAAAATCTTTTGCTTATTTATGTAGCGGCATAAAAAGCAAAATAATAGATCTAAGTATGGTTATAATTTATATTTTTCTTATAATAAATATTAGTATAAAATAACCCACTATAACAAAGACACCAAAAATACAACTGCTTAGAAATTAACTTCTCTCTCTACAGCTCAAACACAAATGGTAAAGCACCTTAATATATTTGCTTATATGTTAGCTTCCTTCTTTTATTCTTCCTTCCTTCCTTCCTTCTTTTCACCCTTCCTTCCAAGACTTATTTATTTTATGCATGTGAGCGTGTTACTTGCATGTATGTTATGTACATTACACTATGTACATGCCTGGTGCCCATGGAGGTCACAAGAGGGCATTGGATCCCTTGAAACTGGAGTTACAGGTAGTTGTGAGCCACCATGTGGGTGCTGGGAACCAAACCCAGGACCTCTGCTAGGGTGAGCCTCTTAGCTGCTGAGTTCTTATTTGAGACTGTTTTGCTCTGGAACCCCAGCAGGTGTCAGCTGCCATCCCTGCCTCAGGGGCTACACCTGCTAGGCTTGCTTTGTTTTTAAGATCACCTAGAAATTCAGGCTCTTTTGCTCATCTCAAAAAGCCCCTTAGTCAGTAAGACCAAGGTTTCCTCATGAACACTAACTACATCTGTGGAAAAAAAGGTATTGAAGCAAATGTCCTTATAAAAAACTATGATCTGGCAATAATATCCATAATTTTTGCCTATGGGCTAATGAGATGACTCAGTAATGTAAAGGCATTCGCTGCTAAACCCCAATTCTCTTGAGTTTGATTTCTAGGGACTTACGTGGTGGAAGGAGAGAGCCGGTTCCCACAAGTTATCCTCTGACCTACACAATACATATACATGTAATTATATAATACATGTATTAATAATAATAAATTAATAAATACAGGTAATAAAATAAATTAAACAATAATAATAATTTATACTTGCATCTTTCTACCTAAAACAGTCACGTGTGACATTAGCCAGAAGAAATGCTGAGAAATGCATGGGTTACTATTACCTAAAGGACACAAAAATGGCCAAAAGTTTTCAGTTTTTGCCATATTAAATGAAAAGATCTTATTTTTTAAGGATTTTTTAAAAAATATTTTATGTATGTGTGTGAGAGAGAATATGCTCTGTGTGTGTGTGTGTGTGTGTGTGTGTGTACGTGTGCCTATAGAGACCAGAAGAGGGTATGGACTCCCCAGGAGCTAGAGTTACAGATGGTTGTGAACGGATGCTGGAAACAGAACTCAGGTCCTCTGAAGAGTCCTCTTGACTGTGGGCTTCTCTCCAGTCCTGAGACATGCCTTCCTGTGTTTAAGATTTACTAGTGTTTCTTTCTCTGTAAACAGATACTCGCCCTTGTCCACTCACCTTTGGAATGTCTTTCTTGTCCTGTCAGTCTACAAATTATCATTTTTAACATTAGGGAAAGTACTGATCCTATGATGCATTGTATGCCTTTAGGCAATTATGCTTGAATTTTAACATTTTGTGTTTTTCAATGAATCTGTGCTATGCAATAAAACATGCTCAAAAGACTGTGTCTTCTCTATTCCCAGATAACCCCAGCTATAACAAATTATGTAACTGACAAGCTAGGAAAAAAATTTGTAGAGCCTCCACCATTTGACTTGACAAAGAGTTACTTGGATTCAAATTGCACCATCCCTTTAGTTTTTGTGCTGTCTCCTGGAGCAGATCCTATGGCCAGTAAGTATATCTACTGTAACACACAAACACACACACACACACACATGCACGCACACATGCACAAGCACACACATGGACACACACATTCATACATACACTCACAGAGTTTATTTTCTGTGTATGTTTTGCATGCGTGTATATAAATGCACCATGTGTATGCAGCATATATTGTAAAACTTTAACATAAATAAAAAATTTTGTTCAAAATACATTTGTTATGTGACAAAATTTGTCAACAAATCTGGTGTTTAGGCAAAGGTAGCCAGAATTTTTCAGGATAAAACACATATGCACAGGAACTGTAAGCTAGAATAGAGTAAGAAGTGGTGTCATCTATTTTTGCCCTTTGTAGGCCTACTGAAATTTGCAAATGATAAATCTATGTCCGGAAATAAATTTCAAGCTATTTCACTGGGACAAGGGCAAGGACCAATTGCAACAAAAATGATTACGGCGGCAATAGAAGAAGGAACTTGGGTTTGTCTACAAAATTGTCATCTTGCTGTCTCCTGGATGCCCACATTAGAAAAAATATGTGAAGATTTTTCACCTGAAATCTGCAATCCAACGTTTAGGCTTTGGCTCACAAGCTATCCATCTCCAAAAGTATGTTTAATTCCTACGATAGAGTCCAGTCGGGCAGTGGTGGCGCACGCCTTTAATCCCAGCACTTGGGAGGCAGAGACAGGTGAATTTCTGAGTTCGAGATGAACCTGGTCTCCTGGAGTAAGTTCCAGGACAGCCAGGGCTACACAGAGAAACCCTGTCTGTCTGTTATACTATTTCTTAATCGAGTTTTAAACTCTTAACCTTAGAGACTTTCATATGTTCTGCTGCTATACTTATTTTTAATGCACTGGTGTTTGCATTTTTAGGGCTTCAAGATTGTTGTCTTGCATAATACTTTACATTTGTTTTGTCTTAGTTCCCAGTAACAATTCTACAGAATGGAGTAAAAATGACTAACGAACCTCCCACTGGTCTTCGGCTAAATCTCCTTCAATCATATCTCTCTGATCCAATTTCTGATACTCAGTTTTTCAAGGGATGCCCGGGCAAAGAACTGGTAATGTCCAGCCTTCAACACTCTCCAATCTTGTTCTTATAGTAGTTAAATATGTTACTGTAAGGTTTTTATTTAGTATGTTTTCTAAACTGAGTATATTTTCTAATGCGCAGAAATTGTTTCTACCTGATTCATCATTTTATCCCCAATGGTCTATATTCTGCTTAAGACATAGTAAATACTGAAATAAATGATTTTTGAATGAATGTACTTTAGTTTATAAACTAAGGCCAAAAGAGTTTTTAGATTATATCACTCTTTCAACAAATGTATGGGTACTGGATATAAAGCAAGGAGAACATCCATGCAGAGGAAGGTGCCTTTGAAAAACTTGCATACTGTGTTTTCCACTGTGTAACTAAAACCATCTCCTAGTTAGACATCACAGTTCATGATGCATGCCAGCACTCAGGAGGCTGATTCAGGAGGCTTGCTACAAGTCTGGGTTATGTAAGCAGTTCTAGGCTAGCCTGTGCTACAGAATGAAACTTTGTCCAGCATGTGGTACTGAGAATATCACATTAGGATGACAATAGGTTCCACCTCTCACACTGCACAAAAACCCACTCCAAATGAGTCAAAGAGGAAAGGAAACAGTTGACTGAAGAGACAGCCTAGAGAGTTGGAGAAAATCTTTCCTAACTATATAGATGACAGAATGAATATCCAGAACACCCAAACAACTTAAAAACCTCAACAAGAAATTAAACAACTCAGTCAATCAATGGATTAATGAACAGTGTCAAAGGATAAAATACAAACATTCAGTAAACATGAAAACTTGCACAACCTCACTAGTTATAAGAGACACACAAATCAAAACTACATTAAGGCTTCCTCTGACCCAAGTTAGAATGGCAGCCATTTAGAAAACAAGAGGCTGGGGAACCACGAGTGCCCCACATGGGCGTCTCACAACCATCTGCAACGCCAGCTGCAGAGGACCCAATGTCCTCTTCTGACCTTCATGGCACTGCACATCCAGGGAAGCAGACACATACTTTACACATGAAATAAAAGGCTTTAAAGAACTAAAAGTAGATCTACCATACAATACATGTGGATCCTTCTTCAAAGGGCTCCAAGTCAACACATCACAGAAACACCTGCACACAGATGTTTATTGCAGTACTACTCAGTAGCTAAGTTGTGGAGCTACAGTACATAGACACAGTGGGCTTTTTCAGCCATAAAGAAGAGTGAGGTTATGTCATTTGCAGAAAAATGAATACCCAATATATAAACATACTAAGTAAATTAAGCCAAGTCAAAAATTTTTCTCTAATTTGTTTTCCTCTATTTTATATAATAAATCTTGTATATGTATGCCAGCAGAAGTAGAAGTAGAAGCAAAGGTATCTAGGGAAATAAAAGGGAATAGAACAAGCTGGGAAGGATCATGAGAAAGAGAATGTGGGGGTCTGAAAGAAATATGCTCAATGTACAATATCCTGTCCTTTGGATCCTATTTATATCCTCTAAACATCACATGTCCTCCACTGGTCTTGCCTCAGCGTGTGGGTCTGTCTCAGCCCACATCACTCTGCCCATCAGCCCAAGTCCACAGAAGCAGCAAGAAACTGTAGCACACCACCATAAAGATTTATGGTGCATTTCTCTCTATGGAGTCCCGACAAATGCAGCTCAACTATGCAGTGTAAGGCAGACCAATACATGCTTGTCATTAGCATTCACACCTGTGTTCACTTTAATGAAATGTTCCTTCACATGTTTGCCCAGCAAAACACCATCCAACTGACTTTCCAAAGAACCCTTAAGTTTCCACTTCACATACTTGCAGTCTACTGTGAGAGAGCTAAAGAGATGGGTGGTCATGCCCAGAGCACTGGTACAGGAGGCACACATGGCACCCATATTGAATACTGGAAGACATCATGATAGATCAACTAAAAATGCTTTTACCAATGCTCTTTGAAAGAAAAGGAACAATGCTGGGAATTACATATTGGAGTTTATTCATATTCTCCTCATCAGTCATTCTTTTGCACTTATGGTCTGAAGCACATGCCCACAAATCTACAAGATAATACTGAGTGATGAGATTAGAGATATCTATGAATGACAGGTACCATTAAACAACACATTTACAAAATAGTAATAATCCATTTTAGTGGCATTTAGTATTATGGTTTACTTAGTGTTGGTCATTTGAATTAAGCATAAAATGAATGTTTTTATATAAAGTATGTCTTTAGATACATGCCATTTTAGAATAGAAGTTTGAAATGACATCTGACCATAGACACTGGTAATGAAAAGATCATCTACTTTTCTAGTTTTACTGATGGAAATCTAATCAGATTCTCCTCTTGTACAATATTTGCATTAAAGGCATGGGAGAAGTTGCTTTTTGGAGTTTGCTTTTTTCATGCCCTTGTTCAAGAGAGAAAGAAATTTGGTCCCCTGGGTTGGAATATTCCATATGGATTTAATGAGTCTGACCTACGCATCAGTATCCGGCAGCTACAGGTAAGATAAAACAGAGTTAGCATTTATGAAGATCACTGCCTAACAGCCGCTAGGCTACTGTAGTTAATGGTATCTGTGCCAACCTTTATAATAAAGATAACATTACTTTTATAGAAATTATTGATACTTAGCTGGAGATGTAGCCCAGTAGTGGAACACTTACCTAATATACATGAGGCCCTAAGTTTGGTCCCCAGCACTGAAGGGGGAATAAAGAGTTGAAAATAAATTATTAGTATTTTATCAAATCTTGTAAAAATAATAAATGAGAAACCTTCCCTGAAATAAGTCCTGCACTGTGAGAATCCATATAGTTGCTGAAATCCATACTTACAAATTGTAATGTATGCTGAATGACTTTGATTTGAACACTGATTTTGAAACTAGTAGTCAATACAGAAAATATTTTACTTAAAATACTTGCCACACAACCTGTAAGCAACCAAGAACTTGACATCTGTCAGACCCCAGATGGCATTTTCTGAGGTCAACCTTCCCAGCACCAGCACTAAAATCCACAGGCATCAGCTAGATCCATCTTTCATACCTTTAGGGGATGGAAACATGGAGAGATTCATCTTTAAACTATCTCATCTGGTCATGCTAGTAGGATACCTCTCTCCAAAGAGCAAGAACTAAGTGGGTAATCAACAGGGAGGGTTGTCTCCGTTTCTTGCATATAGTACAAATTTAACATTCCATTCTCTTGGGAACTCCTCCAGTTTTGGGGAGACCCAAATGAGCATGCATATGCCCTCCCCTAAAGAGAAGGAAGGGCTAATGTTTTCATATATCACAAGATTCTTTCCCTCAAAGAATAACCTTCCATCTTTCTCAGTCCTCTCTCAGATCTTTTGACAATTCTTTTCCCCTGCAAACATGGGAGTCTCAAACAAGACTTATTTTAACTGGGCTCTGGAGAGCTTAAAAAATATTTTCTTAACCATGCACCATTTATTCTGTAATTCAGAGACAGGCAAAACTCTCTCAGCCAGTAGCATAGCATTGTAGCACACACACACACACATCAACATATGAACCAGGAATGGCGACTCACTCTTGCCATCTCAGAACTTGGAAGTCTGAGGCAGGTCTATTGGTTTGAGTCTTAGGCCAGTCTGGACTATAAAGTACAAGTAAATAATTAAATAGTAATAGATTTATATATCAGAAAAAAAATGAGGAATGGAGACAAAGTAATCCCAAGTCAGATACTGAATACCAGACATTTCCTAGCACCCATGATAATTCTTTCAACGCCCCCCCCCCCACTTCTGCATAGGCGGGGAAAGAAACGAGACTGCCATTTCCAAATTGAAATGAAGTGAAAGGATTTAATTTTTTCTTTTCTCACCTTTATCTTTGCTTCAGTTGTTTATAAACGAATATGACACAATTCCATTCGAAGCGATCTCCTACCTGACTGGGGAGTGTAACTATGGAGGGAGAGTGACGGACGACTGGGACAGGCGCCTCCTGTTGACCATGCTGGCTGACTTTTACAACACATACATCATTGAAAACCCTCACTACAAGTTCTCGCCCAGTGGAAACTATTTTGCACCTCCGAAAGGCACTTATGATGACTACATTGAATTCATTAAGGTAAATTGTGTTCTGAAGCTAGGATAAGACAGGTGTGTGTGTGTGTGTGTGTGTGTGTGTGTTCATGTGTGTGCATGTGAGAGAGGGAGAAAGTTAAGTGAATGATGAGAAGTATCCTCTAATTTACAGGTTTAGGCAAGCAAGATTTCAATGAACTCTCAGACTCCTTCTTGCTCGGATAATTACTGGACATCAGGAAATCTAAAGCTTTTGGCACTTGATACTTAGTTGGTTCTTAACCCTTTGTTTGAGTGTCTGCCTTATGAATTAGTGCTTCGTAGTAGGAAACAAAAAAGAACCGCTTTCATCTGCCCTTGTGGTATTGTCTGGATAAAAGGCAGCTTAATGGGAGAAAAATCGTATAATTTGTATTAATTTAATATTTTAGGTATCCAGGAGCTTTACTGAAAGATTGAAAACCTAAAGAAACAGTTTCCTTTGGCGTTTGTTTATAAAGCCATTTAAATACACAGCAACTGTAGAGAACTGAATACACAAAGAGGAAGGCCTGGGCCATAAGGGGTGGTAAACAGTGAGAAAGTGATTGGGGCACTTTTGGGGGGCTAGGGGAGGATAACGTTACCTCTTACCTCGGTGAAGTCTGCAGACTCATACCGGTTAGCTTTCTGTCTCTAGTAAGAAGAAAATCTCTGCTCTTCTTGGCACAACACAACTTATGCCCTGTTGTTAGGTGGTTTAGGGTAGGAGGGACACTCTAAACTCGTTCATATTAAATAACCTTGAGCTCAAAGTAACTGTTCCGCTAAGGCAGTGTATTTCTGAGTGGCACATCCTGAGCCCACAGAGCATAATGCATGCTTCACGTCTTCTCTTAGAAACTTCCATTTACTCAAGAACCTGAGATATTTGGATTACACGAAAATGTTGATATCTCCAAAGATCTTCAACAAACAAAAGTCTTTTTCGAGTCCTTGCTCCTCACCCAGGGTGGCACCAAACAGACAGGCTCCTCAGGAAGCACTGACCAGATCCTGTTAGAAATTACTGAAGATATCCTCAAGCAGGTAACACTTGGCTTAAAATGCAGCGCTCGTGGTGCAATGGGAATGCGGTCTGTACCAGGACCGCCACGAAGTGGTGGTGTAACAATTGGCAAGGTGCTCTACTTCTCAAACACTGGTTTCCAGATCTGCTAGGTGGTGAGAATACTCTCAGGTGTTGTAAGGATTTTTTTTGAGGACATTAAGGAGAAATTAATTTAAAATAGTTTGTAAAATGCCTACTACATAGCCAAGTGCTTAGTAACTATAGTTGTGGAGGAACTAATGTGCATAATGTTTATTTTTATTTCTAAATGAAAAATAAGACTTTGAAAATGGAATGATCTGAACTTGCTGGTCCGAGGAGCGCACGGTTTTGTCTCGTTTTGTACTCAGCCAGCAGCTGTGCGTCCCATGGTGCAGCCCAGTGGACTCAGCCTGCTGGGCACTGCAGAGGGGTGCTGTCAATAAAGAGTGGCTAAGGGAAACTCCAACAGATTATGACCCTCACCAGCAATCTTTGTAGTTCCCTTGTAATGTCAATACTGGAAACACGCCCATACATATCTGGCCCCTAGTCCGCTCGCCTCCAGAGTCCGTGGGCTGCACCACCACAGGATTCCCAGGGTAATCCTGGCTATGGTCATCCATGTGGGAAGGGGCGTGGCACTACTCGACACCACAATGGAAGCCAACAGTCAGTCCAGGCCTCCAAGCTGCTGACTCTGCAAGCTGCCTCCTTTCAAACCTGCCTCGGTGGCTTTCCTCTGTGGGGAAAGGCTGGTGACTTCATGAATGTTCTCCCTCTAGTAAGAGCCCTAACAAGGACCTGGCAGGAGATTTATGACTTATTTGGGGTAAAGGAAGTATGCTGAGTCAAAATCACTGGGGTGACAGCACTTAGGTTCCTTAGTACCGAGCATGGACAGGAAAGGCAACTTGACTCTCAGTTCAACCATTCCCTGATTGGGAGACTCTCTTGTCACTTGAGGAGCATGAACTCCACCTTAGCGTCTGTGAATACTGCATAGAAATCACATATTTTCTCTTTCCTTGTACCCTAGAACATTTCTACACTTACAGGATTGGCTATTTGATAGGAGAGTAAGTTTACCAGCAATAATTGATTATAAGTGAACATAAAAACCGTAAAATTGTAAGTGTATTTTATCGGTGAGGAAAACAAGACTTAGTTTACAAAAAGAAACTATACAGTTTCTTAGAAATATAACATCCTCATCTGTAAAGTGGGAATAATAATGCTTACCTATATGTTAGCTATCATTGACCTTATAGCTGAATGAAACTTACAGTCTGCTCTGAGAGCAACTTGTGATTTTCAGCATATGTTCTTTCAGCTCCCAAATGATTTTGACATTGAAGCAGCGCTGAGGAGTTATCCTGTGAGGTATGAAGAGAGCATGAACACTGTGTTAGTGCAGGAAATGGAACGGTTTAACAAGTAAGTACCTTCCCGAGAGTTCAGAACGCAGCCAACCAAAGCTGACAAAAATGAATTTAAAAATCTTTAAGAAGTATTAAAATGCTCCCTTTTTGGTTTTGTTTCTGTTTTGTTTTGTTTTGGTTGGTTGGTTTGGTTCTTTTGAGACAGGGTTTCTCTGTATAGCTTGGCTGTCCTGGAACTCTGTAGACCAGGCTGGCCTCGAACTCAGAAATCCACCTGCCTCTGCCTCCAAGTGCTGGGATTAAAGGTGTGCGCCACCACCGCCAGGGAAGAAACTCTCTTATCATGTAAAAATGATGATGACAAAGAGGTCCATTCTTATTGGCTGGAAATAGTTGTAGTCGCATGACTTCTCATCTGTTACTGTCCTCTCTCTTCACAAAGTAAAGATGGGGCTGGAGAGATGGCTCAGAGGTTATGAGCACTCGCTGCTCTTCCAGCTGACCTGAATTCCCTTCCCAGCAGCCTCATCAGACAGTTCACAGCTACCTGTAACTCCAGTTCCGTAGTTTCTGACTCCCTCCTCTGGCCTCCACCAGCAACTGCACCCAAACACAGATACCAAACATGCACATAAGTAAAAAAAAAAAAAAGAAAAAAAGAAAAAGAAAAAGACAGAGTGAACCTGGACTGGGTCTGTGTGTCTTTTCTGGCAGTTTCTGACACTGGCATGAGCTTCCTTTCTCTCTTTTAAATGCTGTGGCCCAGGTTAGCCTTCAATTAGCCATTAGACCTTGTTTATTTGTTGGTTGGTTGGTTTTTGAGACAGCACAGCCCAAGCTGACCTCAGACTTGCTCTGTAGCTCACACTGGCCTTGAACTCCTAAACATTCCGCCTCCACCCCAGAGGGTGCTGAATCACAGGCGTGCACTCCTATGCTTGGCTCCCATTTTTTACTGAAGTTGCTCAGGTATACCATGCTAAATAAATTATTTGCTCTGACTTCTATTGCATTTTTTGTAATTAAATATTGGATTAAGAATTTTTTGTTACAAGTTTTCCATAATATTTCCATGTTTATCTTGTTTTCTGGACTTGTCGGTATATTAAAGTAAAGTATATTAAAATTCCATGCTGCTCTACTTAACTCTGGAATTTTTTAGGCGATGGGGTTCATTTCCTTGCCTCTTTGTTTAGTGGGGCTAGAGACTGGAACCTACAGTCTCATAGATGCTAGCCAGATGCACGCCCGCTGAGCTACATCTCTAAGCATAATTTAGAACTTCTTACAAATACAGTAAATATATATACATAATCTCTCAGCTAGTCGGCTTCTTTATCCACTAGGGTATATTTATGGTGCTTTCAGCTGTTAAACCTGAGTAGAAAGCAGTGTTCAAAAATGTATAAATCAATACATTTTGATCATTAGTACTTTATACTTTGATACAGGGTTTCCTGTATGTTTCAATGTATTATATAATACATTGTTTTGTTTTTGTGAAACAGAGCCTTGCTATATAGCACAGACTTATAGTCCTTGACCTCACTATATAGCCCAAGCTGGCCTCAAACACAAATCCCATCTAAGTCATTCACACACTGAGACCACACTATACACCATCATATCCTGTTTACATACCTTTTTCCACCTTTTTCTATATACCTGTTGCCTGTAATATCATTTATCCAATATTTTTCCTTGGGTGATTCTTTGCCTTCATTCATTGGGTCCTCCCAAATGTCCATAAATTCAAAGAAGCCCTTATGAGAATTCAAATGTGATGCCTCATAGCTGTAGGAAAAACAGTCCTAGAGTTCATACAACTTATGAAGAATCACAATATTTAACATAGTTACAAGCAAAAAGGACAAAGCTGGAGGCATCACACGACCCTATAAATGTACCCTATAAAATGGTTGTGACAGAAATAGCATTAAGCAATGGAACAGAAGAGAGAGCTCAGAAAACAGAATCTAAACTTTCACAATCAACTGGTGGCCAGCAGTCAGTGACATATGGTGGAGGAGCTGTAGTATCATCTTTAGAGCTGCTGGGGACTGGACCGGCATAGTGCAAACTAACGTAAGACAAAGACTTCACACGAGACCTGAAAGTGTGCTGAGGATGGTCTGTGGTAGGCCACATGCCTGACGTGCACGAGGCCCTGAGTTACCGATACCACAACCAACCACCCACCCCGAGACTGTAAAACTACTGACAGAAAACAGAGGGAAATTATAGAACTTCAGTCTGGACTGGGATGTGATATTTTTTCCTTATGGTCTGATGCCCCCCACCCCAGGGGGGACAAAGATAGACACACAGAATTACCTGAGAATACAAAGGTTCTCCATATCAAGGGAAACAACCATATCTATAACCAGATCTATAAACTATATGAGGAATACATACAACTTACAGAAATAAAACAAACATTAATCAATGGGCAAGAGAACTGAGCATTGTCACACAAGATATCTAAGGGCCAAGTATTAGAAGAAAGGCCATCAGCAGCACCTATAAGAGATGCAAATGAAAACCACAAAAGCTATCCCTCACTCTCACTAATACATGAAAACAGCATGGAGGGCCCTCAGAGAGAGAGAGAGAGAGAGAGAGAGAGAGAGAGAGAGAGAGAGAGAGAGAGAATGAGAATATGACCATATCACCCAGCAATCACGGTATTTTTTTATTGGTTATTTTATTTATTTACATTTCAAATGTTATGCCCCTTCCTGGTTTCCCCTCTACAACCTCCTATTCCACCCCCCTCCCTGATTCTATGAGGGAGCTCCTCCACCCATTTATTTCTGTCTCACCACTCTAGCATTCCCCTACGTTGGGGCATCAGCCTCCACAGGAAAAAGGGACTCCCCTCTCATTGATATCAGATAAAGCCATCCTCCGCTACATATGCAGCTGGAGCCATGGGTCCCTCCGTGTGTACTCTTTGGTCCGTGGTTTAGTTCCTGGGATCTCTGGTGTGTATTACCTAAAGGTTTTCTATCACTGTGTCAAAGCAAGGCTTTGATTCCTGTGCTCACTGAGGCTCTCCTCCCAAGCACCATGTTATAGCATCCACCTGCACCCATCACAACCTCACACCAGCATTGATTCCTAAAAAGGAAGGAATCCTTGATCTGTGACAGCAGTAATAGAACCGAAGGATATATGCTAAGTGAAACAAGCCAGAGCCAGAAGGACAGATACTGCACGTGCTCATTTTTGTGGACAAAAACTAATCTCATATGAGCAAAGACAAGGTAGTTATCCGAGGCTGGGAGATGGGAGGATTGGGGGATGGGGTCAGGGTGTGCAAAGTCTCGGCTGCACAGAAGGGAGAAGCATGGGCTGTCACATCAGTCACACAGCATGCCTAATTTTACACACAGCAATACTAACTTTGCACGTGTTATATTTCAATACTATAAAACTATAAGTTTCCAATGTTCTCATGATAAAATATGAAATATTTGCAGTAACATGTTAGTGAATTTAATATGATTTTCTAATTGTATTGAAAATTGAAACACCACCTTATAGTCTATAAACATATACAATTATAATCTATCAATATATAATTTATATATAATTTTTAGAGTTATTCAGGTCCTGGGAAATAATAGCCAGAAGATAATTTGATATTATTTGATACTAATATAAAATAATAATAAATTAATGTTCAACTGGTATTATTGTAAATTTTAAAGTAGTTTACCACTTATGGTGGTGCACATCTTTAATCACAACACTCAAGAAGCAGACACAGGGCAATCTCTGAGTTCAAGGCCAGTCTGCTCTACATAGTCAATTCCAAATCATCGAGGATTACCTAGTAAGACCCTGTCTCAAAAAAAAAAAGTATGTAATGGATGAAATGAAAAAATGCTTATTCAAATGGCTCTTACAGTTACCTCACATACTACCAATCAAGTATGCATAGCCATGCTTTGGGAAACACGCCCATAAAGCTGTAACTGTTTCCTGCTGTCTACTTTTGCAGACTGTACATTGATTGATACTATCAAATATGTTGATGACACACTTTCTTTCATTGCAGTTTAATTAGGCTTTGGGAAACACGCCCATAAAGCTGTAACTGTTTCCTGCTGTCTACTTTTGCAGACTGTACATTGATTGATACTATCAAATATGTTGATGACACACTTTCTTTCATTGCAGTTTAATTAGAACTATACGTAATACTCTACGGGACCTCAAGAAGGCTATTAAAGGCGTGGTTGTGATGGACTCTGCATTGGAAGCACTTTCTGGCAGCTTGCTTATTGGAAAGGTTCCAGAAATGTGGGCAAAACGATCGTACCCAAGTCTGAAGCCCCTTGGAAGTTACATCACAGATTTCCTGACCCGGCTGAAGTTTTTAGAGGTAAAGTATTAGGTAGATAAATAATAGGTAGATAAGTAGATGATAGATTGATAGCTAGATAATTTTATACTTAAAATATATATTATTCAAGTGAAAGATATTTATTCAAATATTGCCCAAAATGATCACGTAGCATAATATATATTTGTCACTGTTGAATAGGGAGATACTAGTAATCAACTGTGGTCATTTCAATGTCCCCAAGTTGAATGGAATGTAATCAGTAGCTTCTTGGTTATCTAACCAAAACATATAAATATTATAAGATGCACACACTTTGAAGCACTAAGTAGAAAATGGACATTTACTTTAGTCAAACTCAAGTGACATTTATATTTATGAAAGTTCTAAGACTGTAATTCCCAGACACTACTGTTTAATGTTACCTTGTGACTTTAATACTCAGAGGAAGTCACAACATGACCCAAGGCTTTATCAACATTGTCCTTTGTCTTAAAAATCAGAGCTTTTTCTTTACCTCAAAAATGGGAGAAGTTCTTTGAATCTCCCTTCCTGGACCTCCCCCAGCAAGTGCACAAGCATATGCATACACGTGCACACATGTGTGTGTCACATACACAGAGATGTTCATACATGGTGTATGTGCACGTGCATATGATTCACATGTATACACATGTGTACACATAGAGATGGTCACACATGTGTGTGCACATGAATATGCATTCACATGTATGCACATGTGTGCACATACACAGAGATGGTCACACGTGTGTGCACATGCATACACATGTACACACATGCGTGTGTGCACATACACACAGATGGTCAGGGCACAGGAAAGTGTACGGTAAGAAACTGGCCTTCTTCCTTGGTCCTTCTGCTTCCTCATTTTATAGTCTGTGTTCACACAAAGGTGCAATGTAGGGAGAGTGGCATACTTTGAGAGTAGCATGCTCCCCGAAAGTTGTGCCAAGTGCTTCTGCATCTTTGGCTTACCCTGTGTCACTTGTCACAATGAAGTATGATTGGCCAGGTATCAATCATGTGCTCCACTCCAGTTAATAGGCAGAGTTCTGCCTCCGGAAAAGTTGGACTGAATGTGCCACAGGACTGAGGAAAGGCAGCAGTGTCTTCCCAGAGGCAGAGAAACACAGTGCTCACTCCGCACAGACAGGATCACCATGCAGTTCTGGCTAATTAGAGAGAAGAATTCCTGAGGGTAAAGGGCACACTGAAAAATACTTTTTGGGGCAAGATTGGAGAGGATCTTGAATAGGAGACCAGGGCATTTGGTTTTACTTTGATGGGCTGCTGAAGAATTATGCAAGATGACAAATCTGGTCCAAACCGTGCGGTCAGATGTGTTTCAGTGACGTTCAGATATTGAGTAGACAGGAGCAAGAGGATTATGCACACTGGTGCAGAAAGAAGACTGAGAGTCCTGATCCTGAGGGGCGGTGCACTTGCAGACACTGGGACACCTGGACTCACAATCTGGAACAGCACAGGTTAAAGCTTTAGTCAGTGGGTAAAATTTCTAAAGATGGTGGCTCTTCACTGGGCTAAGCAATACAATGAGTTCTCACAATTATGTCCTCTCTTTTGCAGGAGATTTGACTCCTTGAAATTAAATTTACTCAAATTAATGCTGAAACCACTTTGAATTTCCAAGAAGAATAACTAGAAGGAAAAAAGGGGGGAGTTGGGAAGAGAGAACATTTGATGTCAGGGAAAGTCTTATAATGAGAGTAAGGCAGCCTAGACAAAAAGCAGGAAGTATGTGTAGTGACACTTGGACTGTCTCCGTTACCATGTTTGTAAACATAGACATTTTTTTTCCTCTATAGAACTGGTTCGCCTTTGGAAAACCCAGTGTGTTTTGGATCTCTGGTTTCTTTTTCACCCAAGCCTTTTTAACCGGAGCTATGCAGAATTTTGCCAGAAAATACACCATCCCTATTGATTTACTAGGCTACGAATTTGAGGTACAAAAGGTTACTCCTTTAATGAAACAATGTGATATTAAATCAGTCATATATTTAGGCAAGAAGAATATGTAACATTTACATGTTAAGGCCAAATATAACCAAATTAAATTACTTTTTTATTATTTGTATTTTATAAAGTATGTAATTTTTGTCTTGCTATATCTAGAACTTTCATAATATCAATATTTGATACAAATAATCCAGAATTGTTCTTATGTTAAAAAAATAAATGTGGGGTACAGTAAAAACCTGATAAAATGCTTCAAAATAACTATAGAAGGCTGAGTAGACAGCTCAGTTAGTAAAATGCAGGCCACAGAAACACGAGTACATGACTTCTGCTGCTAGAACCCATGTGAAAATGCTGGGCAATGACATGCATTTGTAATCCCAGTGCTACAGAGGTGGACAGCTGGATCCCTAAGGCTCAAGGATCATCCAACCAAGGTGGATGGCTCCTGAAGAATGACACCCAAGGATGCCCTTGTGTGCACACTACATACACTCACACACACCAACAGCTATACAATATTATATATATTTATAGATTGTGGCTGAAAAACTTTATAGTCTAACAAGTTTTATTTTTATGTATCCTGGCTATAAAGAAAACCAGAGTTTTCTTCATGAGGTGAAGGTATGTGGTGAACAATATTAATAGTGTGGTTATTGATAGTTATTAATCTCTTCAGGTGATTCCTTTTGATCACTCTACCTACCCACCAGAAGATGGCGTTTATATTCACGGATTGTATCTTGATGGAGCACGCTGGGACAGGGTCAGGTTAGTCCTGGGAATGAGAGGCCCTCTGCCACCATAGAAGAATCACAGCTGTGACAGACACTCTCCTGCCTTCTTCCAACCAAGGGATCTCTTCTATAAGAAGTAATGGGTCCTCAGAATCCGTACACAAAGTCATTATTCAGGCTGAGACAGTTGATGAGCGATAATTTTTAGGTCCTAACAGTTTTAGCTAATATTCTAGTGGTCTCGTTATTAGAAAAGGAAGTAGGTGAGATTGTTCTCCTGCTTCTACTTGATAACAGCTCCTGCCCATCTTGTAATGTGTAGGACTGAATGGATTTTAAACAACTGACAGCTTAATAAAGTTCCCATTTATTGAATGGAAATCTGTTTACATTCGATTGTGTGATAGAGAGAAAGAGAGAGATTTCCAGCTTTGTTTTGAGAAATATAAGAGGAAACTCTTAAGCTTTTCTTGGTTTAAAATAAGTAGGGATAAAAAGACAGAACATTGTTTCCCTTGGAACCCTGGTCCTTAACAATTCATTTATCCAAACAATCCATTTTCAAAGGCAAGGTTGGACTTTGCTCCCAAGTTTGTGAAAGATGGAGGTAGGGAAAATTGCTAATGAGGGAACAATATGATAATTCTACAGAGATAATTTCAAGACAGAGTAATGAAGAGGCCCAGTCCACTCCTGGGCCTCCATAGGTTTGTAGCCGTATCATAATGCAAAATGCGTCCAGTCCAACTTCTAAAGTCCCCGAAGTCTGTCACAGTCTCAACACTATGTAAGAGTCCACAGTTCAAAGGCTCTTCTGAAGAAGACACATACACTGCCACATTACTATTCCAAAGACGGGGAAGGGATGAGGAATTGCTGAACCAAAGCTGAGACTAAAACCAGCTGAGCAAATTCCAAACTCTGCATCTCCAAATTCAAGCCACCATACCCAGATATACAGTATTTCTCTCTGTCTCCTTTCTGATCTCTGACTCTCTATATCTGTCTGTCAGTCTCTATCCCTATCTTTCTCTGTCTGTCTGTCTGTCTGTCAGTCTCTGTTTGTCTCTGTCTCTCTCTCTGTGTGTGTGTGTGTGTATGTGCATGTGTGTATGTGTGTGTGTATGTGCATGTGTGTATGTGTGTGTGTGTGTGTGTGTGTGTGTGTGTGTGTGTGTGTGTGTGTGTTTTCTGGGACTCAAACCCAAGGCCTTGTTCATCCTGAGCAAACACCGTTACTGAGTTATATTCCCCACAGAAGTGTTGTCCAGGCTGGCCTTGGATTTAGTATTCCCCTGCCTCATGCTCTTAAGCACTGTCCTGCTGTGTGCAACCCCATGACTGGTCTCAGCACTTCATCAATTTATTGCAATCTTCTTTTCCTTCTCATATTGTTTAGTTTTCCTTCCTTCCTAACAACAACAACAAAAGATGCAGCATATTGAAAAGAAAACAGATTCTCTAGAGAGACAAACCTATTTTTTTTTACTTTATTTTATTTTGTTTTTATCTTATTTGTCAAAGTCTTACTCTGAAGCCAAGAGTGGACTTGGACTCACAGTCGCCCTCCTGGCTCAGCCTCTCTAGTACTGAGCTCACAGGGGTGAGTCACCATGCCCAGCTTACATTTGAATCTTGACCCTGTCAGGAACTCTATAAGATTATTCAGAATCCTTGAGTCCCCGCTCTGTCCGTGGACTGGGAATGGACACGGTCGTGCTGACGGTGGAATACGGTCACATGGTGTGGAATACGGTCACATGGTGTCTGCTCGACGAGCACAAACGCTGGCAGGCCTTGACATTTGTTCATTTGTTGACTCTCCGTGGTTTCTCTCAGCTCTTCATTTTGCCTCCTCCTCCCTTCCCTCGCCCCCTTTCCATCCTCCTCTCTCTCTAAGTCTAATCTTTCCTCTGTATCTCTGGTCCTCTCTTATATTGAAGGCCAATGTCCCATTGACAGTCTTGTTCTAATGAGATTTCAGAAGTAACTAATAATATCCATCATTTCTCTTTGCAGTGGATTGCTTGCTGAACAACATCCCAAGCTTTTGTTTGACCTGATGCCCATCATATGGATAAGACCAAGTAAATACGTAACAAAATACATTTGAGTTTTACAGAGAATAATGACAGATATTAATTGTTCCCCTTAATAAGTTTTTGCACAAACCTTTTAGGATTTAATTCAGTTTCTGATTTATAAAAGATGGAATATCTGTGCTATAAATATTTTGTGGCATTTACATTATTCTGGAACCATCCCTCTGCTTCTTTATGCTCTTAGCCTATAAGATATGCTTTTTTTAAAGATTTGTTTACTTTATGTATGTGAGTACACTGTACAAGGTCATTTTCTTCAGACACACCAGAAGAGGGCATCAGATCCCATTACAGATGGTTGTGAGCCACCAATGTGGCTGGGAGCTGAACTCAGGACCTCTGGAAGAGCAGTGAGTGCTCTTAACCGCTGAGCCACCTCTCCAGCCTAAAACATGCTTTTAAGGGCTGGAGAAACGGTTCAGCAGTTAAGAGTGCTTGCCATTGTTCCAGAGGGTACAGTTCAGTTTCCCACACCCATGTCTGACAGCTTGTAATACTTAGCTCCAGGGGATCTGAGCTTCCTTTCTGGCCTGCTGGTAGCTCTAGCTCGAGGTGATCTGACACCTATTCTGGTCTTAGGAGACACAAGTACCCACATGGCACCCATACACATAGACATCCACACATAAGACATCAAGTAAAAAAAAAAAAACATTTTTAAGACACTGTCTTGTTTATTCAATTTTGTTTGCTTTACCCCTTAGAGGAGGCGGTTGCTTTTCATACCATGCTCATCTTTCTCTCTCTCTTTTTTTTTAAAAAAAAATTTTGTTTGTCTGCTTTGTTCATTTGTTGGGTTTTGGTTTTGGTTTTTGGTTTTTTTTTTTGTTTTTTTTGGTTTTTTTTTGAGACAGGGTTTCTCTGTATAGCCCTGGCTGTCCTGGAACTTGCTCTGTAGACCAGGCCGGCCTTGAACTCAGAAATCTGCCTGCCTCTGTCTCCTAAGTGCTGGGATTAAAGGCACGTCAGTGTTTTCCTAAAAGTAAACTAATAACAATAATAATGAAGCGCATTCATTTTCTAACTTTTAAAAGTTATTTTTAGTGTTGGCTTTTTGAAATGCTGTGATCAGACCTCACACATACAAGGCAAGTGTTCCACCACTGAGTTACACCCAACTTTCTTATTCTTAAATAACAGTGGATAAACATATTCACAAATTACCTACAGTCCCCACCCAACCTATGAAACTTCTTTCCTGTTAATGTGATTCAACCATGACAAGGGGGAGTTTCATTTAGAAAACCTCTTAACGCCTTAGATCTGGGAGTTATACATAGGGTATGTTGTGAGTTTGCAGGAGTTGGTAGTTTCTTCTTCTAACTGACATGTTAAAGCTGGCTGGCAGGTCGTGCTAGCTTCATGCCTGCATGGACACTGGACTTCTTGGCATTTGCTTCATTTGTAATTCAAGATGTCCAGTGCAGCTCTAAAGAGTGCTATTAGAGTTGTAAGTAGTTTCTCCCTAAATCCTCTTCTATCACGCTATACTTGACTTCTCTTCCAAATTCTCCCCTTATCCCTTCCCTCCGTATCCTCTCTAGAGGTTTTTCATGCCTGCTAAGAGATCAAAACTGTTTTTTAAAGATTTATTTTTATGGAGCTGAAGAGATGGCTCAGCAGTTAAGAACACTTGCTGCTCTTCCAGAGGGTCCAAATTGTCTGCCCCACACCCATGTTGGGGGCTTATAACTGCCTGTAACTCCAGTTCCAGGGGATCCAGTGTCCTCATCTGGACTCTGTGGGAAACTGAACACATACTCCCATCCCTACACAAAGATACACACATACACAATTATTTTAAAGAGCTTTATTTTTTTAATTTATGTGCTTGTCCTTTGTGTGCTCTACGTTTACAGTGCCTGTGAAAGCCTGAAAAGGACATCGTATCTCCTGGATCTAGAGTTACATAAGGTTGTGAGCGGCCAGATGTAGGTGCTGGAACCTGAACTGGGGTCTCTAGAACAGCAGTCAGTGTCTGGAGAGAGTGTCTAAGCCATCTCTCCAGTCCCATAAGAGAACAAAACTCTACAGTCAACTCCTGAGTTCTAGGCCTAGACTCATGTACCATATGAAAGTGTTTGCCTTGATATACCAACTGTTTATGTTTATATTTATATTTAAATCTCCCAAATATCACACTCAAGATCTTGGCCATTCTTTTCTATGGTAAACAGTTGTTCTTTTAGAAACAGTCTGTTTCCTCTTTCTTTAATGAATGTTTCTCTCTCTTTTCTCTCTCAAGATGTAAAGACTGAGACTGTGAAGACAGATGCCTATACCTGTCCCCTCTACAAGACGAGCGAACGTAAAGGAACTCTTTCCACCGCAGGGCACTCTACCAACTTTGTTACTGCGATGTTGTTGAAGACAGGCCGGCCCGCTCAGCACTGGGTCAAGCGTGGGGTGGCTTTACTCTGTCAGTTGGATAACTAAGTCCAATGAGTTTAGAAAATGTCGATCATTTTTTAATTTTTCACCTACTTAAAAAAAAAAGACCCAACTGGATATTGTGGTGTCATTCTTTGAGCTTGTCTTTGCCGCATTCAGTCTGATGCTCCCCGCCCCCTTGGTTAGAAAAGTGCTATAACCAGATTCCTTTGTGAGTTTAGCTGGACACATTCAGAGAGATGTGAAACAGAGTGTTGCTTTGAAGCATATGAAAATCTTTATAGATTTCATTTAGTTTCTTAAAGCTTGATAAAACACATAGAAAGATTTGGACATTAGGTAAGTATAGTTGAGTTTATATTAGAGGGTACATCCTTCACTAGGGCTGTCCTGTCTTCAGCTCCAGTCATTACGTACGTTCTTTTCAGCTACCTGAAGTCGCTATGCACGGACTCTCAAACACTTAAAAGCACGGTGAGGAAAATACCGAGGCGAAGAGCCAAAACCTGTATCTCGTACTTCTAAGATATTATTTCAATTTCCCCAAGTACCCTTGTCACTAACAAGGAAGCGAAGTGACACGACAAAGTGGGCTGGTGCTTCAGTGGCATCGTTCCCCTTGGAATTTTGGTTTTTCATTGGAAATGTCAAGTGTTCCCACTATTTTAAAATTTTTCATTTTGTTTTATTACTAGTAGTATTATTAGTGTGTGTGTGTGTGTGTGTGTGTGAGTGTGTGTGTGTGTGTGTGTCACAAAGCAGTCTTTCAGAGCTGATCCCCTGCTTCCTCCTGGGGACTGGAACTAAGGTCATCAAGTTTGCACAGCAAACACCTTTACCCTCAGAGCCATCTTGGGGACTCCATCCTTCCTTTGTTATTGCTAATACTTGATTTACTTATTACTTAGTGTGTACTGATAATATTAACATACACTGAGAATTTATAAATATTTCATCAAAATAAAAATGTAGTCAAAATTATATTATGTTGCAGGGCTAGGGCGGTCACTCAGTTGGTAAAGTGCTTGTCATTCAGGTGTGAGAGCCTGAGTTCAGTCCCCAGAACCCTTGGGAGCTGGAGAGATGGCTCAGCAATAAGATATTACTGCTCTTGCAGAAGACCTGAGATGGATTCCCAGAGCCCGCATCAGGTGGCCCATGACTGCCTGTATCTCCAGCTCCAAGGCATCCAGTACCCTCCTCTGGCTTTTGTGGGCAGCTCACTCCTGTGCAGAAGCCCACACAGAGATGAACAAAGATACACATAATTTAAAACATTTTTTTCAAGGTTTTAAAAACATGACTGTAGTGACAGGCACTTTGTAATTCCAGGACTGGGAAAGGTAGAGCTGTGCAGATCCCTGAAACTCATGGGCCAGCCTGTATAATTAGCAAGGAAAAAGCCTCAGTGAAAAAGGAACAAGGAAACAAGGCTCAGTGGTTACCAGTGTCTTCTGTCTTGTAGAGGAACTGGGTTCAGTGCTCGCATCAGGTGGCTCCAACCACCTGGAACTCCAGTACGAGGGACCATTGTGAGACCTTAAAGGCCCAGGATTGAAGGAGGAAGGCTTGAGGAGCGCTTCAATCCAAGACACCTCAGATGAGGACGGCAGTTGTGGGCTCCCTTCTCTTTCCCAATCTGGCTCCAGAAAGCTGGCTCCCCATCATTAACCCTAGTAAGAATTTATCACCCCGACAGTTATCAGGCCTCACTCTTTGTTTGACCTTATAAGGTTTTTACCCCTTAGATCACCTAACCCCTGAGTATGCAGATGAAGTATCTTCCAACACCCCTGTCCTGGCCAATTGTACAGAGCCACACAGACCTTGTCCCAGAGACCCTGGCCACATCCTCAGAGGCATAAATAACCCCGCCCCCAATAAGCAACCTAGTCTCTGAAGCTGTTGCAGGTATGTGTATTCTTTCCTGAGAACTCACCTCCTACCAAGGCCCTGTGCTGCAATCCACCCAGCCTGGCTAAGCTTCCCCCAGTACAGCTGGCTACCCCAAGGGGGAGAAGTGGACTGAGCGGCAATCCATCACCCTCTTCTGGCCTCCAAGGGTACTTACATATACATGGTGCCCGTGCGTGTGCGCGCACACACACACACACACACACACATAAAATAAAAATCTTTTAAAAGGTGGTGGCTTCTGAGGAATAACACTTTAAGGTCGATGTCTGGTCTCCACAGGTTGTACATGCATGTGTGCAACACCTAGACACACACACACACACACACACACATTTAAAAGTAAGTTCTGTTATGTTGTGGTTCCTTCCTTAGGATTCCGAAGGTGCTTAAGAGTGCAGTTCTACAACTTGGGGAATATGTAGGTGTGGCTACACTGCAAATCTGTGGAAAAGTTAATTGTTTTAATGGTATTGGGGATTTAAACTTGGGTCTCATGCATGCTGGGTAAGTACTCTCCACTGAGCAATATAGCCCCAGCCCACGTTTTATCTTGAGAAAGGGTCTCACTAAGTTACCCAGGCTAGATATGAACTCAGCCTGTACCCCAGACAGGTCTTGAACCAGGGTTCTTCCTGCCTCAGCCTTCCCAGTAGCTGGGGTTACAGGCCAGTGCTACTAGGATTAGCAGTTAGGTCACTTTTGATAATGCCATCAGAGCAAAGTTGTTGGTTCCTTCTAATTAAGAAATTCTGTTTTCCAGTGGCTATGTCCCTAAGTCTTAAGAACATGAATTATTTTTCATGGTCAACACCCAGCAAATACTTTCTATTTCCCAAAGAGGATGGAATCTTTTAAATGTGATGAATCTAGCAATGAAGAAGAGAGGTCACATTTCCAACCAGCATGAACCCACATGTGAAAAACAAGGAGGACATGCCAGACTGTCTTATGATCAAGTATTTATAGTAAAGCTATTTATAGGTCACCAGAGGGGAGTGGAGATCCAGATAAACACGGGACAACGGGAACTTCACAGCCGTCCGAGAGGATATAAAAAAGGGGAAAATTAGTCTTTGAAGCCAATTCTATATCAAAACGGTAATGTACTTTATAAGTCACTTAGACTTTGCCTGATACACTGTCTGTTTTAACTGCCGCTGTCCCTTTTCTTTGTAGTGTACTTAGTGACATAGCACAGTCACTGTCAGTGTTTATGAGATTAAAAATTACAAACTTTTTAGACAACATTTACTGTGTACGGGAAAAATCATCTTTTGGGTTCTATAACCTTTGAGAAAAACTCACCAGCTGTGTCTAAAATGAATCAATAATAAACACTTTCGACATTGCAAAAATGACCTGGGCTTTTTTTTTTAATTCCTTTAGAAGTTTCATTTACTTATTTTTTACAAATAGGGTTTTTTTTTGTTTGTTTGTTATTTTACATTACTTACATACATCTTTGCTTTACACTTTGAAGTTAGCAGGCAAATGGATTTTAGCATGGCATTTTCATACGTGTGTGTCATTATACTCTGTCCCCCACCTCTCTGGCCAAGCCCCTTCCTTCCCTGTGTAGTTCCAGATTTTGACGTTCATATCCTATGTATCCTATCTCTCTCTTCTCTCCCCTCCTTCCTCCTTTAAGACCATTTCCTCTGTGGTTCCCTCTCTACTTTTATGTAGCCTGTAAGTGCACACACACGTGTGTGTGTGTGTGTGTGTGTGTTGGCTATTTTTGTGTGTCAACTTGACACAAGCTGGAGTTATCAGAGAAAGGAGCTTCAGGTGAGGAAATGCCTCCATGAGATCCAGCTGTGGGGCATTTTTTCAATTAGTGATCAAGGGTGGGAGGGCCCCTTGTGAGTGGTGCCATCCCTGGGCTGGTATTCTTGGGTTCTATAAGAAAGCAAGCTGAGCAAGCCAGGGGAAGCAAGCCAGTAAGTAACACCCATGGCCTCTGCACCAGTTCCTGCCTCCTGACCTGCTTGAGTTCCAGTCCTGACTTCCTTTGGTGATGAACAGCAATGTGGAAGTGTAAGCCCTTTCCTGAATAAACCCTTTCCTCCCCAACTTGCTTCTTGGTCATGATGTTTTGTGCAGGAATAGAAATTCTGACTAAGACAAATTGGTACCAGCTTAGTGGGGTATTCATGTGACACCCTGACCATGTTTTTGGGAGGACTGTGGAAAGTCTTTGGAACTTTGAGCTAGAAGAGCCATTGGGATGTTAAGAGCTCTGTGGGAAGTTCTGTAGGTGCTTGGAAGATAATGTTAAAAACAGTGCAAAAGATGGAAGCCTGACTTGTGAAATTTCAGAGGGAAGATTAAAGATTCTTATCAGGGCCATCACTGTTTTGATTATGAAGATTCTGTGGTTTTGATTAGCTGGGGCTGAAGAATCAGCTGTGATTAGCAAGATACCAGAACCACTAAAGCAAACCTTTGCGTTACTGGGACTATTGATGCTGGTTAGCTGGAGCTAAGAAATTAGTGGTGATTAAGAAGAGACCAGCATCATTGAGGTGAAATCTTCTGGGAAGTGTTTTCTGAGAGCACACAGAGGCTGTGTTCCAGAGATAGCCAAGGTTGTACATCATGCTGCAGGACTTGTTACTGTGTAAGAGTCACCCAGGTGGTACTGGTTTTGAAGGCACGAAGGGGTCCTGAAGAACAGCTGAGTCTTGGCACTGTGAGAGGCCATGGAAGGCCATTGGTGAAGGTGCAGCCTCAGTTGAAATTGATGACCCAGGATTGAAGGGGTCATACAAAGGAGTTGAGGCTTGGCACCATGAAGAGAGTCTATTGGTGAAGCCTAGTTACTGTGACAGACATTTGGAGATGCCAGTACCATGAGATGATCACCAAGAAGAACAGCAGCCTGGAGTACAGGCAGCTGGAGCCTAGAAGACAAGGTGTGTGCTGCAAAGGGCAGAGCTGGAGAAGTGACTCAAGCCCTTGGAAAAATCCAGAAGATCATGAATGGATCCCAGACACTGGACGGTTAAAGTTTGATTTTGCTTTTGATTGTGACTGTGCCCTGATACTTTTCTCTCTTGAAGAAAGAAGGTATTTTAGTGGAGCCCACAGTTAAGCGTCTTTGAATTTTAAAAAGACTTTGTATTTTAAAAGATATTGGACATTTAAAAGGGATTGAACTTTTTTAAATAAATATTTATATATTTGTTTGTTTTCTTTCTTTTTTTTTAATTTTCTACATTTTTATATTTACATTCCAAATGATTTTCCCTTTCCCGGTTCCTCCCTCCCCGAAAGTCCCATAAGCCCCCTTCCCTCCCTCTGTTCCCCATTCAACCCTCTCTCACTTCTCTGTCCTGGTATTCCCCTACATCCAGTCTTTCCAGGACCAGGGGTCTCTCCTTCCATCTTCTTGGTAATCTATTGATATGTGAATTGTGTCTTGGGTATTCCGAGATTCTGGGTTAATATCCCCTTATCAGTGACTGCATACCATGTGTGTTCTTTTGTGATTGGGTTACCTCACTAAGGATGATATTTTCAAGTTCTGACCATTTGCCTAGGAATTTCGTGAGTTCATTGTTTTTAATTGCAGAGTAGTATTCCATTGTGTAAATATACCACATCTTCTGAATCCATTCCTCCGTTGAGGGACATCTGGGTTCTTTCCAGCTTCTGGCTATTATAAATAAGGCTGCTATGAACATAGTGGAGCATGTGTCCTTATTGCATGCAGGGGAAGCCTCTGGGTATATGCCCAGGGGAGTGGTATAGCAGGGTCCTCCAGGAGTGTCATGCCCAGTTTTCTGAGGAACCGCCAGACTGCTTTCCAGAGTGGTTGTACCAGCTTGCAATCCCACCAGCAGTGGAGGAGTGTTCCTCTTTCTCCACATCCTCACCAACAACTGCTGTCTCCTGTGTTTTTGATCTTAGCCATTCTGACAGGAGTGAGGTGGAATCTGAGGGTTGTTTTGATTTGCATTTCCCTAAGGACTAAGGATGTTGAACATTTCTTTAGGTGCTTCTCAGTCATTAGATATTCTTCAGGTGAGAACTCTTTGTTTAGCTCTGTACCCCATTTTTTGATAGGGTTATTTGGCTCTTTTAATATGCAAGAGTGTGGGACTTTTAAAGTTATTTAGATCTTGGGGATGAATAAGAAATTAAGGGTTGAGGCTTAATGGTGATGTTTTTGTGTGTCAAGTTGACAAGGGGTCAATTGTACTGTGTGTCTATGTGTCCATGTGTCCGTGTGTGTGTGTGTGTGTGTGTGTGTGTGTGTGTGTGTGTGTGTGTGTTTGGGGTGGGGGTGAGACCATCCACTGGAGCACTGGAATCCTATCAGTAGTCACATCTTTAAAAAAAAATCGATTTCTACTCCCCTAGAAAATAGCTGCAGTCGTTCTGCGGTGAGGAATGGGGCCGAGCCATCATCTGCTCCACCTCCGTCGGAATCTGGCGGGTTTGACTTGTACGGTCTCGGCAGGTGACTATAGCTGCTGTGAATTCTTGCACGTGGCACTATGAAAGCTAGCCAGCAAGGGGGAACATTACAAGTTGGTTTGAGATTTTCTGTTGGTATTTTTTGTTATTGTTTGTTTTGTGATTTTGGGTTTTTTGTTTGTTTTTTGTTTTTTTACTGCAGCGAAAGTCTTACCTTGGGGTTTTGCCCTGTAGATGTCATGAGTGAACAAGGTCATGGTAATAGCCCATGTTCTTTTGAAACTCTACCCCACCTTAGTTTTTGACACCAGGCCTCTCACTGAACCCTGTGCTCACCAATTGTCTATACTGGCTAACCAGGAATCTAGCTATCTCTAGTCCTGTCCCCTGGATGCTAGGATTAGAAATGTTTGCTGCCATACATGGCTTTTTATACAGGTGCTGGGATGCAAACTTAGGTCCATGTTTGTATACTAACTGAGCCCCGTCTCCTCAGCCCCACAAAGCAATTTTAATTTGCATTTCCCTGATGGCTAAGGAAGTTGATATTAACTAACCATTTCTTTGTTGTTGTTGTTGTTGTTTTGTTTTTCAAGGCAGGGTTTCTCTGTGTAGCCCTGGCTGTCCTGGAACTCACTCTGTAGACCAGGCTGGCCTCGAACTCAGAAATCCGCCTGCCTCTGCCTCCCAAGTGCTGGGATTAAAGGCGTGCGCCACCACCGCCTGGTAACTAATCATTTCATTTGGTTGGGTTTTTGGTTTGTAAATGTTTGTAGTTATTCTTTAAAATATCATGCATTTGTACAAGCTATCTTGATACCCATTTACCACTACTTCAATCCCTCCTAGTACCTCCCCCGCTGTCTCCTTTCCCAGAAGCTTCATCTCCTCTAGTTTATTGCTATCAAAAACCACCAGAGCCCAATCAGTCCTGCATGTCTATGTCCATGGCTGTGGGCCCATCCCCTGTAGCACGAGCAATGTACCAGAATCGACATCTCCGCTAGGTGCAGGAGCTCACGGGACCTCTTCTGCACCTATGCTGGCTTTTAGACTGCTTTCATTTCATGTAGATCTTGTACTTGAACCATAGCTACTGTGTGGTGATGTGTGCAACAACCATACCGTACCCAAAAGTCGTCACCTACAACCCTCTTCCTCATCTGCCAGCTCTTACATCCTCTCTGCCCCTTCTTCCTCAATGTTCCTTGAAAGGGGAATGTTGACGTATGACATATGACATAGCTGAGCACTCACAGTTACTTATGCTCCACACTTAAATCATTTGAGTCTCTGCACTGACCACCACTCATTGCAAATAGGAGCTTCTGTAACCAAGATTAGAGCAACAGAAATCTATGATTACAAACATATTTAGAAAGCAGTTTGACAGCGTGTCAATTTAGTTAAAAAGCAATGGTAGGTTCCCTCCAAGGATGTATGATCTGGGCCCTCAAGCAGGATGGCCAAAATGACAGCACCAAGCAAGAATTCCTTCCCGTGGCACAAGCATCACAGCCAATCAGAACTTCTGAGAGCATCTTCATAAACATGCTATCATTGTGGTGTGCAGCACCCAGCACTGGACAAAGCCTTGATGTCTTTCCTCCTACATAGCACCTTCTGTACTATGTAACCAGTGTACTGGCCATTTTAAATTCTCCTTTTGAGGACCATCTGTACATGTCATTGGCTACTTATTAGCTAGATCATTTGAGGGGTTGGGCATTTAATTTCTGCAGTTCTTTATATATTTTAGACATTAATCTCTGGAAAATCATTGGCAATGATTTATGACCTAAGTCTCATATGAAAGGAAGATTTTCTTGAATAAGCTTTAAATAAATGTCTATTTACAGAAACTTCTAATTTACGCTAACTCTATGGCAATCCAGAGAACTCTTAATCATGTGGAATTTTTAAATGTATCTTTTGTTTTAAAAATTTGTATTTTATTAATTCATCAATCCTATCATTTCCAGTCTTCTAAATGTCGTCTATATTTTTAAGCAGTTGAAAAACCCTTTTCACAACTGGAAAAATATTTCTATTCCTTCTGACTTGAAAAGAAACCTATCCAACCTCCGTATGGATCACCACAGCAGTGATGAGGATGCAGATGCTGACTTTGACACCCAGCTTATCATCCACCAGAGTCTGCTGGATATTTACAAGCCAGGGATAACTCAGCGCACTCCAGAAGACAAGAGGTAATGTCTGTCTCATTGGCAGTGAGCATTAGGAAGTATTCAGCAGTTGAGAGGAGTCGAGATCTTAATGCTAATGTGACAGGAACAGAAGGGAAAGTCAGAAGACACAGAGTTGTCTTCTTTGTCTTTTTCTTACATGAATGTAAGGCATGTACCACTGAGCTACATTTCCCAGAGAATAACTTTAACTTGAGTATATATAAGATGTGATGCCCAAATACATGGAAAAATAAACCTGGAGAGAATTAAGAATTTAATAAGGAGGCTGGAGAGTCGGCTCAGCGGTTAAGAGCACTGACTGCTCCTCTAGAGGTTCTGAGTTCAGGTCCCAGCAACCACATGGTGGTTCACAACCATCTGTAATGGGATGTGATGGCCTCTTCTGGCCTGTAGGCACACATGCAGGCAGAATACTGTATAGATAATAAATAAAAATAAATCTCTAAAAAAGAAAAGAGTTGCTGGAGGGCAACAACATCTGGGTGAGAAGACACTCACTGAAACCAGAAGGAAGGAGGGAACCCAGTCTCTGCGGCCAGGGAGGACCACATCACAACCGTCCTGGGGAGTCTAAGTTACACATGAATCTAAGTGGGACGCATAAGCAATCATCTTAGTAAGGCAGGTGAGGAGGAGCCCAGTCTTCATCTACTCAGATCCAGAGGAGGGATGGTCACCTTAGAAAAAAACTAATGCCTGGGTAGGTGGATTAGAGTAGAAACAGCCACCAGGTCTCTAAATCATGTAGGCTCCTCTGTCACCTGGGTATGGACAGCTCAACAGTCAAGCACGGCCAGTTGCCTGCTCTCTAATCACCGACACTGGCCCATGACGGTGGAACCATTTTTAACACCTGGGATGCCCAGTTTGGTTGGCATAGCAACCTCTGCTTGCTCAGGTGACACAGGATGCTTTTTTAACCTTATGTGATCTTACAATTAAGTACGGAAATGACGGATTACATCAAACCTATAGAATTTTTAAAGATTTTTTTTTTTTTTGTATTCTGGATGTCTGTGTCTGGTGTGGATTTATGCTTATGAGAGCAGGTGCTTTGTGGCAGCCACAGGCATCAGATCACCCTGGAGGTGGACAGAAGGGTGAGGGTGAACTGCCCAGTGTGGGTGCTGGGAACCAAACTCGGGTCCTCTGCAAGAGGAGTACACACTCTTGGTCACTGAGCCATATCTCAGCATCCCATTGTATTTTCTATATGTAGCAAACTCATGGTGTGATCACAATATGCCATGTACTTTGTAACTATTAACATTAAGTCTCATTACTTCTCTATGGGGAGGTGCTGTTAATTTTCCCATTTAGAAATAAGGAAACTGAGGCACACAAGAGTAACTTACTCAAGTCCACTCAGCTAATGAAAGTCCTGGCAATCTGACACAAATTCTCTGCTTTCTTTTTTACCACACTGTTCCTATACATGTATAGGATGATGGCAAAATAATACTTAAATGCCTGAAGTTTTATAAAGAAACCAGACTTATTAGGTTATCTTGTCCTATGATTGTGATTTTAAAATGCACCACCAAGAAACTGATTTTGAATTAATAATTTTCCTCTGAAAAGTGTAAGAGATTTTAACTAAGTACCATTTGGAAATGTTTCATGAAAATTGAGATTGTAGTCGTTGCATAAATGTTGTTTATTAAACCTCAAAATTTGTAAGATACCTAGGAAAGATTGCTGGTTGGGTCAGGCTCTTGTTAGAAACCTAGAGTAGGGGAGCTGGAGAGATGGCTCAGCGGTTAAGAGCACTGACTGCTCTTCCCAGAGGTCCTGAGTTCAATTTCCAGCAACCACATGATGGCTCACAACCATCTGTAATGGGATCTGATGCCTTCTTCTGGTGTGTCTGAAGATAGCGACAGTGTACTCATTTACATAAAATAAATCTATTAAAAAAATCTAGAGTGGGGGCTGGATAAAGTGCTTGCTATACAAACATGAGACCCTGAGTTTGTATCCCCAGCACAGCACCCACATAAATGCAAGACATGGTGGCGTATGTCTGTAACCTCAGTGCTTGGGGAAGGCAGAGTCAGGTTGGTACCTAAGCATATTGGCCAGCCAACAGCCAATCTGGCTGATCTGATGAAGTCCAGGTGAGAGACCCCATCTCATAAAAAACATGGAGGATCAGTGAAGGAAGTCAACAGATACTGACCTATGGTCTTCCTGCACATGAGTATCCATGTACACATATGAACACACACACACATATACACACACTACATACACACATACACACACACACACACACACACACACACACACACACACACACACAAAGGATCCAGAACCAAAGAACTGTAAGGTAGCAGCTTGATGCTTTTGTAAGTCAGTAAGACTGCAGTAGTTTCTTACAGAATGTATGGACACTAACACAGCACCAAGCCCATTAGCACAGTCTTAAATGTTAAAGAGAATCTGCTGGCCACATTGTGAACAAGACAGCGTCTAAGAAAATTCATTCTCTCCAACTTAAACTCATTGAGTAATCAGAGAAAATAATCTAGGATTCATATATTGAATTCAGGCACAGTGGTGCATGCCTACAGTCCCTGCAGAGGCAGAAATGAGGCAGGAAAATGAAACAGCCCTGGGCTACACAGTGAGACCCCCATCTCGACATTTAAAATTTTGTATACAAAGCTTTAATGTTTAGATATCTTTTTAAAAGTATAATTTAAACTGTGACTGTTTCCTGAGAGAAAATTCTGACTCTGGGGACATTTTAAAGTTCACACTCTAGTTATATATTTTCTTAGCAATAATTTTTTTGTGAATCATAGAGTAGCTATCAGTTTTTCCAGGGTGTACAATGGTATTTCAATCTCAGACAGGTTTGAGTCAGCTCTGCAACATTTATTGACGGCATATACTGTGTTCTAGGCTCCCACATAGACCTCCCAAAAGCTGTACTTAATAAGGGATGGCAGGCGTGGAGAGGCGGTTTCCCTATGATGTTAATGTGTTGAGGAACAACAGACTACGGTTTACAAATGGAATCTCTCTCCCCACCCCAAGTGCTCATGCACAAGCATTCGTGGCCGTGGGCATGTGCATGTGTGCCCTGGAGATCAAACCCAAGGTGGTGTGCGTGCTGGCTAAGCCACTGACGCTAAGCTGCTCCCCACCTTTCAGCAAGTGACTCTATTCAGCCTCCTTCGTTGCCTAGCACTGGGGCTCACCCCTGAGTGCAATAGCTGCCTTGGCTTTCAATCAGAAACATTAGATTTATAATTGCCATTTTTTTTTCTGTGCAGATCCCATTCCTTTCTGAGCGATGATTATAAGAAGATAGTTGAAGCGATCGAGACAGTTAAGTACTCTTCCTATTCCCCGTCCAGTTTGTGGTGGCATTTCCTTCCAAAAGCGTGGGAATAGGTTCTGCTGCAGACTGGTCATTTGGGGGATCCAGAGTCTGAAGTGGTCTTTTCTGGGAGAAAATACTTCAGCGTAACTTACCAAAGAATGCCAGAGCTCCTGCATAGACAAGCTAGGGGTTTCCCTGGGCCTGGGTGGTGAGGAATGGCGGGTGTGAACCTTCAGTGCCTGTCCTATGACATTGGAACTTGCCTTTCGTTGAAGACGGTGCTTGGATTCTGCTCTTTCACACTGACACTGGTGGTAGACTTCAGAAGCAGTGCGGGCTCCTGTGCGCACCAAATGTGAATCTCTTTTGTTTTCCTCGTTATTAGGTAAGGAAGATGCGTTGGCACACTTTGCCAAATACCATCCTGCCTTTGATGAAGCCAATGGCAATGGTTGGCTTCCTCTGCATAAGGCAGCAGTGCAGTTAAACAAGAACATCTTAGAAATAACTCTGAACGGTAAACTCCTTTTCACCCCCCTGGATGCTTCTGAGGAACAAGTTTATTTCTGCGTCTTAACCTGTGTGGTGTGGTGAATTTATTTCAGCTTCCAAACCCAGTACGTGGGAACAAACCACCCGTAACGGTGAAACACCACTTTTTTTGGCTGTCAGCAGTAACCTCCTGGAAAACGCCCATTTTCTCCTTCTCAATGGCTGCAATCCAAATGCTAAGGATTTTGAAGGCGGTTCTCCTCTTCTTACAGGTAAATGCACACATTGTCTTTAACGAAGAGTGTTGGTCTCCTCCACGCCCACATTTTTCATTACAACACTGACAATTTGTCCCCCACTGATCAGACACAGAAAACTGCTCTCTAGTTTGTCAGTAGCTGGGTATGGTAACTTTTACTTATAACCAAGCATTCTTGACTTTGAGGTCAAGCTGGGTCACATAGTGAGTTAAGAACTAGCATGGATTGTGAAAACCTGTCCAAAGGAAGAAAAATTTAAGACAGAAAAATCCTCTGAGTAAGAACAAAGATAGTTGGGAAAGATAGAGAATTCTAATCTGGTCCTTTAACCCAGCACAAATTCAATTCTTATCAGCACAGCACGTTCTCACTGGGCTCTGAGCCTTTCCACTCATAGAAAACCAACACTGAGCCCAAAAACCTCTTCTGAGAAAGCTGTGTACAGCTACAGAGCGGTACCCACAGGATGTACAGCTACAGAGCGGTACCCACAGGATGTGCAAGAACCGCAGTCAGGTCTACCCTCTCAAAATCTTGGGCGTCTATGTGATAAGTGTGTGTAAAAGTATCATGTTAAAAACAAGCATACATAGCCAGGCAGTGGTGGTGCACACCTTTAATCCCAGCACTTGGGAGGCAGAGGCAGGCAGATTTCTGAGTTTGAGGCCAGCCTGGTCTACAGAGTGAGTTCCAGGACAGCCAGGGCTATACAGAGAAACCCTGTCTTGAAAATCAAAAAACAAAAACAAAACGAGCACACATTAAACTCTGAAGACTCTCACAACGAAGGTGGGAAGCCAGTTTCCTCTCAGGACCTTCCCTCTGACTGTGGTGCTGCGCAGGTCCGGACCTGCACCCGTTTTGTTTGTTTTGGTTGTTGCTAACTGCACAGTCATTTTAATCCCAAAGAACCTCTGGGAGCATTCTGTACTCCACAGTGTGGAAATCAGGTCCAACTCCTCACTTCCTGTGAGCTCTGCCATCCATCCATTGGCTGAGATGGGCTCTGTTGTGGTTAGGGTTTTCCTTCTCAGCAGCAACCAGCGTCTCTCAGAGCTCACATTTAGACTCTCATTAATATATATATATATATATATATATATATATATATATATATATATATATATCTTTTATAAAAGATGGTTTAGAGAACCAATTCCAAAAAAGAAATAACATGTAAATAAACCTTGTCACCACGACGACTCCGTGTCACAGGTGAGGGAGCAACTTTCACACACAGCAATGTCAAGTTTAGGCTTGCCTTAGCAGCTCTGTCCTTCTGAAGTGTTTTGAGTGTCATTTCTTTTCGTTTCTATAATATTTTTACATTTATTTACTCATTGTGTGTGTTTGGGGGGGGTTGGGGATACACGTGCCACGGCACACATGCAGAGGTCATATGACAGTTTGCAGCAATGGTTCTCTCCTTCCGTCATGCATGGCCCAGGGGTGGAATGCAGCTTCTCAGGCATGGTAGCACGTGCCCGGGCTGCCTCACTGGCTTTCGTTTCTTCATTCTTAAAAAAATTAAAAAAGTTGGCCTAGGTTATTTACACATAACACTGGTTATCCCTGTAACATTCCTCACAGTGAAGGACTTTATTCTGTGTAACAGACCTTTAAGGGGTGGACAAAGGTTACTTTATACATACGCCTCATTATGACTGTTTCACGTGTGTCTAATGTATTTCTGTCCTGTTCATTCCCCCCGCCCCATTCCTCCAGTTCTCCCCCTTTTCAGATACCCCCCCTTCATGTCCTTGTTTTTGATGATCCAATGAATTTAATTAGGGTTGCTTAAAGAAACATGGGTGACGGTGTTTACAGGCGTGTGGACAACTTACTAGTAAAGCAGTATCTCTCTATCCTCCAGTAACCAATTACTGCCTAAGGATCCTAGAGACAGGTGGGTGGAGCTTGTGAGCCTCTCCACTAAGCTCCTATTTTCTTGAAAAATAAAGATGATAACTTGAACTTTGTCTCAACCATGTAAACTCCCAGTAGACAGTAGCTGCTCACAGCTTACAAAAACCAAACATCCCCCTGAGATAAAAGTGCTAACATCACTTTGTATCTGTGTCATTTTAAAATGTGCTTCCTAAACACAGAATGTTGGAGCATGAGGAAGAGGAAAAGAGTCCCTTAGGATGCTGAGGGACAGGCCAGGTAACAGGCTACAGTAGAACTTGGGAGGCAGAGGCAGGTGGAGCTCTGTGAGTTTGAGGCTAGCCTGGTCTAGAAATCAAGTCTCAAAAACCCAAAAACCAAAAAGAAGAGTTAAAGGGCACCAGGTAATATGACACTTACCTCACATTGTTATAACGTCCACCTCATAATCCCCCAGCTGTTCTGAAAGACTCCTGCGACATGGCCACCTTGTTGATCAGCCACGGAGCGGATGTCAATCTTCGATGTGCCAATGAGAGGACAGCTCTCCATGAAGCTGCCAAGCTAGGCAGACAGGACTTGGTAAAGCTGATGCTGAGCTCTGGAGCATACCCGGATGCACGGAGCTCCTACGGATTCACGCCTCTTGCGCTCGCTGCTCAAGGCGGACACACTGAGATCATGCAACTGTTACTGCAGAAAGGCAAGGCTTACCTGATGGGTGATTACAGGGTACTGAGATCCAAGGGAGGGCCCTAGGGGGATTCTTATTGTTGATTTTAAGAATTCTCTGTCTCTCTCTGTCTCTGTCTCTCTCTCTCTCTCTCTCTCTGTGTGTGTGTGTGTGTGTGTGTGTGTGTGTGTGTGTGTGTGTGTGCCTGCAGGTATGTCCATCCACCATGTGCATGTGAAGTCCACAGAGGCCAGAAAAAGGTGCCAGATGCTCTGGAATTAGAGTTAAAACAGTTGTGAGCTGCCATGTGAATACTGGGAAGAGTAGCCAGTGCTCTTCAGAAGCACTAGCCAACTCTTCGACTCCCCAAGGGCTCCTCTTGATGGAGTGTTTCAAAATAATAGAAGTTAGCATTTTATTCCCTTTTGGTTTAATTGAAAAGAAGAAGAAGAAGAAGAAGAAGAAGAAGAAGAAGAAGAAGAAGAAGAAGAAGAAGAAGAAGAAGAAGAAGAGGAAGAAGAAGAGGAAGAAGAAGAGGAAGAAGAAGAGGAAGAAGAAGAGGAAGAAGAAGAAGAAGAAGAAGAAGAAGAAGAAGAAGAAGAAGAAGAAGAAGAAGAAGAAGAAGAAGAAGAAGGAGAAGAAGAAGGAGAAGAAGAAGATAGTCCCAGCTGCAGCACTTCTAATAATACACCCACTCCCTTACCACAGCACTGTGTTATAATGATGACCATTCTGGATTGTGGTTTAACTAGCATGGACACTTGGCTCAGAAAACATATAAATCATTAATGTGTCCAGTGAAACAGTGTATCAACAGCTTTTTTTCAAATCATCTAACTTATACCCCGATTTAATGAAAACTCAACAATGTAATTATCTTCTTTTTTTCTCCTCATGTCCTGAAGCTTTATTTTTAAGTAATATGTAGTCCAGATCTGAATACCTGACAGTGTCCCTTACATTACAGATCAGCCCTGTACTTTGTACATTTACTTCTTTTCTATATAGGAAGTAGATCTCCAACAGATGCTGTTGAATTTTAGCATGATGCCTGACACGTGAGCTAAGAGACGTCTAAAGTTATTCACTAGAAGATCGAAAAGTAGGGGCTGGAGAGATGGCTTAATGGTCAAGAGCACTGACTGCTCTTCCAGAGGTCCTGAGTTCAATTCCCAGCAACCACATGGTGGCTCACAGCCATCTGTAATGGGATCCGAAGCCCTCTTCTGCTGTGTCTGAAGACAGCTACAGTGTACACATATACATAAAGTAAATAAATCTTTTTTAAAAGTATCAAAAAAAAGAAAATCAAAAAGTAACCATTTTTTTTATGAGCCCTGTCATCTTTGAGGAACGGGGTCTCATCTGTCTCCATGGCTCCGTGTCTCTGTGTCTCTCTCTAGTGCTTTGTTGGAGTTTAAGCAAAAGTCTTCTGTATTCTAGGCAAGAACTCTAACAATAAACTACATTCCCTAGCCTAAGAGTAATCCTTTGCTTAGGATCACTGATTTAAACACAGAGATGGAGGGAAAACAACAGATCTTAAATCTTTTATTTATTAGATATTTGCTTTATTTACATTTCAAATGGTATCCCCTTTCCACATCACCTCTCTGAAAATCCCCTAACTCATCTCCCCTCCTCCTGCTCCCCCCCACCCCATTTCCTGACTGCATTCCCCTATTCTGGGGAATCGAGCCTTCACAGCACCAGTGGTCCCATTGATGTCTGAAATGGTCATCTTCTGCTACATATGTAACTGGAGCCATGGGTCCCTCCATGTGTACTCTTTGTTGGTGGTTTAGTCCCTGGGAGTTCTGGAGGTACTGGTTGGTACTTATTATTGTTCCTCCTGCAGGGCTGTAAACCTCTTCGGCTCCTTGGGTCCTTTGTCTAGCTGCTCTGTTGGGGACCCTATTCTCATTCTATTGGTTGGCTATGAACCATGGGTATTTTGATGCACTTTCCAATAAGGATCAACGTATCCACACTTTGGTCTTCCTTCTTCTTGAGCTTCATGTGGTCTGTGAATTGTATCGTGGGTATTCTGAGCTTTTGGGCTAATATTCACTTATTAGCAAGTGCATACCGTGTGTGTTCTTTTGTGATTGGGTTACTTCACTCAGGATGATATTTTCTAGCTCCATCCATTTGCCTAAGAATTTCATGAATTCATTGTTTTTAATAACTGAGTAGTACTCCAATTGTATAAATGTACCACATTTTCTGTATCCATTCCTCCGTTGAGGGACATCTGGGTTCTTTCCAGCTTCTGGCTATTGTAAATAAGGCTGCTATGAACATAGTGGAGCATGTGTCCTTAGTACACATTGGAGCATCTTCTGGGTATATGCCCAGGAGTGGTATAGCTGGGTCCTCGGGTAGTGCTATGTCCAGTTTTCTGAGGAACCGCCAGACTGATTTCCAGAGTGGTTTTACAAGCTTGCAATCCCACCAGCAATGGAGGAGTGTTCCTCTTTCTCCACACCCTCTCCAGCATTTGCTGTCCCCTGAGTTTTTGATCTTTGCCATTCTGACTGATGTGAGGTGGAATCTCAGGGTTGTTTTGATTTGCATTTCCCTGATGATTAAGGATGCTAAACATTTCTTTAGGTGCTTCAGGGCCATTCGCGTTTCCTCAGTTGAGAATTCTTTGTTTAGCTCTGTACCCCATTTTTAATAGGGTTATTTGGTTCTCTGGAGTCTAACTTCTTGAGTTCTTTGATAGCCCTCTATCAGATGTAGGGTTGGTAAAGATCTTTTCTCAATCTGTTGGTTGCTGTTTTGTCCTATTAACAGTGTCCTTTGCCTTACAGAAGCTTTGCAATTTTATGAGGTCCCATTTGTCAATTCTTGATCTTAGAGCATAAGCTATTGGTGTTCTGTTCAGGACATTTTCCCGTGTCCATGTGCTCCAGGTTCTTCCCCGCCTTCTATTAGAGTCAGTGTCAGATCTTAAATCTTTATCCTTCAGGTGAACTAGCATTTGCTGGTTGAGCGCTCCTTTGCCAGTGAGCCAGGATTTGAAGCCATATCTGACTCTAAATCACATTGTTTTGCCACCCTGTGTGGCCACAGCAGTTTCGTGGTATGGTAATCTTCACCTTTAATTCCAGCCCTTGGCAGGCAGATGTCTGTAAGTTCGAGGCCAGTCTTGTCTACAGAGCTAGTTCCAGGATAGCCAGGGCTGTTACACAGAAAAACCCTGTCTCAAAACAACAACAAAAGTAAGCTTGGGTCTGGAAAAGTGCACACAAGTCTTGACTGCCTTTCTTGTCTATTAGCTGCGTGCCTTTGGAGGAGTTAACTCAGAAAACATGAGATGCTTCACCTTTAAGGGAGAATATTAGAACCTACTTCTGAGGTTGGTGGTGGAGTTTAGAAATCCTTTACTTTTGTTTATCTTTGATTTTGAGACAGGGTCTTTCTATGTAGTTCTTGCTGTCCAGGAGCTTGCCATATAGACCAGGTTGGACCCAAACGCAGAGATCCACATGTCTCCGCCCCCCAATGCCTGGCTAAGATTTTCTTTTTAATTACATATGTCTCTATGTGTGCATGTGCCATGAGTGTGTAAGTGTCAGAGACAACTAGAAAGATGGCACTGGACCCCCACAACGAGAATTAAAGGTTGTTGTAAGCCACCCACCCTGGCACTGGAAACTGAATCCTGGTCTTCTGGAAGAGCACCAAGTGCTTTTAACCACTGCTCTCTCTAGCCCCAAGTTTAGAAATTTTTACACAAAAAAAAAAAGAAATTTTTACACAGATAAAGAGACCAGGATATAGTGAACACTCAAAAACCGTTTATCAGATTGCTTAGTGCATCCTAGGAACAAGGGTCTTATGCAGCCCTTGTGACTAGGCGTCTATTCTAAAGGCACACCCTTCCTTCCATTGAGACATAGAGACACTCAGCACACACTCGGCTTCACTGAGACAGCTAACATCGATGCAGACACCTTTCTTCTCTTCACCTCCCAGATCCCCTCCCAGTTGCTGCCCTAGATCTAGAGGACACTTACCCTACAACTGACAAAGATGGGTACACTTATCCTTATAGATATCAAAGTTAGGGGCTGGAGAGATGGCTCAGCACTTACAAGCAATTGTTGCTCTTCCAGAGGACCAGGACTTGGTTCCCAGTCACAACCATCAGTAACTCCAGTTTCAGGGTATTTGATGCCCTCTTCAGCTCTGTGAGCACCATATGTGCATGGGATACACAAACATGTAGAGGAACACTCACACACATAAATAAATATACAAATAAAACAATTAGCACCTGTTACAGTAAAGCAGTAAGAACCAAAGATGATATAAAATACATGCTCCCTTTTCTCTAGTGTTATCTACATAAACTATTGGGGAAGAAAACCTGGGGATAAAGGTAGTTTCTAAATAATGGTTCAGTTGGCTTTCAGTGTAGTTTAATATGTCGTTTTGCACTTGGAACTCCAGTAGGAATACTTGGTAAAAGGCAGCTTTCTTTCTAGGCTATCTTATAAAAGCCACCCTAACCATAAGTCACTTGCATGGAGAATGGCACTGATAAGAATCTATATTTGCTATGTCTTCTAACAGGATTTTGATGAAAGGGGGCATTTGTAATTTTTAAGTTATTAGAGACTGTTCATAGTAAAAGACCCTAATTCTTCCTAGTGAAGGTTGAGGTCAGGTTGAGTTATTGATAGTTGTGAACCACCATGTGGTTGCTGGGAACCAAACCCTGGTCCACTGGAAGAACAATTGCTCTTACCTGCTGAGCCCTCTCTCCAGCCCCGAACAGCTTTTCAGCAGGTGTAGTAGTACATTAAGATTGCTTAAGCGATATAGCAAAAAGAATCTTTGCCTAATGAGACTTCTTCTTTTCAGGAGCTGACGTTCACAGTCAGGCCTCCGACTCTTCCTCTGTTTTACTTGAAGCTGTTAGAGGAGGAAGTCCAGAATCTGTGAGTCTCTTGCTAGAGTATGGAGCTGATGCCAACATTCCTAAAAGTTCAGGCCACCTACCTATCCATGTGGCAGCTGACAAAGGCCATTTCTTGTAAGTTCAATTATGTAATTGTAAATAACAGGAAATCGTAATAACTAGTTTGTTTTTTTTTTAAGAACTGCTTTGGAAATATAGAAAACCTTGGGTCTCAGATGACTGAGCTAATTCAGAGTTTTTAACCTAAAAGAGTGGTTCTACCAAATTTTAAATATGAGTTTCTTAATGAACTCCCACTTCTGTTAGGGGTCTTAAATACTGCTGATTAACACAGCATTCAGTGCAGGGATAACAGTACCATAAGCAGGTCAACGCTGCACCATAACAACCTAAAGTGCACTTTGAAATTCTTCCTCAGAGCTCTAAGGTTATTGGTCCCAGTCACGGATGTCTCGGCCATCAAGAAGAGTGGGATCAGTCCAGTTCACTGCGCAGCAGCTGGGGCGCACCCTCAATGCCTGGAGCTTCTCATTCAGGCTGGATTTGATGTGAATTTCATGCTGGATCAGAGAATCCGTAAACATTATGATGATCAAAGGAAGTCAGCCTTGTATTTTGCTGTTTCAAATGGCGACCTCTCTTCAGTTAAGCTGCTTCTGAGTGCTGGAGCTCTGCCCAATCAAGACCCAGTCAACTGCCTACAGATAGCTCTCAGGATGGGCAACTATGAGCTCATAAGTCTATTACTGAGGCATGGGGCCAATGTCAATTACTTTTGCCGAGTTAACCCTTTGCATTTCCCATCAGCGCTGCAATACACACTGAAAGATGAAGTTGTGCTCAGGATGCTGCTGAATTATGGCTATGACACTGAGCGATGTTTTGACTGTCCTCATGGGGAAAGGGTTCATCGGTTTTGTACTTTTGAAGGCTGGACATCTACAGTTATTAAAGACACTATGGTAAGCCTACAGTACTGGCAGTATTCCCTAAGTACTTATTATCTTACAACCTTAGAACTGTAACAATAGACATGATATGCCCTTGGAAAAGCTCATTGTTTGGAAGATTCTGATACCATAAAATAATGAAACACAACAGTGGGAAGATGTAAGAAGTACAGAAACAATTCGGGACAAAGTAACTTCAGACATAACTATGAGGATGTTTCACAAGTTCAACCCAAAAGCAAGGTTTTAAAGAATGGATATAGTCTTGCATTCTGACTTTTTCTTTGAATGATTTCTTTAGCTAAAATGTTTCTAAGTTCCCCATACCTGTGATCACTGGCTTTCTTTCCTTAGCTCTTTTAGCTCTCAGATCTGATCACCCCATTTCCTCTGGCCATCCTTCTGATGAGCAGAGACACACACCTCCTAGTACCTCTTCCCTTTGCCTTACCTCCTCTGCCATCTCCCACACCTTCAACTTTTTCCAGGGCTTTTTAATGGCTTCTTCCACTTTCCAGGTCTAATTCCAAGTGTCCTCCCCTAGAGACCCTTGCCTGGCTACCCTAAGTACATCCCTCTCTCAATCACTCTCTTATTGTGGAGATTGGTTCTTTTATAGCATTCATCTAGAATTATTATTTCAATTCTTTTGCTCCCCTCACAGATATACGAGCATCAGCTCCTGGTCATTTGTTCATGGGTTTTTAGGTCTGTGCTTAGCATATAATGGTTGTTTTATACATACCCGAATTTATATTATCAAAATTTGAAAACAGGATGAATGAGAGACTCTGAAAGTTTGATGAAGTGAAAGGTTTTATTTTAGGTAATCAGGGTAGCAGTTACTTTGTGCATTGATTTGGCATTTAAACATATACCATCTGGTATTATTTTCTAAACAGTTCAGAAAGCATGACTTCGGGGTTGGGGATTTAGCTCAGTGGTAGAGCGCTTGCCTAGCAAGCGCAAGGCCCTGGGTTCGGTCCTCAGCTCTGGAAAAAAAAAAAAGACAAAATAACAAAAAGACCTAAAAAAACAAGGTAACAGAAAGCATGACTTCAATTCTCACTTGGGCACTTTGTCTAAAGGCACATAAATTATTTAAAGACAGAAATTGTCATTGTTCAAGCATCAGGATAAGATCTAGGTTATAAGTAATAGAAAATGCAAAAGAAAAATAATAAAAGCTTTAATCAAGTGGCATCTGGGCAGGAAGGCATACATGTGGTCCCAGCTACTCAGGAACCATTACTTGAGGTCAGCCTGAGCAACACAGTAAGACTCTATCTCAAAAAACAAAAATAGGGTTAGCAAGATGGCTCACCAAGTTACAGTGCCTGACACCAAGCCTAATGACCAGAGTTTGATCCCTGGAATTCACAATAGAAGGAGATAACTAACCCTGTAACATTCTCTTCTGACCTCGGTACATGCACACGCATGAACACACACACAAGCGCATGGACATGGTTTGGTTTTGTTTTTGTTTTTTTGTTTTTTTTTTTGGTTTTTCGAGACAGGGTTTCTCTGTGTAGCCTTGGCTGTCCTGGAACACACTCTGTAGACCAGGCTGGCCTCGAACTCAGAAATCCGCCTGCCTCTGCCTCCCAAGTGCTGGGATTAAAGGCTTGCGCCACCACTGCCCGGCAGACATGTTTTTTAAAAGATAAAGTGCCTCATTCTCTTCTCCTATAGAACCAGAAGTAATCTTCCAAGCAGAGAGTGTCATAGCTTTGTGTTTAACAGGAGAAACACACCCCCACATTCCAGCTGCCCAGATGGCTGCCGGCCGGTGTCTTGCTTTTCGTTAAGGGTATGCTGCTCGGACTCCCACTCACATCTGATGGCTAGAGCTGCCAAAAGGTCACAGCTAGTGGCAAGGCAACCTTGGTTGCAGCAAGTCAAGCGACCAACATACAGAGCAATCTGCCTCTCCCTGCCTCATGTGAGGTCCTGAGGCCACACTGAAACTGGGTGCCAGAGCTTACACAGCTCATGACAGCTTACACGCCTTGTTACGCTGCTCAACGCCAGTGCTCAGTGCTGATTTTCATTTGTTTTCTGCCTGTTTTCCTCGCAGTTTTGTGAAGTCATAACTTTGTCATGGCTACAGCATCTCTCTGGAAAAGTTGTCCGTGTGATGCTTGATTATGTTGATCAAGTTCAAATCTGTTCAAAACTGAAAGCTGTGCTGGAAAAACAAAAGCTCTGGCCAGAAATATATTTTATCTTGAGTGAGTACCGTTCTCATAGAAAATTCTTACCAAAACATTAAATGTGTTTTTATTTTATTTTTAGAACACTTCTGATTAGAAGGTTAACCTAAAAGAGAATAGAAAAGTATTATTCCTTTAAAATGGTGCTGTTCATAACCACAATTAATGTGTTATCATCACTTCCCAGCTGATGAAATCTAATGACTCTGTAGGGAGGGAACACTTGTTTGCCCAGTCCACTTAACCTACTATGGAACCATTTACACTCAGGAACTCTAAGTTATATATAGCAAGAGCAGGAGGGAATGCTAAGTTCTAACCTGGTAGCATATTAAAATGACACTCTTCTATATGGACTTGTTCACTTAGATCAAATTAAGATTTTCTTATATCTCGTTTCTCCTGGAGTGATCTTTGAGCTTTTAACCAATCCCAATAGAGAGGATGGGGGAGCCGATATTTAAGAACTTGAAGGATTTGAGTCTCACAAGCCAAACTCACAATTGACATAATTCTGAAACTGTCTACATAGAAGGCCATGATGAAGTCTGAAAAGCTGTTTCCCTCCAGACAGGGATGCCAAACATAAACCTTGTTAACACAGATATCAACTACATTTGCCAACTAAACCCTCAGGTCACCAAAAAACCAAAGAATCCTTTCTTTCTGTCTTAGCCAACCCCCGTTCTCTACAACATTTGTGCCGCCTTAAGATCCGGAAGTGTATGGGACGGTTACGTCTGCGCTGCCCTGTCTTCATGTCATTTCTTCCGCTGCCCAATCTCTTAAAAGCTTACGTTCTTTACAAAGAATATGATCTTTTTGGACAAGAGAGTTCTACGGGAACATGGTAATTGGGCTCTTCTAGAGGGAAAAGGTATAATCTGCAGCATTTTCTTAACAATTTGCTTGTTGTGATTTTTTTCTTTACTCAGTAAATCTCAGTGTAGACTACATTGTTTAAAAAGCCTGTTGTGTGTGAGATACCTCCCTATGACCAGAAGTTTCAGGAAACTTTCAAATACATTATTTGAATTATTATTGAATACAAATAATCATTGTTCTTGTTCTTGACTACACACCATAACTCAGTGAGACACTACTGTTGAAGCATCACACTTTGGTAGCAGTACAGAGATATCAAAAAATATCTTCTAGTTGTTTAGCTTTTCTAGCAGCACAAGTTGTTACGCAGACATCTGGGGGTGGGATGGGACTCATCACTGCCTTACTCAGCTGGGACTCTGCATGCTACAGTATCTCACTGCCAGGCAAAATGTGCCCCTGATGCAATCGTGGCCAGACTGTGATAGGCTAATCAACTACACTGATTGGATCTGAGACTCACTCGACATGAAGGAATGCATATCTGGTACTAGAACCCTGTCTGTGGGTGGGTGGGGGAGGGAGTGTTGCTGTCAAAGCCCCAGGCTGCAAAGGTCGTGAGCCCTAGGAGGGAGCTTACTGATGTTTTGCTTAATGAACATGTCAAACTGCCTTTTAAATCTGTTATACTCATAAATGAGTTACCTCAGCCTTGAACAGAGATGTTTCTTTTTTTCAGTGGTGTCAATTAAGGCAGAGACTCCTAACTGGTGAAAATGTGGGAATAACTGGGGAATGCTCAGTCTTGGGCAGAACATTCATAATCTCCCCCTCCCAGGCTGAGAGCACAAGGCAGAAGGAGAAGAAAAACTGTTAAGAGCCAGAGGATGGGGGCTATGAAAACTATACACAACATGGACATCATGATTTGTACACTGGGTAGCTACACAAGACTGGGTCCACCAACATCCCATCACAGTGTCAGAGGCAGACTGCTTGCCATATTAGCCTGATGACCAGGACTTGACCCCTACTAGCAAGAGGAAACCAACTCCAACAAGTGTTCTCTGACCGACCTACACTCACACACACACACACACACACACACACACACACGCTTTCTCTAATAAAACAAAAGAAATCCCATCATGGATCACAGTAAGATCATGAAGCCCCACTCTTCCTGAAAGAGGAGCTACTGGTAATCGGCAGCTGCTAAGGGAAAGGAGAGTCATTTTCTTCAGTGGTGTAACCCTGGAAGCTGTTCATACTCCAGTAAGTTACTTGTTTGGGACAGTCACATCGGTGCTACCCTGTCTGCATAATCATTCAAGCAACCCTAATTACCCAGTGAATTGGATGGATGGGTAAAGAGATCGATCAGAAAGAGAACGTATTGCAGGGAAGAAAGGGTTTGGCAGGATTATAAGAGGGATAAGAGGGTAAATACAATCAAAATATATACATGTGACACTGTCAAAAATAAATTTTAAAAATTTTAAAGCAGCTCTGAAGCCAGGCATGGTGGTCGTGTATACCTGCAATCCCAGCTCTTGGGAGACATAGGCAGAAGGATCAAGAATTCAAGATCACCCATGGCTACATGGTACATCCAAGGAAGCTTTGGCTGTATGAGACTGTCTAAAAAAAAATAGCTTTGAACACAGCTAAAACTGTAAGGTAATTAGAATTCAAAACTCATCCTAGTACTACTAGTAGCACATGCCTAGAATCCAAACTATTCAGGAGGTGAGATGGGAGGACCTCAAATCAAGGCCATCCTAGGCTATAGGACAAGACCTTGAGAGCTAATACAAATTTCAAGTAACTGAAATACACTCAGTCCTAATAGTGTGCTGATCTTATAGTAAGTGTATAAATGCAATTTCTTTGTGCTTAAAACAAAAGTCACTTCTGACCACTTTTCTTAAATAGCTTCTGCTGGCCTAGAACTCAGATCGACTGGCATCCACCTCCTGAACGCTAGAATTAGATGTGTACAACTATCCCTGGCCATGCCTCTTATCTTACAGAGAATGTCTTACTGATTCAAATGAATAGAATAGCCCCATTACATGACCTAGAAATTAGCAGTCCATGTACCACAATCGCAGTGCCAACTTAGCTTCTGACACCATTTCTTCACAGCCAAGCACACAGGCAGGGTAATTTAGAACTCTAAATTGAAATTTTATCACTAGCCAACTTTCCAGAAATTCCTGGTTATGGTTCACCACTTACTGATTATTGTGATCCCTGGCAGAAGAACTTAAAGTGTTCAAATCAATGAACCTATTTTTTTGCACTCAACACAGGCTGGTACTGAACAGGGAGGGACTCACTACCGATCATTTAAGTTTTTATTTCTATACTATATTACATGTTTAGAGTATTTGTTATTCTTTTAGTAGTGTATGTAAGTAAAAGATACTTAAGTTTTTACTCATATATACAGGCTGGTATGGAAAGTTGAGGAAGAGTAAAGGTGTTGATTAGGCCACACTGTCTTCTTCAAATGGCACACATGTGCAGCCCAGTCAGCCGTCACACTGAAGCTCTCCTGTTAAGTGTTTTTAGCATCAGCACAGTCCATTTTAGTACAACTAATGGTCTTTGATTTCCAATACAGGGACCCATGGCTATACTAGCTCCTTGAGTAAACACAGACTTTGTTACACTACAATTTCTGCAATGCTAGTGAACTTGAAGACTTGTTTAGGTCATGTGTGCACTTAGGTAAATTATAAAATTCTAGCTAATTTCATCTACTTCCTTGACCTACAAGTATAAACACATTTTTGTAAAACTCAAATAAATTAGTACACAGATTCTAAGTTCTTGCTTAGTTCTATAATAATCTACACAGAGCACAAGGGCTAAATCCATTAGTATTAAAACTACAGGTCCAAGCTGCTTAAGCTAGAGCAAACAATAACCTGCCTTCTTAACGAGAGGAATTTCTTCAAGTAGGATAACTGCATAAAGCACATATCATAAATAACTTACTGGAATTACTAAAGTCTTTCCTTTCCTATTAAAAAAAAGGCAACAAAACTTTTCCTGATAAGAGACTCTGCTTTTGCCTGTTGTGGAATTGTAATGGGGTCAAATGTGCTACAACAGACTAAAAGAAACTTTATTATCTGTCTTATTTTTAACTCTGTGCATATGTGTGTGGGGGGCATGTGCATGTGACATGTGAGCACAGTGCCCACCAATGCTAGAGGAAGTGTTGGACCCACTGACGCTGAAGCTGCAGGCCAGTGTGCCCATCTGACGTGGGTGCTGGAAACTGAACTCAGGCCTCTGGAACGGGAATATGCTGAGTTATCTCCCAGCCCCAGATTGAAAACATCTGAAATTATTTGGAGAAAAAAATTACAGAGAAAATATCAAATATTTCATACAAAAATACTGTATAAAAATCATGGACTTTATTATACATTAAAAAAATCCAACAACATATTTCTTGAAGTCTTGCCAGCAAATACCTATTTTGACAAATGAAAAAATAAGTCTTCTGCTCCACAAGCTATACCATGATCACAAATCCAATTTAAAGAAAGATGCTGAATGATTTTCAATTGTACACTGCACAACTGGTTAATATCAGTGAAATAAGAGTTAATCAATTCACTTACATTACAAAACCCACAGAGCATACAAAGCAGTCTTACACATCAGTTATTATTTAATCCCCAGTATTCACACAACTGAAGTCGGTTACTCACAAGTATAGCCAGAGACTAATTAAAAGTTCAGTATGGACAGTAGTCTCTCTTTGCTACCCTTCGACTTGGGAGGCAGATATCTGGTCTAGGCCAACCTGGTATGTAGAAAGAGTTCCAGGGTCCCAGGATGACACAGAAAAACCCTATCCTCAGGAAGAATGAGTCATCTTTCGGACAGGTCTCAGTCCTCCTTCGGAGAAGATGGTGCTCACCAGTGACACACCATCTCAGCAAGGAGTAGCATTCAATTCTGGAGCAAAACAGAGGGTTATCTGGATAGGAGAAATGCAGAAAGACCCAATGGAGCCTCCAAGATTCAAAACTCCCCCAGGACCACCATCTCCTCCTCAGAAGATGGCTGTAAAGAAAGAGGAGGAGTCAGAACTCTAAGGGTTACACCATTCCATCAGATAAACGGCTGGCTGCTGACGGAGAAGACTTCAGAGGGTCCATGTAAATAAAAAATTTGCCAAACTGGCTGAACCAATACATTGCTAATTGGAAGGCTCAGGAAGCAGTGGAAATGTGAGCCCAAGTAGAGAGAAAGATGGCTGAAAAGAAAAGGAGAAACACGAAGAGAAACAGAGCTGTGGCCCAGGAAGCCAGAGACAGGAGAGCTGGGATCAAACCCTTGTGGAAAAGAGGATGGAGAGGCCCAGGAAAGGGATGAAACCCACCATGACAGGCGGAGAAAGGCAGCACAACCAGAACCTTTCGGGGGCAGCTCCTGGGGGACGGTGGTCCTGGGGGAGTTTTCTTATTAATTTCAAATGTTGGAGGCTCCATTGGGCCTTTCTGCATTTCTACTATTCAAATAACCCTCTGTTTCGCTCCAGAAGAGGTCAAAACTACAAAGAAATGAAAAATCGAGAAATCAGAAGTCATTGCTCTTGGTGTGTCCAATCCTCCAACTTCCATTTATTATAGTTTTAATAAGCTTATGCTACTAATAATATTCCTGGAAAAAATACATAGGAATCAACCTGATGAAGATTTTTTAAATACTTTTAAAATACTTAGAAGTGTTTTAACAGTATTTTTAACAAATAAAATATTAAATAATTTATTTTAAAATCCATTTCATCTTATTAAAAAAAGTTCAGTATGGTTCTAGTTTCAAATCTTTGTTATTAATGTAGAATAAAAAAAATCTCTAAGAGAAATAAAAAACTTGCTAAAAACAAAATTAAAAGTTTGCTTGCTACATACACTGGTGTGTTTAAATATTTGAAAATATGATCTAAATGCTCAGACTGTTATTAAAAGCAAATATTTTTTTCATTTCATTCATATGTCCGAAGACTTTATAATATACTAGCTTTAAGGGCCTGCCAGCAATGTCAGTTCAAACTGTAAAGAGTGTAGTTCCTGTGGTTACTCGTGTGTGTTCACTACACAAAACCATGCTACTACAATTACTATCCTTTCTCAAAAATAATGGCAACTTCCTCATCCCAACACTGTGGAGCTAGCAAGTCTCTTGAAATTAAACAAGCAATCATTAAATAATGGCAAAAACAAGATTAGCTTCAGGGATTCAAGGACTGTTCAAATGGATGGTTTCAGTCTTTAGCAAGTGTATAGCAAGTCTCTAGCAAGGACATAGAACTGATTTCTATTGAGTTTATTACCACAGTTATGCAAGTACTGTCAATATAGGTAACAGAATGCAGAGTATAAATAGGTAGGCTAAATTTCATTTTCAAAAAGCAGTTTTGTTAATTTCTAAAAAGCTGGGAGAGATTTTGGAGGACAGTATATAAGAAGATCTGCACTAACATTCAGGAAGACGTTCACAGCAGCCTTCTTCAGGCAGGAGAACTGACCAGAGCTCATGAGCAGAACTCCATACAGTGTAACAGTGACAGAAGTTAAATCACCTGAACTGTCTGATGCGCTCAGGATGTGTCTTGGGCACTGGAACACATTTTGGTCTGATCCATGGACAAGAAAGCAATTCGGGGAATTCCTATGAAACATGACTTAAAAAGAATTAGAAAACTCTTACCCCTGGCCTAAATTTTTATCCCAATATCAATATTTTGCTACCGTGCAAAGCACCAACCAAATAAAAGTGCCTCCTGATGAGGACTACTCTTGTTATAAAGCACATTTCATCTGAAGTAAGCATGACATTTCTATCAAGAAAAGCCTTCATGAAACTGAAAGCCTGGGCTGTGGGTGTGGCTCTATGGTAGTTTAAAGACCCTGGGTCTGATCCCTATCACTGCCAAAAATCAAACAATAGCAACAACAACAAAACCTAGAAACCTTACCAATCTCAAAAAAAAGTCTTGAAAGCAAGACTTGCCACCACTACTCACATTCTATCCACAGCAGTTCACAGTTTAACAGGGAGGAAACATTGCTATGAGAGCACTCCCTTTGTAAGCCCAGGACAGACCTTTAGTCAAACACACTGCATAAATTGATAATTATTAACTGCATGTTTGGGCAACATAAGACTTTAAAGAGTATTAAATAACCATTAGTCCCATTTGGCACATGGATAAAAAGAATATCATGATCCTATATATATTGTTATCTTGTTCCTACAGAAAACAGTGTACTTACAGTGTGAAACTGAGCTATATGTTGAAAACTAAAACAGAAACAACTTCTAATTCAGAATAGAGAGAAAATTACTTGTGAAATTAGTGGTAACCTCTTGAAAAATCTATAAATATATGATTATGTAAAATACTAATCAATATATTTAACCTGTATACATATGTATATATACACCTTTTCATGTAGAACACATGAAAATGAAATCTATAAACACAGTTTAAAATCTGAGTAAAGAAAGTTTTGACAGAAGACAGACTGGAGAGACATGTCAACCTTGGCAGCAAGCTAACTCTGTCCTTGGTCCTATACTCTATGAGGTGTTCAATTCTTTTTCAGTCTTTCATAAAATTAGATCTTTTACTCATTTGAAAAGTAAAAGTATTTACAATAATTAGTGCAAATTATTCTACTCATAAATTAGTTATTTGCCTTTGTGGATATAAAGTGGCAATTCAATACATTATCAAAATGTGGGATTATGAAAATACTGGGATTATCAGTTTGAAATTCGAAAGATTGTTTTCTAAACTAAACTGCACATTTTTATTTAAGCAGTAAACAATTATTATAGAACATCTTTTGAAAGGTCATTGTCATTAAAAATTATTTCACAATACAGAAAATACAATGTATCAGTCTACAACTCTCCCTTTACATGTCAATTCTAATATAAAATGTCTGAACAACAACAATCTCAATAAATTCTGAAGTCTTACTCTAACTCTTCCTGTTCTGCAGCAATAAGTAAAGTCCCAACCTGAGAACTGAGAAGATGGTAACAAAATACCACGGACTGCATCAAACACCACAGACACTTGAGGTCTCTCCCACTGCCATGATCTAGTACATCAGAGAAATGGAGCAAAGCCACAAAACATCCTGACATCAACAGCACCACCTACCCCATCCTAGTGATTTTGTACAAATTCTATTGCACCCTCAATATTGTTAGAACATTTGCAAACTTGTAGAATTCCCCACAGAAAGGATTTTAAGCTCATTTAGTTGAGCACTCCCTCACTACCAATAAAACATTCCTAATGAAAGGGGGAGAGTACATACATGAATGTCAGAATCCAAAGAAATGATTTCTTATGGAGACAGCCCAATTACAGTGCAAGATAAAATGTCCACAATTTAAAGGAAAAATATCTTGAGCAAGTGTAATTCCTCAGCAATCTACTACAGAAAAGTAAGCAGGTCTTGTTTAGGGAAGCGGAGTTGAATGATAATGAATCGTATTTTATTTGAAGGGGAAATGTTCGATATAACCTGTTATCGAGTTCAGTCTTTTGAAATGAGGCCGAAACGATACCCAGCATGATCTCCTCCTTGGTCTTTAGCACGGATACGCTGTGCCACATTCCAGGGAAGGGAAATCAAAAAGCAACAACAACTTTATGCTTCCGACTCTCTTTTTTTTCCTTCTTCTCCCAAATCACTTTCCTCTGATTGGCTGCTGCTAAGAACGAGCTGGCCCTCACTACCAGCCTGGTTTGGTCTACTGGAGGCAGCTATCAACCGACTCTGTTCTTCCAAGTCCTGGTGGATAGACAAAAAAAAAGAAACTAAATTTAACTGTCAGCAGTCAAATAAAAAACCATACAGTTTTCTTTGGAGTTTTACTCTACTTGAGAGCTATTCCAATCCTGTTACATACATTAATTCTGATAACTGAATGAAATCCTGTCACAAGCATTAATTCTGGTAACTGAATGAAAAGAAAGGTTATATTCAACAAATGAAAGCACCAGCATGAATTTTGGCGCCATTTAAATAATCCCCAAAAGCAAACATGCAAAAAAAAAAAAAAAAGCTTTTTTTTTTAAAAAAAACCACCTTTTTTCTGTGGTTACTAACCGAGTTCTGGTTGTCTTCTCCTCTCATACATCGTGTAAGCACTCTCACAGTCAGTGTCATGGTCACTCGGCACCCCACTCCACACTCTCTCCAGATCTTCTCTATTCCTGCACTGTTTATCTTGCTAAATCATGTGTCACTTCCCCTTACCTAAGCTGCACCTCTGTGCTGTCTTTGCCATTTTCTCTTCTCAGCCCTATCAATATCCAGCTCACTTCCAGTTCCTGTGTTCTCTTCACATACATGTTCCCCAGTTCCCATCTCTCCTTTCCTACCATCGATGCCACACCCCTGGTGGGCTCCTATAACCTCATGGATCACTCCGAGGTTTGCTCTGAAAACTGCGTACTTTTAATTGCTCTTTTGTAGGTTTGTTCCTTAGTACCAAAAACTCCTTTAAAAGTGTGCTGTAGAAGAACGGAGGAAGGCCTGAGTGACTGCATTGCTGACTTGAGCACAGTCGTGTCAAGGACAACAAGAGTGTCTAAACCCATGGGAAGTGTCAAAGCCTTCCTCTGGTCTATGTGCAATGTTCAGAGTGTATGCAAAAACTAGCAACCACTTCCTCTTTCCTCCTCCTACCACAGGAACGACTCTAACCTGAAACTGCTCCCTACAGACACCTACCGAGACTGTCTACCCCACCTCCAGAGCTGTATGTAAGGCAATCTGAGTTTGGGCGTTGTTGTGTAGTAGTAGTTGGCACAACTATCAAAGAGAGAACCCATCCCAGCTTTTCTATGAATGTGTCTGTCTTTTCTTAAGTATCCATCCTTCCTTCATTTCCTGTCACCTCGTCAGGTTTCCAGACCCAACCTGTCCTGAATACTGTGCGCATGCACATGTTTATAGGTATGTATATGTACATGTGCATGTGTGTACATATATGACCATCATACTCTTGCTAATACCCAAAATAATTATTTCTCCTTCAATGTGGCTTTCAACAAGAGAATTATGTCTACTTAAAGGTCTCTCAAAAGAACTTTTGCAGAGAGAACCCTACTTGGTATATGAAAATTCTGGTCTATTGCTTTAAGAGCAAGTTATGTTATATATCATGGCAGCTTTCACACAACTCAGATATCAACTCTTTCTTGCTGTGCAATGAATCAACAAGCAGAAATGGACTTCCATTTGAAAATTAAAATCTGAAAGTCACAGTGCTCAATTAGTCATCATCAATTCCACATAAAGGACTACATACCTTCTCAATCTGTTTCTGTTTGCTGAGTTCTTTCTGTTGTTTCTCTTTTACTCTCTCTATTTCTTTTTGTTTTTCTGATGCCCTACGATCCTAAAAAGGGGAGGGGTAAATAAAACAAATATGTTAAATAGGAAGTAACTTTAAATTTTACACATTTCAATTAATATGAGCTTTGTAACTTTTCAGTACTTTTACATTAGGCATACAAATAGTTTTCATTCTACAACACACATTAGTCCAGATTCTATTTTTTGTTTGGGACTTTTTTGTTTAAGACAGGGTTTCTCTGTGTAGTCCTGGCTGTCCTGGGACTTGTTCTGTAGACCAGGCTGACCTTGAACTCAGAGATCTACCTGTTTCTGCCTCCCAAGTGCTAGGTTTAAAGGTGTGCACCACTGCCTGGCTCCAGATTCTCAATGCTATATAAGCAATAGCACCTACTATTAATCTTGTTTAGCAAAACAATGTTATTACTGCTAATGTGAAAGAGTTTCTTATTACTCTGCTTTAGCTTAGACATCCTTGGAAATTAAGTGGCTCTGATTCTTACCAGCTCTGCATGCAAAGCTATCTGTTTTGCCAATCCAACAGAATCACAAATCTAAAAGAAAGAAAAAGTAAAACCTTTATATTAAACTAGATAGTTTTTTATATTATAAAAATTTCAAATGCCCAAGTGGATGACATAACTAGTTTCATAATAAAAGATAACATACTGCTTCAGATAAGAATTAATTTAATATTTCAACCCCAAAGAATCTCAGCATATTTCCTTCAGAAATGATGACCTTGTCCTGCTGGATTTTTCTCTCCACCATGTGTCCATGCTACTTCTCATTTTATCAGACTCACTGCTGCTAGAGATCACCAGAGATGTACTGGTCAAAATGCAGACAAACTGTAGCATGCCCAGGCCCTACAGCACAATCCCTACACACTTAAGGCTAAGGGAAAATCATATAAAAGAGTTGACTCTTTCTGCAGGTTTTTAGGAAAGCCATAATGGTCCCACAACATAATAAGCCACAGGTCACCATCTGGGTGACTCCGGGCCTGGACCCCCAGGGAACGCTTGCACAAGCAGCTCCTGAGGGCACTTAACATAGCCACCCACTTCTCCCAACTCAGCCTACATAATGACCACCCCTCCTACTGCAATCCCCCCACCCCCATGATTTTTCCCCAAGCCCTGCCATCACTCTGGAGCCCTTTCCCAGAGTTGCTTCTCTGGTGCTATCCTGGAAGCCTGATTCCTGAGGCCCTCGAGGCTGCTGAGGCTGGGGGATACACCCAGTCCCTCCTACCCTACATCTCCAGCTGGGGACATCATGGAGGTCTGAGTGCTGATGGCCAGTGTCCCTCTCCACCTTGTTCCTGACAACAAAAACCAGCAACTCCCAGAAGGATGAAGTCCTTCTCCAAACCAGGTACCTAGCCACCAGGACCTTCCTCTGACAGATGATACTAAGCTCAGTAGAACCCTCAATGGAAGGAACAGCTGGGAAAAGGGAAAGTATCACCCCATTAGTGAATCAAGATTTATGAGTGGTTTTAAAAAAGAGAAGAGTTGAAAAGATTAAGAGCCAGAAAACCAGAACCTGCTGTAGATAGTGTCTTCTGGACATAAGAAAGCTGTAGCTATGAAATTTCAACAATATGATTGCCTAAACAAGACCTAAACACTGAGAGCTGACATGCCAATGAAAATCTCACGAGGCCCTACCCATAGATGAATAGCTACAGGAAAAAGACTGTTTTGTCCAGAGACAAGTACCAATAGGTTATCCAATGCTAATGGTCAGACCTAAACATACGAACATAGAAAGCAACACTAAATGGACCAGGAAAGATTTATACACACACAAATAATAGTAATTAAGTTATGAATTTTTGAGGAAAGACGGACACAGGAAGAGTTGGAAAGGGGAGAGAAGAGGAAATGATGCTAATACAGTATTCATTTATGAAATTAGCAAAACCACAAAAACTTAAAAAGCATCATTACTGAGATAGTAATTCATGCAGAGAGTGAGGGATTTAGGTAATGATAATGGTGTGAATTACTGACACCTAAAAATGACTATGGGAATATACTCCATTCCCAAGATAAGTTAATGATCCAAGACTGAACCAGTTATCAATAATCTAAAGAACCCAACAGGCTCCACCATCAGCTGGCTCTCCAGAGAAGCAGGCTCGCATCAAGCAGTTCAGCTAGACTAGACATAACCTGAGGGCTTTTCCCAGAAATTTCAGGTTAAAACTGTGACTTTAAGTATTTTATAAAATGAACATTTTGAAAGCCAGGTACCTTTTCCCCCTCATTGTTTGATTCAAATATATAGCAGACTGATGACAAATTACTCTCACTTCTTCCGCCTGATGTCCGGAGAACAAATCCAAAAAGTCGTTTATTTTCCTGGTGCGTAGCATACAGAACTACACATGGTAATGGAAACTGCCACAGAAACACAATAAATATGATATCCTCTGAATCATTACAGCAACATTCAGATGATAAACTCTCATGATAAATTCTAAAAATATCACATGTAAGAATTTTAAAGACAAATTTTCAATAGAATAATAATCTAGGAACAAATAATGCCACATTTGGAATTTACCAAAAAGAGGTCATTAAATACTGAGTTTTATTTTTTAATAACATATTTAACCAATATAAATTTAACTACAAAAAATTATCTACTCGATATACAGAATTATAAAATAAACACAATTATGTTCATGTTTTGATTACTGCTTGTAATTTCTCTGGTGCATAAACTGTCCAGGGATAAAAACTATCTCTTTGAGTCTACGGTGAGTCTTCACAAGTGCTCAGAAACTTTCTGGAGCTGGCTGCATGTGTAACTACAGCCTACGGACCAATGTTACTGATACTGCCATACCAGGACACATAGGGCCAGGTTATTATCAAACTATAAAATATATATATGAACAAATAATACTTAAAGCTTTAATCACATAGAACTCACTGTGAGCCTTGTAACTTGGGTCTGCGGATCAATTAACCTATAATTAAAAATTTGGAAAACAACTTTTTAATTAGGCTAAACTAAAAAATTATTTTTCCTAAGTTTGTTTGGAGAGGGTTACTACTTACTTCAAACAGTCACAAGTGACTAATAAATGTGATTCTGTCATACGAAAGATGTTGTGGATGGCCCGAGCAGCTAAGATCTGGCGCATTGTTTCATAGACAACATCTGGATGGTCATCTGACTTTACCTCCATAGAACCAAGGAATCGGACAATGAATAACTGATGAAGAATAGAGTCTGTAACAGAACATGGTACATTATGAGTGATGTTCTTTGTTTGATTTTTGCAGCCCGGGTTGGCCTTCACTCACAGTTCTCCTGCTTGAGCATCCCAGATGCTCATACTACAAGCATGCTTACATACAATATATATAAATACTGCTTCAGTATTTATGTATTCTTCAACCCCACAGTTGTTTCTCTAAAGAATACACTGCATGATTTTGGATTTTCCTATGAAAAATAAAACCTAAAAAAGGAATTTAGAAATAACCCTTAACACTTCAGTGTTCAGGTTATAAGAAAATTAAGGTCTCAGTTTCAAGTAGCAAAATGTTATGTTACAGTGATATGGTTTGTGTGGTTTGAATGAAAATGGCCCCCATAGGCCCCCATATGCCCAGATCTTATTGCAAAAATTCTAACAATATGAAAAAAAAAAGCCAGTATTTCCTCTCCAAAACCTACCAGTGCTGTAGAAATGTCTGTCAAGGTGAAGCCCAAGACAAAGGAATTTAAAATAATCGTGAACTTCATCAAATACTCTGAGAGTGTCCTTGTTGGAGGAAGTAAGGGTGTAGAGGTGTCAGAAGCTCAAGCCAGGGCCAGGGGCTCATTCTCTCTTCCTGCTGCTTGACAATCCAGATGCAGAACTCTGAGCTCTTTCTCCAGCACTATGTCTGCCTGCATGTCACCATGCCTCTCACCATGATAATGGACTAAACCTCTAAACTTTGAGCTAGTCCCAATTAAATGTTTTCCTTTATAAGAGTTGCCATGGTCATGACGTCTCTTCACAATGATAAAGCCCTAACAAAAACATGGTTCTAGACCTAAAAATAAACAAACTCTCTGTATTATTCTTTTAACTTTTCTGTAAGTTTAAAATCACATTTAAGAAAAACAGCTGTGCTGGTAGGTGGTATGGCGCACACCTTTAACCCCAGCACTCAAGAAGCAGCGGCAGGTGTATCTGAGTTTAAGGCTAGCCTTCAACAGTGAGAGTTCTAGGATAGGACAGACAGGGCTACACAGAGAAGCCCTGTCTCAAGAAACAGAAAAGGGGGGGGGGGAGGCAAGAAGAGGGAGAAGAGGAAGAAGGTAGGGGGAAGGAAAGGGAGAAGAGAAAGGAGGTGGGGGAAGGAGAGGGAGAAGAGGAAGGAGAGGAGGATGGGAGGAAAAGGAGAAAGAAGGAAGGAGGAAGAAGAAAGAAGGAACAAGGAAGAGGAGGGAGGGAGGGAGAAAAAAGGAGGGAAGAAAGAAGGAAGGAAGGAAAAAAGAAGGAAGGGAAAGGAAAGGAAAAGAAAAGGAGAAAAAAAAACTAGCTGCTAAGGCTGGGGATAATGGCTCAGTGTGTTGTGTGTTTTTAGCATAAGCATGTGGACCTGAGCTGAGATCCCATCACCTACATAAAAGCTGGCTGAAAGAGCGGGTGAGAAAGTGGGTGTCTGAAACCCGGGGCTGAGGGGCATAAGGGAGGCACACAGAGAGAACTGCTGGCCAGCAAACTCCAGATTCACTGACGGGCAAGGTCTCAATTAACAGGAGAGAGAGAGAGAGAGAGAGAGAGAGAGAGAGAGAGAGAGAGAGAGAGGGAGGGAGGGAGGGAGGGAGGGAGGGAGGGAGAGAGAGGAGTGTGTGTGTGTACACCTGGCAAGTCCCTAACACACAGGGCGGGAAGACAGAAATCAAGCTAAGCCGCATGATGTTCCACTCTCAGGAAACCTGTGCGAACAGCTCAGCTGGGTGTGTAGAGCTAAGCTCACAATGCCCAACAACATTTACCCTCACACTCCAGGCTTGGACCACAACATATCTGTGCACCAGCGCAGTCCACTTTACCTACCTGACTTCCTTCTACCTAAGCCATTTCTCACCTCTAGGGCTAAAATGCCTGTACATCCTTTCTTGTGTACCAACATGCTCTGTCCATATAAAACTAAGATAAGAAACCCATATGCCCAGATCTTATTGCAAAAATTCTAACAATATGAAAAAAAAAAAGCCAGTATTTCCTCTCCAAAACCTACCAGTGCTGTAGAAATGTCTGTCAAGGTGAAGCCCAAGACAAAGGAATTTAAAATAATCGTGAACTTCATCAAATAACACTTTAAGACAGGAAGAAACAACTCAATGAAATTAAGGAGAAATAACTTAAGAACAAACACCTGAGTGATACCCAAGAGAGCATAAAGTTGGTGGAAATTATGAAGAAAATCTAGGACTTGAGAACAGAATTCGACAGAATCATTGAAGAGGACTCCGATGAAATGAAGATGAATCTGAAGAGCCCAGTAAACCAACTAGAACACTCAAGAGAAAGCCTCACAAGTGAAATGCAAGACAGAAGATTAGACTTTGAGGATAAAGTAGAGAATTTACACCAAATAATCAAGAAATATGAAAAAAATGTTAAAACCACAATAAAGGAACTTAGGAAAATGTGTGCACACAGAATACCAACTAGACAAGACCAGATAAGAAAATCCCCATTGTATAGTCTTGGTGTTTTTATTGCTGCAACAAACACCATAACCAAAAGTTTCCCCCTACCCTTTTGGGAAGGAAAGGGTTTATTTAGCTTACATTTCCAAATTGCTGTTCATCACCAATAGAAGTCAGGACAGGAACTCAAAAAGTAGGATCTTGGATACAGGAGCTGATGCAGAGGTCATGGGGGATATTGCTTACTGGCTTGCTTCACATGGCTTACTCAGTCTGCTTTCTTAATAGAACCCAGGACCACCAGCCCAGGGAAGGAACCACCCACAATGGGCTGGGTCCTTGACCATCAATAACTAATTAAGAAAATGCCTTACAGCTAAATTTTAGGGAGGCATTTTCTCAATTAAGGTTCCCTTCTTTCAGACATCTCTAGTTTGTGTGTCAAGTCAACATAAAACTAGCCAACACATGTATCATAGTATGTATAATAAGTATACATAAGTGTCAATTGCAACCGAGGCTGAGCCTTTACCTTCACCTATGGCTTTCCACGGCCTCTCACAGTGCCAAGCTTCAGCTGTTCTTCATGAACCCTTCATGCCTTCAAAATCAGTCCCACCTCTGGGTGACTCTTACACATTACCAGGTCCTGCAGCATGAGGTACAACCCTGGCTATCTCTGGAACACAGCCTCTGTGTGCTCTCAGAAAACATTCCCCAGAAGATTTCACCTCAATGATACTGGTCTCTTCTTAATCACCACTAATTTTTTAGTTCCAGCTAACTAACATCAATAGTCCCAGTAATGCAAAGGTTTCATTTTAGTAGTTCTTGTATCTTGCTAATCACAGCTGATTCTTCAGCCCCAGCTAAACAAAACCACAGAATCTTCACAATCAAGAGCAACAGCCCTGATAAGGTCTTTAATCTTCCCTCTGAAATTTCACAAGCCAGGCTTCCATCTTCTGCACCGTTCTCAACATTATCTTCCAAGTTCCTACACAACATCCCACAGAGTTCTTAACGTCCCAATGGCTCTTCTAGCTCAAAGTTCCAAAGTACTTCCACAGTCCTTTCCAAAACATGGTCAGGTTGTCACAGGAATACCCACTATGCTGGTACCACTTTGTCTTAGTCAGGGTTTCTAGTCCTGCACAAACCATGACCAAGAAGCAACAGTATCAACCAGTCAGACCCTCTGGAGCTCCCAGAGACTGGACCACCAACAAAAGTATACACATGGAGGGACCCAGGGCTCAGGCCGAATATGTGGCAGAGGATGGCCTTGTTGGACATCAGTGGGAAGAGTGGCCCTTGGGCCTGAGGGGGTTTGATACCCTAGTGTAGGGGAATGCCAGGGTGGGAAGGCAGGAGTGGGTGGGTGGGGGAGCACCCTCATAGAGGTGGGGGGAGGGGGGGAATAAGGGGTTTCCAGAGGGGAGACCTGGAAAGAGGATAACATTTGAAAAGTAAAAAAGAAAATATACAATAAAAGAGAAAAAAAAAAGCAAGTAGGAGAGGAAAGGGTTTATTCAGTTTACACATTCACATTGTTGTTCATCACCAAAGGAAGTCAGGACAGGAACTCACACAGGATACAAAGCAGAAGCTGATGCAGAGGCCATGGAGGGATGTTCCTTACTGGCTTGCTTCCCCTGGGTTGCTCAGCTTGTTCTCTTATAGAACCCAAGACTACCAGCCCGGGGACGGCACCACCCACAATGGGCTGGGCCCTCCCCCCTTAATCACTAGGTGAGAAAACACCTTACAGCTGAGTCTCATGGAGGGATTTCCTCAACTTAGGCTCCTTTCTCTGTGATAACTCCAGCTTGTGTCAAATTGACACATAAAAACAGCCAGTACAATTAAGTGTATCAAAAGCTGCAAGAGAACATGAACACATACACACGTACAAACAAAAGAAATATATAAAGGAAAGCCCATCAGAATAATAGCTGACTTCTTAATGGGACTTTCAAACGCCAGTGGGCTTTTGGAGTAATGCATTCAAGTCTGAAAAGACTAAAAGACCAAGAGGAATCAGTACAGCCAAGAGTCTGTGGAAAGAAAGACAAAGCCATAATGAATAAATCACAAGATACCACTGAAAACACACCACCAAGAACCAACAACACAATGACCAAAATTAATACACACATTTCAATAATAACTGTAAATATAACTGGCCTCAATTCTCAAAACAAAAACCACAGACTGAATGGATCAAGAAACAAAATCCATCTATCTGTTGTTTACAAGAAATACAACTTTAAAGACAGGCATCATCATAGAGTAAAAGAATGAACTGCAAGTACTCGAATCAAATGGGACTAGGAAGCAGGCAGGTTTCCCTATCCTTGCATCTGACAAAATACATTTCAAACCAAAACTACTCGTAAAAGGTAAAGAAGGACACTTTGTTCTAGCCAAGGGAACTCTTAACCAAGAAGACAATACAATCCTAAATATACAATCACCAAACACTGGTCAATCTCATGCCATAAAAAAAAAAAAATGTACTAATAGATTTAAATACACAGATTAACATCAACCCATAACAGTAAATGATTCCAATACCCAACTTTCTCCAATAGACAGGTCATCTAAACAGAAAAACATCAGAATTAATTGATACATCAGAATATTTCACCCATACTGAAAGACCCCGGCCCCTAGCAGGAGAAGTAAAAGACCCCTAGCAAGTAGAGTGGAGGCAAAAATGTAGTTCAGCCAGTTCAGCAATTCTATTCTTCTATTCCAGAACTGGCTGACCATAAAGAATGTATGGCCACAAGGTTAGGATGACTTTGTTCCAGGAACTAGCTGACCATAAAAGTTAAAATAGAACCTTGTTAACAATCATGAGTAACTGAGAGTTTCCCCTTGTGATTTTCCTTGGTATTTTCGGTATTTTTCCTATGACATACTCCCTCCTCCCTTGGGTTGTGGGTTTTTCTTTTAAATACCCCTTCTCCCCGCTACTCAGGGTCGAACTGCGTGGGATATGAGTCTCGGCCCCAGTGCATTGGCTTCAATTAAACCTCGTGTGATTACAGCAAGAACGGTCTCTCGTGAGTTCCTGGGGGGTCGAGTTACCCCGAGACTTGAGTGAGGGTCTCTCCGCTCCAGGGGTCTTTCAATACACTGAAGAATACACATTCTGTTGAGCAGCACACAGAAGCTTCTCGAAAATGAACCACATCCTGGGACCAAAGCAAATCCTGACGTATTCAGAAAGACTGAAGTAACTCTGTGTGTCCTATCTGACCACAATGATTAAATTTATAACTAACAACAAACAAACCTCTAGTAAGTACACTCATTAGGAGATAATGCATGGGTCAAAGAAGAAAACAGGAAAGAAAATATTTCCTGGAACTAAATGAAAATGAAAAAGCATCAAAACAAAACTTCTGACCATACTAAAAGCAGTCCTTTGAAGGAAATTTAGAGCTCCAAGTACCTACATTAAAATCAAAAAAGCACAAATAAATAACGTGATTATACAACTCAAAAACCTGGAAAAAGTGCCAGGCAATGGTGACATACACTTCTAATCCCAGAACTAAGGCAGCAAGTGGGCCTGAGTTTGAGGCCAGGAGGGTCTACAGAGAGTTCCAAGATAGCCAGGGCTACACAGAAAAACCCTGACTCAGGGAAGGAAAAAAAAAAAAACAGGAAAAACAAGAACAAACCATATCCAAACTCAGTTGGCAGCAAGAAATAATATGAGTCAAAGTGTAAACCAATGAAATAGAAAAAAAAAAAATACAAAGAAAAAAATCCATCAATCTAAGAACTAGTTCTTAGGTTGTAAGGATATATTCTAAAAACCTGTTCTCCATTAAGCTGGAAAACCTAAAGAAATAATATTTCTAGACTCAGCAAAGCCATCTAAATTGTACATGATAGATGTAAGAAAGAACTTTCTGAACAGATGCCATGTGTCCAAGAATTAACATAACTATTGAAAAATGGGACTTCATTAAACTAGGAAGTTTCTGCACAAGAAATAAATTGTTAAAGAGCAAGCCCACAAACCGGGAAAGAATCGTTGCTAACTATGCATCTACACAGAATTAATATACAAAATATATAAAGAACTCCAAAAAAACCCCAAAGGTTCAAAAAAAGAAACAAACGACCCATTCAAAAAAAAATGGGCATGGGATCTGAAAAGAAAGTTCTCAAAAGAAGAAAAAAAGGCCTAAAAAAATCTCAAAACATATCACTTGCATTAGGGAAATGCACAACTCTAAGGTTTCCCCTTACCCCAGTCAGAATGCCAAAGATCAACAAAAGACAGACAACAAGTGCTGGAGGATGTGTATGGGGAAAAAAAATCATTCATTTACTGTTGGTAGAACTGCAAACTGGTCCAGGCATTCTGGAAAACAATGTGGAGAATTCCCAAAAAGCTAATAATAAATCTGCCAAATGGCCTAGTTAGACCACTACCTTGACATATGCCCAAATGGCCTAGTTAGACCACTACCTTGACATATGCCCAAATGGCCTAGTTAGACCACTACCTTGACATATGCCCAAATGGCCTAGTTAGACCACTACCTTGACATATGCCCAAATGGCCTAGTTAGACCACTACCTTGACATATGCCCAAATGGCCTAGTTAGACCACTACCTTGACATATGCCCAAATGGCCTAGTTAGACCACTACCTTGACATATGCCCAAATGGCCTAGTTAGACCACTACCTTGACATATGCCCAAAAGACTCCTACTCTACAGCCACGTTCACTGATGCCCTATTCACAATAAGCTAAAGGGCCTTAAACTGATGAGTGCAAAATGAAAACACTATTGAAGACTATTCTATAATAAAAAGGAAACCATGAATTTTGCAGGGAAATGAATAGAATCTGAAAATATCATATTGAGTTGTAGGGAACTTTTGGGGGACAGTTTCTAGACACTTGGGGAATCTGACATCAGGCCAGGACAGAAGAAGTAAGCTCAAGGAGGGAACCTGACTTTGGGCCAGGACTCAGGAAATAGACCCAGACTAAGAACATTTACATTTGAGCAAGGCTCAGAGCAGGCTCAGCTGAGGCATGTGTGGCATTCCTTTTGACTTGGTCATCCTGATTAGCCCCTAGAAAGGTGTTTATGGGATTTTGGTCATTGTCTTGCTTGTTCCTTGACCCAGAAGTGATCTTATCATTTTACATGTACCTAAAGGGGTATAAAAGCAGACTGGAAAAAACAAATAAACCCACTTCAGCTTCACAACTGGCTGGAGTCAGCTACAGTGTTGTCTAATTGTCTTTTTTCTTTTTAATCCTCACTCCTGCCCTGGAGAACCTGATGACTGACTGAGCCGGCTTGGTCACTGAGTGAACTGACCCAGACCCACAACGACAAACATCACATTTTCTCTTATCTGACACTCCTAGCTCTAAATATTCATGTGTGAGTATATATCCTGGAGTTAATTACAGAAACAAGGAAAACAAAAAGGGATCATTGTTGAAAAGTAATAGAGAGAGGCTTAATAGCATCAGGGAAATGGGAAAATAGTCACAGAGATGGGAGATATAGAAGGAGAGGAGGGGAAAATAAGGATGTCTGAAAACATCATAAGGACTCATACTATTAACTACCTAACAAAACAACAACCACAGCTCTATAATACTGCTAAATCCGAACATAATACACATACAAAGTTTAAATGAAAATTTTCCATCTGGGCTGACAATGTTCCTTCCAAGAGCCAAAGACCTCTAACCAAACCCCCAACAACAAGCATGAAAGGCCCTCTTTCATCAAGTTATTGGTCAGAGTTGTCTAAAAGACTAAAACATTACATGGCATTGCCCTTGGTTACCCTGAGAAGTAGAAGGTAAATTCCCTATTCTGAAGACACCAGGAACATTAGATGTCTGGCCCAGAGACCTCTCAGCTCAACTGGCTCTTCCCTAAGTATTAGCTTTCATGGTACCAGAAGACACCACACAACCTTCCAAAAGGGGGAGGAACCAATAGTTCTTCCCAGCTATGGTGCCTATGAACCACAAACACTACCAGCCAGGCACGATAATGCTCAGGTACAATAGTATGCACATATCTTGGTGTTAACAGTTCTCTACTTGGGACTTAAAACCCACTCAACCAGAGGGTAAGAAAGCATTCCAAACCAACTGCTCATGGTTACTTAAGTAAAGGATCTTGCAGTTGGAGGATACAAAAATGGAAAATTTTTTTCATAAAAGCATAAGAGATAGTTTATGTACTAAGAATATGACAATGAGGCCAAATGTCTGACATTCTATAATCTTGTATGAGTTACATCTCAAGTTAGATTAGGTTCGAGTTGCCTTAAGAATATTCTGAGAGGGCTAGAGAGATGGCTCAGCAGTCAAGAGCACTGACTGTTCTTCCAGAAGTCCTGAGTTCAATTCCCAGGAACCAGATGGTAGCTCACAACCATCTGTAATGCCCTCTTCTGGTGTGTCTGAAGAAAGCAATAGTGTACTCATACACATAAAATAAATAAATCTTTTTTTTTTTAAAAAAGTATACTCTGAAGTAAAAACAACATCAAAACTGAGGACAGCAGCAGAACAAATGCAAATGACACATTTCAAAGTTTACTACTGGATCACTCTAGAATGAATATTGCAGTCTGTTCTACCTTCTGTTTCTGATTTTGTGCTTCCTCCAGATTCTCCAAATGGGTTTGTGCGCCTAAAGTTTAGGAAAAAATATGAATAAATGTCACCAAAAGCCACATGGAAGAGAACATAATTAAAGACTGAGTCATAAAACTTTACATGTTTACAAAGAAAAGTTCTAGAATGTCTCACTCTGCTAATGAACAATAAGAAATATTCGCTCTCACAGTGAGTAACAACAGGCAAAACCCAGTGTCTGCACTAACTGATGTATCTATCATAGCCCCTTCTTGCTATGTTTTATTGAGTAGGTATAAATTTAACTACACACAACAACAATCCACATACTAAACTATTTTCTAAGTTTTCTAATTTAAACAAACCAACATAGAGGAAGACCAATGTGATGACAATATTGGAGTCTTGAGAAAATGCCAGGAATTTCCTAGAACTGTTTAAAATCCCAAATCTGAATTACCTACAATCTGCAAGTTAACTATAAAGATCTGAACACTGTTTAGTTCAAAACATCTATTTCTCTTTTTCATGAACTGTATTTCCTGGGTCTATATGTAAGCATTACATGTATAGATTAACCATAAGTACTGAGGGCTTGCCTATGATGCACACAAAGTTTGGGTTTGATCCCCAGCACCACAAAGTGAGAGAAAACTAAACTGTTTCTCAAGGTTTAAGTACCAATGCAAGAAGAAAAGTAAACCAAAGATAAAAGATATTTCCCCCATTCCTGTTCTTAGCTTCTGGTACAATCACAATGATGGGAGAAGAAAGTTCAATTCAAAGGAAGCCTTATAAGAAGTGGTCTAAAATAATGGCATTAAGAAAACAGGGCAGGGGTTAAGGACATGGCTCAGTCAACCTGAGTTCAACCCATAAAACCTTTGTAAAAAAAAGCCAAGCAACCAAAAATAGTGGTGTGTGGCTTTATTTCCAGCACCAGGGTGGGAGTCAGGTGGAGTTCTGAGTTAGACGCCAGATTGGACTACAGGGTAATTGGTAGGGCTACACAGAGAAACATTGTCATAAAATACCCCCAACACACACACACACACACACACACACACACACACACACACACACACACAGCCAAGCAAGGGTGCACAGTCCAGCTCTGGGGAGGCAGAAATGGATAGATCCCTGGAGCTCACTGGATATCCAGCCTACTTGGTAAGCTCCAGGGCAGTGGGAGATTCTTTATCAAAAAGGTGGCTAGCTAATAACACGACCTGAATTGTCCTCTGACCTCTACAAACATGCACATAAATGTATGCAACTATAAACATATAAACATACACACACACACAAAAGAGGGTAAGATATTGATTTTTTTAAAAAAAAATTATTTAATCTTACTGTATGTGTATAAATGAGTACCCACGTGTATGAATATGCACTATTTATGTGTCCAGTGCCTGCAGAGAAAAAGGGGATCAGATCCCCTAGAGCTGGAATTATGGATGGTTGTGAGTTACCTTGTGGGTGCTGGGAAGTGAACTTGGATACTCTAAGAACAGCAAGTACTCTTACTTGCCAATCGATTTCCCCAGCTGAATACTGATTTCTTTCCTATCAGCTTGGCATAGTATATCAAACGCTATGCATACATAATACATGTATATAAGTTTTCATAATTCTATGTCATATCCAAATTTAATGTATTTAATCCAACCTCCTTAATGATTTGCCATAGTTTCATTTATGTTTATGTGTGTTTGTCTATATAAGTTATTGTACACCACATACATTCAGGAACTTGTGGAGGCCAGATGATGGTTGAATCCCCTTGAACCAAAGTTAGAAGTAGTTGTGACCTACCACACATGGGTACTATGAACTGAACCTGATTTGGGGTTAAGTTTTTACTCTTTGAGTCAGGCAGGGTCTTGTTCTATAGACGAGGTCAACCCAGAACTTGTGATTCACTGCCTCCACTTCCTGAGTGACAGGATTACAGAAAGGTAATGTTTTTTATTGGAGTTTGATTTATACTCTCATTCACTTAAAATATTGTTTTCTTGTAGTCTGCTAAGCATTGAACTTCTGAAAGAAAAAACTAAATTTAGTTCCCTGTTTCCTTTGTGGTTAGACAATCTCGGCCACAACAGCTCTGCAGGAACAGTAAGCACCCTCAACTTCTGAGCCACTTCTTTACCCAGCCCCCCTAAAAAAAAAAAAATTAAGTACTCTGACATGACTCTTCATCATCATCAATATCATCATCAGCCAGAAAGGATCTGTCCAAGCCAGACCTGAATTAGCTATACAGTCAAGAAAATCTTGAGCTTTTGACTCTCCTACTCTCACCTCCCAAATAACTACCTGCTAAACATGCCCAGGTTTTATGTGGTGCTAGAGATTGAGACCAAGGCTTCATGTGCACGCTAGGCAAGCACTCTACTGACTGAGCTACATCCCTAGCCCCTTATTCTAACACAGAATTTCTAAAATAGTGTTACAACCTAAAGAGAGAACTACCACTTCTGCAACTGACAGGGCAAATACCCAAGTAATAGGCTTGAGAAGCAATTCAGAAGTAAATTTTTGACTTCTGATTATCCTAACACCTTTAACAGATACAGAAGACCAACAGAAAATCCTGTACGGTTCTACCCTAACTATGAAAATATTTTTAAGCAATTACACAAAAGACAGCATAGCTGATACAGAAACGTATCATAAATGGGATCATAAATCTTATAAACCACGGCACACTGGCTTTCTGACATCATTACTCACCTGCCTCCTTGACCAAAGGCTTTTGCCTGGCCAGGCTGATCTTCACACACAGGAGAAATTATATCAAACTGTATTGGCGTATCTGGAGCAACAAGAGAATCTAGAGAGAGGGCAGCCAAATTTGTAGACTCTGATCCCAAGGATCCTGAACTGCTGGTTCGAGCTGTTGGTGGCCGAGATTGTCTAACCACAAAGGAAAACAAGGAACTAAATTTAGTTTTTTCTTTCAGAAGCTCAATGCTTAGCAGACTACAAGAAAACAATATTTTAAGTGAATGAGAGTATAAATCAAACTCCAATAAAAAACATTACCTTTTTATAATCCTGTCACTCAGGAAGTGGAGGCAGTGAATCACGAGTTCTGGGTTGGCCTGGGCTATAGAACAAGACCCTGCCTGACTCAAAGAGTAAAAACTTAACCCCAAATCAGCTAGCTAGCTATTTAGTAAAGGATTCCTTTCCAATTAAAAAACATAAACTGGGACTAGAGAGATGACTTAGCTGGTAAAGTGTCTGTTGTCTAAGCAAGAAAACCTGTTTTCACTCTTTTATTTTGGTTTTTCAACACAGTTTTACTGTGTAGCCCTTGATGTCTTACAATTCACTCTGTAGACCAGGCTGCCTCAAACTCACAGAGATCCACTTGCATTTGCCTCCCAACTGCGGGGATTAAGAGTATGCCTGGGTTTTAATCTTCAATACTTGTAAATAAATAAAATAATTAGTTAGCAACAGTAATAAAGAAAAAGGAAAACAAGAACTGCCCATGGCAAACACAGTACTGGGGTGCAGAGACAGCAAGGTTCAAGGAATTCAAGGTTCAAGTGTTAGCTAACACTTTAAATGACCCCCATACACTAACTCACCCTCCTGGACGCAGGCTCTCGTGTCTCTGCTGGAAAGATGGGGAAGGAGTGACAGCTTCTAGAGCAGACTGATTCACTCGTGCGGCAGTTTCCTATTTTAATTTATTTTTTTTAAAAAAGAGTATTAATAATGTAAGAAACTAAATGTTTGATGTAACTCTCAAAACTGTTAGTAAGCTCTTGAGTTGTGCTTAAAATATAAACTAAAGTTACTGAGATATTTCCATTCTCTGATCTTACTAGTAAGGTACATTCATTTCAAACATTGTGAATTTCCTGTAATTCAAGATAATTCTAACTCCTATAATTCTAATTTCTCTCTAATAACATTCATAACAGGAATATATTCTTTTTCTATTAATTTTTAACTACCAGTTATTTTGGATTAAGGTTTGTACTGCTAACACCTAGCACACTGCTTAGTCATTTAAAATATCTTATAGAACAAAAATATTTAGGAGTAAGCCATTCATCTAAATATAAAAGATTCTTCTAGAATATAATTATTAATTTATAACATTATTATGATATACTTGATGGTATCACATTTTAACAAAAATGGAATTCCTTTTTTTCTAAATGAAAGTCTTTGAAAACCTGGAAGTCATCTTTATCATTTTCTTCTTTACCTTTTACTCAGTCAGTTACTAACTAGTCTAGACCCTCCTATCAAATCCCCCATTACAACAATAGTAACAAGCTAGGATGGTGGCACATGCCATTAACCTTGGTTGGGGGCCAGTAAAGACAGGCAGATCCAAGAAACCCTGTCTTGGGGTGTGAGGGGAGCTTAGGACTAGGACTTTCAACTGAAATTATCAATTCCTACCTGGCTCTGAGAAGCACCTGGGTTTACAGCATAGCCAACCCATGTCTTAACAGGAGTCTAGACAGTTCCAACTCAGATACAAAATAAGACTCCCTCCATTCTCTTACTCCATTCTTTCAGCTACTGGTACCTTTGGATTTTACTTGCATGCTCAAACTGTAACTATAGCTAAGTTTACAAGCTGAGGCTCACCAGGTTTGAAACCCTTGCTACTCAAAAGAATAATTTGCAAACTGAGAATTCAAGCTGCATCATTAAAGATGTATGAAAATCATAATGTGTATTTCAACAAGATTTCCATGAGATCTGAGTGCATACTTCAATTTTCTATTTTACACAAAAATTTTCATTTACACTGCTAGTTCCATCCACATGTAACTTCTGTATCTGAGCGTTAGGCTTTTTTTGTATTGTCTGCAGTGTCTCCTTTTTTTCCTTAAACAAATCTTAGCTAGCACAGGATTCCATCATCTCTACAGAATTTTCTCTAAAACAAAGTCCTCACTAATCCTAACATTCTCAAAATGTAAGCCTATAAGTAATCACCATGTACATTTGTTCAACCATGTGCTTCTAATCACAACATGTTACACATGAAACGTCAAGCAGCTGCTTCAACTTTGACTTACCATAGTAACTCCTAGAAGAGGCCATGGAGTTTTCCTACATTTTTACCTATTCTACGACACTCTACATGAAGGTAATTGTCAATAACAGCTGAGTAACTGATTTTAGTACATTTTGAAATAACAGTTTTATGACAAACAATACATCATGGTACATTGTAGCTAACCAAACAGAATCCTATGGATTCTATACTTGAGGTTACAGAACTTGAGAAATGAGTCAATTAATACAAGTCATATAAACCACAAAATTATTTCATTCTGATAGCTCTGAATAACAATGAAAATATTACCTCTGGATTTTCACTCAAGTATATTTGTTTAGATATGTTGTTTATTGTACAAATCCACTGAAAAGGAAAAAAATTAAGTATTATTACTAATTTTTTTTTCAATAGACCCTCTCTACTAAGGAAGGCTATTAAACATTAAACTGAAACAGAATTTTCATTAGAAACAGCACAAAACTTTCATAAGAAAATTTCTTGGGAATGGGGCTGTAACTCAGTGGTAGAGCACCTACTTTAACAAAATATGTGAGCCCCTGGATTCAATCCCCAGCACCACAAACAAAAACAAGAGACCCACTATAAATATATGCATGTAAGAGATCTTCAGATTGAATTATTTTTAAATAAATGTTAAATAATTTAAATAATGCAATGAAATAGTAATCATGTTAAATCATAACATAATAGCATACATTTGTCTTTTTATATTACTTCCTCCCTTAATTCCACCAAACATGATAGTCTGAACTCAGTTACTATAACAGCAATGTAAAAAAATTAAAATACAAATTCTTTCTGGGGAATGTACCTTATATATCTTTCTTTTTCAAAATAGAAAACACTATTCCACATCCTCTACTTTACTCTTGAGGATTCCAGTGCCTGACAGGCCTCACAAAACTAATATTCTGTTGGTAAACCATGCAGAGCAGAAACATCTGTGTCCTCAAAACCAAAACTATTCTTTCCCATGAAAAATAAAGACATGTAAGTCTCTAAGACTTTTTAACTCTGCCTTTTTACCTTCCATATGTAGTATACTAGAAGTAACACTGGAGCCAAAATTGAAAGGCTTGTGAGGAAGAACAGAGACTCCCAAACCTTTGTTTTTCTGTCTCTCATTTGCCCACTGCTGTAGGCCTGTGTCGCTTCCTCTTGTACCACATCCGCTGCTACTATGTTCTAGCTGCAGTAAGGAGCTCTCCAAAGTTAGTGAAAATGGAGAAGAAACAAACTGCCAGCTCACAATACTATGCCTGCCACAAGGTGACACTCAGGTCACTGCCAAATATAACACTTTAAGACAGCACAGAAATGGTGTCTAAGATCTCTCCAGCTAAAAAATTCTGGTAGAAAACTAAGAATGCTGCTTAAGAACAGAGGACTTTAAAGGTCATTTTTATTTAACTAGGGTTTTCCCTAACATTCTTTTATAAATACATTAGAAAAATAAAACAAAACAATAGAAAAGAAAAAAAAATAAAACTAATTTTAAATGTTACTGAAGAAATTAACATTATTACTAGCACTCAGGAGGCAGAAGCAGGTAGATTTCCAGCCTGGTCAACAGAGTGAGTTCCACAACAGCCAAAGCTACACAGAGAGACCTCATCAAAAAAAAAAAAAAAAAAAAAAAAAAAAAAACTTTATAAAAAATGTTTACCTCTTCATGGTCCTTTTTACTCTCTGCTTGCAAAATTGAAGATCTAGGAAATAAAAAATGAAAAGCTTTAGCCTCAACTTTAAAGACCAGCAGCAGCAGGACCTAAGACTTATGCTCCCAGCAGCTATCTACAACCAACATGCAAAACGAACAGCAACGCCAGCTCTCAGAAGACAGCAAGTAAAAACAGGAAAATGATGTCAACCTACTAGCACTGATGTTGGTGATCTAATCAGAAAATATTAACTTCATTGTTGACAGTTTCTCCCTTAATAAGTTTAAATAAAAATTCTAACATATGAATCATTACAGAAATGTGGTATTTTAAGAGAAATTTTAAATTTTACTAACTTTCTATCTTATCAGAAAAAATGAGAAACCATGTTAAGCATTAGCAAAAACTAAAAATACAAAAATGTAAATACTAGTAGTAACATTTTAGCAATTTGCTAATTGTGCTAACAGAAAACAGGAACTCTAATACACAGCATTGACATTCACTGTATGTCTGTAGAAGGACTAGGAAAACAATCATGTAGCTAAGATAAGTGAGCAAAACTAACTTTTATGAAGAAAGATATATATATATGATGGAAGAAAAAATGACTTTCCGAGAACCCAGGAGTTTCTTCTAAAAAATAAATAAGGAAGTTCAAAGGTCAAAATCAATCTCAGCTAACTTAAATATCTATCATTAGGAAAATGTTTAAATTATATTGTATGGTTTTTGAAAGATTAGAATGGCTTTTTTAAAAAATATTTATTTTATTTTATGTATGTGAGTTTCTATGCACCACACCGAGTACAGGTGCCCCTGGAGACCAGAAAAGGGTGTCAGATTGCCTGTAGCTGGAGCTATAGGAAGTTTTGATCCACTGGAGGTGGATCAAACCTGGATCCTCTGTAAGAGTGGCACCTGTTCGTAACTGCTGAGCTATTTCTCCAGTCCTATAAAATGTTTTTTAAAAAATGGATGCAAATCTATTTTATGTATGTAAAATATCATTCAGTAATTCAAGAAAATGTACTTAGACCAGGAATGGTTACACACAGTGCTAAATGACTCTGGAGGCTAAGGAAAAAGAATGACAAGTCAGTCGAAGGCCAGACTAGACAACTTCTAAGAATATGTCACAAAAATCTGTGGCTCTAGCTCAATGGCAGAGACTTACCTAGATTGCTCAAGGGAAGAAGTGAGGGAATGGGAATGGGGAGGGGAAAGGAAGGAAAATGTATTCAGGATAAAAACTAGAAAGAAACAAATTGCTATAAATAATTTAACACAAAGGTAATAGAACTTTTTAAAGGGCATGAAAAAAATAATGGATAAAATAACCTAACCAGATGTAACTGATTAATATTTCAAAATAAGACTATTGTCAGAATCTATACATCACATATGGGCACATTATGTATGTTAGATTTCTATTCTTCACAATAATTGACAGTACAACTCCTCTGCCTACATGTGATATATAGAAAAATGGAGCTCAGAGGGGTTGTAACAAGCACATGGAGAAAATAATAGCCCATGGCTGGCATCTAACTTCCACTGCCTTCCCAGCACTATGCAGGATTTTTCAGTGACAAGTCTCAAACATGAAACTCAGGTTTGTACCATTTGTTGTTTTGTCAACTTCAAAGTCTTAAAAAAAAAATCATTAAAGCAGGCTGGAAAGATGGCTCAGTAGTTAAGAGCACTGGCTGATCTTCCAGAGGATGTAGGTTTAATTCCCAGAACCCACATGGCAGCTTACAACTGTCCTTAACTCTAGTTCCAGAGGATCCAGCACCCTCACACAGACACACATGAAGGCAAAACACCAATGCAAATAAAAAAATATATAATTTGTAAAGTCATTTAAGTCAGAAAAAATTGAACTCATACCTATTAAATTAGAAAGCAAAATTACCTTAATTCATAGTAATTCTAAATGTCTATATGAAACAAAAATGAATTATTCAGCATTTTATTTTAAAATGTATGTCTTATTAGCAGCAGAAAAATACTAACTTTTTTCCATCAAAAGAAGTGATCTGAAAACAGTATCGTCTGTCTTCACAGTCCACAGCCATCACTGAACAGTTGTCTATGTCCATGGCTAGGCCTCCTGCCACGTCTCCACGGGCTTGACTCATTAAGTTTCCACCCTGCGTGAAGTAGAACTGTCTATCCCAGGTAGATGACACCAAGCCTGTTTTACTAAAAAAAGTACATTGATAATTTCAATAACAAGACCTAAACAAGCCCTTGTCATTAGCAGACACAAGAAACAGCATGTGAGAACAAAACAACCTGCAGAAAGGCACCAAGATGTCAAGAAAATGTATTCGTTTTTCAGACTCTAAAATGATTTTGTGTGTATTGACTCACAGGTATGAATGTTGTATTCAGAAACAAGGCTAGAAATTATTAAGTTTCAACTGTTACAATGATACATCAAAAATTCAAGTTACACTCAGTATTGAAGGAAGAAATGCAACTTTATTTCTAGGGTTAATCTACTTCGCCATCATATATCATCAAGTGAAGGCTAGGGATTTAACTCAATGGGACAGTGTGTGCCTACAATGCTCAAGGGTCTGAGTTCCAACCCAGCACTGAAAATTGGTAAGAATAAAAAGAGGGTAAAGGGAAGCATGGCACATATTCAAATGAAAACTCAATGCTTACTTGATGTAACCACATATTTAAGTATTAATATTTAGTAACATGTTATGATAGGCTTAGACTCAAATCAGTTTTATCCCTTTTATAAATTCAAATAATTCAATAAATATGAAGGTAGGATTTTTAAAGTTTTCATGTACCTCCATGTGTCAACAAGCTTATATAAATAGACCACTAAAATGTTTCAACCTTGGGTTACCAAGATGTCATAGTGCTTAAAGGCACTTCCTGCCAAGCCTGGTGCTTTGAATTCTATCCCACATGGAAGAAAGAAAGGACCAGCTCCAGCAAGCTGTTCACTCACCCCCACTCCTAAACTGTGCTATAGCATGTATACAAAATAAAAATGTACACACACACACAAATAAGTAAATAAATAAATAAATAAATAAAATGGATGTTTTAAAAAGTGTCAACTTTTAGTAAAACCAAAACAATCTGACAAACAGTATTAATTATAAATTATATTCATTTGCTATTACAAGGTGTAATATGAAAATAACAACAGTTCTCTTACTTCCTAGCATTTAGGTAACCAGCCTTTCGGGTTAAATTTCGATTGACAGGAAACTTGGTGGGATCTGGGTCAGGCAGATATAAAGGGTCACTGGCTACCTCCAAGTCTTCTATTGTCTGCTGCATGGTCTCTACATCACCATCCATTTCTCTTCGAACACTAATACAGAGAATAGATTAGTTACTACTAGCCACAACTAACAAATAATATCTTATCAATCCTATGTGCCCATATATTTAATTTTTTAAAGAAGAAACTATAGGATGGTTAAAGTAACAAAATCATTTTAAACAATTTTTAAAACAAGATATTTTGGGAACAATATCAAATTTGAACACTAATAAAGTAACCAGATACCCAACTATAGATTAATTTTCAAACTTCTCTGTAGTATAGCACTGACCTGTGTTCAAGCACTGCAAAAAATAAAATGAAAAATCCTAAATTTCATCTTTCTCCTTGCCTCAGATTAACAGCACTGCTACTCACACATCAAAGGTGATTGGAACTGCTTTCTCTCTAAACACTAGAGCGTAGAAAAGAGGATTTGCTTAGTAATTTTCCAAGCAATGTTTACAAATGAAATTTTAAAGAAAAATTTACTTATGGATAATTAGTTATATGTTTATATCATTCAGACACAAAAGCTAGCTTTCTATCATTAAAACTGTCATCAAATTTCACAGTGTTATGAAAGCCAGAGCCTACATTCTAGAGAAAAGATAGTAGAAATTTCCTAATTTAGCAATAAAGCTGAGAAATACACTCCATGGCAGGAAAACTAACCCTTATGATATTAAGTTCTAAATATTTAAGTTATGGCATTTAGCTATTAACTTATTGACATAATTTCATTTTCATTTTAGTGAAAACAAAATACTTACTTCTGTACACTTGTTCCAATGTTAGCTAAGAATTCTTCCAGTTGTCCATTGAGATTTTCAGAACCCATCTTAAAGAAACTTATCTGAGGTGGGAGAGGAGCAAAAGGTTGTACAATACAAACACACACAAAAAATATTTAGAGAAAATCACATCAACAATTTCTAGGATGGAATTACATAGAAATGACAGTGGGTTGTTTGACTTATGCAATAACAGGTTGAGGTTTATTATATCTACCAGACCCAGACCACTAAAGAAATGAGAACTCAATTCCACTATACATCCTTTCATATATTTTCGGCCATCTGCTGTTATTTAACATAAAGTCTCACTTGTAATCCAGGGTGACCTCAAATATTTCCCTGACCTTGGGCTACCATGACTAGTTAATAAGTACTCTTATGCTTGAAAGGATTATTCAGATTTCTTGGTTTTTAAGGAATTAATGTATTTCCAAAAACTCAATTTTCTAGCCTCTTTCTTAATGTTCACCTTTTGGGGCATTTGAATACTTTATGCACATGGGTGTTTTGCATGTGTATGTCTGCTCATCATGTATGTGACATGTGGCCTTGGAGGTAAGATCCCCACCATATAGATGCTGGAAACTGAATGTGCAGTCAGTGCTCTTAACCACTGACACATCTCTCCAGACCCCTCATCTAGTATTTTTGACTCAGGAAGTATGTGAGGAACATGGGACAAATGCAAACCTGCTCATTCTTTTTCCTTTATTTTGTTCTTGTTTTTCAAAATGTTTTCTCTGTGTAGCCCTGACTGTTCTAGAATTAACTCTCTTTGTAGACCAGGCTGGCCTTGAACTCACGAGATCCACCTGCCTCTGCCTCCCAAGTTTTCAGATTAAAGCTTTCCACCACCATGTCTGGTTCAAACTTGCCCATTCTTATAATGAAAAGAAGCTCCAGCGATTAAGTTCACCTAGCTTTCTGCTCCCTGTCTCCAACTGTGGTGGGGAAAGTCTTAATACAATGCATTTCCATTTATTTAAAACATTTTAGATCTTCGTTTGCAAGAAAAACCATTTGCCCAATCTTCTTAAAATAAGACACTCATAACAGTCTTTAAAATTATTTTAAAACCACAATACAAAACTATTGACAACAGTTTATTATATCCTTGTAATTAATACAAAAATCAAGCTTAATACAAGGCTTTTAGGACAGATATAATTCAAAACATATTTACCTGAGCTTGCATGTATCCAAGTAGAGGTTCTAACAAAGCTATTTTCTTCTTGTACTGAAGAGTATTTAGTGCACAGAAATAATGCATCATGGTCTGGTGTTGTTTTTTCCTGGAAGTATACACATCCTCTGTTACTTCATACTTTACCTTTGAATGAAAAGAGTAAAATATTATTTAATTTTGAATTATCTTCAGTAGAAGCCGTGGAGAAGTCTTCCAAGGAAAATGGAGAATCAATAATTACTGAACATAGCCTTCCTGTTTTCTCTATTGGAAGCCCATTAACATACCAGGGGAAACTCATTTTTCTGTATATCAACCATATCCCTTACAAAACACATTATCTGCATGCAACTGTAACTGTAAACATCTGCACTCAACAGGACAGAGTCTGCAATATGGATTATTATTAGCCAGCAAGGCCCAATCTGAATCAGCTCACATCACAAATTCTCCCTCCTGGTTTTCTCCTTACCACTCTTTTTTTCTACCTGTTTATTTTTCTTGACTCACACTTAAAGTACATAGGCTCCCCTGAGTTATTTCACTCAAACAAATTTTCTTTGAATATCTATAGAGGCCTAATATGTATTAGGCTCTTTGCCTTCTTCCCTTGGAATACCTGTCAAGTTTTGACACTAACCAATGCACCAGTGACTTGGTAGTGTAAATTTTTATCTCCTCCCTGGCATTCCCTGTCCAAAGTACCAGAGGAAGGCTGGGTTCTTTTATATATAAGTATGAGCGTTTATATGCACTGGAAATGCAAAAAACTGAAAATGGCTTCTTCCTTACAACAGCTGTCCTTCCTTATTGTTTCTTTCTTCTCTCTAGGAAATGTCAATTTGGATTTTACCTCCTATTATAGGATTTCTCTCTTTCAAAGCAGGGCTAGGATGTGAGTCTCACTGTTTGCCTTCCATTAACAAGGTCCTAGTGAGAGATGAAGAAAAACTCACCAAAGTATTCTTTCTTGTCCTCTTTTAGTAATAATCTTCATTGTGACTCTGCGGGTAAGTCTGGTATTTTCCACTGACTCTCTCGTACTGCCCTCTCACACCCCATTACTGCTTTGTTACACCACACACTACACGGCATGATTTACCCATCTAGAGTCCTTTGATGTCTATTCGTTTTCTCTAACAAATTTCAAGGCCGTAAATACAGCAATTGGCTCCAAACTATTCCTTGTTAGACTTTAACAAAGGGGATTGTTGGTCTATTTTAAGGCAGTGTCTCGTTCTGTAGCCCAGGTTAGTCTGAACTCCAGGGTGGCTTCAAAGTTTCAGTGATCCCCGCTCTTTTACCCCTCAAGTGCTAGGATCACACATGAAGCCACACCATCCAGCAGCCCCCAACTGCTTGTTTATTTCTGCCACCTCTCCCCAAACCCATCCACAGAGATGAGAGGTAATCATTTCTCCTATCATAGAGTGACAGAACTTAGAGAAACTTGCTTAAACTGCTGCTCTACATTCACTATCTAATTAGACAACTATCTATTCACTATCTAATTAGACAACTATTGCTTTGTGGGCTCTTGTTTTGCATAGAGAATTAAGACATGAAACTAAGTAATTAGTATATGACTTCAAATAAAGAAGGATTTAAGCCTCAGATGTGTCCCCTAAATCTTACTCCAAAGCCAGTACTCTAAACCTTCAGTCTCCAAACTCCAGAAGCATGCCTCTACAGAGAGACTGTTTTGGTTTGGGGTATTTTCATTGCTCAGTTTGGGGCCTTTTTTTTTTTAAAGGAAAAATCCTTTTCAATCCCCAAAGTGTTGTCTACTTATTTACAATGTATGTGTCACCTCCTAAAGTACAATCTTTTCAACTCACCAATAAGGCTCTATCTGTACTCTTTCTAGAAAATCTCTATTGGTGCATTTAGCTCATGTTACTGCACAGTCTCCTCCTTGTACTCTGGAACACATTCACACTACCTGCAATGAATATGACAGTAGGAGTGGTAACTACTCACATTGTTTCCTAAGGTACCCAACGTACTGCTTGATAAATCAATGCTCAATAATTTTTCTAATTCAAAAAAAGATGAATGCTTTTTAAGATACGCGGAATAGCCGAAAGCAATATAAAATACGCAAATTTTATAACCTAAACCCTTAAATACTTCTCTAAGGCAAAATGACTAATGTAAATCTCAATTACATGTTTGTATATTTATTGGTTAACTTGTGAACTAAAATTAGGAATGGAAAGCAGTCTGGAGGAATAATCACTATGTAAGAATCATTTCCTTATTGCCACAGTGGCTGCTGCACAGCGTTTCCTACTTAGTTGTCGATTTCCATAAGTAATCACCATGTCTGTATCAGCAGCTGTGACCACACCTGCAAATACCAAGTCCTGCACAGAGATCATCGCATTTACAAGCACTGGTAAAAACTGTACCTCAAGACTTAAATCACCCAGAACTTGTAAATATTCTCTTCTTTAAATGCATTCATCCTCAAATATTATGTAGTATTTCTGGGTTCCATTCTTCGAAGAAATATCAAGACATAAATGTTCCCTTTAAATAGAAAAAGCCTTATACCAGAATTTCATTGAGTTCCATGTGTGACATTAACTGAAGTATGTATGTGACTTACTTTTATCTGTTTTAATAATTTTTAATAAGTTTCCAGCAGAGTGTTACACAATTATCTATTCCTTACTCAAACTACCACGAATATCTATTTAAACACTCATATTCATACTTTCATATAACTAAATACAAAACTGAATTATTTCTTCTTTTTTGTGATTTTTTTCCATTTGAGATTATGATATAATTGCAGCATTTCTCCTTTTCCTCCCCCTAAGCCTTCTGATAATATGTCTCCTGCTCTCTTTCCAATTCATGCCCTCTTTTTTCATTCATTGTTACTGCATGCGTTTATTGTATCACACATGGTATTTCTGAATACATGTCAGATGAAAACAGAACATAAGCAGTATTATCAAAATACAAAACAAAACCAGTTTTATATACTGGGAATCAGCTATACTATTAAAAGTTATGTTTAATTATACTATCAACTATTGAAAAAAGAAAAGCATTTTGTTTAAAGAGAACAATTATCAGAAATGATTTGAACATCTAGGAAAAAATATGAGAGTAATACCACAACAATGATTTGTTGGCTCTATTTCTAAATAGGAAAAACTAAATCAACGAATGAAATGGTCATTAACTTTGACATTGAAAGAATGTGTAGAGGCTGGAGCAATAATGGCTCAGCAGTAAAGAGCACTCACAGCTCTTCAGAGAATCCAGGTTCAACTCCTAGCACCTACATAAGAAGCTGGCTCACAGTCATCTGTAACTCAAGTTCCAGGAGATGACTCCCTCTTCTTGCCTTCCCTGATGCTTAACATACAGTACAGATGCACATGCAGGCAAAACACCTATCCATATTAAAAATACTTTAAAAATGTTTTTAAGAGTGTATACACATACCTTGTCATTTTCTCTCTTTTTTGACAACCTGCTGTACCTATTAATTGCAGCATCATGATCTGGAAAACAGAAATGAGTGTTATTAACAGTACTTGGCAAGACTACATCTATCCTAGAGCTAGGTAAGAATTCTCAGTTACATGTTCACTATTTTCAAATTCTCACCATAGCCTAGTTTTCCTTAATTCTGTGACTACATACAAATTGATAGAAAATTCTAACTTACAAAGAAACTATAATCTATTAAAAGTGCCTGCACATCTCTGGAGGGAGGTGGAGGAATGGTGGGTCTGGGGAAGAGGGGCAGTAGTGGAAGAGCTGGGAGGTAGGGGAAGGGGAGGGTACAAGTAGGGATGAATTGTATGAGAAAAATAATTTTAAAAAAAGTGGAAAAAATTCCTTTTTGGTTTTTCAAGACAGGGTTTCCTGTCCTGGAACTCGCCCTATAGATCAGGTTGACTTTGAACTCTTACCTGCCTCTGCCTCCCATGTTCTGGGATTAAAGGGAAAAATAAATTTAGCTCAAAATTGGAAAACTCTTTTTAAAAAAGAATAGAAGGGAAACAAAAAAAGGCTGAGGGTAAGGATATATTATATCTCAGTGGTAGAGTACTTGCCTACCATGCACAAGGCCCTGGTTTCAAAACCTGGCACAGAAGAAGAAAAGATGAGAGAAAAAGAAAAAAAAGGAAAAAAGAAAATTGGAGGGGCTGGTGAAATTGCTCACTGACTGCGACAGTACACGCCGCCATCTTTGATCTGGCAACAGAGCACTTGGGACCTCCAGGTGCAGGAATAACCGAGCATAACGTTGCTTGGGACACAGCCAGCTGGTGTGCTCCCTGCACCCAAGAGCTTGGCAGTTCTGTGGTCATCTACACGCCAGCTCTGCTGTGGGACATCTGCCATGCAGAGGGACCCGCGCTGGGAGAGAGCCCACCAGCCTCCCCTTAGCCACCTCTGGTCTGGGGATTGACTACACTGAATCTCCAGGTACGCAGGGATTCCCCAAGTATAACATCACTTGGGGCAAGGCACATAAGGGCTCCATAGTCACTCAGGAGCAGGGCAGCTCCTCAGCAATCAGTGCCAGGGGAAACCGAGAGATCAAGGGGGGGTGGAAATAGCCTTGCAGGCTGACAGGAGGTTCAAGCAACAGCCAGTGACAGCAGGACCAACTAACACCAGAGATAACCAGATGGCAAAAGGCAAAAGTAGGAACATTACTAACAGAAATCAGGGTAATATGGCACCATCCAAACCCAACTCACCGACAATAACAAGTCCTGGATACCCCATTACACCCAAAAGGCAAGATCTAGATTCAAAATCACTTCTCATGATGCTATTAGAGGATTTCAAGAAGGAAGTAAATAAATCTCACAAAGAAATACAGGAGAACATGAATCAACGGGTAGAAGCCCTTACAAAGGAGACACAAAAATAGCTTAAAGAAATGCAGGAGAATATGGGTCAACTGATGGAGGCCCATAAGGAGGCAACACAAAAATCGCTTAAAGAAATACAGGAGAACATGAATCAACGGGTAGATGCCCTTACAAAGGAAAAACAAAAATCACTTAAAGAAATACAGGAGAACTTGGGTCAACAGGAAAGAATCCTGAAAGAGGAAACACAAAATGTCTTAAAGAAATAAGGAAAACACAAACAAACAACTGAAGGATCTGAGCAAATCCATCCAGGATCTAAAAAAGAAAGTAGAAACAACTAAGAAGTCACAAAGGGAGACAACTTTGGAGATAGAAAACCTTGGGAAGAAATCAGGGGTCATAGATGCAAACATCAACAATGGAATACAAGAGATGGAAGAAAGAATCTCAGGTGCTGAAGATACAATAGAAAGCATCAACTCAACAGTCAAAGAAAATGCAAAATGCAAAAAAACGTGTAACCCAAAACATCCAGGAAATCCAGGACACAATGAAAAGACCAAACCTAAGGATTATAGGTCTAGATGAGAGTGAAGATTTGCAACTTAAAGGGCCAGTAAAAATCTTCAACAAAGTTCTGGAGGAAAACTTCCCTAACCTAAAGAGAGAGATGCTGATGAACGTACAAGAAGCCTACAGAACTCCAAACAGTCTGGACCAGAACAGAAATACCTCCCGTCACATAATAATCAAAACACCAAATGTACTAAACAAAGAAAGAATATTAAAAGCAGTAAGAGAAAAAGGTCAAGTAACATTTAAAGGAAGACCTATCTGAATTACATCAGACTTCTCACCAAAGACTATGAAAGCTAGAAGATCCTGGGCAGATCTCATACAGACTCTAAGAGAACACAAATGCCAGCCTAGACTACTATACCCAGCAAAACTCTCAATCACCATAGATGGAGAGACCAAGACATTCCATGATAAAACCAAATTTACACAATATCTTTCCACAAACCCAGCCCTGCAAAGGATAATAGGTGAAAATTGCCAATACAAGGAGAGAAACTACACCCTGGAAAAAACAAGATAGTAACCTTCTTTCATCAAACCCAAAAGTAGATAACCTCTCAAACATAGAGATAGCATCAAGAATAGCAGGTGGCAATAATCACTATTCCTTAATCTCTCTTAATATCAATGGTCTCAATTACCCAATAAAAAGACATAGACTAACAGACTGGATACATAAACATGACCCAGCATTATGCTGCGTGCAGGAAACACATCTCAGTGTCAAAGACAAACACTACCTCAGAGTAAAAGGCTGGAAAACAATCTTACAAGCAAATGGTCCCAGGAAACGAGCCAGAGTAGCCATCCTAATATCAGATAAAATTGACTTTCAACCTAAAGTCATAAAAAAAGACATGGAAGGACACTACATACTGGTCAAAGGAAAAATCCACCAAGAAGAACTCTCAATTCTGAACATCTATGCTCCAAATGCAAGGGCACCCTCATTCGTAATAGAAACCTTACTAAAGCTCAAAGCACACATTGCACCTCACACAATAATAGTGGGTGACTTCAACACCCCGCTCTCTGAAATGGATCTTTCAGGAAAGCAGAAACTAAACAGGGACACAGTGAAACTAACTGAAGCCTTGGACCAAATGGAACTAACAGATATATATAGAACATTTCATCCTAAAGCAAAAGAATACACCTTCTTCTCAGCACCTCACGGTACCTTCTCCAAAATTGACCATGTAATTGGTCACAAAACAGACCGCAACAGATATAAGAAGATTGAAATAATCCCATGCCTCCTAACAAATCACTAGGGAATAAGGGTGGTCTTCAATAGCAACAAAAACAACAGAAAGCCCACATACATGTGGAAGCTGAACAATGCTCTACTCAATGATACCTTGATCAAAGAAGAAATAAAGAAGGAAATCAAAGACTTTTTAAAATTTAATGAAAATGAAGGTACAACATACCCTAATTTATGGGACACAATGAAAGCGGTGCTAAAAGGAAAATTCATAGCCCTGAGTGCCTCCAAAAAGAAACGGGAGAGAGCGTACACTAGCAGCTTAATGGCACATCTGAAAGCCCTGGAACAAAAAGAAGCAAACACACCCAAGAGGAGTAGAAAGCAGGAAATCATCAAACTCAGGGCTGAAATCAATCAAGTAGAAACAAATAAAACCATACAAAGAATCAACAAAACTAGGAGTTGGTTCTTTGAGAAAATCAACAAGATAGATAAGCCCTTAGCCAGACTAGCCAGAGGGCACAGAGACAGTATCCAAATTAACAAAGTCAGAAATGAAAAGGGAAATTCAAAAAATCATCAGATCCTACTACAAAAGCCTGTATTCAACACAACTAGGAAATCTGGAGGAAATGGACAATTTCCTAAACAGATACCAAATACCAAAACTAAATCAGGATCAAATAGACCATCTAAACCGTCCTATAACCCCTGAAGAAATAGAAGTTGTCATTGGAAGTCTTCCAACCAAAAAAAGCACAGGTCCAGATGGTTTTAGTGCAGAATTCTATCAGACCTTCAAAGAAGACCTAACACCAATACTCTTCAAACTGTTCCACAAAATAGAAACAGAAGGAACACTACCCAACTCGTTCTATGAAGCCACAATTACACTAATACCAAAAGCACACAAAGATCCGACAAAGAAAGAGAATCTCAGGCCAATTTCTCTCATGAATATCAACGCAAAAATACTCAATAAAATTCTTGCCAACAGAATCCAAGAACACATCAAAATGATCATTCACCACAATCAAGTAGGCTTCATCCCAGGGATGCAGGGATGGTTCAATATAAGGAAATCCATCAATGTAATCCACTACATAAACAATCTCAATGAAAAAAACCACATGGTCATCTCATTAGATGCTGAGAAAGCATTTGACAAAATTCAGCATCCTTTCATGCTAAAGGTCTTGGAAAGATCAGGAATTTGAAGCCCAAATCTAAACATAGTAAAAGCAATTTACAGCAAACCGGTAGCCAACATCAATCTGAATGGAGAGAAACTTGAAGCAATCCCACTGAAATCAGACACTAGACAAGGCTGCCCTCTCTCTCCATATCTTTTCAATATAGTACTTGAAGTTCTAGCTAGAGCAATTAGACAACAAAAGGAGGTCAAAGGGATACAAATTGGAAAGGAAGAAGTCAAACTATCACTATTTGCAGACGATATGATAGTATACTTAAGCGACCCAAAGAACTCCACCAGAGAACTCCTACAGCTGATAACCAACTTCAGCAAAGTGGCCGGATATAAAATCAACTCAAGCAAGTCAGTAGCCTTCCTATACTCAAAGGATAAGCAGGCTGAGAAAGAAATAAGAGAAATGATACCCTTCATGATAGCCACAAACAATATAAAGTATCTTGGTGTGACTCTAACCAAACAAGTGAAAGATCTGTATGACAAGAACTTCAAGTCTCTGAAGAAATTGAAGAAGTCCTCAGAAGATGGAAAAATCTTCCATGCTCATGGATTGGCAGGATTAATATAGTAAAAATGACCATCTTGCCAAAAGCAATATACAGATTTAATGCAATCCCCATCAAAATCCCAACTCAATTCTCCATAGAGTTAGAAAGAGCAATTCAAAAATTCATCTGGAATAACAGAAAACCCAGGATAGCTAAAACTATTCTCAAGAGTAAAAGAACTTCTGGGGGAATCAGTATCCCAGATCTCAAGTTGTACTACATAGCAATAGTGTTAAAAAAAAAAAAACTGCATGGTATTGGTACAGTGACAGGCATGTAGATCAATGGACAGAATTGAAGACCCAGAAATGAATCCACACTCCTATGGTCACTTGATCTTCGACAAAGGGGCTAAAACCATCCAGTGGAAAAAAGATAGCCTTTTCAACAAATGGTGCTGGCTCAACTGGAGGTCAACATGCAGAAGAATGGAAATTGACCCATTCTTATCTCCTTGCACTAAGCTCAATTCCAAGTGGATCAACAACCTCCACATAAAACCAGACACACTGAAACTAAAAGAAAGGAAACTAGGGAAGAACCTTGAACATATGGGCACAGGGGAGAATTTCCTGAACAGAACACCAATAGTTTATGCTCTAAGATCAAGAATAGACAAATGGGACCTCATAAAATTATAAAGTTTCTGTAAGGCAAAGGACACTGTCAAAAGGACAAAGTGGCAGCCAACAAACTGGGAAAAGATCTTTACCAACTCTACTTCCGTCAGAGGGCTAATATCCAATATATACAAAGAGCTCAAGAAGTTAGACTTCAGAGAACCAAATAACCCTATTAAAAAATGGGGTACAGAACTAAACAAAGAGTTCTCACCTGAAGAATATCAAATGGCTGAGAAGCACCTAAAGAAATGTTCAACATCCTTAGTCATTAGGGAAATGCAAATCAAAACAACCCTGAGATTCCACCTCACTCCTGTCAGAATGGATAAGATCAAAAACACAGGAGACAGCAGCTGTTGCCGAGGATGTGGAGAAAGAGAAACACTCATCCACTGCTGGTGGGATTGCAAGCTGGTACAACCACTCTGGAAAGCAGTCTGGCGGTTCCTCAGAAAACTGGGCATGACACTCCCGGAGGATCCTGTTATACCACTCCTGGGCATATACCCAGAAGCTTCCCCTGCATGCAATAAGGACACATGCTCTACTATGTTCATAGCAGCCTTATTTATAATAGCCAGAAGCTGGAAAGAACCCAGATGTCCCTCAACGGAGGAATGGATACAGAAGATGTGGTATCTTTACACAATGGAATATTATTCTGCAATTAAAAACAATGAATTCACGAAATTCCTAGGCAAATGGTCAGAACTGGAAAATATCATCCTTAGTGAGGTAACCCAATCACAAAAGAACACACATGGTATGCAGTCACTGATAAGGGGATATTAACCCAGAAACTCGGAATACCCAAGACGCAATTCACATATCAATAGATTTCCAAGAAGATGGAAGGAGAGACCCCTGGTCCTGGAAAGACTAGATCTAGGGGAATACCAGGACAGAGAAGTGAGAGGGGGTTAAATGAAGAATAGGGGGAGGGAAGAGGGCTTATGGGACTTTCAGGGAGGGAGGAACCAGGAAAGGGGAAATCATTGGGAATGTAAATAAAAAAAGTATATAGAAAATTTAAAAAAAAAAAAAAGAGCACTGACTGCTTTTCCAAAGGTCCTGAGTTCAAATCCCAGCAACCACCGGTGGCTCACAACCATCTGTCATGGGATCTGATGCCCTCTTCTGGTGTGTCTAAAGACAGCTACAGTGTTCTTACATATAATAATAAGTCTTTTAAAAAAAACTCAGAAGAAGATAGACATTTGTATTTAAAAAAAAGAAAACTGGAATATTTAGAAAATAAGTAAAGTATAACTTCTTTAGGCATTATGAAGATAGTATAAGACTAATGTAACATTTAATATAATAAAACAACTTTATAAAAAGTATATTCAAAGTATTACCATTGATTTACATAGTTATCTTAACCATTTAATTGAGCTAATTTTTAAAAATTATTACAAAAAATTAGCCATGACATATACTGACAAGTGGATCAATGAAAGAAATTCATGTATAACATAACCAGGACTCACCATTACTAGCAATCTGAAATACCTCTTTTAGTGTCAGTATTTCTGAAAAAGTTCAAAAATAATTTCAGTTTAACATATTTATGAAATATTTTAATCCATTTATAAGGCAAATAGTACCACTTAAATCACAACTAAAACTCAAGTGAGAATTCATATTACTATATTTGAGGTGAAAATACAGTAGTCTACATTCAGTTATAGTCTAAATTCAGTTATAGTCTAAATTTCAGCTAGTCTACATTCAAAATAATTAGCAATACACTACCAGAAAATCTACTTATAACAATTATGAGGCAAAACAAATATTAAAATGAACTTTAAATGCTAAGATATGTGAATACTGACAATACTAGAATCTAACATATTAATCCATTTTATATATGAGTAATAATTTCAAATACTGTGTGAAAAAGAGTATGCCATTCAGTCTCCTTAGATTGTGAACTCTTGTTCCACCTTGAAACTAGCCATTCTTAAAGACCACTTCAGTTATTAGCTTCACCTCTAAAACACATTTGTCTTTAGTTTAAACATTGATATGCTTGACTTTTTTCTATCTACTTTGAGTGTATAAATTATAATAAGAACCAGATCTATAAAACAGTCATTTGCTCACCTACTAACCTACAGTTAGCACGTCCACTAACTAGTACAGCTCCCCAGCCTATCTGGATATGAACCTCTCCTCTTATCATCTTTCATCTTCTTTATCCCCTCACTGGATCCTCACAACTTCTTAGTGTTCTAGGTACCAAATCCACTCTACTCCGACCTCTGAAAACAAAAGGATCGTGTCTCTCTATCGTCAGAACCCATCAGCTCTTTTGCTCATATACTCACGTCCAGCCTCTTTACCATGCTTTAGTTTCATCTCATTCACTTCTACATTCATCTCTTGCCTTGCTTCAGCACACCCAGCACTGGATTCCTGTCTTTTTTTTTTTTAAGATTTATTTATGTATATGAGTACACTATTGCTCTCTTCGTATCTTTCTTTAAAGACTTATTTATTATTATATATAAGTACACTGTAATGTCTTCAGACACACTAGAAGAGGGCATCAGATCCCATGACAGATGGTTGTGAGCCACCATGTGGTTGCTGGGAGTTGAACTCAGGACCTCTGGAATAGCAGTCAGCGCTCTTAACCACTGAGCCATCTCTCCAGCCCTGGATTTTGTATTATTCTCAAAACAAGTGATATTTTCCTACAGTCTATACCTTTGTGCATTCTATCCTCCCTAACAGAACAACTGCTTTCTCTTATTTCTCTTCAATGATTGTTCAATGCTCATGGCATGTCCTTTGGTGAAGCCATTCTGACCACTTCTTCTGAGCCCCCATAGTACTCATTCTCTAATTATGAAACATTGTCATAGTATGAACCCATCTCTGTTTAAAGGAAAGGATATCATTATTTGTTAGGAATTAGTTCAGTATCTATCAAGCACTTCATAAGTGTTTAATACCTGCTTAAAGTAAAAGTGGTATGTTGTGGTCAGAACTGGTTTAAATATGAAATAAAATGGACTTCTGGCACTGATCTTCTGATAGCTGATGAAAATAAACATAAGGTTGGTTTCAATACCTTTCAGATCTCTTTCTTTAAACTGGGAAATGGGGAACATCATGGCATCAGCAAGTTGAGTTGAAAGTACTGCATGACAAGAACTAAGCTAGTAAAAAAAAGACCAAAAAGACCAAATAACTAAAAGATGACACAACTGATAAATGTCTATACATAGCTATTTACCAATGTTATAGAAATCAGAATATAGTCTTTTAAAAGGCTAGATGTACACAGCCTGATATATCTTATATATGGAAACTTAAAACTATTTAGTATAATACAAAATATTGTGTTTAAAATTTTTTTTGTTTTTGTTTTGTTTTGTGATGCATGGTCTTTCTACATTGTTCTAGTAGTCCCGGGACTCACTATGTAGACCAGGCTGGCCTCAACCTCAGAAGCCTTTGCCTCCTGAGTGCTGGGATTAAAGGTATGTGCCACCATGCCCAGACTAAAACTTTTAAAAGAAAACTTAGAATGATCCTTTATTTGGCAACAATTTCTTAGATATAACACCAAAAACACAAACAACAAAGTGTAAAATGGCCTCTATTAAAATAAAATTGTGCATCAGAAGATACTATAAAGAAAGATAACAAACAGAATGAGAAAGTATTTGCCAACATCATCATCTCAGGAAACCTGCATCTAGGTAATGAACTCATAAAATTTAATAATAAAAAACAAATAGCACAACTTAAAAATGGGCAAAGGGTCTGAACAGACACTTTCTCAAAGATTACAAAATGGTTGATAATCACATGAAAAAAAAAGCTGAATATCATATTAGGTATCCAAACACGGCAAGTCAAAATGACAATGAGAGAGCACTTCACTCCCATTAAATAGTTATCACTTTAAAAATGAAAATACTTGCTAGCAAAGATAAAGAAAAAAACAACTCTCCTACATTGCTTACAGACCACACCCCCCCAAAAAAATCTGATGATTCCACAAAAAGTTAAACATAAAATTACTATAAAACCAAGCAATCCCAAAACTGAGTATGTACCGGAAAAGAACAAAACACCAGTGTTTAAAAGATTAAACTTTTATGTTGATATATACATATATGAATGGTCATAACTAAAAGGTAAAAACAAGAGAACTCCCAGAAGTAGATAAGCAAAATGAATACAATGAAATTTTATTCAACAACAAAACTGGCACAATAAACTTATATTCAAAATGAAAGAAGACACACCTCAAAATCCACAAATTACAAAGGTTAATTTATATGAAATATCCAAAGAGGCAAATCTATAGAGACAGAAAGCAAAATGCAATCATTGCCAAGAACTTGGAAAAATTCCAGTGAAAGTGATAGATAAAAGGGAAAAAGACTTCTTCTAAGATGATAAAAATGTTCTTGATCTAAATAACTATGATGGTTGTACAATACTGTGAATGTTTAATCTATTGAAATGTAGAAAATATTTCATTTCCTATAAGCATTTTGTTTGTTTCCTTGAAGTGACAGGGGTCAGAGCCCACTATTCAACACATGCTAGTCAAGTACTCTACCACTAAGCCATCCCTAACCCAGTATCATTACTTACACTGATAGCTTACGATAATATTCTGTTATAATGAGTTATTAAGATATTAGAAGAAGTGGGGCTAAGTTATAGCTCAGTGATAGAGGATTTATCTAGCACATGCGAGGCCCTGGGTTGGATCCTATGCATGAGAAAGGTATGTATATGAGAATAAATTCACACATGCACGTGCATACACACACTCTCACATACATGCATAACATATTCACATAAACATAGACACACACACACAATAAATAAAATGTAATAAAAAGCTTTATAATTTCCACTAGAAAGTATAAGCTTTAAGCTGAATAACTTGCATAACTTAGTTATAAAACCACCTCTTCAAGAAAGATCAAAACTTACCTCATCTATGACCTTGGAAAACTGCTGCAGAGTAGAGCTCATAACTTCATCATCACCCCCCAGAGGAAAACGCTAATGAGTGAGAAATACAGAGGAGATAAATGTTCAATGCTGTATTTTTTTATGAGTAACACAATTTATGCTTCCGAATAACTTTAGAAACTTCTAAATCTTTTAACATTCTCCAAAAATATCCTTTTAATAAGATAATCTTCATAATTAATAATCACTGTTTAAACTATCTGTTAAGTAATCAACTAACATGAAATACTGGAATGTTCTCAATAGAAGAAGTTCAGGTCCTACAACAACTAACGCTGTAAGTTGAACAAAGCTCAGTGTCTTTGTTAGTAAAAAGGAGAAATCTGCCAGGGAGTAGTGGTGCCTACCTTTAATCCTGGCACTCAGGAATCAGAGGAGGTGGGATTTCTGAATTTGAGCCTAGCCTGATTGTTCTACAGAGTGAGCTCCAGAACACCCAGGGCTACACAGAGAATCCTTGTCTCAAAATTTAAAAAAAAAAAAAATGGAGAAATCTGGAAAAGCAGACAGACAACCTTTGCTCCAACATTAAGTCACTAACAATAAGGACTTAGTGAAATTTCAGCAGCGTATCTTTTTTTTTTTTTTTTTGGTTTTTTGAGACAGGGTTTCTCTGTGTAGCCCTGGCTGTCCTGGAACTCGCTCTGGAGACCAGGCTGGCCTTGAACTCAGAAATCCGCCTGCCTCTGCCTCCCAAGTGCTAGGATTAAAGGCGTGCGCCACCACTGCCTGGCTCAGTAGCGTATCTTGTAAACGTAAGAAGTGCTAAGAGGCCATGTGTGGTGGTGAATGCCTGGAACGCCAGCACTGAGAAGGCCAAAGCAGGAGGGTCATGAGCTTGAGAAGTCTGAGCTACATGGTGAGATCCTTGTTCTAAAACACTAAAGTAAAAGGATCTGGATGAAAGTTAATCTACACATATACTGTATGGTTACATATGTTAAATCATGCTTTAAAACCTTGGTATCTGTACCTGTTTTTCATATTCTTTCAAAAGTTTTGAAGTCAGGTGTGTTGCTGCACTCAATTCATTCTAAGGAAAAAGATCAGGATTCAAATTAGCACAATACTGCAGACTGAGAAAGTATTTATTTGATGATATCTAGGCCACCTTCATTTACTATCATTCCATACTATATACATATATTTTTAATTCTCAGCAATGGAAAAGAAACTACCATTAAAAGTGTTTCAAAAGAAAATCCAAATGGGCTGGAGAGATGGCTCAGCGGCTAAGAGCACTGACTGTTCTTCCAGAGGTCCTGAGTTCAATTCCCAGCAGCCAATGGTGGCTCACGACCATCTGTAATGAGATCCGATGCCCTCTTCTGGAGTGTCTGAAGCTACAGTGTACTCGCATACATAAAATAAAAATAAATCTTTCAAAAAAAGAAAAAAAAGAAAGAAAGCAAGAAAAAGAAAGAGCAAACAGTTCCATCCATTTGCCTAAGAATTTCATGAAGTCATTGTTTTTAATAGCTGAGTAGTATTCCATTGTGTTAATGTACCACATCTTCTGTATCCATTCCTCTGTTGAAGGACATCTGGGTTCTTTCCAGCTTCTGGCTATTATAAGGCTGCTATGAGCATAGTGGAGCATGTGTCCTTATTGCATGCTGGAGAATCCTCTGGGTATATGCCCAGGAGTGGTATAGCTGGGTCCTCAGGTAGTACTATGTCCAATTTTTCTGAAGAATCTCCAGACTGATTTCCACAGTGGTTGTACCAGCTTGCAATCCCACCAGCAATGGAGGAGTGTTCCTCTTTCTCCACATTCTCGCCAGCATCTGCTGTCACCTGAGTTTTTCATCTTATCCATTCTGACAGGTGTGAGGTGGAATCTCAGGGTTGTTTTGATTTGCATTTCCCTGATGACTAAGGATGTTGAACATTTCTTTAGGTGCTTCTCAGCCATTCGAGTTTCCTCAGTTGAGAACTCTTTGTTTTTTTTTTTTTAAATATTTCTCAATTATTGCATTTCTAATTTTCAGAACTGTCTATTTTCAAGCCACAAGTTTTTTTAAAGATTTATTTATTTGTTATATGAGTACACTGTAGCTGTCTTCAGACACACCAGAAGAGGGCATCAGATCTTGTTACGGATGGTTGTGAGCCATCATGTGGTGGCTGGGATTTGAACTCAGGACCTTCGGAAGAGCAGTCGGTGCTCTTAACCACTGAGCCATCTCTCCAGCCCCGAGAACTCTTTGTTTAGCCAGTTGTGGTGGCGCACGCCAGTAGGATTTGCTGAAGGAGAACTCTTTGTTTAGCTCTGTACCCCATTTTTTAATAGGGTTATTTGGTTCTCTGGAATCTAACTTCTTGAGTTCTTTGTATATATTGGATATTAGCCCTCTATCAGATGTAGGATTGGTAAACATCTTTTCCCAATCTGTTGGTTACCGTTTTGTCCTACTGACAGTGTCCTTTGTCTTACAGAAGCTTTGCAATCTTATGAGATCCCATTTGTCAATTCTTGATCTTAGAGCATAAGCTATTGGTGCTCTGTTCAGGAAATTTTACCCTGTGCTCATGAATTCGAGGCTCTTCCCCACTTTCTCTTCTATTCATTTCAGTGTATCTGGTTTTATGTGGAGGTCCTTGATCCACTTGAACTTGAGCTTTGTACAAGGAGATAAGAATGGATCAATCTGAAATTCTTAGGCAAATGGCTGGAACTAGAAAATATCATCCTGTGTGAGGTAACCCAATCATAAAAGAACACACATGGTATGCACTCACTGATAAGTGAATATTAGCCCAAAAGCTCAGAATACCCAAGATACAATTCACAGACCACATGAAGCTCAAGAAGAACAAAGACCAAAGTGTGGGTGATTCAGTTCTTCTGAGAAGGGGAACAAAATACTCACAGGAGCAAATATATAAAGTGTAGAGAAGAGACTGAAGGAAAGGCCATCCAGAGACCGCCCAACCTAGGGATTCATCCCATATACAGTCAGCAAACCCAGACACTATTGTGGGTGTCAACAAGTGCCTGCTGACAGGAGCCAGATATAGCTGTCTCCTGGGAGGCTCTGCCAGAGCCTGACAAATCCAGAAGTGGATGCTCACAGTCAGCCATTGGACTGAGCACCGGGTTCCCAAAGGAGGAGTTAGAGAAAGGACTGAAGGAGCTGAAAGGCTTTGCAAACCCATAAGAACAACATTTCAACCAAACAGACCCCCACCACAAGAGTTCCCAGGGACTAAACTACCAACCAAAGAGTACACATGGAGGGACCCATGGTTCCAGTCACATATGTAGTAGAGCATGGTCTTGTTAGGCATCAAGGGAAGAAGAGGCCCTTGGTCCCATGAAGGCTTGATGCCCCAGTGTAGGGAAATGCCAGGCGGAGAGGCAGGAATGAGTGGGTGGGTGGGGGAGCACCCCCATAGAAGCAGGGGGAGGGGGTACGAGATAGGGGGATTCCGGAGGGAAAACCAGGAAAGGGGATAATACTTGAAATGTAAATAAATAAAATATCCAATTAAAAAAAAAGAAAAAGAAGCAGTTAATAAGAAATCTTAACAGGTAAATGTAACAAAAATTTGTTATAGTGAATCTAAAATAAAGATACTGAACTTAAGTGAATGTTACCAGTCATTTCTATAGGAAATGATAAAGTTCTTATGTTAAATTGTTTACTGAAAAGAGACCTTCTTTCTCCACTGAAAATCTTTTGTACCTGTGTCAAATATTAAATTCTTATTTTATGCAAAAAAAAAAGAAAATGCAAAAAGAGAGGCACTGTCAAAAAATTCAGCAATGTTCCAGATATTTTTTTTAGACATGGATTCATGTAGTTCAGGTTGGTCTCAAACTTGCTACGTAGCTGAGAATGGCCTTGAACTCCTGAACCTTCCTGCCTGTGCCTCTCAACTGCTGAGATTACAGGCATATACCACCATACCCAGCTTCAGTATGTGCTTTTTACCAGATTTTTGTTTTGTTTTGAGGGTCTCTGCTAGTGAAAACTAAATATTAAATATATTTAAAGCTAGAAGTAAACTGTACTTTCTTGCCAACAAAATTTGTAGTCTTTCTGAATGACGGATTCTTCCTCAATCTAGAGAGCATGGGCATTCAATAACATCACCATGTGTTTAACAGAGGACATAAGCAACAAAGCCAGATGAAAGGCATTTTGATTAATTCAGGGTTTTTATCAGTCATAATATAATAAAATAATACCTCACTTATTAACTGAATATCTTGGCTGGAATAAATTGTTGTAAAACCTATCACAATGGAGGGAAAAAACAACTATCATAACAATTGGTAGGAACAGGAGAAAAACAAAATTGATACACTTAACTAATTCCAAATAAAGTACATCAATAGCACATAGGCTGCTGTGAAAGCTGATAAATTATACAAACACAGGCTCAAATTTTATGTCTATTCTGCAAGAAAAATTAGTCATAGCCTTCTACTAACTAGAGGCTGGCTACTTTCAAATCCTTTACTCAAACAACAACAAAAACAGGGGTTCCTTAAAGTTAAAAGCATGATTAAGGAAAATACAATAATATGGGGTCTTCAGTTAACTCACTATCAGTGAGTTCCAATAAGTAAGCTTTTGGGCTGGAGAGATGGCTCAGAGGTCAAGAGCAATGACTGCTCTTCCAGAGGTCCTGAGTTCAATTCTCACAACTATCTGTAATGGGATTCGATTCCTTCTTCTGGTGTGTCTAAAACAGCTACAGTGCACTCATGTGCATTAAAAATAATAATAAAGCTCTTACTATGTTTGAAGAGATGGGACAGATGCTTCGATCTTGTCATTTTTTAGTACAAATCTAACAGAAATGTAAGTTCTGTAATATACTTAGTATTCATTCATCCTTTCAACAGATACACAACTTTGGGCCTAAGAACAAGTGAGGTACGTAGCAGTAAATCAAGAAGACACCACCTCGGTCCTCATGTGCTGAGAGATTCTCTTTTAAGCAGTATTGTTAGCCTTTAGTTCTTTACCTGTGCATCATAAATCCGATGCATAGCTTGATACAACTGGTTCATATAATTGGAAATAGCAGTAGCATCTTCTTCAAATACACCCAGTAAAGACCTTGTCTGTAAGAAAAGAAAAAAAATTTATAAAAATCAGTATATAAATCAACTGGTGAAACTTTTTTTCTAAAAGCAATAAAATACTAGAACTCTAGTAATTCTGACTTTTCATCTATTTAAACTCTTTTAATAGCAATGTCAAGAAGTCAAAGGGTTTATTCTACTTCATTTTATTAAAGAAAGATGGTAGCACACACCTTTCATCCCAGCACTCGGGTGGCAGAGGTAGGAGGATCTCTGTGAGTTTGGAGCCTGCCAGGTCTAGGATAGCCAGGGCTACACAGAAACACTGCCTCAAAAAACTAAACAAGTAGTAGTACAGTCAAGAATAGCAAAGGTGTGTAGTTGATAGTCCTGGTGGTGGTTGTATTTTGATGCTAATTCCGCTTTCCCAGAAGGGGCTGCAGACAGAGGTGTCAATCACTGAATCAAGTACACTGGTGACTCCTTGTGAACTTCTCTCCACCTTAACTTGTAAAATAAAGGTTAGAGCCAGTGACTGGGCAGTGGAAGAGAAGGTGGGGCTGAAAAGTTTGGGAGAGGAGGAGGAGTGGGGAGAGAGAGGACTGAGGAGGAGGTGGGAAGAGGATGGAGTAGAAGCACGTGGCCTGGAGAAACCACAAGTTATAAGGGAGCTCATAGCTGGGGAATAGAGTTGTGTAGTGGTAGATCTGCCCAGTCTAGGCGCACAGCTTGTATTCATATTAATTAAATTATGTTTTCTTTGCCCAGGCTTATTTGGGTTGGAGATTTATGGTAACAAATGTGTGCTGTAATTCCTGCAATTAAACCTAAAAACAGGAGCAATGAATCAAGGCCATATTTAAAAAAAAGTAGAGAGCAATTAAAGCTCAAAATCCACAGGATGACACTATCTTCCCCAACCCCAACACACACATATAGTTTGTTCATTTTAAGATAGGGTCAAGCTGGTCTCAAACTCATGGCGATCCTTCTGCTTCAGCCTCTGAGGTGCTAAGACTACAGATGTAAGCCACAAGCTTGGACAGACTTTATATTTTTATTCACTAACTTATTCAAAGGAGTAACTTAAGCAATTAGGTGTGTGGAGTATGGTTCAAGACCTTCTGTGACATATGAAGTACACAGTCTCCATACTCTACTTCTCCAAGACTTTCCCTCTTAGCATCTTGCCTCAGCCTCTTAGTTGCCAGATGTAACAAACTCTTCTTCACTCTCCTGTTCTACTCCCTGTCTCCCAAGCGCTATTTTAAAACATTAAAAAAAGATGAAAAAAAAGGTCAGGTGTGGTGGTGCATGTTGCTAATCCCAGCACTCAAGAGACATCTAGAGGCAGGTGGACTTCTGGATTCGAAGCTAACCTGGTCTACAGAGTGAGTTCCAGGAAAGCCACAGCTACACAGAGAAACCCTGTCTCAAAAACAAATAAACAAACAAACAAAAAGCAAACAGTAATAATAATATTTAATTAATATATTAGTAAGATTCACAATTAACAAGATTCACTGTGATTCCTATTTTCAAAACAACACAGACAAGGCATGTCCTAGTAGAAGCTTACATTTTTTTCTCCTTCAGATCTTTTGCCAGACTAGTGTGTTTGGGGTATATAATTTTAAATACCCTTATATTAGATTAGTTAGGTTTGGACTGTGCAAATATTATTATAGGTAAAAAAATTAAAAAAAAAAAGAACCAGATATGGGGTGACTCTAGCTGAGACTCCTAGCAGCAGGGGATATGGAGACTGTAGCCAGGTGGTACTTGCAGTAGAGGATGGTGACTCTACAAGTCACCAACCCACCCACAAAATCTCTGACCCAAAATATACAAAAAGATTTTCAGGAATAAAGATGGAGCAGAGAATGAGGGAACCAATGACTGGCCTAACTTGAGACCCATCCCTTGAGGGTGAGACAACCCCTGACACTATTAATGATATTCTGCTATGTTTGCAGAGCTTAGCACAACTGTCTCTTGATTCAACACTGGGCGGAGCTCAGGGAGTCTTGTGGAAGAGTGGGAGATAGAGAGGGAGCCAAAGAGGTCAAGAACTCCACAAAACAACACAGAAGGTCTACAGAGTCAACTAAGCTGTGTCTATGAGGGCTCACAGAGACTGAACCACCGACCAAAGAGCATTCAGGAACTGGACCTAGGTCCCCTACATTACTCTGCTGCCTGCCTTTGGATCCCCTTCCCCTAGCTGGACTGCTTTGTCAGGCCTCAGAAAAAGAGGATGTGCTTAGTCCTGCTGAGACTTGATGTGCCAGGGCAGGTTGGTACCCCTGGGGGAACCTCCCCTTCTCTGAGGAAAACAGGAGAGATTATTGGGAGGAGGGGTTTGTGAGGGAGAAACTAGAAAGGGAAGGGGGCTACAATCAGGATGTAAAGTGAATAAATAATGAACAACAACAACAAAAGAACCAGAGAGTCAGGCAGTGGAGGTGCACATCTTTAATCCCAGCATTCAAGGTAGGGAGATCTCAAAGTTCTAGGCTACCCTGGTCTAGAGAGAGTTCCAGGACAGCCAGAGATATGCCGAGAATCCCTTTCTCCAACAAGCAAGCAAGTCAGCGAGATAGCTGAATTCAAGCCACAACAATAAAAAACAAATCTTAAAAAGGTAAGTATAATTCAGGGTCTTCCATGTCTTCCAGGCTCTAACTTTTTTACTCACCAAGTATTAGGCCGCTGTGTTGGGACTGGAGGAGCTACAACATTAGCAATCCTGTCTACTTAACTACTAGGCCAGGTTCTACCACTGACCTACCTCCTCAGTCCAACAGGTCACCTTTGATTAGGACTGAAAGATTTAATTTTAAAAAAAAAAGTACATTAGGAGCTTGAGAGTTTTCATATTCTTGGTTATTCTTATTGGATTTTCTTGATAAACTGAGATAAAATATATACACAAAAGCACTAATCACAGCCCTATTTATTGGGAAAATTCTACAAGTACAACAATGGGAGCTGGAGATGCTGGATACGGAGAACAGTTGCAGCTATTCTAGAGGCTGAGGCAGGGGGATCTCTCAAGTGATCCTGAGCAACACAAGATTTTCCTCTCAAAACAAAACAATGATCTTTTTTTTTTTTTGGTTTTTCAAGACAGGGTTTCTCTGTACAGCCCTGGCTGTCCTGGAACTCACTTTGTAGACCAGGCTGGCCTCGAACTCAGAAATCCTCCTGCCTCTGCCTCCCAAGTGCTGGGATTAAAGGCGTGCGCCACCACCGCCCGGCAACAATGATCTTTTTTAAAGACATAAAAGAGGACTAGCTGGAAAGAGGAAGAGGGAGCAAGGAAGGGAGGCAAATAAATATGGAAATGTCCTAATAAAACTCATTGTTATGTTATTAATATGTGCTAATAAAAACATTTTTAAAAGATAAGTCTGTTAAATCACTTAAGGAAATATGCAGTCTAGGAATTTTAAATTAAGAACACTGAGAAGACATTTAAGCTAGTAAGCATCCATGTAAAAAGCTGGGTATAGCGGCAGGTACATGTAATCCCAATGCCAGGAAGGCAAACAGATCCTTGGGGCTTACTGCCCAGCCAGCCTAGCCAACATGATCCCAGGAGAGACCCAGCCAGGTCTCAATGGGAGATACTATCTCAGAAAAAAACAAGCTAGGCTGAAGCTGAGGAGCCTCTACATGTATGCATATACAAGAGTACGTACACATCATCATCATCACATACTATAGGGCTGGGAAGGTGACTCAGTAGATTAAAGCCCTTATCCTGCAAGCTTGAGGACCACAGTCTAGGTTGCCTAGAACCCTCATAAAAACTGGGCAGGTGTGGATGCCACATGTACTCTGAGTACTTTTAAGACAAAGACAGGATAACTGGGGCTAGCTGGCTAGACTAGCTGAATTTGCAAACCCAGGGTTCTGAGAAAGACCAAGCAATCAAGGAAGATACATCAATTTTGGGTCTCCATGCACATGAGCACATATATACTATACAGAGATGCAACACAAACACACATACATGTGCAACACATATACACACAAAAAATAAATCAATAAAAACAAAATTGAGGATTTATCTTAGTAGTGCAGCATTTGCCTAGCAAGCGCAAGGTCCTGGATCCAGTCCCCAGTACCAAAGAAATCATTGTCTAAATTAAAAAACAGGGGCTGGAGAGATAAATCAGTGGTTAAGAAATTGACTGCTCTTCTAGATAATCCAGGTTCAATTTCCAGCACATCAAGGCTCACAACAATCAGTAACTCCAGTTCCGGGACACTCAACACCCTCTTCTGATCTCTATTAAAAACATGCAAACGGAACACCCATATACCTAAAAACAAACTTTAAATTAAAAGACAACAACAACAACTGAAAGTACTTATGGCTCGAGCTTTGCAGTAAGTACTCAGCAGACAGAGGCAGAAGGAAGCTCCTGTTTGAGGCTACTTTGAGCTACAGAATGAGTCTGATTCAAGTTGTAAACTACTTACATGGAAAATTCAGGACTATCTCTACATCGAAAGTCCTAGATAGGGCACTGTGTAAGCCATTTTCTTTATAGTCTTTATTGGGCTATAAAAAGTCAGCTGGGTAAAAGAAATTCAGACAACGTATTGAGTCTTAATTTTAAAAAAGAAAAACGATAAAATTCTTCTGACCAATACGAACACAAAATTGTAGCAAAGCATCTGAAATAAATATATCTTAAGACTTTACACTGAAAAAGTCATTAAGCACAATTTAAACTATGAGATAAACCGAAATGTGGCTTTCTCTTTGTCACATTGTCTGATAAGAATACATTACCTCCAAGCAACTGGCCTATAAAGATAGCCTTCAGAGAAAAGAATAAATCATTTCTGCAATCAGAGCACAATTTCAACTTGGAAATCAAAATTGGCACAAAATCCAAGGCAAAAGTGCCATCCAGGAAAACAATCTCTTCTCTTTTCCTTTCTTTTTGGTTGGAAAGACGCATATTAAACTACAAATGCATATGAAGTATGTATTTCTCAGCAAGTAATATTTTTAAAAAATCTACCTGCAACATTATTCTATATCCCTTACTATACAAAAAATTGGCATACAGGATGAAGTTTACACAAGTTAGAGGCCCCAACACCTTTTAAAACAATTGATTTCATTAAGTACTAAAAAAGAAATCCAACGAACAGTTTAATTTTCCAAAACTGTCTTCAGCCAGAGCAACCACACCAGCATCATCCCTAACGCACAAAAACAGGGCTTTCATTTTGATGAGTTTATTCGGGCCAATCTGCTACCCAAAGCTCAGCCTCCTCGAAGCAGCGTAGGCGCCTTCCGTCACCCGCGGTGCACAGCTCAAGTGACAGCCACCAGCACGGACACACGACGGGGAGCAAGACACGCACTCCTGCTTCCACCGGCGTTGCACATTCCACCTCGCAGCCCCTTCCTACGAAAACTAGCCACTGGCGTCCCCCGAATGCCGGGCCTCCTCCGAAAACGCCACGACCAGGACTTATCTCACATCCTATCATCGCGATAAAAACAGCACCTCCCGTGAAATGCAAAGGAGACTCGTCGCGGACTCAAGCGCCAGGCCCCACCGGAGTCAGCGGCGGCCGCTCGGTCTCCGCCCCGCCCGTGGCCCAGCCGCGCGAGTACGTGCGGGCCTCAGCCCGGCCCCGGAGTGTAGGGCGCGGCCCCGGCAGACAGCGACGCCGGGCGGCTGCGCCCACCTGGGCCACGGGCACCTGAGGCTCCAGGCCGGCGCTAGGCCGCGCGCTGTCCTCAGCCGCCGCCCGCGCCTCACCTGCGGACTGTCCTCCAGGGTCTCTTCAATGGGCAGCTTGTCGATCCCCGGCATCGTCGCGAAGGCTGGGCGGCGGCAGGACACTCGGCAGCCGCCCACAGCTCCGCGCGCGGCCCCGCCTGCAGCAGCTGACCCGGTCCGCCTTCTCGCAGGCGCCGCCGCCCCAGCCCGGAGCTCAGCGGCCGCCGCGCGGGAAATCCCGCCCCCTAGAGCCACTAGCCCCGCCTCCAGCTCACCCATTGGCTCGCTGCAACGTCTATCACCGCTACGGGGCTGACCGGGAATTCCTCCCCGACCGCGGGCTCTCTGCCGAGCAGTGACCGCGGGCGCGCGTACTTGAGTACGTAGGGGGACTGTCTGAGTCACGCTAGCGCACGGCTAAGCTGAGCCTGGAGTGAAGACCGCCCGAGGGGACCTGAGGCAATTTTACTTCTGCACCATATCTCGTCAGCAACCATAGAAAAATCCCTACACCTGGCGCCATAACCTTCCCAGCCGGGCTCGAAGTTTTCAGTCTTAACTCCTGCAAAGTGCTGCTAACCCACAAATCTGTGAAATCCGAAATTGTGTCATTAACAGGGTTTACAGTTAATTTGTAGTAGTAGTAGTAGTAGACCCTAAACCGTTATTTTTTCCTGGACACCTGGATATCAGCATCAGTTTAAAACCCTGGATTTTGTTGACAAATCATTAGTTCTTACCTCGCCTTGGAGTTTGTCATTGCTGAAAATACGACCACTATATTTCTTGTACATCACAAAGGAAAACGGTTTTTTTTTTAAATAAGAATTTTAAAAATACATTTACTGGAGGACTTACCTCCGTCATTAAAGTGCTTCTCTCGCAAACCGATTGTCATTTCTGTTTCACCAGAAAGGTTTGGAAGAGACTCATAGAGCTTCTTTGGTCTCCTTGACTGTGGAGTGAAGCTCACACAGCTGGAGATTTGACACCCAAGGACTAGAACACTTGTTGTTTTATGGATTCAGCCTTGATGCACCCTTTTCTCCAGCTTCATACATTGTTTATTTCTCTGAAGTGTTGTACAAAGAGTTTATTGACACAGAAAAAAATGACAAAAATCATTAATATTGCCCCCCCAAAAATCTACCCATTAACCCACCAGACCTCCACTGTCATTCAAACAGTATGATATGATGAGAGAAGAGTATTAGCTTCCTGGCTCTCCAGCTACTTTGAACCAAATCCAGACACTGGAGCAAATCCAAATATGGTAATGAAGATGAAGTTGCATGTTTACCAGATTTTTCCCGTGATCTCTTGAAAGATAAAAAATTTTGTTTCAGAAGTTTTATGATAGACTTGCATTGTAGTTCCACAGAATTATCTTCAGTGATATGGTCCTTTATGTGAATTTGTCCCTTAAATTCTCTATCAAATAGTCACCCTCCTGAAGAGATCTTTAGTTTTGAAGAAAGATGGTTTGGAGCCAATTCCTCCGTTGTATGAAAGGTTCCCACTTGTATTATGGGTATTTTATTCTTGATATTTCTTTCATACTCAGCTACCACGAGCACAATGCACCTGGCTGTAAAGAGGCAAAACTTTCAAGTAAGGTGTGTTGACACAAGTCCATGTTCCCAGCATTCCCAGCATTCAGGAGGCAGAGGGTCAGGGAGCATTGCAAGTTAAAAGTTGTCTGGTGTAGAAGACCAGCCAGGACTACACAGTGACACCCTGTGCCAGAGAGAGATGGGGAGGGGAGATAGAGAAGGAAGAAGAGAAAGAAAGCTTTTAAGGGAGTGACCTTCTTGATTAGCCTGTAATTTGTAAAAGGAAAGAAAAAGGAGGATAAAGATAACATAATAATTAGGAATGATAATTAGCAAAAAAACAATTAGAAACACACTGATGGTGGTATAACAAGAAGAATTAACCAGCAGCTTGGTCAACCCAAAAGGGAGGAGAGAGAGAGAGGGAGAGAGAGAGAGATTCTATTTAGCATCTGAATTATCTGGATGTGATAATATCAAATTAAATAATTTTCTTTGTTGTAAGTCTTTCTGAACTGTTCTGTAGAGTGGTCTCAAGGTGATTTTATCTTAAAAGGGCAAGAAATTCTCACCAAGCCTAGCTGGTATAAAATAAAAACAGACTGTTGGTGAGTTACATTAGAAAATAATTTAGGGCTGGAGAGATGGCTCAGTGGGTAAGAGCACTGGCTGGTCTTCCAAAGGCCCTGAGTTCAATTCCCAGCAACCACATGGTGGCTCACAACCATCTATAAAGTGATCTGATGCCCTCTTCTGGTACACAGTGTACATGTACATGCAGATAGAGCACTCATGCATAAAATAATTAAAAAAAATAGTTTAGGGGCTGGAGAGATGGGTCAGGGGTTAAGAGCACTGACTACTCTTCCAGAGGTCCTGAGTTCAATTCCCAGCAAACAATGGTGGCCCACAATCACCTGTAATGGGATCCAATGCCCTTTTCTGGTGTGTCTGAAGACAATGACAGTGTACCCACATATATGAAATAAATATGGCTGGAGCAGGGCTGGGGGTGCAGGGGGAAGGAGTAGTTTAGTCAGATTATAAAATTATAAAACTAGAAAGGCAAAGTGCCCATAACTTTAATTGACCGAATACCCTGTTCATCCAAATGTATACTCTAACTTGTTATTTTAAAAACAGCTCTAAGGCTGAAAAATTCATAGTTTCTTTTGATAACCAAAAAGTTAGTGGAATTTTGCTTTGTTTAGTTTTGAGAGAATGAAAGGAGTTGTTTTATTTTTGAGACAGTCTCTTGTAGCCCAAGCTGGCTTTAAACTTGCTATGTAACAAAGGATGAACTTGAACTTCTGATCCCCTGCCTCCATCTCCTGAGTACTGAGACAACGAGATCTGCGGGCATGCCTGACTTTATGTGCTGCCGGGAATGAAGCTCAGAACTTCATGCATGCTAGGAAACATGAGGCAGCTGCTTGTCTTTATGAAAGTAAATCAGGATTAAGCAGCACCCACCAAAGAATTCTTAGAGATATTTTACACATATAATTTATTGAGACATTTCACACATGCAATTTACAACAAAAAGACATACACTCCCATTAATAGACTTGTTAATTACTAGTCTGAAATTATATTTGGTCTCCTTATAATTAGGTTTTTACATGATATTCCTTGAAGCGCTGGTCTGTAGTTTATAATAGGGAAGAATTTCACAACTCAAAAGACTCTGTGACTTTTCTTTAAAAAATTATCCCTCTAGGGGCTGAAGAGATGTTGCAGGAGTTAAAACCACTGGTTGCTCTTCCAGAGGACCTGGGTTCAATTCCCAGCACCTACATGGTGGTTCACAACCATCTGTAACTCTATTTCCAGAGGATCCAACTCTTCTTGCCTCCATGGATGCTGCAAACACATGATACACAGACGTGCATTCAGGCACACACATACACATAAAATAAAATAATAAAATAAAAAACAATTGTTTAAACCAGGTATGGCAGCCCACACCTTTAATCCCAACACTCAGGAGGCAGAGGCAGGTAGGTCTCTGTGAGTTCAAGGACAGTCTGGTCTACAAAGCAAGTTCCAAGACAGCCAAGGCTATTACACAGAGAAACCCTGCCTCAAAAAACAAATAACAACAGCAACAAAATGTATCCCTCCAGATTAATGGTTTCCAAATATAAGCACAGCACATATAAAAACCATCTGCAGGATTGTTAGCAGACAATTTACTAACCCTGACCATTTCCTAACTCCTGCTGTAGTACAGAGTGGACTTGAGAACCTATGTCAGAAAACCTCTGTCAAAGACGAGATAGAGAATGATCTTTTCTTCCCCAAATAACCTTGTACTTCAGAAATTATCCAGTTAGCACTAGGATTATAACTCAGTGACAGAGTGTGTCTCTAGCATATGCAAAGCTTTGGTTTCAGTCCCCAGCACAACATTTAAAAAACAGTAATACAGACAGAAGAGTAATTCCCAGTGGCCAAAATGGTAAAAGGAGACTCAATTCTGGAATCATCTTGAAAGCCAGGAAACTGCACAAATAGCCTCTCAAAGAATTCATCCATCTGAAATTTGGAAGGATTAAAGAGCCCTTTAAGAAGTATAATATATAAGCTAGGCATAGTGGTGCACATCTTTAATTCCAGTGCTCAAAACACTCTACACACACATGCACACACACTCCAAAATACTTTTGAGGGTCACAGTTATGGGACTTACAGATTGTTGACTAGTTGTACAAAAGGCTGAAGTTGTAGCTCCGTGGGTAGGATGCTTGCCTCGCATACACAAAGTCCTGAGTTTCATCTACCATACCACATAAAGTAAGGCATTGTGCTCCCCACCTGCCCTCCCTTTCTCTCTGGAGGCTGTTGGACACCAACCTGAGGGGAGAAAGGAAGGAGAGGTGGGTTCTTTCGGATGACCATGAATATGTACAGAAGGACCTCCAGAGACCAGTGCAGCAAATGAGTCTACTTTACTGTTTCAGGGAAAGGGGGTGTGAGGGCTTTCTTAGGGATACGAGAAAAAGGACTAATTGGTCACGTCATGTCACATCATCAAGCAAGCGGGAATAGCAAATTGGTTATACTACAGCACCTAATAATGATGCAGGCCAGAAACCAAAGAGGAACATGTGTGGTAAGTTATATAACTTTGAAGAGAGCTCTGTACAAGGTCACTTTTCAGACAAGGCTAGACAAGGTCAGCCACCTGTATTCAGGGACACTCTCCAGACAAAGACAGGCAGAGACAGGGATGCCCCGCTGTGAAACAAAGTCCCCATTTTGCGCCAAGCTCAGAAAGTCATCTGGACATGGGGAACTGCTACCTTAATAGCAAGGTCCCAGAACAAGCCATGCTGGCAGATCTTTAACATACAGCTGAGATGAACCAAATTCAAGACATGGATATAAGAATTGGGAATTTGGAAGCTTGAGACATGCCACCTGGGTTTTTAAAAACCCACTGCCTTTTAAGAAGAAGAGTATTAATTCATTTCTTTGCTCAGACCAGAAACTTTGGTGTGCACTTCTTTTAGCGAGGGTGGGAAAGAGCCTGGATTATGAGCGTTTGGCTGGGTGTGATGGAGTCTACCTATCTATATTGGAATCCTGTCTCTAGCACTTAGTAGCTCTGTGACTTTAGCCAAGTTACTTCTCGGTACCTTTGCTCTGTCATCTGAGAAATGAAGCTTAATAAAGAAAAGCTACATTGTAGGACTGCCAGAAAAACCAATGAGCTTTAAGTAGCACCCAGCACAATAAACAATCAGTAAAAAAAGATACCTGTCCTCTTCAACATCTACTGTTAAGTATTAAAATGCTTTGTTTTTACTGAAGCTTGCATTTTCTACACTTTTCCTTTACCTTATCCAAAGAAACCATGTGTTCTGAATCAGAAGACTATGCTCATAGCTTAGGGAGTTCCAACACCATTTTAAACCAAACAACTATTGCCTTTGATAATATTTTATTGCTATGATTTTGGAGCTTCTGTGGCTGAAATTAAGATTTAAAAATATTTTGCCTGTTTTCTTCTCTTTGGTTGTTTTTGGGTCTTTCTATCTTTCGGTCTTTTTTTTTTTTCCTGACAGGGGCTCACACAGCCCAGGTTGACCTCAAGCTCCCTTTGTAGGCCCCGTTAACCTTGACTTCTGATCCTTTTACCACTACGTGCACAGAACTGAGACTACAGAAGTACACCACCGCCCTTGGTTGTCTTAGTCCATCCTACTCCGTTTTCTCTTGGTACATTTCAATGCCATGGATGAATTTGTAAAGAAGAAAGATTTGTTTGGTTCGTGGAAGACTAAGACTTTCAACAGTGCCCAGCCATGTCCGAGAGGTCCTTCTTGCCACTTGAGGCTCTGCATAGAGTTCCGTGGCAGCCCAGGATTCATAGCGAGGCCGCACATCCTAGCTCATGTCTCTGTTCCCCATTTTATAAAGCCAGAGTCCCGTTGACTTTGCATCTCACCTTTATGGCCTCGTTTAATCTATCAGAATCTCATCATCAAATACCACAGTTAAATAATTTTCTTTCTCTCCTCTCCTTTCCCTTGTCCTCTTCCTCCCCTTCTTTCCCACTTCCAATCTATGTGTGTATGTTATGTGCATGTGTATGCATGGGGGTGGGATGGCTGCCCTTGCTCACGAACGCCCATATAGAAGCCAAAGGTCCAGTTAGTATCTGTCTCCTGTTCACCTTACTTTGTGAGAAAAAGTCTCTCTGAATCCAAAGTTTGCTACTTTGCCTAGTCTCACTGGCCAGCAAATCTAGAATCTGCCTGTTTCTTCTCCGTACCACCAATATGGTTTCAAATGTAAAATACCAAGCCTATCTTTTGTGTGGGTGAGGGATATCCAAGGTCAGGTACTCTTGCTTGCAGAGCAGGAACTTTACCTCCTGAGCTGACTCCCCAGCCCTTCCCTTTCTTAATACTTTACAATGGGGATTAAATTTCAACAGGAGTTTTGGTGAAGACATTCACACCAACGCATTTGTATTTTGATATTCGAGAGGGTGTACCAACAAGCAAAGCTGTCACTGTAATGACTATCTGATGTTTTGTGTGTTTATGGGAGAGGTTTGGAATTACCTCAAAGTTAAAAAAGATGCATGGCCAAGAGTGGGAGAACTCACCAGCTGCAACACTCAGATCATCAGACCCTGCACCTTGCCTGGGCAACAGGGTAGAGTGGGCCCTGTTTGCACAGGTTTCAGGTAAGCCAATCCTGAAGGCATGAGAGCAGACCTGACTCTTGCTCCTTGCTGGCTTCAGCATTGGATGGGCCAACCACAGCAGGGTAGGAGAGCTTACCTAGGTGGTGTGGGTGCAGGAGGGCTTTGAATTGACCCACCCCAGCATCTAGTTCACCAGTGAACTGCTGGAGTACCTGTAGGGGCCCATCCTACAGACTCAAAACTACAAGCTCTCTATGACACAAGGTAACAACAGGAGGTCCTAGAAGAGTCTCAGTGAGGTTCCTGTATTGATAGTGTAACAGAAGCCAGAGGCCTCTGAAACAGAGGAATGACTCACTGCAAGGAACATTTACAAGCAAAGAAAAATGGACAAAAGGGTACACTGTGGGACATACTGTGACACACTACAGCTTTCCACAATGAGATCTTTCCCCTCTGCTGGGAGGGAGGTTGCAAGAGTGAAGGGCTGGTACGAGGGGAGGAGATGAAAGTAAGCTGGGGTGTGTGGTGTGAAATTCACAAAGAACCAATAAAAAGTTTTTTTTTTAAAAAAAGGATTTATGGCCTTGGTGATACTTTTTATGACACTTTTTATGATACTTTAACCAGCATCAGAGTTCTGGAAGACTGGATGAGAGGGGAAGAGGATACAGTCAGAGAAGTCAGTATATCCTGTGAGTGTGTCGCAGCTGTAGATGTCTTAATTTTTACAAAAACAAACAAACAAACAAACAAACTAAGCGAGGCTTAAAAACAAAACAGGGTAACTGAGCATTGACTAAGTCACAATTTTCATCACGCGGTGAGTGCAAGTCAGTCTCAAAGTTAATGAGCACATCCTTGCCTGAGCACTAGGTGGTGGTGTTTAGTTTGGGAATTCAAACTACCTCAGGGAATGGCTGGCTCCATTCAACAAATGTTTGTTCCTTAATGAGCAAACCATTAACAATCTCTGCCTTTGTGGAACTCTTTAGAAGGTTATAAGGTATGGTGACAAAGACTGTTGAAAAAAAAAAAGATACTTAGACTCTATTACGTTAGAAACTGCAATGAAAATTGACCAGGAAAATGGAATGGGAAGCCCTGGCAATTTTAAATAGGATTGGTAAAGTACCCTTCATTGAGAAGGTGACATCCGGCCAGAAATGTGAAATCACAAGAGTGAGCCAGGGGGGCATCTGGGAAAAGAACATTCCAGCAGGAGACTGAGCACAGGAGCCAAAGCTCTGAGGCTGGACTGGCTTGGCCTGACTCAGGAATAGCACACAGGTCAAAGAAGGCAGGCTGAGGAACAGGCAGGGAGAGGAAAAAGTCCTCACCATGGAAAATCCTGACACCTCTGTGACGACGGCAGCAGCGGATACCCTGACTTCAAAACAAACTCACTTCAGTAGAAGTTGTAACTTGAAATAAATGAGTGAAATAAATCAAATTGGGTAAATCGAAATTGTTTTAAATAAACTTGATAGTTTATGAGATATACTTATTTAAAGGAAAATTTTTATTTCAATGGCTTAGCCAAAAAGACAAAATGGGTGGCTTAAAAATAGAGGGCAATGGTTTGATCTGAAGATGGGTACATAGTACTTCCTCCCCCTTCCTGCACAATCCAATCCAGAGTCAATACATAGGCCCAGGTAAAGTAGGAGTCTTTGTGATACATAGCAGGATATTTGAGTCCAATTATGACGAGGAAGGTATTCCCACATACCCTTTTTAAGGACAGTGAAGACTGCTTTTGGGCTGAGAGATGACCTGGGGCAGCATATTAGTGCTAAGGTGGGACAAAAGAGGAATGTGCATGAGAAAGCCATGTTCAAGTCCATACAAGAAGAGAAGGGCTTTTGTGAGAGCAGGTACCTGATACAGAATGTCAAAACCCAAGGTGGAATGAGAATATCCACAAAAGAAAGTAGCCTGGCACCGGATGTCTGAGCCCTGTGCCTCAGCATAAGAGAGCTCCCACGGACCCGGTGGCTGTGAGTCCACATGGAGAACCGGCTTGTACCTGTCTGAGCACCTAGTGCTAACACAGCCTATTGGTGTTCAACTGAATGAAAGCAGGACTTTCATCCATCCAGCAGGGCTACCCAGGACAGGGGATCAGAACCCAAGTGAGGGAGGAAGGCATCTCACAGCCAAGGGGTTATATGCATAGAAAAGATGAATAAATGCACATTTTGATTAAATGCGTCAGGGATAATTGATGCCAGGATTCTTACTGTCAGTAAAGACAATAACAATGGTGGACAGGGAGAGAAGTTAGAACGAACCTGCGGTGCTGGATACAAACTAGAGAGTCCATGTAAACATATAGGTCCCAATAAGTATATAGAAATAAATATAGGTATCCCTCTGTATACATCTCACACATGGTATGGTTCCTGGGTCTTTCATTGAAAGTACCTGGGAACACAGACAATCTGTTAGTATGAACAGGTATACAGCCCAGATCTTGACTTCCAAATACCATTGCCCATTTTAGAACACCAGGATTCATTGTGAGAAACGACTGGTGCCTGAGACACCATTCTAAAAAATTTATATGGAATGAGCAGGAGAGCTGGTTCAACACTTACGAGCTCATACTGCTCTTGCAAAGGAGGACCATAGTTCAATTCCCAACACCCACGTTAGTTGGCTCATAACTGCTTACGACTCCAGCTCCAGGAGGATCTGATGCCTCGGGTCCCTTGGGCACTTGTACTCTTGTGCAAACACCCACCCACACAAGTTAAAAAGATGGCTCTGTGTTTAAGAGCACTTGGTGCTCTCAGAGGGCTTGGGTTCAGTTCTCAGTACCCACATGGTATCTTACAACCACTCTTAACTCCAGTTCCGAGAGATCCAACACCTTTTTCTGACCTTCAAAGGCACCAGGCACACCTGTGGTGAACATTATACACGCAAAACACTCACACACATGAAATTAATTTTTTAAAAGTTTGGCAGGAAATAGGATATTTAAAGGCTTAAAGCATCTCCCTCACCAGGCATGATGAGAGAGTTCACTCCTCTATTCTAGCAACCAAGAGGCTGAGGCAGGAGTGTTGGGGATTGGTTCTAATGCTTTGATTGAATTGGGAAAGTGCGTGTCCAAATACTGTTGGTTCTTGTCCCCCAATTGGTTTTTGATGGACCAATAAAGATGTCAGCAGCTCAGCCGGGCGGTGGTGGCGCACGCCTTTAATCCCAGCACTTGGGAGGCAGAGGCAGGTGGATTTCTGAGTTCGAGGCCAGCCTGGTCTACACAGTGAGTTCCAGGACAGCCAGGGCTATACAGAGAAACCCTGTCTCGAAAAACCAAAAAAAAAAAAAAAAAGATGTCAGCAGCTAATGGCTAGACAAAGGGAGATGGTGTGAGACCATTAGATTTATTTGTGCTAGAACGAGGGAGAAAGGAGGAGAGAATCTCCAGGTTTCTGTGGAAGACAGATCAGATTTAGAGCTGCAGAAGGAAAATCATCTCAAATGTAGGTGAGAAGAAATGCGGCCCCCAAAAGGGCTGCCCAGAAGTGTGTTGGGCAACAAAGACCAGGGAACAGGTCAGCAAAGATAGATCATAGATTTAGAGGGTGTTGAGTCAGTAGTACCGGAGGGAAATCTATGATAGCTGAATGAAGGATTTGCAACTGCCCAACCTTTGAGCTAGCCAAGTCATTCCAAAAATAAGCTAATGTGTGTGTGTCTTTCATTCTCGAATCCAGAGAGTTCTTGAGAGAATGGCTGGAAGTGCCCAACCCATTGGGAGCACAAAGTGGTGTAGCTAATCTCACCGCTACACAGGAGGATGACTAGGCTAAGGGCAGCCTGGGCTACATAGTGAGACTGCCTCAAAAATTAGCTCAGTGATGGAGCACTTGTCTACTAGTATAGAGCCCTGGGTTCAATCTCTAGTAGAAAAAATAAAGCATCTCCCCCACAAAACGCTCTATTATTAAAAAGATACATAGGAACTTTACAGTGAAGAAGCCTAGAGGGCACCATTTGTTTTCTTTTTTTAATTCTTTGAGAACTTAATACAGTCTATTTTAATCATATTCTTCCCATCTCCCAAATCCTCCAAGATCTAGCCCCTCCCCTTCCCTACCAACTTCAAGTCTAACTCCTTTTTTTAAAAGCCCATCAAGTCCCATCTGTACTGCCAATATACTCTTGAATGTGTGACCCTCTACTTGAGTGTGGTCACCCTGCCAAAGTGACCTTAAAGAAAACTGACTTTCCCTCTCCCAGCAGCTGTGGGAGGCTGCCAATAGCTCCTCAGCTAGGGGTGGATCTTCATGCCCTCCTCCCCTCTCCATCCTGGGATTTTGGCAGACACCATCTTAAACCCTCAGAGTTTAATGTCCCCACTAATAGAACAAATCAGGATTATATGCTACCTGAGGAGATATGAAAAGAACATATTATTGCTTCTGTGTTAGTCCTATCAAGTGTCCAACCTAAACCTAATCACAAGAAAACATCAGCTGAACTTAACAAAAGGGTACTCTAGAAGGTAACTAATTTCTCCTACATGCTAAAGATCAAGGAATTGTGAGGCTCTTGCTGATCAAATAAGCTTTCAATACACAACTGAAGGCAATGCCTCACTCTGACCAGATCTATGATTTGTGAATGGCGGTTAATGGAACCTGCATGGGATCTGGTAATTAATTACACGGCTGTGGTGTATCGGTGTTGATTTCCTGCCTTCGATGTTTGTGTTGTGGTAAGAGAGGAAAGTCTTTGCAGGAAAAAACCCTCAACTACTCAGAAGTGATGAAGTGTCATGGTAGCAACTGTTCTCGCGTGGTTGAGGAGGAAAAAAGAGTTTTTTTTAAAACTTTTCCTTAAGTGCTTAATTGCTTCAAAAATTAATTGGAAAACATGCATAGCTATGATCATGAATAGACCGATGAACATTTTTTAAAGATTTATTTATTTATTTATTTACTTAATGTATATGAGCATCCTGTTGCTGATACACCAGAAGAGGGCACTGGATTCTCTGGACCTGGAGTTACTACAGTTGACTGTTAGCCACTACAACAACCACTACTTCCCTGTAAAAGTGCCCAGTGCTCTTAACCTCTATGTCATGTCTCCAGCCCCTCAAACAGAATCTGTTTTGAATGGAGAGCTATACGCCATTCAAAATTCAGGTAGTGGACAGGTGAGACAGGTCTGGGAGTAAAGGTGCCACCTGCCATGCCTGATAACCCAAGTTGCATCCTGGGAGCCAAGAGTGAATGAAAAGAACTGTATCCCAGGAGCTGTTCTCTGATCTGACATCCACACACATGCTGTGGCACACATGCAAGCACATATCTAGAATATAATTTTCAGGTAATAATTCCTCCTTTATCTAAATTCCCTTATTAATAATGCCATCACCCACCTGGCTTCCTAAGAGAGAAATATGGGAATCACATTAACTTACTTCTTCTCACCCCTTCATACACAATACACTCATCACACGTGTGCACACACAAACACATGCACACATATGCACATACAGAAGCATAGGTACACGGGCACTCACACACAGGAACACATGCACAGTCACAATCGATCACACACACACATATACACACACACTCTCTATCCCTGCTTGAGCTTAGGTTTTGCTGCTTGTTTCTGATGTTTTCAGAAAACATCTCTGCCTCGAACAAACAAACAAACTTCTGAAAAAAACTTCTAAACATCATCAGTAACAGTAACGAATACTACCAAATTTTTCCCATGTGCCAACTACCGTACCAAGGGTTTTACAGAGACTTTTTTTGCATTTAATTTTTATTTAAGTACACAATTATCTTCTCTTTGTAGAAGAAACTGGGGCACACATGGGAAGTTACATATGCCAAATCACAACACTGAAACTAGGTGGAGCTGAAGCTTGGAGCTGTAATCTAACATCAAGGTTGGGCTCTTTTTAAAAAAAAAAAAGAAAGAAAATTATTTTTATATATACAGCATTCTGCCTGTATGTTTACCTGCAGCCCAGAAGAGAGCATCAGATCTCATTACGGATGGTTGTGAGACACCATGTGGTTGCTGGGAATTGAACTCAGGACCTCTGGAAGAGCAACCAGTGCTCTTAACTTCTGAGCTATCTATCCCGTCCAGGGTTGGGCTCTGGCCCTACCTTCAATCCTGTTCAATTTTACCCCAGTATACTGGATTCTTTTCTATTCCTATACCCTCTTGTGTATATGTCTTTATTTCCTTATTTCATTCATATATATATATATATATATATAGTTGCTGGTATTCTTGGAAGACTAAGAGAACTATTATATTTACAAAATCGGAGAGACCAATCCACATTAGGGTCTCTACTCAGAGGAAATAAGCCTATATGTGTGTCACTCTAATCCAGTGATTGCCAGCACTTTGCAACGTTTGCCTCAATTATTTCTTCCTTGGTTTTCTTTCTGTCTTCCTGAAATATCCTGTTACTGTTGATGCTGTTTCTGTTGTTGCTGCTGTTGCTGTTGTTTTCAAACAAAGTCTCTTGATGTACTCCTGACTGTCCTAGAACTTGCTGTGTAGACCAGGCTGGCCTGGAACTCCCAGAGATCCTCCAGCCTTTGCCTCCCAAGTTCTAGGATTAAAGACATTAAAGAATCCAGTATACTGGGGTAAAACTGAACAGGATTGAAGGTGGGTCCAGAGCCCAACCCTGGGCTGGAGAGATGGCTCAGAGGTTAAAAGCACTGGCCTTCCTGAAGTATCTTAAAGCAAAACCCAAACGCTCTACAATGCTACCCATAAAGCCTTACTAGGATATATTTTAAAAGAGTGTGTGTGTGTATTACACATATATGTGCTGTGTTTGTGCAGGTGTGCTTGTGTGACAGGTATTTTATCCTTTTGAGCCATCTCCCCACCCCTAAAAGAGCTTTTAAATATGTAACAATAAACATTTTATTATACCTAATGAAATCAGTATGAATTACTGTCCTCTTAATCATGACTTCCTTTTGAGACAAGATTTTTCTATATAACCCTGGCTTCCCTCAATTTTTTGATCTCTCTGCCTCCTCCTACCAAATGGCTGGAATTGCAGGCATGTACCATCATACCTGACTTAATCGTGAGTTTCTTGAAGATAGACATAATTTTGTCTTTAAATTCTGAGTTTAAAGACAAAAGCCCTAACACATGCTTGAGTTTAATAAATATTTGTGATTCAGAGGTTTGCTTTTAAGTCATTTAGAGTTACATAACATTTATCTCACAGAGACAATGCAGAAGTAACTACCAAGTTGGATTAACTGACAACCCCTACTTAATCTACTCTGATTAGATTAAGTAACATCAAAGTTTAGGCCTGAGCCCCTTGGAGCCAAAAATCCTAAACTGTTTTATCTTTAAATATTGAGTCTTAGGAAACCTGAGTCTAATTTAGTTGAGTTCCAAGATTTCTGTCCTCCCTGTCAGTTAAGGTAGGATATAGCAAGATCTGCATCAGTCATTGGTAAAGATTTCACAGAAGGAAATATGGAAGCATCCACCAAAAAAGTAATCTCTTCTTCAAAGACGTTTCCACGAAAGCTGTCCTGAAGGTGTGTTAAGATGTGTATACAACCTATATGTCTATTATCAAATGTACAAATGTACATACAATTCAGTAAGTACAGATTCACCTATTCAGTATGGTACCCAATGGCTACTGAAAAAACACGCAGAGCCGTATAGCCTTAAATGGGGGTGGAAGCAGCCACAGCACAGAAAAGCCCGTGTACAAAGTCAATGTGGATGAAAACACACAGATATGGGAACATTTTCCTATTTAAATTAGGACATTTAAAAAGACAGGGACTGGAGATTACAAGTAGCAGAATACTTGTGTAGCATTAGTGGCCGGAGTGAGGTGAAAATCAAGTGAAGAAAATGGTCCTATCTTACTCTCTGCACCATAGTGTAAAATGGATCTTTTTTTTTTTTTTTGGTTTTTCAAGACAGGGTTTCTCTGTGTAGCCCTGGCTGTCCTGGAACTCACTCTGTAGACCAGGCTGGCCTCGAACTCAGAAATCCTCCTGCCTCTGCCTCCCAAGTGCTGGGATTAAAGGCGTGCACCACCACCGCCCGGCAAAATGGATCTTTTTAAAAGTAAAGTCTGTGTGTGGTTTGGATTATTTATGTATGGATTGTTTTTTAAAATCAAATCCGTGTGACTTGGATTATTTTATTTATGGTCAAGTTTCTATAATCCAAGAGAAGAAAGAAGGGAGAGAGAGAGAGAGAGAGAGAGAGAGAGAGAGAGAGAGAGAGAGAGAGAGAGGAAAACTATCCATGCAGGCAAATTCTAGAACCTGGAAGGCAAGTGAATTGCTACAAAAAAGAAGTCAGTCTCCACAGTGACTTCCAGGCCCCAGGACTGGGTTATATAATAAGACCATGTCAAAGAAAAAAAAATTATCAAACTTTAATTTTGAATTTTGAGAAAAGTAAAGGCTGGGCAGGCTAGATGAAGCAAGGGAAGGCCTGCCAGACCTGATGACTTGGCTTGGGTCCCCGGGATCTGCATAGTCAAGGTGAGAACTGACTCCTGCAGATTACCCTATCACCACCCTCAGTGTGGGCAGGCAAGCATGTACACACACAATAAGTAAATATTAGTGTAGAAGAAGAAACCCAAAGGCTAAGATACTGAATATCTTTTTGTTTGACAGGCCCCATGCTGATTATATGGAGAAATAAAACTTGCAAGAAACAGGCCCCAATTTCCTGAAGATGGTAATCATTAAAAAAGATACATTGCATCTTTAGTACCAAAAATGGCAGACCAGGGCCCTGGCAATGACAAGAAGCCAAAGTCAGGAACTGCTCAACAGATTCTGTAGATGAAGACCCCATTTCATGTCTTATTAAGTCCTGGTTTCAGAGCGCTATAAGACCGCATCGTTGTTGTGTGTGTATGTGCTATGGTGAGGGTGTGGAGATCTGGGGAACTTTTCTTCCTTACTGAGATTCCAGAGGACAAACAGGCTTCCAGGCTGGAGCGGTTAGCACCTTTACTCGCTGAGTCCCCTCACTAGCCCCATAAAGCCCTTTAATGCTTGAGCTGCCCTGGGTTAATGCATAAATCTCAGAGGTTGGTAAACAGGAAACAGAGACTGTCGTACTGCTAGAGCAGTTGTAAAAGTGCTCACCCACAGTATTTAACTGGCCTGTCGACTTTACAAATGTTACCCTCTTGCTGGTCCCACGGTCTAACCATCTGTCTCTTTGTTCACGAAGTCAGCTAAAATTTACTGAATGTATACTTCACATTGTTCTAGGAGACACTAACCATAAAAACTAAACTTTTAGACTGAAGAGATGGCTCATAACCATCCTAAATGAGATCTGATGCCCTCATCTGGGGTGTCTGAAGACAGCTACAGTTCTCGGCACCCATACACCAGTTCACAATTGCCTGTAACTCCAAGTTCCAAGCTCCCTTCTCTCTTTAAACACTACTCTCGACAACCACCTTCTCTATAGTGCAGACAGAGAGACAGAATAGAAACAGCTCTAGCTTCTGATGGCTGGCCTTAAATTGTACACGCATTGCTTCTGCTCATGATCACAAGCGAAAAGTCCCAGGACCACGTGAATGTGTAGTGTGGTCTAGGAGCTGTCATTTTTAACCCTTGAAGCTCCTGTTGCGACTGAGGATATAAATGGATGTGGGGATAAGTAGTGGTTCCGGTATGGGGTGCAAATCTCATTGTTTCTGCTGGATATTTCTGATGGTGGCTGGCCTCAGGCATTTGGTAATCTTTAATTATAAGTTAATAATTTCTTGATTTTTAATTCCTTGTGTGTGTGTGTGTGTGTGTGTGTGTGTGTGTGTGTGTGTGTGGTGGGTGAAGGGAGGTTTTGAGACAGGGTTTCTCTATGTAGCCTTGGCTGTCCTGGAACTCACTCTGTAGACCAGGCTGGTCTTGAACTCAGAGATCTGCCTCCCATGTGCTGGGATTAAAAGTATGTGCCAATACCACCCAGCCCTAAAACTCTTATAAAGCTAAATTTAAAGTCACTTTCCTCTGGAAATGGCTTGATCTGTTTTTGACAGGGTTGATCGTCCTGGCCTAAAGCAGTTGTCTTTCGTTCAACTCCCTTTCCTACTGCTGGACAAAGGGTTCTTACTTTAGCGATATTTACTCTTTGGAGGTGACCCCACGATCACCATCAGTGCTCCCAGTTCGGATCTCAGTGCTCTGTGGTTGGAATTGGAATTTGGTTTTATTTAATGAACAAAATGAAGTGTCCTTACTTTTTGAGATCTTGCCAATGCACTTAAGGTGTGTTTTACTCAGAATCTAGTTGTTTCTCAGAAAAGGGGATCTTTCAAGGACTGTGGCCCAGCTGCTAATAAATCAGACACATTCCATTCACTTTAAGTTTGGGTTTCAAGCTTGCCGAAGACACCAGTTAACTCTCTTATTAAGGAATGTAATGGACACTTCTCTGTCTTCATTTTAACCCCTTACCAACATTGACACAGTCAAACAGCCAGGGATTGAAAAGAACAGACCAGAAAAACCTAAAGTAAGGAGAGATGGGCGAAAAACAATGCATAGAAATGATCTGCTTTGGCTGTGCGTGCAGTGAATGGAAACTGGAGAGGGCACGAGGCCTGCTCTAGGGGAAAGATCAAGATTCAAAGAGGAAGTGGGGGAGGGGCGGAAGCTACTGACTGAACCAGTGACAACAGAGCAGACGCTAGAAGGGGGAAGTGATCAGCGAGATTACGCGGGGGCAACAAGCATTTCAGATGGCAACAAAAACCCTTGTGGAGGTCTAAAGCCAGGGCTGTACGCGGAGCATTCATGAAGAGGAGGACTCGCCTGCTGTGGCTATAAAGTGATGAGAGAAGACACTAGGAGATGAGGTCCTTAGGGAAGGAAAGCCTCAAGGCTACTGTAGAGATGGGACACCTACTGAGATGGAAAAGCGGAGTAGCAATATGAAGTTGCTGACGCGTCTTCAACGAGTCTTGTCGGAGAGAAACCCAAAAGGAATCCAGAACGGAAGCAGACACTGCTAGGGGTGCCATTGCTCGCATCCTTTCCTTGGCTGTTCTCTCTCTTGTCTCTATTCTTCCTTAAAAGTCTCTTCAGACATTTGTCGTTTCTTTATGTAGAGTTGCTTTGATTCAGTAACACCATCTTTGATGAGGCTCAGATATGCTTTTAATTCCAGCACTTGGAAAGCAGAGGCAGGCAGATCTCTGTGAGTCTGAGACCTGGCTGGTCTACATAGTGACTTACAAGAGAGCCAGGGCTACATAGAGAGACGCTGTGACAGTAGTAGTAGTATAGTAGTAGTAGTAGAAGAAGAAGAAGAAGAGGAGGAGGAGGAGGAGGAGGAGGAGGAGGAGGAGGAGGAGGAGGAAGAGGAAGAGGAAGAAGAAGAAGAAGAAGAAGGTGATGATGGTGATGATACATTCAGTTTGCCAGCTTCTTGGCTTCATTTGTTTCCACGTCTTTCTAGTTCTTATTCCTTATCTAGCACAACTTCTCCCCCTACCACCAGACGATGGGCAGCCTAGTCTCAATCTGAGTCCTTTCTTGTGTCTAGCTCAAGTTTCTGGGTGATCACAGATGAATCTATTGCTTTTTGAGACAGCACTATTTCTGGTAATTACAAGCCTTGAGCTTCTGCCCTGAGCTCACAGGTTGGTCTGTATCCAATAACTACCAATAACTACTTTGTATCCAAACTGGAGCTCTTTGCTGCTTCCTAATTCCCTCTTCCCCAGCCTATTCCTCCACCTCCAGTAATTGATGCTTTAAAAAATTAGAAAAACAAAACAAAACAAAAAACAGGCTTAAAAAAGGATATTAAAAGCAACAAGAGAGAAAAGTTGAGTCACTTATATAGTCAAGCCCATCTGAGTAAAACTCGGTTATTATTTGACAGAACCCTTTCTTTTTCTTTTTCTTTGTTGCTGCTGTTGCTGTTTTGTCTTTTTGGGAGTTTTTTTGGGGGGGTTATTGTTTTTTGTTTTTAACAGAGTTTCTCTGTGTATAACCCTGGCTGTCCTAGAACTCAATCTATAAACCTTGCTGACCTGGAACTCACAAAGATCCACCTGAATCTGCCTCCTGAGTGCTGGGATTAAAGGCATGCCCAACACCCACCTTGACAGAAACTCTGAAACCTGACAAGGTGTATTTTAAATTCTGAAAGACAACAACTATCAACTCAGCAAAAACTATATGCTAAAATTTAAGAAGAAATAAAAAAAAATCCCATGATAAAAACAAATTTATTTTAAAAATGAATTTGTGACCACTAAGCCATCTTCACAGAGGACACTAGAAGGAATGCTTTGGTCAGAAGACAAGGATGGATACATTAAAGATATCTCAGAGAATAAATAATTCCAGGACAGTTTATCAAAGGAGGCCTAATAAAACACCACACATAGACAAAGTGACTGAAATCATCACACATCGTTAGCCAACAACTCTACTAGTATCGCAATTCTCCAATAAAGAGATGTGGACTAGCAGGTTGGATCATAAGACAGGATCCATCTTTTGGCTACCTCTAAGAAAGACATCTCATCATCAAATATAGGCACAACCTTAGAATAAAAGGAATTCCAAAAGAAAGGAACCAAGACACAAGGAACTGTAGCTGTTCTAATATCCAACAAAATAAATAGATTCCAAGCCAAAACTAATCAGAAGAGACAAAGGGGGTCATTTTATACTCTTAAAGAATTGTTTACTCGAAGGATATTATGATTCTAAATGTATACACACTAAACAAAGATGTACCCAATTTTATAAAAGAAATACCATTAGATCTAAAATCATAGATTAATCCCAACACAGTGATATTAGGTGAGTTCAACACACCACTCTCAGCAATAAACAGGTGATCTGAACAATACTAAACAAAGAAACATTGGAGTTAAATCAATGTGACTTAGTAAGCAACTACAGAACATTCTTTCGTAAATCACAACATCATAAATCAAATGGACCTGACAAGCATTTGCAGAGGATGCTCCACTCACTAAAGGACATACATTCATCTCACTAGCCCAAGGAACTTTCTCCAAAATTGACCATATATTAGGACATAAACCAACTCTCAAAAAACACAAGAAACTAAAGTAACATTGTGCATCTGTGCTGGCCAGTTTCACATCAACTTGACACAACCCAGAGTCAATTGAGAAGAGGGAGCCTCAACTGAGAAAATGTCCCCACCAGGTTGGCCTATAGACAAGCCTACGAGTGTATTTTCTTGATTGGTGATTGATATGGGAGAGCCCGGCTTATTATGGGCTTACTATGAGCGGTGCCACATCTCGGCAGGGAGTCTTTGGTGCTGTAAAAATGTAGGTTGAGAAAGCCATCCAGAACAAACCAGTAAGCAGCACTCTTCCACGGGCATCTGGATTAATTCCAACCTCCAGATTCCCTCCCTGAGATTCCTGCCATGACTTCACTGGATGATAGATTACAAGCTATAAGGAAAAATAATCCTTTTCCTCTCCAAGTCGTTTTTGGTTGTGGTGTCTTATCACAATAGAAGCCCTAACCAAGACAGCATTCTATCTGATCTAACAGAATAAGCTAGATATCAACAGCAACAGAAAATACTCAAACAATACACTACTGAGGGATAGATAATAGTGTCAAGGAAGAAATCAGGAAAGAAATTTTAAAATTTGTAGAACTGAATGAAAACAACCCCACAGCATACTGAAGTGTTTGGGACACAATGAAGGAAGTCCTAAGAAAGAGAGTTTATAGCTCTGAACGTCTACACCAAAAAAACTGAGAGGTCTCAAGTTAATAATTTAATGATACACCTGAATTTCTTGTAATAGAAGAATTGGAGGGAAAGGAATAGAAAAATAGATTGAATTAAAAAAATTCCAGTGTGAATATTAAACAAACTATTTTTAACCTTTCATTTATTTTGCATCTTGAGACAATATTTTGCTCTGTAGCCTGGCTTCTGGACTCATGATCACAATCCCCCTGCCTCTGTGCTGGAAGCATTATCATGTGAAAGAACCCCAAGCCAGAAACATTCCTTTTTATTATTTTTATTATTATTACTTATTCACTTTGCTTCCCACTCACTGCACCGCTCCAGGTCACCCCTTCCCATAATCCTTTCGCGCTCCCCCTCTCCCTCTCCTCTGAGCAGGCAGGGCTCCCCATGGGTATCCCCCCCACCCCCCACATCAAGTCTCTACAGGGCTAGGTGCATCCTCTCCCACTGAGGACAGAAAAGGCAGCCCAGCTAGAAGAACATATCCCACAGACAGGCAACAGCTTTGGGATAGCCCTGCTCCAGTTGTTCGGGACCCACATGAAGGACAAGCTGCACATCTGCTACATATGTGTGGGAGGCCTAGGTCCAGCCCTTGTTTCAGTCTCTGAGAGCCCCAAGGGTTCAGGAGAGTTGACTCTGTTGGTCTTCCTGTGGAGTTCCTATCCCCTTTGGGGTCCGCAATCCTTCCTCCTGTTCTATAACAGTTCCAAAGCTCCACCGACTGACTGGCTGTGGGTGTCTGTATTTGTCTGAGTCAGCAGTTGGGTGGAGCCTCTCAGAGAACAGCCATCCTGTCTGCAACAGAGTATCATTACTCTTGTCAGGGATTGGTGCTTGCCCATGAGATGGGCCTCAAGTTGGACCAGTTATCAGTTGCAGATTCCCTCAGTATCTGCTCCATCCCCCTTCCCTGCATTTCTTGTAGATAGAATAAATTTTGGGTCAAAAGTTTTGCGGGTGGGTTGGTGTCCCTATCATTCCACTGGGGTTCTACACTACACTCCACAGATCCAAAGAAGCTAAACAAGAAGGAAGGCACAAGCAAGGATACTTGACTCTCACTTACAGGAAGGAATAAAATACTCATGTGAGACAGATGGAAGGAGGGGACTGGGAGGGAGAGGGGATGAGGAGGGGAATAGGGTGGGGGGAGGTTCAGGTCAGGGAGGGACAGGAGAGATGGCCATAAGAATAAATAGAAATCTGCAACTGATGGGGGTGGGGAGGTGGGGGCATCTCCAGGAAGAGGCAGAGACCTGGGATAAGGGGGGCATCCAAGAATCAATGCCATTAGCTGTGACTCACAGCATTGGGGATACGGAACCTGAAGAGGTCACCTCCTGTAGCCAGGCAGGAATGCCAGGAGCACTCTTAATGCCCCCTTTCCCCACTTTCACATCCAACCAATGAGCCATTTCTTCCTAAATTCTATGTTTAGCTAAGCATGGTTGTTCTCACTTGTGGTGGCTAGTGTACTAGTGAGGCTGAGGAGGAGTTTGCCTTAAGTTTGTAGACATCCTGGGTTACATAGTAAGTTCAAGATCAGCCTGGGCTACATAGCAGGACCCTATCTATAAAGAGATTGTGGGTCCCACTAGAGAGATGGCTCAGCAGTGAAAAACACTTACTGTCTTTGCAGAGGATCTAGGTTAAATTCCCAGTACTTATATGGCAGCCCACAACTACCTGTAAACCCAATTCTAGGGGATCCAATGCCCTCTTACGACCTCCACAGGCATCACACACACACAGGCATCACAGACACACAGGCATCACACACACATAGTGCACATACATTCAGGAACACACGCATACATATCAATAAATAAATCTATTTCTTAGATTGTTTAACAAAAAGGTAAAAAGATTGTACATGCGAAATTTCCCACAAATGTCAGTGGTTTTAACTGGTTGTTTGTTTTTCCTGCTTAGAAAATATCAGGCCAAGGCTGGGCGTGGTGATTCACACCTTTAATCTCAGTACCAGAGAGGCAGAGGCCTGTGGATCTTTGAGGCCAGCCTAGTCTACAAAGGGAGTTCCAGGACAGTCAGGGCTGTTACACAGAGAAACCTTGTCTCAAAAACAAAAACAAGGAAATAAACAAAAGGAAAAACAAAAATGAGAGAGAGAGAGAGAGAGAGAGAGAGAGAGAGAGAGAGAGAATGAATATCAGGTCAGTTGGCATTAACTGAGCTTTGCAAGACTCAGCTGACTTAACTATAGCCTGTAAAATGGGTTAGAGTCTGATTGACTTGTCCATTCTAAGGCTTAGGCTGAAGGCTGAAGGGTAGGAGCTACCACAGGGATGATGTCACGGCAGATGATGTCACCAGAAAGCAAGGCAAACCAATCATGCTAATGCATTTTAGCTTTTGCTCACATTATTTCCTCTGGCCAAAGCAAGTCACACAGACAAGTCCCAATTCCAGTGTTCAGCAGGCAGAGAGAAACAGATTTGTCAGTTCAAGGCCAGCCTAGTCTATAGAGTTAGTTCCATAACTCTATAATGAGACTTTATCTCAAAAAAAAAGGGTATTTAACTATGTCCTTTGAAATATCTGTTACAGAAATAAATTATTCTCTGTCGCATATGAACCTCATGTAAGCATGTATCTCTCTCATTTAAAAGAAAGGATGAAAGAAAGGAATTAGCCCATTAATTATTTCAAATACATGGTGCACCTGTTCCTATGAATTAATCCAAGGCACTTGGAAGACAATTACACTCTGTGTTAATAACATTGCCAGCGTGCTGCACTCCAAAGAGTACTGTGTTTCCATTGACGACATTCACCATTACATATGCATATGGAAAACAGACATTTTCATCAGAATTACTGTAATAGCATTAAGAGATTATTATTTTTCCCAGTTTCCTTGGAAGAACATTCACTAAATCAGATTATTTGTTACCTGACTGCTCCTCTATCCGCCCCGTACATTTAGGTAACTAGAATCCTCGAAAACACAAACTTCAGAATAAAAGCACGATTTTATACATTAATGATCTCAAATAAAAGAGGAGTGCTATGTTAGTGCATCACTTCTTCCAAGAAAGTTAAGTCTGCGTTCTGCTTAGGAGAGATAACACTTTTTGTCCCTGTAGGTGGCCCCCTGGTGTAGCCATTAGTTGCTAATTACTTGCAAACAAATAAACAATTAACTCCTTAAGCCGCTGGCTGGGCAACTGTTCATTGACTTGCTAAAACTTTCTAAAACAGGATTTTAATTAGTGACGTTGGAAACCCAGCCCCCTAGTCAGCAAAGCTACAAGGTGAACTGCGGGGAAGATCCCAGCTCTGCACACGTGGGGCAGGAGCCCTCCAGCTCTGGACGACCCAGAAGAGGATGTCTCCCAGCCTTCAGGAAGGTGCTCAGCTCCGGGAAAGCAAACCCTCACCCTGCTCCTTCTCAATTGAGAGTATTTTAGGACTGGACCAGAAAAAAGATTGTGCAACATCAATAAGACCCCACAGACCCTGGACAGACACCTGCGGCGACTCAGGTATGCTGCAACTTAACTTCTAAATTCATCTGCCTTTTTAGTTTGTTCTTTATTTCACATAGTATAGGGTTAGAAATCGCGTTCTCACATTCTGTTCTGTAAATATAAAAGACCTCCAACAGGGTCATAAGGGAATAGAATGCCTGCCGTAGGTGATTCACTCCCAGAGAGAAACTAGCATTTGTTTCAGAAGACCCTCTGTGTACTTGTGTCACGTCAGGCATTCTAAATCTCTCTTCTCTGAAAACTGAATGGTAGAGTCCAAAATGTCTATCACCAAAGCAGCACCTCTCTCTCTCTCTCTCTCTCTCTCCCTCTCTCTCTCTCTCTCTCTCTGTTTCCCTCCCTCCCTCTCTTTCTTCTTATTTGTGTGTGTGTGTGTGTGTGTGTGTGTGTGTAGGGGGGAGTTAATGGGGGAGGCAATTCTTTTGTGAAACCCTGAAGAATTCCCTAGGAAAATTCAAAGCGAGTTACTGAAATGACTTTTTCCCTGAACTTTGTGGAACACAGACAGTCTAAGACGGACCTTAATCTTCTGATTTTAGAGAAAGATGGCACCCCATGTCTACATGGCCCAGATCTTCCCAGTGAGACTTCATTTCCTTGTCCAGTGGATCACCCAAAGTCAGAAGAAAGGGCTCCGAAATATGAAAATTATTTTTCAGCCTCAGAAACACGCTCTTCAAAAAGAGAACTAAGTTGGTACCGAGGACGAAGGCCAAGAACCGCTTTTACCCAAAATCAGGTGGGATGATTTCTCAGCCAATAGAGACAACACAAAGATTGTGACCAATGCCCTGGTGGACAGAAGCAGTCACTCTGGGGTCCCAGTGTAATTAAAGTGGCATTAATGAAAGAGTGGACTTACAGTTTAATAATCTCTGGGTAACTATTTTTTTAATGCATTTAGATTAAATGCCCAAATTTAAGTGCATCTTTCATCTGTACAAATGAAAGCCCAATTTTGGTGAAATGTGATGGGGTCACTTTAAAGAATTCCTTCTTGTTCTAGGTCGAAATGTTGGAAAATGTCTTCAGAGTGAACTGCTATCCTGGCATTGACATCAGAGAGGACCTAGCCCAAAAGCTGAATTTAGAGGAAGACAGGATTCAGGTAGGGTTCAAACACAGTTGTTACCTGTGATGATAACACAGCAATGTGTCTGAGAACTGTTTTGTTTTCCCTTGATTCTAGATTTGGTTCCAAAATCGTCGAGCAAAGCTGAAAAGGTCCCGAAGAGAATCACAGTTTCTAATGGCAAAAAACCCTTCAATCCAGATCTTCTGAAATAGGTAGAAAATTACACATGTGGGCCTCTCTTCCAGTCGTAGAACACAAGAAATCAATGGGAATTCCAAGTACTTAAAATGTTAGTTTCTCTCCTACACCTAATCTGTATTGTCATTCTTTCTGGAACTATTGCAAATAATTATGATTCTAGCATAGTCCATATTATATCTGGACACTTTTAGTTATAATGAAAACCCCTTTCCTGTATATTTTTAATAAAATTTTTCAGAAATGACAGGTATATTAATATATTTTATTCTTTGAAATTTTCACAGATGTATACAATCTATTTTAATCATATTTATCCCTTCTTCCACTGACACTTCCCAGATTCACCCCATTCTCTCTCCCAACCTCAACAATAACTATTTTCAAGTGAGTAAAGTTAATCTAATAAGTTACTATGTGTATTAAAATCACTAAGCTCAGAACTAAGTGATTTCACAGGCTGGCTACAACTTACAAAGTATTTCAAAATAATAATAATAATAATAATAATAATAGGTTTAATTTATTTCAATTAGTTTCTTTCAGGTACCTTTTGAAATGCAATTATACACACCTATATTATGCAATGAGTTATTTGTGAATCTTATGTTGATTTCTGGCCATGTGCTCAAACTAACCTACAGCACACCAATTTCAAGTTGTTTTTTCTTTTCAAGTCATTACGGCAAAGTACAGACATAAGACCATCAGCTCTCATATCCCCACCATTGCATTGTACTTCCAAAAAGAATTGATCTGCAGTGCTGGTGTCATGGTTTAGAAGGCAAAGGGCTGCTAAGCCCACTGACCCAGGTTCCATCAATCCCCCAGATCCCACACGGCCGAAAGAGAGAATCAACACTGAAAAATCATCCTCTGATCTCCACATGTGCATCATGAACATGCACACATGCTCACACGCATGCACGCTTATGCACACACGCATATGTGTGCACACACATGTATGCACACACACATGAATAAATAAGTCTATCTTTAACCTTTTTTTAAAATGAATAAATTTGCAGATAAATGCAATTTTTCAAAGAGCTTTCAAATTCATTGAATATGACCTTTTTGTTATTTTAAGTGATAGTGATCATCTAGTTTGTTTCTGTTTTCAGTTTAATGATTCCAGTCAACTATATACTTCAGCACCATGTTAATGTCTTTTTACATGTACTCATACACATATGTATATACATATTACATATGTAAATATATGTGCATGTATACAGATACATGCAAAACTTACATGTATATGTATATCTATACTTATCTATATTTATATAATATTTATATGTAAGTATTATATATGCTTACATAAACTTATTGTTAATATTAATGGTTATTATATATATAAGTATATGCATATATACACACACATATATATAAGTATATTTTATATATATAAGTATATGTATATATACACACATATATAAGTATATTATATATAAGTATATGTATATATACACACATATATAAGTATATTATATATAGGTATATGTAAGTATATTATATGTGTCTATAATATATATGTATAAGTTATATATAAGTATATATAAGTTATACATAATTTATATAGTATATAAGTATAAATATTATATATACCTTTATGTGTAAGTATATTATATGTTATATATAAATGTTATATATCTATATATGTAAAAACACACATATATATATGTATAGTTGTGTATATAACTATATACTTCAGTACCATACTACTGTGTTTTTGCATGTGCTCTGACATAGCCACTGGAAATATTATATAAATAAGGTACTTCCTATTAGACAAACCATTCCTGCCCTCTGAAGATGGAACAAAGGACTATGCAGCAGAAAGGGAGACCTCTCCTCTGAAAAACAAACCAGACAGCAGCAGAACCCCAAGTGTTCATTTTCTAGTTAATAAAAAAATCTAACCTGGTAGGTTTTGTTTGGTTTTGAAATGTAAGTTTGAATGCTTTAATTCTGTCCAATGGCTGCCAGATTTCAGTTTCCTCTGCCTGTATTGAATTGTGCCTTCTCTTCTCTATGTCTCCCAATCCTCTGCCCATCCTATTTCCCTGTGAATACCAGAGTGAAGGTTTTTATTGGATTACCAACTTTATTACCACTACACATTTTTTTCTGGGATATTTATTTTTATTTATTTATTTATTGGAAGACAGCTTGACTCAGAACTTTATGAAATAATTTACTGCCAGCACACTGGGGGCAGAGAGCTGTGTTTTTCAGGAATCAGTCGGCAATACACTCCTCATTCTTTTGCGCTTGCGTCAAGCCAGGGAAGGAGGAGAAAGAGATAGGTGAGCAGAGCTGTCTGTCACTAGGAAGGCCTGCAGGTGAAAGTGCTTCTGAGCAAGACTGGGTCACTCCAGCCATGGTAAGGGGTTACTGCCACAAGCAAATTGCTGGAGCAGTCCTTGTGAGGCAACCAGCCTACATTTCTCCACTAGCAGCTTTCTTTGGTCTCCTATAAAAATGTTGGGTTTGATGGTTAGAAAGTAACAGACCAGGTGAAGGCAGTGTGACATGGGATATGAATACGCTTTTCTTTTCTTTCTTTTTTTCTTATAAAAATTATTTATTTATTTTATGTATGTGAGTACACTACAGCTGTCTTCAGACACACCAGAAGAGGGCATCGGATCCCATGACAGATGGTTGTGAGCCACCATGTGGTCGTTGGGAATTTAACTCAGGACCTCTGGAAGAGCAGTCAGTGCTCTTAACCACTGAGCCATCTCTCCAGCCCAAGTTTTTCTTTTATTTAACAATATTGCTAAGGTAGAGGCCACCTCAAGTCTTATCCCTCGGAGACAACCACCATTAAATACTTTACAGATCTTAGATAGCAAAGAAGAGCTGGCTTTTTGTTGGTTGTGCTATTGTTTATTCGATTATGACCATAATTTGCAATATCTCATCGAATCAGAGTTACTGTTCTCTCTCCTTCATATCTGCTTAGTTTACAGAATTTCAAGTCTTGAACAAAACAAGAAACTACTCTTGAATATTCATACTTGAGCATTTTTGAAGTAGCGTTGTCCATACATTTTGACTTAAAACCCAAACTACAGTTTGTGATTAAACCAAACTCACAGAGAGGGCAAGGGGATCTGTAAAAAATTTCACAATCTAAAAGAAAATTAAATAGTCTCACAAACAATAAACAACAATTAACAATCTTTAAAAAGAAAGTATAAAAGCTGATGTGTCTGCAAAGTCTGATGATGCAAGAAGCAGATTTGGTATTGTCCTCCCCTCCGCATGTCCTGACACAACACTGTGTATAAGTGACTCCTGGACCTTAAGTCTCAGAAAGGCTTATAACTAAAATAAGTTATGTATAACTGATGGCACTACGTTTTTGTAGCTGAAATAACAACACAGTAGCACAATAATTACAAACGTATAATGATACAATTAGTTCTAGGCTCAGTAGAAGAGCACTCGCCTAGCATGTGTATGACCCTGAGTTCAATACTGGGCCCTACAGAAAAAAAGCTACATTGTGATTGAAATGAATAATATATAGATGTCAGAAAAAATTAAAATAGTTTGTAATGTTGAAAATACTGCTCGGTGATGGTGGTGCATGCATGCCTTTGATCCCAGCACTCAGGATGTAGAGGAAGAAGGATCTCTGTGAGTTCGAGGCCAGCCTGGTCTACAGAACATTCCAAGACAGGCAGTGTTATACACAGAAACCATTTATCAAAAGAAAGAAAGAAAGAAAGAAAGAAAGAAAGAAAGAAAGAAAGAAAGAAGAAAGACAAAAACAAAAGAAAAAAATGAAGAAAAAGAAAATAAATGTATATGTGATGTGTAACCATTTAATTAAATATTAGAAATAATATCTGTTTTATTATGACTCTAATGAGACAAATTCATATTATATGACAATATTCAAGAGGCAGGATAAAACACAAGATCACCACCTTATTTCCCTGAAGACCATTCTCAGAAATCTGAAAAGGTAATGAACGGCTGATCTTGTTACTAGAAATAGAATCAGTAACACTTTTGGAATTAAAATTGCTAAAATCTGTAAAGAATGTAATAACATTCAGGAGGAAACTGGAAGTTAACTTTGTGGGGGTGGGGACAAGCGAAATGCAAAGCTGGGGTAGAATTCTCTTTCCCTTGAGAGGCAGGCTCTAATCCACAGCTTATCTCTGTGGCTCGCAATTCCAGGCCTTTGTCTCCAGTAAAGCTTGGGACAAGGTGAACAGTAGTAGCAAATCAAGCTAATGCAGCCAGGCTAATACCTGCAGCGTCTCTATTATCTAACCTCCACCCAAATGAAGTTATTTGGTCTCCCGTAATGGCATTTGTCCCTCCTAAAGCCAGCCAGACAAAGCCCGTCGGGAAAGAGTTCTGGTGGGAACAATGGCTGTGTGTGCTGGTGGTCAGTGGCGGGGTTAATCAGTGTTAATAGCAGCTTTCTTCGCTTGCATCTTATCACACATCACACAAACGGTATAAACCTCCCACTACCAAACCCAGCGCACAGCACCAACCAGGAACTCTGAAACCGAGAGGGTGAGCTAGTCCATTTCCGAGATGTGAAATCCAACTCACAGGGATATTCAGTGACTTGCTGACTCTGTTCTCCCAATCCCAAACTAGACAAAACTTGACTTAGCCTAGTATTAATTTTCTGTCTCCTGTTGCACGCACACAGAGCAACTCTTGGAGTCACAGAAACACCCAAGCCCATGAGGGTCACCCCCTTTCCAGTTTTTTATTTTCTGGATCTCTCCCTTCAATGCTAATGAGCCTTGGCAGGCCGGCTGGTTTCAAGGAGATTTACTGAATGAGTCCCACAAACGAACCCCTCACAAAAGACTCTGCAAACTAAAAGTTTATTGCTATCTTCTGTCTGTTGTAAAATCCCTAACACCCAGGAACCAAACCAGTCTTTCTGCTCTTTAGTCTCCTAGGATGGCTGAGGGGACCATTTACTTTAACTGATCTTTACAACAAGGTAATTTCAGTAAATTAAATGACAATGCAGGTTATGTCCTGTTTGCCACATCATAAACTAACAAATAGGGACCAGGTGGGACTGGAGAAGGTAGCTCAGTTGGTAAAGTGCCTGCTGCAGTAAATGTAGGAGCCAATACAGAGGGGCCTATCTGTAAGCCCATTGCTAGTTGGGGTTTGGATAGGGGCTGAAACAGGAGATCCCTAAAGCTCACTGGTCTGCCGGCCAGCCTAGCTGAGTTGGTGACCTCCAGGTTTGGTGAGAAAACCTGTTTCAAAACTAAGGTGAAAGGGCGGGCAATTTGGCTCACTGGGTAGAGGTACCTACCACCAAACCAGATAACTTGAGTTTGATCCCTGGAGAAACACACGGTAGAAAGAGAGAGCTCGCTCACACAAGTTGTCCTCCACACAAACACCATGGCATGAACACACGGCCTGTACACATGTGCACTGGCGTGTGTGAACCCACATACACTCAGTAAAGAACAACTGAGAGATAGAATGATGGAGATCTCTTGCCTCCACACACCCATGTACATGCAGCACTACACACACACACACACACACACACACACACACACACACACGTGTACACTAAGCTAGCAGATAGTCATGGCTAAGAGCCTGGCTCCTTCTGCCAAACCTCAGCTGAGCCACAGATGCGGAAGCAAGTTTCAGCCTCTATTTTAGGAGTTCCAAAATCAGCACTGCAGTGGCTCTATTAATGGTGGAATCTCATATTGATGTGGACCAGGTTGTGTGTGGTAACCATACTTTTCCCTTTACTTCTGAATGCTTGCCTTTTGACTTCATGGCCATGCCAATTCCAAGAATTCAAATGCGAAACCTAATCCCAGTGTAATGACATTCGATGGTGGAGCCTTTGGGAAGTGGATAAACGGTGAGGGAAGCCTGATAAACAGAATCTGCACCCCCCCACACACACACACCCCTCCTCCAGCCTTCCCCCCATTCCCCAATCCTTCCTACAAGGACACAGACCAAAACCCAACCTTTTTTTTATTTTTAAAGATTTATTTATGTATTTATGTATGTATGTATGTATTTATTTATTATATGTAAGTACACTGTAGCTGTCTTCAGACACACCAGAAGAGGGTGTCAGATCTCATTACAGATGGTTGTGAGCCAACATGTGGTTGCTGGGATTTGAACTCAGGACCTTCAGAAGAGCAGTCAGTGCTCTTAACCGCTGAGCCATCTCTCCAGCCCCCCAAAACTCAACCTTAAAGAACAAACCAAATATACCTTTATAGAAGTAACTAGACGATGTCTAGCCAAATATCCTGACACCGTAAATGACGTAGTCAAGTTGACATGTGAAATTAGCTATCATAGTATATACTAAAAACTGCTATCTTGTATGCATGTAAATACTGGATTTGTGGTATATAAGTTCTATCTCAATTTTTTTTCAGCAGTTTTGGGGATTGCACACAGGGCTTCAAGAAGACTAGACAAACATTCTGCTGCTGAGCTACATCCTTAGCGCTCTGCTTTTATTATATTTTAACACAGTAAAAAAAGGCTTGGTATGCCAGGCTGCGGTGGTACTCGCCTTTAATCCCAGCACTCGGGAGGAAGAGGCAAGTCGATTTCTGAGTTCAAGGCCAATCTTCTCTGCAACCTGAGTTCCAGGACAACCAGAGCCACACAGAGAAGCTCTTGTCTCAAAAAACCAAACCAAACCAAAATAAGACAAAAGGCTTGGTATATAGGAGCATGGATTACAGAGAAGGTCTGGGCAGCGTCTGGATCGGCGGTGCCTCTGAGAGAGAAAAGGGTGGTAAGGAAGGCAGAGGTGCTCTTATAGACTGCAGCAGACAGAAAGGAACAAGGGCCAGACTATGAATGGGAGTGGTGTTGGTTTTCTTATTCTCATGCCTGTACTGTGGGGATGTTTTGGAGGTGACTAAGGCATAAGTTGACTTAATACTTTCGAATGAGTTAAGGAAAAGAAAAGCTTTTTATACTGTTGTGGTGGTTTGAATACGCTTGGCCCGTGGGAAGAGGCACTATTGAGATGTGTGGCCTTGCTGGAGAAGTGCATCACTGCGGGCATGGGGCCTGAGATACTATGCAAGCTCCTCTAGTGCAGAGAGAGTCTCTCTCCCGGCTGCCTTAGGATCAATATGTAGAACTCTCAGCTCTTCCAGCACCATGTCTGCCTGCACACTGCCATGCTTCCTGCCATGATGATAATGGACTGAAGCTCTGAAACTGTAAGCCAGCCGCAGTTAAGTGTTTGCCTTTATAAGAGTTGCCTTGGTCATGGTGTCTGTTCACAGCAATGGAAACCCAAACTAAGACAATTGTCCTTGCAACATTTATGCTTAACAGCTGCAAAATGAGTTTCATTAAGTCTCACATACACAGATTAAATGAGGAGTGTCTTGTAGTAAAGACTAAACAGCATGATGTCCATACTGTTTCCCAGCACAATATGACAGGTGTTTAGTGAATTTGTAAAGCAGTCAATGGGAATTGGAGCCAAGCATCCAAGAGAACCAAGGGTCAATCTCCAGTACTCCAAAAAAAAAAAAAACCCTCAAACAACAAAATTAGGTGGGGCAGAGGTAGTAAATGGTAGGAAAAGAGGTAGAAAATTATCAAATAGCACTAGACCATTGTGCACAAAGAAAACAAATCTTATGTTATAGCCGGGCGGTGGTGGCGCACGCCTTTAATCCCAGCACTTGGGAGGCAGAGGCAGGAGGATTTCTGAGTTCGAGGCCAGCCTGGTCTACAAAGTGAGTTCCAGGACAGCCAAGTCTACACAGAGAAACCCTGTCTCGAAAAACCAAAAAAAAAGAAAAGAAAAAAAAATCTTATGTTATATGTGTTAAGTCCATGACATCTTGCTCTGTCTTGTTTGTGAGAAATGTGAAGTCAGTTTTTGCTACTTTTCCTCTCATGGTTGCCCACAATTTGTTGTGCTTGTCACAATTGTTAGCTGAGGGCTATTAGGTCTACTTGCAACTTTTGTTGCAAATTCAATATAGTTTCAAAACAAAAAAACCTCTTCAACCAGAACGTTTTCAATCTTTCTGTTAAAGTACGCCTAAGTGAAATGAGAAAAGCAAACCAACACTTAAGTCCCAGGGCTCTAGCCACTCAGTCAGTGAAGGACTTGCTGCTTCTACCTGAGGACCTCTCTCTCTCTCTCTCTCTCTCTCTCTCTCTCTCTCTCTCTCTCTCTCTCTCTCACGCACACACACACACACACACACACACACACACACACACAAATCCACTCTCACTTCTATAATGTCAACATCAGGAGGAAGCCTGAGACAGGAAGCTCCCTGAAGCTCCTGGATAGCCAGTCTACTATAATAGCAACCTCCAAGTTCAGTGAGGGAATCAGTTTCAAGAATAAAGTGGAGGGGCTGGCAAGGTGACTCAGCCAGTGAAGGCACTTGCTGCCACCAAGCTGACTACTCCAGCAGGTTGACCCCTGACCCCCACACTTGTGTTATGGCAATTATAAACATATACACACACATACACACTATACACATGTATATATGAATCCTGGCCCAATGTCAAATTCCTGCCAAACTCCAAGAAGGCAGGCCCCAAAAGCTCTCCACAAACTATGTATACAAGAAAGTTAGAAGAAAATTTAGTTGTTTTTTTTTTTGAGGGGGTTGTTTGTTTGTTTTTCTTTTGTTTTGTTTTTCTTCGAGACCGGGTTTCTCTGTATAGTTCTGACTGTCCTGAAACTCACTCTGTAGACCAGGCTGGCCTCAAACTCAGAAATCCACCTGCCTCTGCCTCCCAAGTGCTGGGATTAAAGGCATGCACCATCATTGCCCAGCTAGAAGAAAAATTTAAATTCATAAAGGATATATATATTATTTTTTTTGGATGGGATCTTGCTATGTGGCCCAAACTGCCCCGGAATTTTGATCATCCTGCCTTAGCCTCCCATGTCCTGGGATGTAAATGTACTAGGCTCCCTGCTCAGTAACAGACTATTTATATCTGGTGCTGGTGCTTAGTCCCACTGCTTAGGATGCTGAGGTGGGTGAATTGTCTGAACTCAAGAGTTCAAATCTAGACTGGACAAAATAGTAAGAAGACTCTTTTTCAGCCAGTCATCATAACCCACATACAAAGCCAGGTATAGTGATGTAGATCTGTAATCCCAGAGCTCCTAAGGAGAGACAAGAGGCAGAAACAGGGAAACCAGCTGCATACTCATGACTCAGCCTGGAGTGCTCAGAGTGGCAGCAGAGAGAGATCATCCCTTAAGAAGTGGAAGGAGAGAATGGACTCCCTAAGACTTATCCGCTGAGCAGTGCGTGTGTTGTAGAAAAAAACATACTAGTGCACACACACACACACACACACACACACACACACACACACACACACGGGAGGGGGGGGAGAACAAGAGAGAATAAATTTTTTAAAAGAAAAACAAAAGGCTACTGTTTTCCAGGCCTTTAAACAAATACATTTGAAAATCTAGGGGGGAAATTGCCTTTAAAAAACTTCCAAGGGGCTGGAGAGATGATGGCTCAGAGGTTAAGAGCACTAGCTTCTCTTCCAGAGGTCCTGAGTTCAATCCCCAGCAACCACATGGTGGCTCTCGATCATCATAATGAGATCTGGTGCCCTCTTCTGGCATCCATTCACACATGGATGGCAGAACACTGCATACATAATAGATAAATAAATCTTTAAAAAATGAAAACAAAAACAACTTCCAAGGAAGCTAGGGCCCTGGCTCAAGGGTTAGGCCGACGTGCTGCTCAGAGGGAGGCTCAGAGGAGAGGCTCAGAGGAGCTCAGAGGGAGGCTGAGTTCAGCTCCCAACACCACAGAGTAGCTCATGTGGGTCTGCAACAGCAGTTCCAGGGAATCTGAGGCCCTTTTCTGGCCCCTAAGGAAACTAGGCATGCATGCAGTACACATGAAATAAAAATAAATAGCTTTTAAAAATTCCAGGTTTACAGGTTGGAGATATGCCTCAGAGGTTAAGAACACTGGCTGCTCTTCCAGAGGCTCAGTTCCCAGCACCCACACGGAAGTTCACAACTGTCTGTAACTCCAGTTCCAGGGGATTGAACTCCCTCACACAGACATACATGCAGGCAAAACACCAATGCACATAAAATAAAAATAAATTATTATTTTTAAATTCTATGTTTACAAAGTTTGTTCTCTTTGGAGCCAGTTGGGTTTTGTTGATTGTTTTATTTTGTTGTTATTGTTTGAGACTTGATCTAACTCTCTAATCCTTGTTGAACTACGCCTGGCCTAAAAGTAGAAATTTTCTTTTCTTTCTTTTTCTTTTTTTTTTTTAAGGTTTATTTATTTGATGTACATGAGTACACTGTAGCTGTCTTCAGACACACCAGAAGAGGGCATCAAATCCCATTACAGATGGTTGTGAGCGACCATGTGGTTACTGGAAATTGAACTCAGGACCTCTGGAAGAGCAGTCAGTGCTCTTAACCCCTGAGCCATCTCTCCAGCCCCAAAATAGAAAATTTCAATACCTAATTCTTATAGAAGAAGCAGAACTTTATTTACATAAACACTTATTTAGAACTATAGCACCAACTCCAGATGAGTTCCCTAAATCTCCAACTTTAAAGGTTTAAGTTCTACCAAACACACGATAAATTGTTCTAGAATGTTGAAAGAGAAAAGGCACACTTCTAAATTATTTTTTGCAGCAAGAAAAGCAAAGAAAATCTTACCCATTATAACTAAAGAATATTGATGCAAAATGCCAAATAAAATATTAGTTAACAGAACCCAATACCATTATAACAAAATAACACAGAATAGGTTTATTCTAGAAGTGTAAGATTGGCTCAGTACTAGGAAATGTATTAGTATAGTATAGCTTCTTAGTATACTTAAAGGGAGATTGACCCGTCCAGCAGGTCTAGTTATTCAGGGTCCCGAAGAGGTGCTACCTGAGGGTCATGGGGGAGGAGAAAGAAAGGAGACCAAGCAAGGTTCTATTGTCAAGGTCCTGTTTATTGTCACACAGGCAGCACGTTTTAAGCAGTGGGGATGAGGAAGTTGGGAAGGGGAGCTAGGGAGAAGTGAGCTATGGGCCAAGCCCTGAATGAGGAAGTTGGGAAGGGGAGCTAGGGGGAAGTGACCTTTGCAAAATGCAAAGGAGGGAGGGGTCAAGGTGTTCTTGACAGCAGGAAGCACAAAGGGCATCTGGTGAAGGCATCTGGTATCTGCACACGTAGGGACATTCCGCGGTTAAGGGTGGAGCGATCCGTAGTTACTCTTGGAATCCTTTTGTACCGGCAGTTCCTGGGCAGGTCTTTGTTCAACAATCTCATGGTCATAAGACAGCCATGGCTGAATGACCTTGTTTGACTCCCCACAGGAGATCTTGTGTTTTTATATCCATGGATCCTTGCCAATATAGAATAAAGTCAACCTAATTAAGAATAAAGCCGGGCCAGGTAGTGATGGCACATTCCTTTAATTTCAGCACTTAGGAGGCAGAGGCAAGCAGATCTCTGAGTTCTAGGTCAGCCTGGTCTACAGAGTGAGTTTTGGAACAGCCAGGGTTACCCAGAGAAACCCTGTCTCAAAAAACCAAGCCAAACCAAACCAAACCAAGCAAAACAAAACAGCATTGACTTGTGCAGAACAGAACACTACCAAATATAGTTGTTACATCTTCAATACAAGAGCAGAGTACACCTTCTGTTGCATGTGCTGGGGTTGAGGATCTCATGTAACTCAGGAAAATGCTTTCTACCACTGAATCACACCTCTCCCACAATACATGTATATTATCTCAAGTGCTTGTATTCTGGATAATAAAAGCTAACAGACCGATAAGAACTGAAACACTACCAGATATGTTTTCTTGCGCAGAATGGAACCAAACCTACATGTAAAGGTTAACTCAGCAAGTTTCAAGTATTCAAGCCCTGCACATTCCGAAGAAACTGGCCCTTGAAGGCTTGTTAGGAGATAGATAACTTCTGAGCCCTTACAATATCCTTCCTGATAAAAGGACTTTTGTGTTCCCAGTGTTGGATCATGATAGATAAGATCTGTAAACTATGTAATGTAAGGTGGTGGCTTAGACCACACTGTAGCAGGGTCATCTGTAGAGGCACTGAAACCTGAGGGACTAAGGGGTAGTCCCTGCCCATGTGACCAACCCTAATGAAACCCTAGATTCCAGGACTCCAGTGAGCTTCCCCGGTTGACTGTACAACTCTTATAGAACAGGTCATCTTGAAGCTTTTCTGATTTCTTTTAGATTCTGCTCTATATACTTTTAATCTCTGGTGGCTTCTTTTCTTTTTAGATTAGATCTCAATATTCCAGTCTGACCTTGAACTTGCTAAGCAGCTATGGATGACCTTGAACTTCTAATCCTTCTTAGTGCTGTGATTGCAGATACGAGTGTTTTGTACAGAGGGCTTGATGCTTCCTAGGCAAGTCTCTACCAACTGAGCCACATCCTCAGCCCTTACCTTTGCTAATTTCAATCTGTTTTTTGGGGTTTTTGGTTTTGGGGGTTTTGTTGTTGGCTGTTTGCTTGTGGTAGAAAGTCTAGTTATGATAATACCAGCTTTTCTACTTCTGGTCAGAAGAAATAATCAAACCTAAGTCATTGCCCCTGAGAACGACCTTGGAGACTCCGACTTCTCTGAAACACTGAACTGAAATCAGTAACAGATATCTGAAAAGTCTTCCCAGATACTCAGGAAATAAACACCATCCAATGATCTTTAAGTCAAAGAGGAAGCCTCAAAAGAAGCTAGAAAATACTTCAAACTGATTAAAAGTGAAAATAAGATATATTAAATTTTATGAGAGCCAACCACAGAATACTTAAGAGAACAATGCCCCAGGCTAATGACATTTTTATAAGAGAGTTCTCAAGATAATAATGTAACCTTTTTACCTTAAGAAAATTGCCCTTAAGAGGTCAGAGACTATATATAGCACAGTGGCAGAGTGCTTGCCTGGGATGTGCAAGGTCCTGGGATCAGTCTCCCAGCATTGCCAAGACAATTCAAGGGGCAATGCTAGGCAGAGTAGTTCCTTGCTGGGCGTGGTGGTGCATGTCTTTGATCACAGAGTCAGAAGTAGGCAGATCTCTGTCATTTAAAGCCAGCCTTGTCAACACAGTGGGTTCCAGGACAGTCATTGGCTGTCTCAAAGATCCTGTCTCAAAGACAAAAAGAAACTGAAAAGGGCTAGGTGGTGGTGGCACACATCTTTATTCCCAGCACTTGGGGCCAGAGGCAGACAGAACTCTAAATTCTAGGCCAGCCTGGTCTACAGAGTGAGTTCCAGGATAGCCAGGGCCACACAGAGAAAACCCTGTCTCAAAAAGAGGAAGGAAGGAAAGAAGGAAGGAAGGAAGAAGGAAGGAAGGAAGGAAGGAAGGAAAAAGGAAGGAAGGAAGGAGGGAAGGGAAAAGAAAGAGCACACGTTCAGAATTAACAAGACAGTAATAAAGACCAGCAAGAACTAGGGAAAAGGAGCCAACTCAAATCAGATTCTTTGAGAAATTATCAATAAAATGTACAAACCTGTAGTCCTGAAACAATGCGTGTAGATCTTTGAAAGGGAAAACCCCAGGCACACAGAGTACTCCCCTGACACATCCTACTTAGCACTGTAAAAGAGAAGGCTAAGGAACAGGTGGTGGTGCTTGTTTGCTGTGCTGCTGGGAAAGTTCTACACAGATGATTCAGAAAGCCCAAGTGAGGCTAATACTACCCTGATACAATGGTAGAAGTTAGACAAAAGTAGAGGCAAGAGGATTGGAACTGAAGGTCAATCTCAGCTACACAGGGAGTTCAAGGGTAGCCTGGGTTACATGAGAATTTTTCTTTAAAACTAAACAACTAGCCAGGTGATGGTGGCATGTGACACATCTTTTAATTGCCACACTTGGGAGGCAGAGGCAGGCAGATCAAGTCAAGCCTGGTCTATAGAGTGAGTTCCAAGATAGCCAAGCTATGCAGAAAAACCCTGTCCTGAAAAAAAAACAAAATAATAATAATAATAATAATATAAATTAAATATAAATAAATAATTTTGGAAGAATAAGCACGTAGCTTAGAAGTAGAGCATACATGTAGCATGTCTGGGGCCCTGGGCTTGATCTCCAGCTCAAGGGAATAATAAAACATAAAAAACCAAACAATCTTCTTCAAGTGAACACTCAAGTCTAATTCAACAAAGCACATGAAGAATCTACTAAACAGTACAAGGGACTATGGAAGGATTTAAGTAACCCTGGGGATCAACTATGTCTAGACAATAGAAATTCAGTACGGCCAAGGGTCAATGGTCCACAAAACTATGTGGAAATGTGGCACAATTCCCATCAAATCTCCCTGTGATGATTTGTATATGCTTGGGTGAGGGAGTGGCACTATTAGCACATGTGGCCTTGTTGAAGTAGGTGTGTCACTGTGGGCATAGTCTTAAGACCCACACCCTAGCTGCCTGGAGATCAGTCTTCCACTAGAAGCCTTCAGATGAAGATGTAGAACTCTCAGCTCTTCCCACACCATGCCTGCCTAGATGCTGCCGTGCTCCCACCTTGATGATAATGGACTGAACCTCTGAACCTGTAAGTCAGCCCCAATTAAATGCTGTCCTTATAAGAGTTGTCTTGGTCATGGTGTCTGTTCATGGCAGTAAAACCCTAACTAAGACACTCCTGACAAACTTTCTGTATTAAAGGGCTGTTTACAAAATGTAGGTGGAGGGCCGGAGAGATGGCTCAATGGTTAAGAGGACTGGTTGTTCTTCCAGAGGACCCAGGTTCAATTTCCATCAGCACAGACCAGGAAGTGAGACTGGGTGCTTTGAGGGAGTTGAGATGGATGTCAGGAATGGAAACTTAGGGACAGGGGAGAGGTTAGAGGAGGAGGAAATGACAGCTTTTCCTGCACATATCAATAGTACATAGTGCTACTCTCAGACCTGTATTAATGTTTCAGACTTAAAGGTGAGGATAAAAGAAAAATCATCTCTCTCTTTTTTTCCCCCCAAGATGTACACCTGCAGGCCAGAAGAGGGCATCGAGTTCCTTACAGATGGTTGTGAACCACCACGTGGTTGCTGGGAATTGAACTCAGGACCTCTGGAAGAGTAGCCAATGCTCTTAACTGCTGAGCCATCTCTCCAGTCCTGAAAAAAAAATCTCTTAAGTGTAAATAAGACCATAGACAATGAAGTACATTGTGTAGGAAAAGCTGCACAGAGAACTTTGTGGTGCTGTTTCGCCGATATAAACTCAGATTAAAGATAAAGAAGTGGGGACTGGAGAGCTGACTCAGCACTGGACTGGAAAAGTGGCTGCTCTTGCAGAGGCTCCAGGTTCATTTCCCAGCATCCACACGGAGCTGTACAACTCCGGCTCTAGAGCCTCCAACGCTCTATACTGGTCTCCATATAACACACATGCACATTCACACATACACTCACACATACATATACACACATTCACACATATATATATACACACTCACACACACACACTCACACACATATACACACATTCACACACACATATACACACTCACACACATATGCACACACTCACACACATATACATACATTCACATACATATACACACACACATATACACACATTCACACACACATATACACACACTCACACACACATATATGCACACACTCACACACACATGCACACACATATATGCACACACTCACACACATATACATACATTCACATACATATACACACATACACACACTCACACACATATACACATACACACACATATATACACACACTCACACATACACACACATTCACACATATACACACACTCACACACATATATACACACATACACACATATACACACTCACACACATATACACACACACATACACACACTCACACATACATATACACACACTCACACACACATATGAATGCTTTCAAACTCTTTTCAAGATTAAGAACTGTAAAGTGCTGAGGATGTAGCCCTGACAACAGAGCCCTTTTCTAAAATGTGGGAGACCCTCAGTTTGATCCCCTGTTCAATGTATATGCATACTAAACAATATGTCTAGTTAGTGAGCTTGATTTTTGTATGAATCAGCCATTCTGAAACTATTCTGTACATTGGAGGTTTGCGCAAGTCAGTGAAAACATTGAGGAGAATGTGAGCTGGCTTCTCACAGGTGTGGAAATGTGGAGAAAGGCAGGCTAGGGCGAGCCCTGGAATGCTGGTCTGGGATGAGAGCCATACTGTACTCTAGAACAGTACTTGAGAGTAACAGTGGGCTTGTACTTGGACTAGCATTGGTCGAAGCTTCACACTCTGTGGCTTTGTATCTGCCCGTCTACAGTCCAACCTTGGCACATACTCTCACATAAATCTTCTAGAGCTGTGGACAGAGCCCAGGACCTTGCACGGGCTAGGCAGAGTTCCACCGCTGAGCTGCATTCCAAGCTTGGCCTCTCTATTAAATTACAAAAATGACCATCTGCCAAAAGGCACTTTTTAGTTGGAGACTTGGAACAATAGCAAAGTAAACCTCCAAGGCCTGTAGATGAGTCAGACATTTCCCTGTGGCAAGAGACGAAATGAGCTGAACCGTTCTGGAGCAGTCACAAGATCCATCCCCAGGCTCCCTGGAAAACTGTTGGGAAGGTCTAAGGTCTCTCTGGAACTATAGCTCAAGGGACATCACGGGAGCACTGTTCCCTTTATCTCAAGACTCCTCTGCTGGTGGACGTCTCTAGGATGCTGGGTTCTAAGGGTGGACTACTCTTAATCCAGGGAGAAGGGCCAGCTTCCCCAGCAACCCCCGGAACCACAGGAATCGGGCCAGGATTCTCAAAAGGAAGCACAAAGAAGAAAGGCTGACGGGCACACACAAAGCAACGAGCCTCACTGCTTGTCCTCGCTGCACAGTCCCTAAATTTCTGATTATGTTTAAGCTTCCCAGGTGGGGATACATTTTCAAACAATATCGAATAAACCTAGCCTAACCACTTTGACCTGTGACCAGCTCCTGTGGAGACGGCCAGCCCTCATACAACTGGCTAGACCCAAACCCATTTTCTGGTGTCATCTACCCCCAAGGACTATGTGGTGTAGGAACTGATACAAAAAGAGACTGTCGCTTAAAGTCCCAAAGACCTTTAAAGTGGTCCCCTATTGGTCAGGCTCTCCTCAGTGGGCCTTCCCAGCACACACTTTCAGGCAGTAAGATGCTGAGACAGGTGTCTGAGTCTACTTCCTATAGAACTCTTTCTGGTTCAGTCTTCAAGCCTGTCTTTAAAAGAGGGAATAATTAATTCATATGCTGTGTATTAATAACTTGGTATTAATGGCTAATATCTCCCTACCTAATTGTGACCATTGTCTGTCTGTGTACGGGAGGCTATCCGCAGAGATCTCTGGCCGGGTCTGGTGGGAGGGTTCAAGCGAAGAGGAAAAGGCAGGAGCAGGGAGGGCAAGTGCCTCCGCGGTGGCCTCCACGGCGGCCTCCGCAGCCTCCGCCGCCTCCGCCGCCGCCTCCACTGCTGCTGCTATTGCTGGCTGTTCTGGTGCTGCACTGGCTGTGCTGAGCAGAGCCGAGCCGAGCCAAGCCGAGCCAAGCTGCTGGAGGGCTGGTTCTCCAGTGAGCAGGGTGCTGGAGAGCTTCTGGTGGCGAAAGCTTTGGGAGAGCGCTCTCTTCCCAGGCACTGCTACAGCTCTTGTGACAGATGCTCTCAGGTGACTGAGTAATTCTCACACACACCTTTATTCCTTCTGGATAGGATCTTATATACAGTTTTGTGGTAGGTTGGGTCTGACAGCAGTCGCTTCCTATTGGCTTGGCCTAAGATGTTTTATCTACACGAGGAGGGACTTGTGGGCACTGCCCCTCCATGACTGATGGCCACAATTCTCTCTATGGAGGGCCATGGCTACATGACTAGGGCCTGGAGTTGGGAGCAGGAGAAACTCCTACCCTCCCTTCTGGGTCTCCGGGGCTTCAAACCCTAGCTCGACCTTTCCGGGCTTCCTCTCACAGTCCACTGCCCTACAGACCATCTTGGCCTTTATTGGGGGAACTTTAGACTCTACAGCCCTATGAGCTTCTGTGAACTGATATACCCAGGTCCTAAGGAACATCTTGGCCCAGAGGACCTACTCTGTCTCCAGGTGTACTAACTGGTTTTGTGTGTCAACTTAACACAGGCTGGAGTTATCGCAGAGAAAGCTGTAAGGCATTTTCTCAAGTAGTGATCAAGCCCAGCCCATTGTGAGTGGTACCATCTCTGGGCAGGTGATCCTGGGTTCTATAAGAAAACAGGACAAACAAGCCAGTAAGCAGCACCCTCCATGGTCTCTGCATTAGCTCCTGCCCCGTGTGAGTTCCTATCCTGACTTCCTTCAGTGATGAACAGCAATATGGAAGTGTAAGCTGAGTAAATCCTTTCCTCCCCATCTTGCTTTTTGGTTATGGTGTTTCATTGCAGCAATCAAAACCATGACTAAGACACCAGGTATCATTCTGAAGGTTGTTTTTGTACACCTTGTATCTTAAAAACTCACCAACTGGCATGGTATGCATGTGTAGACCCTGGTGAGCCTTAGCTTACCAGAGACCTCCTGAGTGAACAACACACAGTTGGGAATCGGGGAATCGATGCAAAAGGCAAGAGGAATTTATTGTTCCAACATGTTGGAGTTGCCCTGCACATGGAGGGAGAAAACGACCACACCCAGCCCATCTGGCAGACCTTTATACAGTTCTCAGGGCAGCCGCCATTAGGCACAATGTGATTGGCAGAACAGTGTGACATTTAAACTGATTGGTCTCTAGGGAATAAGGCAGGTGGCCAATGTGTCGGCTCTGGGAAGATGGCCGGTGGTCGGTCCCTCCTCCCTGTGGTCTAAGGAATGTAATTTAGGCCCTCCCTTCCAGAAGGGAGGGGTGCCTATGTTCCTTATGACCTTTCTCTTCTAGGAGGGGAGGGGTCTGGAGGAATTTTCGAAGTTCTCTTCATATGTAGTTCAGTGTTAGAACACTTGCCTAGCTTGTGGAAGGGCCTGGGGCTAATTCTCATTTACTCCCAACGCCCCATAAAAAAAGACTCATCAGCCCCTAGGGTGTCTGAAATATGAGTGCACAAGAACCATGTTGAGTTTATATTTATTTAACTTTTTTTAAACATCTTTTAAAATCTATATTTCATCTCTGCTACCCCAAACACAATTAGGGAGGTGGTCAGTGTGGCCACGTTCCCTGATTCTCACACTTCACCAGGCCTTTAGATCTGGTCTTTGTTCTTCCCCATCTTGGCAATCTCTGTCTCCTTCTCCTCCGGTTCCTTGCCCCTGTAAATCCAAAGGTCCCTCAGTCTACCTGCCCAACCACTGGCCATTGGCTCTTTACTGATCAATCAAAAGCCAATTGGGGACAAGGACATTCAGTATTTGGACACATAGATTCCTGATTTGGGGGCTGGATTAATTTAAAGCATTAGAACCAGTTCCTGACACTGGAGTGTGGGAAGAATGCTCTCTCTGGAGAATCCCGGCATGGTGAGGAGTAGAGATGGGAGGATCATTGGGGCTTGCTGCTTTCAGGTTAGTGAAAGATCTGTGATCCTGGATATGTCAGAATACCTGGGGAGTCGAGCTGCAACTGGGGTGTGGGCTGTGCGGGTTTGGAACTGGAGCAGAGGCTCTGCTCCAGGTACAGGGGCAAACTGGAAGGCCGGTTTATATTTAAAATGCAGGTTCCTGGGGCCTAGGAGAAGGCTTGGTGGGTAAAGTGCTAAGCAAGCATGAGGCCCTGGATTTGGATGCCAGCAACCATATAGAAAGGAGAAGCACGCATGTCTGTAATTCCCGAGATGGGAAGGTGGCGACATGTGGATCGTACGGCTTACTGACCAGCCTGACCAGCCAAATTGGTGAACTCTAGGTTGAGTGAACAACCCTGTCTCAAAAAGTAAAATGGAAGGTGTTGTGACCCACTCCTATAATGAGGATCAGGAGTTCAAGGTTCACCTCAGCTGAAAAGCAAGTTCAAGGCCAGGTCAGAACACAGGAGACCCTGTATAATTGAGGAAGACACGTAGATCACACACACACGCACGCACGCACGCACGCACGCACGCACGCTCGCGCAGATCCCTTGAAGACTGAAGAGTGGGGCTGCTCATGTATCTGTGATAAGAGCAGTACGAGCAAAGGTAACAACCAAGTTCCATGGTCCTGAGGCAGGAAAGTGATCCAGGAATATCAGCCAGTAAGGAAACGTTGAAAGAGTAAGAGCCCAGGAAGGCGGCAGGTCCTCCTGTGGGATAAGGAGACTGGGCTTCTGTTTACATTTTGGAAAGTCTTATGCTGGGAAAAATAAATCTAATTTTCGATTGAAAAAGAAAGAAAGGAAGAAAAAACTGCTCTGGGCTAAAGAAATAGCTCTACAGTTAAGTACATTGGTTGCTCTTCCAGAGGACTTGAGTTTGGGTCCTAGAAAAGATGGCTACCAACAATCTGTAGCTCCATATCCAAGGATATCTATCGCCCTCTTCTGGCCTCCTTGGGTACTGCATGCATGCGGTGCACAGATGCAGGCAAAACACTCATGCACATAAAACAAAAACAAATAAATCTTTATAAAAAGGAAGGAAGGGAGGAAGGGAAGAAGTGGGGATTACTCCCAGTTCAGGGGAAAGGAGTACCAACGGGCAAACTCCTGACCAGCTGGCGGGTAGGCGATGATATACCTGAGTGTCGCAAAGAATTGGCGTGTTCTAGACTGCTGGCCATTGTGGCAGAGATGAGGTATCAAGGGTTGTGGTTCTATTGCAGTCTAGGGAGCTTAGCATTCCTACAGAACGTGTCCATGAGGTCTTTAAACAATTTGCCATGCCAAAGAGAGGGATAGAGATAAGGTATGGAGTCATGGTAACATCGGAGTCAGGGCAGCTGACAAAAGGTGATGCTTGGCAGTATCACCAGAGAGGCTGTAAGTGATGATTGTGAGTTAATTCCAGGGGCTATGCATAGCCAGCAATCTTTGAAGTGACCAGGCCTGGTGACATTAAGGAGGCCTAGTGACATTAAGGAGCTGGTACACCGAGGTCAAGGTCTGAAGCAAAAAGCAAAATGACTAGTTAGTGCCATTGTTGAGGGGTGATGTCAAAGAGGTAAGGACCTCGGAGGAGTATTTGATTACTTCTCCTACTTTTCTAATATCTAGAGGTTGGGTAATTGAGACATATTTTCTCTGGATTTGGATAGTACTTACTGGGGACCCAGGTTGATGTTTATGGTAGAGCTCACCAACAACTCCTGTCTCTCACCTGGAGTCTCATGGGTCTTGTATGTAGAAAAAGAATGTCTTGCGGTGTTGATAGAAGAAATGATTGGCCTGTGGTCCTAGCATATGTATTTGACAAAACCAATATGAGCACCCCCCATATTCGTCTGGCCATTTTCTACAATAATCTTTTGTTGGGTCAAAAAGAAAGAAAGTATAGAGATCATAATATTTAGATGAGATAACAGATACAAGGATGATAGCAATTTGGATCAATTCCTGGCATCCGGCTATGGAGCAGTTTCCTGACCCTATTTGGAAAGACTGTTATCTGTGGGGGTTTCTTGAACCTCGAATCTCCAGATGTAAGGACTGCCCTGGATGGAAACAAACAACAGGGAGAGGATGAGAAATCCATGTCTAATTCAGTGAGGTTGAGTTTGACTGCCAGAGTGGAGTCTCATTTTCTGTGATTGGGGACAAGGTGGGTGGTCTTGACCTCCTCTGGAGCTTAACAGAGCACAGTCCTGTTAGGGTCCATGTGTATGAAGAGGAGTCATTTTTAGGTGGAGGTATGAAAGGTTTGAGGTGAGACATGTAGACCCAATGAGAGAGTCCCTCGAGTTTAGCAGCTGTAGGTGTCATGAGAATTATCTTAAAAGGGCCCTGCCATTTGTGAGAGAGGGGTGAGGGCCGATGATCTGGAGGGGATAGTAGGACTTGGTCTCCAATGTTGACAGTCAGTGGACAGGAGGCAGTCTGTGGCTGCAGTAGAAGGTGGTCAGCAAAGTTCCATAGGAGAGAACGGAGGTGGCAAAGTGAGGGGATGAGTAGATGGTCTGGGAGGGGAGAGCATTTAGGTGAAAGACCAGGAATAAGGACTGGACGTCCATATATGAGTTCAAAGGGTGAGATGAGGAGAGGTCGCTTGGGAAGAGTTCATAGCCTGGAAAGAGCCAGAGGTAGGAGTTTTACCCAGTCAAGGTGAGGTTCCTGTGACAGCTTAGCAAGAGTGGTTTTTAAAGAACGGTTAGTTCTTTCTACCTTACCTGAAGATTGAGGGTGGTAGGGAATGTGAAAATGCCAGGGGATGTCTAGGGCCTTAGATAGACTCTGAGAAATCTGGGAAGTAAATTCAGGACCATTGTCTGACTGGAGGGAGGCTGGGACACCAAATCGGAGGATGAACTCTCGGAGGAGGAGATCAGAGACTGTGTGAGCCCTTTTGTTAGTTATGGGAAATGCTTCCACCCACCCCAAGAAGATGTCCACCAAGACCAGGAGGTACTTATCACGTCTGACAGTGGGCATGTGGGTAAAGTCAAGTTGCCAGTCAGTTCCAGGAAGGGAACCTCTAGCCTGATGGGTAGGAAAGGGGGTACTACGATACCTTGAGTTGGAGTCTGACATCTGACAGATTTGTAAGAAGCAGTGATAGATTTTTTTTATTTTCTAAGTTTTTTTATTTACAATCCAAATCATTTCCCCTTTCCCGTTTCCTCCCTCCCCGAAAGTCCCATAAGCCCCCCTTCCCTCCCTCTTTTCCCCATTCAACCCCCTCTCGCTTCTCTGTCCTGGCGTTCCCCTACATCCAGTCTTTCCAGGACCAGGGTCTCTCCTTCCATCTTCTTGGAAATCTATGCAGTGATAGATTTTAAGAAACTTAAGTCCTCAGGAGTAGGCTGTAGGTGGGTCTTGACAAAAGAAGACAACACTCTGTTAGGATGAAACACGCTGTTAGGATGAAAGAGTTGGTGAAGATAGGGCAGAGTTTGGCGAGTGTCAGGGGGTGAAGGTGGGGATGTGGGTTGCAGTGTAAGGATGTCCTGAGGAGAGTGAAATGAGTTCAGGCCCCTAAGCTCTAGCTGCCTCATCGGTTCAGTTGTTTCCCTTGGAGATAATAGAGTCATCCATCTGGTGGGATCTGCAGTGGGCAATCCCAATAGCTGTGGGGAGATGGGAGGCCTTTAGCATGGCCAAAATGTGGTTTGCATTAGTTACTGATCCTCCTTTTGTGGTAAGTAACCCGCGCTCCTTCCAGATGGCAGTGTGGGACAGGAGGATATGGAAAGCATATTTAGAATCTGTGTGGATGTTGAGGGATTGTCCCTGTGCCAGTTGAAAGGCACTGGTGAGGGCGATTAGCTCAGCCTGTTGGTTAGTAGTGTGAGCAGAAAGGGCCTGAACTCTCTAGCTCAGGGGCCAACCTGCCCTCTCCATAGGCTCTTCCATGTATAATCCAGACATTTGGCTACCTGCCCCTTTTTGTACCTTTGACCTCTGAGCTGCTGTACTTGGTTTCTCTCTCTCCCTTCCCGTTCCCCTCTTCTACAAGGTTCAGGCAGAGTCGGGACCACTCTGGACTCTCCCAGACATGTCTGCCTCTGACTGTGCTCTTCCACACATCTATAGTAAACTTTCTCCTCAGTCATTCCTAGGGGCAGTCATGGCCTTTCCTTTCCTCCTTCTTTCTTTCTTTCTTTCTTTCTTTCTTTCTTTCTTTCTTTCTTTCTTTCAGACATCAAAGATTTTTTTTTCACAGTAATACATATAATGTTAATGCACAAACCTAATATCTGTTACCCTTCACCCTGATTTGTATGTTGAGCCCCTAATTGACAAGGTAATGGTGACAAGAGTGGGCCTTTGGGACCATTAGTCCTGAGAGTAGAGCCTTCATGAATGGGATTATTGTTCTCATAAAAGAGGTTTGAGGGTGGGTGTGGCTCAGTGATAAAGCATGTATTTAGTGTATGCTTACTTACGGGAAGCTAAAACATCGCCAAGGATGGATTGGGACTGTTGTGGTAGTGTAACTAGTTGTCCTGTTGCCAGCGGTAGGGTCTGGGTTGGGTATTTCCAGGTTTTTGGCTTCTTAGCTAAAGAATTGGCAATGAGGACTCACATAGATTTGCAAAAGAAGCAAGATAATTTTCTTTGGAGCAAAGAGATAATATAGATCAAGGAGAGATACACAATCAAGACTGACAAGGAGCCACAAGGGCAGGAGTACCCAGGGCCTGGGTTATTGCTCCGGCCTTCCTTTTAGGTGGTTCAAGAGAATAAGGGATGGTTTCTGGGGTTCTCTATTTTAGTTGATAGTCTAGGTTATGCACTCGTCCCTTCCCATAATACCTTTGTAGTCACATGCACGCCCAGTTATGCATGGGCGTTAAGATGGTAAATAGGGGATTCTCTCTACTAGAGAACACAGTTTTGCTCGCTGCCTAAGAACACAAAATCAAGTCAGGCCGGATTAGCCCTTACATTCTTCACATTTGGATATATTAGGGATGTGCTTGGACAGAAGCTGCCTTACTTTGACTGTAATAAGTGATGGGGGAACTCCTACCCTGTTCAGAGATGGGGAGTGAGTGTACCTCTGACACAGGTGGGATTTTGAGGGGCTTCTCAAGATGCTAAATCAGTTGTTTGGAGAGACGTGTTTGTGCATGGCATACTCGGGGGAGGAACTAGGCTGCCATGTGCATTCTTACAAGGGAGATGGAGTGTGCTGTACACACGATCTCAAAGCGAATGGGGGCCCCAAGGTACTGAAGTATTTTTTACACCTGCCTAACTCAGTTTTGTTTCTCCCCATAGTTCTTACTGGGGAGCAACTGAGCAATTCTGGGACTATCTCAGGTACAGACTAGCCTGGGATATTAGTAGACAGAAGCCACATAATTTAAACAGGAAAAAAATATAATTAACTAATGACTGTAATAATAAATAAGAGAAAGGAGGGACTAGTAAGTAATAAATAGAGGGAACATTTAAGGGTATACATTACATGACATTCCCCAAAAAAAATGATTAAAAAATATTTTTAAAGAAGGTTGTGGAGGGGGCTGGAGAGATGGCTCAGCAGTTAAGAGCACTGACTGCTCTTCCGAAGGTCCTGAGTTCAAATCCCAGCAACCACATGGTGGCTCACAACCATCCATAAAAGAGATCTGACGCCCTCTTCTGGTACATCTGAAGACAGCTACAGTATACTTAGATAAAATAATAAATCTTTTTTCTTTCTTTCTTTTTTTTTTTTAAGAAGGTGGTGGAAATAAAGCAGGAAGATTTTGAGTCTGGTAGATATCCTGTCTCCAGCCTAGGGCTGAGAAAAACAACCCAAAGTAGAGCCCCTCTGCCGGAGCAGACACCTGGATCTGGGGAAGGCAGCCATGCTTCCCCGGGTGACAGGGAAATTGCTGTCTTGAGAGTCACTTGCTCTGGTACCGGTAAAGCTCCTCTCTCAAGTAATTTTCCAAAAGGGAGAACGGGAGAGGCTCTGGCCGCCGGCACTTCTGGGTGCTGTACATTGCAGGAAGCAGCTTTTGTAAAACCTGACATCGGGAGAGCTGCGTTTGTAGCAGAGTTGGACACTACAGAACCAGCCTCCACTTCAGGAGCTGGAAAAACCGCCCAGTGGTGATGGAGAAGAAGCCTCTAAGAGCAGGAACGCTTCAGCGAGAGCGCGCTTTTCTTCATGTGACGTCTCTTTATCGCCCTCTACTGACAAGTACAGTGTAATGCTAGCTGACAAAGGAAAACAGGCCAGCTTCATTTCTGCCTATCAGGTAATGATGTGTGGATTTTGAACCTAAGGGGCAACAAACTTATAACTAGTATAAACGCTTCCCTTGCAGTACTCTCACCTTCCATGTGCTCCTCTCGCACCATGATTCCACCTAATAGGATACCGCCATTGCAGGAATGAAGATGCTCTCTTGCGAGAAGCTCTCTCCAAAACGAAAAAGCAGTTCCAATAGTAATTGTATGTATTGCTAGCTATATTAATTAGTCACTGTCCCACTGAATATTCGGTTATTGAAAGTCTAAACTAAAGCCGGGCACGGAGATACAAGTCTGGAATCCCAGCACCTCAGAGATAAAGGAAGCATCAGGAATTCAAGGCAACTACATAGTGAGTTCAAGGCCAGCATGGGCTACATAAGACCCTGTTTCAACCCCTCCCTCAACCCTACAAAGGACTAAATTGTAATTTCAGCAACTTTTAGATAAAATTACAAGGGTTACTTAATTTTATATAACATAAATACTCAACATGGATAATCGCATACATATAACAGGGAAAAAGAATGTAGTTTCTTTAACATATAATCGATATTTCTGACTCCCTTATACTATCCCCCATTCTGTGTCTCCCTTACCTTCAGAGAGTTTAGCTGGTTGGAACTCTTCAATTGATGAACAGACTCAAACCTCAATTCCCCAAACTCTGAATATCCAGTAGTCTTGCTTTTCAACATGCGCACACACACACACACACACACACACACACATAATGTTAATGTATGGGTGTTTTGCTCATATGTATGTGTACCATGTACATGCAGTTCCCAAAACTGCCAGAAGAGGGCACTGGATCCCCTAGAACTGGAGTTAGACACAGTGGTGAGCTACCCTGTAGGGGTTGGCGATTAAGCCTAATCTTCTGGAAGAGCAATCAGTGCTCTTAATGGCTAAGCCATGCATCCAGCCTTGACTCTGCCATTTTGGGTTGCTATAGTTTTCCACTAACATTTTCAATAGTCGTGGAAATACTGAGTGCTGTACCCAAGAGTCCCTAATTCCAGAGATCATGATCCTTGCCCCTGCCTTGGGAAACACCAAATTCCCCTTTGAATTAGGGATCAATCACTCCAGCCAAGAAAGAAATAATGCCTTTCGGTGGCAATAGGAATCAAAAATGGCCTTGTGACAGCCTGACCTTTCAATTCAATGGAGTCATCACTAGGTTCCCTTTGAGATTAAAATCTCTAGGCCAGCAGATCTCAAATTTGCTGGAAAGAAAAGCAAAAATGATTCCAGAGAGTTAGTAGGTGTGATGGAGAGAAACTGTTTCCACCTGCTGATTCTCCGGGTTATTTACTGTGATTTGGGAAAAAACAGCACCAGTAACAATCCCTAATTCCAAAAATATACTGTATCCTTATGGTGCAGTCTTTGAAACATTAGAGTGCACTTTCCGTGAATGTCTCCAAGTTTCAGTTAGGTCGTCTGCCTCATGGAGGTGTGTCAGCACACTGGGGAATTCCCGGGCACTCCCAATTGGTCTTCCCTTCCTGGGAAATGACTCTCTAATTAGATGCAATGATTTGAGGATGTCTGATTTGGCTCAGTACATTGCTCTGTGAATTCCCAGATACGTTATGGTGCTGCTAGACTGTGTTGTGAATTATAAGAGACAAATTTCTCCCGATGGCAAGAAGAAATGACAAGGTAGATCAAAAGGCTACAACAAACCTGTGGTATTAGATCAGAATTCAGATTATCTAAGGAGCTCATGGTATATATATTCACACATATATACAAGCAGAGAGAAGTAGATAAATTATGTATATGTAAATAAGCACATATATACATATGTATATCTCCTGCCCCCTGAGAAGGCCTAAGAGTGCTGAAATTTCTAGTAGCAATGCATACAGCTAGAACATAGTATATAAATGTAAGACTCAATACAGGAGCCATAGATTTTTGGAGAAATGGTTTCCCCTAGAGCTGGGCAGGGAAAATACAAGGACTGAAGGACTTGGATAAGTCAGAGAAGTCTAAAGAGATATGGTGATTGAGCACAAAGTGATATTCTGGACTCGGAGTGCACTTCAATGTTGTGGTCCCCTGTCAGAAACCTTCAGCCCACTTTGGACAATGTGCTTTGAGGACGGGCCTCAAAACACCTAATGTGCACTCTTCAAAACCCTCAAGGTCATCAGACAGAAAGTCTGAGAAATGGTCACAACAAGGAGCAGCCTAATAAAGTCAGATAACTAAGTGTACCGTGGAGTCTTGACTGTGAAACAGAAAGTGGCCTCACTTAAAAACTTGGAAAGCTGGCACTGGAGAGACAGTTTAGTGAATAAAAACCATCCTCCCAGGGCCTTCGTGATCGAAGGAAGAACTGACTCCAGAGAGTTTGCCTCTGACCTACACAAACACGGGGGGGGGGGGCACTGTTTGAAAGCATGTGAATTCATCAATTCTAGGACCTATGGCTGGGTAGAATACTTATCTAGCCTGTTGTTTGAGGCCCCAGGTTCCATCCTTCCAACACTGAAAAACCAAATCCTAAACACAACAAATAAACAAAACAACGGAGCAAATCTGTCACAGCAACGTCAACAATAGAGGCCAGGATGAACTATGTATGGTTCATTCACAGAGGTTGCCTAGCTTATCTCTACCAGGCAGTCCTGAGCTTCATACCCAGCACTGGAGGTGGGGAATCGAATAGGGCAAACTGCGAATAAAGTACATTGGAATTCATTCTATATGTTTTATGTTTTCATAGATAAACAGATGCATGGATGGATAGATAGATAGATGATAGATAGATGGATAGATAGATGATAGATAGATGATAGATGATAGATAGATAGATAGATAGATAGATAGATAGATAGATAGATAGATAGATAGATAGATAGATAGATAGGTAGATAGATAGATAGGTAGATAATGTCTGTCTGGTATGTGCATGTGTGTGCTGACACTCTTTTGCCAAAGGTCAGTGCCCGATGTCTTTCTTTCCTCGTTAAGCTTGATCTTTTTATGTTGGTGGTGTTTTGTTTTGTTTTGTAGACAGGGTTTCTCCAAGTAGCACTGGCTGTCCTCGAACTTGCTCTGTAAACCAGGCTGGCCTCAAACTCACAGAGACCCACCCGATTCTGCCTCCCAGGGGCTGGGATCACCACCACTGCGCTGCCTACTCTAATTTTTTTTTACTTTCTTTTTTTTTTTTACTGAAACAGCCAGAACCATGGTGGCGTTCTAAAATCTATGGATAACGATGTCGTATATTGCATGAAGATTCTGGCTTCAACAATTGCACTCTGGTTATATAGGAGTAAATCTTTGGAGAATTTGGATGAAAATTATTTTGGTACTCCGTGAACTATTTCTGTCCTAGTTCTGTGAGCTTAAAATCGTTTTGTGAAAGATTTTATGTGAACCGAGCTTGAAGTGTTGCCACGTTTTAGAGAGAGAAACCCAGTTGGTCTCTGGTCCCACATACCACCCTCGGCACTGGCCTCAAGATGACACTTGCATAGTTTTGCAGGTACAGACCGTGAGAGTGGCCTATTCACAGAAAGCTGGATTTTATGGAGAGCAATTTGGAAGTCATGAACAAAGTCGGAAGCTCAACGGAGGCAGTAAATGAGACTGTCTGGAGGAAACACTGAGACATTACATAATGGCAGCCAGTGGGGACAGAAGAATTTATTATAGATTCCACTTTAACTACATCTATTTATGTGCCCTGAAGGCCAGTGGAACCCTGCAACAAAGGAGGGGTGAGCACTTGTATCTCCCCTGCCTGTACCACACCACAGAGGTCTCCATCTGTCCGTCAGGACGTGGGCAATGCAGCTCTGCTGTCCCACCGGAGGACTCCAGGTCACTTGGTGAGGAGAGGAAGCAGCCTGCAGAAGGCACTTCCTGGGGTTTCTCAAAGCTGCTCTCGTGCACGTTTTGTTGCAGATGTGCACCTGAGTTATTTTATCTATGAACTAGGCTTACTGCCTGCTCTGTTTCTGCAAGCTGTTACTTCCTGTTCCACATGAAGCAAAATGCAGCATATATGTGGAAATGTAGACTCTTGGGCTGGAGAGATGGCTCAGCGGTTAAGAGCACTGACTGCTCTTTTGAAGATCCTGAGTTCAGATACCAGCAACCACATGGTGGCTCACAACCATCTGTAACAAGATCTGACGCCCTCTTCTGGAGTGTCTGAAGACAGCTACAGTGTACTTAGATATAATAAATAAGTGAATCTTAAAAAAGAAAAAGAAATGTAGAATTTCCCATGACACAGCCTTGGGTAGGAAGAAAACTGTCAGAGTACAGCTGCCAGTGTGTGCCCAGCTTCCTGGTAAGAAGCATTTCTCTTTGCATTTAACTTGGGAGTACAGAGACCCTCTGGGAGTGGAGCTGGACACCCTCACCTAGAGGCAGAGGCTGGAGGATCTTGAATTCCAGGTCCGCCTAGGTTATATTATAACAAGTTCCAGTCTGGGATACACAGATCCTAAATTAATTAATTAAAAATAAAAACCACAGTAGTTAGAGAGCTGGCTTTGTGGTTAAGGCTTTGTACTGCTCAGGGGACCCATGTTCCATTCTTAGCACCTGCAACACAGTTCACAGTGGCTTGTAGCCCCAACTCCAGGGAAGTCTGACACCTCTGACCTCTACTGGCACCTGCATTCATGTGTACATATTCTCCACCCCAATATACACATAATTAAGGGATATCTCAGTGGTTCTTCTTCCAGAGGACTCGGGTTCAGATCCCAGTACCCATACTAACAACCATCTGTAAATATGCTAAGTAGAAAATTCCAGATAGAAAGGAGTCATGCATTTTACAATCTGTCCTGAGTCCATTCATACAATATAGTGTGCCATCTTCCAGGGAAGTCCGAGAGACTTCCTGAGACTTGACAATGGAATGTTACGTGGGATTGGGGTACTTTGGATCAAGGTGTCCCCCATAGTCTCAAGCACTGGGATATTTGATCTCCAGTCTTCTTCGTTGTTTTGGCAGGCTTAGGAGGCATGGCCTTGCTGAGGGCTTATGTCACTGGCTTTGAGAGTTCAGAGACTGGTGCCATTTCGAGTTTATACTCTCTGCTTTGTGCTCGCAGATTCAGGATGTGAGGGTTTGGCTTTCTCCTTCTGTGTTGCTCCTTAGCTCCAAAATTATGGACCCCAACCCTTTGGAACCATAAGTCCAAATAAACTGCCTCTTCTATATGTTGCCTTGATCATGGTGTATTATTATTTTAGCAATAAAAGTTAACTAATACAGTATCCTAGATGGAACATTGGGATCGAGAAAGGATATTAGGTGAAAACTGAGGAAGTCTTGGGTGGGTGAGATGGCTCACTGGGTAAAGACTTGCTGCCAAGATTGATATCCTGAGTTCGATTCCTGGGATCTGTCTGATAAAAGGGAGAACTGACTTGCTCCTCCATAGCTGTGTAGTGTAGTTGCCCGCCCCTCTACACACAAAATAAATACATTTCTTTACGTTTAAAAAGTCCCAGAGAGGGCTGGAGAGATGGTTCAGTGGCTAAGAGCCCAGACTGCTCTTCCAGAGGTCCTGAGTTCAATTCCCAGCAACCACATGGTGGCTTACAACCATCTGTAACAGGATCTGATGCCCTCTTCTGCTGTGTCTGAACACAGTGACAGGTATACACACATATATATAAAATAAATAAATCTTAAAAAAAAAGATCTCGGAGAAAATATGAACAACCTTCCGTTTTTAGCTAATAGTTGTGTATAAGAACTGCTATATTGCCGGGCAGTGGTGGCGCAAGCCTTTAATCCCAGCATTTGGGAGGCAGAGGCAGGTGAATTTCTGAGTTCAAGGCCAGCCTGGTCTACAGAGTGAGTTCCAGGACAGCTACACGGAGAAACCCAATTTCGAAAAACCAGAAAAAAAAGAACCGATATATTATTGATAACAAATGCACTGTTCTAATGTAGTATGTTAATAACAGAAAAAGTAGGAACAGGTAAGTAGGACCTTAAATCACAGAAAGAGGCCCGAGAGTTTGGCTCAGGGGGAGAGTGGTTGCCCTGCACACAGAGGAGCCTTAGTTTGATCCCCAGTGACTGAAAAAAAAATCTACTACTTTGTTTAGTTTTATTTAGAAATTTAATAGGGTTTGATTTTTTTCTTTTTTCTTTTCTTTTTTTTTTTAATGATTCTTGGATTCTAGTTATTAAAACCCAGAATTTCAATAATAATCCTGGTTAGTCATTTATTCAACAAGTATGTATCAGCTAGATGTGGTGGGACATACTGTAATTCCAGCACTGATGAGGCAGAGGCAGGAAGATTACTATAGGTTCCAGGTCAGACAGGACTGAGCAGTTAGGGCCTGTCTCAAACACAAGCAAACAAACATGATACATTTGTATCAAGTGCTGGCTAACCTGTGGGAAAGCTGTGTTCCACATATGGGCTGCGTCTGAGCCGCACAGAGCTTTACACAATCCTGCACCACTCTGACCTAAGGCCCCGAGTCAGTGGCTACTTGTTTGTTTGTTTTGTTGAGACAGGGTTTCTCTGTGTAGACCTGGCTGTCCTGGTAACTCACTCTGTAGACCAGGCTGGCCTCAATTCAGAGATTCACCTGCCTCCACCTCCCAAGTGCTGGGATCAAAGGCGTGCGCCACTGCCAGTCAGGCCTACTGTTTACTGTTTAGGGTCAAAACTTGAGTTCAGTCCTTACAGCTATCTGTAATGAGATCTGATGCTTTCTTCTAGTGTGTCTGAAGACAGCCACAGTGTACTCATATAAATCTTAAAAAAATGAAAAAAGATCTTGTCTTTAAAAAAAGGGCGGGAGGGGGTGTGGGGGAGGGCCATGCTCATGCTGCTGTGTGTGCTCTGTGCTCTTAGGCCTCCTACTTTGGAGTGAATGTTCTGGGATTCTGGAGCGTGATGGCAGACCCCGCATCTGAAAGGTAGGGCTCAGGAGGGAAGTCTAAAGGGATAAAAGGAACCGTTGGATTGTGGATTAATCCTTTGTGGGTTTGTTCATTTATTTTTTGTTTTAGATTTATTTATTTTATTTCGTGTGTCTCGTTTGTGGGTTTGTTCTTTTTTTGTTTGTTTGTTTTTAGATTTACTCATCTGATTTTATGTGTATGAGTGTTGGCCTGAACAGATGTGTTCTATGTGTGCACTGGTCGGGTCTGGGAGGCCAGAAAAGGGCTGTGGGTCCTCTGGAATCAGATGTTGGTGAGCCACTGTGTGGGTGCAGGGAAACTAACCTGGGCTCTCTACAGGAGCTGAGCGCGCTCTTAACCATTGACCCAGCTCTTTAGTCCCTGCTTTTGTTTGTTTTTCTTGTTTTATTTTGTTTTTTAGACATAATCTCACCATGTAGCTCAGACATGCCTAGATCTCATTATGTAACTCAGGCTAGTTTCAAATTTATAGGGAAAGCCTGAAATGAAGGTATAAGCCTTTGATACCAGTGTTGGGGTGGTAGAGCCAGAAAGATCTCTGTAAGTTCAGGGCCAGTCTGGTCTATGTACTGAGCTACAGGCCACCCAGGTCTACAAAATGAGACTCTGTCCTTAAAAGAAGAAAGTTTGATTATAGTTTAAGCCATCATGCCAGACTTAATATTGTAATTAGTTCAGAAAACATACATACTACTTTATCATAACACCAAAGATAACTTAAAGTTTCAGCTTATTGATTTTGATATTTTAGTCATTCTTAGCTTAAGAGGTTTGTGACAAGTTATCTCCATGTTCACTTTGGTCTCTCTCACATTTCATGGAATAATTTGACTCCTAACAAAATCCAATACATAAAATTAATATCTTTCTTATAAAAATATTTTATTATTTATCGTATTATACATATATTTATTTATTATTAAATACAGTGAATACACTGTTGCTCTCTCCAGACACACCTGAGAGGGCATCGGATCCCATTACATATGGTGCTATATGTTTACTAGGAATTGAATTCAGGACCTTTGGAAGAGTAGTCAGTGTTCTTAACCATCTCTCTAGACCTAAGATTATTTTCTTATCTGACTAGGTTTCTGGTCTCTCATTCCAAGATAGACAACCAAGTGAGCTCACAGGCCTGATTTAAAGCACATTAGGGAATTCTGGGGTAGGCGACCTCTATGTTAATCTGTTGAGTCCATCTCAAGGGGAACTGATGCTGAGGGAATCTGGAAACTGCTGCAGACCCATTGTCCTTGCCTCAGGTGAGGTGGTGGGGCTGCTTATGATGGCAGGATGGTTTTCTGACTAGCTGTCTGAAGCCTGGGGTTATTTCTAGTCACTGACTTGTCTGGGCTTGCCTGAACTTGCCCAGTTCTTTGGCCTAGTCTCCTGAACTGCCAATTTGAAGGCTGTCATGGAATTGTCATAGCAGTTTTAAGTCATGCTGGCAACGGACCCCAGGGCCTTGCACATGCTAGATAAATGCTGTACATGGTGATCGATTGTTAGTGTCTGTCTGCTGTGCCTAGCAGAGCGACAGCCAGTGAGGGCAGAGATGTAAAGCAGGCGGAAATGCTGAGGGATGACTGTAGATGCTCTATCCTGCTCCTGGTGGGTAGGCGCAGATCCTGCCTTTGGGGAGTACCTCCCTGTTCATCTCTACAGCAGTGCTAAGGGGATCCATGAGGCCGTGTGGGGTCCCATTCTTTTATCTTATTTTCCAGGTTAGAACCCTTCACATCCCTCCCTGTGGCTCTCAACATTCCAAAGAGTCAGGGTAAAAGAAGATAATCACCACAGAAGACCAGAATGGTAACAGTGTTGTAAAACGCCAAGTTACAGCCTACACTTCCTGACCAAATTAGACCCTTTGATGGGAATGTGACTGCGGTGAGCTCAAGTGATGTATGTGTGTCCTCTCTCACTTCCACACATGCTTGAGGACTTGGTGGAAGGTAAACAGGAGGCCCTTCATTCCTTGGCCATGAGGGATGTCTTTCCATTCTGTTCTAGACGAGACACCCCGGACTTTTCCTTCTCAACCCACCATCCTTGTTCAGATAAGTATAGCAGTCTTTGACTCCGCAGCAGACATCCCAAGGCTGCCAGCCAGCGACCGGTCACACAGTGAGTGTGAAGGACGGACATTTTAACACTGGGCAGACTGACAACAAAGAATGGGGGGGAGAGTCTCTGCCTTCACTATTACAGTGTCACGTGATAATCTGAACAAAACCCAGAGGGCAACAGTCATCCCTAACTCTGTCTGTCAGGCTTTCTGCCATAAACTCCATGTGTTGCTCTCCCTCCCTCCTCTCCCCGGAAGAACATAACTTCAAACAAAAAACGGCAAGCACATAGCTGGAAACCGTACTCCCAGACTACCAACATCTTTTTGGCAGTGACAGTTTCTTGCCTACTGATGATCGAGGACAAGCAGAGGCCGGTGGGTGTAAGGACAGAAAGGTGAGCCAGACCAGGGGGTGGGGGTGGGGGTGGGGGGTGGGGGAGTACGGGGGTGGGGTGGGGAGCCTGAAATTAGCACTACCTCATTAGCAGTCAGAGAGGCAATTAAGAAGACAACAAGATAATGAGGAGTTTGGTAGTAGTTAATGCCCATAACTCAGAAACCTCAAGGTTAGGAATGTCTCCTTAAAGGAAAAAAAAGGAGGGAGTTTGTTAATCCAGCCCCCCCAAATCGGGAATCTACATGTCCAAACACTGAAGGTCCTTGTCCCCAGTTGGTTTTTGATCAATCAATAAAGAGCCAACGGTCAATGACTGGGCAGGTAGACTGAGGGGGGACCTTTAGATTTGTGTGTGCTAGGAATTGGGAGAAAGGAAGGAAGGAGGATATCCATGACTTGGAGGAGAAAGATGGGACAGAAGAACTGCAGGAGAGAAAGCTGACTGGCCTTGTGAGAATTCAGGTAAGTGGCCTCTGGCCATTCCCCTGATTGGGCCGGGGGTAGCAGAGGAAAGTTTAGGAGTCTCAGGGGTACCAGAGGGGAGCATTTGCTATCAGACGTTTAGGAGTGCCTTTGAGCTAGTCATGGCATGTCATAAATTAACAGACGTGTGTGTGTGTGTGTGTCTTTCATTCTCGAATCCAAAATGCTCCTGGGTAGGTGGCTGGGAGCACACTCCACTGAGAGCCAAAGCAGTGTAGCCAAAATTACCTATACAGGGGCTGGAGAGCTGACTCAGCAACTAAGAGCACTGACTACTCTTTCTGAGGTCCTGAGTTCAATTCTTAACAACTACATTGTGGCTCACAAGCATCTATAATGGGGATCCAAGGTCCTTTTCTGGCATGTGGGTGTACATGCAGATAGGGCACTCACATAAAATAAATAAAACTTAGAGAGAGAGAGAGAGAGAGAGAGAGAGAGAGAGAGAGAGAGAGAGAGGTGGGGATATTTTAAAATCACTGATTATAACAAGAACTCTGGGCTGGATTGATTATTAAATTATGGAACACATCTAGTCAGGAGTGCATATAGATTAAGGAGCCAGTAACCTCATGGTTTTCTCAGTCTTTCACCAAAAGCCAGGTCATCCATCCTGAACATCTCAGTCTGTGGCAGCTCTGAACCTGGACAGACTTTGCTGAGGGGACTTTGGATGCCTAGAGCTTGAAGGAGGGTGGGATTAAAGCTCTGACTTGTAGATTTTTGCAGGGAGCAGTGTGCTTCTTGCACCTACTCAGGGAAAGCTCCTCTGGAAGGGCAGGCTTCTGTGGACCTCATGACCCCACTCTGTCTGTCTTAGGGTTTCCATTGCTGTGAAGAGACACCACGACCAAGGCAACTCTTAGAATGAACAACATTTAATTGGGCAGGCTCACAGGTTCTGATGTTCAGTCTATTATCATCGTGGCAGAAAGCACAGCAGCATGCAAGCAAAAGTGCTGGAGGAGATGAGCACTCTGCATCTTTATCCAAAGGAAGCCAGGAACAGACTAGCTTCCTGGCAGCTAGTAGGATCTCCAAGCCCACCCCTGCAATGACACACATACTCCATCAAGGCCACACCTCCAAAGAATGCCACTCCCTGGGCCAAGCACATTGAACCCGAGAAACTGGGCATGTCTGAACTCTTGACTGTGACATACAAACCAAAACTATTCCTACCTGCCTCTGCCTCCTGGATGCTGGGATTCAAGACATGAGCCACTATGCCCTGCTAGAAGGAAGGTTTTCTGGGCTCTGGAATGCAAAGGAGGCTGCCTTGTTGGATGGACAAAGGGACAGTTTAAAAAAAAAGATCAAGATTGAGTGAAGGGGGACTCGCAATACAGAGACAAGAAGTGAGGGCGGGGTGAAGACCTGGATGGATTTCCTTTTCGAACGTCATTACTGAAGGGTGTTAGCTGGGATATTCAGCAATCTGTGTCCAGGGTGGATGCATGTACCATACATAGGGGTGGGAGTAAAGTGGGGATCAGCTGTGATGCTGCTGAAGAGATGGAGGGTGCAAAGATGAGGGGTGGGGCTTAGATGTACAGATACCTGGCTGAGGGGTTTCAGAATAGCAGTAAAAGTTGTATATTTTGTTACTATGGGACTCTAAAGGAGGCTACACACATATTCCCTAAGTGAAGTTTGACTTGTGTCTGAGAAGAACACTAATTTCCAGTTCTAGCTATGTGACCTTATGCAAGTCAGTTCGTGGTTGTAGCCTTTATTGATTGCTTCCTACATGATAACAGAACTCTCCCTGGATGAAGAGTCTTGCTTTTCACTTTTGTCTTACAGGGAACAGCACTTTGGAGGAAGCAAGTAATTTGTCCTAGGTCCCAGGAGTATATGTAGAGACAGGATTTCCCTAGAGGCCTTATTATGACATTTCCTTGTCGTTTCATTGGTAGGATGCAAGAAGGAACTTGACATTTGAAAAGCAAGTACTTATTAAATTATTAATTTTAAAATTACTATTATTATATTCTTTGAATCGCCCCAAGTTTTTGCATGGAGAAGTCATTTGAACAAATCCTTTGGATTAAAAAAAAAATCCCTTAGCGTCGTACCTCCTGCTGTGCCAACCTCCTGTTGAAACCAGAGTCTCTGGGGAAGCGGGGTGGGGCCAAGACAGAAGGGCCGGGCTACAGGGGCAGGACCAAGACGAAGAACCGAGATTGAGGGCGGGACCTAGAGAAAAGAGGCGGGGCGAAACCCGGCAGCGCATGCTCGGTGAGGGCTGCCAGCCTCGGCCGCCGCCGCCACCGCCCACTCGGTGCTAGAGAGCGAGCTGCAGGCAGCAACCTAGCGGAGACTGGCCCGGCTGGGCGAGCGAACGGCCATGGCCCCGTGGCTGCAGCTCTGCTCCTTCTTCTTCACTGTCAACGCCTGTCTCAACGGCTCGCAGCTGGCAGTGGCCGCGGGCGGCTCGGGCCGCGCGAGGGGCGCCGACACCTGTGGCTGGAGGGTAAGGCGAAGGCTTCTCGGGGTTCCAGGTTACCTGGGGGCGCGCCGCGCGCGCAGGTGATCGCGCGCAGGAGAGCGGGGGCCGAGGGGTCGCTGGACGCCGGATCTGCGAGTAACGGGGTTCTCAGCTTTTCCAGCCCATCCCGCGTCTGGATCCCCAGGCGCGCGTCTGCAGGTCCCGGCTGGGATGAAAGGGGCCGCCGACCCCTGGCTTTGTGTTGTTAATGAGGCGCGGCCGCTGGCTGGGGTCCGACTCCTGAGGGCGGGTGGCTGGGCGGAGAGGCGGGGGCCGTGCGCCCCACCCTTTGTTCCCGGCCCTCTGCCCGGGGGCTGCGCGTCCCGGATTGGGATCTTCCGGGCAGTCTGCAGGACCGGTGCACTTCGCAGCCGGTGTGGGGTTCGTGCCCTGGACCTCCAGTCCACAGCTCTGCAAGGGCTCAGGGCAGCCAAGGAACGGGACCTGGAGTGCTAGGGAAGGATGCACCCCCTTTCTCGCAGTCGCTTTGTTTTCTTTTAGGCAGCGCCGTCACCCAACTTCTACCCAATCGCCGACTCCTAACTTTTTGAGAAACACTGCTTCCATTTCAGCCTTTCGTCTGGCTAATGGCCCCCTACCCTCCTACCCTCTACCCCCGCGTCCCAGCTTGACTTGAGGATGTTTTTGTGGTCAAAGGGCAGCGAAAGTTTGTCTGCTCCGTCAGGTGTCCCAGTCCTGAGACCATGGTGGCCTTCAGACTTTCTCTGGGAACTTGGAAGCCTTCTTCCCGGAGTTGAGTGTTCTTTTGATGCTGTCTAGATAGTGCGGACCCCCCCGGTCTGCGGACTTTGAACTTCCCACGGATACAAGGTTCGCTGCAGGTCAGGCCACTCACACCTTCAACCCTATTGTGAGAACACAGGCTTTGCACTCTGGGCAACCAGGGGCTTGTTTCCTTACCTAGAAAGAAGAGGGGGTGGGCGTGTTGTTACTGATTTCCCCGGGGTGAAGGGATCCATCGGATACATTGGGGCAGTTTGCTTAGACCAACGTTGGCTTATATTTTTCCATGGAAAACTCTGTACAGTTTCAGTACAGACAAGACCCAGGACGTGACACCTCTTGGGGACACTTGACCCACTTGCTTCGCTTTCAGAGGGAATCACGGCTCAGAAAACCTGGTATGAGCCAGGCAGCTATGGTTCTGTTACGCTTCGTGAACGCTGTTATTTCTTCCCGTTTAAGCCTCACCATTCCTTACTGTTCCCTTGCAGTAAAACATCACTGTTAGTTTTAACAGATTCCAGATTTCTTTACAGTGATCTCACCGTTGACCTATCGATTTTTAGAAGAATTCAGATCTGGACTGGGATCGGCTGTTGCTGCGTTTCTGTAGTAGCCTAGAATACTTGTAAAGTTTTAACATTGGGTCTATAGTGGTCTCTGAAGAGGCCAAAGCGGTGTTTGTGTTAGTTAAGAATGTATCCCTCGCCGGGCAGTGATGGCACAGGCCTTTAATCCCACCACTTGGGAGGCAGAGGCAGGTGGATTTCTGAGTTCGAGGCCAGCCTGGTCTACAGAGTGAGTTCCAGGACAGCCAGGGCTATACAGAGAAACCCTGTCTCCAACCCTCCCCCCCCCCCAAAAAAAAACAAAAAAACAAAAAAAAGTAACCCCCTATATGACCCGCCTCCTACCCCCCCCCCCCCCCCCCCCGTCCTCTTGGGAGTGAGCTCAACAGCTCTTGTCCTGTGCCCACAGTCTTCCTTGGGTCATCATCCCCCTTCCTGGATGAGCCTGGGAGCTTCAGGGCCTTGTCCTAGAGTCCCCATGGCTCCGCAACTTCTGTAAATTTGTAAATTGTAAATTACCTGTGAGAGTAGGCCCAGCTTACCCACCTCCTTTCACACCCATCTTTTCTCCCCCCCTGCCCCCCCTCTCCCCCGCGGTTACCTAGCTTCTGATTTCTTTCACACTGCCAGGGTGTGCTTCATTCTTTCCTGCTTGGCTTTTACATCCAGCTCATGGGATGCCTCTTCAGGGAGGCCCTCCCAGAATGCCATGCCCTGTGCTTTACATTCAGGCCCCTTCCTCTGGTGCTCGCCAGTTTTATGTGTTTTGTTTCCTTGGTGGCCACAAAGCCAGAAGCCCAGTAAATCTTGGTTGAGGACATGTAGACTCTGTAATCCTGTAAAATCCTATATTAAATGATTTGAGGAGTCAAGAGAGCCGAGGCTAGTGCTGTAATCCCAGCTACGCAGGTGGCTGGGGCAGCAGGATCAACAGTTTTGGGCCTAACTGAAGAATGGGTGTCAGGGCTAGCCTGAGCAACTTAGAGAGACTGCCTCAGAAAGTCAAGAAAATGTAAAACGAGTGTTGGGGTGCTGTAGCTCAACAGTAGAGTGTGTGTGTGGCACGCCTGAAGTCTGGGTTCAGTCTTGGGGGCGTAATGGACGGCAGTCGGGGAGATCTGAGCACTGGACTTCTGAGTGCTGTGTCTCAGGGATTTGAGTCACTTCTGCCCTCTAACCAGGTCTGTTACTCAGCCTGTGGATGTTGGGTCTGAACAAATAAATAATAAATAAAATAAATAAAGAATAAGGGTCAAAGGCTGAGGCAAGAGGAGAGCTGTGAGTTAAAAAAAGAAAAGAAAAGAAAAGGAAGCAAGCAGAGAAAAGGCTGGGAAGGAGCTTTAGAATTGTAGCCCATCGATAGAGTGCTTGCCTGGCATCTAGCGTCCTCCAGGGTCTGGAGTCATTCCCCATTGCTTAGAGGGTAAGAAGGATAAGGAATAAAGGTGGATGGGAGTGACTTGTAGCCTTTCGTACCAGCACTCAGACGCAGAGGTAGGCCGATCTCTGTGAGTTCAAGGCCAGCTTGCCCTATATATGGAGTTCCAGGCCAACCAAGGATACGTACATTCATACCCTACTGTACTGGCTGGTATGTATGTCAACTTGACACAGGCTGGAGTTATCACAGAGAAAGGAGCTTCAGTTGAGGAAATGCCTCCATGAGACCCAGTTGTAAGGCATTTTCTCAATTAGTGATCAAGGGTGGGAGGGCCCCTTGAGGGTGGGGCCATTCCTGGGCTGGTAGTCGTCCTGGGTTCTATAAGAAAGCAAGCTTAGCAAGCCAGTAAGGAACATCCCTCCATGGCCTCTGCATCAGCTCCTGCTTCCTGACCAGCTTGAGTTCCAGTCCTGACTTCCTTTGGTGATGAACAGCAACGTGGAAGTGTAAGCTGAATAAACCCTTTCCTCCCCAACTTGCTTCTTGGTCATGATGTTTGTGCAGGAATAGAAACCCTGACTAAGACACCTACCTCAAACAAGAGTGAGGGTAAATTATATGTGATGTGAATAGAAGTGGGGTCTGAGTTTCTCTTAGAACCTTAAACCTTGAAGCCTGGAGGAGGGGCGCAGGGCCTGGATGCTGGTGAACAAATGAGGGAACGCTCCCTTAATCTCCATGGGGCATTTGGGCCAGAAACGCAGGCCACTGGAGGACTGGATATTCTCCCAGGAGAGCTGCTCTCAGGGCCAGGAGCCAGCCTGGTTTAAGTGGTCAAGTTTCACAACCTCCCTATTACTCGTGGGGTAATTAAGGAACTGATACTGTCTCGGACACAGCTCAGTGTCTTAGAAATGAGCTGTGGGCACACTTCCTCAACTACTTGAAGGAAAAAAAAGAAGTCTCATGGCCTTTGCCAGGTGAAGTTGTGCTTTGAATGATAAATATTGTTTTTTCAAAGGAGTTACAGTTTATGAAGCTTCCGGAGGGGCTGACCCGGCACATTGACACTGGCCTGACCCTTTCCCATTTCCTTGATTTTTATTTTTTTTCAGTGTGTGTGTTTTTATTTCATTGATTTACTGGATTGGGTGGTGCAGGTGTGCACTCATGTGGCGGCCAGGGGATGTCAGGTGACCTACTCTGTTACTTTATTTTATTCCCCTGACTCAAGATCTCTCTCTGAACCTGGGTCTAGGCTGGCAGCCAGCAAGGCCCGTGATCTTCCTGTCTCTGCCTCCCACAATCACTCACGGTGACCAAGCCACACAAGTATGGGCGGCCAAGTTTGACTTTTTATAGGGTGGTAGGGATTGGAGCTCAGGTCTTCTCGTCTGCCCAGCAAGTGTACCCTTTAAATCCTCTCTCTAGCCCCTACTCTTACTTTTTGATGGCAAATTTGTTCTGTGATGGGTAACATCGTGCCTTAATATGTCAATCCTTTGAGCTGAGAGGTTCCCAAACTTCCCACACGGTCTTGCTAAGAAGAAGGGATTCCAAAGCCAGGCATGTTGTCCATACCCCTAGACACTTGGGAGGCAGAATAGGAGGATCAAGAGTTCAAGGCCAGCTTGGAGACCATATTGTGAGTTCTGGGCTAGCATGAATTATTACATAATATATAATGACATCCTATCTTAAAAAGCAAGCAGACAAGCGAACAAACAAACAAACAAACCAAAAACCTAAAAAATCCATTCTCACAAACTGTTGTAGCTTTTCCTGTGAGTCGTTTCTTGTCTCCTACCCTAAATGGGGTACATATTTCCTGGTCTATTGTGTCTGAACTACCATTTCTAAATGTCTTCCCCCCAAAGAGTGTCTTCAGCAATTCGGAAACTATGTTGGCACCATCTTTATGGTGAAGTACAAGTTTCCCATTTAAGGCAAATACTTCATCTCCAAAGGTAGAAAAGAATAGGGTGGTATTGGGGTGTGTGTGTGTGGGGGGGTGAGGGTTCCAGCTGGTTAAAATTTAGGCCCCTGATAAAAGTCCAATCCAAGAATTCTCCCTGGCTGAGAGCCCAGGCGTGTTTATTTGATTCCGAATTGGATGCGTTTCCATTCTCTTGCAGCTCATGGCTCCTAAGCCCCACATCAGGTCTGCTCATTCTGTGGTGGACCACAGCACAGATGCTCTGGTGTCCCTTACAGAATTCTTAGATAAAAATTATTTCAGTTTTGGATTGACATATTTCTTTTAGAGCTGTTTTGATGAGACGTTCAGTGCTTTCTTCCAGCCCCGTTTTGCTAGTTGATTAGGAGCCTGCCTGGCCTTTTGTTTTCTTCAGCTCTCTCCATCCCTCATCCATCCAACCCTGCAGCTCCTGAAGTACCTGGACCATTGCATTAATTACCAACTCAGCTATCCAGCCAGCGGGTGCTGCTTGGAGCATTGTTTCTTTCCAAAGGTGGTTTCTCAAAGACATACCCAGAAGCTTCTGGAATCAAAATTGCCTTAGGAACTTGTTGGAATGAAGGTTCAAGGTTAATGGGCCCTGACAGAGAGCATGGTACAGCCCAGGAGTTAGCATCCTATGGTAAGGTGACTCTGGTGTTGTCTCAATGGCCAGACACATTGCTGTAGTGACAAGGTCTCCGAAGTTAGAAGAGGAAGGGAAAATATTTTAAAATATTTAAAACCAGTCATGTTGGCTTTAAATTATTTCACTGGACTTAGACACAGAGCAACTTTGTCAGAACACTACTAGTAGTGGGGCTGTTTGAGAAGTCTGGGGTTGTGTTTCTGAGGAGCTAGTTAGACAGGGCATCCTGGCTTGGGTGGGGTCCTCCGGTGTAAGGCTAGAGAGGAGGCTGGGAGAGCCCATGACACTTCCACTGGGTTCCTCTCCAAACAGCTGGGTTTGTCTGGAAAACTGTCTGAGGAGGGAGTAGAGCAGGATCCAAATCTGTCTCCGCAGTTCAGACCTGACAGACAGCCTCCCTACAAAGGAAAGAACGGCTCATGCTTTCTTCAGGCCTTTTTAAGTTGAGTATTTTTCATGCTTCATTTGGCTTAAAATGTGTTGGGTGGTTTTTGCTTTCAAGCCCCCTTTCCCTCATCTGTCCCTGAACTTTTCACTCACTGTGCCCCAGCAACTCCCCCCTCTCCGTCCCCCTCCCCCCGCCCCTGTGCCCCTACACCCAGCAGATGTCTGCTGCTGCTGGGGCCACTCCATCAACAATTTTATTGTCCTCTTTCATTCCCGACGGCCTCTTGTGCCTGCTGGTGATGGATGGCTTTTCAGGCTTCTGGAAGCTGGGGCCCCACCTGCCATTTGTAAGAGTATGGATGGGGGTATGGGGGGGTGGAAGGGTAGCTCAGGTACACTTGGCAGCTCGCTGGACTATATGTCCTCTGGACAGACTTCTCTCCTTCTGCTCTGGCATCTGCATTTGGCCATTCTGCCTTCCCAAGATGTGGAATGTCACGGCTTTCAGTCTGGAGCTATCTCTGCTTCCAAGGGGGGCCAGACTTGCCCAGCCAGAGGGAGGCATTCGCTGCCCTTTAGGGCAGTGTTTATCTTTGGCTGGCAGGAAGTTCTGAATGGTCCTGACACAGGATTAGGTGACTGATGGTCCTACGCACATTGTCTCCTCTGGGCCTTTGAAGCTCCTCCTGGTGGGAAGTGAAGAGACTATTTGCTCTGTTAAAATGCCTTGGTATTTCCTCTGTTTAACCACAGGCCACTTCCCCTTTGCTACTCAGAACCCGGCAGGGGCCACCAGCTGATTGAAAAGACACAAGCCCTGGATAGATCCAACTGAAGCAAATGGTCTTCCTGCTGATTATGGCTAGGGCAGGTCGAGAGGAATCTACTAGGTAGTTCCTTGTCCTTCTTAAAATTTAGCCAGTAGACATAATTTATACTTAAAGTCCCGAATGTATAAGTGGGCCCCTTTTAAAAGAGGGAAACCTAAATTAGAAATTAAATTTGGAGTGCATTTTATCTCCGTATGGCTAGTTAATGCAGTTCAATCAACAGACTAGATCAGCATTTATTTATTTATTTATTTCATGTGCATTGGTGTTTTGCCTGCATGTGTGTCTGTGTGTGAGGGTGTCTGATCCTCTGGAGTTACATACTGTTATAAGCTGCCATCTGGGTGCTAGGGATTAAACCCAGGTAGGTCTAGAAGAGCAGCCAGTGCTCTTAACCATTGAGCCATCTCTCAAGCTTTCAGCAGATTTTCTTAATTGTGCTTAAGAAGGGCACAGTGTCTGGTCATAGATACCACACTGCTAGACACTCTGCCACTGTGTGTCCTTGGGTCTTCCAAGTGCAGAAATTCACAGGAGAAGTTTGCAGTTTGAGACACTCTAGTTCTTTTTCAAACATTATCTTGAAGAAGGTTTAATTAATAACACAAGTCAGGAAACTAAAAATGGAACAACTTGAAATTGTAACAAAGCGAGAATTAAAACTTTGGCTGAATCCTGCTTTTGTGAAGGCTCTGAAAACTAACTAGTCACTCTCTAGCAGACTACTGTTTCAACATTTACAACTCCATTGTTCAAAGTATCCATTTAAAGAGGATTTCTTTGGCTCCTTGTTTGGAAATGTTGGGGGAAGGTGGATATAGCTAATTAAGGCTACAGCATTTAAAAGGGGAGACTTACCATCTGTCCTTAGCAAATCACTGTATAGATGACAAAATGAAGATGTGACGTGAATACACATGAAATTCTCTTCTGAAATGGAGGTTGGCCTATAAATTTTCTGGTTTAATAGTGTAAATGAAAACTACCTCAACTGTGCATGTTTACAGAGCATTTCCTGGAGCCCAATGCTAGATATCATAGTTAGGCACAGCTTTACAGGGGGAGTGGTGGTTATTGTTGGAAGTTTAATACTGGGTTGTGCCTTTCACTGTTTGAAATTTGATTTAAGAGACATTAGCACAAGGCTTTGCATTAAAACTATTACACTGAAGTTACTAGAAAAGCCATGAAATTGAAGTATCAGCTTTGAAAAGGGAATGGAAATTGACAGATATCATTAATTAAGATGTTTAAATGAATATTTACATGTCCCATTAAGTAAACACATCTTCTAATGAACCTTTTGGAAATCATGAATGATTCAGCTTTAAATATAACTCCCACCCACTCCAACTAAAAAGAAATGACAGACGGTAGGGTGGTTCAGTGGTAGAGGTCTTGCTTGGTATACACACATGCACACATGCACACACTTTATATTCAAACCTAAAAAGGGTTTTTCCAAGGGTTCTGTTTTGCCCATTTTGTAGATTTTCCTGTGTTGAATAGTAACCCTTTACAGAACTCTGGCTGCTGCCCCAGGTTTCTTCTCTGAGCTGGACCACTCTATTCAGGAGTGGGAGGGTTGAGAGGAGTGGGGTGGGGGTGTTCTTTGAGTGAAAAGGTGCATTTTCTTAAGATGGGCCATATGGTTTAAAAACTTTGCCCCTGGGATTTTATTCCATCCAGGTGCTTTCTGGTTTCTGCTCCCCCCAACCCCACCTTTGCAGTACAATGAAGGCCAAATGTAGGAGCAGTCTGCCTGCATTCCCTGCTGGGTGACAGTTTGTGGTCTCCTTCTGGGGTATACACATTTGCTGTGGGTGGGGCACTGACATTCTCCTGGTTAGAATTTATTGTAACTGCTCAGTATCCTAAACTCTAAAAGAAGATGTGTTTGGAGACAAGAGTTCTTAGTCCTCCTCCTCCTCCCCTTCCTCCTCCTCCCCTTCCTCCTCCTCCCCACTCTTCTTCTGGTTTTGTTTTTATAGGCAGAGACGTCTCTTCCTAAAAAAAAAAAAAAACTAAAAACACCCAAGTGTTATTATGTTGTGCGGGAGTGCCAGAATCTGTCCCCAAAGAGAGGAACACGGTCTTGTGGCAGGGATGGTTTCTGAGCCCACAGCACCGATCCTTTGTTCCTTCTGCTAATTTTAGAGAAACAGGTCCCCTGCTCCTCAGGCTGTGGTGACCCCTGCAAAGCAGTGTGGCTGCAAAGAGAGTGACTGAAGCCCTGCTTGCAGGCTACCTTGGAAGCAACTCTGGCATCTTAATCTGCCTCAGTTTCCCCAGCTATCGAGGAGGCCTGTCTTTTTCCATGCAGCTTCTCTGGATGTAGATTTTACCTGTGCTCACAAAGCCTGCATTTGATAAAGTCAACCAACCTTGTCTCCACCCTTCAGATTAGTGAGAATGCAGCCCAGCCATGTTTGCAGCCTAGGCTAGCCTGTAACTCACTAAGTAGACTAGGATGTCTCAAAGTTCAAGCCTCCAGCCTCCTGAGTCCTGATAATACAAGTATATATCACCAAGCCAGGTTTGAGTAGGGGATGTTGTTATGGGGGAGCCACATCTTGTGGTGTCTGATGCTGTTGAGAAAAGGGGTGTCAGGACTGTTACTCATTCCCTGTGCCAAGGATGAGAAAAATGTAAAGCATTACTGCTGAGTACCAACTAAATAGTCTGTTTTTTTTTTTTAAACCTTAGTAGTGGCTCTCCTTCTGAAAATGTTCTTTATAAAAGAGGTACAGATCTCATTTTGTCATGATAGTCCCCCTCTTGTGAATGTGGCTCATTTTTCTGAGGTCACGTGATGGCCTGTGAACCTCAGAGGTGCTCCTTGCTTTTCGGGCCAGGGAGGGATTTGCTGGCCAGCTGTGGTAATGAGTTTTTGTGAGCTTTGATTTTTCATGCCTCACTTCCCTGTGGGAGGAACTAGATATTTCTGATCTTACCTCTGCTCATATTCAGATCCAGCCAAGCAATCAGTGACTTCCCGGGCTTTTTTGTGGGAGACTGTGGGAAAAGTCCTGGTTGGCTGGCTATGAATTAATGAAATCCTTAGAAGGCTTCGCTAAAGATCACTCCTGTGGTTTGGGAAAAAGAAAAAGAGAAAGAGAGAAAGAAAAAAAGGCATTGCCTTTTAATTTGAGAAAGAGGTCATGGAGTTTTACCAAAATTAAGTAAGAAGAAAGAAAACCCAACATCTGGTTGTGCTAGCCAAAGACTGCTCCATGGACGTGGGTTCCCAGTGCGCACTGCCCCGTGGGGCTCACCCCCCCAGACCCCTCCTTGCTGCCCTAGATACTCAGCCTTGCATTGTTCACTTCTTGGGTTTTGAAGTCATTGAGAGACAGGAATTCCACTCCCCACCGCTTTTCACTTGAGTGCATTTCCGGTCCGTCCCCTGAGCTGTCTTCTTTTTCTTGGTCCATGGTTTTTAAGTGCATAGTTTTTCTAGTTGGCCAGGTCTAGTGTAATCCTTGGCTTTTATCCTACTTAAAAGGGATAGGATAGATGATGCAGGGGGTCGGGTGGGGGGTGGAGTTGGGGCAGAAGGTGGGGAATGGGATGTTGAATTGCTCTAAAACATTTTTAAAATTAGTAGGAAGTCTGATAAGAGAGCAATAAATTGCTGGAGAGTACTAGGAAAAGCAGAGGATTTGCAAGTGACCTATGACTTTTAAAAGCAGAAAGGTTTAAAAGCTGACAGGTACAGTACTATACACCTGTAATCCTAGATGTAGAAAGCCTTAGGAGGATGAAAAGTTCAAGGCCAGCCTGAGCTACACCCAGCCTGAACCACACAGAGAAATCTTGACAAAACCAATGCATAAAGCAAATAAAAGCAGAAACAATATCTTAAGTGTGTGTTATATACATACCACTCCCAGCTGAATGAATGATAAACCAGTTTGTGTTTTTATTTAAAAACATACAAGTATTCCTTTGGTGTTGTCTGCATTCACATTAAATTCTTCCTTCCTTCCTTCCTTCCTTCCTTCCTTTCTTCCCCTCCTCCTCCTCCTCCTTCTCTTCCTTCTCCTCCTCTTCTTGTTTTTCAAGACAGTTCTCTGTATAGCCCTGGCCGTCCTGGAGCTCACTCTATAGACCAGGCTGGCCCCAACTTAGAAATCCAACTGCCTCTGCCTCCCGAGTGTTGGGATTAAAGGCGTTCGCCATCACTGCCCAGCATTTTCCTTTTTAATATTAGTATTTTGATGATAAATCTGTAGGCATCTGCAGCCAGCCATCTGTATGTGGGGGTGGGGGGCACTGTTGTATTCTTTCTCCACTATTTAGTATTCTGAAATCAACTCTAGGAAGGTGGGCAGAGTAGGAAAGGGGGTTTTTATGTGCTTGGGCTGTTTTTTATCACCTTTAGGGTAAAAAGGCTGATCAAGGCCCTGAACCATCTTTCCAGCCTTCAATTGTAGATATCAACTGTTAATAGCTATGGAGCTTTCTCAAGCATAAGCACAAATTTTATTTGTAAATTTAAGAATGGTTACAGTTAGAGGCCTTTCTAGCAGTTAGAGTTTACATTGTTTTTTTTTTTTTTAATATGTAGTGTTTACCATTAGGGCTTCTCTTTTACTTTATTGAAGGTCTAAAGGAAGTCGAGGGTGTCCTGGTTCTCCTGTAACAAACCCTTTCCTGTGCTTGCTGGAAAGTAGCAGCGCTCTTTCTCTGAAGCACACTAGGTTTCTGCCAGTCCCCCGGGCTTGTTGCAAATGGTGGTAGATGTTGCCTTCGGTGACTGGGAACAGCAACTGTTGAATACCTCGATTTGCCTCCAGCAAGTTCACGGCTGAGTGCTTCTTCACACTGAAATTCAGCCATTTCTTTGTGCTAAGAAAACACTGAACTCTGTTTCCAGCAAGCTTGGTTCACTCAAAACACATCCTCAGAGTCAGTTTCCAGCCCTTTGGAGTGCCGTGGCTGCTGTTGCCTGAGTTATTAGTCTCCTTCACACAGTTTCTTTAGTGGAACTTGAATTACTATCTCCTACCTAATTACATGGCTTTTCTTGCTGGTGTTTGTCCCTTACAGACTCAAGGGCCAAGACCTGTAAAGTTAATATTGGTAATTTTTCAAAGTAAGTTAAAACGTCAAAAAGTGACAAGTTTTTTATTCTTACAGGGTACCAGGGAAACGACAGACAAAACTCCCATCTATTATTCATAAGTCCAGGGGGACTGTGAGGGCACAGGGAGGCCTGTGTGCCTGGCATTTGTTCGACTCGCAGGATTGGGCCTCCTCCCCTGCTGGCCATGAAATGTCATGCAGAGATGTAATAGTGGGACATTCAGTATCTGGAGAATGGACCTCAGAGGCTCAACTTTGCTTTTCTGGCACCAAGTCTGCGGTCTCTCAGCGGCCTGACAGTGAAAGGCCAGAAAGCAGGGGCTATTCGGATGCTGACAAGGACAGAGTACAAGCAAGGTCCTGTGGGCCGCCCGGGACCCCTATGCTGGAATGTACACCAATACAAAGGCCTTGTGAGGGGCACTCAGGAGGGGCAGCAGCCTAGCTTGCCTTTGGCAGGCCTAGTTTGTTCTGGTCCCAGGAGAGACTTCCTGTTTCCATGGTTACACCACCTCAGGTTTGGTTTGGTAGGTCCAGAGTGCAGGGTGCTTTGATTTCAGAATTAACTGTTTCTGTGCAGAAGGAGGCGTCGAGGTCAGAGAGCTGGGGCCAGGCAGCTGCCCAAGGTTCCATGTTTTCTCTAGATGAAGAAAGCTCGGGCCAACATTTGCTACAAGACAAGAGTTTGATTCAGATCGGTGGGTTTTGATTGGGAGCGGCTGGGAGGGATTTCTGGAGCGACGTCTGGTTGTGGCAGCCCGGCGGTGGTAGCCCTGGGTGGGTAGCAGGCAGGCCGTTTATGCAGCCCGGCATCCCAGCTCGAAGGAGAGTTACCTAGCAGTGAGCAGCAGCATCGTAAATGATGGAGCTTTTCAGTGCCTTTCAGCTTCCTTTCTGCTTCCCAGAGCCCCCGTGACTTCATAAGTCCGCACATGGGACGGTTTGCCCCCCGACTCCCAGACAGATGGTTGAGCTCTGGTGGTGCGCCTTGAAGATAGACTCTGAATGCAACTACTATTTTACATGCAAAAGACCTTTTTCTTTTTCATGCCATAATTTGATCAAAGCAGCCTAACCTGCTCCTCTGTTTTTGTTGCTCACGGATGGTCTGTGGATAACATTACATTTTTTCAGCATGAAACCCAACACTTCAAATCCCTAAAGCAGTCTCAAATTTATGGTTAATAAAAGCATTTATTGTACTGGATGTCATCTGTTATATCACTCTGGGGCTAGAAACTGGCAAGCACTGGACAGGAAATATTTTCATTTCAAATCGCTTCAATCTTATGGTCTAGGGGCAAAAGTGTCTGATTTCAGGAAAGCCACAGTGAATAGCATGGTAATGAGTGCATTTTTAGCTGATTAAGCAGGCATTCTCCCCTTGCAAACAGTCTTCCCTCTTTGGCTTGGTGGGGCTAAATAAACATGGGATATTAAATGATAGTATTTTTTTCCCCTATCGACCGATGTCTTCTTCACTTTGGTCCTCTTAAGATTTTAGCATTTTCCAGGAATATCCTGAGCAGAGCGGGAGCAAACCCAGAGAGAGAAGCTCCGCTGTCTTAGGGCCTTTTTGTTACTGCATCTACCTGGCCAGAACCTACTTTCTTTCTTCCTCTCCTCTTCCCTCCTGTGCTCCCCTCCTTCCTTCTTCCCCTTTCTGCTCTTCCTTTCTTTTGAGGTAGTCACCCTATGAAGGCCTGGCTGACCTAGAACTGTAGATCATAGATCACGCTGGGTTGGAATTTGTGGCAACCCGGCTGCCTCTGCTCTCAGTGCAGTGCTAGGGTTGCAGGTCTTGCCTCTGAGCCGAGGTGTAGGCTCTTCTGAATTCTCCTTTTAAGATGGAAATTGGTACCTTGCCCTTGGGATCATGAAGTTAGGAGGAAACTATGTTTCCATTATTGTTGTTTTAAAGGAAGTCTGAAGTTTCATTGTAATCCGAGGCCAGATCGGATCGGCCACATCCCACAAGTGAACAGCAGGGGTGAGGAGAATTCTCAGCAGATGAAATCTGTGGGATGTCATATTTAAGCCACTAGACCATTGTGGGGCTGTCCTATGCCTTTGAACATGTCTCCACCATTGTCACCCCCAGCCAGAGGCAGCTAGGTGATTGTAATAAGCTTCCTTGTTTTCCAGATGAGAATTCTCTTGCAAAAGAGTCAGGGAAGGATTAAGATGGGACTGAGGAGGTGTAACGTGGAGAGGCTTCCCCTCAGAAACCAGAGCTGCACCCCCCCCCCACACACACCAGTTGCACTTGTCCCATCCTCCAAACATCCAAATGAAGTGGGGCTTGTGTCACATGCAGCAAAGTACCTGGTAGGGAGAAGAGGAGAGACCAGAGGGCACTTTGCAGATCATTTAAACTTAGAAGAGGCACTTATCGCAGAGGTTCCCAGCCTGGCAGAGTACCAGAATCATCTGAGGAAAATTCTTGGACCCGAGTGGGGTTGATTCCCAGCCTTACCGTAGACACCTGCTTAAGTGAGATTTTCCCAGGCCAGAAGTCAGAATTTTCTTTAATCACCTATCTTATCTGTCTAGGTAGGTATCTATCTGCCTATCTAATCTATTGATTGATTGACTGACTGACTGATTGATTGATTGATTGATTGGAGACAGCGGATTTTTTTTTTCTGTGTAACTGCCCTGGCTGTCCTGGAACTCATTTTGTAGACCAGGCTGGCCTCAAAATCTGCCTCCAGACTGCTGGAATTAAAGATGTGCACCATCACACCTGGCTGGAGGCAGAATTTTACAAGCTGTCAGACCATTGGTTACCAGGGTTTTATGGGGCTAGAAGGAGAACTTGACTGTAGTGGCGTGCAGGGAGTGGTGGAATCTTTCACATGCATTTAATGGTGGAGAAAAGGCCAATGTTTATGTATATTTTTGATTCAAGGAAATTTAATTTTACTGACTACAATATTTTTGTAATATCTTGATTAAACTGAGGTATCTACCTAAGGTATCAGTTGAGCTGGCAAATCGTGCCTAGTCCCAGAACTGAGACAATTTTAATTTTACTGCAACTGTAGAGGCAGGTGTGGACAACTGTGAAATTTGTGCCACAGTAATGTCTAGTAGAATCTTTGGTGCTGGACACAGTTTTTCTTGTGTTATCCCATTTTGGAAGATTCACTTGTAGCTATTGAACACCTGAAATAGGATTAGCACATTGGAGGCTTTGGGTTTTTAATTTTATTTAAATTTTAAGCAGCGTATAGTGGCACACACCTGTGATGCCAACACTTGGGGTGTGGATGTGGGTGTGGGTGTGGTTGGTTTAGGAGGATCAGGAGGCAATGTCAGTTTGATTTACATAGTTGGAGCTGGAGCCTAGTCTGGACTATATGAGACAGTTTCTGAAAATAAGAATCTTAAAAAGTAAGAGAACAGTTAAACATTAAATAGCTATATGTGGCAAGGAACCACAGGATTACCCTGTTTTCCCTTGACTGGAGCTGCCTGACTAGATAGCAGACATTGTGATAGTGTAGATCTTGGGCTTAGAGCTGGGGTGCACACTGACCCCAAGGGTATTTGATGCTTAAGGAACAATGAGTCATCTCACATACAGGGCAAAACAGGAACCTAAAGGACTTGCCAGCTGGTGTTGGTAAGGACTGAGAAGAAGGTGTCTTGGAATTAGGACTGACAAGAACCTGCCCAGGCAGGGAAGCGAGGCCTGCCAGCTGAAGAAATATGCTTTTTCTTCCCCCAAAGGTGGCATCATGTTTGGTCCAGGTCATCCTTCAGTTTTTAACTTCCTTCATCTTTAAGGTGCGGGGATGAGGGCTGGTGAGATGACTCATGGGTAAAGGCTCTCAACAAGTTTGATGACCTGAGTTCAGTCCCTGGGATTTATATCGTGGAGGGACAGAGCCCCCTTCCATAAATTGAGAGATATCCCTGATAATCCCAGACATTTGAGCTTTTGGTCTACAGTTTGTGGTGTTTTAGGGAGGTTTGGGTGGTGCAGCCTTGCTGAAGAAACTGCCTCTGGGTGCATGTTTTTGAGATTAAAAAGCCTCATTCTGTTTCATTTCATATCTTTCCTGTCTCTGCTTCATGCTTGGGTTTGAGGATGTGAGCTCTCAGCTTCAAGCTCCAGCTAGCATGCCTTCGGCTTGCTGCCACGATGGACTGTTACCTCTGAACTGTAAGCCAAAATAAACACCTTCTGTAAGTCACTTTGTGTTTTATCCCAGCAACAGAAAAGTGAGGGATATACTGCCGCAGGTATATACTCCCCTCTGAAATAAATAATTGTAGTACAAAAACACTTAAAGCTGCAGAGGGTGGGATACTGATTAATTTTCATTTGTTCCTTTGCAGCGATAGGAAACAGTACAGGGTTCGAGGGTCCCTCTATAGCGAGGTGCAGCGGTATGTGGCATGAGCTGGCCTCCCTGGGTGTACCTCCGAGATGGAAATGTAAAGAACTTCCATGGTTATATCCTTTCCCTTTTGGGGGGTACAAGGTCAACACTGAGCACATAGCCTCCCATTGGCATTTATGATAATTACAATTCTTTGTTTCTTTAATGGTACCTTGTTGTTGGAGAAGCTTTTCACCTCCTTTTCAAAGCTTGGGACTTTTTTAAAAAGGCTTCTATTTTTCTATATTTTTTTAAATTTGACTTATCATTATTGTGTATGTGTATGGTGTACATGTTTGAGTGTGAGTATGTGTGAGTCATGAGACACAATGTGGAGGTCAAAGAGCAAATTACAGGAATCAGTTCTCTTCTATTGATTGTGGGTCCCAGGAATCAAACTCAGGTCATCAGGCATGCGTGACAAGCAAGCGCCTTTACTTGCTGAGCCATCATGCCTGCCCAAGAGGACTGGTTATTGATTTCCTTCTGAGTGTGTTTTAGTGATCTTGAGACTGGTACCTTTAAAGTTAAAAAATGGATGAGATGTTGCTAGGTTGAATTTTCTGGAAGATGCTTAACCAAATACATAAGAGTTCTTTTTTTCCCTTTTCCTCCTCTTCCTCCTCTTCTTCCTCCTCCTCCTTCCTCATAAGACAGGGTTTCTCTGTGCAGTGTGGTTGTCATGGAACTCAGTCTGCAGACCAGGCTGACCTTGAACTCATCCAGCTATCTCTGCCTCCTGAGTGTTGGGATTAAAGGCATACATCACCAGGGCCAGCAATAAATGCTATTTAAAATGTTATTACTAGCTAGGCATGGTAACCTGTTGCTATATTTCAGTTCTCATAAGGCAAACTGGGGGATGACTACAAAGTCCAGGCAGGTAGAGACCTTGTTTGAAAAGACGGAAGGGAGGAAGGAAGGAAGGAAGATACAGACTTTAAGATGAAAGGAAGGAAGGATAGACCCTAACTAGCCAAACAAACAAAACTCCAAAATAACTTTTAAAAAAAAATTGAGTCTTCCTGATTTAAAATTACAAAAATTTTTGAATCTAAGTATTATGGTGGGGATTCTGCTTGGGCCACTAATTTGGTCCATCTGGTCTCTGGATTTTTAATGTTGACACTGTTAGTGATGGATAAAACAGTTCAGGTTTCTGGACCGTGAGCTTTAGGACCCAGTCAGTCGTGGACGCTGCCCCTCCGCCTCCCCGACCCGTAAACTCTGAATCACCCAGTGCTGACAGCCTGGGAGGCCTGGCTCTTTCTATTAGCAGCTTTCGGGTTGAGGGGATTTGGGGGTATTGTGGAAGGTGATGGAGGAGCAGCAGAAAGGCAGGTGTAGATAAGAACTGATTAGCTAATCCACATGGTGATTGCAGAATGGAAGAATGGTTTGTTTTGTTTTTTCCTATCCCTATTTACCCCAGGTTTAATGGGAAAGCAAAAAAACTCAGAATAGTTCACACACACAAACATATACACACTGCTTCCTTACCTGCTGTAAATCATGAGTCTTTCTTCAGAACCCCAGTATGAACTGGGTAAAACATACCAGTTTTGGTGAAGGGAATGGGAAGAATTCCCAGCGGAGCTCCCATATAATCATCTACAGTTCCTTGCTCTTTTCTCTTATTTATATGTCCTATGTATTTTCTTTCCCGTTATATATTTATGCAAATACATAAGTATGTATCTATTTAAGAAGTGTGGAAGCCCACTGTATTGTTTTCATGGGTTCCTTGGGAGTATCCCTGCATAGAAAGAGTATTTCTGAAAGAATCTTGCAACAATAACTCCTCTCCTTCACAAAAAGTTCCAGGCTAAAGTTCCCAATGAGCAGGTCTGGACTCTAGCACACAGAAGGGTGACACCGAGGGGACCAGGCACAGAGAGAAGAGGAAAGTGGAAGTATTTTTTGAATAAGATGAAGTGAAGGCTTGCAGTGATAAATAGACTATCAGACAGACACAACCAGAGGGCTCTGTGACACGGGCCATGGGAGGAAGTCGTGGTAACTTGGTAGTAGAGGTCACCCGTTTGGAAATGTCCAGAATGCCAGCCTCACCTGATAACAGCTTGGGGCTAGAAGGCACTAACAACTGGTTTGATGAAGAGCCTTGTCCTCAGGGGTCATGCCCTCTGGAAGCTCTGAGCTTAGGCAGGAGTGATGACAGGCTGTCCTGGAGAGGAACTAGTGGATTTTGAGCAGTATTTTCACCTGCATTTGTTGCATAGCCAAGCGGTTTCTTAGTTCCCTGCAAGATAACATGTGGAGCATTCAGCTTTTATCTCGGAATACCCTCTCAGCTCAAACACCGCTCGGTCTCAAATGCTGGCCCTGAACCTTTACCAAACACCCTGTGATTTGGAAGCCCCTCTTTGTGATTTATGGCTTATGGTCCCCATCTCCCCACTCCCCAGAAAGCATTCATGTGTTTCTCCTGCCAGGAGGCTAAGAGGGAAGGAGAAGTTGCAGTCATCATGGGAAGTTCTGAGGCTGGTTTTCCCCAGGCCACTTTTGCAGAGAGCTTTGGCTCTGGGTGAGAACATCTGGAGTTGTCTTCCTATCTGTGAGAGCTGAAAAGGGCAATGGCAGACCCCGATTTCCAGATTCTCCACCTCCTACCCCGGGAGGTGCAGAACCAGGAGGCTTGAGTTGTGGCTCTGTGTTCTGGTTTGGAAATGTGAAGCTGTGTCCCTCAGCCTAGTCTTCTTTCAGGTAAAAACAAGCTATTTCTTCCATTTGAATATCACAGCTTTGGGTATATTGGCCGTCCTTAGACACTGTCCCAGGTTAGAGCCTGTAAATACATCATGGGTGCTCTCTAGAACAGGGCTGGGTTAATGCTGAATACCTTTAGGACTAGGTGGGATTTGTGTTCTCAGCAAACACAGGATCTGGATGCGCCTGCATAGATCTATGTGAAGCTGTCTTCCTGCTGCCTGCCTACTTTGGGGGAAGGACTTGAGACAGTCCCCTGGAGATGGCGTCCATCCGACCCTTGGGAAGCAGGAGGACGGTACCCCTGGCACTGCCTCCTGATCCATGTCAACCTTTTTGCCCTGGGTCCTGATGGGGATGACTTAGATAGAGTGTAGATAAATAAATACCTTCTGGTAGGACGACTGTTCTAAGCCTTGGCCAATAAAACACTTCAGAAAGGATTCCTCCCCTGTGCCTTCGAAGGCGGCGGAAGGCGGCGGAAGGAAGCGGAGGCTGACAGGGAGTTAAACAAACTTGAAGGTAGGTCACATTTCTGACATACCATTTCCCTCTGCTGACCTGGCAGCTGCACTGCACTTTGAGAGGGGCTTAGCTGTTGCTATGAACTTGGGTTTGTGATAATGTAAACTATTATTAAGATTATCTTTTTATTCATGATTTATGTCTGACTCTCCGTCCACCTTGTTTATGTTCTCTTTAGAACACTCGTCATCTACCTTCGGTACCCAAGGCCAGCATCGCCCCTTTGAAATGAAGGAAAGCTTTGGAATAGACTATTTATACCTCTCTGGTTAAAAAGGGCCCTGGGAAAGAAAGCATTAAGTTGAGGAAGCTTCAGCTCCCAGCGACGTCCCCACATCAAAGCTGGGATGCAGTCTTGATAGAGCATTTCCGTGTATTCCACAGGCAATGGCTCTTTTCTTGGGATTTTTTGACTTCCTGAGTTTGTCTGAGGGACCCCTGCCCAACCACCCTGTCACTCTCATCTGGTAGAAACATTTACCGCTAAGGGCATTGTGGAGGGAAGTGAGACTCTCGTCCCCTGGCTGGTGGCACTGGTCTGGCCTGGCTTCCCTGCGCCCAGACAGGAGGAATGCCGGGTGAGGTGTGCTTCAGGTGCTCCTGCCTCATTTGTCAGCCGAGAGCTGGTTAGTGCGCGAGCCAAGAAAATCTAATAACTATTTCAGTTTTTAATAAAACGTTTCTCCCACCCTGTTTCCCCTTCTCCTCCACCAAAAGGGGAGAACAGAATGAAATTTTAAGCACATCTGGACACTGTTTTTGTAAAACTTACCCTGAATTCCCAGAAGGGATGTATTGGTTCCCAGTTTTCGAAGCAAAAAAAAAAAAAAAATCAAAACAGTGCCCTTGTAAATCCTGTGCTTGCGTGTTGTGATGAGACAGTAGAGAAAGAAGCTGCCATGATTTGAGAACCCTTAGTCAGGCCCAAACACTGCCCATATGACGCCTTTGAGGCAGATGGAAAGTCTATAGGTGGCCTTTGGTTTTTTTCCCCCCAATCATGGTGGGGAGCAAGAGTTCCTTTTTGGGGATGACTTTTTTTCTAATTCTATGTTATTAAGAGTTAAGGCCATGGTGCAGGGCACTTACAGACTTGGCGCTCTCTCCCATGAAGCCCCCTCTATGAACACTGTAGATAGTCCTGTAAGAGGGTTCCAGATCTGAGAGCCAAGGAGGCTTGCAGTGGGAGATGGAGTCCGGCTTCCCTTTCCCAGAGCATGTTTGTGTTCTTAGCCCAGTCTTCTAGATGCTTACCATTGTTAAGAAAGAGCTAAGAAAGAAGGGTTGATTTGGATGCATGCTGGGAGAATTACAAAATTGCTAAGTAGCTCTTAATGATGAACCATCACCCTGCTGTTTTAGGGAAACGTAACTCTGGTCAAACTGACCATTGCAGACTTTTTAAAATGCCCTTAAGAATTATGTTTTGGGCCGGGCGGTGGTGGCGCACGCCTTTAATCCCAGCACTTGGGAGGCAGAGGCAGGTGGATTTCTGAGTTCGAGGCCAGCCTGGTCTACAGAGTGAGTTCCAGGACAGCCAAGGCTACACAGAGAAACCCTGTCTCAAAAAACCAAAAAAAAAAAAAAAAAGATTTATGTTTTGGAAGTTGTACGTACCTACCAAGGATTATCACGGTAAGGTGGTTAGGAGGGTCATAGCTTTACTGAGAATAAATCATAAAGAAATTTATTTTAAAACAATTCCTTAGTATACATATAATCTACCATTTATTAAAGATAAAACAATTTGCATACTAATGAGATTGATGCACTTTTAAAATTATACATAAATAATTAAATCTCAGACTCTGGGGGGTGTATTTCATTAGGTAAAGTACTTGGGTAGTATATACAGAGTCCTGGGTTATCCCAGTAGCAAAACATTACAGGTCTTTGTTTTCAGTAATTAAGCCTTAAAAAAAAACCCAACCAACCAAACTAACAAACAAGAGAATCAAGAGCAGTGAAAACCTTGCTGTAGTCTGCAGTCTTGAGCCAGTGGTTTCAGCCATTCACTCCGTTCGTGTGGCTGATGGTGTGGGAAGTGGAGAGCTTGTATGTGCATAGCCAAGGTTGCGCTGAGGTCTCTGCCAAGCACTGGGTGCTGGAAACACCAGGGGTTCCATACACAGTTGACCCTGAGCCACTTTGTCCAGGCTATTCCACGCTCGGATGGGTTAATCAGAAAGCAGATTATGCTTTCCTTGATGCTATATTTCTCAGCTCTCAGACTGGGTTAAGATGTTTAAGGAGCTGGGTATCACCATACATGCCTTTAAATTCATTAATTTAGTGCTTGAGAGGCAGAGGCAGGCAGGTCTCTGAATTACAGGCCAGCCAGGACTACGTTGTGAAACCATGTATCAAAACGAGAAATAAAAACAACATCAATAGCTTAAGAAGCTGGGAGATTAAAAAAAAACTATTCTAAATGGTTTATCAGTGTAATTATTTGATCACAAAGGTCATTAAAACACTATCTTGACACACCTACAGTGTTCTTTACATTCAGTGTTCTTTATTTTAATTCTGTTTTCTTTTTTTTTTTTATGATCTGTGGGTAGTCCTAGTAACCTCAATTTCTGTTTTAGGCCTCCTATTTTAATACCTCTTATGCACTGGCTAATCTGTCCTTAAGGTTTTGTGGCACGACTTCCTGCCTTCTAATACTACACTTAAAATACATTTAATATATTATTTTAATAATATTATTACTACAACATTGCTTTCATTCTTATAGTTGCTTTGTTTTCGTATGAAAAATTTCCAATAACCTTTAAAAAAAAAAGACCCAGGGAGATGACTCAGTGTATGGGAAGAGTACCTGCCGTACAAGTGTGAAGACGTGAAGACCTGATAGATGCATTGACATCACCTATATAGAGAAGCTGCCTGGGTCCCAAGTGTCTGTATTCTTTTGGGTGTGAGACGTGGATCCCCAGAGCTCACTAGCCAACCAATATGACCAACAAGTGGATGCTGTATTCATTGAGAGACTTGGTCTCCAAAGAAGTCATAAAAGATGCAAGGTGTGCATCTCTTGCCTATGCACGCACCCCACGCTATAACTTAGTGCATTCATTCTAGAAAGTGCAACATCAAGTAGCTGTTCCTTTGTTTTCCAAAGTGAATTGTAAATCCCAGGGGCAGGAGTTGCACTGATACTTACTTTCACATGGAATGACCTTCTTTCTGATGGAGCAGGCGGCTTTGCTGAGGCAGGGGCAGGAGTTGCATTGATACTTACTTTCACTTGGAATGACCTTCTTTCTGATGGAGCAGGCGGCTTTGCTGAGGTCTTGTGGATGCTGGCGGTTTTGCTGAAGTCTTGTGTAAGGTTGAGCTGCCTTCACTGAATTTACACAGGATAAATGTTGGAAGTGCCGGGCATTCTTTCCTTCCATGACCAGGTTACATGTCTTGACTCTAATCACAAAATGTACTAATTGTTTTCTGTCCCCAGCTTGCTCTGTAGAATTAACCCACCGTGCTGTTTTTCTTTTGCCTCCCCTGACCCTCTGGGAAGAGTGGTAGTGTTAGGTTTCCAGAAGCCATAATGTGATTATTCTGACGGAAGAGAGACATTGTCAGCCCCCTTCCTGGATTTGACAGTTTCCCTTTTAATTTTACACAGTTCTGTTATTCACATGAGACCAGTCACCTAATCATAAAATCCCTTAAAGTTATGTAATTTTAAAGAAACATATAGGATAAATTATAGTAATTTGGTTACCCTTCAGAGCGTACTCAGGACACCACCCCAGAAGAAGGCCTGCCCAGGATCAGCTGTGCCTGTGCAGTGCAGCACAATTTGTCTGTCTGTGCTTTCTGGGGATGCAATGTTTCTTTAGATCAGGAAAGTGGTTGGCTTTGCCACTTCTTAGTAATGATGCCTTCCTTTCAAAGGACGCATTGGTGAGTGGTTAGAGCAGACTGGGACTTAAAAAGAATTTGGTCCAGTAGTGCTAATAACTCTCACCTTTTGAGGTTCTTTTTGTTACTTCTCTAATTGAAGTCTAGAGGAGGAGGAGGAGGAGGAGCCCATCCCCACCCCCTGCTCCCAAAGCCCTGGCTCTGCTATGCATCTGGCTCTGGCTTTGTGTTTGAAAGGCAGGGCTGCTCATCTGACAGTGTGGCCTCACCTTGACCCAGCTCTCATTCTTACTTTTGAAATGACTTTAGCTGGAAACTTTGACTTTAAAAAAAATTTTTTTTTCAAAAAGAGTTTTACACTGCTTTTAATCCTTTTTGGCAAGCCCCTACTTTAGAACGAAAATGTTACAGGCTTCTGATCTATTTCTGTTGTATGCTTTGATTTTTGTAAACATTTTCCGTGGGAAGTCTATATTGAAGGAGACAGATAAATGCATAAGCAAATGGGCTCTCTCTCTCTCTCTCTCTCTCTCTGTGTGTGTGTGTGTGGTGGGGGGTGGTTCCCAAGCTTTGCCCTGTAGAAGAATATGCTGGAACCATTTCATCAGGGGAAAAATATGCTCCTACCTGCAGTTCCTTCTGCCTTGTGGGAAATTTGCTCTGCAGTTGACCTTTGCTCTCTGCAGTAATCTCTGCTGGATGCCTTTAAGAAGACTTTCAGGGAAAGTGTCATGCCTGGGAATGACATTGCTTCCTCCACCCGAGACATTTATTTAAACGAAAAAGCATCCAGGTGGTCAATACTTGATTTTCATACCTTTTCTTTCTCTTTGAAAAACCTTCTCAGAAGGGCTCACTGGTTATTTAGGAAAATCAAATCTGGTTGCTTGGCAAACAGTTATTTCCTGGCCGAAGTTTCTACAATGATTTAATTGGTGTGTCATTGTGTGTGTGGTTGCATGTGTGTGATTTAATGGAAATTCCATGTGGTATCACTGGGAACTTATGAAGAAAATTTTCTAGATTTATTGCTTGTAGTTTTTGGGCAGAGTTCTGGCCTCCATCCAAGAGCCTAAGGAGGCTTAAAGTTGGGGGCTCATTAGTGTTTGAATTTATCCTTCCAATTACTTACCATCTAAAAATCAGTTGACAAAAGTAAAAATCAGAACCAGTGATAAATTCATTTACCCTTTGAAATTTTCGGGACGGATTGAAATAAAGTTGTGAGGGACTTAGAACCGGCTGGTGGTGAGATTCTTTGTTACTTACCAGCATCTTGGTTTTAACATGGACTGTATCTCGCCACCACTCCCATAAGGTTCAGCATTTGTAGAGCATGGAGATTTGGAGTTCCAGACTATGCCTCATAGTGACACTTAGGCAAATATTTAAAACTATATGTAAAACCTAGCCCAGTTTATATGTCAACCACAAAAGCCATGCTCTGTAAAAGCAGTTTAGCAGGATTGAGAAAATCAGCTGTTTTCTTCATTTCTGGATATTTTCTTCCATATCTAGGATTGAAAAATTTAAAAAGGAATAAGCTACATTGTTGTTTATTTTTAAGCTCAATTTCACTGAAACCAAGCTGACTTAGACATGACTTGGCACCTGCAATTGAAAAGCCATAGAGCACCCCCCTCCCCATTCCCACCCCTCAGGAGCCTATCCAATGAAACAATATAAATAGTTGTTGCCTTTGATGATGTTACTTTGTACACTTAGCAATTCCTGGCTCCTTGGACAAAGTCTTCAATTACTGGGTTGAAATAAACGCTGCTTATAAAAGTCTTAACAGCTTCCTTAATCAAGAGTCCTACTTAAAACAGACTATTCCTCTAATGACCTGGGCTTCCATTTTATTCTGTTGTTGTTAACTAGTGGAGTCACAGTTTCATTTAGTAGTCATGTTCGGTGTTAAACTGTTAGGAGGGACTGGAGTCTCCAGCAATCATATACAGGGCTGAGTGCACGCCACAGCTTTTTATCAGATTTTCAGACATCCATCTCCTTCATGTAAAAAGCTGACTGTTAGAGGATTTTAATGATGGAAAAATAGCGGGATTCCAGTATTTAGCATGCCATGCTCTCTTTTGAGATCAGGGCAGTAGTTTTCTTAAAGCCCAGAGATATTACACAAACGTTCTGTATGGCCTTGCATCCTGAGACCTTGCAGTTCATTTTCCTGCACAAGTGAATGGTTGGTCCTTGTGTTTGCAGTTTAACCCAGTTCCGGGTTGGCTGCGCACCCGCCACCTTTGCTCAGTCCTTGTAAACCTGTGAGAACCAGGCAAACCCTTGTTTCCAGCAGAAAGGCTTTAAAGGAGCTAAGATCCGAAGACCCATTGGAGGCTGCTGGCTTACTCTGTCAGCTTTGAGACTTCATATTTCTCTCAAGTGAGGCTGATTCCCGCAGCTAGAGAGACTGTCAAGAACTAACTGCCCAGAATGGCTGGAGCAGGAGCTGAGGGGAGGGCTCTGGGAGGAGAGCCTTGTTCACATGCTTGTTAACATTTGAGGGTCTTTGACAAAGGAAGTCTAATGCCCTGCCCAGGTCAGCCGGCATTTGCCCCGCCCCCCAGGCCCTGTTGTACACAGGAAGTCAGACGCTAATGATGTTAGTGAGGGGACAAAGGCGCCCCGCCGGGGAAGGACCTAATTGCTGTGTCCGGCTCCCAGGCGGCCAGCCTGCAGCGGGAGGGGCTGGGCAGGACGCTCTAAGTGCTAACACCTGGAGCCGAGATGCTGACTTCCTGGGTTTTTGAGGGCTGGGAGGGGGCATGTGGGCTGACTCCTCCACTCGAGGACACAGATTCTCAGGGGCACATTTTAGGGAAGTGGTATCTAAGAGATTAGATGCAAATGGTTCCATCTGGAAGCCAGGTTTTTCCTGTCGCCCGTGAGAATGAGGGCTGGTGGAGAAGCAAGAGGACCGGGACTTGTACCTTGCTTATCCAGACTGACTTGCTTTACTTCTGAACTGGCTGATTTCTTCTCCCTTCGGCAGCAAACGGACTGGGAAAGGCCAGATCTTGCAAAGGCAGACTGATACAGAAAAGGATCACTCTAGGTGGGGAATTGTAGTCAGAACTGGTGGGGGTGGGGGGATGCTTCGTTTTCTTAGAGATGAAGTTTTGAGCCAGCGGAGAGCCCAAGCAGGTGGACTTCCAGCCAGTTGAGGAGTGAAGGGAGCACTGACAGGATGAGCAGTGAAGGGAGCAGTTGACAGGATGAGGAATAAAGGAAGCATTGGAAGGATGAGCAGTGAAGGGAGCACTGGCAGGATGAACAGTGAGGGGAGCACTACCGGCCATCCAGTTGGGACTTCAGTAGGTGTCCGTGGGATTTAGGAAACACATCTGGAGGGAACAGAAGTTTGCATTCTAGGAGTGGATATTGTTAGGATTCTGTCTAAGCCCCACTCCACAGTTGCAACAGCCAGTTAGACCTGGCCCATTATAAGAGGGGCTGCTTGCCCCTCCTCTTTCTTGCCTCTCTTACTCCTGTTTCCTGCTTGCTTCTTTCTCTCTTGCCTTCTTGTGCTCTTTTCTCCTTCCTCCTTTCTTCACGTGGTCATGGCCAGCCTCTACTTCTCTACAATCTCCTTCTCTGTCTTTCTCTGCCTCTACTGCCCTCTTAACTCCCCACCCTATGCCCTCCATAAACTCTATTCTATGCTATACGGTTGTGTGTCTGGTCCCTCAGGGGGAAGGGATGTCTTGGCATGGGCCCGCCCCTTCCCCCCCACACCTCACCATATCCCCATAGAACATATATTAATACCACTTTATCTTTTTATAATCAAAACAGACTCACCCAGGCAATGTCTGGTTTCAAGTATGGTCTCTGGATTCTTCGTGTGTAAAGGAGTGCTTAGAACACACTGAAATTGTTAAGGGTTCTGTGGGAGATTGAAATGTTACAGGCTTCTCCACAGGTGTTCTAGAATCCCTTCCCCTTAACTACACCAGAAATGTCACTCTGCAGGGACCTGATGAGGGCATCTAGCTAAGAGTCTTAGGCTGGGTCTTCTGGGCTCAGAGGCAGGCAATCTGAGTGCAGTCTTGGAATTTTGTAGGTTGGGAATAAGAAAGAGCTTGAAGCCTGTGTCTTTCCTAAATAAATGAGGCGGGGCTGGAGAAAACTGTAGAAAGTGTTAGCTTGTTTCCCACCCATTTTAAGGTTTTTCAGTACAGTACCATCCCGTAGACAGACTTAATCATCTTAGCCTACGATGTTTCAATTAGCACCAAGAGTGTCCATCCACCCTTCCAAATCAGAGAAACCTACTTTGGAGGCAGTATGTGTGAGGACCGGTATAGAGGGAGGAGGCAAAGTTCCCATGGCAACGTCACAGCCTCCCATTTCTTAGGCATTTGTGCTGTAGAAGCTGAATTCCAGATGTGACACAGAGCGGGAGACCCCTCCTGCCTTCAGAAACCGTGTTTGAAGTGGGTGCAGCTAGGCACACTGCTCCCTGTGTGGTCCCAGGCTTTTATTAGTAGTTAGGTTTTGAGCTGAACATTTCCTCTCAGCTTAAGCATAACAATCATGTTTATAGCTTAAGGTTTTCCACCATAGTCTAATCACTGTTTTGCTCTCTGGGAAGAGACTTCCTTGAGCTTCCGAAGCGAAGTCTTTGTTCCCTTCACAGCTAAGTGAGAGCGAGTCAGTAGCCCATTGCTGCGTGGGTATCTCAGGGGCTAGATGTTTGCTCCTTCTCTGTACCCAGTGTTTACAGAAACTGGTTAATCTCTGTCTGAGAGCTGGCTATGTAAGATACCCTAGCAGCGGATAACCTGCCTTTTTTTACCTTGAAGATGCCGGCTGTCTGACATGAGGTTCTCATTTCAGTTGGGGGAATGGAGTAAAGCACAGGAAAAGTCCGGCCCTCAGTCCCAGAGGCATGTTTTATAGCCCGCCTTTGACGTTTTCATAACTAGATGGAAAAATGCTACGATCTGTGTGTTTGTATCAGCCACAGGACACACAGCTGAACCCCTTAGCACAGTTAGTCAGGAGGAAAGGGCTTCCATGGGCTTTGTAAACCAAGGAGGCAGTGAGACATTGTTCTGATTTAAAAATAAACCGATTTTCGTGTATATGGGTCTGTGTTTTTATGCACACATGAGTGAGTGCAGATGCTACAAGTGCCAGAAGAGGGCGTTGGAGCCCCTGGGGCAAATGCTTTTAACTACTGAGATAGCTTTCCATCCCTTTGCATTATTAATTAATTAACTAATTATATATAAGTACACTGTAATTGTCTTCAGACACACCAGAAGAGTGCATCAGATCTCATTATGGATGGTTGTGAGTCACCATGTGGTTGCTGGGATTTGAATTCGGGACCTCTGGAACTCAGATGCTCTTAACTGCTAAGCCATCTCTCCAGTCCCTTATTATTATTATTATTGTTATTATTATTATTATTTTGTTTCTCTGAGCTAAGATATTCCTTTGTAGCACTGACTGGCTTGGGACTCACTATCTGTTTTAGACTGGCTTTGAATTCATGGCTGTCCTCAGTCTCAGTCTCCTAAGTAGTGCGACTATAGACGCACCATCATGCTGGCCTTCCATTCTATTTTCAAGCACAGAAGAAAGCCTGTATGTGTGTGTGTATGTGTGTGTGTGTTTTCTGTCTGTGTAATATGTGCTCATGTATATGCTTATATCTCTGGGCTTTTAACTGGACAAATATGTTCTAGCATCAAAGCAATAAAAAAAATTGTGAAACAGGGAATTTTAAAACACAAATCCTGTAGAGGCTCCCTTTACTTAGATTTGAGGTGTCTGAGAGTCAACTTGTGCAGATGTCTTGACACTGGTTATCTTTAGTGGATTGGTGGAAGGCTGGGTGCAGGGTAGGGATAGTGAAGTGGAACCCAGATGGAAGTGAGAGACTTGAGCTTGATAAGGACGCGGTAATCGGCATGTGGCTCCATGCAAGGGCTCGGCAGTAATTGTCCCTGCAGCTTTCCTTTGGGAGCGTGAAATGAGGAACACGTGTGTTCTGATTAGCAGCATGGCAGAAAGGAATCGTGATTACAGCTTTGGTCTGGAGCACAGACCACCTTTGGACTAGTGATTTCCTCCCTCCCCAAGCAAATCTCTTTAATTAGCTTAAGATCTCCAGGTCTTTGGGGGCTGATGGAGTAATTGCTAGTGGGAACCCCATGTCTCTCCCTCAGAGCTCGTGTGCTCTGGCCATCCAAGACCTTACTCCCCTCCCCCAAACCAGACTGTTGGCATCTTTCAGTTTCTGAGACTGGTGGGATCTATGGATAGGGTGAGAGCATAGCTCCCAGGAATGTGCAGAGAATGTGTCCTGAGCAGATCCAGGCGTGGGCTGGCTTTCTGATTCATATTCCTTGTGTTTTGGACTCACCAAATTCTCCTTAGCTTACATCACCTGGGGTGACTCTGCTGCTCCTTATCTAACTCCTTTCTCTCTCTCTCTCTCTCTCTCTCTCTCTCTCTCTCTCTCTCTCTCTCTCTCTCTCTAAGGTTTGCAGTGGGATCTGCCTTGCTTTATAAAGCCATTTGAAGCGGTGCAGTCACCTGATCCGCTCTCTGCACCCCTCCTCTCTGTTGGTGTCATCCATTTGTGCATTTCTGGCCTCACCACGTTTTCTGCAGTCATTTGCCCCCATCAGTCTGGAAACTCAAGGTGGAGATAATGCCGTGGATAGTAAAAAGTAGGAACTGGCCTTAGTTTTCAGCAGTTGCTAGGCTTGCCTGTTTGTTTGTTTTTTGTTTTTGTTTTTGCTGAACTCCAGAACCGAACTATAGAGGGGGCAAGCAGGTCAGGACCAGGTGGCAGAACATGCTGACCAGTACATGAGGAATATATATTCTGCTGATACTCATGGTGGGAACTCCATTCCTGAAGGATGCACAGGTTGGAGTGGAAAAGAGAGACCAAGGTTAGCACGCTCTCACTCTCACCCTTACATCCTTCCAGAACACAAAACCCTATCTCATTCCTGGGCTTGGCACACAGTCAGCCTTTGATAGATATGTTTTATATAAATAAATAAATAAATAAATAAATAAATAAATAAATAAATGCCTGACTAAGCCAAAAAATACATACAGAAACCTCACTTGGTGTTCCAGGGTGATTTTTTTTTTTTTTTAAAGGGCTATTCACATTGCTGGTCAACTGCTTTGTAAACTCTTTTCTAGGAAACAGTCCTGGGCTTTTAGCTACTATACCATTTTGATATTTAATGAGCAGAGAATTAAAGGTACTTGTTTGTTGCCTGTTATTCAAAACCTATAAATGCCAATGCCTGAGGCCTCAGGGTGTTACATTCTTAGTTAATTAACCACCCCCACTCTACACTAACGGTAGCTTTTAATTTGTTCCAAAGGGAGCTAGGAAGCCAGGCCCTGTGCCTGAAGCTCTGCTGTGAAGTTTCCTTTGATTGGTGCACTACAGTATGAGCAGGCCGGAAGCAGCGATGAGAGCCCAACGCTGTGTGCACGCAGGATGGAGGGGGCAGGAAGGTAATCCTTCACTGCTCTAAAGGAACAAACTTCAAGATGCAAAAATCCTATACCATGGTCTAGCCATAAGTCAACAGGCAAAAGCTTGAGAACTAAGTAGTGACTGTCGGGTAGGATCCCTCCCAAACGTCATGCTACTGTGGCCGGTTTCCAGAGAATGTCACAGGATTTAAAGCTATCTGAAGACAGTGGTGTCCCAGGATGGTTTAAGTGCCATTTAGAACAGATTTAAGGCAAGTTGTGCTTTATGTATGACACAACCCCTTTCCAAAAGAAAGCAGGCCAAATGGTGAGGCCGAGACAGGACTACAATACATTCAATGTGCTTGCAGTATACAGCTCAGTTGGTAGATCTTGCCTAATGTGCAGGAAGCCCTCTGTGTTTGATCCCTAGTGCCAGTAAACTGGGTGCTGGGTGCGGTGACACTGGCCTAGAATTCCAGCACTCAGGAGCAAGAGGTAAGAGGATTAGTTCAAAGTCATTTTGCACCGTATGGAGTTTGAGGTCTGCCTGGGCGAGGGACCCTGTCTCATCCGAGGGCAGGCGGATCTCTATGCCAGCCTGGTTTTCCATAGCCAGTTCCAGGCCAGCCAAGACAACACAAACCAAATAAGTCATCAAAAAGACAAGAGTGCTCCCGTTCAAAGCAACTAAGGAACTTTGAGAAAGCTGGTAACAACATTCAGTGGACAGACTATTCAGTACACACCAGCAGTGAAACTTTAAAAGAACTGAGATGTGTGGGTTTTATTTTTTTAACTCTTTCCCCGTCCCCCTTTTCTTTAAAAAAAAAACAAAAACAAAACAAAACGAAACAAAACAAAACACCTATCCCATGGAGAAACAAGGCAGGGAGATGAGAATTTTTTTTAAGATTTATTTATTTATTATATGTAAGTACACTGTAGCTGTTTAAGAGGTTTTTTCATGTCTGTCTGTCTTAATATAAAGGAAACGACAGTGTTTTGTGAGCTAGCCTGGGCACAGTGTTTCTAACTGGTCTTGTTAGACCATCGAGTTTCTAAGGTGGCTCCTGTGGAGCAGCTGAGGCAGTTTGAATGTAAGAGCAACAGCCCTGGGGAAGGAAGATGTACTGCTCACATGCCGAGAGACTCGCGCAAGAACACTAAAGGACTTAATGCCAGTCAAAGGTCTTTAAAGTACAGACAAGAGCCGGTGGCCAGGGAGACACCCTGTTTTTGAGCTTCATTGATGTACATGGTTAGTTCCAGGGCTTCAGGGCTCCAGTTGTCTGTGGAGTTAAAATTTCCACCACATTTGTGTTCGCAGAGGTGCCACACTTGTGGAATTGTATTGACTGCAATGACTACAAGTGGCTAGTGAATAGACAGGTTGACTGTTGGGACCATAATGTGTTAAAGACCAGATTAGATAAGTCAGGCAGCCTATGGGGGAGCAAGACCTGAGTGATGGGAAGGGGGTTCATGGGGAGCATGAAGAGAAGGGAATTCTGGGGTTACAGGAGTGCCTGAATGGAATTGCAATGATTTATGGGGTCATGGCTGGAGTGGGGATTGGTTGGGGAATTAGTCAGTTTTAAGGGCACATCAAGAATATGGTATAGAGGGAGCCGGTGAAGGACTGAGACTTTGGCAACAAGGGAAGACAAATGATGGACATGTTTGTACCTCACCTTTATGCTGAAGCCACTTGGAGTCAAGGTCTGGGTCTGATTTGTAGCTAGACACTCAGCCCTGAGGGCTCAGGACACAACATTTGGAACATGGGTGGGTGCTGGGGTAGGTGCCACACATAAGTTTCAATGTTCTTGAAGCCAGTTTCCCCAAGCTCCTTGGACAGCTCCCCACATTTCAGAAGCCTTATTTGGATTAATTTAGGTTCTTGTGTTGATCGGCACACACAGCACATACACAGCTCATTAGCCTTTGCAAATGCCTGCTAAATGCTGTTAAAAATGTGCCTCAATTGAAATGGAGGGGGAGCAAACAAAAGATAAGGGGAAAGCCAACCAAGTCCCCGCAAGTCAGGCACATGGTCACTAGAGCCCCTGACACCTCCTCTTAAATGGAATGTTTTTCTTGTTGAAAAATACTTCTACGTGGCTCCGTCACCTTCTTCCCTCTCCCAAAAGGAAACTGCTGTGCACATTCTTTTAAAACAAACAAACAAACAAAACCATTCAGATACTCCTAGACTCTAGCATCAGCAGAGGGGAGTCGAGTTCCTCTGTTCTCAGCTGCCAACGCTGATCGTGGCCTCTACACTGGTTTTCCCGTCTGGATGCTGCTCTTTTCATCAGTGTTATATAGCCCAGTTGCTAGCCCCTCCCCTCTCAGGCTCTGTGTACGTCCTGCACATGTTGTCCCTTCATTCATCTTTCTTATGCAGGTTCTGCCTTGCAGAGGAACTCTGTGTATTAGCTCTTTGTATTAGCCACATGTGCTTTCTTCTCTAAATGGGGAATGCTCGGTGGGCAAGGGGTTTGCAGTTTTTCTGTATCCAGTCAGTCTCCTGTGAAAGGATGAGCAAGCACCAGGCAACTTCACGTGGGTTCATTGCGTGCTACTGCACCTAAAGTCATGTCTGGCTCATCGGGGACCGTGAGTTTGCTTATATCCTGGGGCTCTGTAAGTGGGGGAGGAATGGTGTGGTTGGCAGTTTTGAACATTGCTAGAGGGCTGTGGGAATTGGATTGTCCTCTTCCTGCTTGTTACTTGGGTCTCTACCTCCGGGAAGCCAGGCAGCTTCTGTTTGCACAGACCTGGCGCCTAAGGAATGATGGATGCTCTTAATATTTCACTGTCCAAAGTTTCATATCCTGAGATGAGTTCTGGAGTCTCACAGTATACAAAGAAGAAAGGGTGGGGAAAGGAAGCTGGAGCAAGAAGGGAGCCCCAGGGGCTGCTTGGGGCACCTAGTTGGTTTAGATTTGGTACTTTTGCTTTCTTATTCCTCACTTGGTGTGTCTGTGTGTCTCCCAGTGCCTGCCTGGCTCTTTTCCGCACAGCTGTGATTTTTATCTGAACTCAGGGATATGGTTTCAGTGGGCGTGCCTGGCTTCGGAGTAAGCAGCGTGACCATGGCTGTAGCATATGGAAGTGGTGGGGCTGTGGCCTGAAATCCTGCGCCCATCAGAAGCGTTCTCCATATTGTGTCTCAGTGTAACAATTGCCCATTAAGCGCCAGGCTGACAGCATATGGTTTTCCCCAACATCTTCCTTGTTAAGTGGAAACTTTAGCTGTGTGGTTAAAATATTTTCCCATCATTTAGCACTTTAGAATTAACATATTTTGGAGAATTCCCCAATTAATACCGAATGGCACTTTTGCAGATTATTCGAGAGAGATTTAAACAGAGTCAGTAGAAGAGCAACCCTTTCTCTTGAGGATCAGCTTTGGGGTTAGGAAGAGGTGGGGTCACTGTGAGGATCTGGCGCTCCTTCTGTGGCTGCTGTAATTAGAATGGGAAGTCTGTTGGAGTTGTTACCCTACTATTAAGGCTACAGGCGGCTAATGGCCACATCACTGAGAGTTAAGAGTTGGGCCTTTGAAAATCTTTTTTCTTTTATGACCCACCCTGTGTATTTCCAGCGTAGGTCTGGAGGCAAGGCAGTGAAGAATTTTCTCATTAAAAGTAATGGCTTATTCCCACATTCATTCCTAGTCTTGGAATGAGAACTGGTTTCCGTAGACTTGAGGAATTGCCTATCTGTCTTGCCTTGCTAGAGCTTTCGGATGAGGCCATCTGGTGGGCGAGTTTAATAGCCAATCAGAGGATCCAACTGGAAGGACTCCATCTGGCAGTCTTGTTCTCTATCCTAATTGTATTGCTAATGAATTATTTAACCCCTAAACAGACCAGTCTGTTCCTGTTGTCTTAGGACAAAGAATGCCCAGGATCCCTAGTAGGTTGGCTTTCCTTGGACTGGAGTGTGTTTGGAGTGGGTGGGTGGGCGGAGCCATGGGACAGTGCAAGGAGGAGCTGACCTATAGTACTGACCTGACCTTGGGCTTCTACAATGCTTTGTGTGTTTAGATTCTATGGGGAATCTATGCTGGGAAAGTAAGTTGGCTTCACTCTGTGTCATGTTCTCTTGTTTTCCCACAGGGAGTGGGGCCAGCCAGCAGAAACAGTGGGCTGCACAACATCACCTTCAGATATGACAGTAAGTAACCAGCTTGACCACAGAGAAAGGGGCCCTTTCCAAAATCCAAAGCTCACACACTTGTACTTTGTCGAGGACATTGCATATCCTGAGGTTGAGGACTTTTCTGAGCCTGTTCAGGTTTGACAACAGTTTTAAAGCATCGTAGTCTCCATTAAGCTACCAAAGTGTTTGAGAACTTGAACAGGGTCAGGCATCTTCAGTTCAGGACATAGCCTTGTCTTTAAGAGCAAACACAGATGTCAGTAGGTCACACTAGGGGACAAGGCAAGGATGGAGACTATGGCAAACTGGGCAGTCTGTCTGATCTGAAGTGGGCACTGGCTTCCTAACTCCAGCTCATTGTGGTCTTGTGGGGTTCCCACTGGGAGTGGCCAGATGTGGTCTTGTGGGATTCCCACTGGGAGTGGCCAGATGTGGTTTCTAAGAATGACCAGAAGTTCTAGGAATAACTTACCCCTCTCCGTAAAAACTTTTCAATATTGGCCTTTAAGGTTTTTTTTCTCCTCTTGCAAACAGAGTGGGCCAAGCAGATCTGTGTTTCAGGGTGGCCAGGGGTCTCTAGTTGGCCATCTCTGACGTAGGCCTCAGTTTCCTGTCTGTCTGTGTGAAGTGTAACGAGTGACTAAACTTTTCCTTAGCGTCCCTTGGAGGCTGAAATGGGGTAGTACTTAGATGGTCTCCCCTGTGGCAGGCTCGCTGTGAACGCTCAGAAAACACTGCCTTACGAGGTGGTCCAAGTGTGTGTGAATACAAGAAGCAGTGTTTTTTGCTGAACTTCCCTGGTTGGATTGTTTTCTAAGGACAAGGTGACTTTCTCTCTGATTATACATTTGCAGTCCTGAGCAGCTATTGTCCTTCCTCAGAAGGAAGTTAGAGTATTTTCACCACATAAACACTGATTTATATGTAAACTTGATAAGAGGGACCATGACTCCCTTTCATTGACTCTTGGCTGCTCATTCATCCCTTAGGGAAGATCAGTGGAGTCATCGTCTGTCCTCTGACCAAGCTTGGGTTCTTGAGGTCGTAAATACAGTCTGACAAATTTAAGATAGGAATACGTGTTTCAAATTCACATCCACAGATGGCAGCTTGAGTATTGTATGTTACCCAGAAAGACTTACACATGACGAGCAGGCAGTGTGGTGTGTATATGCTTTAGGTAAATGCCATGATGGATGATGGTAATGAAAGGTTTGCGAGCCCGTGATACCTGATTCTGCTGAGTAAAGCCATGTGGAGGGGATTGCTCTCTGAGTTAGTGATTCCTAATCTGTGCTCTCAGCCCTAGTGAATCTCTTGGTAGAGCCCAGAGCTCATCTGCAAACAAACATCTGTGTCTGAAATTTAATATGGATGTGTGTGTGTGTGTGTAAGCTATGCCTGCAGAACTTAAACATATCTTATGGTTGTCTTTTTTTGTTTTTGCTTTTGTATGTGTGTGCTTTTGAGACAGAGTCTCATGTAGCCCAGGCTGGTCTTGAACTCTTGATCTTTCTGCCTCAGTCTTCCTGAGTTCCATTTTTTTGTTTGTTTGTTTGTTTTAGTATAAAATAGAGTTTATTCCGGGCATGGGGAGGGGAGTTAAGGGGGTGGTAGAGGCAGAGAAAGGCAGAGAGAAGGAGAGTAGAGAAGTAGAGGCCGGCCATGACCACGTGGAGAGAGGTGGAGGGGAGGGGAAGAGAGAAGAGCCCAAGAGGGCAAGAGAGACGCTGAGAGAGTGAGGGAATAAGAGGAGTTCTAGTTTTATAAGCACGTGCTACATTGTCCGGCTTTGTTGGATTACATTTTCTGTCCATGTGCTCCTTGTCTCTTAGTCATTACTTTCTTCTTAATTCCTCATCATTTAATTAGAATTTAATTCATGGTTCACTTTGGCTTCTGAAATATTTGAAGTTCGGTTAATTTTTTTTTCTTTTTTTTTTTTGGCAAAATGTCATTTGGTCAGAAAGTTTTGACTAGCTAGCAATTGATATAGGTCATGTTTTAAATACTGTATTCAGTGTTTTATAGTAAATAAAAACCACTTATCTCTTCTGTAAAGGACTTATTGATTGATCAGTCAACTGATTACAAGTTCTGTTTAAAATATTTAAGAACCAAGTCAGGTGTGGTGGTGTACACCTTTAATCCTAGTACTCCAGAAGCAGGTGAAACTCTTGAGTTCAAGGCCAGTCCGGTCTACAGATTGAGTTTCTGGACAGCCAGAGCTACATAGTGAGACCCTGAAAAAAAAAAAAAGAAAAAAATCAGCAAAAAGTCATTATGGCTAGGTACCTGTAATAGGCATGTGAATCTACAAATAGATGTTGCTGGTGTTAGTGTATGTATATACACACACATGATCATCTTATCTCATAAGACATTTGTCCATTAAGCATAATATGTAACATAGTAGTCATGGTCTTATTATCATCTCTCTAATATAAGAATTTATTGGGGCTGGGTTATGAAAAGAAAAAAGATTAAAAGCCAGTTACCGAGTTTCCACCACAACTACCAAAACATAAAGATCTTATTTTCTATCCTTTGTCATTTGATGTAGTAAAGAAAGAAAATGTTTTGCTTTAAGTCATAGCTGAATTTCACATGTCTTCTGATCTCTTCTGTCCCTGCGAGCCACATTTCGTTTTTTAGGTTCTGAGGGGGGGTTATGTCTAAGTAAGTGTTTATACATTTTCTTAATTCTTAGACTTTCTGCCTGCGTTCTTGTATTTGTGGAACCCTGTTGTCATTTTGGCATCATGAACAGGAAAGGGTAAAACCTGGTAGCCAGCTCCTGCTCACTGTCTCTTCAGATCTCGGTAAGCAGGTTATGTTACAGACCTTGATAAATGAAGGTACTGGAACTTTACAAGTGTGATAAGATCTTGTCTTTTTCTATACTGGGAAAAACTAAGCCGGTTGTAGTTAGGATTTTGCAGGCTGAACGCTTTGAACTCATAGCTTAAGCCAACAGTAAAAGCAGTTAGAGTCTGAGCTACCTCCCCTCCCCCTCTCCCCAAGCTCTCCTGAGGCTGCTTGTCATCATTCTGCCCTGGACAAGTCAGTGATGGGTTCTCAGGCACCTAGCTGATGACTCGGGCCATGGTTTTCTCTTTCTTTCTCTCTCTCTCTCTCTCTCTCTCTCTCTCTCTCTCTCTCTTTCTTTCTTTCATTTTAGACTTATTTACTATTATGTGTAAGTATACTTGTAGCTGTCTTCAGACACCCCAGAAGAGGCCATCAGATCTCATTATGGATGGTGTGAGCCACCATGTGCTTGCTGGGATTTGAACTCAGGACTTTCGGAAGAGCAGTCAGTGCTCTTAAACGCTGAGCCATCTCTCCAGCCCAGGCCATGGTTTTCTAGTATGTACAGTATGGGGGTTGGGCTGGTTGTTGACACACCCTCTTCCCACTCCCTTCTATAGGTACCTCTGCACTCTGCACACATTTTAAGAGTGTTATTTTTCTTTTTCCATTTTCATGTGTACACATTTGTATATGGGTAGGCGCACATGTGTATGCATGTGTGTGCATATGGTTGGGTGTGCACATGGAGTCTAGAAGTTGATATTAGAATGACCTGAGATCACCGTTCCACCTTATTCATGGAAACAGGTGCGATTCATCAGAGAAAAACCAATTCCACTGTTTTAGGCCAAAGTTAGAGCAAGCTTGATACTGACCAAGAGATGGACTTTGGTTAGGACTATCCCATGAAATTTCCTAGCTAAAAATGGCCCCTCGTTAGAGGGCTTTATAAAGACAAGCCACCTATAGGCCACTGTACTTTCCCACGAGGAAACAACTGTGACTCCCAGCATTCCAGGAAGTTAGCTGGTCCTTAGGCAGGTGGTACTTAAGAGGTTAATTTTGGGTATTACACAAGATGTCTTAATCAAACCCACCTCTTGTTGCTATGGTCAGTCTCAATAGCCTACTTGGTCTGGGGATCCCCTGCCTATACCCCACAAGGCTGGAGCTGCTGGACAGCAAGTGTGCCCACAAAGCTGGGGATCTGATCTCCAGTCCAAATACCAGGAACTCCAGCAGTGTGACCACTAAGCCACCTCCTGCCTCCAAGATTCATGTTTTAGTTCATACAGGTAGAATTTTAGTTGGTGTGTTTATTTTTGTTTTTCGAGACAGGGTTGCACTATGTAGCCCTGGCTGTCCTGCAACTCTGTAGACCAGCCTGGCCTCGAACTCACGGGGCGTGCAGATAGTATATGAATGTATTTTAGAGAAGAAGAAGAAGAAGAAGAAGAAGAAGAAGAAGAAGAAGAAGAAGAAGAAGAAGAAGACGACAAAGAAGAAGAAGAAGAAGAAGAAGAAGAAGAAGAAGAAGAAGAAGAAGAAGAAGAAGAAGAAGAAGAAGAGGAGGAGGAGGAAGAAGAAGAAGAAGAAGAAGAAGAAGAAGAACCACCACTACCACCACCACCACCACCACCACCACCACCACCCCCTCCCCCCTTGGGGATCGTCACCGAGTTGCCCGTGTTCAGTGAGAGAATGGACGAGCTTTGATTTGTTCATATATTGTTTTCTGTTGCCTCCTGAAGTGTTTTTAGTTTTAAAAATGGGAAAGGAGCAGTGCAGCTTACAAGGGAAAATACAGCAGATTCTCTAAGCTTCTTAGACACGCCGAGTCTTTCACGGCAGGGGAATGTCCCATAGATTTGGACTTTGAGGACATGAAGCCCTTTGCAGTAGGTATAGAGGAGCCGATTTGAGTGGAATCGTGAGAAAGAAATGGAGAAGAAATGTGTTCACTGTGGGTTGATATCTGCTGTGGAAGCCACGGAACAGTTCTCTCAGCAAGGCGTCTGCCTTAGTGCGGTAATTCTCTGAAGTTCCAGCATGATTCTGGCTCAACTTCTGGCAGCCTTTGAATGTGCATCCCGCACGCCGCACTCCGCACTCCCAGGTGATAGGGCTGCTTATGTGTAAGGTGGAGCTCCGTTGGCATCCTTGGACCAAAAAAAAAAAAATCAAAGTTTTTTTTCTTTTCTTTTCTCGAGCCATTAAGTTGGGGCTTTGAAGATTCAATGAGAATTGTGGTTATCTCTGAGGAAAGCAACTTTGAGAATGTTAGGTGGCAAGTCCTCATCACTCGGGGTTCAACAGGGGTTCAAACATGGTGCCTTGTGTGGTAGGCAGTGAGTCATTTAACAGTTTGCCTGTGAAATTACTCCCCTGTGGATTCACACCCGCATGTTAGTTCCTCTTCCCTGGTGACCTTACCCCCTCTGTCTCTTCTAAAAACAAACACACTCCAAAGTAGTTACAGGGTTGACTGATAGAGCTGGTGTAAGTCCTTACTGGTAAAACAGCATAGAAGGAGTAAGGAGAGAAACAAAAGACCAACAAAGCTAATGAATGACACAAAAACCTACTCTGGAGCCAACTGTCCTAGCAACGGCCAGGCATTTAACATAGTATGTTTCTCCAGCTACAATTAGCTTTAGTATCGTATGGGAGCTTTTGGCAAAATTTATAATAGGAGTTAATTTGGCACTTCTAGACATACTCTGCCTAGTCTAGTAAGATGACATTGACATTAAAGGTTAAAGACTTAACTTTTCATTTTTTCCAACTCTAGACTGTACCACCTACTTGAATCCCGTCGGGAAGCACATGATCGCTGATGCCCAGAACATCACCATCAGCCAGTATGCTTGCCATGACCAAGTGGCAGTCACCATTCTGTGGTCCCCAGGGGCCCTTGGTAAGTGTTAACACTCATATCCTCTGTGGGGGGTGGATGGTGCCAGTATGAGTGGCTGTGTGTGGTGGCCTCCAGGCATGCAGGTGTTGAGAGTGTAGTGCCCTGGACACTGGCCTGCTTTGTGCTTTTATCCTCCTCCAGCAAGGGGGACACACACACACACACACACACACACACACACACACGTACGTGTGTACCCCATGGCCTGTGTTCTGTTTCCTTGTTTGAGAGAATTTTGAATTTGAAAAGATAATGTGATTGGTGGTGCCTTTGTAGTTTTAGACAGATGGGTCCTTACTACATAGTCAGAAGCGGGCAGCTGACAGTGCTGGAGGCCTGTGGTCTGTCCTGTGGTCTGTACTGTGGTCTGTCCAGGGGCACGTTGCCTTTGGCCTCCAGTGTTCTCTGAGGTCACCATCTCTAGCATGTGGATCCATGGCATATTTGATGATTTTTTTTAAAGGGAAATTCTTGTTTTCATAAGAAAGCATGAAATCATTGAGTTTAAAGTTGGAGACCAAGTTGAATATATTTTTAGACCTTGTAGGCCAACAAAATTCAGAGTGAAATAAAAAAAACAGAAAGCAACCAAGCCCCACTTCTCTGGCCAAGTTGTTTGACCAAATCTCTCTTTTTTTGGAGTGGGGGGTTTGAGACAGGGTTTTTCTGTGTAGCCCTGGCTCATTGTGTACACCAGGTTGGCTTCGGACTCATATCTGTGTGCCTCTGTTTCCTGAGTGTCGGCATTGTATGCATGTGCTGCTCCACCAGGCTGAGTCTGCCTTGAATGAATTAATACCTAAGAGAGGATGGGATAGCCAAGCCAGGATGAGCTGAGATTCTTTAACTCCATTCAAGGGAACTCGATTGGTAATTTCTTTTTGTTTATCTGATTTTTACTTTTGGAAACAAGATCTCATGTATCTCTGGCTGGCCTCAAACCTACTAACTAGGATGGCCTCTAGACCCTGATTCTCCTGACTCCACATATCCCCACCTCAAAAGTGCTGGGAGTAGAGGTGTGTACCGGTACGCTCAGCAGCTCCCTCTTGTCTTTTGAGATACGGTCTTGTTATGTAGCCGGTGCTGGCTTCAACTCGCTGTCCTCCTTGTCTGTGCTACCCAAAGGCTAGGTTGTGTGCACTGCCATGCGTGGTTGTGGGATCCTATGTGCACCGCCATGCTTGGTTGTGAGATCTTATGTGCACCACCATGCTTGGTTATGGGATCCTATGTGCACCGCCATGCTTGGTTGTGGGATCCTATGTGCATTGCATGCTTGGTTGTGAGATCTTATGTGCACCACCATGCTTGGTTGTGAGATCTTATGTGCACCACCATGCTTGGTTGTGAGATCTTATGTGCACCACCATGCTTGGTTGTGGGATCCTATGTGCACCACCATGCTTGGTTGTGAGATCCTATGTGCACCGCCATGCTTGGTTGTGGGATCCTATGTGCACCACCATGCTTGGTTGTGAGATCCTATGTGCACCGCCATGCTTGGTTGTGGGATCCTATGTGCACCGCCATGCTTGGTTGTGAGATCCTATGTGCACCGCCATGCTTGGTTGTGGGATCCTATGTGCACCACCATGCTTGGTTGAGACCGGTCTTTCACATGAGGCATTTAAACTGCAGAGCCCTGGCTTCCCTGGGTGCCAAGTGGAGGAGGAAGTTGCCTCGTGGCTGGTGGACAGAAGCTGCCCAAGAACAACTGCTGCTGTTATCAGAACCTAGGTCCCAGCCCTGCACCATCCTTCTGACTGTGCTAGCCTTGGACATTTTTTTTTTCAGCATATGGCCAGAGAGAAGTTAAAGAAAGCCTAGATATGTGTCTTAATCTGAACGGAAATGTCCCAGAGCTACAGTGTAGGAGTGAGCGGGAGGGAGAGGGAAGGTGGAGGAAGTGATGGGCCAACTTACCTGTCCATGTAAATACTGCTGGGTCTAAACCCTATGTGTTTCCAGAGATAATTTTATCCTAGCACATAAAGATTAAGACTTAAATGGCCAAGCCTTCATCTGATAAACGGCAGGCTCCCTCTTTAGAAGAGAGTTAGAGGTATAAGCTGGTGGTGGGAAGAGAAATGATGATTTAGGGTGGGGTTGGATGGAGTGGTGTGGATGCAGATGGGATCTGCTATCAAGTTAACACCTCGGAAGTGAGGGGAGCACAGGGGTTAAGGGTGGTGGCTGAAAGCTCAGTGCTCCCAGACATTGTTTACCACATGACTGACAGGGGTGGGGAGGTCAGTTCTTCTAACTCCTCCCTCATCTGTAAATGGGATGATAGTACCTGCCTCCCAGGCTTGTTAGGAGGAACTAGTGAGAGTTTCTGCACAACCTCAGGATAGATGCGTCATAGGAATTAGATTTGCTGCCTAGTCTACCTCCAGCCCTATATTTAATATTATGATTTCAGTTTGCCCATTGAAAAACAAGGCCCAGTCCTGCTGTGGTGGCGCACGCCTTTAATCCCAGCTCTCAGGAAGCAGAGGCAGGCATATCTCTGAGTTAGTTCCAGGCTAGCCTGGTCTACAGAGTTCCAGGACAGCCAGAGTTACCAAGAAATTCTGTCTTGGAAAAACAAAAATGGGCTGGAGAGATGGCTCAGTGGTTAAGAGCACTGGCTGCTCTTCCAAACATCCTGAGTTCAATCGGCAGCACCTACATGACTCATAACCATCTGTAATGGGGTATGAGTCCCTCTTCTGGTGTGCATAAATAAAAATACATACATACATACAAAGACAAAACCCATAAAAACAAATCTATCCATCTATGCATAACTGAGCTGATCAGTTTTTAAGTAATTGTGAGAGACTTGCCTTTAAACCTGAGTCACCTACCTTTTGTTAAATAATCTTTATGGAAACATTGTTCCAATCAAATAGTATTTAAATAGCAAGGATTTGTTCAGAAGTCATTTCTTTCTTGGTCTGTGAGATTTAAATAGGTGGTCCAGTAGAGGCGTTGTGTTGTGTCGTCCTGTCTGAATCTCGGTTGTGGATCCCCTGGCTGTCACCACACAGGAAGCTTCGTGATTGAAAAACTGCCGTGCACTGTAGAACTCCCAGCTTTCACAAAACAAGGCTCTTAATCATGCCTTTTCCACCCTAGCTACCATGAACTATGTGCTCTTCATCAAATAATTACAGAATTGGAGGACCTACTCAAAAGAGAAAAGATTTCCGTGACCTTTGCCATCAACGATTTTCCCACCTGGTTAATTGCATCCTGTGTAATTACGTTCGCCCTGAGAGGGGAAGGGTTGAAAATGTCTCCTTGTCTGGCGTTCAGAAAGAATGTGAAATGGATATCTCGACAATTGAGGCCAGCTTCGGGGATCTCCAGCTGCACTTGGATGCAGAGCCCCAGTACAGGCTCTTGTGGCCATCAGAGCTTAATCCTTTTGAAAGCATCTAGTCAGACATGCAGTGGGAGGAGGTTCAGGTGGCGGTGAGGCTGGACCAGCGACTTTCAGTAACGTTGTGGGCATCTTGTAGCCTCTGAGGGCTATATGCTCAGAGCACACACTGGGCAGCCCATGGCTATCTGCCTTTTGGGGTGATTATTTTTGCCTTCTAAAATATTTCATCAGAAGCCTAGGGCCCTCTCGGGAATTATCAGTTGTTTTTGTTTGTTTGTTTTTTGGTCATTTCAAAAGCAAATGCAACTACTTTTATTATGAGACAGGTTGTTGTGTAGCCCAGACTGGCCTCAAACTCACTCACATTCACTCACTCACTCTCTCTCTCTCTCTCTCCCTCTCTAATTATCAGTTCTGTGCACCTGAAATGATACATTCCACTATAGACTTTGTGATCAGTTGAGACTCGAGCCTAAGTATTTGAGCTCAAGTGTCACAGAAGCAATAGATACTTGTCAAATGGGTTAGAGAATGTACTGGGAGCAGTGGTAGCAACCACGCCATGTGTCCCAGAAGAATGAATGCAGGCTGTGCATTCTTCTGTTCTGCAGACATCCTTTAGCTTTGGTGTGTAGCTGGAGACGTGACCTTTGAGGAGGAAAGTGTGTTCAGAAGTAATTAAGTCCAAATCTCATAAAAGCCTCTGCTTTGCTTAGGCATTGAATTCCTAAAAGGATTCCGAGTAATCCTGGAGGAGCTGAAATCGGAGGGAAGACAGTGCCAACAACTGATTCTAAAGGACCCCAAGCAGCTCATCAGCAGCTTCAAAAGAACCGTAAGTCACACTCAGGGAGCTCCTCCTGAAGACACCATTGTCTCTGCGGTTTGAATGGTCTATTGAAGGTCTGAAATCGGAGAAGGGGGGCCTCTGGGGTCCACAGCCCAGCCAAGGTGGGCGAGAACGGGAGGCAGCTGAGCCCGCCACCCACCCAGGGAAGTTCTCCAGCGGGCTGTGGTAAACACACCTCTCTGGTTACACTGCAGCAACAGCCTCTGTGCTCTGGGGAGAACGGCGGCCTCACCCGCTACTCCCTCCAGCTCCCAGGCTCGGTCCTAATGTGCCACGGCTTTCTTGTCCAAGGACAGACAGCACTCTGGGATTCGAAACCCAAGCTAAGTCCGTCAAGTGGACCCGACTTTCCGCTTCCCTGGGCCCTGCCTGGGCCTGGAATTGTGTCTGAGTGACAGGCAGTGTGGAGTGCAGGTCTTTCGTAGGTGGAGGGGTGGACAGTTCTCTACACTATGTGTGTCTTTGTTCCCTTTTAGGGAATGGAATCTCAGCCTTTCCTGAATATGAAATTTGAAACGGATTACTTTGTAAAGATTGTCCCTTTCCCTTCCATTAAAAATGAAAGCAATTACCATCCCTTCTTCTTCAGAACACGGGGTGAGTATGGTCTTTTCTGCCTGCCTCTTAATGGAGTGATTACAAACACACCAGGTACTGACACAGAGTAAGTAGGGTGAGAAGCAAAGTCACATCAGTCAACAACAACAAACCAAAAGGACAAGATCTCCCCATAGTCCAGGCTACCCTGGAATTCTATAGGTAGTCCAGGTTAGACTAAAATCCATGTTAGGTCTCCTGCCTCAGCCTCACAAATACCAGGATTAGAGTCATGAGCCACTACACAAGCTCAAAAATGTATTTTCAACAATAAAGACTAAGGGCTGGAGAGTTGGCTCAGCACTTAAGAACGTGGGCTATTCTCCCAGATTGTCTGGATTTGATAACGCTAATGCCAAGGGATCCAATGCCTTCTTCTGACCTCTGTGGATACCAGGCATACCGGTGATGTACACACACACATGCACATGCACACACGCGCAGGCAAAACACCCATACATATAAAATAAATAATAAATAAATAGTAAAGGCTAGCAGCCTGAGACTGTAGCTCAGTGGTGGAACGCTTGTCTAACATCTACTAGGTTAGTCTTTAGCATGGGGGGCGGGGGGGGGGAGATACTTGCTAGACATGGCAACACATGCCTGTAATCTCAGTACTCAGGAGAGAAAAGCAGGAGGATTGTTAACAACCTCAGGTTAGTTTTACCTGCACAGGCAGGACTGCATAGCAAGATTCTATCCTAAAGAAAAACATCAAGAAAAAGGCCATGTCCTCTTTTTCTCTTTCTGCATCAGACGTGTGTGTGTGTGTGTGTGTGTGTGTGTGTGTGTGTGTGTGTGAGTGAGAGGTTAATTGGGAAGTTGGTCTTTCCCTTCTACCATGTGGGACCTGGGGATCGAACTCAGATCAGCAGGTCATCAGGCTTGGGACAGATTCCTTTACTTGGCAAGTCATCTCCCCAGGCCAGCATTTGTTTTTTTGAAGATGCTGTGATCACTATTTTACACACATCCATGTATAAAAGCTGTGATGTTTGTTGGCCAATGTGGTTTTTGTAGGTTGGTTGCAGAGCACTTGCCTAGCTTGCACAAGGCCCTCTGACCTCTAGCATTCTACAAAAGGGTTAGGAGGTGAGTCAAACAACCCGAAAGCCAGCCTAGGAATAAAAAGTCTAAGTTGATTTTGAGGTAAAGTATGAAGGTAAAATGGCGTAAAGTCATGAGTGTGGCCGGGCTGAGTGAAAGCCATGGCTGGCACGGTGGTTCAGGTGCACAGGGAGCCACTTGAGTTCAGTTTACAGGGTCCAGGTGGGAAGGGGGAGAACCAACTCCCCAAAGATGTCTTCTTATTGGCTGTGGCATGCATATGCCCCCACATGTAAGATAAACAAATGTAATTTGAAAAAAGCCATACCTGAGACCACTTATTTCTGGAAAGTTTTACTAAGATTAATAAGGTTTATTTAGGCTCTATTCTAAATGTTTTTTAAATACTAGTGCAGTCCATCTCTGTAATGACCCTTTGAAGATGCCCCTCTCTCTGCTCCCTGTGCACAGAGAGGGCACAGGGCTTTGTGAGGAGCTGGGGTTTGAGCTCTAAAATCTCTGAAGCCCAAACTACCAGCTACCAACCATGCTAGTTTTCCAGTTGTTCACTTGTTTTGTCTCCCCGACTGGCAGCTTTTAAGTATGGTGGCCAGGCACTATGAGGCCTTCCTTCAGGACTTCCTCCTGATCATATTTCTTATCTGGGGTTCTTGGTCTTGGATGGCCAGCTGCCTCCAGCGGTCCTCTTTGCTTGCAACTGGCCTCGCTGTGTGTTCTTTATCTTCAGCCCTAACCTGCACCCCTGTTTCCTTTAGTCGTTCTTTATTTTTTTTAAAGATTTATTCATTTATTATATATCTGTCAGTACACTGTAGCTGTCTTCAGACACTCCAGAAGAGGGAGTCAGATCTCATTCCGGATGGTTGTGAAGCCACCATGTGGTTCCTGGGATTTGAACTCAGGACCTTTGGAAGACCGTCAGTGCTCTTAACCACTGAGCCATCTTTCCACCAGCCCTCCTTTAGTTGTTCTTAATGAGGGTGTTTTCTGTACTGCCAAGTTATTTTGTAAGCCTTAGTTTCATAATTAAAAACGAGATTCATGCCGGGCGGTGGTGGCGCACGCCTTTAATCCCAGCACTTGGGAGGCAGAGGCAGGAGGATTTCTGAGTTCGAGGCCAGCCTGGTCTACAGAGTGAGTTCCAGGACAGCCAGGGCTACACAGAGAAACCCTGTCTCGAAAAACCAAAAAAAAAAAAAAAAAACAAAACGAGATTCATTAGGTCAGGACCATGTGGTTGTTCCATCTGTTGCTTTTTGCATAATGGCCAGATAGAAGAACCAAAGAATGTGTTTATGAAAAAAATCCTGCCTAAAAACTAGTGTAATTTAGGATTAATATTTTCCATTGGAATTCATGTATTTTGGAATAAGATGCATGATGGGATGTGTCCTGGGAATACAGGTATTTACGCACCATGTCAGTGCACTGGGGCTTCGATACCACCTTGGCTTTCTTGACATTAAATGGACCCTTCCAGACGGCTCGGCTTAGCAGTGTAGTGGGGCTACTGCTTGGCCTCTCACAGTGTTACTGGATAGAATACGGTGTCAAAGGCCCTGGCTCTAAGATAGGATTTTCAGTGACGACAGACTACTTAGTGACTGTCCGTCTGCCATTCAGAGGGCCCACCATGGAGAGTTTAAATTAGAATGCCTATGAAGCTTGAAGCAATGTCACCGTGGGTTACCAGACCCACGGGAGAGCTCTCTTGCCTGTAGACATCCCACAACGGTGCACACTGAGTAACAGAAAAATGAATAGTTCATGAATAGTTTCCTTTGCCTTCAGAGAGTTGAAACTGTGCAATAGTGGACAAGCTTGAAGCTTCTGTGACTTTACACAGCTTCCACTTAGGTGATGTGAAGTACACCACGTTAATATTTGTATGTTGTAGCTTTTAAATGGTTGTTAGATACAACATAATTATAATGAATATTATGGTTGAAATGATGTAATTTGTGTCTTCTCTAGCACTTCAGGCCCAGTATATATTTTGTTCAATTTATAGAAAAAAAAATTGAACTGTCCTAAAACTAAAAAATATTCTTCTTCTTTTTTTTTTTTTTTTTTTTTTTGTTAAAACATAATAGCCTGTGACCTGTTGTTACAACCTGACAACTTGGCCTGTAAGCCCTGTAAGTATAGCTGTCTGTCAAGTCTCAAAAGTGTTAACCCCAGAATGGTGTTGGGGCAGCCTTTGGGTGCTTACTCCGGGCCCTTCTCCTCACAGTCTGGAAGCCTCGGAACCTGAATATCACCCAGCACGGTTCCGACATGCAAGTGTCCTTCGACCATGCACCGCAGAACTTCGGCTTCCGTGGATTCCATGTTCACTATAAGCTCAAGCATGAAGGCCCCTTCAGGCGGAGGACTTGCAGGCAGGTGAGCGACTGTGTAAAGAACACACGTGTTTCAAAGTGACACTGGATGGTGGGAGTGAGTGTAGGACTACACGGTCAGTGGTAGTTTACAGATGTCAGCCTGTCTCCGGCTGACCCGCCACTGTCCCTTGTCCCCGGTTATCTATGCCTTAGCTGTTCTGAGGTGGTATACCACTAAAGGATCAAAAGCGGTCTTTCTGTTTTAAGCATCTACAGGTGCTGTGTCGCAGGTAATCCCTGAACTCTCTGCTCTTCAGATCCTGACTGCTTATCAAACAGCTTGCTTCAATTCATCCTTTAGAGATGGAGAACCTGGGGCTCAGGGAGGTCACAGGTCACATAACTAGGAAGTAGAAGAAACAAGCCTTGAGCCAAGTCACTAGCAAATCCATGGCCTGGGATTTTTTTTAATATTTGTTTATTTATTTTTTTATGTATATGAATACACTGTCACTGTCTTCAGACACACCAGAAGAGGGCATCGGATCCCATTACAGCTGGTTGTGAGCCACCATGTGGTTGCTGGGAATTGAACTCAGGACCTCTGGAAGAGCAGTCAGTGATCTTATCCACTGAGCCATCGCTCTAGCCTGGCCCTGGATATTTTATTTTTTTTTAGTATGTATATATGTGTGTGTGTATGTATGTATGTATGTATATATGTATGGTTTTTTTTGTTTTGTTTTTAATAAGCGAAAGGCCAGGGCTAAATAGAAACCTGGTAATGAACATCATGAACTGAGTATGACCAGAGTAATGGGAAAGGCTTTGTGGAAGTTTAGGGACTGCCCGCAAAATCTCTCCCCGTCCTGTGTGTGCTGGGTCCTGTCATAGCCTTGCTCTCCTGCGGTCCCTCCCCTTTATCACTGCACTTCTTGGACCATCTGCTCAAGTTAGACGATCACATACATATGAATGCAGACTGGTCCCACCTCATCTCTCTCTTTAAACGAATTTGCATTGATTTGTATTGTGTAACTATGCTCTGCCAAAGTCCCACATGAAAGTCCCACACGCCTTTCTTGCAAGACAGGGTCTCACTAGGGTAGCCTTGGTTGGCCTGGGACTCACAAGGTAGTACAGGACCCATGATACAGTCAGGCTGTCCTTGAACTCAGGCTTGCCTCTGCTTCCTGAGTGATGGGATTAAAGGTGTGTGCCACCACAAAGGGCTCTGCTCTTTCTTACATAGACAGACAGATGGACAAAAAATTGGTTTTTCTTTGAAAAATTTTTAAACTAGTTTTATTAATTTATTTTAGAACTACTCATACAGACATATTTTTATTTTATGTGTATGAATGTTTTGCTTCTGTGTATGTCTGCACTGCTTGCATGGAGTGCCTGCTAGAATCCAGAAGAGGGTATCGGATCCCCTGGAATTAGCATTGGAGGTAGTTGTGAGCTGTCGTGTGGGTTCTAGGATCCTGACTGTGCTCTTAATCGTTGAGCCCTCTGCAACCCCTCCCTCCTCTCGTCTTTTTTATTAAGCAAGGGGTATCCTAGTTAATTTCTTTATTTTCAAATGACAAAGACGAGGCACTTCCAGCTAGGCACAAGCTGTGGCAAGTGTCCTGAGCCTTTTATTCAGTGAAGTTCAAGTGACACGTGACAGATGGACACTGCTGCCCTCTGATCCCATCACGTCTGGGAGTGAGCTCAGTTCAGCGGCAGGTCTCCGTCAGCTTCGGCATGAAGAGGCCGAAACCTCTTCTACCACATGGACATTTGAGTTGCTGTTGACTTTTTTGTAGGACCAGAATACAGAGACGACCAGCTGCCTCCTCCACAATCTTTCTCCAGGGGATTATATCATTGAGGTATGTGCAGCTATAGACTGCCCTCTTCCACAGAAAGCAGCTCGCATGGAATGCTAAGTGTTTTGTTTATTGGTTTCAAGACTGAGTCCCGTGTAGCCCAGGCTACTCTCAAGCCCCTGTATTGCTGAGGATAAGTTTGAAAGGCTAATGTCCCCTGCCTCTGCCTCCTGGGGTTACAGACACCCACACTATGGTCTTTTCTTTTATGCAGACCCTGGGGATTTGAGCTCAGGTCTTCAAGCTTCCACAGCAAGTACTTTAATCCATGAAGCCATCTTCTCAGCCCCATCCTTTTTTTTTTTTTAAAGATTTTATTTATTTATTTTATATATGTGAGTACATGTAGCTGTCTTCAGATACACCAGAAGAGGGCATTGGATCCCACTACAGATGGTTGTGAACCTCCATGTGGTTGCTGGGAATTGAACTCAGCATCTCTGGAAGAACAGTCAGTGCTCTTAACCAATGAGTGAGCTATCTCTCTAGCCCCAACTATTTTTTTATTTTTTATTTTTTTAAAGGTTGATTTAAAATGTTAAACCATCACCATTATCCTCCCTTATTGGCTCCCACACCCACTGCTTGGGGATGGAAGGATGAATGATGTCACCAGTGTTCTACTTCCCTCGTGGATACAATGTAGATACAATGTATAGACTGCTACCACTTACAAAATGGTAACACTGAGCGCTCTGTTTTGTAGCTGGTTGATGACAGCAATACTACCAGGAAAGCGGCTCAGTACGTGGTGAAGCCAGGTAAAGATCTTGGGCTTAGATTTGACCCCACACTCTTGAGAGCAGGCTTCTAGCATTTTCTGTGCTCCATCATTCATGGCTTACAAAACACCAGTCACCCACCTCTTCTCTCTTAAACGGATTGTTCATCAAGGAGGTGTCCTTCCATGCTGTCGATGCCTGGAAGGTCAAAGCCCACCTCGCGTGGCATCTGCCACGGATACTAGGCAATTGTCCTTAGAAGACGAATAGCCGGAGGGAGATTTCGTCTGCAGAGTTAGCGGCATATTCAGAGCTATTAGATTATTTTCTACACTTTACAAAGGAACTGTTGAATCCTTTTATAATCGTGACAGCTTATAATCACGACAGCGGGGCTAGAGGAAGGTGGTTGGGGACCCTGGAACCTGTTAGTCAGTTTATGTTTTAAAAAATGAAAGTGGGAAAAGCTTTCCTCCCCCTCTTCTGAACCTGTTCTGTGGCTTGAGTTTAAAAGCTTTCTCTTTGAAACCTTCAGTGCAGTCTCCCTGGGCTGGACCCATCCGAGCTGTGGCCATCACTGTGCCTCTGGTTGTCATATCCGCGTTCGCAACACTGTTCACTGTGATGTGCAGAAAGAAGCAGCAAGGTATCTATCTATCTCTCTGCCCGCTTTTTTCCACCCTCTAGTTTGCGGCAGGCCAAGGGTGGGTACCAGACAAAGAGGGGAGCTGGGGAGTCCTGCTTCCCTCAGGAGGGGCCTGGGGTCGACCCCTCATACTTCCTTGCCAGTTCCTTGCCTACTGAAGTTCCCAGAATCAAAATATTTGGCTTTTAATCTCTTGGACCTGGCAATGGCCAGGTATAATCCAGTTTTCAAAGTCTGAAGTCTAAGAACAGTCATATGGAGGTATTTATCATTGAGAAGTTAGGTGTTTCACTTGGAAAACTGTTGATGACCCATACATACCTTGATCTGGATGGGGTTACCCAGATGAATCCACACATAAAAGTCATAAAGATGTTCACTTAAGATTTATGTACTTTAAGCTGAGCATTGTGGCATAAGCTTGGTATCCCAGTTGCTTGGGAGGCTGAGGCAGGAGGATCTCTCAAATCCAGGAATTGGAGGCTAGTCTGAGTAATACAGTGAGATCCTTTCTCAAAAAAAAGGCGAAAAGTAATTCTTGCTGTTCTTTTGGTTTCCTTTATCTTTGTAAATTATACTTTAAAAAATTATCCTCCCTTCCTCGGCTAATGTTTAGCTCATCTGGTTGCCAGCGCCATTGCTGGCCTCTTCACTTCCCTGACCAGAGGGGCGGCGACTGCATTCCTTAGCATGTCCAGGGGCGGTTTCAGGTTGATACTGTTTTTCACTTTCTGCTACACCGCTCCTGAAACCATGCAGCTTGAGGCTGGTGGACTCAGAGACCCGAGATTCCCCAGGTGGAGATGTCAGCTGCTCCCTTTGGTAAATTTACTTTTGAGACTTGGATTTCAAGTAGCTCAGGCTGGCCTCCAACTTGCCAAGTAGTTGAGGATGGCCACGAACTTCTGACCTTTCTGCGTCCACCTCCCCCAGAGACAAGGAGCCCCAGGTCATATGGAAAAAGACAAAGCTTTGTTTCTAGGTGTCAACCTTATCTTCTTTCCCAATTTAGAAAATATATATTCACATTTAGATGAAGAAAGCCCCGAGTCCTCCACATACACTGCGGTTCTCCCCAGAGACAGGCTTCGGCCCCGGCCCAAAGTCTTCCTCTGCTACTCCAGTAAAGACGGCCAGAATCACATGAACGTGGTCCAGTGTTTCGCCTACTTCCTGCAGGATTTCTGTGGCTGTGAGGTACAGAATCTAGTTTGTTCTCTTACCCTTCCTTTCTAAACCAGAGTCTAAGTTTGTCCTGTCTGTTACCAGCAGCAAAGGTTTCACGGGACACGTTCATGCTTGAACCCTTGAGTGGCACCAACACAGTAGAATGATTTGTGAGTGCCCTGCCATGGAACACACGACCAGAGTGTGAAACTGTCACGTGTCATCACAGGGAACAACTACAGGGTCAAGCCTCAGTGGGGCATCAGGGAGAGAACACAAATGGAGACAGTTTTTAGGAGTCTAGGCAATTCCCTGAAGGAGATTTGCTGGGATTGGGAATAGAGCATGGGATGGCCCTGGAAGGGACCTTGGGGACCAGGAGGAATGTGTAACAAAGGGCTGAAGTTGATTGGTATGAAGTCCTAGAAACCAGTTAGAAGACCTTAGCTAGAGAGAACCAGGAAGTAGGAGAGAGCTCCAGAATTTACAAAAGGCTGGTTTCTTAGTTCCCCTCCTCCCTCCTCCTCCTCCTCCTCCTCCTGTTTTTCTCACTCTGTAGCTCTGACTATCCTGGAATTCAATTTGTAGATCAGGCTGACCTCAAATCCATAGAGATCCACTGCCTCTGCCTCCTAAGTGCTGGGATTAAAGGCGTGGACCCCTGTGCCTGGCTTTCTTAAGTCTTTGTGAGTTAACTGTCATCATGTAGCTTTTCCATAAACAATGACACTTACATTTTAGAGTGGAGTCTTAAGCTATTGTTGAAGGCATGCCCTGTTTGTCACAAAAGCAAGTTATCATGTGATGGTTTTTAGTCCATTTGACCCATTCCTTTGGTGAGACTGCCCTCTGGTGTTAATAAGATGTATTTAAAGGCTGGTGAGATTGCCTCATGTTGGGAAAGCTTTGAGTTTAGTAGATGAATTGCTACTGAGAAACAGTGCAGGCTGCGATTGTAGCTAGTGGCGTCATGCTGTTCGAATAGCACAGACAGAGGTGGCCTATGCATGCCCTGTTCTGTTGTACATAGATGAAACGGCACATGGTTTTCGATTTAAATACCTACATCATCTATAATACTGACTTATAGATAACGTAGCTGTGTTAGTCCAGCTTGTGAAGCATCTGTGTTCTGGCCCATTCTGATTATTTCTCAGGGATAAATGCCTCACAATGGAATTGCTCAGTCAAAGATAGGAATATTCTTTAAAACACCTATGTTTTATTAATTAAAATGAAATCAGCTAGTACAGAGGGTTTTTTTCCTTTTCTTTCTTTCTTTCTTTCTTTCTTTCTTTCTTTCTTTTTTTTAACAGATTTGTAAAACATTCCACATGATTTAACAAACTACACAGGTCAAAAAAATTAGTGGACACACTATTTTTGTGTGATATAAAATCCTAGGGGCCACATATTTTAAACTACCAGTTAGCTTGAATGTGCATAATTTGTAATGTGGAGTTTTTATTTACACCACTTGGTGCTCCTGACGGGTCTTGCACTTCCAGCCACCCGCCCAGGAACTCTTTGGATCTCTGAATGAAAGACGTACACATAGATTAGCTAACTTGGCTAGCTCAAAGGCTGGGCAGTTCTAATCCTCTGCCTGGCTATCATAGATTTACCTCCAGTACTCCTGAGCCAATGTCCTTTAAGTCTGTGATCTATTTTTGCTGTCCTTTTCTTTCTGGGTGGCCCCCTACTCACTGCTGTCCAGGATGCTTCTGGGCAGCCCTTCTGGGGGGCCACATTCCTTCTCACCTACGTCTCAGATGATTTATCTTCTGCAGCTCTAAATCTGACCCGTCTCCCTCCGAATACTGGCGATTCTCCACTCTCTTCCTCTCTTCTTCGTCCTAGCCTGCACAAATCCAAGGGTCCTACCCCATCTCCCTTTGCCCAGCCATTGACTGCTGGTATCTTTATTGATCGATCAAAAACCAACTGGGGACAAGGACCTTCAGCATTTGGACACATAGATTTTTTTCCCATTAAATCAAAGCATTAGAACCCAACAATAATGTTAGCATGCATTAAAGTATGAGATGAGTCCGTATTCTTTTCAGCAGATGGATAGGCATTGGGGCTTTCTTCTTTTGGGTACCATTTTAGAAAAGAATTTAATCCTTCCAGAGTAGCCCTCTGCTGTATAATCTGTGTTTATCTGTTAGGGATTATTTTTTGAGCTATAGGAGAAACGGTACCAATACAGTTGTTAAGGGATGCTGCTTATAGTTATCAGATGAAAGTAGTTTTAAAGGGTAGAAATTCTTTGAGGGCATCAGACATACTTGGATTTCTTTGTTTTATCAGGGACCCCACTCCTCTCTTGACCCTCTTATCCCCAAACCCCTTGGTTCATAGTCCTTGTAGAGCTCTGGCATTGTAGATTTCATGGAACCAAGAGAAAAGTGCAGCCCAGACAGGGTTAACCAGGAAAACCATACTATAGCAGCAGAACAGCGGGCTAACCCTGGGTCTACGGCCACAGCCACAGAGGTCCCCTTTCTCAGTCACGCTCTGCATGTGAATCACCTGTCACTGTAATGGCTCTAGCACCATATCCCAGTACAGTATGGGGTCATGACCCACTTGCCCTTCTCAGAGCCATTTAGACATGTGTCCAGGATCTTTCTGTCCTTGTATCTGGCAGTCTCACTCATCACATGGACCACTTACAGTTCCATCCCATCACCTTGTAAGACATCCTCGAGGTGTCTTAGACAAGCTACTGAAAGTCCTGGCTTCTGTCTCCTCACTTGTAGGGCCGCAGTGCTAATGACCCTATGTGTTATCAGAATGATGCCATGGATGGCAAGCACTTTTAGGAAGTCTGGTGTGTGGATGCAGTTGTTGACCATAGAGCGTGTGTGTGCGTGTGTGTGTGTGTGTGTGTGTCCGTCCTGCTAACTCAGAGCCTGCACGTTTCCCTGCTAATAATGGCTGAGGGGCAGATGATTGGACCGATTGGACCTCATTGTCTTGTTCCAGTCTTCTCTCTGGGCATTGGTGTAAATGAACACTGAGGTGACCTGTGCTCTTCCCAGGTGGCTCTGGATCTATGGGAAGATTTCAGCCTGTGCAGAGAAGGGCAGAGAGAATGGGTCATTCAGAAGATCCACGAGTCCCAGTTCATCATTGTCGTGTGTTCCAAAGGCATGAAGTACTTTGTGGATAAGAAGAACTTCAGACACAAGGGAGGCAGTCGTGGCGCAGCGCAAGGAGAGCTCTTCCTAGTGGCTGTGGCCGCCATTGCTGAGAAGCTCCGTCAAGCCAAGCAGAGCTCAGCTGCCGCGCTGAGCAAGTTCATCGCCGTCTACTTTGATTATTCCTGTGAAGGGGATGTACCCTGTACCCTGGACCTGAGCACCAAGTACAAGCTCATGGACAACCTTCCTGAGCTCTGTTCCCATCTGCACTCAGGAGAGCAGGAGGCGCTGGGTCAGCACCCAGGGCACAGCAGCAGAAGGAACTACTTCCGGAGCAAATCTGGCCGCTCCCTGTATGTTGCCATTTGCAATATGCACCAGTTTATTGATGAGGAACCTGACTGGTTCGAGAAGCAGTTTATACCCTTCCAACACCCCCCTGTACGCCGCCAGGAGCCAGTCCTGGAGAAATTTGACTCAGGTTTGGTTTTAAATGATGTCATAAGCAAACCAGGGCCAGAAAGTGACTTCTGTCTAAAAGTTGAGGCTTCTAAACTTGGGGCCACTGGGCCAGCTGACCCTTACTCATACCTGGAGAATCAGCATGCAGGCCTGGACCAAGACACTGAGGCCCAGCCCACCTGTGATAGTGGCCCTGCCTTGCAGCCCCTGTTGCATGCAGTGAAAGCTGGCAGTCCGTCGGATATGCCACGGGACTCGGGCATATACGACTCCTCTGTGCCCTCATCAGAACTGTCCCTGCCTCTGATGGAAGGACTCTCCCCTGATCAGATAGAAACATCCTCCCTGACCGAGAGCGTATCTTCCTCCTCTGGCCTAGGTAAGATGGTACATGTGGGTCGAAGGATACCTTGTGGGGGTAGATACCCTTCCCCCATGTGGGTCCTGAAGGTTAAGCTCTGGCTGTCAGCCTTGGTGGCAGTCTCCTAACTCTGAAAAGACTGGAATGCATGCGTTGGGCAAGGGTCTGTGGGATGGTGTCCTTGCTGGGAGCTGAGGTGTGTTGGCTGTCTTTATCCTTCCACTGCCTTGAAAGCCCAGATGTCTATTGAACCTGACATTCATGAACACTGTATTCTTCTCAATGCTAGCTTTACACAGTGCTCCAGGAGGGAGGGCTCTTCCCCAGAGAGCCTCGGGAATCCACCACACCTATAATTTCTTGAAGTCACACATGTAAAACTTTGGTTCTAAAGGAGGGATCTTTCTTCCTCTGCTGAGGGGACTAGATCCTGTTAAGAGGATGAGAGTGTCACTCTGAGTTGGTTCTGATGCCTGTCTCATTTGTACAACAGGCAAGGGCGATTTGCAGCCATGTTGTGGCACTGGGGGTCTGGGTCAGTGAAGTGTACTGATTGTGGCTCTGTCCTTTCCTCTCTCCTTAGGTGAGGAGGATCCCCCTACCCTCCCTTCCAAGCTCCTTGCCTCTGGGGTGTCCAAAGGAGAACATGGTTGTCACAGCTACGCCGATGAACTCCAAGCGGTTGCCCCTTTGTAAGGCCACGGAAGAATCTGAGCTTCGCCACTTTAGCTGCTGTTCTCGCTGGTTCCCCAGCTCACCTCTGTGGCTGCGCACGTGAGGATATCTGGAATGAAATGCTGGCTAGTGCTCCATCCGTTCTGCTCCAGCCTTCTAACGGATACTTAGTGAAGTCTCCGATTTCCTGAAAGCATATGGAACCCTGAAAGGCATGTCCATTAGATCTGACTGCAGCTGTCTGTGGGAGGCCGATCCTTGGGTCGGAGCCTGTTCTGAGGGGTAGAGCGGAAACAGGTAAAGGGAAATAGAAAAGCATCCGCATAGCCTGCTCTGATTTCACTTGAACTCTGGCTACTTAAGACTCAATAAGCTTTGTGGAAAAGCCCTCTCGGTATCCTGATAGCGACATATGTCAAGTGCCGCTGTGACCCAGGCTGTGCTGCAAGTGATGTTTCCATCCAGTTTGATGTGGAACTTACACTGTCCTGAGTATTGAGTGTTTGAGTCCAAGGTCCAGACAATGACTGAACATCCGTCCAGTCACTTTTTGTAAAACAACTCTCTCTCTGTTACTGGGAAACATGGCCGACCTGTGGAGCAGACTGACCATCTTGACTGTTCTACGTGAAATGTGTTGATTAATGTGCAGAAGGTGTCAGAGCCTGGGCATTTTTCTCTGCATTGAAGTAACCATCACGTGGGAGTCACAGCTGTCTGTTTCGTTTCCCTGGGCTACATTTACTGCTCTGCAGCTCAGGTGGTGATGGCTGGACGTGGAGGACTATCCATTACCCAACTGGGCAGCAACATTATTGAAATTTGTGGTTTGTATTTCAGCTGGTGCTGTGTCTTGAATGTTAGAGGTCAGAATCCACTAATACACAACCGTGTATGGGAGACGGTGGCCAGTTAATCTGCTGGTTTTGACAAGTGACAAACCTCCTTTTCAGAAGGCAGAAAGGAGGGGATTGTTACAAACGTAAATGTTCCGTTTTTATGAATGAGTCTTGTACAGAAATTCTGTTTCCAAAGGTAAAATCTCTTCCCGTCCCGTACGTTAATTAGATGTATATAATGATGTGTCCATCTCCTCTGCGGAAGCCCTCGCCTTTCCCTCACCTGGCACACTCAATGTGAGCAGCCTTCTCCACTGTTATCACGGGTGCTGTTGGATTTTGGCAGCCTATCTTCTCAGCATCCTGTCAGGAACTATTGATTTTTCTTATCCCTCCCAGATTGGATCAGCATTAAGGGCGTTGCTGAGAAAGATGCCAAGGTCAGGTGTGGAAGTGAGATGAGCGGGGATTTTCCTTCTGGACACCTTTTCCGTGGGGAGAGAAGAGAGGCCTCAGTTCCTGCTGAGAAGCGGTTTGTGTGTACTTTGGATGAAAGCATCCTCCCCCCTGCTCTCTCCGCACAGGCAGCTGGCAGCCTCTCAGGAGAACGTGCTCCTGTGTTCTCTGGCCCAGAACAGAGCAGCTAGCTGCTCCGGGCAGGCTGTGAGCTGGTCTCGCCGTAAAACCCGGCATCTCTGCCGAGGCGGTTGCGCCATATTATCACTGTGGAATTCAGACTGAGCAGGCAGAGCTCCCACCTCCTGGCTGTGCTGTCTTGGCATTCATTCTGTGAGGGAGATTAGCAATTTGGTGGGCCCAAATTGCTAATGTATGACCATTCCCTGGGAACATCATCAGAGAATTTTTTTTTCTCTTTTTAAATTGAGGCCAAGAAATATTTTATGCGCCCCCCCCCCACCCACCCACCCAGAGCCATTAGAAACCACATTTAGGATAGATGCTCAGCTTTGCATATGGAATGTGGGGTCCCTGAGGGTGTCCAGGAGCAGCATGGGGCCTTGGGTTTAGGGCTTAGCATTAGCTGGATCTCAGGCCCAGACAGAGAGCTCCGCCGAATTCAGATGAGGAACCTGGAGAAAAGTCTTGTGAGCCATCTAGCTTGCTAGTCCAAAAAGTCAGGGTCAGGTGATGTTTTTGCTTGCATTTAGCCCTTGGGTGCTTTTATTTTGACATACAAGTGTTTCTGATCAAAAGAGCCAGATTCTAACATGCCAGGCGATGAAACAACAGTAGGGTTGCTTAATCCAGAAAGAGCGGATAGTGGGTGGAGCCATATTACTAAGCCAGCCCCTTTCCCATACACCTCATCATTGAGCCAGGAATGAGAACTGCCTTGCAGATTAAGGCACGGCGCCAGTTCTGAACACAGCTGAAGTCTTTGACTCAGAATTGCCCCATGGAATAGAGAAGGGTTCTGACAAGACACAGGCTTTTTGATGCTGTAGGGAAACGAGGTTGGGGCCGAGAGTGAATGGTTTGTGGGGAAACAGACCATGTCCACTGGAAGGGAAGCCAAACGCGAGGCAGCGGTTCTGGGGAGGCCAGGGGACCAGGAAACCAAGAAAGTTGTTGACCTGTGGTTATGCGTGTCCCACAGGTGCTTCTGATGCATCTGACTGGCCCAGAGGTGAATCAGAAACGTGGCTCACCTGCCCTTGAAGCCCAGACTTACCACATCATAGTGGTACATGTTGCTAATTTTCTTGACAACCTTTAGTGGTAGGTCCTCTGAATTTTATGTAACTAAGTAGGAAGCTGTTTCCCCAGAGTGTGGGGTTGCAGGAGCTTTTCAGAAGGAATAGGGAAGCTATTTTATATTCCTGGAGGTGAAACGACACACCCTCAATCCAGGAAGAAAGGGGAAGAGAAAGTCCCTAGCTACCTCAACACAAGAGAACATTCTGCCATTATTGAGAAATGGTTGGCAATGCCAAAGTGAAGGTCTTTTAAAAAATCCTCCATTGTTGGGGATGGCTGCTGGTAATTGGCAAAGTTTGTGTTTTCTGTGGCACCAGTATAACCCGGGCATAAGGAAAAGAGTAACATAGCACCTTGAAGAGAGACAATAGGGCATGGTGGCGACTGGAGCAAACCAAGGCACCCTTGTCCAGCCTTAAGGAGTAGAGAGCATTCCAGATGAGTGTCTCCATACAGTATTTCCTGGGCTTCTTAGTTTTTAAGAAGCTGAGAATGTCTTATTTTGAAGCTGTTAATGTCAGGTGCTGGCAAGAGAGCTCAGTGAGTAAAAGCACTTCCAAAACAAACCCAGGCAACATAAGTTTAGTCCTGTGGAAGGAGAGAGAATGCATTCATGTATCTGTGTGTGTACACCCAGGCGTGCAACCCCAAAATCACATGCAAATAAATAAATAAATAATAAATAAATAAATAAAAGCCAAACATCACGGATTAAACTTTGGAAATTACTAAAGTGAACCCAGGACCAACAGAACATGTAGATAAATCTAATTTTGCACAGTGGCTGCCAGGTTGTGAATTCTGCTTTGTAAGATGGGCAGTGAAAGCCACCCACAGTAACTGTGCTTGTGTGGAGTCCTGAGAAAAGCTGTACTAGCGCTATCCTTCAGACAAACCTGATGATTTTGGTTCTTAAAACAGGGTCTTGTGTAGCCCAAGCTAGCCTTAAACCCCTGATACTTCTCTTTCTGGTATGCACCATGACCCACAGCCTTAATATGATTCTGAATAAACATTTTAAACATTTTGAGCCAGGCAGTGGTGGTACATGCCTTTAATCCCAGTACTTGGGAGGCGGAGGCAGGCAGATTTCCGAGTTCAAGGTCAACCTGGTCTACAGAGTGAGTTCCAGGACAGTCAGGGCTATACAGAGAAACCCTGTCTCCAAAAAAAATTTTTTTCTTGATAGTATCTTTTATATTTCATAATGTCTCAAGAGAAAGGCAGGTCAGCTGTTTTTTGTTGGTGGTGGTAGTGGTGGTGGTTTTTCAAGATAGGGTTTCTCTGTGTAGTCCTGACTGTCTTGGAACTCAATCTGTAAACCAGGCTGGCCTCAAACTCCAAGATACACCTGCCTCTGCCTCCCAAACGCTGGGACTAAAGGTGTGTGTGGCCTCTGCCACTATTGATCTATATTGTCCCATATTAAAAAAAAAAAAAAGCAGGCAACAGTTGCATTTAAATCCCCAGACTTCAGAGCCTTATTTATAGTTTAGTTCTGATTGTCGTCATGATTCTATGTGTGGGTGCAATTCTGAGCTTATGCCAGGGTGTTATTAGGAGAGTTTATTTGGGCACTACAGCCAGGGCTCTCCCAGAGTGCCCTCGTACTGGGTTTTGCCATCTTTCTTTCTCTGCAGTCTGGAACTGGCTCTTCCGGAGGAATGCTATAGGAGGTGGAGAAAAGCTTTTCTATTGTTGAGATACCAGGGGTCACCATGGTGTTTGGCCACCCTTGTCATAACACCACATTTCCAGACCCAAGGGGGAAAGTTGGTCAAAGGAGAGCTAGCTAGCTGTAAGCGGTTGGTTCGGTTCCGGTTTTAGAACTTGGGGGCGAAGAAAGGCCGAGCTCACCCAGCACGTTCCCTCCTCCGTGCTCAAGACAGGTTGTGTTTGAGTTGTTCCAGACACACGGCTGTGGCTGAGACCCTGGCTCTTCGGCGGAGGGGATTCTCTAACCTCCCTGCTGATCAGATGGTTCTTTGTATGTCTTCCTTGCAGAAATTCAAACCAGCTTTCTTTTGTCTACAGCGTAGAAGAGAAAGAACAGCTGGTCACCTTCCCAGCATTGAAAACCGCAGTGAGGTCATCCTCTGGTGGTTTCCTCCCCCCCCCCCCCCCAGTAAATAATCCCACCCACTTAAGGACTTTCACAGCTCTTGTGCTCTGGGGGCTTAACGATTTCTTCCACCCACCATGCTTCTCAGCCTCACACTCAGTTTTGTTCAACCGAATGACACCCAGGCCTTGTTGGCATGGGTGCCGCCAACAACAGTGCTCCAGTTAGGATTACAGGGAGATTTGTGTAGGCCGGCTGCTCTCAACGCATAAAAATATCATGGCACTTTAAAAACGTCATACCACGGCGGCCGCTCATTCAGGACACCACTTGTTCCCTCGGTGGTCGTCCTTGCTTTTGTTTATTCTCTCCTGCAGGCGAGCAGCCAGTGCTTATTCCTGATGTGTCTCGTGTCTTCTTAAGCTGCAGACACTCTTCAACACCAGCGCCTGCTTACCTTCTGAGTGGCAGCTACCCCACACTCCAACCTGGGGTTCTAGTTTTACCTTTCTCTACACTTGACCTGTATTTTGTGAATCATATGTTGTTTAAATAGCGCATACTTCACCAGAACCTCTGGCAAGGTGAGGCCAGAGGTGGCCAAGTGTCACCTTCCCACTTGCTGTTGGGGACAAATTTCCAAACACCTTTGAATGCCTCAGGGAGGGTCTCTGGAGAATTTTGACCAATTGTCTTCTTTCCTGCCCTTTGGCTCATCCTTGATACTCACCTGGGACCTCAGATACCTCCAGGACCTTTCTCTCTCTCCTTCTCTCAGTTAAGCAGACAGTGTTCAATACAGTCAGGAGCCAGACAGAAGCAATCATCCTGACTGGATAGCTAATATTTATATCACATGGACTCTGGCAGGAAGAGCAGAAGGAGAGGCGGCCCTATGTGGCTACCACTGGATTATATTCAATGTGTTCATCTGTTATTAAAAAAATAATAAATCCATCTTTCTCTCAAAGAAGCATGTCAAGTTTGGACAGCAGCAAAAATCTTCTGTACAAACTCAAAGTGGTCATTTTGAGAGTAGCTTTGGTTTTCCTGATCTGTTTATAAACGAAAGTATTTTTACTGTGGACGCTCCCATATTAAGGAGGAAGTCCGCAGGCACGGTGAGGACTTGTGCCGTCGTTCTGTTTTATATCTAGGTTTGGCCTTTCTGGAATTTTTGGCAGAATGATAAGCACTGACAGCATGTAGCACTGTCCCATAGTTTTATGTTGGAGATACTAGTGGTATATTGTGGTATATTTGACTGTACAAACTTTGTAAATAGATGATATAGTAAGTCATGACTGACATTTGTAAGATGCTTTTGTACTTTAGAATTTTCTACATCAAATAAAATGCTTTCTTGTAAGCCTGCAGTGGCTCCTTATTTTAGAACATCTGTCCTGGTTCCTCCCTAGCTCCTGGCTGTTTGCAGAGGAGTCTGCCCCAGGCTGAGAAGGTAAGGAGGGTTTGCATCTGTATCTTGCTCTTGGGGGTGACCTCTTGGAACTCATCACTTCCAGGTCAGTTCCCAGCTCTGCTGCAGGTATTGTGACCGTGGGATTAGGGGACCCTGGTGCCCAGCTTCTATAGAATGGACCCAAAGCCCTGCTTAGGGGCTGGTGCTTTCAGCTGAGCTCCTGCCCTGGGTAAAGTGCACCCCAAAGTGACAGGTATCCAGAGGCACTGGCTGATAATAGCAAGGACACAGGCTATAAGCCTCTGGCAATTACCTAAAAAGGAGATGGTTAAAATTTGGAGTCTTGGGAATATCAAATTGGCAAAACCCATCTTACTACTCAGGGTTAGTCAGCCAGGTGAATGTAGACATGAAGTTGTCTTCAGTAGTAATCTGAGTGACCGTCCTTTCCTGAATGTGAATATTAGGAGTAAATCTTGTTCTCCTGGTCATCTTTTTGCCTGGGTAGACACACATTTCTGGACTTCTGCTGTGAGGTCCTGATGGTCAAATGGTCACACTTACCCCAGGCATTAACAAAAAAAGCAGGGATTTGTGGAGATCAGAGAAAGCTGTGGATGGATGTGTCAGGAGTGGATGAGGCCCTGATGTAACGAGTTGTTGGAATGAACATGTCAACTGGGCAGTGGTGACACATGCCTTTTATCCCGGTACTTAGGAGGCAGAGGCAGGTGGATTTCTGAGTTCCAGGCCAGCCTGGTCTATAGAGTGAGTTCCAGGACCAGCCAGGGCTATACAGAGAAACCCTGTCTCGAAAAACCAAAAAGAGAATTAACACGCCAAAGATGCAATGGCCTCAAAGCCATGGGAACTGCAAAGCCTTCTGCTGGTTCGTGTGGGATGCTGACGATGCAGCAATGTGGTTGGAAGCTTCTTCCTCCTGGGTTGTTTGCAGCCTGTGGCAGCACTGCTGCAGAGAGAGAGACTCTCCTACTGAGACTAGCCAAACCTTTTCATTCAGCTCTACACAGTATAACTCCTCCTGTTGGGCTGTACTCCCAGTCAGGTATATAATAAACATGACTTCCTGAGTGCTCGGCCTACCTCATCCCAGATCGCCTGCCCTTTCTTTTTTAAGATTTATTTATTAGTACACTGTAGCTGCCTTCAGACATGTCAGAAGAAGGCACTGGATCCCATTACAGATGGTTATGAGCCACCATGTTGTTGCTGGGATTTGAACTCAGGACCTCCGGAAGATCAGGCAATGCTCTTAACCACTGGGCCATCCCTCCAGCCTCCCAGCTTTTTCTTTGTGTGTCTCGGTTCTGCATTGCCAGTCACCCCAGGTAGGTTGGTCCCTAAGCTGTGCAGGTCTTAGAAGGAAGGATTAGCAGTTCTCCAGGATGAGATGGCCCTGTGCCATCTTCCCCACTGTTGCGGCACATGCCAGGAAGTGGCTAGGTATTGGCATCCAGCCAAACTGAGGCTGGGCCAAGAGGAACTTGGAGTAGGGGAAGGTAGGGGCATGCCTAGCCTCAAATGCAAGTGGAGGCAGGTTCTGCCTTTGGTTTTAACTCCTGAGGGTCAAGGCACGGAAATATCCTCTCCACTGGGTGAAATTGCAAGCCAGTGATGAGGTTTTCTCACTAGCGTTGGGAGTGTTGCGGTTAAGGCTTTGGCCTTTGACTGTCTGAGCTCAGAGCTCAATCTGCTAGCATCTTTCTGACTCTAGGTAGGTGGCTTGCCCTGTCTGGAAAGCCAAGCAAGGCTGTTTGAAGGTTTGAATGTAAGTGACTCTGGACGGTTAACCCGACACACGGTGTCTGTGGACGTGTGGTCACCAGGGGGCAGGGCAGGTGTGGTAAAGTGAGGTTTTCTTCCAAAGCTTTCCTCAGCCATGGCCTGTCCTGTAACTAAAGCAGAACCTCATGGATGCCTCAGTGTAGAAGAGCAGCTAGAAATGACCCTAGGAGGAGATGGGCACTTGATTAGATGAAACTACTTATTTGAAACCTGTGGTGTTGGGGTGAATACCAAAGTTCTTACATAGCCCTGTGCTATGTAAAGAGAATAGACCATTCTTCTCTTGTCTTCCTTCTCCACAATAGAACACACTTTCTAACTTCCTCCCTCCCTCCCTCCCTTCCTTCTTTCTAACTTCTTTCTTTTCTTTCTTTCTTTCTTTCTTTCTTTCTTTCTTTCTTTCTTTCTTTCTTTCTTTCTTTCTTTCTTTCTTCCTCTCTCTCTCTCTCTCTCTCTCTTTCTTTCTTTCTTTCTTTCTTTCTTGAGACAGGAGTTTCTTTGTGTAATAGCCCTGGCTGTCCTGGACTCTTTGTAGACCAGGCTGGCCTCGAACTCTCCGAGAATCCCTGCCTCTGCATCCCAAATGCTGGAATCGAAGCCACCACATCCAGCTACTTTCTAGTTTCATGTATCAATGCTCCTGCCTAGGGCCTTGCATATGCTGTTTCTCTGTCTGAAACACCTCTTGCTTGCATCCCACCCTTGAGGTGATTTTGCTGCTACTGCCCGTCAGTCTAGTCCCAATACGTAACACGTATCTTTGGTGTACTCATCTCACCTTGTGTGAGCATAAGATGGATCCTTGTGCCTCTGGAATGTTCTTCTGTGTGGGCTGGACTGATACTCTACTGCTTTAACCAACTTGTGACCCCAGGCCTACCAGGGCGAGTCCTCTCATCTTAGTTCTTAGTGATCAGCACAGGGTAAAGATGTACCTGACTCGTGGACCCCTAGAAGGTTAAAACACTTGGGGGGATTGCATAGCATGGAGCAGGTGCTCAGAAACATTTTTCTCTTGTGAACAGGTACTAACTTGTAAACAAAGAAAGCCTTCCTTGGGAAGAAAACAACCTTTACTTTACAAATTGCAATCTGGTTCCAGCCAGCTACTAGGATTCCCAGTATTCCAAACCATGTAGGATACTATTTCCTCCAGAATGGCTAATCCTGTCTCATGGGTTCTCTCTGGGGGTAGGGTTCTGTGTGCAGATTGGACAAAGTTTCCTAGGGACATAGGGTTGATGTATCACATGGGCGCTATCCAAATTACCCAGGTGTTGGATACTGATTGCTGTGACCAGCACTGTGTCGTTCCGAATGCTCCTCACTCTCCCAAAAGGCTCTGGGATTTACATAGTGTGCAGCCTTGAGGATGAGAGTCAAACCCAGGTGTTTCCTATGCACAACTTTGGCAATCTGCTCGCTACTCATCGTGGTCCTCGTGTTTCGCCTAACCCAGGTGTATGGGCTGGTTTTGTGTGTTGACACAGGCTGGAGCTATCACAGAGAAAGGAGCTTCAGTTGGCGAAGTGCCTCCATGAGATCCAACTGTGGGACATTTTCCCAATTAGTGATCAAGGGGGAAGGGCCCCTTGTGGGTGGTACCATCTCTGGGCTGGTGGTCTTGGGTTCTATAAAACAGCAGGCTGAGCAAGTCTGAGAAAGCAAGCCAGTAAGAAACATCCCTCCATGGCCTCTGCATCAGCTCCTGCTTCCTGACCTGCTTGAGTTCCAGTCCTGACTTGCTTTGGTGATGAACAACAGTGTGGAAGTGTAAGCTGAATAAACCCTTTCCTCCCCAACTTGTTTCTTGGTCATGATGTTTTGTGCAGGAATAGAAACCCTGACTAAGACACTAGGTGAGCAGAAAGGACTTACGTATTCATAGCCACTTTCAGAGTATTGATTGCTTTGACTTGAACAGTAAGACCAAGACTTTATGCCTCTTGCAGGCAATGCCATTCCCCAGGTGAGAATAACATCATACATCATCAGGCTGTACTATGATTCTCAGATGCTGCAAACAAGGGTAGGGATATAGCTACAGGCAAAAGGTTCAGTGTCTCTTCTAGGAATTCCATTTTTAGGGTGTGTGTGTGTGTGGTGTAGTCTCTTGTAGTTCAGATTGGCTTCATACTTGAACTCCTTTTCCTCCAAGTGCTGGAATACAGGTGTGAGCCAACACATGCTTGTGGGTCTCAAAGTTTATTCTGCAAAGGTTCTCATCACTAAACATTAAACTCTAAACAGCTGAGACATAAGGAACAAAGCCACAGCTGGATTCAGTAGGCACGTTCACAAAATAGGCTCCAGAGTCACGTTGCAGGGGAATGGTCTGGTTGGACTGCAGATGTAGCTTAGTAGAACAGCATTTGCCTGTTAAACAGATAGGCCTTGGGTTTTATCCCAGATCCAGACGCCATCAAAAGGAGTCATGTCAAGGAAAATATTGGCTAGTGTGGTAAATAAAAACTGCACACACTAACATCTCTGCGGGTAGGATTGTGGCAGGTCTCTGTATATAGTTCTGGCTGTCTTGGAGCTTGCTACATAGGCCAGACTGGCCTTGAATTCACAGAGATCCTCCTGCCTCTGCTTCCCAAGTGCTGGGATTAAAAGCACAGATTGCCATGCTCAGTTTCTCTACCAGTTTCCAAAGACTAGATAGTTCAACATATTTTCTGCTTGTTCCCTGCCCCTCTCCAATGGGAACCAAGTCCCACCCCACCCCACCCCTGACTCCCTGCTCATCCTCAGGGCCTAGCAAGACATGAGGGAAAGGTGTATTATAAACTAAACTCTTTTGTGAGCCAGGCCTGGTGGCACAGGGCTGTAATCCCTACACTCAGGAATCTAGAGTAGGATAATTATGAGTTTTGAAATTATGAGTCCTTAAAAAAATTCAAGGACTGCCTAAGTAACTTATTGAGACTTGTCTCAAAAAAAAAAAAAAAAAAAAGCACTTAGCACATCTAAGGCCCTGAACTCCAGCACTGTGAACTCTTGTGGGGTAATCTTACCTGTTGTTACTCTTTTTTTAAAAAAAGATTTATTTATTATGTATGTAGCGTTCTGCCTGCATGTGTGCCTGCAGGCCAGAAGAGGGAACTTGATCTCATTATAGATGGTTGTGAGCCACCAGTGGTTGCTGGGACTTGAACTCAGGACCTCTGGAAGTGCAGACAGTGCTCTTAACTGCTGAGCCATCTCTCCAGCCCCACCTGTTGTTATTCTTGCAGATGCATTTAACTTTCTGGATATCCTGACGTGTGCAACAGGAAACCAAGGGCTTTGCTTTTAGTAATAGTAAAAAGGCACATCTCCTCATCCTTACCACTCTGTCCACACTTCATTCAACAGTTGGCATCGTGCCTCCAAACCACATACCATCTGAGCATTTCTGTATTCAAGCTCTGATGCCTTAATTGGCCATGAAGCCCCTCTGCCTTGTCTCAACACCTATCCTCTCTGTAGACTTCCAGCCATATGGCCCGTGATCTCAGGCTTGCCCAAGCCATGTCAGGGCTCAGTCCAGTACAGAAGGCCATCCCCTGCTCACCAGTACCTCTTCTAGTGTCTTTTGTCACATCCTATTCCTTACCTGCCTGTTAAGGGTCTGACTCATTTATCAGTTCATTGAAGTCCCAGAAAGAATCAGCTTTGGTGACAGTTACCACTGTTATCCAGAGCCTGGTCCAGTGCAGGGTGTGTAGTAGACATTCAAATATAAATATAAATATATATATATGTATATATATATATATATATATATATATATACACATACATATATATTTGAGATAGATCTTCTAGCTGAGCCTGGTTAAATTGAACCCAATGGAAAGAAAACTTTGACAAGGCTGTATGGGTAGATTGTCAGGTGTGGAAGCGTGAGTTGGAAAAGCCGCTGAGCCTTTAGTCACTAAGTGGAAGCCCTTTAGTTAATACTTTTAATTATAAAAAAAATTTTTTTTATTTGTGAGTGTGTGCCTGTGTCTGTATGTGAGTTACTTTCATGCAAGTAATTGAGATCCGGAGAGGATATCAGATTTCCTAGAACTTGAGTTACATACAGATGTTTATATTCCACAGAGGGGTGTGTGTGTGTGTATCAAAGTCCAGTTGCAAGAGCAGCTGAATCATCTCCAGCCCCTACTTAATACTGTTTGAACTTTTTTTTTTTAAGAATTATTTATTTATTATATGTGAGTACGCTGTAGCTGTCTTCAGACACCCCAGAAGAGGGCGTCAGATCTCATTACAGATGTTTGTGAGCTACTATGTAGTATGTGTATGTACTATGTGGTTGCTGGGATTTGAACTCAGGACCTTTGGAAGAGCAGTCAGTGCTCTTAACCACTGAGCCATCTCTCCAGCCCATGTTTGAACTATTTAACACAGCTGGTTGTGGTGGGGATTTGGTCGAGGGCTGGGGTTTGGACGTGGACTTTTCCTCAGGGAATGGAGTACTGTCATACTGTCGAGGGTGTGTGCTTCCTGAACATCACTGTGTCTCTGGACACGGAGCCTTCTTGAAGCCAGAGTGGAATGAAAGGAGGCTTGCTCGAGATTATGTCTAGCCCCAAAGACGAGCTACAGGCCAACGAAAGATCGCCGAGCTCTGGGAGACCTAGACAAGAGCTTGCACCACCAAAGGTTTCTTGGGGGACAGTCCATCTGGGGGGAAGTGGCCAGAGGGCCCGGACAGGAAGGTCCACGCCCCAGGGATGCTGGCGGGCAAGATGGCTCCTACTCCAGGAGCTCTCCCTGTCACCGTTTCCCGTGGGGGTGGCAGTTAGTGCTCAGGTGGGGTTCACTAGGAACTCTCAGAGCCCTGATCTTGTGTCTTAGCCTGTAGCCCTTGGGTACCTTAGCACCTTGGCTCCTCTGTCTGCAGGGAACTAATTGCCATCTCTGTAAGTGATAGCGGGTTTCATCCAGGCTACAGGATCATCCTGAGAGGTAGAATCCCTAGAGACTTACACGTACTGGGGCTGCTGAGAATGTTAAATTCTATCAAGCACCTAAAACAGCATGGGCCAAGAGACATGTAGAAGCAACCAGTGAGGTTTTTTTGTTTTTTGGCTTTTTTTTTTTTAAATTTTCAGCCCCAGGGTTTACACTTTCACGACAGCCCAGAAACTACCGTTTCATCTACAGCATTCATTAGTCCTGATTCTATGAAGTCCTGAGAATGTATTCATCCCGCAAATAGCTTTATTTCGATTCATATGTTTATTTCTGTTTGGGTGACCCGGGCTACTGATGGCCCTACCCTTACGGTGCTCTGCACTTACCTACAAACCATCGATTACTGATAACCTGCTGGGCCCACGCTATCTTCATTTTCACCTTCAGACAGGAAAGGGGTTAGTTGGACAAGGCCTGACGTGCCCAAGATTAAACCAAGAGGCGGGGGTGGAGGCTTCATGCACAGGCTTGGGTCCTTACTCTCTAAGGCAAGCTCTGCCATTTCAGCATGAGTTTTGCCCTCCTCGGTCGGGCTCTAATCGCGATCCAGAGCCGCAGCCAGAAAGAGAGCCGGAGGTGGGCTGTGCACCTTTTCTGTACTCTAGTGAATTCTCCAATTGAGTCCTCTTTGGGTGGCAGAGTGCGTCCCAAATGTCCTCCTCCCAGTCCCTTAGTCTACCACGACCCTCCGACCAGGCGTGGGACGCGAGGGTACTGAGCCTTGGCTGCAAGTCTCCGAGAGTCTAGGTCAGTCCTCCGCTTGCAGCCAGGCCCGTCCTGCGGGGGGTCCCCGGGCCCGCCTCCCGCCCACGTGGCCCGCCCGGCCTCCAAGGCTCCGGCCCCGCCCCGCCCCGGGGAGCCGTCCCCGCAGTCACCACTGCGGCCCAGTGCTTCAACTCGGCCGGGCCGAGCCAGCGGGACGCCGAGGTAAGAGCAGCAGGAACATCGCCTCCTTTCACCCGCCGCCCCGACCAGAGTTGTGTCCTCAAGACCGCTTTTGGGGCGCGTTGGGTAGATTGTGCCACCGTCTGCTTCTGCCCGCCTCCGCTTCTGCCGGGGACCCCCCAACTTCGGTCCCCACTGATAGCTACTGGGAGAAAGTTCCCAGAGCCACTTCCGGGAGGGAGGCGCCACCTGTCTGGGGCGCGCCCTGTCGCTGGACTTCTCCAAGTCTGTGTCTCTGGCCACTTGGCAGGGACCCGGGTACCACCACCATCAGCCAGGATCCTTACGCCGGAGACCGCGTCTTTTAAACTGCGCAGCGGACAGTCTTGAGATGGGAGGCGCCCGCCCAGGGCTTAAGGTGATTCGGAATGCCTTGTAGCCAGAAGCTAGTGAGCGGTTTCTTTTTTTTTTTTTTTTTTCTGAGGGTGGAAATGATTGGAACCGGGTTTGAATCCTGGTTCCCTAGGGCTTTGCATGGTGGAGGACGGCACTGACGCCAGCAGCGTCTTATCCTGGCTGGAAGGGTGCGGAAAAAGAGCGACTTGTTCCTAGAGGACTTGGCTTGCTCCGTTTATTGCTTGAACCAGGCTTGCTTCCAGAACCTAGCAAGGATGTGAATAGAAGTTGTCTGGAATGCACCGGTGGGAACTGGAAGCATTTCTTGCACTACACAGGTGTATACCGAGTTCCCTAGAGGAAGAGGATTTTGCTGTGGTTGTCTTGGCTGTGTCATAGTTACATTGCACGTCTGTGCCGCCGCCGTATCCTCCTCGTCTGTAAGAAAGTGGTGATACTAGCACAAAGCTCTAAAGGTTTCACAAGCTTATTTGACCTCCATACTAATTGACTCCATGTGAATTTTCTGTGTGTTGTGTTCTTGTTTCGGCTGACATCAGTGTCATCGTGGGCTCACATCTTCAGCTTCCCAGTTAGGTGACATGCAAGTCCATGCCTCTTCCTCTTCTGCTTGGAATCTGACCTTACCTATCCAGCAACGCGATGCTCTGTTCAGATTAGGAAACTTGGCTTTGTAAGGATGTCTCCAGTAGTTAACCAGCTTGCACAAAGTGTATCTGAGAAGTGTATCCGAGAATGTGGGATTAGACAACCTTTGTCAAGGATATTGCAGGGAAAGGGGTCTTGGATGCTCTGGAAACTATGGTGTTTGCCTTTAGGGGTCAGAATGGATGAGATTTCTCGGGAATTCCTCCTGGCATTGGGGCCACAATCAGCTGACATCAGTGTTGATTTCCGGGCCCGGGAGTCTGCTGTTGTCTGGCTCTCAAGTATCCTTTCATTTAGAGCAGAATGAAGGCATCGGCGTCGTTGGTATCTTTCTGGGCTGCACCTGTTTAGGTTCTTTCTTGAACTTGGAAAACAAGAGTCCTGGAATCCTCTGGAAAATGACACATACTCACTGCAAGAAGCCCGTGTACCACAGAAGTGGGTTCTGAATCACCCGTGGGTAGTGACGGGTCCTCACCCCTCTCAGGACAGACCCACGCTTTGGGGGAGTGGAGATGGTACAGTGTGCTGTTTTCCCTGTTTGCTCAGAGTGCACATTTCATAGAAGATTCATGCCTACTGGAACATGGAATACTCAGGCCAAGCGACTATCTAGGCAAAGATAGTCCTGGGTTAGGGATCTAAGCATTTGTGGGGCCTGTAGGATTGGGTGCAGCTAATGGAAATCTGAGTTCAGGGTGTCTAGGTCTCCCGAATGCTGGCATTCCAAGTGTGAACCACTGATGTCCATTAGAATAGTAGTGTTGAAATCCTTTGAAGGCAGGAACTTAAAACCTTCTAACATAGCTGGTTCCACTGAAAGTAAGTAGTGGGGTGACGAACCTGTGCCCCTCTGATGAGGATAAGATGTGGCCTCCAGACTTCTGCTGCTCTTGTCCTTCCTGTCTGTTTTACTTCCTGATTGGCCTTCCATCCGTACCCATCCAAGACAGCTTTCTGCACTTCTTGCTATCCCTGAAGTCCCTGTCCCCAGCCAGAACTCAGGGTGCCACTGAGTCCTGTGTGTGTGTGGGGGGGAGCAAAGCAAAGGGGGTGCTCAGGAGGTTGAGGCAGGATCGTCAGGAGTTTAAGGTCAGCCCGTTTCCAGAAACCAAGCTAGGCAGTGGGAAAGGGAACAAAAGAGGAAGGGGGAAAGAAAAAAAAGGAAAAAAAAGCAAAGGCATTGCCTTAATCTAGAAGCCTCAAGGCCAAGGTCTGGGTGGCTCAGGAGTTGCCTTGGAGTCAGGGTGGGGGTGAACTATCCATCTTCCTGACTCAGCCTCCAGAGTGCTGGATTCTAATATGTACCAGTAAGCCCTGCCAGAGATTGTTTCTTGTCTTTGATTTGAGGTGGGGTCTCACTCTGTGGCATAGAGTAGCCCAGAACTCACTGTGAGCCCAGGCTGGTCTTGACTTTATGGTAAAGTCAAGCCTATCCCAGCCTATCCTCCAAATTCTAGGATCACAATCATAAGCTACCATGGCCTGCCAGAGGTTGTCTTTTTTTTTTTTAGATTGATTTATTTATTATATGTACGTACACTGTAGCTGTCTTCAGACACCAGAGGAGGGCGTCAGATCTCATTATAGATGATTGTGAGCCACTATGTGGTTGCGAGATTTGAACTCAGGACATTTGGAAGAGCAGTTAGTGCTCTTACCCGCTGAACCATTTCACCAGCCCCCATTCCCTGACCAGAAATCAAACCCAGGCCATGGCGGTGAAAGCACCGAATCCTAGCCACTAGACCACCAGGAAGAGTTGTATTTACACAGGGGCTTGAACCCCATAGCCCAGCTCAATGACTTCATTCACTCAAGCCATACTATGGAAGACTGGGCATACTGCTTGATAGAGCATTTACCCAGCGCACAAAACTCCAGGTTTAGTTCCCAGCATCACACAGAATGAATGAATGCCTTTTGGAGGAAGTGAGACTCTATGCTAGACCCTGACTTGGTGCTGAGTTCCTGTTATCCGGAACATGGGCAGCGAGTGTTCTTCCCATTGGAGTTGGCAGCCCAGTGGCAAAGACAACAGGTGCAGACCTGATGACCGGAGTGTGCAGGTGACATGGAGATGACAGTAGGAAGGGGTCCCTGAGTGACGGCATGGAGGCAGAGCTGGTTTGGTTAAGAGAATGTGTCTTTGAGAAGGTGCACACCAGTAGAAACCTAGGTGTGTGAGCCTGTGGATATACGGGCAAAGACCATGCATATGGAGCTCAAGGATAACCCTTCTTTCCCTTCCTCCAGAGTCTCAAGGAGCCCATGCTGGCCTCAAAATCCCTTTGTAGCTGAATATGACCTTGTACTTCTGATACACCTGCTTCTGCCTCTAGGTGCTGGGATAACAGGTGTGAATGGCCTCTCCTTGATTATATGATGCTGGGAGTTGAGCCCATGGCTTTGTGCATGTTAGGCAAGCACTCCGCCACCCAAGCCACATTGCTGGCCAGCCTGTCATCTCTTGAACACAGGGTCAGTCTGGCTAACTTGAGAAGGGGAAGGGAAAGAGACAGCGTAGGAAGAGGGTCCTCCCCTCATCCTAGCCAATGACATTGTGCGCTATGATGCTGGATGGGAAAGCTGGGACTTCCTTTTACTAGAGGCTGTGGGCTCTGCAGCCATGCAGAGAGTTGGAAGTCATCAGGATCCTCCCAGATGATTTATTTGGGAGGCAGCGGAATCAGGGGAGAAGCTGGTTCTATAGGTCTCCTGTAGGACTCGCTTGAGTGCACAGCCCACTGCTTCTGGTTGAATGGCTGGCACTGGTGTAATGCCAGTCCATAATAAAGAGTCATGGGATACGGACGATACCTGGACCTCTGGGCAGTCATAGAGCACAGGGCTGGAGGAGCCAGTACCTTCATTTCTTGGATATCTCCCGGCTTCTCAGAGGCGTGCTCACAAGTTGAGGCACAGGTAGCTGTGTGGCCACATTGAAACCAGAATGTCCTAGATAGGCTGGTGCACATAGCCAGAAATGGAGAAGCACAGAGAAGGTTCACAGCCTCTGAGGGTCACGCGTCCTTGACGCCGCGCTGCCTCCCAGTTCTTTATGGTCTCCAGCGGCCTCCCACCCACAGTCACCCTCAGGATATCCTAGGAGAGCCTTACTGAGGTGACAGAAACCTCAGAGACAGCCTCCTCCTAGCTGTCAATCCTCCTTGCCTGTTCTTTCACTCCACTCAGCTTCCAGGTGCCGCTGCTCCACCGCTGCCTCCTCCCGCTTTCCCTTTTGGCTAAAAAACCTAATACTCTTTAGACCAAGACATTCTGGCCATCTTCTTATTACGTTCAACTAAAAGTTGTAGAATAGGATGGGGCGTGCTGCTGCTTACTTATAATCTCAACACTTGTGAGGCAGAGGTAGGAGGATCAGGGGATCAGGATCATCCTTGGCTATAGATTGAGTTTGAATCTGAGGTCATCTTGGATTCCATAACCTTCCATAACGAACATATAAACATTGTAGAATAAAAAAAAAATGAAATTCTTCTTTTTCCACCCACCATTGTTTCCAGAGAAAATGTGTGCTTATTTTTATATGCAGGTGGGTGCACCTGTGAGTAGCATTGTGTGTGTGTGTGTGTGTGTGTGTGTGTGTGCGTGCGTGCGCGTGCGTGCACATGTGTGCGTGTTACCTGAGCCATTGTATGTGTATGGAGAGCAAAGGACAACTTGTGGAATGGGTTCTCTCCTTCCACCTTGGGAGTCTGGGGGACTGAATTCAGGTCGTCAGGCTTGGTAGCAGGCGCCTTTACCTGCTAGCTAAGCCATCTGTAAAAGCTGTCATCATATGTGAATCATTTAAATGTATTATTCAGCAATTTTTCCCCATTTAGCTATGTCTAAGAGTGCTGTCTCTATCCACACGTCGGTAAAGTTTTACACAAATGTTTGTGGACATATGTGTAATACATATGTAAATATATATGTGGCAGTGTTTGGGGGTGGTCATGGGGGTGGTCGTGATGCTGAGCATAGGATCCAGGGTCCCTCACATTCTAGGCGTGTGCTCCATGCTTAGCTTCATACCTGACTCAAGTTACTGGGTCACATGGTAGCACCATTTGAAAAGCGTTAGCTGCCAGTGATAGCCCCAGCTTACAGCCCCACACCCGGGAATGTGAGTTTCCGTTTCTCCACATCCTAACCCCTATGCGTTGTCTGTCTTTGTGCTCACTGCCATTCTGGTGGCTGACCGATGCTCTTGGCATGGCTTTTTTTGACTTGTGTTTCCCTGAGGTCTGATGATGGGAATAAAGAGAGTACCTTTTAATGTGCTCAGTGACCACCTGTGTAGCATCTTTCGAAGAATATGCCCTTTGCATGTATCATGGTGTGTGTTCAGACGGCAGCTCTGTGGAGCCTCTCTTCTCTCCTTCCACACTTATGTGACTTTCAGGAACCTAACTCAGGTTCCCAGGTGTCTTAGTTGGGGTTTCATTGCTGTGAAGCCCATGACCACAGCAATTCCTATAAAGGAAAGCATTTAAGTGTTCAGAGATTTAGTCCATTATAGTCATGGCGGAGAACATGGCAGCGTGCAGGCAGACATGGTGTTGGAGAAGGAGCTGAGAGTTCTACATCTTGATCTTCAGGCAGCAGAAGGAGACTGTATACCACACTGGGCTTAGCTTGAGCATAGGAGACCTCAAAGCCTGCTCCCACAGTGACACACTTCCTCCAAGAAGGCCATACCTCCTAATAGTGCCACTCCCTATGGGCCAGGCATTCAGACACAGGAGTCTGAGGGCCATTCCTATTCAAACCACCAAACCAGGCGTTCTTCTAAGCCATTTTGCTGTCTCTCATTTGCTTAGTTTAAAATTGGGTTATGTATCTTATGTATTCTATGGGTTATGTATCTTATATATTCTAGGTTCAACCCCTCAGCAGGTAAGCGCTTTTCAATTTCTTTTAAATACTCTTTCCCTTACTTGATAATGCCTTTTCAAAGCACAAGGTCTTAATTTTTGTGGCATTTATATATTTTTAAAATCTTGCTTCAGGTTTTATTATCATACCTAAGAAACCTTGACTTATTAAGGTCATAAATGTTTATACCTATATTTTAGTATAAGAGTTTTATATTTCAGATCTGAGAGTTTAGTCTTGGATCCATTGAGTTATCATTTTGAGGTGTGAGGTAGAGATCCAGCTGCTGCTGCTGATGCTTCTCCTTCTCTTCTTCCTCCTCCTCCTCTTCCTCCTCCTCTTCCTTTTCTTCTTCCTCCTCCTCCTCTTCTTTTCTTCTTCTTTTGGAGACAAGGTCTTGCTATGTAATCTTGGCTGCCCTGTACCTCTCCACATAAACCAGGCTGGTCTTACAGATCTCTCACAGAGATCTGCCTGCCTCTGCCTTCCAAGTGCTGAGACCAAAGTCACAATAGGACCACAGGTTCAACCACCAGGTCCCACCAGTTTCATTCCTTTGCCTATAAGTATCAGGAGGCTGAGTTAGGGAATTTGTGGTCAGCCAGAGCTGCATAGCAAGACTCTGTCTTTAAAAACAAAAATTGCCAGCCCCGGTGGCACTCACCTTTAACCTCAGCACTCAGGAGGCAGAGCTGGTGCATCTCTGTGAGTTCAAGGCCAGCCTGGATTACATAGTGAGTTCTAGGCTAGCCAGGACCCTGTGTCAAATAAAACCAAACCCACAGAGTATTCTTCTCTGTTGTATTATCTTTATGAGTTTGCTAAAAACCTGTTGGCTATAAAAGTAAGCATTTCTGTCCCTTCAGGGCTGTCCCCTCACCGGTGTGTCTCCTGTGTCAGTGCTGCCGTGCGTGTTCTCTGGGCTGAGGCAGCTTTAATACGACTTTTCCAACTATGTCTTTTTTTTTTTTCAGCATGTTTCTCTGTGCCTCCTATGAGTTTTAGGGTGAGCTTGTTGATAAAAGGTAGCTGCAATTTTTAAAATATCATTTTATTTTTATTTATGCATATATGTCAATGTCTCTGTGTACCTATACCATATGTATGTGGGTGGCCAAAGAGGCCAGAAGAAGGCCTAAAATCCCCTGGACCTAGTTATAGGCTATTGTGAGGTGCCTGATGTTGGTGCCTGGAACCATCCGAGGGTCCTCTGGAAGACGCGTCTCTAGCCCACAGCTGGGATTTCAATAGGAGCTCTGTGGACAGCGCAGGTAGCTTGAGGAGTTGGCCTGTTAATAACATTTAGCATGGAACCTGGGGTGCTTTTCCCTGGGAGTGTCCCTCACTCAGCTCCTCCAGTCACCAACTCTGAGGAAGAAACACCCAGAGGCCAGCCTTTCAGCTGTGCTGATACAAAGGCAGGAATGTACACTGTTACTCTTTGTCCAGCAGTAACCCAGTGAGGTTAGTGGGAGTCCAAGGCTGCAGACCTTGGACAAGAGGCTTCACTACTGAGTTGGTGAGATGGGTGGTCTCCGCAAACCCTGGCTTTCTTTATGCCAGGGGTGGGGACTACAGGGGCCTGGTAACCTTGTATCGTGCCTCTCCTCAGAGAAGGGGTGAGAGCTGGGGGCCCTGTAGCCCTGCAGAAACCAGCTGGAAGTGAGAGCTGGACATTCCTTAGCAGTGTGTAGGCAGAGGAGAGCAGCTTTTCTATCATAATGTGAAGAATGAAATAAAAATCATAAAGGAATAATGTCACATACTGAGCGTTTAGTTTATATTCCTGAATGTATTTATGTGTTCCAGATGTGTTCTGGCAGAAATCAGATTTTAGTCTTAAGGGATTAAAAAAAATAAGTGACTACATTCTCATTACCAGGAAGAAACCCCTTTCCCCCTTTTTTGGGGAAACTTTGTATTCCAAATTTAAGTAACAATTTTGGAAACTTCAATTGAAACTTTGAATCTACTCACCCAGCTACAGTGAGGCGCTGGCATTTTAAACAAAAGCATTGCTTTTGTGTGCTGTGTGTGCTTTGAGTTATTTATTGTTGTTTTCAAAAGGGCAATTAAAAAACTACTAACTGGGGCTGAGATTTTAATTTGTTTCCAAGGGAGATAGTTAGACGCAATAGAAGCTGTTTTGAAATCTTCTAAAAATCTCAGCTCTCCTGGCTTAGCAGATGCTCCTCACTTAAGCTGTTACATCAGGCAGCTCATGGAGATTTTATTTCCATCCTTCAGTATGAGGGTGAGCGTACACGGAAACTTAGGGGAAAAACACAATGATACAATCAGGCCCCAAAACAAGGAAGCATGTTACAGAGCTGAGGTTTGGTGCCTTAACTCTTGCCTGGTCTGGAAGGTTCAGCTAAACGACCTTGGGTAACCTTTGTCTATGACACATCTCCCAAGGGGTGGGGAGGACAGTTTCTCTCCAGCATGACTTTAGTTTTTACAAAAGCCCTTTGCAGCCTTGCAGGCTCTAGCAACTTTCTCAATAGATCACTTGCATTTGGTACGCTCTGGGCCAGCCTTATGAGTCAGACAATATTTAGATGACCACCCATGTTCTTTTGATGTGAGAGAGCTGGCAAGTGAGTCAGGGGAGATGCCTGGTTCTGCAACGCTGATGTAAACGTCAGTGGTTTTATCCCATGGTACCAACAAATGCAGGTAAAGAAAGTTAGCCCGTTATCTTTTAGAATCAGATACTAATGCTGCTGCTACCATATTTTATTAAACATTTATTAGGTGGTGGAATGGGATAGCTTCTCACATTTTTATTCCTGTGGCCTGTTGTAAGAAATCAGTCTAGACTATAATCTCTGTGTGTATGTGTGCAAACACATTCGCACCTATTAGCAAAAGAATGGCAAGGCAGTATCTCGCTCTGTAGTCTCCTATGATAATTCTTTCCTGTACTGGTCTAGATAGGTGTTACCTTTCAATTGTGGTTGTTGGTTCGACTGAATGTATTTCACAAATGAATCAAAATGTGATCTTTGAAAAATACTATGCTAGGCAGTTGTTGTCCTCATGCCAATTGCTTGGAGCTATTACTCCTATTTCACAGGTGGAGAAACTGAGGTACAGAGAGAAAAGGTGTATAGGGTCATAATGTTGGTGAGAGGAGGAGCTAGGATCTTTGTTTTCCTTTTTAGCTTTTTGAGACAATGTTTTTACTATGTAGCACAGACTGGCCTTGAACTTGCACAAGTTATAACTTAGCCTGTTGCCATTGGAGGCCTGTTTTCTGTGCTTGGATTTGAACTCAGAAAGTCAGAGTCCTACTACAGGTTCATAGCATGTCCAAAGCAGGCCTTGGAGGTCTGATTCCCAGAACCAGGAAAAACAAAAATGTTCATGGTCTGAATCCATATTACATCCTGCCTCTGTCTAATGAATTGCTATATATTACATTTCTTTTTTTAAAGATTTATTTATTTATTATATGTAAGTACACTGTAGCTGTGTTCAGACACGAGAAGAGGGAGTCAGATCTCTTTACAGATGGTTGTGGGCCACCATGCAGGTGCTGGGATTTGAACTCATGACCTTCAGAAGAGCAGTCGGTGATCTTACCCACTGAGTCATCTCTCCAGCCCAAATTGCTATATATTAGTCACGACATTACTAGGAAATCATTATCAATCATCTGTCTAAGATTGTATGCAAACAACAAATGCACACACCATGAAGATCTGAATAAAACAGACACAGATACTAATTTTCTGGGTTGTCATATTTTGTGGGGTTTTTTTTTTTTGTTTTGTTTTGTTTTTCGAGACAGGGTTTCTCTGTATAGCCCTGACTGGAACTCACTCTGTAGACCAGGCTGGCCTCGAACTCAGAAATCGGCCAGCCTCTGCCTCCCAAGTGCTGGGATTAAAGGCGTGCGCCACCACCGCCCGACTTTTTTTTTTTTTTTTTTTTAATCTCGTTCATCTGATGACTGGAAATTTCATGCAAGTTCTGGTCCTTAGAGATGGCTCTGATAGAAATCACATGTTTTGAGTGTCTGTTAGTATTTAGAGAGAAAAGTATTAGTGGGGTATATAATCTATCAGCTATTTATTGGGAAATTTACTTTAAGGAGTTGCTATTGTAATTGTGGAGACCCTGTGAATGTAACCGTGTAGGGTGACCGACAGGCTGGGAACCCAGGGAAAAGTTGAAGTCACAGTCCTACAAGGACCTCTCTTGTTTGGGTTGGTTAGTCAGTTTCTGTCAATTTTGTTGTTTCATTTTCGGTTTTGTTTTACAAAACAGGGTTTCTCCATGTAGCCCAGGCTGTCCTGGAATTCACTGTGTACAAGGTTGGCCTCAAACATAGAGATCTGTCTGTCTCTGCCTCCCGAGTGCAGGTATTAAAGGAATTCACCACTACGCCCAGCCTGTCAAGGCTTTTAACTGGTTGAATGAGGTCATCCCATACTCTGGTGAATAATAAATCTGTATTACAATAAACCTTTGTTTTGCAGTAGCATGGACACTTGGTTTAAACAAGCTGCTACTTGGTGGGATGCCTGAAACTTGACACTGACAATAATAGCTACGATCCTGGCAATATGTTGTATGTATGTATATGTGCATGTTGTGGAATGTATGTGGACTTCAGAGGACAACTGTGGGGAGCTACTTCTCTCCTCTCTGGGTTGTATGCACTGAACTCAAATTCTGAGGCTTGCATCAAAAGCACTTTACATGCTGAGCCATCTCATTGGCCCTTGCATTTTTTTTTAACTGTTATTCTACCTTTTTTAAAAAAAGAATTATTTATCTATTTTATGTATATGAGTATACCATCCCTGTCTTCAGACACATCAGAAGAGGGCATCAGACCCCATTACGGATGGTTATGAGCCACCATGTGGTTGCTGAGAATTGAACTCAGGTCCTCCGGAAGAGCAGTCAGTGCTCCTAACCACTGAGCCATCTCTCCAGCCCCTTCCCCCACCCCCTTTTCTTTAAGGTTTAGCTATGTACGGTGGCCTAGCCCTGTATTCCAAATAACAAAGAAGCTGAAGCAGGAAGATTGGGCACAGGAGTTCAGAGCACACAAGCTGTGAATATCTGAGGCTATGCATCTCTCCCTCCCTACATCTCTTCCCAGTTTTTTTCCAGGTTCTTTTCAGTTCTGTAACTTTCTGTCTCACACTCCCGTCTACCCCAGGCAGTTTTTGAAACTCGGAGATCCACCCACCTCTGCCTCCCCAATACTGGCAGTGCTACCACTGCCCCATTAAAGATTTATTTATTTATGTATTTTATATATATGGTACTTTGTCTGCATGTGCATCTGCACACCAGAAGACAGCATCAGACAGTTGTGAGCTGCCATGTGGGCACTAAAAATTGACCTGAGGACTTGTGGAAGAGCAGGGAACGCTCTTTGCTGAGCCATCTCTCCAGTGTCTTTTTTTTTTAATATTTATTTATTTATTTATTATATGTAAGTATACTGTAGCTGTCTTCAAACACCCCAGAAGAGGACATCAAATCCCATTACAGATGGTTGTGAGCCACCATGTGGTTGCTGGGATTTGAATTCTTTGGAAGAGCCGTCAATGCTCTTAACTGCTGAGCTATCTCTCCAGCCCTCCAATGTCATTTATTCTGAAAAATGTTATGATGAATGCATATGACATAGAATTTACCATCTTATTTGTATGTATGTTTGTTTTACATGCTTACATGTGCAGAGGCTGAGTACAGACTTCGCATAGGGTCGAGCAAGCCCATTTGTGGGCTCTCACCCAGAAGTAAAATTTTATTTTATTATTATTTTTGAGAATTTCATACATGAGTACCACATTTACATCATTTCCACCCTTCCCTCTCCCCCTTCAATGCCTCCCATGCATTCCTACTTTATAACAACTTTCCCTTCTCTACTTCATAACAACTTCTCTAGTTATCATTACCACGTATACACGTGTGTATACTAAATGGCCCACTGAGGCCATTTAGTGTTGCTCATAAGTGCATCTTTTTCCGGCTGAGCACCTGCGATTGGATAACCTATCAGAGGGCTCATTTCTGGAGAAGACTGACTTGTGCTCTCTCAGCAGCCATTAATTAGTTGTAGCTCTTGGTCTAGGTGTGAAGCCTTGCGAGATTTCCCCCATCTTTGTTGACTTGCCATTTTGTGGTGTGTTCGGGCAGGGGCTTCATTAGTGGCCACATTGTTGTGAATCCATGGGTGCAGCTCTCTGTCATGTACAGAAGACACTGTCTCTCAACAGACTTCCTGGTTTCCTTTCTTAGGATCTTCCTGCCGCATCCCCCATTCTGGTCCCTGAGCTTTAGATGATGTAAGGGTTGCGCTGTAGACATATCAAGCGGGGATGACTGCCCCAGTCAATTGCTCTCTGCATTTTGAGCAATTGTGGACTTCTGTGACGGTTTCTGCCACAAAAGGAAGCTCCTTTGGTGAGGGGTGAGAACTTCACCTACCTGTGGATCTAAGGATAGGTATTTAGGAAGCAGTTAGGAGTTACACTAGTTTAGGAATGTGGCAGGACTACATTCTCTTCTAGGATCTATGACCTCACCAGGCAAATGTAGTTGGCTAGGTTTACAGTCTCAGACAGGGAATTCCCTCCTGTTGAGTAGGCTTTGAATCCAGTTAGGTAGCCGTTGGTTACTCCTGAGACAAAAGTGCCAATATTGCACGCCTCAGGATGTCTTGTCAGGCTGGTAGGGGTTGAGGTTCACAGGCTTAATAGCTGGGAAGGATTTTTTTTTCTTTTGAGACAGCATTTCTTGGTATGGCCTTGACTGTACTGGAATTCACTCTGTGACCAGGCCTCGAACTCAGAGATCAGCCTGCCTCTCCCAAGTGCTGGGATTAAAGGCGTACACCGTGTTCAATTGCATATCTCCTTTGGCAGCCTACATCCTTTGGATGCTATGAGAGCTAGTCCTTGGGTGAGGGTGGGGGGTTGGGACATTCTAGGTCAGTTCTAACTCTATTTCTCCATGTCCACCTTAGTTTTCAAGACATGGTCTCTTATCGAGCTAAGAACTCATCCATTTGTCTAGACTGACTGTCTAGGAAGCCACAGAGATCTGCCTGTCCCTGCCACCTTCCCTAGCACTGGAATTATAGGTGCACACCACAATGCCTGGCTTTTACCTGAGCAGTGGGGAACTAAACTGAGGTCTTCATGCTTGCGTAGAAAGTGCTTTACCCATGGGGCCATTTCCCTAGCCCCTTTATCTTAACTCTTTTAAATATACGGTTCAGGAGTGTTAAACATATTTACACTTTCATGTGGGGAGATGGAAACTATTTACTTAATATGATATCCACCCCCTCAAGCCCCTGGGGCCTCTTCATCTCTATGACTTGCAGTCCTCTGGGTGTTTCCTGTAAGGGCATACACCTCCTGACCTGTCCCACTTAGCAGCATGCTTGGGGGATTCACCAGAATCTCCTTCCTTCTGAGGATGTTTAATATTCCATTGGAGGCATGTGCCATGTGTACCTGTTGTTCATTCATCTGTCGATGTGGACTCATTGCCTCCGTCTTTTGGTTATGGTGAATAAAATGCCATCCCAGTTCCCTTTGAACACATCAGTTTTATCAGCCTGAGCCTCCATGTCCCCTCTTCCCAATGGCTCCTCCAAGGTGTGTCTAGTGGCTGGCAATGTACGCCCCAGAGGTTTGTTCTCCGGTCCAGTCTGGCCACCAGCAGTGTTTGGTGTGGCTGGTCCCATTCTCTTCTTGAAGTCCTTTCTTCCATGGCCTCCAGGATCCTTTCTTTCCTCTCCTCTTCCTCTACCCTCAGTGACCAAGAACTCCATCCTTCTGGTCGCTCAGGCCTGATGGGCTCTCGGCTCTTTCACGTTCTTACTCAGCAGGAGATCTCACTTGCTTCCGCCCTCACCCTTGTCTGTACTCAGACTGTGGCTTCTGCTCACTGCCTGTGCTCCCTGTGCTCCCCGTGCTCCCCATGCTCCCGGTGTCCCTGTGTTCCCAGTGCTCTCCATGCTCCCAGTGCTCCCTGTGCTCAGCCACCTCGAACAGGCCAGTCCTCTCATCTAGTCCCTGCTGGTCTCCCAGCCTGCGTTGTCGTCTCTTTTCCCCTGGTTCTCTACTTATAGCCTAAGGAATCTTTCTAAAGACTTGGGAGGTCTCCACTCAGAATGTTCTGGTAGCTCACACATGCCGCCCTAGCATGGCCACCAACCCCACGTGATCTGGGTGTTTCCTCTTCAGTTAGTATCTTAGTTTGCTCTTCCCATATTCTAGGCACGTCAGCCTTGTCTTAGTTTGGGTTCTATTGCTGTGAAGAGACAACTCTTTTTTTTTTTTTAAGATTTACTTATTTTATGTGTATGAGTACACTGTTGCTCTCTTAGACACTCCAGAAGAGGGCATTGAATCCCATGACAGATGGTTGTGAGCCACCATATGGTTGCTGGGAATTGAACTCAGGACCTCTGGAAGAGCTCTTAACCCATGACCCATCTCTCCAGCCCCAGACTACTATGACATCTCTTATAAAGGAAAACATTTAATTGGGGCTGGCTTATAATTTCAGAGGTTCAGTCCATTATGGTAGGCAACATGGCAGTGTGCAGGCAGATGTGGTGCAGGGGATGAGAGTTCTAGGACTTGATCCAAAGGCAGCCAGGACAGTTCTCTTTTCTGCACTGGGTGGAGTTTGAGCATTCAAAGCACTTCCTCCAAGGCCACACCTATTCCAACAAGCCACGCCTCCTAATAGTGCTACTTCCCATGGGCCAAGTGTTCAAACCTCCACAGGCTTCAATGCAGCTCCTCAGGCAGACGCCGCAGGACCTTTGCATGTGTGGTTCTTCTCATCAGAAATAATAATCTTCTCTGTATGTAAGACGACCAAAGAGAGCTGGAGGTAGCGAGGGATGGAGCGCTGGTTCTGAGGGCTCCAACTGAGGCTGCTGTGGTTGGAGTAGAGTCAGAAAGGGAAGAGGAAACCAAGAGAGGAATGGAGAGGAATTTACGAGTTGATCAATGTCCTTATTGCAGGTAAGACGTGGAGAGGAAAACAGCTCACTAAGCACTAGCTGTCATTTTTCTTCTGGTGCCAGAGCCCTGTTAGCATGGCAGAGGCTGAGCATGGACATCGCATAGGGTCCAGCAAGCCCATTTGTGGGCTCTCACCCAGAAACGTTGAAAACAGTGGTTCAAAAAAGTGTGTGCACATTCATGTTCACATCTGAACCATCACAACAGCCAGGATGTAGCAACAGTCTAAGAATCCATTCTCGGATAAATGAACAAAGCTTGGTATAGACCTACAATGAATATTGATCAGTCTTCAATTAATCAGGAGATTCAGACACCTGCTGCAAATGCCTGAGTCCTGGGGACAGGGCGCTGAGTGCCACAAGCCAGGTAGAAGGGACAAACAATCTGTGATGCTACTTATGAGATACCAAGAATTAAACCAGCTCAGAAACAGAACCGTGGAGGTCCTGGGAACTGTGGGAGCTGAGGGGAGAATGAGGAGTTCCTGCCTACTAAGTACAGAGTTTCTGTCTGGGATAAATATCTGGGAATGATGGGATCATGGCTGCAAAGCACTGTGAATTTGCTTGATGTTGCAAATTGTGTACTTGACTGCAACTCTAGTACGCGGTGGTTTGAATGAGAATGGCCCCATAGGCTCATCACGATCACTTGGTCCCCAGTTTGTGGAACTCTTTGGGAAGTAGTGTGGTTTTGCTGGAGGAGGTGTGTCCTTGGGGTTGGGCTTTGGGGTTTCAAAAGACTCCCTGTGTGTTCTCTCAGTCCCACCTCATGATTGGGGTTCAGGATGTGAGCTCTCAGCTGTTCCTGTTGCTGTACCTTCACCCTGCCATCATGGAGGCTAGCTCTCTGGAGCTAAAGCCTACGTAAGCACTTTATTTCATAAGTTGCCTTGGCCGGGGTGTTTTATTGCAGTAATAGGTAAGTAACTAAGATGCGGTCATAAGTTTTAGCACCGTAAAAATCAAAACTAGGAGGAGCCGGGCGGTGGTGGCGCACGCCTTTAATCCTAGCACTTGGGAGGCAGAGGCAGGCGGATTTCTGAGTTCAAGGCCAGCCTGGTCTACAGAGCGAGTTCCAGGACAGCCAGGGCTATACAGAGAAACCCTGTCTCGAAAAACCAAAAAAAAAAACCAAAAAAACTAAGAGGAGTCAGTGTGAATACTACAGAGATGTTCCTAGAGTTGTTTTGTTTCTCGCCTTTATGAATTACAGGTAAATAATTTTGGAGCACACAGTGAAAAAGCATGTGCAGAAAAGAATTGGTGGCAATGATGATGATATTATGGCAGCGATGGTAGTGCTGGTGATGGTGGAGATTCTGGTGATGGTGGTAGTGGTGATGGTGGTGGGTGACAGTGAACATAAGGGTGATACAAACTCACAGGACCCCAAGACTCCCCTGCATCCACTGCCACAATGGGATCTTGAACTGCAGGTCAGCATCCCCTCAGGGGTCAGTGTTGGGGAAAGAGGATGATGTTTCCTTAGTGATGCTGGGCAGGGCAGCTGGACTGGGTCAGATGGGTGCAGCCCAGGACTGGAGTCCGGGTGAGTCACAGCTCACCTCCTGTGGAACAAAGGGATCCAGTAGGGAGGGGCAGTACGATGACTCAGAGGCCAACGCTGATCCTCTAGGCACCCTTCCCCCACCCTGCTGCCTTCCTCTGTGGAATGGAGAAATTCACCCCACTTTCTGGGTCGGCTGTGCCTCCAGAGTGGAGCATGTGTTGGGTCAATTTGACTATAGAAATAGCTCCATGCCAGTCACTAGAGCAGTGGTTCTCAACCTGTGGGTCGTGACCCCTTTGAGGGGGTCACCTAAGACCATTGGGAAAGCATGGATTTTTATATTATGATTCACAAGAGTAGCAAAATTACAGTTATGAAGTAGCCACGAACAGTTTTATGGTTGGGGGTCGCCATAGCATGTGTCTCAAGGGTTGCAGCATCAGGAAGGTTGAGACCCCTGCTCTAGAGTCTTTGCTGTCCGTCCCAAGGCTCTTCTAGATTGTCGCAAACCTTTCTGACGAGTGGGAACCTCTGCAGTCTCCTCCCAGAAAATAAAATGGTTTTCTGGGGGTGGAGCAGCCTGCCTCAGTCCATACAGGTGACAGACCACACCTCACTGTCACCAGCTCTGGAGCCTGGACTTGCCACCGTGCAAACACGGGAAGGAGACACTCCAAAATGTGACATAGCTGTAGACCGCAGGCGTATGGAGACAATGTGGACAGTTCTCCTGGCACTTGTGAGAAGAGTTAAAAAACGCAGGTAATAATACTTCACAACGAAAAAGACGTTCTTGGCCTTGGTTGTGGATCAGCATTTCAGGGTAGTCTTCCTCACACTTTTGGTACCAGAGGTTGCACTTGTGTTCCTTGCTGGGCTATCACAGATAGAGAGTTTCATGTTAAGACGGTAATGCATCATGAAAGTACCACACTTCTTTGAACAAGTTGCCATGGTTGCGGAGATATAGGTATAAAATAGGTGCAGTGTAGTTTATCATTAAGGACACAAACCATGACTCACACTTCAAAGCATTCTTGTTTCCTGTGTGTAAAAGGCCATATTGGCTTATGAGAAGAAATTGCCTTCTCCAGGATTTGTATTTAATATGTAACCTCCCTTGCCATTCAGTCCTTTCTTGATGAATGTGGCCATGACACTAGGCCAAAAGAGTCTTAGTCCCATAAATGTGGGGCAAAAGAGACTGTTTTAATCAATATTTTAATCTTATCCCCTGTGGTTTTATCCAAGTTGCTTACCTGGTGGCAAAACCAGACAGGCCCATTTATGTGGTCCTTCCTCAATTTTCCTTCTCCTTTAATATTAATAGTAAAATTAGTGAGAACTCCAAGCACTCCTTGTGTGTTTGCAATAGGAATCTTTCATTAATTTGTTCATTCATTCACTCATTCATTCACTCAATCTACATGTATGTCTTGAGTGATATGACAGCAGGAGCTTTCTCTACTATGTGGAAGAAGTAATGAGTTTTGGAACAAGGACTGACAATAGGGCTCAAGTGTCTAAAGATGTCTGCTGCCAAGTCTGAGAACCTGAGTTCAATTTCTGGGACCTGCATGGTGATAAAGAAGAATGTAAGTTGTGCTTTGACTTACATGTTTGCATACATACACACACACACACACACACACACACACACACACACACAAATGTAAATTTAATAACAATTAGGACTCTCTCTTTACTTTTATACTCAACTTTTATATATATATATAATATATGACTTACAGAAAGCAAGGCTGTGTGCTAGGGGCTGGGAGGCATGGGTGGCCATTGCCGGCTCAGATTTGGTTCTTCTGGCATCAGTAGCCTCATTCAGGAAACAAATTAATCACATAGTCACACGAGTGTGAGAGATGTTACAGCTGGGAAGTATGAAGTTCTAGGCCGAGGGGCCAGTGTCCGTAGTGTAGACCCTTTAGCCAGGACTGCAGCAGAGAGTAGGAGGACTCTGCCTGACCTGGGTAGGGAGGGGAAGGCTGCTTACGCCCAGGACTGCAGAGGAAAACGGGAGCTTTGCTGTGGGGAGTGTGTTGACTCCTGCAGTTATGGCCAGAGGTCACTTTGGTCCCTAGTCAGGTTGAACCTGCAGTGTGATGGAAGAACCTCGAGGGAGACCGTTGCCTACTGTCTCACAGTGGACTTTTGTGGTGCACGGTGGAGAATCCGAGTTCTAGCAGCATCTCCCAATGCCTTCTGATTTTGCTTAGAAGAAAGCTCTGCTTTTTCTTACCTCCACTGGTAAGCACTTCTGCTCCGTGACATGTCTATGGACCTGTGGACGGTCCAAACATGTCCCTCTCCTTTCCAGGCTTCTGCATGGCAAAATGCCCCATCTCAACTTCTTTTTGGTTTTTCAAGACAGGGTTTCTCTGTATAACCCTGACTGTCCTGGAACTCACTCTGTAGACCAGGCTGGCCTCTAACTCAGAAATCTACCTGCCTCTGCGTCCTGAGTTCTGGGATTAAAGGCGTGTGCCACTGTCCCACCATCTCTTAACTTCTTAAGGCAGCCCCTTTCTCATGCTCAGTGTTGGGCCCCAGTGTTATGCCATGTAGCCCAGGCTAGCCTCAGACTTTGGCAGTCCTCTGCTTCTGCTTCCTGAGTGCTGAGAGTATATGTATCACCATACCTGGTCTCTTCCTCTGATTTTCACTGGTCTCTTCTGCAGGTTGTCAGCATAGTGATTTAGGGCTTAGCATACTCTTTTCTGTGCCCCTCTTCCCAATCCTCCACCCAGAGAGGCACATAGGATGTTCAGTATTGCCTGGTGCGTATTCCTGCTCCATTACTGGGCATTTCCCCCTTCCTCTTCATTTTGCATTTTTAATGGGATATTGACCCAAGTACAGTTATCAAAATGAACTCGTGGGAAGTGGTGGAAACCTTATATAAAATATGAGTACTTTTTATGTAGTTTGTGTTGCAGCATTCTCTCAAACAAGAGGCATGCATGTATCTGAGGTCTGTTGGGTTATCAGAGGAATTGGAGTCAGGTGCCTCCAAATGGTTCAGATAAGGGTCTAGGGTATGGGAGAAACTGTGTTGTCAGGGGCCTGAGGTGGGGTGGGGTGACACAGAGGTTGACTCTTCTGGTTTGTGGTCATGGTGAACAGAACTTTACACTAAAAGTATACCTCAGCTATTCCTATGTCATGCTATATAAAAGAATCATCCAAGATAGTTGAAGTTCTATTCTAGTCATGTTTCTCTTGTTGTAATAAAAATACCCTGACCAGAAGTAACTTAGGGGAGAACAGATTCATGTGTTTTACAATTCTAGGTTACTGTCCATTATTGTTGGGAATTCAAGACATGAACTAAAGAATCATAGCCACAGATGAAGGAGAATAAGCATGTGTTCGGAACCTTGCTTGATTCCTAGTTTACTCTTACACAGTTTAGAGCCCAACCTAGAGAATAGTGTCACCCACAGTAGGCTGGATTTTCCTACATCAAATAATATATAGTCTCCCATAGACATGACTATGGCCAAACTGATCTTAGTAATTCCTCATGAAGACACTCTTCCAGGCAATGCTAGATTGTGTCAGGTTGACAGTTAAAACTAACTAGCATCAGGTTGACAGTTAAAACTAACTAGCACAAGTTTTAAGTATGAAAGACAACTCTGCGAAACTTCTGGAAAATCATGGAGAATATCTGTGGAATCTGAAGAGGCACAGATAGCTTTTGTTTTGTTTTAGGGATTCTAAGGATTGAACCCTGGGCAATGTTTGCAATGTTAAACATGCATTCTTATACTGACCTACATGGCCCCATAGAAACAGATACCTTACACAATTTACAAAAGGCACTACTATAAAAGAAAAGGTATAAATGAGGCTTCATTCAAGTCAGGAGCTCCAGGACTTAGGCTTGTATCTTGGTGGAAGAACACATGCGTAGCCCTCCTGAGTTCCTAGGCTCCATCCCAGCACCAAATAGGAAACAAAGAATTCTTCATTAAAAGATAACAGTGAGGCTGGACTGGTGGCACACACCTTTAATCCCAGCAGACTGTGGGATCTCTGTTAGTTCAAGGCCAGTCTGGTTTACATAGTGAGTTCCAGGACAGCCAGAGCTACATAGTGAGACTCTTTTATTTAAAGACAACAATGAGAACCAAAGGGCAAATGGTAGTCTAGGAAGAGATTTGAAATGAACACACCAAACAAAGGACTCATATCCAGACTAGATAAAGAGCTGCTGTGAGTGAATAATAGACAACCCAATTTAAAATAAGAACTGAGCAAGTGTTATCGCCAAAGGGGGAATGTCCGAATAATCAAAAAACAAACATGGAAAGAGCCTTATCTTCTCATGATCTCACCACAGCAGGCAGCAGCGAATAGCCAGCGGAATGACTAACCTGATACAGGCCCACACCAGGGTGTAGTTTAGACATGCAGCCAGTGGGAGTGAGTGCATGTTGGTTAAAACCATTTTGGGAAATTGTATGGAGAATATGTGCCCAAGTGAGACATCTGCCTGGCTATACTGCATGCTTCTACCAGATGTGAACCCAAGAGAAATAAGTATAGGAGGCATCAAAAGGCTTACACGCCAGTGATCACGGCAGTTTTATTAATTATTGATACCATGCCGAGTGGTGGTCATCCACACCTTTAAATCCCAGCACTTGGGAGGCAGAGGTAGGTGGATTGCTGAGTTTGAGGACAGCTTGGTCTACAGAGCAAGTTCTAGGACAGCCAGGGCTACACAGAGAAAGCATGTCTCAAAAACAAGCAAACAAATAAAAATATTTGACCCCAAATAGAAACAGTCCAAATGTTTATCCATGGCTATGTGGGTAGTCAGAATTTGGGATCATATAGGATGGGGTACACTCAGCCATGAGAAAGAAAGAGTTACTACACCAGAGATAAAACTCATGGCATAGCGCTGAGTGAATGAAGCCAGGGACAGAATCCGTGCTGTACAAATCCACATTTCAATGCAACACTAACCATGCTTACAAGTAAGGTAGCGGTTACTCTGAGCATGTCATTATTCAGGATGGATATAGAGAAGCCTTCTTTCTAAAGGCTGATAATGTTTCATATTTTGATTTGTGTGTGTGCATGCATGTATACATGTGTGTGTGGGTATACATGTATGATTATGCATGTGCACACATGTGAGCATGCATGTATACATGTATGTGCATGCATGTGTACATGTGTATGCATGTGTACATGCTTGTGTGTGTATGCATGTGCACATACTTGTGTGTGCATGCATGTATACATGTGCGTGTATGTGCATATGAGGTCAGGGCTTGATGTTGACTCTTCCTCTCAATCCCTCTCCATCTTCTTATTGTTTTTTGAAATAAGGTCTCTCTCTGACGGAACCTAGAGCTCGCCCATTCAGATAGACTTGCTGACCAGCAAGCCTCAGGGACCCTCCTGTTCCCACCTCTTCATTGCTGGGCTTACAAGTGCATACCAGCATGGCTGGCTTTTCCTATGTGGGTTCTCAGAGATATTTTCTAGTTCCATCCATTTGCCTGAGTAATTCATGATGTCTTTTTTTAAGGGCTGAGTAATCTTCCATTGTGCAGATGTACCATTTTCTGTATCCGTTCTTCAGTTGGGAGACACCTATGTTGTTACCAGTTTCTGACTGTTATGAATAAAGCTGAATGGGACCTTAGATTCTCATGCTTAAGGGAGACATTTTCCCGATTGATCCATCTCCGCAGTCCTCATATTGATTTGATTGATAATTATATGAGGATATAATCATATGAGTGCTATTGAGTTGCATACTTAAAATTTGTGGCATGTTATAAGCTACTTCTTTATTGGTGTGTGCATTGGAAAGGAGATTTTACAAAAGCCTTTGGTTAGCATCTTTGGAAGAGGGCTGGGGGTGTAATATCCAGGCTGGAGGGAAGGTGGCTTCCTGCTAGGGTACCTGTCCTTACCTGGGCACTGGCATCTGAGATTGCTTCTGAGTGTCCATTCCTACCCTCCCACCTGTCCTCGTGTCCTGTACCAGCCGAGCACTAACTGCCATGAGGACCTTACCTGGAGATGGGGAGGAGGGAAACATCTCCCAGGTTCTGAGCTGGTTTATAGGTACGCTTCTAGAGTTTTCTCCCCTTAGATTGCCAGTGGTGACCTAACCTCGATGGGGTGGCAGTTGCCTGGCGGCCATCTTTGTACAAAGCCAAGGATGGACTGTGAAGATGGTAGTGGTAGGTACCTCTCTCAGGTAGGTGGGCTGGCACAGCCCAGTTAGTCTTCTGGGACAGATTCCAGGTTGCGTAGACTCAGGGGTCAGGCATAGGAGTTGTACTTTTGTGGTCTCTTGCTCTGTTTTTCTGACCAAGAAAGGGACACATTCTGATTCCAGCCCATGTGCCAACTGCTACAGGATGCAAATTATGTCCTGGTTGTGGATTGAAGGACATCATTGTCTATGTGCTTGTGACCTGCAATGTTTCACAAAGGTTCGAACGCACCTTTCCTAGAAAAGGTGAGGATCTGTAGGGATCAAGAGGATAGGACCTAGAGCTAGAATGTCTGAGCTTTCAAACTCGGCATGTGACTCAAAGACTGGAATGTGAAGTATGAGGAGAGGAGGCAATAGAATAAGGGACCATACACCGGCCTGTGGCCTAGGGGAGGGGCAATAGAATAAGGGGCCATACACTGGTGTGTGGCCTAGGGGAAGGCTCACCTCAGCTTCTCACTTGGATGATGGAGGATATGTGTTGATGGAATGAGGATAGTATTAGCTCACACTTCATTGCTGTGTGAGTAGAGTGGGATGATGGCCCCGATGCTCTTGAAGACTGCCTTTGGTTGGCATGGTGACGATGCTGGAATGCTGAAGGGTGCTAACGCTCAGAGACATGAACTAGAGAAGAGGACAGAGCCTGAAGGGCCCAGTGAGCATGCGTGGGGGGCTCTTACAGCCCTCTGTAGAGCACAGCAAAGGTTCACTGGCATTGTAATTATTCAGTTACCCAGTTTTCCCCATATATAATTTAAAATAATTTTTTTTTGAAAAGTGTATTTTAAATTCACTTGGGGACTCCCTGACCTGAGCTGATAGATAATTCACTCATGAGGCAGAAATGGTCCTAGCCGCAGCAATATTTACACATCTGTGGAGGATTGTGCCCCGCGGTGGTTTTGTAGGACATACACATACTTAATGTTACCTTTTCGAAATGCAATAGGTTATGAATTCTGAAGTGTTTCCAACTCCTAGGGTCAGGAAGAGGAGCCAATGGATCTGTCTTCCAAGATGAATGCTCCGGGTAGCCATTTCTCCCCCAGTTTTCTTTTGCTTATGAAAGGATGCTGCAGTCATTGTCCTTAATAGACATGGGACTTCTGGGTCAAAGAGCATACGTATTTAAAATTTGGGCATCTATTGGTAGGGTTGCCTTTCAAAGACACGAGTGAGGTTGCCATTTTGGTGTGTGACAGTAAATTCGTTGCCAGTTACTCACGGTATATTGAGTGATGGTAACCTTTGGAGAGTTTCAGAGGATTTCATTTCCTTCCTTTTGTCCCAGACATGCGTAGATAAACATGTCCCTCCCTTGCTTCCCAGAATCCCATGGCTGCTTGTGTAGTTTATGGTCATCGTAGCTATTGCCCCTGGGCCTATGTCATGTTCCTTGCTACAAAGCTTGCAACATTTTCTTTCTAGTCTGGCCTTAGCCTGTCTTTCCAGCCTCTGTCTGACTCTCTGGCTTTCCCCTCCTATGAAACTTGAACCTCATAACATCAGTGTCCTTGACCACCGACAACCAGTCCCCATGCCTCAGACCTCAGTCTCTCTTCCATGTTACCTTCTCTGCTCAGTAACCTTTCCTTCTGAGGAAGCAGCAGACACAGCTTGGCTCTAGATGTTATGTCACAGAGGCCTGAGATAAGATGACCTGTCACTGAGGAGGTGGAGAAGGAGAAGGAATGATACTTAGAGAGAGGAACCAACCTGCTGGAAGGTCCCAAGGTGAGCTTGAAGGGAAGATTGGTATCTTTAGAACTCTGAGGAGCCTTTGCAGGGTCAAAGCCCTAGAGTTACATGACTGGCAGGCTCAGACTTTACACACCCGTGGGTCACAGTGGAGAAGGTGTTAGCGGTAGAGATGGGGGTTGGGGTGGGGGTAAGAGGGAGAAGGATCAGGCCTTGGGCCCAGATTGGACTAGCAGTTAAGACAGAAGAAAGGTTGAAGCACCTGTCAGGTCTCTGGATTCCAAGTCTGAGTGGACAGAGGCATTGCTGCGTATGACACTCAGCAGATAAAGGTAGAAAGAGCTAAATGATTGGACTTCTGGGTTCAAATCTCATTCTGAGCACTTGTTGGCACGAGCACCTCAGCAGCTCTTTGTAGGGAGAGCTGTGGTACCAGTGGCCAAGGAGCTGCATGTGTCAGGTGTCAAGTCTGTGCAAATCTTGCCTTCCCTCAAGCTGTGTGGTCACCCTTACTTCTTCAGACCTGAAGTTGGCTCTCAAGGCATCGGCTTCCCAGCTCTCCTGTCAGGAGCCCAGACACCTGTATTTCTGGAAATGCCCCTGCCGAGTTCAGCTGCTCGTAACCATGTACATTGGTGGAGGGCAGGAGGCTCTGGCTTCCCACTTAGGGTCAGGTGAAGCAATTACTATGCCTCCTTGAGTTTCCCACAGATAAACCCAAGGCCTCCATCCCAGGAGGACAAAGAAGTGCAGATGCCCAGGCCTAGACAGGCTTGCTTGCTTATGCGATTCTGTGCCCTGTCATGTAGGCTCTGAACGCTGACTCTGAAATCCTGTGACTGTCATGGAAACACAGGGCTCTTATCCTCAAGCCACATGCTCTGGCATGTCACCCCATGCTGGGTGAGGTCGGTTTCCTTGGTGCCAGGTCACCAGGTGAGGCATTTAGGTGGTGGCAGGAATTAAAAGGCCTGGGTTATCCCGATCTCTTATGTCTCTCTTCTATCACTAGTAATAACACAAGGGTAAGTATTTTAATCACAGCTCACATTCCAACAGCGTGGAGTCCTCGTCCCCAATGTTTTAGTTTGTGGTCCTCTTCTCTTGGAGGACAGCTCTTCCCATGACCCAGCCCTAAGTCCTTCTCTTCCTATCTTAGCAGAGAATGGGGCTGAAGTGTCTGGTTTTGCCTCCAGAAGTATCTATATTCCCATTGCCTGCCTTTTGTTGGACACACAAGAATGACTACAACCCAACGGAAAGGCCTCGAAGGTTCTCAGTAGGTTCTGTGGAAAGTGTGGTGTTGGATATCTGTGCTTATCTGCCAGGTGAGAAGAGCCCGTCATGGTGGGAGAGGTACCCCCTAGCTGAGTTTCCTAACAGCAGGGCAAGGGCTGGTAATTGGCACGACAAAGCTGAGGCTGGGTGTGGCTGCCAGAGCTTCATGGTATACTCCCCTCCGCGTTATTTCTTCTGTGAACTGTATTTTTTGGGATCTGGAATTCTGGAGGGTGTCTTGCAAAGTAGATCCAAATGTAGGAGCCCAGAGTCAGGGGAGAGAGGGGAGTTTGTAGAAGGCAGGTGGGGGTGGAGTCCGGGGAGGTGTCTGGAAACAAGCCTGCTTATACCTCCAACAACCCAGCAGGAAGGAGCTGAAGTACTCAAGAGGTATGTGGAGGGCTACTCGCTGACTGACTGGGATGCTGGTTTCACCCTCCTGAGATCCCCAATGCTTGTACAGTCTTGCCTTCTGGGTGGGTCTGTAATGTTTCCTCACAAGGTTATTTTTTTTTATCTGCCTCCTTCTCACCCCTCTGTGTGCACAACCTCGATTCCTGGGAAAACTGCTGGGTCTGCCATGCAGGCCCTTAACTAGCCAGCCACCTTAGCCTTGGTTGGTCCAGCAGAGGTCTCGTGCCTGGCAAATAGGAGGTGGGACTTGCTCCCCAGTGAGCTGTGTGGTAGCCTTCCTCAGAGTCACTTTGCCTTCTCGTGTTTGTTCTGTAAAGGAGGAAGGGACTCTAACTCTAGGTGAGGCACTGTGATGGGTTCTTGATGTGACTGTTTCCTTGAGTCCCCACAAACCCCCCACAAGTTTGATTCCTTTTTAGTACCCTTTTCCAGTTGGAGAAACTGAGGCACAGAAAAGGCCTTTCACAGGTCTCATAGCTGCTAGGTGGGGGAAGCAAAGTTAGTTTTGGGAGTCCAACTTTAGAACCTAAGGCCTCCATTGATAGTTTATATCTTGAAAGTGTTCATAGTATAGGTATCTTAGTATATAGCCTGTCAGTCATAAAATCATGTCGTCCTGGAGTTCTGGAAGCATGGGCTTGAAGTCCTCTTGCATGCTATGGTTCTCTGGTAGTTAATTTATGCTAACTAAATTAGAAGCTTAAAAGAAAAAGACAGAGGAATAACCATTTAGTCTACTTAATGAGCGTATGTTCTGGAAAGGGTGGACGATAAGGATGGAGAGGCTCCTTAAGCTCAACCTGCCTGCCCCCATTGGCCAGCTGATGGCCGCAGTCCAGTGTGTGCATCTGGAAGTTACAGGCTTGTGCTGCTTTCCTTCCCTTTCCCTTTTATTGACGCCCCCTGCCCCCTGCTTATTTTGGCATATGGTCTCCTCCTTCTTGCCAGTCCCATGGGAGGGATACTGTTGGGGAACAACTCTTCTACCCTAGCAGAGCGTAGGGCTCATGTCCTTCCCTGCCTTTCCCTCCCCGTTCCATCTTCCTTTTTCTCTTCCCCCTCCTGTGAATATTGTAACACATTATATGGCCTGCCTGGTTTGGAATTCTCCTGCCTCAGCTTCTATACCTGGCTCCTGTTATCTTCTAATTCTGCTGGCTGATGTGATTTGGTACTACAGGTATAGACACCTGCCTCAGCACCTTTCCATGGGGGAATCCCAGGGTAATTTTGGACTCTATAGGATTTTCCCACTAACTTCATTGTGTGCTGGGCAGTGTTAGAAGGATGCAGTTGCTCCTTCCCTTAGCACCATCTTTCTTAGCTGACACTTGAGGGACAGAGTACAGGACCAGTACTACATGCAGCCAGAGGGTTGTTATAGGAGACTCAGCTGTCGGAACCTATGAACCATTATGACTTTGGGAGGTTTGATCATTCCATGGTGCTGTCCAGTTACAGTGGTTAGAGCCTGGCCACTCTGCACAGGCCAGAGTCTGTTTCTTTCTCTGAAAAGTGAGGATTACGGTGCCCATCTCATTGGCCAATTGGATGACCTCATTCATGGGGTGAAGGTCCTGGGTGAGCCATCACTAGGGAGGCAGAAGTAGGTGAATCTCTGAGTTTGAGGCCAGCCTGGTCTACAGAGAGAGTTCTAGGATAGCCAGAGCTATACAGAGAAACCCTGTCTCAAAAGTGGGGAAGGTTATAGAGAGCGCACCTGTTTGTGGCATTTCAGAGTAGTTTTTGGCTGCTCAGGAGATGCTACCCAAATGCACTTGCCCTTACATATAATAATTGGCAACGAGGCAGACTGGGCTGTCATTCTGGAGTTGAGGGAATTCCGGAGTGGGATGTGTCAGCTCTGTGAAGCTCATTTCAGTAGATGCTCTGGTAGGAGAAGGGCCAGGTCAGCAAACTCTGCCTTGTCAGGGGATCCAGTTTTAAAGCTTCAGTTTGAAAAATGAGCATAAGAGCATTCAGTGGCCATTTCTCATGGCCCTCGGGGGTTCCTCTATTTCTGCCATTTCTGTTGGAGATGTTGGAGACGGGATAAGTGTGCTTGGCTTTCAGGGCGATGTGTTTCTTCTTGTTGTCATTGACTCCTTGGTGACCGCATGTCCTCATCTGTGAAGAGATGAGTCTTTGCCACGCATGCTGCTGAAAGGGTCCAATACAAAGCAGCAGTGGAAGCCTTGGGGATTACTGAGCACAGGAGAGAGCCCGGTACCATTGCCAGTGGCGATGTGGAAGAGGGCAGCAATGACAGTGGTCCTCAGGCTCTTGGGAAGCCTATGTCCCTTCCCGCAAATGGACTTGTCTTGAGAGCATCCAGTTCACAACAGCCAGCATAGGACGGGAAACCCTAGACCTATTCCCACTCACTTGAGTATCTCACTTCCTCCCCCTTAGGTCTCCCATGGCTTTATAAGCCACCAGTCTGTTTCCTGTCCATCAAGAAAAATGTATTGAATGTCCTCTGAGGACAGTGCATGAGGGACATTGAGAGAATCAGGCAGACAGCAATGGCTTTATATAGTTCAAGGCTTTTCTAGGTTGTTGTTGCATTAAAACTTTTTATTTGCTTACTTATTTTAGAGTTGGGGGGGTGTCTCACTATATTGCCCAGGCTGGTCTTGAATTTCTTGGTTCACACAATCATCCTGTGTCAGTCTCCTGGCGTAGCTAGAATGACAGTTCTTTGCCACCATGCTGGTTTCTCTCTCTCTTTTTTTTCTTCAGGGTGCTCAGAATTGAGCCTAGAGGACCTTGCACCTCCGATCCTGGAATCACATACTCTTTAACATTACATTATTTACTGTGTGTGTGTGTGTGTGTGTGTGTGTGTTCCATGGCATGCAAGCATGTGGAGATGGGAGGACAGTAGATAGAAGTGGTTCTTCTTCCACCCATGTGGGTCCCAGGGATTAAACTCCAGGTCATCTGGTTTGGCAGAAAGTGCCTTTACCAGCTGAGCTATTCTAGGCATCATGGGATTATTGTGTAGAACAGGAACTTTCTCAAGTAAATCACGGGGGAGGTGAGAAGCCCTGGGTGAAACTGAAGTACCTTTGGGACTGAAGAAGGGCAGCCTGAGGCCAGCAGGAGCGGGTCACTGGTGGCTTCCTCTCCAAGCCCTCTTGTCTTAAGATCTGAAATTGGTTCCTTTAACTTGAGGGTAGACCAGATCTCCACCCGAGCCTCCACAAACAAGCACACGATGGAAGCTGGGTCCACAGAGTCAGTCTTCAGACACCCAGAGAACACTGGGACGGTCCCTCTGTGTGCAGCTAAGCTCTCGGGAGAGCCCGAGGCTGCCTGGCAGAGCCGGGTTGGAAGTACGTGCTGGAGCATGTGTGATAATAGCCCTGGATCTGGTTCAGCATTGCAGCGTCTTGACACTGTATGTGGAAACTCAGTGCCCCAGGCCCTTGCATCTACATCTCTCCTCTCTCTGACAGGGTGGCAGCTTATGGGCCTATGGGTCCTGTATGTTTTATCTCTTCCACTTCTTTTCCTGAGATTCTGGGGTGGTCAGATCCCCACCAGGGCTGCGTTGTTTTTCCAGCTGTAGCAGCTGTATGGCATCCTCCGTTAGAGGGAGAGTACACAGTTCCCTGATATTTCCCGTCTGTTCACCAAACACTGCGCTCATCAACGTGTGCTTAGTCAGGGAACCACAACCTCCCCCCTGCGCAGGTGGGGAGACACCGGTTCACACGGGTGGGATTAGGGTCAGGGGAGAGAGTGTCAGGGGTATGAGGAAGGTTCCATTCTTCAGGACCCTCTGGTGAGACCCAGGGGGTAGGCGTGACTGCCTATCCTCTGCCCTCTGCCCAGAGGGGCCCCAGCTTGTTGGCCTTCCAGGTTCTTGCATACCCACCAGAACTGCACACACATAGCGTCTCTCTGAGGAGATGTCCGTGACTTAGGCTGGCTTGGCCTTCTTCACCTTGTACCTGTGGATTCCTTCTTAACTGCTGTGTCACATTGTGCTGGACGCTCAATGCCTTTTCTTCTGGGGCTGGGGATGGAACTTGGGCCCTTGTACATACCAGGCAAGAGCTATACCTTTAGTCTTTGGTTTATTTATTTATTTAATGCCAAATCTAACTGTGTAGCTGAGGTTGGCTTTGAATTTGTAGTCCTCCTGCCTCTATCACCACACCAAGCTGGTCAATGTTTTTAAAAACAAAACAAAACAAAAACGTGGAAAATAATTGAAAAGATCCTAAAATCATTAGTGATGCTGAGGCCTGCCATCACTTTCAGTCGGCTCCATGTCCTGTATCCCGTCTCGGAGGCAGATATTCAAACCTGCACTGGGTACCAGGGAGGTGACTGAGTGGGCGGAGTACTTTCCTCACAAGTAGAGGAGTAGAGTTTGAATCCTTGACACCCACGTAGATGCTGGATGGGTGTGTTGGACAACAGACAACAGCCTGCTTGTTGCCCCAAAACTATGGAGGCGGGGGGGGCAATTCCTGGAATAAACTGGTTAGAAGAGCTGATTCAGCAAGCTTTTGGGGACAGGTGGAAAAAAGGTAGCCATGAGTTATAGTATATTCTAGTTTCTTTGGCTTAAATTCCCACCATGACTAGTTTCAAGGCACCAGCCTGGCCTGACTGAGCAAGGCTGAAAGGAGACACCTTGTGTGTGCCTGTGCCTTGAAGCTTCCATGCCCAAAACAGGCTTTTGGGTCAGGAGGATTGCTGTGAGTGCAAACTGAGTCTGGGTTTGCCCAACGTCATGAGTTCTAGTCCAGGCTGGGCTACAGAGTGAAACCCTGTTTTGGAAAACCAAAAGCAAAATACACATACACAAAAAGAGAAAGAAACCTAAGTTTGCCAGAAGTCCCTAAAGCCATCCTGGGCACTCTTCCAGGCAGCAGGTCTTCCTGTGTTACATCACCCATCACATCCCAAGAAGATGCACCTAAGTCTGTTTTTTTGCTTTCACCTTAGCTTTGTCCTGTATCCTGGGCTGTCCTTACTTATCCACTCGATGCCTGCTGATGGGTGGGGTTGCTAGTCATTTCCTCAGGAATCTGTGTGCTCCTGGGGTGCAAGCGTTTTTTGGTTTTTTTTTGTTGTTGTTGTTGTTTGTTTTGTTTTGTTTTGTTTGTGCGTGTCCGTGAAGATGCTCCAGACCATCATGGGACATCCAAAGATGGCCAGTGGATACTTGAATAGAATACCATGCTGCCACCGATGCCCTGCTGGGTCCCTGTGATGCCTGTGTTGGACATGGACACTAGCTGTGAAGCAGGTCTTGAGGGATGGGAACACCCAGGTTTAAGCCTGTCATCAGCATTGCTGGCACTCTCTCTGAGTGCTGCTTCTGTGATGGGTAGCTATGGGTTTAGCTTGTTATCTCTGCTTCAGCCTAGTGTCTGTAGCTGTCCTTGAGGGATGTGACCTTGCTTTTTAGCCATGGCTCTGGGTCATCATTCTTGGCTACTGAGGAGGTGAGGTCATTTGGGGCAGGTGGCTTGGGACCTTGTGGTCGCAGGCCAAACTGTCCAATAAGCCTTTATCTCTGACTTTGACTCTAGGCCAGAGGTGGGAAGAGAGGGAGAAATGTATCCAGCTCTCTCCCCCCTCTCCAATAAAAGCCTGGAGGACAAACCCTGACTCTGGGTTGCTGATAAGTTTTTATAAAGTGCATAGCAGAAGACACAGGATCTTTAAAAGAGGAAGAGTCTCTTTGTGGGGTGTGGTCCATTTCTGAGCTCCACAAATGAGATTATGTTTGATGAAGAGTCTTGATTTGTTACTTGTATATTTATGAAACCAACTGGACTCCAGAAACAGATTTATGGATTTTTTTCTTTCTTCATCTTTTGGACACAAGGTCTTGCCATACATAGGCCAGTCTGTACCAGAATTCATGATCCTCCTGCTTCAGCCTCTCAAATGCTACATTCCAAGTGTGTGTGTCAGTGTAACTAAGAACTTGGGAGGGTGGGGCAGGAGGATAGCTGTGAGTCCAGACTCAGTCTGGGCTATGCCATACTGTGGGTTCTAGTCTAGTCTAGGCTACAGGGTGAGACTTCGTGTCAAAAAACCAGAAGCAAAATACACAAAAAAGAGAAGGAAACTTAAGTTTGCCAGGAGTCCCCAACATCATCCTGTGCCCTCTTCCAGGCGTTGTCCGTTCCTCCAACCATGGACCTGATGGCTAAGAGGTTGGGACAGTTGGAACCCCCTCCGCCTCTCTGAAAGCAGATGGTAGAGGTATTGTCAGCTCATGTTGTTTCACGCCATCACTTTCCTCTTGATGAACCTTTGTGTAGTGTTTGGGTTGGGGCTTGTGGTAGCTTACATAAGACCCTCTAAAACAGTAGTTCCTAACCTTGGAGCCATGGTCCATCTTAGGGTCAAATGGCCCTTTCTCAGGAGTTGCCTAAAACCATCCACATAACAGATATTTACACTGTGATTCATAACAATAGCAAAATTACCGTTATGAGGTAGTGACGGAAATAATTTTATGTTTACAGTTCCATGGCATGAGGAACTGTATTAAGGGTCGCAGCATTAGGAAAGTTGAGAACCAGTGTTCTCAGAGATGCTCTTGACTTAGAAGGACGTGGATCCTATCACTTGTAATACTTGAGAGTAGGTGACCTTAGGTGGCAAGAGGGACTTTGTGGATGTTATGTTAAGGATCTTCCCAAAGGGCAAATTGTCCTGAATTAATTATTCTAGAGGGATCAATATCCCAGTGACAGAGGGAAGTCGTGGGGAGTCAGTGTCCAAGATTAAGATGTGACACTTTGATCTGAGAGGGGAGCAAAAGGTCTGAAGATGCCACATTGTTGTCTCTGAAGATGGAGGAGGAGATCAGCTGAGGGGTCCACACAGGTCAGCCTCTGGAAGCCAGAAAATGCAAGAGAAAGAAAGATCTTTTCCTGAAGGAGTGTGGTCCTGTTGGAGGACACATTTTGTGATGGTTTTGTGTATGCTTGGGCCAGGGAGTGGCCCTATTAGGAAGTGTGGCCTTGTTGGAATAGGTGTGTCACAGTGGGCGTGGGCTATAATACCCTAGTCCTAGCTTCCTGGTAGTCAGTCTTCACTAGCAGCCTTCAGATGACGAGGTAGAACTCTCAGCTCCTCCTGCACTATGCCTGCCTGGATGTTGCCATGCTCCCACCTTAATGATAATGGACTGAACCTCTGAACCTGTAAGCCAGCCCCAATTAAATGTTGTCCTTGGTCATGGAGTCTGTTCACAGCAGTAAAACCTTTTGTGTAGCAACAGCAATGGGAAAATACTGTTTGGAAAAGTGCTACTGAGAACGTTCCAGAACCCATCTTGTACTGAGTGTGATGTGTGACTTGATGTTGCCACAGTCTCCCAAGAGCAGCCATCTGAGTTCTGCTCGCTCTACATTCTTACCAGCATCTGTGCCTTCTGGGAGCAGACATTTTTAAGGGACAAAACAATAGGACCCCATGGCCAGTGTACCCGGTGGAACCATCTGTACAGGAGGCCAGTGCTCAGGAAATGCCAGTCAGTACCGATTGCAGGCAGCTGAGGAGAGGAATGAGGGCGTGGTCAAACTAAATTCCTCTTCCAGAGAAGTAACTGCGACGGCTGAATGCTGATGAGCTTGAGATTGGCAGGAACTTTCCATCTGAAGAGTTAGAACAGCACAGACCTCATCTTTGTCTGGTGCTCACCAACCAAGGCAAGTGGTGAGGAAGAGCCTCCGCTGTGCAGTCTACTGCTCAGTGTGAGAACTGCCCTCACCTGAGAGCAGGCCTCGGCCTCCTGGAGCTCTGCCTATATCTCTGTAATGCCTGTGATCCTGGCTCCCCTGGGGGCTGCGGGAAGTGCCTGTGTGAAGCAAGGTTACTGTCTTAGGCAAGGGTGGGGGCCGTGCTCGTGAAGTGTGGGATAAGATCCTTTTATAGGAATTGGTAATTCTGGGCTCAGTGTCCATTTGTTCGTTCATTCATCCATTCATTCATTCATGATCAAGCCATACACTATATATATGATGTATGGTATATAATACAGTGGCAAGGATTGCAGACTCTTAAGGTTGTGTGCCTATATGAACTTTTTTTTTTTTTAATTTTGGGGTGTAGGGGACGGGAGTGTTCATCTCAGGGATACTAAGTACACCTGCCATTTCCAGGTACCCCCTCTTCACCCCCAGTTTCCTGATTCCTAGGGTGAGTCAGTAGTAGTGCCTTCCTCCTAGGTCTGGTGTGAGAATTCCATGTCAGAACCTGGTCCGTGACACCCCTCAATGCTGAGGTAGAAATCGTTGCACTGCCCTCAGGTTCAAGCTGATGGCTTCCAAATGGCTTGGTGGTGTGAACGTGCAATATGAACACTTGGGAATTGAAGACCCGGAGGTTTAGAAGATCATGGTTCTAGGAGCTGCATAGTAAGTTGGAAGTTTAAGGGAGACCCTCTCTCCAGACAAACACCTTAAAGGCAACAGAACACTTTGTTACCCTGGGTCAAGCTAGCCACTCCTCCCAGGTGCCCTCTCCCAGTTCAGTGGGGGTGGGGATTGTTGGACTCTCTTTGAGGATGAGGGAGAGGGTCCTGTGCTTCTCGCAGAGGAGGTTGATACTGAGCAGTCTTGGCTTCCAGACTGGAGGTGGACTGAGACAAGGCTAGCCACAGAGTGACCCAGATGTGAGCGGTTGACATTCCCCTCCTGCTCTGCAACCACATTGCCATGGCACCCCCAGAACTTTGTACTCAAGCCCTGCTTCTTTTCCCTCTCCTTTTCTAGGATCTACGGTTGGTCGGTCGGTCAGTCGGTCAGTCCTTAAGCTCTCCTTACTCCTGCCCCACCCCCCAGAATGCACATGCGGCAGCTGATGAAGTTAGCTCTGATGGAAGCCAGATCAGTGGCCCTAGACAGGGATCCAGATGCTAAAAATATCTCGTGGCCTGATCTTTACAAGTTAAATGAAAGACCAGCGTTGGGAGGCAGGGACTGGGGAATCTCTCTGACACTGGGTCTGTCTGGCTACGGGGCAGGCATCCTAGGAATCTGGTCCTTCTCACCTGGATCAGAGTCAATCAGATGGTGCTTCAACCTGGGAGAAGGTCAGAGCCATGTGGAACAGATGGGGGGTGATAAGCCAGAGAACTGCAGGTTTTTGAGGCTCAGTGGTCAAGGCGGTTATAGCGGCAGTGCATATGCGTAGCAACAGATTAGCAGATCATGGGTGACCAGCATTACCCTCGATCCCTGTCTAGGAGGCACTGGGTTGGAAGTAAACACGCTATTCCTAAGAACGACCTTCTAGAGTGGAAGCTGACTGCATTTTTTTAGTGTAACACCCAATGAAGTAGCTGGTTTCTGTATAGAGGCATGCCTATGAAGAGAATCTTTCTCGTGATGTTAACCTCAGTCTTCTTGGTGAGGAATGCAAAAGCTGCGGCCGAACCCGGAGCCCAGGAGTGTGGCCCTTGTTCCCTCTGAGGGACAGATGCTCCCAGAGTGAAGCAGAGGAAGGATCCTCCAAGGCACCTGAGACCATCATTCTCTCTGGTTCTTCCCTCTCTTCTTGGTCTCCCACTAACCTCTGTTACTCCCGAGGACTTCAGCTTGGAGCTTCGATGTAGGCATCAAGAGCTTTGAGGGGGCCCGTACCATTCCAAGACGACGTAAGACGTCATCTGTGCCCCTTGTCCTGTACCAGGGGACCTGCTCAGTAGTCTCATAGAAGATACCGAAAGGATGCCCGGGAAAGTAGTGCCCGGGAACTCAGATACATTATTATCCCTTTCGGAAACCGGGATGTTTTGTTTTTCAGATTGTGGAATATCTGTATATCTATAATGAGATATCTTGGAGAGGGGGCACAACTCTAAACACAGGATTTATCTTTCATATATACCTTATGCACATAGCCCAAAGTTACCTTTATGCAATATTTTAAACATTAATTTCACGAATAATGCAATGTTTTCTGATCTAGAATTGTTTACTAGGGATCTTGTTAGTGTTCTGAAAGTTTTAGATTTTGGAGCATTTTAGAGTTTGTTTTTTTGTTTTTTGTTTTTGTTTTTGTTTTGATTTAAAGATGTTTAATTTGAGATTGTGGAAGAAAGGATGAATTTGAAGGGATCCTGGGTAGCATTTGGTATCATCTAATGTGGCCCTCTTGGTGTGTTTATGACTGAGATGCACCAGTTTTGTGTGTGTGAATGATGGCCATTTGACTTATGTAAGTCCTGATTTAAGTTGGTCTAGAGGAAAGGTCTCACTGTGGCATTTTCCTTCATATGTGTCATTGTGCTTTATTCTAACCCATTTCCTTGGTCCCTTTGTTTTTTAGGAAAGAAGATCTGGGCCTGGCACGCCAAGTCTGCAGAGCATTGCACAGTAATGAATCAGTGCATTTACAGAGGAATGGAAGAGCACAAGGAAAGGTAACAACAGCTAAGGAAAAAAGTGTCGACAGCCATTCGATACAGTGTGGCGTCCTCCTTGCTTCTTTGTATTGGTAGAGAGAGACCCAGAAGAATCTGGAGGTTGCAAGGGGCTAGGTGAGGAGCTTGGTGGGAGAGTGTTTTCCCAGCATGCACCAGGCTCTGGGCTTGATCCTCTGCCCTCAAACACAAAACTCCTTGCACATCTCCAGTTTGTTCCACCAGAGGAGAGAAACTGTTGTTAAATATGAAGGCTTTTTCTAAGCCCCAGAAGAGCTGGGATCAATAGGAATAATTTGGTGTAAAATTGGGTGTCTTGGTGCAAAACTGTGGGTGTTCATCTCAGATACAGCCCCACCTGCTCAGAACATCATGTTTGTGAGTGGTCAGTCTTCCAGGAGCAAGAGGGATGGACACTGAGCTCATTTGAGACATTTTTCCCTCCCTCCCTCTCTCCTCTCTCTCCCTCCCTCCTCTCTCTCCCTCTTTCTTTCTTCCTTCCTTCCTTCCTTCCTTCTTTTCTTTCTTTTATATCTATTCTTTTATCTTCATTTCTTCTTCTTCTTCTTCGTTGTTGTGTGTGTATGTGTGTGTGTCTCACACATGCATGTGGAAGCCAGAGGTGGAAGTCGGGTATCTTTCTTATTTTTCTCTACCTTCTCTATTGAGGCAAGGTCTCTTATTTGAACCCAGACCTTTCAGATTCATGTCAGTTTGCTTCAGCCTCCCATGTGTAGAGGTTATATAGGTGGACTACGATGCCTACTTGGTGTATATGTGGGTTCTGGGGATCCAAACTCAGGCCCTCACATTTGGGCAGCAAACTGTTTTACCCACCTGTGGATCCATCTTCCCAGCCCTCCATTTCTTCTTTTGAAAATGCATGTTATGCTGACTGGCCTATTTTATAACCCTTTAAAACATTTAATGATGTATCCTATAATGCTTTTGAGACAGCCTGTGTCAGTCTCCTCTGTTTTCATGCCACACCAAGCATGAGGAGTGTCTGTCTCACTGATCGCTGAGCCAGTTCATGATGGTTAGACTGGTTTTGGCTTTTGTTGGGATATGTGCTGTGGTATATTCCTTTGGGCAGGCAAGCTAATGGTTCTCTGTGGTGGTTACCAAGGAGAAGAGTCTCTGATCATCCTAATACACACTTAAGAATCTAATAAACAGGATCAGATCACTCTCTAAAGAGCACAGTTTGGCTTGTCAGTGGGGTACCAGGTTTCCTGTCTGCCCACCTCCTGTACAGCTCAGATCTGTTCTTTAATTTTTGCTGTCTGCCGGGTGGCCAGCATACCTCTATAGGGGTTGTAATTTCTTCTCCTTCTTCATCTGGGGAAGTTCATCTTGGGACTGTTGCTTGGTTTCATCTCCTGGTGATACCTATAAACTTCTGTACTCACAGGGAGCCATCTCTCCAGAGACCTGGGGCTCCAGCCTACCTGGGCTGTCCTGGCCCTTCCCTAGGGCAGACGCAGCTTTGCTCTCTCTCCTGAAGAGCATCCAGGCTGCTGTCCCAGGGGCCCAGGGCGGAAGCAGCCGCCTCTCTTTTGGCTCTCTGAAGGATTTTGAAGAGCCTGGGGTTAGATTTCGTGACTTCAGGTGGATTCCTTCATCCGCCCAGCTGCAGCTCTGGCAACAGGCTGAGTGTGTGCTGCGGGGTCAACCCTCTCTGCTCGCATCCAGAGCCTCACAGGGGCTCTAGAAGGAATGAGCATCGCTCTTCTCCCTATTTTGTAGGCATGAGTGACAGATGAAACCTCATTCAAAAGCCCCTGAGGAGCAAAAAGGAAAAGTGTGACAATTTGGTCTCCTCTTAGTGATTCAGCTCCTAAATGGTGCCTGGTGCTCATTAGACAGTCACTGAGTGCACTGGCTCAGAGGTGAGCGCTCCCCTGGGACGTGGCTTAGAGTCAACATGCCCTGTTTGCAGTTGCTTTAGCCACTTGCAGCTGTTGCTCTGCGCCTGTGGTTCTTCTCTGAGAGGGTGGGAGCTGAGAGGAGGGGGCCGAGCCCCCATGCAGCATTTGGCCCTGGGCTTTTGTATACCTCCCGCACCTCTGTTCTGAGCACTTTTGAGATCGGAGGCCTCACTTGAGCTCATCCAGGTTCTCCTGTGGATGGATTTCCCAAACTGAGCGTATTTGTTGTGGGAAAGTGAATATGTTTTATCAGGAGGAATGAGTCTGTAGGGATGGAGTGGGGAGGAAGTGTTTTGCTTGTCCTTGGTAAACCTAACTCGTCACTCTGCCCTAAAATGTTTCATTTTAGAGTCCATTCAAAGATTAAGACATTCCAGACAGGGCTGAAGATGTAGCTCAGTTGTACAGCCTTGCCTAGCATGTGTGAAGGCCTAGGTTCCCTCCCCCAGCACCACAAAAACAAGTACATAGCTGAATATATAAATAAAAGAAACACAGACAGAGTGCAATTTCAAATGCCTTTCTAAGTTGCCCTTTCTTACATATTTCAAAGACATAAAAATTTGGGGGTTGGGGGACTGGATGGATGGCTTAATGGTTAGGAACATGTACTGCTCTTGCAGAAGATGCAAGTCCAGTTCCTAGCACCCATGTTCACTCACATCTACCTGTCACCCTAACTCTAGAGGATCTGACACCCTCTTTGGCCTTCACAGGCACCTGCACTCACATATACATACTGCCCCCACCCCCCAATAATTAAAAAAAAAAGTTCAAGATAGAAGAAATCCTAGATTCACAGCATTCCATGCCTTACTACAGTTTAAACACACAGTCTAATATTGAGGAAATCATTTTCCAGATTCAAGCTAGAGGAGCATGTGTTGGCCTCAGGTCCCTGGGATCTGACTGACTGTGGCTCTTTCCACAGCATCAAAGCTACCTCTTGTGGGATTGGCTGATCCCAGAAGCCCGATCCCTCTCGTTTCACAGCTAGAGCTTATTATCTGGAAGTCCCTTGGGGAGAACCAGCCCAGTGGTTTGAATTGTTGAGTCATTCCGTGGACATTTACTGTATATCGCCACGTGTACTAGAAGCAAAAGACAGGTAAAATGGGCATTCTCAGAGAACTGAGGGTTGAGCCGGGTTGAGGGACAGTTGCATACTTGGTGAACATGGGTCAGTGGAAAGCCTGCGTTTTTTTGTAGGTCAGTGGAGAACATGATTGTACATGTCCCCTGTCTTAAGGTTGCTATTGCTATGATGAAACACCATGGCCAAAAAGGAAGGAAAGGGCTTATTTGGCTTACACTTCCAAAGCACTGTGTCATCAAAAGATCAGGTAGGAACCTGGAGCCAGGAGCTGATGCGGAGGCCGTGTGTGTGTGTGTGTGTGTGTGTGTTTGTGTGTGTGTGTGTTGTGGGTGCTGCTTACTGACTTGCTCAGCTTGTTTTCTTATAGAATCCAGAAACACCAGTCCATAGGTGGCCCCATCCACACTGGACTGGGCCCCCTTCACTTTAATACCTTGCCTACAGCCCAGTCTTCTGGATGCATTTCCTTGGTTGACTCTCGGATGACTCTAGCTTGTATCAAATTGACATCAAATTTGCCAGCATGATGCAGGACCACAGTCTGGCCTGGAGCCAGGCTGCTTTGCGAGGACAGGGCCATACCAGTTGGCTACACGGTTCTTAGCATAGTGCAGCTTTGTTCCTGAGATCTATGCACATCTCGTCTTTTAACCAAGTGACTTTATTACAGAAATACCTATTCTCACAGTATTTCTGGCCATCATTTCCAGTTACTTCCTCTTCTTGATGGCAACTGATCTGTTAGGGGCCCAAGAACATAAGATTTTTGCATGATAAAACCCCAGCAAGTGAAGTTTCCTGCTGCACACAGTGACTATGACTAGATAATATTATTTCATTGTGAGAGTTTCTTATGTTCCCTCAGGTGCAAAGAGAATTCTCAGGAGAAAAATCCTTGACCTTTCTATCAATTATTCCTGTGACAGTCATGCTGAGGAACTGGAAATACCAAGTTCATTTGTTCATTCGTTCACTCACTCATTCATCAGTCTATACTCCATTATCCAGCAAACCTGAAAGGACTGAAAAAAAAAGCACTGAAGGAAAGTGCCCAAGGAAGGGCATTTCTTTCCTTGCCCAGTTTCTACTCAAAGGTTGTATACATATATAATTTCTTCAAAATCAAGTACTCTTTGGCTTAACTATTACAGTATAGTTGCTGCTTGGTACCCATGGGGAACTGGCCCCAGGATCCTCATGAATATCAATATTCAAAGATGCACAAGCCTTTTACATCCTGTGGCAGGCTGTCTGCAAAGAAGGCAGAGAACCTTCTACATCTGCTGACCATCTCATGCTCACCTGTATGAGGCAACGCAACAGAAATATTGTATAGTTGGTAGTCTACTGTATTATTTAAGGAGTAATGATTAAAGTCAGGGGCCAGTCCTGATGGTGCTGACCTATAGTTCCAGGATGTAGGAGGCTGAGGCACACAATTGAATGTCCAGGGCCTCCCTAGGCTACATTGGGAGTTCAAGACCAGTCTAGGCAACTTAACACAAGACCTTGACTTAAAATTAAAAATAAAAGGAAACCTGGTGTTACAAAGAAATCTCAGAGGTAGAGCACTCACATAGTGTATGTGAAACCCTAGGATCAATTTCCAGTATTTCAGGTTAATTAAAAATATATTATCATGTGTGTGAATGTTTTCCTGCGTGTAGGTTTGGGTATCACATATTGTGAGCTGCTTGCCATGTGTGTGCTAGGATCCTTTGCAAGAACAGACAGTGCTAGTGATCACGGGGCACCACTCCCCAGGCTCTTGGAGTCTGAAGGAAGAGGTTTTCGAGTTCTAGGCCAGCCTATGCTGCATAGGAAGACCTTGTCTCAAAAACCAAGCAAATACACAAACTGTTGCGCTCTGCATTACGTTGAATCTGTAGGACCCACTGGCTGTGAGCCACTCCGGTGCGCTGGCTGTGTTAGGCATTCCTCTCCTGAAAGGAAGGGCCTTATGCGCTGCAGTAAGCCCTGCTGTGTAGCCCAGGGCACTCCCCTGCATCAGCTGTTGGACAGATTATGTCTGATACCTTTGCTTAGGGACAGCTTTGGTGGGCTGACTTGGCTGGGGAGAGGTAATATGTAGGTGGTTCCAGAAAGAGCCTGGTCCCACGTTGCGATTGTTCCCAGAGCAGGCCCCAGAGTCCTGTAACTGTTCCTTGTCCCGCTAGCTGTTGGCCACTTTCCCCTGGTCCACTTCTCAGCCTCCGTCTCGTCATTAGCCCTGAGCCGGTTTTATTCATTGGTTTTTATTAGCTCTTTGTTTACTACTTAAAGGGCTACATGGAACCTGTTCACCTTTCCCCAAGTCTCTAGGGTTCAGCTGGTGACCGTCACAAGCTGGAAAGTGACAGCTAAGAGTTTGCAACTCCCCCTTTCATAGGCTTCAGTGAGACACCTTGCCTCTCCTCTCTCCTCCCCAGCATTTCTAAGTGGCTCCTTAGAAAATAGTTTCCTCTTTACAGCAATGGGAGTGTCAGGAGGGAACAAAATGGAGTCTTTCACCAAATGTGTTTGGTCAGTGCAGTTCAGTTAAGTAGGTGCTTCATGCAGGCCTTGTCAGAGCCTATTAAAAGATCAGATTGCACTGCAGGGTTTCTAAATAGAGGTTTGTGTTGTATGCAACCCCCAGCCACCCCCAGTCAGCTGTTGGACAGATCACTTCTGATACTCAGGGTCTACTCAGTTTAAATATGTGGTCAGGGCGTGAGACAAGTGTGTATTTTACAGATGAGGAACCAAGCAAGGCCTGTCAAGGTGAAGGCAAAGGCTGGGCTGTGGTTTTAAGACCCAGACCTAGGTTTCTGAACCTCAAGATCAGTTTTCTTGTATTTTTTTTCCCACCACACCAAAATCTATCTAACCTCATTCTGGCCAAAGGCAGGATTTAGAACAGTGTTTTAGAAGCTGTCCTGTGTAACCTGGTAGCCTAGTGTTCGGAAGGCCCAGGCAGGGAGATCAGTTGAGCCCGTGAGTTTGAGAATAACCTGGATAACGCAGAGACCCCCATCTTAAGAGACAACTGACAATAGTAAAAGTCATCTCTCCAGCTGTTAAGAAACAAACTCTTGCCCCTTCCTTCCCCATGTCTTCCAGTGACTAATTTCTACATAGCCTTATCTGCTGAGGTGGGGGCCTCTGGAGAGGCTGTATGTGTTCATTGGTTCCGGACCTCATAGCAAACCAGGGAAGTATATATCATTCACTTCCATTTTACAGGAGAGGGAAAGGAATACTTTTTTTATTTTGTTTTGTTTGGTTTTGGTTTTTCGAGACAGGGTTTCTCTGTATAGCCCTGGCTGATCTGGAACTCACTCTGTAGATCAGGCTGGCCTAGAACTCAGAAATCCGTCTGCCTCTGCCTCCCAAGTGCTGGGATTAAAGGCATGCGCCACCACTGCCCGGCAGAGGGAAAGGAATTCTTAAGTACTTGCTCCAAGGACAATGGTAATTCCAGGTCTTAGACAGAAATCAGTGTCGTCCGAGGCATGGAAGCCCTCCACACTCACGCCTCTCGTCTTCTTGGACCTTCTCTTTCCTCCCTCTCTGCAGAATGGGCTGCAGCCACTGGGGTTGTCCAGGGGTGGAGTTCTATAATTTTGAGATGCAGAGGTTTGTATTTAATCCCAACAGGAGAGTTTGGAGTCCTAGTCTTAGTTCCAGGTGGTTATCCTTTTACTAGGCAGCCTGCCGCCAGGGCAGTGCCAGAGGATGGTGAAGATTCTCTCCAGTTGCTGAAGTTTCCTAAGTCTCTCTCTGTTGCTGTGATAAACAGTGTGACCAAAAACAACTCAGGGAGGAAAGGGCTTTATTTCAGCGTATGCTTCAGCTCACAGTCCATCACTGAGGGGAGATAGAGTAGGGGCTCACACAGGAACCACGCAGAAACCATGGAAGAACATTGCATACTGGCTTGATCACTGGCTCATGCTCAGCTAGCTTTCTTATACAGCCCAAATTTACCTGTTTAGGGAATGGTGCCACCCATAGTGAGCTGGGCCCTTCCACATTAGTGGCCAAGACAATCTCACCAGAATGACCAGAGGCCAGCTGCTTTAGGAAATTCCTTAACTGAGGGTCCCTCTTTCCAGGTGTCTCTGTGTTGTGACAATAAAAACTAACCCGTACACCCTGCCTGTCCATGAGGGGAGATAATGGTGAGATACTGTGTGGGTTCAGTATGCTAAGAAGTGGTTAGCTTGCCTCCTGCACACTTGACTGATGTATAGAATGATATAGCACATGGCCCTAGGCTATTATCCATCCATAAACCATTCTTCTGCCAACCCTCAGAGCCAAGAAGGAACTGTCTAAGTACCTATCCTCTGCTGCACCTTCAAGGATTTCACTGATTAGTAATTCAGATCCCTGCCATGCACGAAGTGCTCTGTCAAGGTCTCCTGGGGTCACATCAGCAATGGACTTGGCCTTCATGGTGCCTGTAGTCTAAGAGGAGATGGGTAAGAGGCAGGGAGATGCAGAGAGCTTACTAGAGGAACCCCCGCCCAGTGTCATTCATGATTCTCTTACTCTGTCTTAATATGCATTTTTTCCTTTGTAAAAGACAGTGTGAACCTCCTTAGTAAGTGCTGGAAAGGGGGACAGCAGTGGCATGCCTATCCTCACACTGAGAATCCATCTCATGTAGGGCAGAGGTAGAGAAGGGTATCTCTGAGGCGCTTGAGCCTGGCCCACACTCACCTGGCAAAGGTGGCACTTAGTAGCCGCTGCCCTGAGGTAGTGGCACTTGTCCGCATGCCTGTCCACTCAGGGTGGGGGCCATGTGCGTCACGTAAATCTGCCTCCTGGGGAATCTGATAGAAAATTCCTGCCAGACGGGAGTGGAACAATTTCTCTGGAGGTAAATTGACTTTTCCAACCATAAGATCCAAGCACTGGGCTCACTGAGCTGTGGCAGGGTAACATGCAGACAGCTAAACCCTCCCTCGCTGAGGTGCCTGGGCCTGATGGGATAAGGCTTATCTGTTTCCACTGCCAAATGCTGATTTTCTCCAAGGTGATGGGTACCCTGTGTGGAATGGTAGCTTTTTCTCTTTTTCATGTGTGGAACAGGTTTGTTTTTGATACTCAAAGTGTGTCTATTGGGATGGTTCCCACTCATTTTGAATCAGATGCTTTCAGTGCCATCTCCTCCTGGAGGAGCATCTTTCTGTCAGCCTTGCTGTTCCACCCATAGACTGACATAATACAGTGGAGCAGCCAACATACTGCTGTAACAAGCACGTGGTGCCTGTGCACAGTAGGTGTGATTTTAACTTCCTGGAGACCTGGCTGCCCTGAGCCTCGTACTCTTTACCTTTCCCCTGTAACATGCCAATGCCTAGTTTTTGCCTTGTAGCTCTTCCTACCCAGTTGCATTTGGAGGAATACTACATGGAACTCCATTATGATTTATTAATATGTGTATGTGTGTGTGTGTGTGTGTGTGTGTGTGTGTGTGTGTGCGCAAGTGCATGTGTGAATGTGCCTGTGTGCCTATGTGTGCATGTGAGTATGTGTGTGTGTGTATGTGTGTGAATATGTGTATGTGTGTACGTATGTGAATGTGTTTATATATGTATGTAATTGTATATGTGATTGTATGTGATTGTGGTTGGGTCAGGGAAATACCAGTCAGTGATTAAGTAACAGTGATGGCTGCGGCCGCATTGCAGGTGCTGACTTTCAGGTGATGCAGGAAGATTGAGAAAACAGAGGTATAAAGTGATATTGACTAGTGACACAAGCTCTAAGGAAAGAGAAGATGGATGGAGAGTTGGTCTAGTAGGGCCGTAAGGAGCACTCTTTCTTTCTTTCTTTCTTTCTTTCTTTCTTTCTTTCTTTCTTTCTTTTTAAGGACATTTGAAAGCAAATCAAATGTTGAGAGAATGGGCCTTGAGCAACCTTTTTAGGAAGAATTGTTGCTGCAAGGACAGCATGGGCAAAGGCCCAGAGTAGGAGCAGGGCTAAATGTTTGTGCTGGACAACAGGCAGGCCAGGGCTGATATATGGTAGTGGGACTGTCCTGTGTGTTGATTTGTTGGTCAGCTTTATTATTGACCGTCATTATTGGAAAAGTCTAGTCTTTTTCTGTGCTGGAAAGAAAGGACCTGCTGGCTTCCCTAGTTGACTGTGGGGTGGGCAGCCTCAGGTGATGGGTTTACTGTGCCAAGACACACATAGTGTGCATGGTATCTGCACTAGGCATGGTGTTCACTCCCAGAGTCCCACCAGGAGTCATGTGGGGAAAATATGGAGTTGACAGAGCACACACCTATTTGACTTTGAGATGGGCTTTACTATTTTCCTCAGACTCACTCTGAGCTGCTCTCTCGCCTCTGCCTCCTAAGTGATACCACTATGCCTGGCCAGGAATGTATTTTGAATGATCATGTGACTAGCTGATCACTCTCTCATATTTAGGCTGGTTTGCCTGCCTGCCTGCCTTCCTGTAAGAAGGCCATTACTAACTTGTTTTTTTTAATATTGAATAACATTATCAAATTATCCTATTTGTTCTAATGGTTTTTCAGATCCGTTTTTAATGTTATTATTTTTGTGGGAAAGAATTTTTCCAGACATCTAATTATATAAACTTTAAATTAACGAAATTTTGTTTCCTCTTCATTTCCAGTTGGTGAGACTTGTTTTTCTTCTGTCTTACTGTGCTGGCAGGTCCTTCCTAGAGGATGTCAGCTCCTCCCTTGCAACAGTGCTTTCCAGCGGATCTCTGGATCTCTTAAGCTTCCCTCTGTTCGGAACTAGTTAAGAGTCAATACTGGGTGCTGGGATTTAACATGATAAGCATCAGAAGAGAGAGACATCTGGTTTTTGTTATTGGTTTTTCCTTTGGATTCAGTTAATGAGATGAATTATATTGATGGATTTCCTAATAATGCATTCTTCCGTTCCTGGAGAGAATAGAATTTAGTTGTGACCTGTAATTGTGAGAGTCTGTGTTTCTCTGAGATGGGGAGGCTGAGGGCTACCAATTCAGTGATTGATTCAGGGTGAAATGTTGCAGATTTTTGCTGGAGTTGGAGGTAAAGGATGAGTTGGCACCTGCAGACTTGATTAAATGAAAGATTTCCCCAGCCTCGCACTCGTGCCTAACTTCCCACCCAAACCCACTCTTAATTCAGCGTGGTGATTCTATGTTGTTCCCTTTTCAAAATGAACTGAAAATACACCTTTAAAAAAATGAGTTTTTAAAACAACAACATTAAAATTTATATTTTAAAGATTTATGCATATGAATGCTCTTTGTGAGTTCCTGGGAGTTACAAGTTGTACTGTGTCACCATGTGAGGATGGGAATCTAACCAAAGTTCTTTCTAAGAGCAATGAGTACTTTTAGCTGCTGAGCCTTCTCTCTAGCCCCAAAGGTTGTTTGTATTTATTTATTTTAGATGAAATATGTAGCCCGGGATGCCCTGGAACTCACAGTTTTCCTGCTCAGCCTCTGAAATGCTGGGATGACAGGTACCACCACATCCAACTTAAAGAGCATCTTTGATGAGATGTTTCACATCTTGTGAGTGGGATGCATGATAACAAAGCTAAGCAGGCATATGACTCTTCTTGTCACCTGTACTCAGTGGTCACTAAGCCCCCACCCCCATCCCCATGTGGAGACCTGCTCCTGAGACTTTGTCCTGGGAAGGAAGAGAGAAGCTGCCATCAGTGGGGAGACACAGCCGTCCAGAGGCACCTTTGCTTCAGATGCTTCAGAGTAAGGTCATGGTCTACTGTGGCACAGCATCCTCTCCCTCCGTCCTTCTTTATAAGTGAGGCAATAGAGAGAGACAAAGAGAAAAGGCATTTGCCACAGGCCCTCAGTAGGCATAGACCTGAAGCAGGTGGATGGCCTCTGGCTGCAGGTCACACACTATGGTCTCTGACACCTCCTAAAATGTGGCGGCTCAACCATCAGACTTGGTTGTTCCCAAACCTCATTTTATTTTATTTTTCTTAGAAAATCTTGAAATTCTCTTAAGAGATGGCACACGGAGTAGAAAAATACACACACTAGAATCTGGCAGTCTTGCAATCTTCTTCCCATTCTGTTTCATGGCCTTGCACTGGGACATTACCTTGGTGAACCTTGCCTTCACCTGTAAATGGGGTACTATTAGTAATGACGTCATAGGGCGGGTGTAAGGCTTAAACAAGATGGTATGACTCGCATGCACGGCATCCTGCCTGGCAAATGTGAACAGTAGGCAGCTGCCACTGCTTGGTGATGGGATGGGTTCCTGGAAGTGCCATATTAGTGAACTTGGCCCAGAGTGAACATCACAGGGTGCTTGTGTATTTACACAGACCAAGACAGGCCTGCTGTCACTGACCTATGTAATGTATGGAACATATCATTCATATAGTTACTCTCTGACTAAACCATCCTAACATGGCACAGGGTTGTATTTGACAAGCTACGGAAAGCTATGGAAAAAAAACATAATGGCTAACCTTGACATACTTGGGAAGAGGGAACTTCAACTGGGGAATTGCCTTCATCAGACTGGTCTGTAGACATGTCTGTGGGGCATTTTTTTTGATTCCTAATAGATGTAGGAAGGCCCAGTCCACTGTGAGCCTGGGCTGTGTAAGAATGTAGTTGAAAATGAGGTGGGAAGCAAGCCAGTAAGCAGTATTTCTTTATGGTTCCAGCCTTGAACCATTGAGGAAGTTCTTACCTCCCTCGCTAATGAACTGTAACCTGTAAACCAAATAAACCCTTTCCGCTCCGAGTCAGCTTGTGTTAGCACTTTAATCCAGCAACAGAAAAGCAAACCAGGACACCAGCGTATAGCATTTCTCAGGCGGGGGAGTTGAGACATGGTATTAAAGTAAGCTGATAACATCCTGGCCTCCCTCATAGATGGCCATTTTAGCATAACTTTAATTTTATAATTCTAAGTTAAAGTTCTTCACAAGCATATATTAGTTGCACAAAATAATGGGTTTCCCCGTGACACGAAATTTGTTTTAAAGGTAATGATGGTGTAGCATTTAAGAACACAGGCTCTGGAGCCTCACTGCTCTGATTCAGATCTTGGTTGTACCACTAGCCGGGTGTGTTACCTTGGTTGTGTCGCTTGACCTGTCTCTACTATACTTTCCTTGAGTGTACAGTGAGGCTAATAATAGGCCCTGCCCGGTAAGGATCTCTGAGGTTGAAGGGAGTGAATGCCTGACGCCTTAGCTGGTGTGCAATCACCAGAAGCACACGTGTTTCTCTGTTTATCTTTGGCATATTGGAGGAAGATGTACCTTGACGTTTGTAACTGTCACGCTGTGTCTGCTCTACTTCAATGGCCAAGGCTCTCCCAAAACCTGTTTCCATCTCATCCATTATAGAAAGAGGAAGAGCTAGGCAGGTAAAGGCGATTGACACGTAAGCCTGGAGACTGGAATTCAGTCACTGCAACCCAGGAGAGAACAAACTCCTTCACGTTATCCTCGGATCTTAACAACACACACACACACACACACACACACACACGCACGCACGCACGCACGCACGCACGCACGCACGCCACTGCATAATCATAATAATAACAATAATACATTTTAAGACTTAACGAGAAGAAGCTACCTGATTGCTCCTCCAGCAGTGGGCAGTGTCCTGTGGCAGTGGCAAGAGAGGTAGGCCAACGTGCCCAGGCCCATTATTCAAGACTCAGCCTTTTGTTCAGTGGGGACAATGTTTGGCTTTCATGGGTGCTTCATTCCTTGGAGTTGTTGACCACACCATGGGGAAGGAGGTTTGGTCAGGTCAGAGCACACCAGGAGGGTGACGAGGGTGGAGAAGGGCTGTTTCTCTCGGGCCCATGGCAGTCGGGTCAACCAGCTGAGCAACGAAAGGATGTGAGAGAATAAAAGGCGCTGGCTTGGCGGGCTCGGGTTTTCTATTCTGAAAAGCACTCCATTCAGGCCTGCCTTGGCCCCTCGAGCTGTAGGGAGCGGAGCCAGTTAACCCACATTTAATGAGATCTGGGTTAGTGGACTCCCGTTCTTCCCACAGCATGTCCTGGCCTCTGGACCTCTTCCAGGACGCGTACAGTGAGGGCCATTTACACAGTTTTGGCTGGTTGGACTTTCTTAATGAAGTTTGCCAGCCCCCACATAGACTGTGGGCTCTCCTCCTGGTTTTTCCAAGGATCAGTCTCTGTTGATCTTTGTGTACCTCTGTGCTTGGGGGAATGCCTCAGCACATCCTTACTGTTGGCTACTGTTGGGTCTTTTAATTTGGTCTTCAGTAACAGTTTTACTTTCCTGGGTGACATGATGCGGGTTTCCCTTTAGTTGGTGATTTCCTCTGTGTGTGTGTGTGTGTGTGTGTGTGCGCGCGCGCGCTCGCACACTTCCCATATCCCTCTCTCGGGCCTCACTGTGCCTTCTTTCTGGGGCTGGGATGCCAGGCACACAGTGATACAGTGACTTCCTTGTCTGCTTGCCTCTCACCAGCTGATGGGCAAGGTCATTTTCAAACTCAACACCTGCTTATCCAACCCGCCAGCTGCACCGCACCAAGACAGCCCACTCTCCCGGGCCAGGGAAAGGGGAGATAAGAATAGGCTGGGGAAGAACAGCAGCAGTGGAGGACACCGCCCACCTATCTCAGGGCATTTGATTTGGCAATGAGTCAACACATATCAGCTAATGTCCAGGGGACCCTCAAGATAGCGCTGAGAGCCTAGGAGGGCTTACATTACATGATTGTACCTTTTTTGTTGGGCTTGTAAGGACCATTGCCCTCTAGAGGGTAGTTTTCAGCCATCCATCTGGCATTATTATTTGGCTAGGATGCCCGAGGCTCTGCATAGTGAAGTCCATACATTAGCGTGGACAATGTCAGTGAAGGTGTCCGTTGGCAGAAGGACAGTATGTGAACCTGTGAGTCCCTCTTTTCCTTGTATGACTGTGAATGCTGCTGACAAGGCATGGCTCCAGTGGCATGTCTGTGAACTTCATGGTGGCACATGAAGACTTTTTCTTTTAAAGGTTTATTATTATTATTACTGTTTTATGTGTATGGGTGTTTTGCCTTTGCATGTATGTGTGTGCATCGCTTATGTGCCTGGTGCCCACAGAGATTAAAAGAGGGCTTTGAATCTTCTGGAACTGGAGTTACAGAGAGTTGTGAGCTGCCATGTTGGGGGGGCTAGGAATTGAACCCAGGTCCTCTGAAAGAACTCTTAACTGCTGAATCATCTCTCTAGCCTGGAACCTGCAGACTTACTCAGAGGTCTCCCACCTCATCTGAACAAGCCTCAGACAAGTCACTTTGGTTCACTGGCAAACTGGAGATGGGTGAAGCGTACATGGTAGTTAAGAGGGTTAAATAAGAAAATCTTCAGGAAATGTACAGTCCGTGACCTGGTGTAGATTTCAAGTGTCAGTGGTTATCTTCGTCATTACTATTGCCACCTTGGTTGAGCTGTCATCCTCAAGATAATGGCCCTAGGTTTTGGGACAGGACATGGATCAGATGCCCTGCCTGATAGATGCTGTCATCTGTACTTGACCCCACCAGTCCTTCTTGGGGAATGGTGATGTCAGCGGTCCATCCGACTACTAGTCAGGCTGGCTGCTTCTGTGCACTATTCCCTCTGTTTACTTTCAGTGTGGGCTGGGGAGAGTGATGAAGTTGGGACTGCACTGTTAAAGCACTTTCCCAACCCAGCTCTCAAGAACCTTCAGGGCACAGAGGCTAATTCAGAAACGTGGGCCAGGTGTCGAGAGTGGCCAGCAATAAGCAGTTTGAATTGTCCCCTTGTGAAATGAGGGGACGTGTCGTTGTTGGGACACTTGCTGATGCCAAACCCATTTTCAACACCCAGTGGCTTGGATCAGGATTTCCCAGCCTGGAGAACATGCATACTTTGGGGAGAAGAATCTTTGCTGTGGGCATGCTCTGTGCTTTGTTTAGCAGGATTCCTGGCATCTACTGACAATATGCCATCAGCACCTTCCTGCAGCCTGTAGCTAACAGAAGTGTCTCCAAGTATGGCCTCATCTATTCTAGGTGGGGTAGGAAAAGAAGAGGCCTATTCAGTCATGGAACACATAAAGACATTTCAGTCAACGACATATCATGCCCACGATGGCAGTCCCAAAAGATTATATGGCCTGGGGTCTGAGTGCCCATCCGAGTTTGCATAAGTAATGTGGTAGCTTCAATGAGAATGGCTCCCATAAGCTCATACATTTGAATGCTTGGTCCCCAGTTGGTGGAACTGTTTGGGAGGGATTAGGAGGTGTGGCCTTGTTGGAGGGGGGCGTGTTACTGTGGGGTGGTTTTGTGCTTTGAGGTTTCAAAAACCCATGCCATTCCAATTAGCTCCCTCTCTGCCTCATGCTTATGGCTCAAGATGTAAGCTGTCAGCTGCTGCTTCGGCTCCATGCCTGCAGATGGTACCATGCTCCCTGCCACCGACGGTCATGAACTCTAACACTCAGGAGCCTTGAGCCCCAAATCAAACGCTTCCTTTTATAAGCTGCCTCCATCATGGTGGTTTTGTCATAGCAATAGAAAGTAACTAGGAAAAGTATATGCCTCCTAGTCACAAAATCCTCGTGATGCAGTTCTCAGAATGTATCGCCATCACTGAGCAGGGCATAGCTGTATTTGCCACAAGGATGTGAATTCAGGTGATGAAACCTGGATGCTCGGTACCAGTGTATTTGAAATGGGAAGTCATTCATCCCTAGGGCAGACAACAGTGAGACGTATATTGTAGAATGTTTAACCATATTGTTCACAAGGGTCCCTGCTGGCATGACTTGGTCTCAGTGTCTGAAGATATATTGTTCTCAACAGCTCTGCTTATGTTTCTTTACTGGCCCATCGCTCCTGCTCTTTGTTAGTAGGGGCGTCACAGTGACACCATCTACTCCTTTGAGTTTTTTGTTATCATGTGGTCCTCATGACACCTGTACGCTGTTTCCACAGCCAGGCAGGGTGTGGGGGTCCATTTCACTGACCTCTCAATCCTGCTTTATGATTTCCTTTGGCCTCCTTCCTGGGATACCCTGTACTCCCTTTTAACACCCCTTTGTCTGTATTTCAGTAGTGAGCAGATAAGCCTGGCATAGTAGCTTATGCATGGGGAGGTGATTTAGGAGAATCACAATGAATTTGAGGCCAGCCTGAGCTAGAGGGTAAGTTCTAGGTTAGCCAGGGAAAGAGTGAGACCTTATCTCAAAAAATCAAGCGAGCAAGCATGCAAAAGAACAATCAACTCCAGGCAATGGTGGCCCACACTTTTCATCCCAGCACTCAGGAGGCAGAGGCAGGTGAATCTCTTGAGTTTGAGGCGCAGCCTGGTCTACAAATTGAGTTCTCGGACATTGAGGGCTATACAGAGAAACCCTGTCTCAGAAAACAAAACAAAAAAGAGCGATCAAACTAATGAGCAGGGACCCAAATGTCTCCAGTGGGGTAAAGCATGTTCTATAAACAGCTCCTGTCTGTTGTTCACGAGAGCTCTCTCTGCTATGGAGATCTTTGCACATACCCTGGAGACCTTTGTTCTTGATGGCTGTGATTCTTTCGAGTCAGAGCTCTTGGGATACAGACACTTGTCTGTGGAGAGCTAAAACCATCAGGTAAGGCAATGCTGTACAACATTAATCTTTGAAATCCTTCAGACCATGCACGTGGAGTAGCATGCGTGGGTTTGGGTGTGCGGCCCTGTACAGCAACCTGTATATGTAGATGCTAGTGTGCATAGACCAATGGCAAGGGACACATGCAGATAAATCCCACAGTGGCTGGTAGCACTGTGGGGAGCTGTGGATGGTGGTAGCACATCCCAACCAGTGGTGACACCCATACATTGAAATGAGGTGGCAGAGAATGTGACGTCAGAAGTCTTCACACAGGAAGCGTCTCTGTGGGCTCTGCCACTTGCTGCTGTGTAGCCTTACTCAGGTTCAGGGCCATGCTGTGCCTCAGTTTCATCATCTCCAAAAGAAGATACTAGGATGACGGTGCTTAGAGCAGAGAGAGACTCAGAGTTGTCTCTGGTGAGATCAGCTGGAGTCAGAAGGGAGATTCTTCCCTGTCTCTTGGCTCTTATGGTTCTTTTAAGAGTCCCACCCTCCTACTCCAGGTTCTGTCATGCTGGTGTGCTGTGTTGGTGGCTTTCTTGTTCTGCTGCTTTCCATTCTGTTTGTACCTCAGTGACTTGATTACCCGGCTGTCCCTGTACGCAGCCTGTCCAGCAGGCTGACGAAACACAGATGCCTGATCTCAGGATGCCGGCCTCGTGCTGCACTGGGCTGATTCCCAGACCTATGTTCTTGGCAGAAGGGCTGGGGGCCTGGGATGAGGGGTGGGGATCAATTAGTCATCCCACAGAGGCCAAAGGTCTAGTCCTTGGGGTACAGGCTCATGCTCAGTAGATCTCCACTTTGTGGATTTTGTTTTTAAATACTGTTCTTGTGAAATTCTTTGACTTCGAAGTTTGTTCATGAGCGTTCCGGCTGAAGTGAAAATTGAAAAACATAAACTCTTTTGGGGGGGGGAGCAAATCCAGACTTAGGGACAGGAATCTCCATCTGAAATGTTCCTCGACAACAAGGACGGCGACATCCTGGACAGCCATTTCCGTTCTTAGGAATTCATTTCCCATCCCGTTCCACCCTCCTGCTGGGAATGCCAGCCACTGGGGCCAAAGCTGCAGGTTTCCCAAGAGAATCCAGAATTCAAGACCTTTTTCTCAGGCTCTCGGGCTAGTCACCCTGGCTTTGAAAGGTTGGCTACTCACTGAAAAGTTTCTTTTAAGCATTTTGAGCTTAGATTGAAAAAAGGCCTGCCAGCTTACAAAGGATAAGGGAGATGCTGTGCCTGTGCTCTTGAGCTTCGCAGGTACGGAAAGTGAGACTCAGAGAGCATGGCCTGTCTCGGGTTCCAGGGCTGGATTTCACTGTGGATGGATGACTGGGTCCCCAGTGCAGGTCTTTCTTTTCCGTTTCTACCCAGGATGCTTCTGTTGGGCTTTAGATAGAGAGAGCTTCGAGAGGCATTTCAATGCAAGTGTTGGGGTCACCTAGCCCTCTCTGTGGAGCTTGCAGCATCTGCAGATGGAAGGATACCCAGAGACCGTAAGCATGGTCTCCATCCTTGCCTGACTCAGAGAGGACAGTTGGGCATCTGTCTTAGTTAGGGTTTCTATTGCTGTGATGAAACACCATGACTACAAAGCAAGTTGGGGAGGAAAGGGTTTATTCTGCTTACACTTTCTCCTCACTGTTCATCACCAAAGGATATCAGGACAGGAACTCAAGCAGAAAGGAACCTAGAGGCAGAAGCTGATGCAGACGTCATGGAGGAGTGATAATTGGCTTGCTCCCCATGGCTTGCTCATCTTGCTTTCTTATAGAACCCAGGACCGCCAGCCCAGCAATGGCACCACCCACCATGATCTGTGTCCTCCCCACATTGATTACTAATTGGGAAAATGCCTTTACATCTGGACCTCATAAAGGCATTTTCTCAACTGAGGATCCTCCCATCTTATGATTCTAGCCTGCGTTAAGCTGACAAACATAACCAGCCTGCTCAGCGTACATCACAAGAAACACAGGGATGTAGTTTTGAGCAAGTTTGTTCTGTCTTAGCAAAGAACAGTTGGTGTGGCTCAGTATATGTTTTCCACATAGTAAGCCTACATGGCTTCAAATATTCTGGAGCTCTTAATAGAGCTAGGAAAATACCTTTGAGGCCAAGACAGTTCGGGTTCTTGGCCCAAGGACAAAGCCGGTCAGGCAGCCAGGACCATGTGTATCATGGCAGGATAGTTGCCGGGGTGATATGATGATGACTTTGCCTCTGTTTAATGGTGGTCCAGCCCAGTGGTCCAGCCCATCTGCATGACTCAAAGGGTCAGAAATGAGTGCTTCTTGTTAGCAAGGTGGAAGGGGTGGGGTTTCATCCTCCACTTCTCTCTTCTTTGCCCAGTCTGCTTGTAAAAAAGAGAGCTTGATTTTTCTAAGCTATATCGTGGACCCCAGATATCAATGCCAGTTTTCTGAAGGAAACCTATTGCCATCCATGAGCAGTTGTTGGGCCCACAAGGGTGACTCATAAATAGTGAAGTTCCCAGAACTCACTCATCCCTGGCCAGCTAGGAAGACGCTAAGCCAAGGGGTGGGGCAGGCTGCCGCATTTGAAAATAACATTGTGTGTTACAGACAAGTGTCCCCTGTGGGCAACCAGGCACTTTTAAACAGAAGAGGCTTGTCCGATCACCATACTGGCCACCTGCTTTTATCTGGCCGATGGAAGAGTCTTCACTTTTCAGACTTAGCAAGAGGCAGATGCGGTGGCTTCTGACTTTCCTCCAGGCTGTTGGAAATGTTTCTGAAAGCAGTGCAGACAGTGTCCTGGACGGTGGCAGGAACAACTGGTTTTTCAGGCTATTAGGAAAGTGTGATTTCCCTGGTTGTTGACCACCCATTTCCAACCCCTAAATTTCTCAAACAACCTAGAACCTAAAACACATAAATCAGCATATTATTTATATTGACTTGGTGGTGATGGTGGTGGTGGTGGTGTGTGTGATTTTTTTTTTTTTTTCTTTTTTGAGACTCCCTAAGTAGTCCTTGTTGGCCTTGGACTCACTGCAATCCCGCTTTTGCCTTGCACGTGCTAGAATTGCAGGTGTGTGTCGTGTCAGCACACCTGGCTATGTTAACTTTTTATGGATGATAAACATCATGTAGAAAATTGTGCCAGTCACTATAGCTCATTGGGTTTCATACCCCCCCTTAAAAAAAAAGAAGTTTATTTATGTGTGTGTGTGTGTGTGTGTGTGTGTGTGTGTATGTGTGGGCTTCACATATGTGTAGGTGCCCGTGGAGGCCAGAAGTGGGCATCAGATCCCCTGGATCTGGGTTGCTGGGAATTGAACTGCAGTCTTCATCAGGGGCAGCAATTGCTCTCGTCTTAGTCAGAGTTTCTATTGCTGGGATAAAGCAACATGACCAAATTCAACGGGGGTGGGGTGAGGATGGGATGGGGTGGTGGGGGACAGATGGGTTTCTTTCATCTTACAGCTTAAAGTCCATCACTCAAGGAAGCCAGGGCAGAAACTGAGGCGGAGGCCAAGGCTTGCTCGACCTGATTTCTTACACACCCCAGGGCTGCTCAGGGATGGCACTACCCACAGTAGGCTGGGCCTCCCACATCAATCACCAGCTAAGAAAACGTCCCCACAGACTTGCCTATAGGTGATCTTATGAGGGCATTTTCTCAATCATCTTCCCTGATAGGCTAGGTTCATGTCAAGTCCACAGACAGCAACTGGCGCAGGTCGTAACTGCTGAGTCATCACTCCGGCAGCTGACTTCACACTTCTTAGCACACCCCTGCAATCAGTACCACACTGAGAAACTGTTACCAGTATTGCAGGGATTTCCCCAAGACCCCCCCTGTGATTGGCAATGGCTATCCGGACATCTAATTTTGTACGAATAAAATCAGTGGGATATGTTGGGGGTTAAGGGTTTGAGCCTAAAGGATTGTAAATAGGGTGGTGGCAGGCAGCCAGAGAGGTGACTCCTGGGTGTGTCAGTGAGGAGATTCCTGTGGTGTTCAGGGCTCTCTGAGACTGTTGTTTCCTTGTCTTAGATTGAGGTGGCTCAGGAGGCTGGCTCATCCCTCGGCCGTGTTGAAGGTGCTATCAAGGGCAGACAGGACACTGAACTAACCACTGTCCTGGCAACCACCTTGTCACTAATACGTGAGGCTTCTTAGAGGCCAATTGTTCAGGAGGTATTAAAAGCTGAGAGCTGCCCGGCTAGGGGTGGAGTTTTGAGATGGAGCCAACAAGAAATGCCAGGTGTTGTTACTGATAGAAATCTGACCATCCCCGGATGCCGCCTGTCAGAGCACGGGCTCCTGGGAGTTGGTTTTCTGATGGCTCAGAAGATGTCATTGACAATAGAGGCCAGAGGATGCAGACTGCGTAATGAGTTCCCTGTCTGGTGGTCGGAGGTGTAGGGATTCTTTCAGGGAAGCCATAAGGGACTTTGGATGGGTTGTCTTAGAACAAGTGACCTCTGTCTTGAGACAGAGTGTCTATGGACAACCCCTTCTTGGTTCTGGACACAAACAGCTGGGAGTTCCCCCCACGGCAGGTGCGGCTTAACTTGGCTCCTCAGTCGTTGCCTCTCACATTACTCTAACCGTTAGAGTTACTCTAACCGTTACAGTCTATTGCATGGGCTGGGCTGGCTGCAGTATGTATTGAGCGGCTCAGATGACAGAGAAAGTAGCAGATTCTGTTTAAAGACGTCCCCTGTATTCAGTATTCATTCAACAATAAGTACCAACTGTCTTTAGATGCTCTGGACGGCTTAACCTATAGCTATAGGGGAAATCAACTTTGTGGTACGCAGAATTACAGGTGAGATAATTATTGGTCTGAAGACCATGTATTACACAATAGTCCCTTCTGATATGTGCTTATGGGTGGTGTCAAAGAAGACCTATTATGGAGATGACATTTTTTGACAAACCCAAGAGTAATTTTGTTCCAGAGACTATAGCCTTCTCTCCATATGCCCAGAGACATGCCAGTGTAGCAGTCAGACCCTGCGTTGGGTTTCCTGCAAACATGATCTCCTCCTTTCCCATGTTGGAGAATAGAACTGTACGGAGTTGATGCCCTGGTTCCTTCAAGCACCTGGTTTGCAGCTTCACTCTAGGCTGCCAGACTGGGGTTAGCTGATGGGGTGTCAAGCACAGGTGTCCCCATGGTTGGAACACTGGAGCTAATATAATCAGAGGACTTCCTTGGGGGTTGCTGACAGTGTGGGACAGAGACAGGTAACAGAGACATCTCTGCTGCTGAAATTGTTTCTGTCGGGCCCTCACTCGTCCACACTAATTCCTGTCTGAGATCGGGCCAAGTTACTTAACGCCCCATGCCTCAGTTTCCTAGCTCTGACATGGGATTGTCAGTAGGTGCTTGCTGTCACCCCAGTGTGTACTCCTGAGTGTCCCCAACTCCCAAATGCCAAAGCTGGGTGTGTTTTATAGATGAGGTACACATCAGAAGCAGTTTCTTTTCTTCAACAGTATAGGACTTTTGCCTTGGAGGTCTCTTGTTTTAGAAAGGTCTGGGCTTCCTCTTAGATTTTTAAGAAAAACCTCAGGGTTGTTGTTGAGACAAGATGTCCATAGTATGCCCCATTGCATGATCTTCTTGCCTCAGCCTTCCCCCAAGCTGGAATTATCTATCTATCTATCTATCTATCTATCTATCTATCTATCTATCTATCTATCACTGGAACCAGTTATTTATTTATTTATTTACTTTATATTCCAATATATCCCCCTTCTCCTCCCAGTCCACCTCATGTAAGTCCTTCCCCCAGCCCACCTTCCCTTTGATTAGGGGAAGTCCAAGTCCCTGTCTGGGTTTCAAACCCCCACCCACACCCCCACTCCCCCACCCCAGCAAATCCAATCGCTGCAGGACTATGTGCATCTTCTCTCTCAGAGGCCAGCCAAGGCTGTCCATTTAGTGGCAAGAGATCCACAGGCAGGCAACAGACTCAGAGACAGCCCCCACTCCAGTTGTTGAGGGACCCGCATGAAGACCAGGCTACTCATGTGCTACATATGTGTGTGTGTGAGGTGTGTGTGTGTGTGTGAGGTGTGTGTGTGTGTGGGGGGGGGTCCAGCCTGTACTCACTTTTTGGTTGATGATTCAGTCTCTGAGAGCCCTTAAGTGTCCAGGTTAATTGGCTTTGTTGGTCTTCCTGTGGAGTCCATGTCCTCTTCAGATTCCTCAATCTCTTCTTCCAACTCTTCCGAAATCCTACCCAACTGTATTTAATGTTTGGGTGTTGAGTTTCTGCTCTCTTTCCATTGGTTGCTGGGTGGAGCCTCTCAGAAGACAGTTATGTGGGAACTGAAGAGATGACTCAGCAGTTAAGAGCACTGACTGCTCTTTCAAAGGTCCTGAGTTCAATTCCCAGGAACCACATGGTGGCTCACAACCATCTATAATAGGATCTGATGCCCTCTTCTGGTGTGTCTGAAGACAGCCACAATGTACTCATACAAATAAAACAAGTCTTAAAAACAAACAAACAAACAAACAGAAAATCAGAAGACAGTTATGCTAGGTTCCTGTCTGAAAGAGTAGTGGAGTACCATTAATAGTATTAGAGACTGGGTCTTGTCCGTGGGATGGGTCTCAATTTGGGGCAGTCATTAGTTGAACATTCTCCCAGTCTCTGCTCGGTCTTTGCCCTGTACATCTTGTAGACAGGATACATTTTGGGTCAAAGGCTTTGTGCATAGTTGCTGTCCTTATCCCTCCCCTGGGAGTTCTGCCTGGCTACCGGAAGTGGCCTCTTCAGGATCCATATCCTCCACCACTAGGAGTCTCAGCTAGAGTGGCCCCCATAGACCCTCTGTGACCTACCCTCATCCCAGGTCTCTGGCATGTCCTAGATACCACCCCCCAGCTCTCCCTTCTCTCTCCTTGCTCTCCTTACATATGATGCACTTCCTCCCATCCCCTCTTCTACCCTGTTCCCTTGACCTCTGAAATCTATTTTGTTTCCCCTTCTGAGAAAGATTCAACCATCCTCCCTTGGGTTCTCCTTGCTAGAGACTGAATCATCAACCTCCTTGGCTTCTTTGGATCTGTGTATTGTAGCATGGTTGTCCTGTACTTATGGCTAATATCCACTTATCAGTGAGTACATACCATGCATGTCCTTTTGGGTCTGGGTTGCCTCACTCAGGATGATATTTTCTAGTTCCATCCATTTGGCTGTGAAATTCATGATGTCCCAGTTTTTAGTGGCTGAGTTGTACTCCATTGTGTAAATGGACCACATTTTCTATATCCACTCATCAGTTGGGGAACATCTAGGTTGTTTCCAGTCTCTGGCTATTACAAATAAAGCTGCAGTGAACATAGTTGAGCAAGTTTCCTTGTGGGATGGTGGAGCATCGTTTGGGTATATGCCCAGAAGCAGGACCAGTTTTTAAGGAAATATCTTAATAAATGTCCTTTTGGTACTCTCATTTATTTATTTCAAGGGTTTCCAGAACTCTACCATAACCTCATAACCTGTATTGAACTACCTCGTTAATGCTTGCCTAGGCTGAGGTCAGATTGCATCATGTTATCAATGACTGATGCATGCTGGAGCCATTTGACCCAAAGGAATATCTGTAGACTGGACACACTATTTCCTCCCGTGTCATCTGTGTGTGGGCCTGGTCGTTGCCGGGGGGAAATGTCAGGCATCAGCTGTCTGAGGCACGGGGCCCATCTGAAGGGCCTGGGAGGAACCCGCTGGTCAATCTGGATACCACGATAGTTCAGGAAGGAAGCTCAGAGGGTGTCACCTCTTCCCTTACAAAGGGTCTTGTCCCTTACACGCGAGGAAACATTATCAGGGTGGATCCCTTGGAAAGCCAGTGTGTTGAGAAACCCGTTAGCAAGTAAGCAGCCCCAGCCTATCACTGTCTCCTAGGACTTTGTAGACTGTGGTTCTGCTGGGACAGTTAGTGATATTTCTCCAGGTTCCCCAGCACACTGTCAGGGCCCTTTTGTGATCTGTGGAAGCAGACTGTCCCCCTCCCAGGACTAACAAGCTGTGGAGGGTGAGGCCGTTGGCAACAACAGTTCTGTTTCCAGGGCTTCCGTGGCAAACGGCCAGACCATGGCTTAAACATGTGCCGCTCCTTGCACAGTTTTGGAGTTGAGCAGTCTGCAGTCAGCTGTGGGGCTGATCCAGATGTGAGCAAACCTGGCTCCTGCTGGAGGCTCTGGGGCATGTCCATCACGGCCTTGCCTGCTCCGACCTCTGTCGGTTCGCTCTCTGTTGGTTCTCTTCCGAGCACCAGTTTACTCAGTGTCCATGGCTACACCTCTGCTGCTACGCTTCCCACCTCAGACAGTCTCTGTGATCCCCCCAGTCCCACCCAGCAGATGCAGGGTCCTTTCCCCATCTTACCGATCTCACCTGTAACATTCCTTTTCCAGGCAAGGCAGAAGTCACATGGTCTGTGGATAGTGGGACCATCATTCTGCCCTGTACTCCAGAATGTTCCCTGAAGTGTTAGGCTCACAGCCTCCAATGCCAAGGGTGGAAATGAGGGTGGTGGTAGTTTAGATCCTGGTCCTGCCACTCCCTGGGCATTGTGGTTGCCAAGCGTTTGCTGTTAAGGAGTCTTCGGAGTTAATAGGATGAGTCTTCCTCTTAGGTTCAACTGCAGAACTATGTGTGAGGGGCCTAGAATAACACCCTCTCCATCTTGTGACCATTATCTTTAATCCTACCCTCCTTTCTCCTCCCTCTCCCCTTTCTCCATCCTTCCTCTTCTCTTTCTCTCTCTCTTTTGAGTTAGGCCTTGATGTAGGCCATCTCTTTTGATGTAGCCTTGGCTGGCCTGGAACTTCCTATATACACGAGATAAACCTTGAACTCCTAGAGATCAGCCTGCCTCTGCCTCCTGAGTGCCGGGATTAAACATGTGGCCGCTGTCATCGTTTTATCTCCAAGAGTTCACGGAAGGTGCTGGCATGTACATGCTTGTGCTTAGGAAAGAAAGCCCGGAGTTAAAGAGGACTCTGACTTTGAGTTTTAGGATTTAAGACAAGACTTAACTCATCTTTTGGGGGGAGCGTTTTCTGTTCTTCCGTAGAATGATATATATGTCATTTTGAAGGGTAGGAAGAAGTTCGTGTACTTAATACGCTAACAGCTGCCTTTCAACCTTTTGCCACACTCTACCATCTTCTCAATGAACTTTGTCCTTTTGTCTCTACTATGGCTGCTCGTCTCTGCCCTCATGTCCGCGTCACAGCAAGAGCAAAGGGACCAGCCAGCCCTGCGTCAAGAGAGCAAAGCCCTCCAGAATCCCTTTCAGTTTACGTTTGGCCAGAAATGAGGACTGTGTCCTCCTGTAACTACAGAGGGAACTGCGGAGCCAAGAACATTCAGTCGCAACCTAGGAGCACGCTTCTGCTAAGGATGAAGGGAAGCATCAGCCATTGTCTTCTGCAGCCCTGGCTCAGGTCCCCAGACCAGTGAGCAACTGCGAGTCTGCCATTGTGGGTGAATGCGGAAGTAAACAGCTCTCCTATCCAAACAAGAAGCTTTAGGGAGCAGCGAAAGCCGGGCAGTGATGGCGCACGCCTTTAATCCCAGCACTTGGGAGGCAGAGGCAGGCCAATTTCTGAGTTCTAGGCCAGCCTGGTCTACAGAGTGAGTTCCAGGACAGCCAGGGCTACACAGAGAAACCCTGTCTCTAAACAAACAAACAAACACACAAACAGAGCAGCGGAGACCTGTGTGTCAATATGGCTAATGGTGCAAAGTGTAACACTTTCTGTGAGGCTCTGTCCATAGGACTCACTCACCTGCAGGGACCTTCTGTGTTGCTCACACTCACGTAGGAGGAGTCCAGACCGTGAAAATACCCAGGAGCTCCCCCACACTGAGGGAACCATGGGGGGGGGGAGTGCATGCCCTGGGTGCTTATCCCTGGACTCAGGGAAGGCCCCGCTTTTATTGTTTTGTTTTGGTTTGGTTTTCAAGACCAGGTTTTTCTGTGTAGCCCTGGCTGTCCTGGTTGATCTGTTAGACCAGGGAGGCCTTGAACTCACAGAGATCCACCTGCCTCTGCCTTCCAAGTGCTGGGTGGTATTAAAGGTGTGTGCCACCACCTCCTGGCAAGGGCCATCTTTTGTGGAACCTGATGCATGTAGGCTGTGTGCACAGTGTCCTCTATCAAAAGGACTCTGTGCTGGATGCAGTGCTTCCTGAAGCCATTGCTAAAGAAACGAGGGGTGCTTTCTTCGCAGTTGATAATAACATTATAACCCTGTGGGTAATATCTTGGGTCCACTTACCACATACCAGGCAATGGGGACATGTGACAACTTTTCTCATCATCTCACAGCTACCTTAAGATGCAAACAGTGCCGTGAGTTGTACTTTTTGGCCCAGGAAGCAAAAGTTCAGGGTGGTTAAATCATTTACCCGAGGTCACACAGTTAATGTGTTAGAGTCAGGATTCAAGCCCCTAGAGCAAAAATGGGGCACGTTCACTAGGGTTAAGCTGTCTGTAGATAGTGACCTTTTCATTGTAATAATTACATGCTATATTACCTTCTGGGGTTTAGGAACTGGAGATATAGCTTGGTGATAGAGCACTTATGTAATATGCATAAGATCTTGATTTGATTTTAGTACCTCGTGAGCACACATGTGTACAAAGACATTAGAGAAAGCAGTGTTTTGGTGTTTCTAGTTAACTTGTGGAAGGATAACATCATTAGAAAGTATTTAATTTTTTTTCCCTTCTTGTCACAAAGGCATGTGTGCTCAAAATGAGATTATGCGATGGGTTGGTTTTAATTGTCAACTCTTGACACACTCTATAATCACCTGGGAAGAGTCTCACTGAGGGATTGTCTAGATCATGTTAGCATGTCTGTAGGGGATGGTCTTACCTATGATAATTGAGGAGGAAAGACCCAGTCCACTGTGGGCAGCTCCATTCCCTACGTTTGGCTGCTGCTGGTGGGGGAAGTGATCTGAGCAGAAAACAGGCACACGTTCATCTCTCTGCTCTGTGATGTGAGAGACTGTTACAAGTTCCTGCTGTGGTGAACTGTGGGCCAAAATAAACCTATCCTCCCCTAAGTTGCTTTTTATTAGAATGTTTTATAGCAGCAACAGCAATGAAGCTAGGACAGACATGGCGTTCCTTAGCTGTGGGTTTTTTTTTCTTCAGTGATTTGATAAACGGGCAGGAATGATCTGTGCTTGTGAGTATAATGCTTCAGTCAGGAGTGGACAAGAACTCAGACTGCTGCCACCAGAGTTCGGGGTCTTCTCCCACAAGTGTCCTTGAAGTTCACTGTGGGGTCTCTACTCTGCTGTCTACTGAGGCAGAGAGGACTCTGAATACCAAGGGGACCTAACTCTCCCCTGGGCTTCCAAGTGGTCATTTCTCCTACGTGTAGAAAGATGAAGGTCATTTAACAGCCTGTTCTTTGAGACAGTCTGAATTAAAATCCATACCAAGAAAATGCCAACAACTTACTGGCTGCAGCTCGGTTGTGGTCCCCACGATCCCTGAGTATAGACTTGTTTACTTCCTCTGGGTCTCTAAGGCCAGGAGAGCAGCACTTGACCACATTGGAGCTGGTGTCCTGGTTGGTGGGGTCAGAAGAGGTGTCTCTCAGTGATGGTTAATGTTTATAAATACTGAACAGTACCGGGTGTCAATACCAAGGCATCCTTGCCAGATGTGGTCAGTCCCGCCGGCATGCGCTCTTGATTGTGTGCTGAGTGGCCCCTTCTGTCATGTGGCTCACAGGAAGGGTGGTTGTTTTTTGACTGTGTTTATAAAACCTCTCCTGACTAGGGAGTCTGCAGAAACTGAACCATGCTGGGTGTCCTCTAACGATAGAACACCAAGGTTCACTTTTTCTTCTCTCTCAGGCTGAGCATGAGGAAGCCGGAACTAGAAGAGCTTGTACACAGTTCCCCTCACTCTGGGTCTCACCATGTAGCCCAAGTTGGCCGAAACCAAGCCCTCCCTGTCTCAGCTTCCCAAGTGCTGACGGGGCAGGTGTGTGTCACCGCGCCCAGCGATATCATGGATGTTTTATAGGCCCCTGGATTGCCATGGACTTTTAAAGTTGGAACTCAGAGACCCTGGGACCATGACCATATAAAACCCTCTGATCTTCTGATAACCCCACGGGGAAACGAAGGGGCCGCAGGGAGGAGTGACCTCCCTCTTTTCACCCCATGCCGCCTCTCTGTTGAGTCAGCCAGGGGCATCTGAAGATATGGTTAAAGCTCACAGACTCTGAGTTCCTGTCGTCCCGTCTGGGGTAGCTGTGGAGCCAGCCCTGTCTGGATTTCTGCAGAGCAGACCTTCTGGCCCTGTCCCTCCCCCAAGTTGTAGGGACTGCCTATTCCCGCTTTTGCCTTTGGCTTTCTATTACAGCCCAGGCTGCCATCTTTAGCTGCCGACTATAGCCCAGGCTGCCCTCAAAGGCTTGGTCCTTCCTCAGACTTAAGTACTGAAGCTGCAGGCATGTACCACTACACTTGGCTATTTCCTTTAAAGGTACTACTTTTGCCATCTGGAGGTACCCCATTTCCTGACTCCTTGTACCCTCCCTCCCATGCTGGGGAAGGCAGGCAGCTCTCCAGGGGTCTGTTCATAAGGGCATGAATCTGTCTCTTAAGGGACCTGCCTTGTGGCCTGATGGCCTCTCTGAGGCCCCATCCCAGGCACCACACACTCTAGGGACTAGTCTCCAGTATAGGAGCTTTAGAACTACACAGACAGACACCAGTACTATGGAGGTTTGCAGTGGGGTACAGGAGTGAGGGAGAGGCGTGGCTAAAGCTGAGAACCAAAAGCTGATAGATTATGAGTGGGGCTCTTTGGGGAGGAGGGGGTTTGAAGAAAAGCAGATTTGGAAGTATGGGAGAGCAGGTCTCTGGAGGCTGGAGCCCCGTGGTCGGATGGTGCAGATGACCCTATTTATAGATCTGTGAACTGGGGACAAGGAGGAGTGATGTGGATGGAAGAGGAACTGGAGCTCTGTCCTCTGGTAACTCAGTTGCAGAATCGCTTCTCTGCGGGTGTGGGAGGTGGTTAATGATTGATAAAAATCAATGTTAGCCAGTCTGCGTGGCCCGTTTCCATTAAAAAAAAAAAGGAGTCTTCAGTGCTGGGACTAAAGGAGGCTCAGATATGTTGGTTTTTAACCAGATTTTTATCTGGAGGCCTTTGTGTTTAATCACGCCTTCTTTTAAGTTTCTCTTTATGAGTCTCAAATTCAAAAGCCACACTATGAAATTTTACTCTCTCTTGCCCCCTGGTGGCTGATTCTTGAATACCAACTTTGCATTCACTACTGGGAGACTCCTCATGGCTATCTTCTTACATGCAAAGTGCCTCAGAGATGCCACAGTGCTTGATCACATATTGGCCATCCAGTCCGTTCCCAGAGGGGAAGCCATGCATCCAAAGCAGGTTGCGATGAATTCTGCCCATTTCTGGTACTGTCGTTGTATGTTTTAGCATCTGCCCCTGCGCTGATGAGCAATACCCGCCCCCCCCCCCCCCCGCTTTCCCAAGCAGAGAGTGGGCATCACCCCTCCCACCCCAGCCATCATTTGTAGGGCGTCTCCTCCCTGTGGTCCTGGGCTGGGGATGAGGGGTAGTACTGAAATATTGTTTTCATCGTTATACATCCAAAGAGAAAGGGAGGAGAAATTACCTGTCTCTGTGGCATCCCTGTCCTGAGAGAATTAAGACGTATGGTAAGGGGGAAGTGTGGCTTCCTCGTGAGGGAGAGGGGTGGGGTGACTGCTGGAGCTCTTTGCCTTTCCTTGAAAATCGTAGAAACACTTGTTTCCCCACAACTAGACTCTTAAAAACAAACAAAACACGGAGGATTGATAGCCATCAATTTCAATAGATGGATTTCAGTGTCAGTAGATAGATGTCAGTTTTCAACAGGTAGGCGGCAGTCTTGATACACAGGTGATGGTTTCAATGGATGTTTACTGTAAGTAACTCTTTTGGGTCCCTTCAGTTCAAGGTCCATCATAAAGCCACCCACATACCAGAACTGGTGAGTTCCTCTTGTCCTGACAGAATCCTGGTTATATTGCCTGCTTACCACGCCTTTCCTTGTCATTGGTTGACATGGAATTACAGCCCCATTATCAGAGTGCCACAGTCTTTGCCCTACCCCATGAGGCTGAATCTGTTTGGTAGGACATGGGGGCTGTTTGGTAGGACACAGCTGGAGCGGATGAGGGTTCTTGACTCTATAATCATGGTGTTGTATTAGCACAGTAGCTGCTGTAAAGGCTCTGGTTACAGGTGCTCAAGTTCACATGACACAACTCGCTCTCTTTAGCGTGTCCCACTTGCTGCCACAGGACATTTGCACATGCCGTATCAGCCTGGGATGCATTTCTCCGTGCCTGGAATGCTTTAGGTTTCAATGGTGTCATGTAATGATTCATTTTGTTTGGTCTGTTGACCAAATATATACATTTAACCCGGGTAAAAAATTTATTTAACTCAGCAAGAGAAGTAACAGGGTGAGGACGAGAATCTTATTTTAAGAATGACCAATGAGCCAGGCGGTGGTGGCACACGCCTTTAATCCCAGCGCTTGGGAGGCAGAGGCAGGCGGATTTCTGAGTTCGAGGCTAGCCTGGTCTACAGAGTGACTTCCAGGATAGCCAGGGCTACACAGAGAAACCCTGTCTCGAAAAACCAAAAAAAAAAAAAGTCAAGAATGACCAGTGAACGAACACAGATACACAGACACACACACAATATTTATGTATGTTTGTATCATATGTAAAAATATGCATTCATATATAATCATGGAAATGCTACAGAAAATGGAAGACTGGATTAAATACAAACTTGGATATAAAACATATTAGTTTCATTTAGTACAATAAAACTAACCTTTAAGACTAGGCCTGAAAAAGTATTTTGATGTGTGTTTTGTAGGTTAATAGCCTAACTGTGCAGAGTTTAGGACCAAACCAAAAGCAAATAATGAATCAAGTAAAGTTAACCTCAGTGTGGTTTCCTGTTGCTATGATATATCACTCTGACAACCGCACCTTAAAGGGAGGGAGGGTTTATTTGGCTCCCAATTCTAAGTTCCTGGCCATTGCTGTAGGGAAGTCAAGGTGGCAGGTACTCGGAGCACTGGCCATGTTACACCCACAGTCAAAAAGAGGGCCGTGAATTAGTGCATACATGCCAGTGCTCAGCTTGAATTCCTCACCTAGGGAATGGTGCCACCCACAGTGGGCAGGTCTGCCCGTCTCATTTAACATGATAAAGATCATCTCCCACAGGTAGGCCAGCCTCATCTAGGTCTCTCACTGAGTACCTTCTTCCTAGGTGATTCTAAAAGTTCACATGCTAACTGCAGTTACCTTCCCTGTAAGCAGGTTCATGCTGTAGATGACTTAAGTTCTGTTTTAGTTTCTAGCTTTGGGTGGTTTTCTAAGTGGTTTTATATCCTGAGTGCCCAGTACAAAGTGGCACAAAGTGGGAAATGGTGATTATTTCCTGTGGGGATGGAGAGAAGGCTGAGCCCCTGAGTTTAATTCCAGGAAAAGCCTTCTATGAGGAAGTGCAGACCCAGCCATCACATCGGCGCATTTGGGGTCAGGACTGGCTGTATGCAGAAGGGCAGCTATTACCGTGTGGAAATCCAGCAATGGGATTGGGGTTATCAAGCAGGAAGTGGGGCTCATGAGCAACGGGGGGCTCAGTGATTAGGGCAGAGAGCAGGGAAGGAAAGGAACTGTTATTCCTGGCACTGCCCACACGCTGCTCCGTTGTGTGAGCTGGTCTCCAGGGCCATCTCGCCCTCACTAGTCCTCCTTACAGCCTCCGCCCTCCGCCCTGGGGATCCCAGAGCAGGGCTGTGGAGTCAGCCAGATGTACTTGGGATTCAGTGAGCTAAAGGACCTTACCAAGGATCAGGCCCTCTCTCAGCCCTGATTTCCTTATCTATAAAAACACCAAAGTCCAGTGGCTTTGTTGTATTTGGAGATTTAAAGTGCACATCAGCCGTGGACAGTCTTTCTACCCTGTACTGTGTCTCTCCAACAATAACTAAAGATACCATTTATACGTAGTAGCAATCTTCAGCCCTGATTCCTTAGCTGCCTGAAGTCTGCCCCCAAATCCACTCAAATCCTCTTTCCATCTATTTTGCCCATAGGATTCTTCTTCTACCCTGGCTTTTTCTTTCTTCCCTGGATCCTTGCTACAATCCCCCACCCTCCCCCAATTAACCCCATTGGAGTCATGGAGAGTGATGAGTTCGGACTCTACATCAGAGGAAAGAAACTGGCCAGGACATAAACACACTGTGGGAAAGGTAGGAAACTGGAAGACTCCAGAACAGGCCAGACAGTGTCTACTGAGTCTGACCCCAAGTTGTCTTGTCCTCTCAACCATTAGCTACTGTCCCTGGCCCAGACCTGCTGGGGTTTCCTGGAAGGAAATAGCAGATTGTATTTAGGGTATGGTTTGTAAAGTTTAGCCATGAGGACAGTCTCTTAAGATGGTGTTGGGACACTCTGGGCCTTTGGACACTTAGCCCGGGCAGCTTGCATCCTTTGATATATGTGATGCTTCAGCACTCACAGGGGCATTTGTAGATGACATTCAAGTGCACCAGAAAGCAAGAATAGAAGCAGCAGCAGCAGCAGCAGCAAGAAAACTCCCTAAGTAAGGAAAATCCAAATATAACCTTTTCCTATCAGTTTTTCTGTTGAGAAATGAAATCTTTTAATTTTCAGTTCCTGTTTTATTTTGTTTACTTAAAAATTTAGAACACACATTTTGCGAGCACGCGCACGTGCATGCATGCGTGCGTGCGTGTGTGTGTGTGTGTGTGTGTGTGTGAGAGAGAGAGAGAGAGAGAGAGAGAGAGAGTATCAGAGGACAGCTTTTGAGAGTCACTTCTTTCTTTGCACCATGTGTGTCCTGACTCAGGTTGTCAGGGTCAGGTGTCTTTACCCACTTGTCTTGCCAGATCTCAATTCCAGTTTTTGAAAAGGGTTCAGAAATGCACTTATACTTAGCATGTATAAGGGCCCAGGGTTTGATCCCCAGCAACACAAAATGGGATGAGCTGTTTGAGACTGGCTGCTGAGCTCCTGCAGAGGGGTGAGGCTCCTCCCGGCATTTCCAATACTGGCCACCAGAGTGCACTGTGCGCCTACACACAGTCTTCTTAGCTTTGTCCTTGTAGAGGTTGGAGCCCCTCTCTTTCCAACCTTCAGTCCTAGAAAAGATTCCCGTCCAGCTATTTCCAATGGAACATTGTGGTCTCCAGGAGGGCCCTCTCCCCCCGTTAAAGCTGCAGTGACCGGGTTATTAGCATAACACCCGGGTCTGCCCAGCAAAATCTTGAAGGGAGTGCATTCTCCAATGTTCCTTCTTAGAGCTCAAGAATCAGGCCGGAGTATGGCCAGATGGGTGTGTGCTCTTACATAAACACTGATTAATTAATATCAGGCTCCAAAAGAGTTGACCTCTCAAGCCAAACACCTCCGCTGACCAGGATCTGCCCCTACACCTCTTTAGTACGGAAATAAAAAAGACAGTTACAGTAACTAGAGAATTCATGTGCCCAGGGGCTCCAGAACAATGTTAGGACATTCAGGACACTGGGCTTCTCAAGGGGACATTTCCGTTCTGTCTAGTGGATCATCCCCCCATCCTATTAGTGCGATTGATAATTTTGATGGGTAATATCTATTGTGTCTCATGCACGTTGGGCATTATTTTAGGTACTTAAAAACTTTTTTAAAAAGTTACATTCAAGCCGGGCGGTGGTGGCGCACGCCTTTAATCCCAGCACTTGGGAGGCAGAGGCAGGCGGATTTCTGAGTTCAAGGCCAGCCTGGTCTACAGAGTGAGTTCCAGGACAGCCAGGGCTACACAGAAAAACCCTGTCTCGAAGGAAAAAAAAACAACAACAACAACAAAAAGTTACATTCATGGGGAAGAATAGTGAGACATGTTCCACAGTGCATGTATGGAGGTCAGGGGGAAACCTGTGGGAGTTAACTCTCGCCTTCCAACACATGGGTCCTGGGATCAAACCCTGGTTGTCTGGCAAAGCAACAGGCACCTTTACCCTCTTGTTGTCCTCTCCGTGGTTTTTATGAGCAGGAGTTTACTAGCCCTTGGAAAATCCCAGGAATGGGATATACTTACTACGAGCATGTCTGCTCATCTGGTGAGGAACAATCTAGAAATGATCCTCGATGGCATCACCTGTTCTTATCACAAGCTCTGCGGCTGAAAAGGAGAGACTTCTGCAGCATGATGGCTCTTAGCTAAGGATACGCGCCGGATACCATCCTTTCTCTACCAACTCCTTCCCTCACGGCCGCCATCCTGGCCAGGTACTTGCCTTGTTACACACGGTCTCAGTGGAGCACCAGGTCTGTTGTCGGAGCCCAGGCTCAGCTCTTTGGCTCTCCGATTCACACTCACTATTCCATGTGCTCCAACTTCTTCATCTGCTGATCATGACTGTGCGTGCGTGCGTGCGTGTGTGTGTGTGTGTGTGTGTGTGTGTGTGTGTGTGTGTGTATGGTAGTACTCACAGAAGTTACATCAATTACCAGGGGTACGCCCTAATCCTATCCACTCTCCAAAACTCCCACCGGGAGCCCCATCTCATCTCCCTCCCAAGTCCTTTTAAATTATTTGTTTGTTTAACCCACTGAATCTGATTAACACTACCCACAAGCACATGGGTACTGGATCGTCCACTGGGGCATGGGAAATCTATCAATGGCCAGGCTTCTAAAGAAAAAAGACTCTCCCCTAGCGATCATGAACTGCTAATATGCCTCAGCTGGGGCAGGGCCCTGGGAGCCCCCCTGTCCTCTCCCGACCCCTGACCCCATCTCCATGCTGGAATTTTGGATGGGCTTTATCTTGTGCAGGGTACCATAGCTGCTTCAAAGTATTGGCTCTTCTCCCTGTCCTTTGATTCTCATGTCCCTTCTGCTCCCTCTTTAGCCACCTCTTCAGCAATGTCCCTTGAGCTTCCGGGACAGGCACTGATAGAGATGCTCTCCTCTATTTTTCGCACAGCCATTTTTCGCACTTTCAGCAGAAATGCATCTCTGCCGAAACCACCACCCACTGCATCAAGAACCTTCCCCTGACCAAGGCTGGGAGTTGCAACCAGACTACAGATTTAAACTCAGATATTTAGAAGGTAGTTTGACAACAGGGCCATTTAGAAAAACAACATCAGTAGGTACCTCAAGTCTCTTAAACATCCCCTGCTGCACCCGAGGATTTCATGTCTGTCTTTATTTGGTATTTTTTAAGATTATGGTTTGTGTAACCATCGTATTTCCCTCTCATTTTCTTTGACGATCCTCATGAGCATGCACTGTCCCCTCTACCTCTCTTCTTCCCTATCTCTCTGTCCTTCCGGCCGCCCAGGCCCTGCCCTGTCACTGCCCCCTGGGTCATGAGCTCTCTGTGTAAGCAGAGCAGCCATGAGAGCTTTGCTCAGTCATCATGGGCTCAGTACAGGGTTTGGTCTCCACCCAACCCCCCCTTGACAATATTTCTAACCATTTGCTGGCTTCTCCCTAGCTGTCCCCAGTTGCAGCTCTCGGCTGTGGCCCTGGTCACTCTGTCATGTGGCTCCTTGACGTTGTCATCTAGTCAAGTCAGGCTGTTCACATTGATCTCAGCTGCGAATCTCAGTTCCTGTTTGCTGGACCGTTCTGCCTCCACATCTAGGGATCTTACGAGTTAATAAGTGATCCTCCAAATCCCAGGTCCATTCTCAAGTTCCTAGATCCTCAGAGAGAGAGCCGGGGTCCTGACAGCCATTTTGCAAATGAGCTGCTCCAGAGGAGGCTGATGGGGAGAGACCTATAGGCTCTCAGAGGCTCTGATTACAGACCAGCTTCATCTTGCCATCTCTAGTTAGAAGTGGGTTCTAGAAGTTGGTGACTAAGCCACTGGGGAGTAGAAGGTGGTATGTCTGATGTTACTTTTTATGGCTTTGTCCCCAATGAGCAGGTTTCCTCTCAGGGGAGAGAGGAGAGAGTACAGCAGCAAGGATGAGTCTCGTGTGCCCTACTATGTGAAGAAAGTCAGGCAAATATGGAAGGCGGGCACCATGGAATCCCATGTATGTGACATACAGGAAAGATCAAAACTATAGAAAATAGGAAACATCAACAGTTGCCAGGAACCGGGCCAAGGAGGAAGGGGCTTCCAGGAAGGGTGGTTCAGTGGTTCTGTTGTGGCTGGCAGGCATATACGCAAAGCTTTATCAACAGTCACATACTTACACCCAAAGAGCACATTTTACTGAGCACAGTGATAACTTAAGAAGCAAGTTCGGGATGGAAGCTGCCACTCAGTTGGTGGGTGCTTGGTGAGCGTGCCCACAGCCCTGCCTCTAGCTCTGGCCCTGCATAAAAAGTGAGGGTGTCTGTGCACACCTGCAACCTCAGCAGGAAGACAAAAATTTAAACCGGTCCTTGGCTGAATAGTGAGTTTGAGGTCAGCCCAGGCTACGTGAGATCCTGCCCCTTAAGAAACAAAACAAACCACAAAGCCAAAATAACTCACTAGATAAATAGAAATAAAGTGAGTTAAGTCAGAAGTACTGTTTCACATCTACAACCCTAGAACCAGGGAAAGCTATACAAAATTACCGGGAGTCTTCAGCCATCCTGAGTGATAGAGTAAGACTCTGTCCCAAAACAGTGGGGGTGGGGGGTGTCGGAAATAGGTTAATTAGGGAAATGAAATTCAATCTAGGCTCACAGCAAAGAAAAAAAGAAAGGTTGATGTCAGCCTCCAGCAGTTCGGGCTTAACTCCAGTTTTACTGAGTTGGCGACTTGTTAGAACACTCTCAAAAGAATGGTCCATGGGGAGCAATGCCTTGGGGGGGTCTGTGAGAGAGGTTCCAGAAAAAAAGACAGAGGCCTTCCTACCTCAGGTGTATTTTGTTTCCTGCATTGTTCTTGGATGTGATTCCATGTCTCCTGCTACAAACACTGACATTGAATTCATAAGGCATATTTATTCTTGTTGGACGTTAGAACATAGCTATAGAACCCAAACTGGTCCCTGTACCCTGAATCTGGAGATGGCCTTCTGCTTTGCTCTCATGCCTTCCCAGATACAATCTATAGTATGTGCCAGACAATTGTGTTTAAATTGGTCTCTCCTGAGAAAGTTCTGGGAAAGGGCTGTTCTGTTAATACTTAGTGTGTGCCTACTGGCGTTTATTTATGTATGTTTTCCTGATCATATTTTTCTGAACTCAACTAACCTTCCTTAGATTATTGCTTTCTGTGTTACATTTGTGTATAAATGTACATTGAACTGGAACTAAGATTGTCTGCAGCACTAGACTATCATCTTCCCACTCTTTCAGGTCCTCAGATCCCAGGTCCAGCAGACAAGATTTACACAGGTCGACTGAAACGTTGACAGAAACTGAGGCTGAGGAAACGTTCTTCTGCCTCCCCTTGTCCCTCTAGGGCCTGGTGCTGCACTAGGAGCTGCGGATAGAGGGCACCAGTGCAGCTGGCTCTGTCCTCCTCAGTTGGAAGACCAAGGCCCTTCCATTGAGTGTGTAGATGGTAGAAGAGTCCCGTAGCTGTGGTGCCATGATGGGTTGGGGGAGGGGCAGCTCCTTGGGTACTGCTCCAAGTGGGGGCCTGGGGTGTATTGAGGGAGAAGTACCAGAGATGAGGAGGGAAGAGGGGGGCCCTGAGTGGGTGAGCTGCAACCCTTGCAGCTAGGAGGTTGGACTCTAGGAGGATTCAGGCTCTTTAAAGCGATTGAGATTGATTGACTTTAGGGTCCTGGGAGGCCTCTGAGGAAGAAGGCAGTGCAGAGCCTCAGCTGGCTTCTCACCTGCCCGTAAGATGGTGGAAACACAAAAGCACATGAGCGTGGAGGGGCAGGGGCCCATCTATCTGTCTTTCTTCTGAGCAATCTCTCCTCATCCCTCTTAGACTCAACTGCTCTCCTTCTGTCTGTTAATAAGTCAACTCCAGCAGAGCCTGAGACTCTAACTGAGGCTGTAACTTTGAGGTACTTGATAGTTGATGCTTCCTTGAGCTGCCTTGAGGAAACAGTAACTTCAGAGGCTTGTCTCCATCTTGTTCCCTGAACAAAAACTACCCAGGGAGCCTGGCTAGCTCATCAGCATGCTAGTGGTCTCTCCAGCCCAAAGTCCCCATTACTTCCTGAGTGTGCGTGGCTTGCTCACACCAGGCAGCGGCTGGGAGATGCCAGGCAAATAAATGTGTGTGAGGTGACTGTGCTCACAACATTAGAGTCCCCAGACTGCTCTTCATCCTTTGTGCGCCCTTTGGAATCCAGCTTTCTCTTCTGTCTTTATCATGTATCTGTCTCTGAGTTCTTGGAAGCCTAGCCAAGGTGACAGGGACCCAGCAAAGGGCAGCAGATGCAAGGATACCACCAGTCAGCCAGCTGCAGATGGCTTTTCTGCCCAGGCTGCCCCACAGCTACACCATTACCAAGCTTCCTCAAACTTGGGGTGGTGGCCCTGGGTGTGGTGGCACTTGCCTGAGGAACTGGAGGAAATGACCAGAAGTTCAAGGTCAGCTACAGTATATAATAAGCCTGAGGACAGTGTGGGATGTGTGAGAACCCTGTCTCAAAAAACAAACAAATAAACAACCCAAGGCCAGAGAGATAAGTACGGTGGCTAAGAGCACTGTTGCTCTGCCCATAGCAAGCTCCCAAGAGTCTGTAACTCCAGCTTCTGTGACGCCTACATCTGGCCTCCATGAACATTGCGTGCATGTGGCACACATAGATACATGCAGGCAAAATGCCCATACACGCTAAGTAAATCTTAAAAAAATCAAAGCAAAATAAATATAAATAAATGGCAGTGTATGTCCACGCCCTTTTAAAACCATGCACTCATTCAGAAGAGGTCTTCAGGCTTTGTTTTCCTTTGGAAGATTTCACAGGCCAGGGCTGAGAAAAAAATTAACATCCTTCTTTCTTGCAGAAAAATTATATATGTATATATATATTCTAATTATACATATATGTACATATATTATATACTATATATGTACATGTATACATATAATGCACACATAACATGTATAATATAACATATACAACACATATAACATATATGTTATACACACATGTGTGCATATATACATATACACATACACACATATACACATACACATATACATGTGTGTGTGTGTGTGTGTGTGTGTTACTTCTCATACAGTTTGGATATCTGGGATCTGGAGGGTATGCTGATGTTCCTCAGGCTAACAGCCAGTGCGTATATATGGGGTGGGGGTTACAGGAAGAACAGTAATTGTGTGGCCACCAAGCACTCCAGAGGGATGACCACACTGCCCACGATGGCCTGCTGCCCTGTGCTCCCTGTGTTTTGATCTTGAGATCATTCTAAGAGCCAGGCTGATCCACAATATTATTCTTTCCTGTATAGGTCTTTGGCATTTCAAAGTCTATAAAAGTCTGGGTGGAGGAGTGGTATTATCTTAATAATATTTTGTGTTGGTAGCTAAAAATGAGCTTCAAAAAACACACTAATAGTTGTTTTGAAAAATAATCAAGGGATTAAGAAATTCTACTACCATCAATACTATAATACTTAAGTAAAAGAAAAAAAAACTACGTGACTGCCTGAGTTGATTCTTTATGTAATGTTATGCCCTATTCTCCCTGTCACCCCCCCCCCACTTTTAAAAAGATTTATTTATTTTATGTGCGTTGGTGTTTTGCCTGCATGTGTGTCTGTGTGAGGGCGCCAGATTCCCCGGAACTGGAGCTACAGACAGTGGTGAGCTGCTGTGAGGGTGCTGGGCAGTGACCTCGGGTCCTCTGGGAGAGCAGCCAGTGCTCGCAGCCGAGCCACCTCTCCAGACCCTTGCTTTTTTTTTTTTTGAGAGGCAAGGCTTCTTGTACTCTATGCTGCTCTTGACCTTGCTGTAGAGCTGAGAATGATCTTCATGCCTTTTCCCCCAGAGTGCTGGGGTTGCCAGCGTACAGTCCTGTGTTTGTTTATACCCTACCTTAATTCAGTTTTTTTTTTTAAATTATGTATCTATTTTTAACTCTCCCTTATTTTTTTTAAAACATTTTACTTATTTTATGAATGTGAGTACACTGTTGATCTCCTCAGATACACCAGAAAATCCTATTATAGATGGTTGTGAGCCACCATGTGGTTGCTGGGAGTTGAATTCGGGACCTCTGGAAGAACAGTCAGTGCTCTTAACCGCTGAGCCATCTTTCCAGCCCCTTAATTCGGTTATTTTAATAGAACTGTTTACTCTTGATATCCATAAGTTGCAGTTGTACTTCAGGGGGCCCATCCCCCTCCTCCTGTCTCTATCCCCACCCATCTATCAGTCACTAATAAGAAGGCCTCTCCTGTGAGGGCCTAGGATCTAGAACATTGATTCCAGAGATCCCATCCTAGGCTGTGAGCATCATATTATGGAATCTGAGTGTGAAGAAAGCCACTGGAAAACAGAAGGTTGTGGGGTCTCTGGGTGATGGACCTGGGGCAATCCCATGGTTGGCTGGTACACGGTGGTCTACAAAACTCATCTATGCTGGGAGAATTTCTAGATGTAATTTCTACACAAAAAGAAGCATCAATGAAGGCTTAGGACCCTGGTTCCTTCCACATGCGTCAGCTGGAGACGTGTTCAGGTGTGTGCAGGGACAGTTGTTGGATGAGACCTCAGTGTAGGGAGACATTGAGGCTGACCCTCCCCTGAGCTGTAGCGGGGTTGTACCACACATGCAATGGGCGTTTCGACAGGAAACTGGGTGGTTCTTGGCACCCTCCTAGGCTGTTACTGGGGCAGGGTGGCTTAGAGGGGTTTCTTAGAAACCTTTGCAACCACAGTGGTTGTTAAGGATGTTCACAAGACTTACCAACTCTGAGTGTGACAGGGAACAGGAGGGTACCTAAAGTTAGTGACTTCAGCCGGGCAGCAGGGGGCAGCAAAGACCCCAGGAACCCACACCCTCTTGGGAAGGTAACTGCTTAGCCCCAGCTGACCACAGGTGCGGTCTTAATGGCACCAGGGTCACAGATGGGAACACGGTCCTTGATTACTAGATTTTCCAAACCTTTCACTGAAGCTAGACGCCTGCTGTCTAAATAGAATCGGTTAGCCTTGAAAATGATCCCAGAAGTATATAAGCTTGAGGGTTGCATAAATCATACTAATTAGTCTCCCATTCCTAACTTGATTTAACTTAGAGGTTAAATTATGATTACTGGTTATCTGTTTGTATTTTCTACTTGGCTTTGTAATAAACATTATCTGTAAACAGGAAGTAGGGTAAGAGAGAAGAGAGACATCTCTGTAACTCAAAAGGCTCCTTGCCATTAATTCTCATGGATACTCTTGGGTGTTGGGGTGATGTAACCAGTGGACTGAGGAGACTGTTAGCAGATTAGCTCAGGGAAGTGGATCGAGAACCTGTGTGTAGAATGGAAGGAAATGGAGTCATGGCTCTGTAGGCCCTGTCCAAGGCACTGCTTCCTTGGGGGTGCTCTGTGTACTTACCCAGTCTACCATCCAGCCCCTCTGTCTTAGGGTTTCTATTACTGTGATAAGGATCCTGACCAAAAGGGACTTGGGGAAAAAAGGATTAATTTCATCTTACATCTTGTAGCCCATTACTGAGGTCAAGGCAGGAACCTGGAGTAAGAAACTGAAGTGGAGGCCATGGAGAAACACTGCTTATACTGGCTTGCCCTTTCTGGCTTGTTCAGCTTGCTTTCTTATACAACCCAGGTGAGCTGGGCTGTCCCACATCAATCATACATGAGGAAAATGTTCCATAAGTCAATCTGGTGGGGGCATCTTCTCAACTGAGACTTATTTTTCCCAAATGATTCTAGCTTGTGTCTAGTTGACAAGAAACTAACCAGGACACACTCCCCCCTCCATTCAGTCAGTCAGTCACTCACCAGATGCATACTTCCAGTCAGTAACTGATCTGGCCTCAGGGACAGAGCGATGAATGAAGCAGACACAACCCCAGAGGAAGTAAAGTCAGGAAAACCCACAAGAAGCTGTGAACAAGGCCTAGTGTAAGTCTGCTAGTGCTGGATAACCTGGGAAACAGGCTGTGTATTGCAGGAGTGTCGTGTGTAGTTTTTGCTACACCACTTTTGTGTTCCTGGATAGTCGCACATGTGTACACTCACCCAGGAGCTATTTTGGATCCATGAATAGAAAACACACACACACACACACACACACACACACACACACTCCGGTTATTCTTAAAATGCCTTGGCTAACTCAATGACTGACACTTCTAAACCTTCCCCTGCTACCCCAAGCACAGGCAGGGAAGTGGCCAGAGGCCATTTACCCCAAAAAATCACAGGGTCGATTGGCTTCATCTCTTCCTCTATTGCGCCCCCTTCTCCTCTCTCCCAGCCCTCCTGATTCTCTGTGTCCTACTCATGCAACTCTCAGTGTCCTGGTCAGTGCTGTCATTGGCCTCTGACAACGTTATTGATAGATCAAAAACTAATTGAGGGCAAGGACCTTCAGCGTCAGTAAACACAGTATACAATTAAATCAAAGCATCAGAATCACTTTCTACATCTTTTCTGTCCAAGTGAAAAAAGTCTTTTCTCTCAGACCTAAATTGAGCATAACCACAATTATGTAGATAACAAAGCATTATATACAACTAACATCCAGTCTATTATATTTGTCAATTAGGTAAAGAATTCTACCATCATTCCTAACTTAATTCTACCATCAATTCTATCCCTGAATTATGTTTAGATTTTAGCCTGTAACACCATCTGAAAACCATGCTTTCTACTCTATTTCATGTCTTTAATGCTAAACAACTTAAGTTTGCTTATGGGACTATAATTAGTCTTCAACCCCTTCAGAAATCTGAGAATGAATTAAACATTATCTGGATATATAGGAAACACCAAACACAGCATCTCAAACTTAAACAATTGTAGAGAAAGCTGACTGGGCAGTCCCCCATTCCTCAAAAATGTTGGAGCATCAGTCTTCAGTCTTCTGGCCTAGGATCATCTGGCAGACCTTTCTAAAGTAGAATTATAAAGGATCATTTTACCTTATCTTGGCAGAGCTGTCAGTCGACTATTCTGCATAATGTGTCTATTTTGGACAGTATTTTGTCTGTAAATGAAATAGGCAATATTTGTCCCATGGCTACCTTCCCATGATAAGCAACCTTGCATGGAGGTAAAGATGCATGACATCTTCTTTGAACTCTGAAGGTGGTAGTATCAGGAGCAGACATGCCTCTAGTCAAATGATCCTTAACAATGAAACAACATTAAATGCAACATTCTGTGGATTTCTGATGTTTTTGAAGACTATCTACCTATGCAATATTTGAACTGTTAAATCTTAGCTACTCTTAGTGATTTCTACTTGAGTAAATTGAAAGCACTTTATTATAACTAAATTAGATTTTTTTTTTTGGTTTTTTTGAAACAGGGTTTCTCTGTGTAGCCCTGGCTGTCCTGGAACTCACTGTGTAGACCAGGCTGGCCTCGAACTCAGAAATCCTCCTGCCTCTGCCTCCCAAGTGCTGGGATTAAAGGCGTGTGCCACCACCGCCTGGCGGTTTTTTTTTTTTTTTTTTTTTTGGTTTTTATAGCTAAATTAGAATCTAACCTAACCAAATGATTTTACCATCCGGTCCTTAACTTGTTATACTTAATCATCTTGTTTATAAATGAGTTGAACAGGTACAATGCCTATCTAAGAGTAGCAATATTAATTTCAAATTTTGTATCAATATGCAGATTCATAATCTTTTTTTCTGGAGACAGGGTTTATCTATATAGCCCTGGGTGTCCTGGAACTCACTCTGTAGACCAGGCTGGCCTCAAACTCAGAAATCCGTCTGCCTCTGCCTCTGCCTCCCAAGTGCTGGAATTACAGGTGTGCACCACCACTGCTCAGCTTTTTTTTTCTATAATCTTTTTTAATATGCAGATTCATACCAATGAAAACCTTAATTCTATATCAATATATAAATTCTATACCAATGTAAAAGTAACTTTAATTTTATATCAATTATAAACATTTCTACCAATATAAGATTATTGCTTCACAATTTTAAAAAAAATTTGGCAATCTATCCCATATATTTCCTCCATGTTCAAAGTTATGACCATTCCCAAATTATCTCTTAAAATGACAACCTATCTTAATCTGTAAAATAACCATAATCAGACACCCAAACCCAAGGGATCAGGTTTACGACTCTCTGTGGCTTTTTTCCTGCTTATTAGGGGTGATGAGAAATTCTTTAAAGGGATGGGGAGGGGTAGGAAAATTAGAAAATTGGTTAGACTTTAGCATCTGTTATCCAGTCTCTGTATGCTTAGAAGACTCAGGGCTTGACTGGAGTTCTGAATGGGTCTGTCTGAAAGGTTGGATGAGGTGAGATGATCTGGAATCAGCAGCAATCCCTGAAGCTGTTTTGGGCAGTATTAGGAAACAGGGGGCAGGCAGGTCAGTTCAGTATCCCTGAGGATGACTCTTGTCAAAGTTGTACATTCTATAATGTATAAATCTCACGACCTGTCTTGTTTGATTTTCTCGAATTTTTCGAGATCTTCAGGTAGTCTTCCCCTGTCATATCTGATCCATATCACTCTGGAAGGGGTCCAGAGCTTATTCTTCTTCCCTGTCAACACAAATGCAGAGACTTTCTCCCAAAATAGTATGTCCTTGGTCCAGTAACTAACAATCATTGAGGGTATAGCTTGACCTCTTTCCAAGAGGAACTTTAACACAACCACCAAACTCATAACCACACTCATTTTGATATTCAAAACAATTCAAAGCAATTAAAGCAATCTAAACAAATGTTATGTGCTGAGACAGTGCTTCTACTGTCCCCGTCCCGACCTTCATGAGATCAAGGCCTCCATTATTTATACATTTTGTGTAAACTTGAATCCTCCCTACTATGGAGATTAATATCTCTGTGGCTACATATTGTAGTATGTCTCTTTCTCTATATAATTGTCAAGGCCTAAGTTTCTGTCTGACATAAGTTAGGCTCTCTACCTCCTGCTCTCAACCTAATTATTTTTTAAAATCGAAAACCTCAATATTTATATATCTCTGTATTTAACTTTAATTTCCCTTCTACTTACTGTATAAGCCTATTTACAGGGTCTAGTTTTTATCATACAAGACTGACAATCCCAGAAATCTTGTGCCAACCACGTTCAAAGATCCTGAGAAATTGTCCTTGCAAGACTTTCTACATATCTTTAGAGTACTTGTTCATTCATTTTCCCTATCTTCTCTGTTTTACTTACTGTATTTTAAATGGCTTTAATTGCTTTGCATTGTTTTGATTATCAAAATGAGTGTGGTTATGAGTTTGGTGGTTGTGTCAAAGCTCCTCTGGGAGAGAGGTCAAGCTATACTCTCATGGGAGGTTGCAGAGGGCTTCAGACTCCAACAGGTGATCAGAAAGAGGCAGATGACAATGGGCCCCATTATGCATGTGACCAGTACTTACCTAATGTCACGCATTGTGTGGGGCACAGTAGAGTGACCCCTGGCAACATTCCCACTTTGTCACTTGCTTCTTTTATAAAGCCTTCCTTCACAAAGAAATAAAACTAATTTTTTGGGTACCTGGTGCAGAAAACCTTTAAATTGTTTTGATTATCAAAAGTAACATTTGCTTAAGTTACTTTTAACAGAAGGCTTAATTTTCTATCACTGATGAGAGCAGTGCCCTCAGAAATGGCGGCAAACAGGCATTTCCATGTTAGCAGGGATTTTTCTTTCCGTCTGCATTTCCGAATTAGCTTCTTTCTGTGGTTGGCTTTCTGTGGCATTGAGTTTGTGCTTCATCAGTTCAGCTGTTCACCAGGACAGATATCTTTGCCTTAATTCTAGAAGTGTCACTGCCTTTGACTAGACAACGTCACCTGCTCATTTGTGGAGCTCGTGGTTGCCCTTTCTTGAATCTTTGAAAGCAGCAATGATTATTCCTCAGCAGAGGAATGTGCCTGTGGTTGAGAAGTAGCAGGTGGTCTCCGCAGCAACGAGGGGCCCCTTCGCAGGTCCAAGCCTCTCACCACAACCATGTAATCCCTCCCAGTGGTTAGTGCTTCAGCCTTGTTCACCCATGGTCCTTCCAGATCTCTTACGGTTTGGATTTTCATATGGATACTGAAGACAGACATTATTTTACTAAATTGCCAGCTTGAAGCTCAGGTTTCTGTATCCTGCTGAAACGCACAGCTAGTTTTTGGTTGGGGATGTCCTGAGGAGGAGTCATGGAGTAGCAGCATACACAAGGCTGTGGCCCTTGCTTCCACCTGCCTGCATGGTTTGCAGTGCGACTTCATTGATATTTCTGTCTGGTGATGGGAATTGAATGCCTTTGCCCCAGATTCAAAGACCAAGATGGCCCTTTGAGGAAGATTTGCCCTGGCTTCACCTCTCAAGGTACACTTGTAAGGGTGCCATTATTGAAAGGGCACGTGGTTATCAACAGCTAGATAGAGAAAACAGCTGTGTGGATGTTAGCATGTGTTTGCAAGATGCTGGATGTCCCTGTGTAGATATGGTTTTTCGTGGTTCTGTCTCTCTTTAACAGACCATGCCATTGTACCTCCTGGTGAACAGGAGGATGGCTCTTCATGTCTGTGCCTGTGTGAGTTACTGCTTCTTCATGCTGGTCAGATTTTTTTTCGGGGACAAATATTCACTTGCTTGGTTGGAGAGTCAGGGAGTGAATGAGTAACCTCAGAGCTAGGAAAACCACACATCACCCTCTACAGGAAGAAGTGGCAGCTGAAGGCAGCCAGCCACAGGCTGGGTTGAATTTCCAGGACAAGGCCGTGCCGTGGACATAAGTCCTCAGTGCAGCCGGTTGGACTCAGAGCCTGGCAGGTTGTATTTTCCTTCCTGTGTGATCCGCCAGGTCCTTCATCCCATTACTCCTCAGTATCTCCATCTCCATGTCTACTTAGATGGTATTGTCAGGCTTAAATAGAAGAATACATTTCAGGCCCTTGTCACCTCCATGCAGCTACAGGTAATAGGCCAATGGTATGTGGGTTAATCATCACAATAGCTATCTTTATATGTCCCTCATATCTGTTCTGCAGACGAAGTTACTTAATCTGCTCGCCAGCTAATCCTCTGAAGTTGGTGCAGTTATCCTCCCTGTGGATAGATGAGGAGTACCTGTGCACGTGAGTGGGTTCCCATCCTCATGTGTTTTAGGGTGATGGGCACCACATAGTCCTTGGAGGGGGACTGCTTTATTGTTAGCAAGGTGCTTGTCTGAGAACACAATTCCACTCTTGATTCTGTGCCTTTTCTCTTCCCTATTCCTGGCAATGGGGACAAAAATAAATTTATGGTTGGGGGTCACCACAACCATATTAAAGAGTCACAGCATTAGGAAGGTTGAGGACCACTGGTTTATACAGTCAAATCTCTGAGACCCAGAACCAACATCTCTTGTCTGCCCCCACCATGATTACCTTTAAAAGCTGCTCTACGAAAGCAGATGCACTCGCTTCTTTAGGTTTCTGTTTTACTAATTACTAGGGAAGGTGGACAGTGTTTGCTGATGTTTAGTGGGTTGGGTTTCTTCTTCCGGCTACATATGACCAGTGCAATTCAGTTTTTAAAAGAATAGTTGGGGCAGTACTGACCCACGCTTTTAATCCCAGCACTCCTGGGGCAGAGGCAGGAGAATTTCTGTCAGTTTCAGTCTGGTCTATAGATCAAGTTCCAAGACAGTCAGGACTACACAGAGAAACCCTGTCTCAAAAAAAGCAGAACAAAACAAAACAAAAAAAACCCAAACCAAAACAAAACCAAAACAACCCCTCCCCCCACACAAAAGAAACCAACTAGTATCTTATGATTATAAAATGAATATATATGAATCATAAATTTTCATATTCCAGGAATATGTAACAGGAAGTTTGACTCAGGGAGTGTGTGACTTGGTAAGAGCAGAGTTAGTCTTTACCCTGAGAAATTACTACTATGGAATTGACTTTTTAAGAATTTTTAAGACAAATTTTAGCGTTTCTTCCTTGACCTTGACAGCTTTGGAAAACTCATTCATGGCTCTAGTCTCTTAAAAAGTGTTTTATTTAGTGGTATTTTTGACTAGGAAAAACTATGACAATCTGAGCTAGGAATGTGCATATAATCCCAGCTACCTAAGAGGCTGAGACATGAAGATTGGATTTGAGGGCAATCTGGGTTACTCAGAGAGATGTGATCTTAAAAAAAAAATCTATTCGCATGACTCTTCAAGATTTGGGGGTCCCCAATGAAACCCCCATGTCTCCCTGTCATGCTCAGCTGTCCCCTCTGCTCACTTCAGTGCTGTGTTTTCTTCCTGACAAGGGCGCTATCCTTTGGCAGGGTCAGGCTAGGGCATGGGAGAGTGTGTCAGCTTCCCTCCCTGTGGATCTCTTTTCCTGATACATCTAGGAAACCGGGGGTCACAATCATATAAAAGTGTGAGCAAGTTGGGGGTAAGCGAAGGGTGAACTTGCAAGAGCTGGATGGGTCCATGAATCAGGCTGTGTCCCAGAGAGGCTGGGAGGAGCATCTTTGCTTGGGCGACAAGGTGAGGTTGCTATGGTGATAACTATAGTACCACTGATCAAGCACTGGCCCTGCTCGCCCAGATGGAAGACGAGGTGCCTAGGAGAACAGCTTTGCACCGCCCTGTGCATTCAGGCAGGCTGTGTTTGGTAGAAATGTTTGGTAAGTGACACACAATTAAAATATTCTGGTTAACTGGCCAGGAAAGAAGAAGTCCTTATTTCTCAGATGCCTGGAATGGGGCTGCCTCGCTGAGCACACGTTGAAGCCCCCCCCCCATCTACCACCTGTCCACTGTTACTGCCTTAGTCCAAAGGATCCTATGAGGATCTGGGAAGTTAATAGCATGAAAAGAACACCGTTGGGGCTGGGGAGATGACTCCAAGGATAATGTGCTTGCTGTGCTAGCGTGAGCATCCATACAAAAGCTGGGAGCAGTGGGCTGGCGTGTGCATCAGTAAGAGGGAGAGGCAGAAGTAAGTGGATACCATGAACTCACTGGCCAGCTAACCTAATAACTAAGTTCCCAGTTTACTGCTAGAACCTGTCTCAAGCAATAAGATGGGTCAGTGACAGAGGACAATGTCCTGATGTCAACCTCTGACCCACCCCAGCACAAATGGTATTAATGTCATGAAAATACTAAAATATTACCTGCTAGCTCATACCCCCTCCCCTTTCACACCCTTTCCCACTTTCCCAGATGCCTGAGTGGGTCACCAGGCCTTGGGGAGTTGCTTGCTGTTTGCTATAGCGCATAGATCCCCTCACTGTTTCCCTCACAGGCAGCTATTGGGGGTGGGGTGGGGGGAGCAGGTCACCATCTGCCTACAAACATTGGTGTTGTAGGCCTGGCCTTGGCTCATGCCCCTACCTCTGCCCCAGGCCTGCCTTCACACTGGACACTCACATCCCTCTCCTCTCCTCTCATGTGCTCTAGCAAGCCTGCCCCGGGCTAGGCTTCACCGCCCTAATTCACTGACAGTTTGGGAATAAACAAGTTTTTATGTGTGGCCTCAGTCACTGCCAAGAACAGCATTTATGGAGTTTCTAATTACCCTGGAGACTGCGGTGGGTCCTGTATCAGAGTCAATAAACTACTTTAAGTGATGCTGGCTAATTTGGGAATTTGTGGTGTCTTCGTTGCTAGGCGCAAGAGAGCATTAATTAGACACGCCCATTCTCAGGACTCAGGTTTTGGATGTGCATGTGCTGGGCCACCTACCTGCTGATTCATTAGCTGCTGATCAGCCTAGGGTTGAGTAAAATATGAAGTTTCTTCTATTCCTCTCTTCTTGGACAAAACTCAAATAGTAACCCTTGTTTTCATTAATTAATTAATTTATTCACTTTACATCCTGATCACAGCCCCTCCCTCTTCTCCCAGGCCCACCCTCACAACCCTCTTCCCTCCATTGCTCCCTCTCCTTCTCTGAGAAGGGGAGGGCCTCCCATGAATACCAGCTTGACATCAAGTCACAGCAGGACTTCGTGCCTCTCTCCCACTGGGGTCAGACAAGGCAGCCCGGCAGGGGGAAGGGGAGTCACAAAGACGGTACAGGTGGCCCCACGGGAACTAGGAGAGGGTCCAGGCCACAGGACTTGTTTTTACCTCCTTTTGTTTATAATTTAGATATAGTTTGACATGTTTGCTTTTTTCCTTATATTATTTTTACATAAGATCAAAAAGACAGTTTGAGTTCATAGTGATTCTTAATATTTATTTTATTTCTTATTTATAGGTAGGGTGTGGCCACGGGCGTGCGGGTGGGTGGGTGTGCGTGTGCGCGCTTGCCTACAGAGGCCAAATGAGGGCATCAGATCCTCCGAAGCTGATCTAACAGACAGTTAGGAGCCATCTGACAAACCTGAGTCCTTAAGTGCTCTCAACTGCCAAGTCATCTCAGCAGACCTCCACGATGATGAAAAAAACACTTTCTAAGAATGATTAAAAAAAATTACTTTCTAAGAATTACTCGCTCCAAATTCCTTTAAAATATTCAGAAAAGTCAGCCATGAAAGTTTTCAAAGGTCAGTTTTGAAACAATTGCCTAGAACGCAAGAGTGCCTGGAATTGTCCCCACCAGTTCTTGTAGAAAAAAAAAATGGCCAGGCCTGATGGTACCTGTCTGTAATTGCAGTGCTTGGGACTTGACTGAGGAGTATGTGGATTTCAGGCTAACCCCAGACTCTGTCTCCTGTCTTTAAAAAAGAAAGAGAGAGAGAGAGAGAGAGAGAGAGGAAATTAACATGAAACTATACTATAAAGTATAATGTACATTTGGAAAAGTTTGTCAGTCTTTTGTTTTTAAATAAGGTTTCAATGTATTGTGTTGTCCAGCCCCGAGTTGCCCACCTCAAGCAGTCCTGCCTCAGCCTCCAGCTGCACATGAAGGCAAACACTCCCAGCTTTCCTGGGTCTTCATTTGCAGATGTAAGAAAATCCCTCAGACTTTTTCTTGGGTTTCTAGTGGATGTGTGTTCCTGTTATGTGTTTGTCTCTCCACCTGTCTTTCCCCTCCCCAGTGCTGGGCTTACAAAAGCATGCCTTCATGCTGGGTTCTGTATGAGTGCTGGTGCTGTGAACTCAGGTCCTCACACGACACAGCAAACACTTTGCAGAGTGGGCCATCTCCCCAGCTCCTCCTTTGCTCTGTGTGTGTGTGTGTGTGTGTGTGTGTGTGTGTGTGTCTGTGTGTCTGAGGTTTTTTTTGGGGAACAATGTCTTACTATTTAGCCCAGTCTGGCCTGAAACTCTCTATATTGACTAGACTGGCCTTGAACTCAGAAATCTCTAGGCTTCTACTTTTCAAGCACTGGAATTAAAGATATGGGGACTCCTATACCTGTATCTTTTGTTTTCTTGAGATGACAGCCATTTTGGCTGGGGTAGATGAAATCTCAAAGCAGATTTAATTTACATTTCTCTGATGGCTAAGGACACTGGGCATCTGGACTCCCTGTACCTGGAGTTAATAGGGAGCTGTAAGTCACCCAGTCACTGCTGGGAACCAAACCCAGGTCCTCCGCAGGGCAGCTAGTGCTCTTAACCACAGCTACCCAACAACCCTTCATGGGACTATTTTCTGTGCTACCACAGTCCTTTTCAGAAAGTCCTTGCCTGCGCTTATATCTTGAAGTCTTGGGGTCAGCAAGATGGCTCAGCGGGTGAAGGGGCTTGCTCCAGAGCCTTCTTCCCCTGAACCTACAGACTGGAAGGACAGAACCAACTCTCACAGGCTACCCTCTGTCCTCCATTTGTGTACTCTGGCATTCCCTCTCAATAAATAAATATGCATTTTATATTATGTAACTGTAATGGTGCTTTATTTCTGGCTCTTCTATTCCATTGTTCTGAGTCTATAACGGTACCATGCTGCTCTTGTTGTGATGGCTCTATATTTTAATTTGAGGTTGGACACTGTAAAACTTCCAACACTGTTATTTCTGCTAAGGTTGGCCTTGACTATTTGGAATCTTCGTGCTTCCGTATGAACTTCAGGGTTTCTGTTTTTGTTTGTCTAGGTCAGTGAGGAATGCCATTGGGGATTGAGTGGAGATTGCAGTGAATCTGTAAACTGCTCTTGGTAATATTTTCACAATTCACAATTCTTTCTGCAATGGTATTATCAAGTGTTTCTTTTGTGCACCATGGAATGAGAACAGCCTGAGTTCAAATCCTGGCATTGGCATCAGTTAGCTTTGTGCTTTGGGGCAAATCATTTAACCTGTTAATGCCTTGGTTTCTTCCTTTGGGAGGTAGGAATAACATCATTGTTTTGAAGACAGACTGAGTTAATGTTTGATACGCACTTAGCGCAGTACCTGGCACACAGTAGGCATTCTGCAAGTGTTGGTGTGCTAAAATGAAACCTTAGTTTCTACAATAGAGGGACTGAGGGCTCCCATCTGTAGAGGCTGAAAGCCAGTGCTGTTGAGGATCAGGTGCTGGTGACCAGATTCCATGTTTCCCTCCTGAGCAAAGTGCTCTTGTATATTATTCCTTACAGACTGGGGGCAGCTCTCAGGGGACTCATGGGAAGGTTGAGTCCAAACACGGAGTCCTGGTTAGAAAAACACACACTCAGGAAAGAACTGGGGCTCCCCAAGCGAGCTTTAGAAAAATGACAGCCTGCTGCTGCTACTGGATTAAAGAGTAGAAAACCACGGATCCTTTCCGGAGGGATCTGAAGCGGCTCTGCTAGGCTGGGACCTGCAGGCTCAGGATGTGGATTCCCATAGGATACAAGGAAACCTCTCACCATGCAAACGTGTTGCGGTTCAGATGGATACAGTCGGAGGGATGGAAGGAGAGCCACCCTTTGGTTTCTAAAAGTGTCCCCAAATGCTTCAGAATCATCATTCACAGCCTCTGGATATTAAAAATTATTTATTTCTAACAGTATATTTTCAAACAACTTCTGTTACAAAATACCCCTTTAAAATATCCTACGGTTTCTATTGATTTGAGCAGGTCACAGCTGGCTTCCGTGTTGGAAGTTTGGTGCGCCATTCATGTCTTGGTAATGGGGTGAGAACGCCGCTGGCTCAGACACTGGTATACTGTGTCACTGAGTAAGTGCCCTGTGGTTAAGGGATAGGAGCGACCCTTTCTTATTATCTTTGTCACCGTGCTGCCAGAGAGTGAAGCACTGTTGGCCCCGGGCTGCCTAACAGCAGACGTCAAGAACGTTTAGGAAAGTTTTCAGATACTGATTTGTCCAAGTGGATTCTCCATTCTCCAAGTGGATCATAAAAAGACAGACAATGTGCCTGCTTCAAGGAGGTCATTGTTTCAAGACCTCACTGGATTAACCAATAGTTAGGATCTCCGTCAGTTCCCATTCTGTACAGATAACACTTCTGCCTCACTGTTGGACAGGGACTCTGGGCTCTTGTCCTCAGCACCACTAACATCCTCATGATAAGTCACTGGGGACCTCTTGCCAATATAAAGATGACTCTGTTCTCCAGACTGTGCTCCACTGACTTCCTTGAAGGATGGCTGTCATTTGACACCCCTCCCCAACACACACACACACACACACACACACACACACAAAATGTTCCCTTCTCTAGTGCTTTCTTGTCTTGGCAGGGGCCTTCCTGTGTTTATAGGCTAACTACTCAAGAATGCTCTCTGCCCCTTGTATCCCTCTGCACCTCCTCAGCCCCACCCTGAGGGCTCTATCATTTCAAGTGTGACATGTCTGCTTGTGGGTTCCGTCCCAACTCTGTTCTCCCCATAGACCTTCTCTTTGGGTCTGGAATTCCTGGAGCATCTTTAATTCGTTTATTTAACCTGTCTCTCATCTGATGCCTTCTGCCACTGTTGGTTCAAGTTCTTGCCATTCCTCATCAGGGTTGCTGCAAGACCATCTCACCTTTGTCCTGTCCTGTGTTGTTTCTTAGAGATTTGTTCATGTTGCACGAAAAGCCGACCTTTGAAAACTTAGACCTAGTTTGTCTTCTGTTCAGAGTTTGCATTTCACCTAGACTAAAATCTCAAGATCTTACCTATAAAATTCTAACCCTCTGGTTCTTGCTGCTGTGATTATGAATTCTCTGTCCATTCTTTACCCAAACATTTCCCACCTGCCCCAGGACCTTGGATATTCAGGACACATGACACACTTTCTCCATTCTTTGAAGGACTGTGTTGAATCATTGCTTTCTTGGAGAAACCTGCCCTGTCCATATAAAGTAGTGGCTAGTCGTCTCACTATTATCCCAACCTCCCAGCCCCCCGCCCCATCCCCTGTGCCCTGCCATGTTGATCTTAGTATAGTTGATTACTTCCTAACAGGAGCTTCCAGGAGAGCAGGGACTGTATTTGCTCTTAATTATATCCCCATTCCTAACATCATGCCCTGCATGTTGTAGACTGCACAGGTCTTTAGCGCTAACATGTATACAGTGTGAACCAGGGAGAAGGCAGAGTGCTTCACAGCAATTATTGCTCAACTCCTCAGGGTGACCCTTAGGAGGTGAGAGCCTTTCATGTCCCATTCCAGGTTGGAGACTAAAGATTGGGGAAGTTAGGGAAGCTGTCCAAGGTCTCTGTGGACCTAGTCTTGACCTCAGTCCTTGGATCCTGCAGCTTCTTTTCTCCTACCACTGGCCTGTCTTTGCTGGCCTGACTTTATTGCAGAAAGGTTTGTCATGGTGGACCAGCATGTGAAACTATCAACCGCCACCACGGTAATTCTTGAACCATGGAGAAGGCAGTCACCTTGCCCTGTGTCTTGATGGGCAGTGAATGTCTTCGGGAGTGTCTGAGTTCATCGTGACAGTTTGCAGGTTCTTTCTCCTCGATGACCAGGCAGGGACTTTGCCAGGCCCTGGGAAGAAGAGAATTGTACAGGATCCAAATCACTCTTCAGAACCCTGGGAGGGGCCATGCTGGAGCTGAGCCCATCACCTCCGCTTAGTCCCCTGTAGCAGAGCTCACTCCAGTGTCATCCACGTGCACAGCTCTGGAGCGAGACACTGACTGACATTTGGCCCCTTCTAGCCACAAAGTATCCATTAGGGTCTGCAAGGCCCAGGGATCAGAAACAGCATAATGAGGATGAGTCCTTGGGCTGGCAGGGGCAGAGGCCCTGGTGGCTCAGCTGTGGGGCAGCCTCCCCTACGCCCCATGTGCATGTGCAATCCTCCTGTCGGGTGTGGTTTTCTCTTATGTGTGGCTTTCTCCTGAGGATACTAAGAACGACGTTACTGAAGCCAGCACTAGACATTGTATTAAGCTACTACCCGGCTTGACCTTATAGGAGGGCAACTTTTAACGTGCACCTTCGTGTGTCAGAGACCAGGGACGTAACACTTCAGCTCACCCAGCCTTTATGCTCTCTTTTGAGGGGGCACTGTTGCTCCCTCCATTTTTTAGGTTGAGGAACTAGGGGACCAGAGACAAGTCCCCTGTCCCCTGTCACTTTACTAGAGAGAGCAGAACTGGTCAAAACTTCCAGCTTGGTAGGTCTCCTTTAGGAGGCTGAACTGGGAAAAATGACTCTGGACACACACACACACACACACACACGCACGCACGCACGCACGCACGCACGCACGCACGCACACACACACACACACACACACACACACACGTTGTAGCAGGAAGCAAAAGCACAATGGGACATCGAGCTAAACAGTGCAGAAGACACTGCAGGTGTTGCCGCGAATCTCAAAGCAGGGATGATAGATGTCCAGGATGGGGGAGGTGGAGCAGGGATTGTTATCATCCCAGAGTGACTGAGTACACATGTGAGTCAGAAAGAGGGGCTTGCATGGCTGGTTCCTCCTTTCTTCTCACGCTGTATGGCAACCCCCTTTCACCTATGTTCAGGCTTGTTCGGCTCATCCCATTTACAAACCTTCTGCCTCGTGCTCTAGGTTATGTGGTTTATTTACATTATTTTCAGGCAAAGATTTTTTTCCATCAAATTTACATCTTTTATTTTGCATGAAAATGTTTTTATTTTACCATCGCTTTAAAAAAATATGGTGGAGCTGATGAGATGGCTCAGCCTATAAAGGCCCTTGCTGCCAACCCCGAAAACCCAAGTTTAATCTCCAGGACCCACTTGGCACGAGAGAATGATTTCCGCAAGGTTTCCCCTGACCTCCAATTATGTGCCATGGCACACTGAACCCACCACATGCAATAAATATCATAAAAAATTAAAAGCCTAGAGTCTGTGTGGCCTTCAGGGAGACACTGGCGCTCCTTGGCCTGTGTGTAATGAGGGAGGGATCCTGTCCGAATCAAAGCCATGAACGTTACATCACCTGATGGAGTCCATTTGGGAATTATTTGTATGTTAGAAATAAAGAGATCCTGGACATCATTGGGTCTGACTTTTGGTTGTATCTGGGTATAGCTGTAGATTTCATTTCCATGGGTTGAAAGGTTGACTTTTCTCTTGGGGAAGTCAAGCTAGGGTTTGGTGTGAAAGTAGCTGCCATCGTCTCTGAAAGAGTCATCCACCTCCTGCCCCAGATCATCTGTCCTCTTTGAGTGGCAGCCATGTCCCCTGTGCATCTCATCACTGAACAGCGTGACTTTGTCTTTTCTCTTCTAGACCCAAGCGGCCGAGGCAGAACAACTTCTCCATGTTTCCCTCTCCCAAAGCCTGGAATTTCAGAGGGGTAAGTGTCCGTCGTAGGTGACCCCATCTCATTGGTGGGGACTGGTATGCTACGTTTCACTCTAACAAGCTTTACCTGGGGACAGCACCCATGTGTTCATGCATGGATGTCACAGCCTGCCCTGGACACATATGGCTGTTAAAGACTCTTGTGAGAACACCGAGGTCTATAAGTGAGCATCACTCCATGCTCCTGCGGGGGTGGGGGGACGGAAGCAAGCATCTGCCAGTCCAGTGATGATGTGCAGGCACACGCCTTCAGGGATTTAAAGCACTCATGAAGTTTCCCCAGGAACGGTCCAGCAGCTCTTCCTCTTGGTGCCGCCGTCATCCTTGATACGAGTGTGATGATGTCAGTCACGGCACATGGAGGGCCCAAGGTACTCAGGCGGTCCTAGCTGTGACCTTTGGATCTGTAGGGATGCTCTGAGTTCTTTCACACCCAGGCCGTTGCCTATGAGGATGCTCTACCCAGCACGATGCTCCTGAACATGCTGTTCCAGGCCTATCCATTTCATCTCTGACACCCAGCCCTCTGTGGACAGTTCTTATGAAGCTGACTCAGGTGCCCCTGCGTGTCTTACCACTGTATTTGGTTAGGTACCTACTGAAGTACCTTGGAAACTTGGAAGCCCCAAGTGGAAGTGTGTTGAGACCTTGCTTATGTCTCATTTACTGCTGTAGACATAGGCCTGGCCTAATGCCTGGTTTGCTGAAGGAATGAACAACACCTCTCTTGCACAACATCTACATGACTTTGTTAAATTCTGTTTCAAGTCTTCAGTCAATATTATTTTGATTTGTTCTAACTAGTTCTAGTCACCCTTTGAAGTTGTGGATAGATTGCAGTCATTTATTTAAACTGTGGAATGTGACACTAATTTTAAATATTTATCTACTCTTTGTGGGTGTGCATGTGGATCATGCTGTGGTGCATGTGTGTAAATCTGAGGACAACTTGTGAGTGGGAGTCAGTTTTCTCCTTCTACCATAGAGGTCCCGGGATTGAACACAGGTCATGTTTGGCGATAATCGCCTTTGCCAGTGAGTCGTCTCACTGACCTGATACTGTTTTTGCTTGGGTTACAGCATACTTTTCATTAAGCATGAGGAAAATTGTACTAACTTCTGAGGTAGGTGTGTGACTGGCTGAAGTAGGTTTCGTACCTGCTGTTCATGTTTTTATGGATAAGATCACCATTTCCCAAGTGTGTTCAGGGGATATTCATGACCAGCAAGAGATAGAAAAGCTTGTGGGGTGCAGTATATTTGGGACATGCTGAATGTGCCATATAAAATGTGTTCACCACTGTAGGACATGTCAGAGATGGGTTAATGTCTGGAGACTCCAGAAGGGGAATTTGCAGCATTTCCCAGAGTCACTGGCCAAAAGTCTCTGTTGCCCAAGTAGCCTAGACACACTTCGGAAACTGACCACTTATATCATTTTGGACCATGTAGAAACCAGATCTTTCGTGGAGCAAAGCAGTCTTTTGTAAGGGCCCTGTTTTCAATGTTCTTATCTATCTCTCTTCAGTGTTCTCCTGCTATTCAGTGTTGTTAGCTAAGAGTGGTAGGTACATAGGGCAGAAGAGTCATCCCAAATTGCCAAGGGACTGTTCTGATTTTAGTACCCAAAGTCCCACACTTTAGGGAGTCAACCCTCTATCCCAGGCCAGCTGGGTTGATTATTCTGTCTGTGGTCTTGAGGTATCAATATCTGATCCCTCCTGGAAAATTATTTTAGAGAACCACATCTATAAATTGCAGAGGCAGAGGATTATGATTAGTGAAGTCTAGCTAGCCTGGGTTACATTAGTGAGATCCTATTTCAGAAAACCTCAGGCCGAGTGCTTGACGATCATATACAAGGCCCCAGGTCTGATCCCCCATGTTGTGAAATCAATAAATCAGTAAGAATTTCTCAATTCGTTAACATGTCATGAATAACTAAATTTCAACTGGTGCTTGGGTCAGTGACAATGTTGACTTCTTCTGGCCTTGGGGCTTCTTGAAAAAGTCAGACAAACTGGCATCAAGATACACCAGAGGGAAAGGCGCTGGGCCTGGCTGTTACATATTCCTCTGTGGCCAGGCCCAGCACTGAGGAGGGTCCTCAGTGGCATGTGTGGTGGAAGAGACCCCAGAGAGTGCAAACATTCTCATCCGCAGCAGGACTCTTTCTGTAGTGCAGTGCCAGGAGGAAGACCTCGCCACTGCGAAGTTATCTGATGGTGCAGGTCTGTAACGCAAGTCGATCTCAGGCCCGTTAGACTGAGCTGTGCATGCTCTTCTAGGGTTCCTAGAGCAAAGCATTCCTGGAACACGTCGTTTCCTTCTTTAGAAAGGACGGTTTTAGAATCTATGTGCTAGCCAATTTTCTGCATTTGTACATATGATGGAGAAAGCCATTATAGCACAACTGTTTGCAGTTCTGTTCTTTAGCTTGCAGAGGAAAAGGATGCTGAGTGTATTCACCCAGGTCCTGGGCAGTTGTTAGGAAGCAGGGCTAAGGTAGTGTCCTGGAAAGATGAACCGCGTTGCTCTAGATGAGAGGTGAAGGAAAGGTCTGGGGGTTGGGAATGGCTGAAGAGCAGAGGGATATCCCACTGCTTTCAAAGGCCTCGCAGAGTGAATTGTACAACAACCTCCTCGTGTTGTACACGCATCAGATATGTGCTTTTTTTTTTCTTAACTGTATCAGTAGGCATTTTGTCTGTGGAGAAGGACAGGAAGGGCCCGTAATGCTGCATCTGGTCTGCTTACAGAGTAGGTTAGCCCTGTCCCCAGGTTGCTGTTTTCTCTCTCTCTCTCTCTCTCTCTCTCTCTCTCTCTGTGTGTGTGTGTGTGTGTGTGAGAGAGAGAGAGAGACAGACAGACAGACAGACAGACACAGACTGACTGACTGACTGGCTGACCAGGAGCTCAGTAGTAATATTCTTCCTTGTCTCTGCAGGTTGTCACTCCCATCTGGCATTTCTTTGGGTTCTAGGGTTCTAAGGACCTAAACTCCAGTTGCTTGGCAAGTTCTTTAACCATGGAGTCATTTCCCTGGCCCATGAACCTGTGACTTTCATGCTCTTGTCCCTAGATGAGTTGGAAAATGCCTCACAGGGACCTCTTGTACACAGAGTAGCGCTGGAGGCGCTAGAACTCAGCTAGAGTGGCAGGGGCTTCAGACCCCTTCCTGGCTCTTTCTCTAGTGCCTAGTCTTTACTTTGGAGACACCTTGAGACTGTCACTAATGGCATAGTTTTTCTCAGCTTCAGTTGAAGGCCTGGTCAGAACTCTGACTGCAGGTGAAACACTCAGTGTGAACTACCGCCAGAGAAAAGGGAACTGATGGTCCACGTGACTGAAGTAAGCCAAGGTGGGTGGACTTTAGACACGGCTGTATCCAGGAGCGTGTTCTTTCTCTGCTTCGTCACTCTCTGAGTCTGTAACATCTTCCTGCCTATGGATTTTTTTTTTAAGGGATAGGATGATCTGAACAGAGGAAACAAATTTTTCTTTCTAGGGTCCACAGGTAAAATCCTATTGCAGAACTCTCCCCCAACCTGAGCTATGTGCTGTGTGATGACTAGCCCCTAGGACTGAGTAGATGGTGTCCAGCAGCCCAGCTGACAAGGCTTGGTGAGGTGCCTTCCACTGGCCAGGATTTGTGTCACTTGTGAGGCCAGGCCAGAAGCTCAGAGGAAGAGTCTAACATTGTTTCTCAAAGAGAGTCCAGTCCTGGACAGTTGTGATAGCTCTAAGGGCCACTCCAAGGGGAGAATTCAGGACTGGCACTTCTGTAGTGAGGCCTGTGTCCTCACCCCATGGCCTCACCATGCTCCTCATGTCTGGAAGGGAGCTGTCAAGTCTTCCGTCTGAGACTCCCTCACATTCACAACTAAGTGGGGTGAGAGTCCCTCCCGTTCACACCTCACCAGACCATGTCCCCACAGCTGTGACCTTCCTGTTGCTAAGCATCAGAAGGAGGCAGCAGGCCTCCATCACCAGGCCCGGCCTCTGCCTCAGCCTCACTTCTGTTTATTGAACAAGGACTCCGGGTCAGACCATGGTATTTCTCCAGTGTAGATAATACAGAGGGGTGTGGATTCAAGGCCTCCTGATATCCAAGTCGCTGGTTGCTGTATGTCTGTGTATGAGAAGTACATGTTCTCCTGTGCACATTAAAGTGTCTGTGGATCTCTGTGGTACATAAAGTTTGTAAACACTGTGGAAATATTTTATTAAAAGACCATTCAGGGAATAGTGACAAGAAAAACATTCTGGTGATGCTCACTCTGGGTGCTGTTCCTGTTTTCAAATATTGGGGGGGGGGCAGTGAGCCTTATTGATGGTATTCAAGAGAGTAGGGAGGGCTCCCTAGGCCCCTCCTGTTATTATGGGGGTCTGAGATGGAAACTGTGAGGGAGATGCTCAGTGTGGTGGCCGAGTTGGGACAGGGACTCCTCAGCAGCCAGGGCCTCTCTCTTGCTCTCAGTGTCCTTGCTGGGGTGGGTGGTCCAGGGCTTCTTACTCCTTGGAGGCCACGTAGGCGATGAGGTCCACCACCCTGTTGCCGTAGCCGTATTCATTGTCATACCAGGAAATGAGCTCTACAAAGTTGTCATTGAGAGCAATGCCAGCCCCAGCATCAAAGGTGGAATAGTGGGAGATACTGTTGAAGTTGCAGGAGACAACCTGGTCCTCAGTGTAGCCCAGGATGCCCTTCAGTAGGCTCTCAGATGCCTGCTTCACCATTTTCTTGATGTCATCATACTTGGCGGGTTTTTACAGATGGCATGTCAGACCACAATGGACACCTTGGGGGTAGGAACACAGAAGGCCATGCCAGTGAGCTTCCCATTCAGCTCTGGGACGACCTTGCCCACAGCCTTGGCAGCACCAGTGGATGCAGGGATGATGTTCTGGGCAGCCCCACAGCCATCATGCTATAGCTTCCCAGAGGGGACATCCACAGTCTTCTGAGTGATCCACGCAGTGATGGCGTGGATGGTGGTCCTGAGTCCTTCCACAATGCCAAAGTTGACATGGATGACCATAGCCAGGGGAGCTAAGCAGTTGGTGGTGCAGGATGCATTGCTGACAATCTTGAGTGAGTTGTCATATTTCTTGTGGTTCATACCTATCACAAACATGGCATTGGCAGAAGGGGCAGAGATGATGACCCTTTTGGCCCCACCCTTCAAGTGGGCTCCGGCCTTCTCCATGGTGGTGAGGATGCCAGTAGACTCCACGACATACTCAGCACCAGCATCACCCCATTTGATGTTAACGGGATCTCGATCCTGGACGATGGTGATGGGCTTCCCACTGTTGACAAGCTTCCCGTTCTCAGCCTTGACTATGCCATTGAACTTGCCATGGGTGGAGTCATACTGGAATATGTAGACCATGTAGTTGAAGTCAATGAAAGGGTTGTTGATGGCAACAATCTCCACTTTGCCAGATGCAGAGCAGAAGGCAGCCCTGGTAACCAGGCGCCCAATACGGCCAAATCCGTTCACACCGACCTTCACCATTTTGTCTACCGGACGAGGCTGGCACTGCACAAGAAGATGCGACTGTCTCTGGAACAGGGAGGAGCAGAGAGCCTCAAATATTTTTTAAATTATTTTTTAGTTTTTATTTGATGTGCGTTCTTATCTATATACCATGTGTGTACAGTACCACAGAGGCCGGAAGAGGGCATCAGGTACCCAAGAACTGGAGTTACAGATGGTTGTGGGCCACCATGTGGGTGGGAGCCTTTGTCTTGAACCTGGTGGTCCTCTTGAAGAACAGCCAGTGCTCTTAATCACTGAAGCACCTCTCCAGCCCTCACATATTTCTGATCCATGGTCCAATCTGTGGATTTAGAACCCAAGGATATTGAAACCTGAGTGATATTTTCATTTTAAAAACGAAGGAAGGGCTGAGGAGATGGCTCAGTTGAAAAAGGGCCTGTCCTGCAGGTACAGAAACCTCAAGTGTGTATCCTCACACACCATGTGGAGCTGGGGAGACTGAGGCAGGAAGATCTCTAGGAATTTGAGACCCGTGTGAGCAATGTATTGAGACCCCATTAACAGATAAAACCCAATAAAATAAAATACAAAGGCCAACAAATACGTCATTGTTAAAATAGGCTCTTTCCTCCCATTGATGCTCTTACTGTAACCATATTAACAGGTGGAGTGGGAGGGGTAAGGGGATGGGGGTGGAGGATAGGGGTGAGGGGATGGGGGGTGGGGGTAGGGGTAAGGGGATGGGGAAGGTTGGTTTCTAGAAAAGAGAGGAGGCACTGAGCCAACGATTCTTGTTCTCAGAAGTTATCCCTCATTTCTTCTTGTAAAGTAGAAAATACAGTTGTCTCCATTCCTGGGCCCTGACTTCATGACTAAAATCTGAACTTCTCTTCTTGGAATAGAAGCCGTTCATTCAGAAACTGATTTGATTTCTTTCACTCCTGGCTGTTTACAGGGTGCAAGAATATCTGATTCAGCAAGTGTACATATAAATCTATAGTAGTCTCAAGTCAAAGTAATAGCAGGCCCTGGAGGTTGTGTTTTGAAATGGTGTAAGGCTGTTTCTAGACTATCTGATAGTGTTGTCATTTGGCAGGCTTTTAAACAGAAGACTGCCCAACAATCAAACTTGTATGGCAATGTGGCTTATCATACACATTTCATAGAACTCTTTATTCTTTATTTTAATAAAATTTAGCCTCCAGTATACCATATCATGGCAGTAATCTTGCTACCCCAAGGAACCAAGGGAAATTTCCCCCTCTAAAGAAGAAACTTCCCATTCAGTCGCCTTTCCTCACAGTGTGTCTATTTTCCCTGTTTTCTGCCCATGTCAGAATCTGGGAATGGGAGCTGGCTAAGGTCCTATCTCTGGCTTTCTTTCTTCCCATCTTCTTTATCACTGTGGTTCATCGATGGATCAGACTCAGAGTCACCACTGCCCTTTAAACATCTGGACCACACTGTTCATTAAAATCATTTCAAGCACACAGTGAGAAGCAAGGTTTCATGGTGTTTGAATGTCCTCTGCATCCTTAGAGTTCAAGCAAGAAGCCCATATACAGAAGGTTCCCTGGAGCACTGCCCCATGCTTACATCAGAGATTCAGAAGCAGCTAGGCCTAGCAGCTCATGCCTATCATCCTAGCACCCAGGAGCCCAGGACAAGAGGATTGTCACAAGAGGCCAGCCTGGCCTAAAATGAGAAACCTCTCATTCACTCTCATTGCACCCTTCTCTCCCTAAGGGGCAGACAGAACAATCTGGGGACACCTCTATTAGGTCAGTAGCTGCATTTTGCCATTTAGCTGAAAACATTGCTGCTGAATGTCTCTTTTACTTGTTTCCTGGTTAGAAGGCATACAGAGCCAGGATGGGCAAGTCCTTGTGGGTCTCCTGTGGATTAAGTGTGCATTTGTATTTTGTGCCTAACAACCTTCTAAGTCTTGTGTATACTTCATGTGTATACATGGTACTTTAAAGACTAGTGCCTCATGGGTGTTAACTATCTTTTGCTCCTTTCATTTGTGTTTAGCACACATATTTTACTTACTATCCATTTACATATACGTGGTATATGCAAGTAACCTTCTCTAAGTGACACGCATCTGCTCTGAAGTCAAATCTGACTTCCGTGTGGTGTGATTGCACCGGGGCCATTTTTAGTGAATGAGCTTATGTAAGTGTGGTAATGAAATTCCTCTCTTGCTTGAGTTTGGGCTCATTGGCATCCACCAGCCAGGCTCTCTTGCCACCCAGCTCTACAGATCTCCCAAGTCCTAGGCCAGCGTTTTTTTTTTTTTTTGTGCGTGATTGTTCCCGCCCACTCGCAGGTGGCCCTGGCAGTGGAACCAGCTGGCTTTGACACTGGCGCAGCATCGTGTACCATTAGTCCCCGACTGCTTGCTTCACACACATTCGGCATAGAAGGAACATTCTGTACGTCAGAAGACTGCTAATGTGCAATGTCCCCAGGCTTCTGAGTCCCTGGGTTTGATTGGATCTAACATCCCAGTTAGGGAAAAAAAAGGGGGGGGGGAGATAAGGCTGATTTTTTTTTTTTTGATGGACAGGGAAGGGTTTGTTTAAAAGCATAGCTCTGAGTTAAGAGAAGTATCAGCTATGCATTTTTATTTATGCAGTCACCTAAACCTTACTGCAGGAGGGATGGGAGAAAACTGTACGACTCAGTACAGGTGTTCAGTGACATGTGCGTAACTGCTTTTTCCTCTGAAATCTTCTTGGGGATTCTAGACCATGCCATGGGCCTCTGTACAGTGTGTACCCTAACCAAGCAGCAGCACACACCTCTACCTTACTTGCCGTAGCATCAGAGGAGGGACCATTGAGTGTGGCTTACTGAGAGGAAGGATTCACTTGGTTCCGTCTTAAGGGCTTTAGCATAATCATCACTCTAATGTGTGCTGTGTTATCAGCGTTTTATTATAAATCATCATGACGTCGGGAAGCTGGGGACGAGTACAGTGAGCACTCGCTGTCCAGAACCAACAGCTGCCAGTGTTTGCTTACCTATTGCCCTAACTATGGACAGGGTTCGGCTATATTTTGCTGACTTGAGAATAACACTGTTGCAAACACATCAGTGCCTAGAATAAGGATCCTGGCTACATTATCCTCAAATCCAGCAACGTTCCGATGCCAGCTGCCTCTCCTGGAAGGTCTCCCATGCATCTCTCGGGATTGGCTGGTGATCCCATGGGAGTTTTGTTTCTTAGATTTTATCTAATCAAGGATTATGGTTTTTTTATGCGGGTTTTTGTTTGGTTGGTTGGTTGGGTTTTTTTTTTTTGTTTTTGTTTTTTTCTGAAACAGGGTTTCTCTGTGTAGCCCTGGCTGTCCTGGAACTCACTCTGTAGACCAGGCTGGCCTCGATCAGAAATCTGCCTGCCTCTGCCTCCCAAGTGCTGAGATTAAAGGTGTGTATCACCTTTTTTTTAAAGGTTTATTTATTTATTTTATGTATGTGAGTAAACTGTAGCTGTCTTCAGACACTCCAGAAGAGGGCATCAGATCTCATTACAGATGGTTGTGAGCCACCATGTAGTTGCTGAGAATTGAACTCAGGACCTCTGGAAGAGCAGTCAGTGCTCATAATCACTGAGCCATCTCTCCAGCCCTCTCCCTTTTTTTGTTATGTATTTTTTTAAGTCTATGTTATTTTCAGATAGTCCCTATACCCTACCCTCTTTATGACCTTTGAGAATGTTTTGAAAAGATCAGACCAGTTGCTTAGAGATATGTCATACCAGTCATTCGACTGGTAAATACTTCAGTCTCGTGTGTCAATGTGTTGGGGTGTGTGTGTGTGTGTCTTTAACCCATCTTCCAGTCCTTTATATTTCTTATGAACTGGTAGTTTAGGATGTGAGTTGCTTTGGGTTTGACCCCCTGGGGGAAGAAACTTCCTTGCTGCTGCCTTCCCATTCACAGGCACAGTGGGTTGCTTGTTAATCTGAAGCTACTGTGCTCTGTGACCAGATGCTAGCAGCCAAGACTCTGCCCGGGGATGAGCTGCACTGCTGATTCCTCGCATCCATTTTGATGGAGCTCTGTGCAAAGAGCATGTGCTCTTCTGTCCCTAGAAAGTGATGGCTTAACGAAAGAACACTCAGCTGTGGGGACCTGACTGGGTTATTGACCTGTGTGTTTGTGGTGGGTCCATGCTGGTGCCAGCTCTGTCTGCCTTGCTTGGCTCGTGGAAGTTCTGATTGGTCAGCTCGTCTCTCTGGTCTTCACCCGCTGCCTTCTGGTCAGCTCTTAGATGGGTTCCAGGCTTGACCCATTTATCTCTAGTTGGAGAATCAAATCCAAGTGGGTCTGCTGTTTGCCAGTCTGAATAGGTGACCAGTTTCACTAAGACTCATGCTCCCTTGCGGAAATGTCCCAGGTTCTTATGGGGATTAGGTTAAATAATTGATATCAGTTTGTCTCAGGTCTATGATTAAGTACTGAACAGGTTGGCCCTTTTTTGCCTAGCTTCTCAGGCTGGGATCTCACAGCCATAGGCCATTCCTCTGGGCAGTACTGCTGAGGGGTGAACTGCCTGGCAAAGGAACATGCAGAGGACATCCTTACTACTCTCTAGATTTCTAGTGTAGTAGAGCAACTTCCCCCCCTCCCCCCACCCACACACTATCTTTCCTCTTTAAGTAATAGATTCAGACCCTGGGTTATGAGCGACAGAGTCAACAATTTGCTTTCTCGCTGTGTGTGTCTGTGTGTATGTGTGCTCTACTATTAAGACAAAAGAAAAGCAAACACATGGAGGCTCACAACCATCTGTAATGGGATCTGATGCCCTCTTCTGGTGTGTCTGAAGACAGCTACAGTGTACTCATATACTTAGTAAAATAAATAATAATCTGATAGGTGCTGATTTGTGGTAATTCAGGCTTAATGTATCTTGTGAAGTTTGCGGTTGTCTCAGTTTGGTATTTATTTTGCTTGTCTCTCTGCTGTGTCGCTGACTACATGTTCTAATGCTTGTGGGTTTGATGTGGGAAAAATTGTCAACTTGTTTTGAGGGATCAAAGATCACTTTGGTATTGAGGAAACACTCAGTAGATCAGTTTAAGAACTGGAACAAAAAATATGCATGCACACTTGAGTGCACGAATGCATGTGTATATGTGTGTGTGTGTATGTGTGTATGTGTGTGTATGTGTGTGTATGTGTGTATGTACTTGTGTGGGGTATAGATACACATTGTTGTGAGGTCAGATGTCAATCACGGGTGTCATTCTTTGGGAACTATCCATCTTGCTTTTTTTTTTTTTTTTGGCAATAGGGCCATACTGTGTAGCCAAGGCTGACCTAGAACCTGCTTTATAGATCAGGCTGGCGGCTTCAAGCTCACAAGGATCCCCCTGCTTTAAACCCATGCCTGGCTTCCACCTTGTTTTTTGAGACAGGGTCTGTCACTAGTCTGCAGTTGGCACGTCAGGTACCCACTAGCTGACCCCCAAGGCCTGGAATCTAGCTTTCCATCTGCCGAGCATGAGGGCTATATAAGCACACCCCATTGCACTGACTTTTTAAAGTGTATGTGCTGGGGATCTAACTGAAGTCTACATATTTAATGACAAAACCATTACCTAAACAGTCCCAGAAACATCTTAAAGTGTCATTTTTCTTCACTTACAGAATTAGTCTTTATTTTATGTGATAACTTGAAATGTAGAGGGCTACAGATTAAAAACTTGTATTAGGAATTTAGGAATTGTAATGATCAGCTGTGGGAAAAAAAAAGAGTGGGGGGGGGCGAGTCCCACGTAGGAGAGCTCTGGCAGGCAGAGCCTATATAGGGGGATAGGGGGACACTGGCTAGGCCCACACACTGCACCGGGATAGGGACGAGTACCTGTTGGGCAAGAAGCTGCCCGGCTAGCGGGAGGGTTTTTGCCCAGACGGTGGGGCCATTTGCAGGGCCCTGGGTACCTGTAGAAGAAGATAGGCTGAGAGGAGGCTGGATCCTTTCCTGGTGGCTGGAAACGCTGAGACCTACTCCTTGTTCTTAATGCAGTGGGTTTTGATAATAAGAGACAGTTCATAGTTTCAATGTTTTATTATAAAAGAGTAGGAAGAAAAAAGGAGATAGAGAAGTAAAGAGAGAAAGAGAAGATAGAGATATGGGGGATAGCCATGAGCACGTGGAAAGGGGGAAAGAGTAGAGAGAGGTGGGCAACAGAGAGAGAGAAGGGGGCTAGAGAGGGCAGAGAGGGATAAGGGAGGGCGGGTGGAGAGAGCGAGGAGGGGCAAGAATTCTTCTTTTACAGTAGGCTGGGCCAGGTAACTGAGGGACGGCAAAGCCTGGCTGTAGCCAGGTGACTGTAGGTGGAGTCCAGCCAGAATGCTAGGGGCCTGGGGCGTGGCCACACGTGACTGATGGCCACAGGATTATGGAGTTGAGGAGTCAGCAGTCTGGGAGCATAGCTCACGGGTTCCGCCCCCTGTAGAATGTTCTACTGGGTCTCCAGAGTGGGCCTTGCTCAACCAGGCTACAGACTGCCTTACAGGGTCCCAGAGTCAGCTTTCTGTCAATGTGATAAATGTCTGAGGTAAACAACTTTTTTCAAAGGTAAGGCTTATACTGATTCACAGTTTGGCTGGGTCTTGCTCCTGATGCTATGGGCTTGTAGCAGCACAGGGCACCATGTGGCCAGGGATGCAGCTCACTTCATGGTGGCCAGGAAGTAAAGAGAGTAGAGGGGGGCAGGGTTTCAATGCCCCCCCAAGGACCTAACTTTCTTCCTGTGGGTGCTGGCTCATGGACAGTCTCTCACCTCTCAACAGTGTCAGTTTGCCTGCTAAGCCTTCAGCATGGAGGCCTTTGGGGAGCATTTCGAATAGGAATTGTAACGCGGGTCACAACGGGTCACAAAGGATATTTAGCAATCAAGTGTCATTTCTGTTGCTGTGATAAAATTGCCAGACAGAAAGCAGCAGAGGGGAGGAAGGGTTTGTCTCAGCTCCCAGGTCCTGGTTATATCCATGAAGGCAGGAGGATGTACTTGAAATAACTTGTCACATTGTATTCACTGACAAACGCTGGGAGAAATAGATACCCGCTACTTCACTCCCTTTCCCAGTTCAGGACCCAAGTCTAGAGCATGGTACTGCCCACAGTAGATGGCACTTCTGATTTAATTAAAGAACAAGACAGTCCCCAGTAGGCATGCCCATGGGCACACCTGATCTAGAAAACTTTTCAGTGTGATTTTCATCCCAGGTGGTTTGAAAATGTGTCAAATTGACAATGAAAACTAACCATGGCACTTGGCTTTAGGAAAGAAAGAAGAAGAAAAAGAAAAAAAGACAAAAGAAAAAAAAACCTCACAGAAGTACTTTTCACTCTGCGGTATATTGTGTCTCATCTCAGGACTTGTGTGATTAAAGTCTAATGTATCTTTTTTCCTTAGGAAAGACTTCTACTAGGCACCAAAATTCGCAGGAAGAGAAGGCTTGAAGTTGAGACTAAAACACCTTTCTAGTGGTCAGAAGCAACATTTGCTGCTGAAACATAATAACGTTTCCTGCTTTCTGTTCTCCCAGGCTTCCCCCTCACCTTTAAAAAAACATACTCATCTCATTATTTAGAGTGACTAAGAGGCCCAGCATATGTGTGTCACTAAAATACCTGTCCCCAGTTCGCTTTTCTCTTCCTGACACCTGTGGCTCAGGAAGTGACTTTTCCGTGTCCTGTCCTCTGTCATCCTGACGTGGCTCATCAGATTACCTCTACTGAGAATGGCCCCTGAACCTCATCTCTCACCTCAGTAAAAGCCATTCCTTCCACTCATCTGCTTGCACTGAATATCTTAAGCTATCTGTTATATTTTGTGTATAATTTTATGTGATTAGCCCCCGAGTTTTTTTTTTTTTTTTTGGTTTTTCGAGACAGGGTTTCTCTCTGTAGCCTTGGCTGTCCTGGAACTCACTCTGTAGACCAGGCTGGCCTCGAATTCAGAAATCTGCCTGCCTCTGCCTCCCAAGTGCTGGGATTAAAGGTGTGCGCCACCACCGCCCGGCTAGCCCCCGACTTCTATAGCTAGTAAGAAGTACTTTTTGCTACTGAACTCAAAGAAGTCCAGTGCCTTCTTCTAGTGTGTCTGAAGACAGTGACAGTGTACTCACATACATAAAATAAATAAATCAATCTTTATTTTTTAAAAAGAAAGAAATAGCCCAACCATTGTTACTACTCATGAAAATTTTTATCTTTCCCTCCTCTTCCTCTTATTCTTTCTCTTCCTCTTCCTCTCTCCTCCTCCTCCTCTTCTTTTGAAGCAGGGTTTCTCTATGAAGCTCTGACTGTCCCTGGAACTCACTATGTTGACCAGGCTGGCCTCAAATGCAGAGATCCATCTGCTTTGCCACCTGAATGCTGGGATTCAAGGCATGCACCATTATACTTGACCTTATAATGACTTTTTTTTTTTTCTTTTTTGGTTTTTCGAGACAGGGTTTCTCTGTGTAGCCTGGCTGTCCTGGAACTCACTTTGTAGACCAGGCTGGCCTCGAACTCAGAAATCCGCCTGCCTCTGCCTCCCAAGTGCTGGGATTAAAGGCGTGCGCCACCACCGCCCGGCTTATAATGACTTTTTATTGTGGGAAATTAGCCCCTATATTCACCAGACAGGCTATGCTGTTGACTTGTTGGTTGTTGAGATTTCCCTCTTAAAAAGAGATGGTACGGAGGGTCACTGGAACCTCCCCTGATATTCCATTTGCTCCTTCCAGCCATTTGTATGCAGTTCTGCCCTAACTGGATATTACCTTCAGTAGGTTAGTGGGGTCAGGGGTCTTCTATAAGGTACTGGCATATACAGGGGGTGGTTAACTGAAGGGACTTTGTGGTTATGGGGAAGCCATTGTCTGTGTTGAATAAAGCTGCTTTCAGGTCACGCATGTAATTAGAGGGAACTCCGTACCCTTGCTTTAAGTTCCTAGTACCTCCTTGCCTTCCCAGATGAACTCTGGTGGAATCCTACTTTAGTTTGCTATTGGCACTCTGTAAGGATAGATAGACAGTGCTACACCTCCCCAGGGGAGGAATTCTCGAGAAATACGACATCAGAGAAGGTCACGGTGGGGTCCCTTCCCACAGCCCCCAGTTCAGCACGGGAGATCGATCTTTTGTGTCCAAACTACACTCTTAGGGAAGCAGCAAGCAGCTTTTGCTCTTAAAGATGACATGAGCCTGAGGTGGGTCTTCAGGAGACTTGGCAGGTGTGTCTGTCATCAAGAAACGCATGACTCCTGATCTTCTCCATCAATCACTCACTTCTGTGTAGCTTGCCATCCCCAGAGGGACGGCCGTGCTGCTGGCGGGAGGACCTTGTCTGGCCCCTTCTGCAGGGAAAAGGGAGCCAGGAGACAGAAATGGGACTTCTTTTCTTTTTTAAATCGTGATTACAGGTTTTTTTTTTTTTTTTTTGGCATTTAGATGACACAGTTGTGCCTGTGGAATTTTAAAATATAGAGAAAATGACTACCAAGTCTCCCAGCATTAGACCAGTATTATACAGCTGTGGCATTGTCCTTGTCCTTGACAAAGCCAGTTTCTACCTGGTTGGGCAGCCACTCTGGACCACCCGGCTGGCTTGTTTCCTCCAGGGAGAGGTGGGATTCCTACCTTGATCCAACTCCCTGTACTGCAGTCTGTCTCTACTGGCCCTTTGCAGGCTCTCTGACTGACTGCCTCCCTTGATGAGCTGGGCTGTCACTGCCCCTCACTCTCTTGTTCTGACTCCTCCCCTCACCCCCGCAGTTCTCAGACACCCCTGGAAGGCATTTCCCCTAGGGAGAGTCTGAAAATTGTTCCTGGGTTCTTCAGGCTGCCAACTTCTTCAAGAACATTAAGTGTTGTTTGCTTGTCTGTATCCCATCTGGCTGGCTGTGAACTCTTGCGAGGTGTTTATGCACGCCCACCCCTGGATCCTTATTTCTTCTCACTGGGGAAAGCTAGCCCTATCTTTGCCCAAATCAGGATACAGTTCTTCCCTGGGAGACATGTGGATGCTAGACTGAATGCTGGCAGAGGAGAAAGGTGTCAGTGTGTGTGTGTGTGTGTGTGTGTGTGTGTGTGTGTGGCTGTCTGTCTGTGTGTGTGTGTTCGAGAGGAGTCTGTGATCTGAAGTACCAGGTTCAAAGTCCTACCACCTGTGACATAATTGGTCCTTGTTCACCGGGTGTCTGTGGGAGCACTGTTGTGAGAAGCCCATAATGCAAATCCAAGTTAAAGTTTTTGTTCATCTCGGTCAAGTCCAGCTCTTGGGACAACTCCTTTGACCTTTCTGAGCCTAAAGAGTGTCTGTAACCTCTATGAAAGTGCAGAGTAGCAAGGAATCATAGGAACTTTGCCTGCTGGTCTGGCGAGTGGAAAGCCCTCAGGCAGTGGTGTTTGCTACTGTTATTTGAAATGAATTAATCACAGGATGTGGTAAGTTCTGCAAAGGAAATCCACAGGTATCTTGACCGGTAACTAAGAGCTGGGGTGTGGAGCAAAGTCCTTTGGACAGCCTGGTCAGGAGGGGTCTCCCAGGAGTTGCTATTACACAGTGAGGAGGACGCTGCTCTGTGATGCTGGGGTGGAGTTTCCTGGAGAGGATACCAGGTGCAAAGACCCCGAGACAGGAAGGAGCCTGATGAGAAACAGAATGTGTGACCTCAGATGGGGGTGGGGGGTGGGGAAGGAAGACAGAGGGAGATAAAGTCCAGGAGGGATTAGAGACCACCTGATACAGGGGATAAGGTCAGGAGGCAGCGTAAGTGTGAGAGAAGCCATTCAATTCCAGAGCTCAGAACTATTCTGTGCACTTAATATCTGGACTGCCTCACAGATCTGTGTTTAGGAACTAACCTTAGTAAGAGATGTAGTTCTGTTAAATAGAAAGTGAATTTACAGCAGCTCAGGGAGACTGGGAAGGATGGGGAAATAAGGAACAGCCCCAGATAACACTAAACTTGTCCTAAGGACACTTCTGCTGCTGTCCCTGGGTGGGGGAGATGCCACTTTTTTTTTTTTGGTTTTTCGAGACAGGGTTTCTCTGTGTAGCCCTGGCTATCCTGGAACTCACTCTGTAGACCAGGCTGGCCTCGAACTCAGAAATTCACCTGCCTCTGCCTCCCAAGTGCTGGGATTAAAGGCGTGCGCCACCACCGCCCGGCTGGAGATGCCACTTTTATAACACCGGTCCTGACAATAGAAGATGGCTTCCAATCTGCCCTCGCCACCTCTCTTAATGATGTCCCCTGTTACCCACACACAGTTAGCTCTGCAGTGTCCTGGCTGCCCAGCCTCCCAGCTCCTGGCCTAGGCCTCGAATGGCAGGACCTAATTGGCTGAGTCTGGCTAGTACTCTGGTGCTCTGGCCTCGAGGAAGGCTGGGAAATGAGTAGGCAGTGTTCATCTTCTTTAACAGGACTTGGACTCTGGTTTCTGAGCTGGGGACTCCCCAGGCCCAGGAAGGGAGTTCAACTATAGGGCACCCCCACACATGCTTGGCTGTTAGAGATGTCCCAGGCCTTGCTGGTCAGCCTGGAAACACGTGGCCTCTTGAGTGTGTACTCTGTGTAGTGGTGCTCCGAGAGAAGCTTTGGCTGCTTTCTTCCTGGCCAGCGATAATTTAAAAAACAGCCCTGAAGTTGGAGACAACCATTTTCTCTCTGGGATGAGAGGTCAGGCACTGTGTTTTTAAAAATCCGTTCAGTGTGTGCAGGTGTATGGTGTTTGGGTAACATGTTTCCCTGTGTTTATCACAGATCTGCATTCCTGATGGAAATGCCCTGGCTATTGTCAGCCCTCATAATTGGTTCTTGTTACAGTTACGTGGGCTGTATCGACTATCTGCAGTTCTTCAGCTGAGTTTATTGTTTATGTATGTGGTCTCCAGGAAGCTGCATTCGGAAATCTCTGCCTCAGCAGGAAGTCTCTCTTAAAGAGGCAGTGTCCTGGGAGAGGCCTGCATGGGAGCAGGTGCTAGACTTCCAGTAAGGACTTCATTATCCCTTGTGTGGACACGTAAGCCTTTTCCCAGCACCCCATTGGTTTGCTGTTTCCCAGTGTTTGGGTGAATCCTTTACAATTATGATTTAAGGAGGTGAAAGTAGCAATTTTTATTCTTCAGATGCCCCCGATCCCACATTTTAAAAAGGAGAAGAGAGAAGAGCTTTACTGTTGGGCCACCAGAATGCCATCACGGGGACAGAGTGCATCTTTAATATTTTGGTATTTTCTTGGTGTTTCTGTAGAATTCTTGAACTCTTTAGATGGACACAGTGATGAATAAATATGGGCATCCTGGAGGTTGAGGCAGGAGAATTGCAAGTTCAAAGCCATTCTGGGCTATCACATCAGACCCCACCACAAACAAGCAAATCAGAAACAAGCAGAATTTAAAAGAGAATAAAATTTTCTTCACTTTGAAAAGAAGTAAACATATTTTTAAAATATTAACAGAAATATTTAAACCCATACAAAAGTAGGATGCAATGACCCCAGTTGTCCTTATACCTTTTGCTGTGCCTTCACACATGTCAGTCAGTATCCTGTAGGTCTTCCCACAAGTTGTTGAGAAAGAAAGTCATCATTGCATGTGTTTTCCACATGAGAAAACTCAGGGTGTAGAAGTGAAGCAACTTACCAAGCAGTATGTGGCCCAGCCCAAACTCATCTTACTGCTGTATTCCTAGCCTGGTCAGGTAGAGTTACTCTAGGGAGGGAGGGGCTGATGAGATAGCTCAGCGGGTAAAGACCTTGATAGGGAGCCTGATTGCCCGGGTTTCATACACAGAACCCACATGGAGGAAGGAGAGAACTGATTGCCAAAGAACACATGCATGCGTGCGCGCGTGTGCACACACACAAACACACACACACGAGAAATGTCCTGATTGTTTTAAGTATAACTGAAATAATGGAGAAACTTTGTAATAAAAATGATTTTTGCTTTTGTTACATAGTTTAATCCAGAACATTAAAATATAGAGTTGTTTTTCTGATCTACACAAATTGCTTCTTAAAAATCCTCCTGGTTATTATTCAGTGTAAGCTTCAAAATCACCATCCCCACCCCCACATACAGACTTTCCACTCATTTGATTTGGCAGTAGAATGACAAATAGTAAATCTCATTTCCAAGTAAGGAAGTTCTCTGGCTGATAGTGATCAGCTCGTTACTTGTGTAAACCTTTTCTCTTACAAAGAATTGAGCAGAGGTCAGTAACCCGCAAGAGTTTCACTTTTAACGGGCAGGCTAACCAAGAGGACTGGAAGGGCCTTGGAGGAGCTGCGTGAAAGAGGCTCGTGTTCAAAGATATAAATCAAAAGAGCTGCTTTACAAAAGCTCCATACCTGCTAGAGTGTTTGTAGAGCAGTTCGCTGGGCATCTGTATTAGTTTGGGGTTGCTGCGACCGCATCAGACAGAGACAACTTAAGGCAGGGTAAATTTTGGTTTTGGTTTACTGTTTCAGTGGGTTCCAGTCCCTTGTGGAAATGACAGTACAGAAGAATCACCCAGTCCTTGGCAGTGGGAGCACGTGATAGAGGCTGTTCTAGTGGACCCTGAAGCAGAGAGACTAGGGGAAGGAGAGGATTGGCTGAGATAACTCTGAAGCCCTACCCCTTCTCTAGTGGTCTAGGTTCTGCAACCTCCCAAAATAGATCCAGGCTCAAACCATGAGCCTGTGGGGGATATTTCAGACTCAAGCCATAACAGTATCAATCGCCAAATAATGCGAGGAATTTGATTATAAAGGTTCTGATTTGTTTAGAGAGGGGAAAAAAAATACAGAGTACAAAAAAATCGCTCAGAGCAAAACTGGCAAGATAAGCCCAGAAGATTAGGCAGGTTAGCAATCTGTAAGGATCCCGTGTCAAAGCACCATTTATTTTTAGTTCTTGAGTTGAAACCATAGATGAAGAGTTTTTTTTATTTATTTGTTCTTGACCTTGGGCAGCCAGGTCTGTTCCCACATACTTTCCATTTATTTTATAATCTTGTTGGGCTGGGGCACTGAGCAAGGTTTGCTCTGATTCACTTGAGTTAAGTCACCTATATCCAGTTGGTCCTGACTTGGGTGGCATCTGGAGGCCTGCTTTACCCTCCCCCTATGCCCCCATAACTCATAGTAAAGCAGGGGGAGTGGCTGTCCAAGTTCTGTTTACAGCAGTAAAGAGTAGATTCAGAGACGTTCAGTGAAAGGATCTGACCACAAGTAAACACCCAGACTCGACATGCTCTGAAGTCCTTAACTCTCCCTGGCTCGATGTGGCGATGTCCCTCTGCCAGGATGACACCATTACAGACACTTGTGGTTCCTCCCTCCAACCACGGCATAAAAACTTGGTTTCCTCTTGTTGTGCCCAAATTTGGCAACCATTTCAGAAACCTAAGGTCTGTGCAGTACTTTTCTGGTGTTGGGATTCTGGTTAAATCAATGGTGATAGTCTTACATTTCGGTCACTACTAACATCCCATTTTTACACTGGCCACTTTACTTCCCCCTTTTTGATTCATCATGAGGAATTGTGGGAACTTCTGTCAACTTCAGGTGGACAGAAACATCCCAAGGCTGTCTTCTGGTGGTGTCTTTAATGTTTAATGTTTCATACACAAATAAAGAAAGAGATTACAGAATGCAATGAATTTCAAATGGAAGAATTACTATAATTTGCTAAGTTTCTTTTCTTGTCACCTCCCTTCCTTCTCTTTTTTCCCCCCTTCCTGTTCCTCCACCCCATCAGAGTCTCGTTCAGGAGACCATGCCGTTCTTAAACGCAGGATGCCTCCTCCCCAGAGTGCCGCAGTAACAGACATGTGTCACCATATGTATTTGCTACCTTTTTTGTTTATTTATTATTTATCATCTTGTGTGTGTGTGTGTGTGTTTGAAAGTCAGAGAATCCTTTCAGAAGTCTGTTCTCAGCTTCCATTTTGGTGAGGCAGAACTGCTTTCATCGTCTAGTTTACTGTGTACTCCAGGCTGGTTGACCCTCAAGTTTCTGGGCAATTCTGTTTCTACCTCCTATCTCTCAGTAAGAGTGCTAGGATTTAAGATGTGTATCACCACACACGTTTTTCATATGGGTTCTGGGGATCAAATTTGGGTCATCAGGCTTTGGCCACAAATGGTTTTACCCACTAAGCCATCTCACCAGCCCATTTTTCACTTCTAGTAAAGATAGAATTTTACTGAAATGTGACCAATATTTTATGCAAATGAAGTCCTCACAGCCCCATACCTTTGGAGGAAACTGCCTGCAGCTCCTCATCAGGAGATGCTGTCAGCTGCAGAAGAGTCACCCGAGAGAAGCAGCCTTTGTCCCCATGATACCAAGAAGTGTGGCGGTAGTGTCTCAGCTAGAAGTCTAGTAGTTGTTGAACAGGTGTGGGAACACAGTCACCAGTGTCTGCACAGAAAGTGCCTTGTGGCAGTTTCCAGTGTTGAAACAAATGAATCAACACCTCAAGGTGAAGGAAGATAGCAAACCACAAGAGCCTGTGCCTCAACAACTTCATGGTTTTATTTTTCTTAATTTCTCCCTAATCTGTTAAGATTTACCTTGAACCACTATAAAGTAGGGCTTTGAAAGGAGGATTTTTTTCCCCCAGGAGGCAGGTGAAAGTTTCCTTTGTTGACATTCCTTGTCTTTTCCAGTGTTTTTGGTTCAATGAATCAGATTTCTGAATATTGAAAAAGTAGTTTTCTAGATGGCTCTTGGATGATGAGGGGTAAAGTGGCAGGAAGTGTGTGTGTGTGTGTGTGTATACATGTGTGCATGTGGTATGTGTGTGCATGTGTATATGGTGTATATGTATATATGTATGTGTGTATGTATGTGTGTGTGTGAGTGTATGTATGTTTGAGTATGTGTGTGTATGTGTGTGGTATGTGTGTATGTATATATGTATGTATGTGTATGGTGTGTGTGTTTGAGTATGTATATGTGTGTATGTGTGTGTGTGTATGTGTGTGTGTGTGCAGACATTCTAAAGGATTCCTCCTAACTGACCTGTACCAACTAGGCCCTGTGCTAAAGGGAAGCTTGCATTACCTTTTTGAGTTTTAGGTTCTTTTGTTGTTGTTGTTTAAAAAACTTCAAAGTAGAGTATCATAATAAAATTAAGGCCTTCTTAACAGAGTTGTGAGAATCATATAAACAAAAAAATACATGGTAAGGGCTCTTGTTAAAACATCAACAATCGGTAGTCACAATTTAATATCACAGTAATTGTGGTTCATAATGCACTAACATCCTCCACAAGTGCACTGTTGCTGTGAGCTAAGTGCCCAGCATTGGCAGGGGTGAGAATGGACAACCGTAAAGTAACATTTCAAGCTCGTCTTTCACGTTTGCACAGTGCCCAAGGTCGGGGGCTGATGGAGCAGTACAGAAGTATTCTCCAGCAAGATGCTGAAAATGCATTATGGTGTGAGAAGATGCCCTTCCCAAAGGCCCTAGTGTTGATGAGTCCAAGTCTCTACCTCTGGCAAAAGGGTTTGTGGCAGGGCCCTTGGAAAGATGCATTTTGCTTTTGACTTTATATCTTCTGTTCAGCTTGGCTGTGTTGCACTGATGTATTACTTGTAAAAATTGAAAAACATATCTGAATCCCTGTAGCCCCTCAGTGTCCCGTAACGAAAACTCCAGTTCCTTTATGATCTCATGTTCTGTAGCTCAAAATGAATGCCGCCTTTTCCTCTCACTGTCTTCACAGACCCATTTTGTTCCTGGGGTTCCTACTCCTGTCAGAGCGGGATCAGCTGCAGAGGAAATGGCTGTGCGCTGGCCTTTCCATGCCCCTGCCCCTGCCAGGGCATCTGTAGACTTCCTTCTCTCCCTCCTTCCTTCCTCCTCGAATGCTACCTACTTTAGGGCCCAGTCAGGTTCACCTGTTCCTAGAAATGCTGTAACCCGCTGCATTTGGTCCTCTCCATCCTCCCCATTCTCAGTAGCTGGAAGTTTAATTGAGTCAGCCTAGGTTAGTTGATGTGAGTGATCCATGCCTCCACTGACAGGAACCAAACCCGAGCATGCTCTGTCAGCTCCTATTTCCACTGGATGTCCACCAGGGTAAGGCTGGTCTTGGAGACTGGAGCTCTTGGAAGTGGCTCTCTCCCAGGCTTAGGGACTTTTCCAGGGGTTCTCAGAGGATTACCATTCATTCTTTAGCTGGGCTGCCACCTGAGAAGGTTGTTGAGGGGCCTGTGCAAATGTGGGGTTCTTCCTGAGTGGATTTAGAGCAAACATCCTTCTTGTGAGGTGTTAGGCTCAGGGAAGGAGGAGCCCAAGGACCATCCACCTGATACCACCATTTGGTGGACACACATTTCTGAGTGTGGCCTGGGTGCCAACCCCGAAGTGACTCATTCTTGTCTTTCAGACAGGAGTGTTTTAGAGTGATTTCACTTCCTTCTTTCTTCAAATAAGTGCAACCGCTCATCCTCCCTGAAGTAGGAGGAGCCTGTCAGAGTCGCCCGGGCACAGCCAAGTGTTTCTGTGCTTCCCAAGCCACTTGGGGTTCCACGCTTCCTTGCTATGGCCTGATTTTTCTGATTTTTTTTATTTGTTTGATTTTTTTGTTTTTGTCCAGTGCACACTTCCTAGATGTCTGTGTTCCTCTCTCTTAACTTTTAGAGAGCCCTTTTAAAACTTTGTCCCCATGAAAATTATTTTTCAGGGCTCAGTTAGTGTGTGTGTGTGTGTGTGTGTATGTGTTGTGTATGCATTTTCCTGGCAGTATGGATGGTGCTAGCCTTTCTCATAATCCCTGAAGTTAGACCAGTGTCTTGTCCGAATGAACCAGCTCTCTATGCTTGTCCTCTGACCTTATGCTAGGATGAGAAAGATGGGCACTTGTCAAAATCTGTGCATTTGAGAGACAGTATCAGGAAAGCTTGGCTTGCGTCTTTGTAGCTAAATGTTACGTTTACAAAGATCTTTATGAATAAATTCTGCCCTGTTGGGACTTTAAAAAAATACCCGAGAACTTCACAGGAGCTAGGTCTCATAGGGCTTGAGACCAACAGCCCTTTATAGAGTGACCGAGATGGTTTACTGTGTTCTCGCAGACAGTGTAGGTCACTGTGATACTGTCTACTTTACCTAAGGGAGTGTAGATCTTGTAAAAAGCAGGGAACTGGGTGTGCATCCCACTGAGACCGCCAGTTCATAAATGAGAAATGCTAGCCCCCCGAGCTAGCCATGAGAAGAGCAGGAAGAAAAACCAAAAGGAAGGTTTTCAGAAGTAGCTTTTGTTTTGTTTTGTTTTGTTTTTGTTTTGTTTTTTGAGACAAGGTTTCTCTGTATAGCCCTGGCTGTCCTGGAACTCATTCTGTAGACCAGGTTGGCCTCGAACTCAGAAATTCGCCTGCCTCTGCCTCCTAAGTGCTGGAATTAAAGGCGTGCGCCACCACCGCCCAGCTAGAAGTAGCTATTTTTTTTAAAAAAGAATTATTTATTTTATGTATTATAAGTACATTGTAGCTGTCTTCAGACACACCAGAAGAGGACATCTGATCCCTTTACAGATGGTTATAAGCCACCATGTGGTTGCTGGGAATTGAACTCAGGACCTCTAGAAGAACAGTCAGTGCTCCTAACTGCTCAGCCATCTCTCCAGCCCCTAGAAGTAGCTATTTTTAAAAGGCACTGGAGGGAAGATGCCAGATTCGCTCAAGTAAAAAGAAAGCAGCGGATGGGTGTGTGGTTACTCTTAAATTGTGATTCTCTGTGTGCTCTGTGTCTTCGGCAGGATGCGAAGGTCAAAGGAGACCATTGATTTCTCTGTACCCAAAGCTGGCCTTCCCGCATCCCTCCTAGTGACGCTTCTTATTTCACTCAAGTGTTTAAATATATAGAGCTCCACACGGGAGGCAGTATAGCCCAAGGGCTGCTGGGACATCTCACAGGTCTCTAGGTAGGGACCCAGTAAGCTCAGCGAGCTTCTAAATGACTGGAGATGGGCCTGATATTTTGAATGCCAAAGCCAAGAGTGCTCGAAAGAGCAGCTGTAACCGGCAAGGAAACTACCGGACGGACGGACGGAGGGAGCCCTGGGCTGGAGCTCTCAGCCTCTGACACTTGTAACGGATGGCCCCTGTCACTTCCTGTCATGCAACTTAAGTGGTAGGGAGGAGTTCCCTCAGGGAAACCATGCTCACACAGCTCAGAGCCTCCTGTCCACCAGGCTCTGCTGCAGTTAGCAGCCAGGGAGTTGGGGTGGATGAGGTCGGAGCGCCCCATGGTGTGGTGCTGTTTCTTTCTCCGTGCACAGGTAAGTTCCTTGTTGTTCCGGAGCAGGGGATGGGTGCTCTCAGCTCTCACCCAAGCCTCCACTGGGTGTCAGAACCTGAGGTGTGGGAGGGTGTGGAGGTCTTGTCATTACCCAAGTTGGTAGGCAGTGAGCTGCTATTAAAAACCACCACCACCACCAACAACAAAAACCCAAACAAACAACAATAAACACCCTTGATGATGGAGCCGGGTTCCTGTTTCTCTTTAGACTTGAATCAAGAAGGTGTGTGCAGTAATTAGGACAGTAGCTTTCTCTCTCTCTCTCTCTCTCTCTCTCTCTCTGTGTGTGTGTGTGTGTGTGCCTGTGCACACATGCTAGGTAACATTGCATTACTGCCATCTCCTCCTAAGCAGCTATGATTGGAGGAAAGCAAGTGGAGGGCTGGGTCAGGGTCACCCCTCTGTTCTATGATGCTAACGTTTTGACTTTTACAAGAGACCCATGTCAACTGTGGGAACCCATGTCTTCTGTGGGAAGACAGAGAGAGAAGGACGCACCTATTCTCTCTTCTGGTGGTTATATCTCTAGGTGGGCTTCCAGGGTCATCTTCTCTTTTCTGGATTGGAGACTGGTTAAACTCAGTTTGGAAGTTCATTAAGTTTGGAGCTACTCTTGTAGGATTCCCTAAGGTAATTCTGGTGTTTAGGTGGTACTCATCACTGGACAGATGAAGTCAGACCAGCACAAGTGGAGACTCCAGGTTCTCCCTCAGTATGCTGGAACACAGCTCAGATTGTTTGGGAGTGAGCAACAGTTTGTTTTCTGGGTTGAAGGATGGTTAAGAGTCCCGAAGCTTCCTCTCCTGTGTCTTTTGATGATTTGTTTGGAATATGTGTAGATGTTTAAGAGGAGCCAAAACTTCCTTTAAAGGAAAACCCCTCACTTGTTCCAGTCTCACCAGAATGACATCCTCAGACAAAATAAGTGCAGTCAGTCCTGGGAGAGAGCAGCTAGCATTCTGCTTTCTGTCTGGACAGTGTGTACATGTGTGTGCACGTGTGTGCATGTGTGTGTGTGTCTATGTGTGTTTGTGTATGTCTGTGTGTTTGCATGTGTGTGTATATGTGCATTTGTGTATATGTATGTGTGTGTCTGTGTACATGTATGTTTCTGTATATATGTGTGTGTTTCTGCAAGTATGCATGTGTGTGTATATATTGTGTATTTGTGTGTATATATACGTATGTCTGTTTGTGTGTGTGCATGTGTGTTTCTGTGTCTGTGTGTGTGTGTGTGTGTGTGTGTGTGGTCAACATCAGGTGTCTTCCTCAATCACTAACCACTTTTTCAATTTCGAGGTTTGTATTCACTGTTATTGTGTCTGTAAACAGCATGCATGGAGGCGTCTGTGCACAGCTCACATGTGGAGGTGGAAAGACAGCTTGATGGAGCGGATTCTCTCTATTTCTTTATTGACTCTGGGGACCAAAGTCATGTCACCAGGGTTGTCTTTCACTTTATCCCCTGAGCTATCTCATGCACCCCCTACCAACGGTATCTCTTTTGAGACATGGTCTCTCACTGACCTGGAGCTGGCCAGTTTGAGTACAGTGATTGGTCAGCAAACCCCAAAGATCCTCCAGTGCCTGCTTCCCCATCTCTCTGACTACAGGCGTGGGTGCCTGAGTCACCATGCTGAGGATTTATGGGGGTGATGGGGATTCAAACTCAGGCCCACATCTCGAAAGGCTTTACTGCCTGAGTCATCTTCCTGTGATTTTGACTGCTCTAAGGATTTGGCAAGTTGAGTCAAACAAGGTTTCTCTTCTTGTTACTGTCTTGTTTCAGACAACATCCTCAAGGATAATCGATAATCGAACTAACGTGTCAGAATTGTCTCCCTTGAGGCTGAGTAGTATTCTATTCTGTTCTGTGTATATTTTGTGCACCCATTCATCCCTCACTGAGCCCTGGGTTACATACAGGTTTTACATTTTTTTTTTAATTTAATTTAATTTTATTTTTTTAATTTACATTCCAAATCACTTCCCCTTTCCCGTTTCCTCCCTCCCCGAAAGTCCCATAAGCCCCCTTCCCTCCCTCTTTTCTCCGTTCAACCCCCTCTCATTACTCTGTCCTGGCGTTCCCCTACATCCAGTCTTTCCAGGACCAGGGGTCTCTCCTTCCATCTTTTTAGAAATCTATTGATATGCTGATTGTGTCTAGGGTATTCTGAGATTCTGGGTCAATATCCCCTTATCAGTGACTTCATACCATGTGTGATCTTTTGTGATTGGGTTACCTCACTAAGGATGATATTTTCAAGTTCTGACCATTTGCCTAGGAATTTCGTGAATTCATTGTTTTTAATTGCAGAGTAGTATTCCATTGTGTAAATATACCACATCTTCTGAATCCATTCCTCCGTTGAGGGACATCTGGGTTCTTTCCAGCTTCTGGCTATTATAAATAAGGCTGCTATGAATATAGTGGAGCATGTGTCCTTATTGCATGCAGGTAAAGTCTCTGGGTATATGCCCAGGAGTGGTATAGCCGGATCCTCCGGAAGTGTCATGCCCAGTTTTCTGAGGAGCCGCCAGACTGCTTTCCAGAGTGGTTGTACCAGCCTGCAATTCCACCAGCAGTGGAGGAGTGTTCCTCTTTCTCCACATCCTCGCCAACAACTGCTGTCTCCTGTGTTTTTGATCTTAGCCATCCTGACTGGTGTGAGATGGAATCTCAGGGTTGTTTTGATTTGCATTTCCCTAATGACTAAGGATGATGAACATCTCTTTAGGTGCTTCTCAGCCATTAGATATTCTTCAGGTGAGAACTCTTTGTGGAGCTCTGTACCCCATTTTTTAATAGGGTTACTTGCCTCTCTGGAGTTTAACTTCTTGAGTTCTTTGTATATCTTGGATATTAGCCCTCTGTCGGATGTAAGGTTGGTAAAGATCATTTCCCAGTTAGTTGGTTGCCGCTTTGTCTTTTTGACGGTGTCTTTTGCCTTGCAAAAACTTTGTAATTTAATGAGGTCCCATTTGTCTATTCTTGATCTTAGAGTATAAGCTATTGGAGTTCTGTTCAGGAAATTCTCCCCTGTGCCCATATGTTCAAGGTTCTTCCCTAGTTTCCCTTCTATTAGTTTCAGTGTGTCTGGTTTTATGTGGAGATCTTTGATCCACTTAGAATTGAGCTTAGTGCAAGGAGATAAGGATGGGTCAATTTGCATTCTTCTGCATGTTGACCTCCAGCTGAGCCAGCACCATTTGTTGAAAAGGCTATCTTTTTTCCACTGGATGGTTTTAGCTCCTTTGTCAAAGATCAAGTGACCATAGGAGTGTGGATTCATTTCTGGGTCTTCAATTCTGTTCCATTGATCTACATGTCTGTTACTGTACCAATACCATGCAGTTTTTAACACTATTGCTCTGTAGTACAGCTTGAGGTCCGGGATACTGATTCCCCCAGAGGTTCTTTTACTCTTGAGAATAGTTTTAGCTATTCTGGGTTTTCTGTTATTCCAGATGAATTTTTGAATTGCTCTTTCTAACTCTATGAAGAATTGAGTTGGGATTTTGATGGGGATTGCATTGAATCTGTGTATTACTTTTGGTAAGATGCTCATTTTTACTATATTAATCCTGCCAATCCATGAGCATGGCAGATTTTTCCATCTTCTGAGGTCTTCTTCAATTTCTTTCTTCAGAGACTTGAAGTTCTTGTCATACAGATCTTTCACTTGTTTGGTTAGCGTCACGCCAAGATACTTAATATGGTTTGTGGCTATCGTAAAGGGTATTATTTCTCTTACTTCTTTCTCAGCCTGCTTATCCTTTGAGTATAGGAAGGCTTCTGACTTGCTTGAGTTGATTTTATATCCGGCCACTTTGCTGAAGTCGTTTATCAGCTGTAGGAGTTCTCTGGTGGAGTTCTTTGGGTCGCTTATGTATACTATCATATCGTCTGCAAATAGTGATAGTTTGACTTCTTCCTTTCCAATTTGTATCCCTTTGACCTCTTTTTCTTGTCTAATTGCTCTAGCTAGAACTTCAAGTACTATATTGAAAAGATATGGAGAGAGAGGGCAGCCTTGTCTAGTCCCTGATTTTAGTGGGATTGCTTCAAGTTTCTCTCCGTTTAGATTGAAAAAATATGGAACGCTTCACGAATTTGCGTGTCATCCTTGCGCAGGGGCCATGCTAATCTTCTCTGTATCGTTCCAATTTTAGTATATGTGCTGCCGAAGCGAGCACCAGGTTTTACATTTTTGATCGGTGCCATTACAAGCATGAATGTACAGATATATCTTTGAAACCCCCCTTTCACTTTCTCAGGGTCTCTACCCCAGAGTGGAATCACTGGGTCATAATTGCGAGTGTTCCAGGAGACGTCATAGGTCCCCACAGCATCTGGGATTTTCTCCATCTTGCCTGAAGCATGCGAGGACCCCAGTCTCTCCACATCATAGCCACCACTTACTATTTTCTGTTTTTATTTTTGTTATGTGTTTCTTTTTGTGTTTATCTAATGCTGGTGATATGGACGTTTTCATATACATTGTTGGCCATTTGTACATCTGCAGAGAATCAGCTCAAGTTCGGTGCCTATTTTTGAATCAGGGTGTTTGATCTTTGTTGTTGAATTTAGGAATTCTTTTTGTATTCTGGATATTTATCCCTTATTATAGATATGATGTGTTGATATTTTCTCCCATATTGTGGTTTCTTTTTAATTCTACTGATATTATATAAACATGTATTTTTAATCCTGTCATGTGACTTGGGTAATTTCACTCACCTCCAGCTCACTACACCAGCTACTTGCTTGCTTAACAAAGAATACTTTGTGAGCCACTAGGCTTAGATCTGATCAAAGTAGTTCTACATCTGTGGAGAGCCAGGGGCCAGTGAAAGTCTGAAGGACTTTCTCTTCGGTGCTTTGTCAACTTGTCCGTTTTGGTGGTTTGGTGGGGTTCAATTATCCGAGGAAGAGCATTCACGACAAGTCACTTTCTCTGTGGTTCTTTTTACTCACCTATCAAATGTCACTTGTTTCCAAACTCATTTCAGCTTTGATGCGAAATCTGAGGCATGCAGATATGTTGTATCAAAGTAAAAAGCAGTTTTTATGTCTGTCTCAGTTAAGTACTTTTGAAACCAGGTGGTGGTGGTGCATGCCTTTAATCTCAGCACTTACAGGGGCAGATAGATCCCTGAGTTCAAGGCCTATAAAGCAAAGTTCCAGGATAGCCAGGGCAACTTGAAAAACAAGTAAGCAAACAAACATAAAAGGTGTTTTTAGGATATCTACTTGAATCTAAATGTAATGGGCTAGGTGATTGCTTTTGGAAATACTATGGAATAAATTTTGATAATTTTGATTTCTTATCTCTGACAGTTTCCAGAAAAGGCTCTGGAGAAGTTGTGGTCATCAATGGGAGGGAGAAGAGACAGGAACCCTTTAAAGAACGTATTAACTTAACTTAGATCTGATAAAAGTAGTTCTACATCTGTGGAGAGTCAGGGGTCAGTGGCGTATGAAAGTTAAGGGCACAGGCTTTGGAACCAGATTGGTGTGGGTTTGAGTCCCAGCTTTACGTTACTGTCTGTTATGATCCCTCTCTGAATCTAATTTCTGTGATGTGAAATGGAAATAATAATGTCCACCTTTTTGGGTTATCCTGAGAAACAACTGAAATAATTCATGATGTGCCAAGCAGGGCCAGCACTCAGCCAATGTCACCAGGTCCCGTGTAGCACTAGCTAGGTTGTGTGAGTGGATATCAGAGAAGTGACAGATTTTTTTTTTAAGATTTATTTATTTTATGAGTACACTGTGGCTGTCTTTAGACACACACCAGAAGAGGGCATCAGATTCCATAACAGATGGTTGTGAGCCACCATGTTGTTAAGAATTGAACTCAGGACCTCTGGAAGAGCAGTCAGTGCTCTTAACTGCTGAGCCATCTCTCCAAGCCCTGAAGTGACAGATTTTGTGCTGGGTCTCAGTGCAGAGGCTGAGAAGCAATACAAGGATCTGCAGTATGCAAGGACTTGGCGGCAGCTGGCTTCTAAAGGCCCCAAGTCCTGAGGTAAATGCCATCTTGGCTTGTTTTTGTGGAAGGGGCGAGGCAGCATATTCCACGCAGGGCTTTATTTAAAACCCCTCTCCTAGTCTTCCCAGGACTGGACATGGGGGCCACAGGAGGAGAAGCACATTCAGAGCCTGTACTGAGAGAGCCTTCCCGATAAAGTACTCAACCGTGTGACTCATGGGGGATACAGTCAGGGTGGTGACCACCACTGTCTGCTGGGACAGAAACAATGGGTGGCTCTAGGACCTAAATATAGCCGGTATGGATGTCACTTAGGGAAACATGTTCCCGGTGCTGACTGGGTGGGCGGCTCTCTCAGGAAGGGCTCAGGAAGCAGGTTCTGGCTCAGATCCCTTGCTCTGTCCATCCCGGTCTCTAAATAATGTTATCCATGCTCTGGCTTCTCTGCCTCCACGGTGGGCCTGCCTCAGCGCGCTCTAGCTCTTTTTCCCGTCTCTTCCCTGCCAGTCTCAACCGCTTCTCCCTCACCTCTAAGAGGTCCCCACTTGTCCCCTGCCATTGGCTCTTGTGTTCCCTCACTCCTTCTGGTCTAGCAGGACAGAGGACAGTGTAGGAGTCTGGAGTTTGGGAGTCATCAGGTTTCAAACTGTGCCATTAACATTGAGTGCTGCTAACTTTCCTGGCCCCCAGCTCTCCTTTAAAGGCAGTAGAATGATAGCTGTTAAGATAGTGGTTCCAGCTACCAAGATGGCTCAACTGTTAATAACACTGACTGCTCTTCCAGAAGACCAGCTCTCACACCCACATGGTGACTCCCCACCCTCTGTAACTCCAACACCCTTTTCTAGACTCCACAGGTATTGCATGCATGTGGTACATGGGAATATATGTAGGCAACAAATACACATAAAATACACATAAAATTTATATATATATATATTGTACTCTGTGGTGATTCTACAGCCCTCTGGGATCCACATCACAGCTTCAGTGGCCTCCCCCCTTCTGAGGTCCAGGTTGCTCCCTGCTCTGGGGAAGAGCTCAGGAGCACGCTGGATGCCACCTCTTTCGCTGTCCACCTGCTTTCTGAATAACTTCATCCCTGTTCTGGCTTCTCTTTGTGCCTAGTGTGATCATCTCAGCAAGCTGCTTGGCCCATCTCCCCACCACCTCACTGCTGGTCCTGTCGGTCTCCTTCCTTTCCTTCCACAGGCCCCACCCTGTCCCCCTGACATTGACTGTGATTATTGACTCTGCTTACTTCATGGGAATGAACAATCACCCCAGTTTTTTTTCCATCAGCCCCACCCCCATGCTCCTTGAGAATCAGCTTAGTTCTTGCTTGTACCAGGTGCTCAGATGACCAAATTGAATGAGCCATTACCAACTTGGAGAGGAAGCAACAAGAAAGCCACAAAATGACCCAGCTCGTAAAACCCCATCTTCGTGAGACGTGAGAGGTCAGGGTCACTCTCGTTCAGGTTACGCTGAGTAACAGCCATCCCCAAACTCTGAGGCAGATAGACACAATCTTTATTCTCCTCCTCACAGGCAGGCTGACTAGGAGTCTGCCCCGTGAGAGGTCACATATGGATTCTTCTCCTGTCCAGAGGAGCAAACAGAGATTTACATTTTTTTTTTGAGACAGGGTTTCTCTGTGTAGCCCTGGCTGTCCTGGAACTCGCTCTGTAGACCAGGCTGGCCTCGAACTCAGAAATCCGCCTGCCTCTGCCTCCCAAGTGCTAGGATTAAAGGCGTGCGCCACCACCGCCCGGCGAGATTTACATTTTTTAAGGTCTATCCTGGTCTCCTTTCCAGTTGTTGTAACAAAATACCCTGATAATAGCAACATAGGGAGGGAGCATTCATTCTTGCTCACAGCTCAGGCAATGATCCATGACTGCAGGAAAATCAAGGTGGCAGCAGCAACTTAAAACAGCTAGTCACATCCATAGTCAAAACTACAGAGAAAATGCATACATGCTTGCATTCACCTTACTTTCTCCTTTTTAATATAGTCTTGGACCCAAGCCCAGAGGATGGTGTCGCCCACAGTGGGCTATATCTTCCTACCTTTGCTGAAATCAAGACAGTCTCCCAATAGACATGCCACAGGTCAACCTGATTTAGCTAGACCATCAATGAGACTCCCTTCCCTTGTATCAAGTTGACAATTAAAATTGGCCTTCCCAGTGTGTAAGCCTGGAATTGTCCCTTCCACCCACACTCTATTGGCCAGAGCAAGTCACAGGCCCCAGTTGAGGGATCGCAGATATTGTTGCTGAGCCTACATGTATTGATCTCTATGTAGAGCTTTCTGCTATATTGGGATGAAGATAAATGATGCAGATGGTGAGAATATCTAACCAAAGTCTGACATGTCTCAGACCTCAATAAATAAGTGACAGATCCCAGTCTGTGGGGACTTGTTGGGACCTAGCTAGTGATGATCATTTCCCAGGATGCGCTCCTCTTACTCCTCCATGTCCCCACTGGGCAGATACAGAGATGCCATGCAGAATGGCCTGCTTATAAAATCCTGATGCAAGAAAGGAGTGATTGGCCATGTTCTGGTGTCAGGGACACAGGTTGGAAGAAGGGGATAGTGACTTGTCTCAGTGTCAGGAGCACAGGGGCACATGGGAGAGAGGTGGGGTTTGCTCCTGGACAACTTGGGTGAAGAATTGCCAGGCATGTGTTGTTGGCTGTTTTGGGTGTTAACTCTTCAAGTACGTGCATGTAATGAGGATTTAGCAGGGTCCTTGGCCTGCCACAGTCTCTCTAAATCACCAGCCCTCTGTTCCCCATGAGGCATCATGAGCCCTTGGGTGTTCTCACAGAAAGTTGCATACAATTATGAGCATTTCCACCCTGAGGGAAGGTCTCCCTCTGCTCCAGTGATTCACCCATCCACTCTCTTTCCTTCTGTCTCTGAAGAAATCTAGGAGTCAGGGCCGAGGTCAGGTTCAGAGTCCAACTGCCCGGGGGTGTTTCCCAAGTGAGGCTGGCAGTGAGGATGAAGAGGGTTGGTGAGGCCTCATTTGTACCTAAGGTCCAGACTCACCCATTGAGAGAGGTAGGAAGACTCCTCTCACCAAATCCTATTTGACTGGTTACAAACAGGTTAGTTCCCTTGCCCGAAGCACACAGATAACACCAACAACAATTAATGCTTTCCCTAAGTATGTGATTTATCCTTAAATGGAATTAGATCTTAATTTTTTTTTTTTTACAAACACATGTTTGTAAGGTGTGTGTGTGTGTGTGTGTGTGTGTGTGTGTGTGTGTGTAAAAATGTATACACACCACGGTGCATGTAGGGACATCAGAGGACAGAAACTTTTGGGATTTAGTTCTCTTCTTCCTCCATGTGGATCCTGAAGCTTAAACTCAAGTTTCCAAGGCTTGGCAGCAAGGGTTAACTTGCTGAGCCGTTTTACCAGTCCATGAAGGTAGATCTTACTGTCTTTTTAGAGCACAGTGCTTGACCTGGATGATCAGCTTCATGGGAAGTGCTCCAAAAATAATTTTTTTTTTGTCCTTTCCTTTCCCAAGTCAAAGGCGCAGATAACAGAAGCATGTACCGTCTCTCAACTGCATGTCCATTAGCCATTGTGTTGTGAGAACCTTGGGGTAGAGCCTGTCTCCTCCTTCTCTGCTTTTCCTCTGTCTCTCTGTCCTCACCTGGAGCTGTACACAGAGACTGCTGAGTTGGGACCTGTGTGGAAGCCCAGGGTGAGGGTTGAGATGGGATGAAGCAGGGACGGACTGCCCTGCAGAGTCCTGGAGATCTTCTTGGGGTCCTTTTGAAGGCTCTTCACTTTGTTTTCTGGTAGATTGTTCTCCCAAGCACCAGGAAGTCCGTTCCTGCCAGGAATCAGCTTCCTGTGGCCACCCAGGTGGGGAGGGTGCCGGCTTGTTGCTGGCTGAATTCTTGGCTAGCAGAATCCTGTGGCCCTTTCTTTTTTCCTTTCTCAGCTCAGCCTGACTTACGGGACAGGGGGGAGCATAGAAGGATTCTAAGAATCAGTTTTACTTCACAGGTATATGGATTGCAGTAATTTCTATGAAAAGGCAGATATGCTACTGAACCACATGTCCCTGGGTGTGCTGTGCATGGTGGCACAGAAACAACACAGACTACACGAGTAATTCTATATTTTCAAGTAGCCAGGTTAAAAGAAATAAAAACAAAAAGAAACTAATTTTCATAATATTAACTCAATATACCTAAATAGTAGCATTTCAATATATTAATTGCTATCTAATTATATTTTAAAAATAAATGTTAAAAATTTAAAAAATTAAAAATATATTATTTTATATATTAATATATAATTATATAAATTTATAATTGTTTTATATAATGTATTTATTATATATGGTAGTATATTAATATATTAAATGTATATTTTTAACGCTATGTCTTTCAAATATACAGGTTAACTGAGACTAGCCACATTTCAAATGTCTGGTCAGTACATGTGGGCCACAGCAGCCAATCCAGGTTTAGTGTAGGACCACCTGGAGAGCCTGTCCTGTCTCACACGGAGGGCAGTGGTCACAGGTGTGGCACTGACCATTTGAAATCAGCTAGTGTACCCGAGGAGCTGGGCTTATTTTTTTCTTCATTGTACTGGATTAAATTGTAGATCTGAATGGCTGCATGTACTTCCTGGCTACTGTACGGTACAGCAGAACTCTAGAGGTTTTACCTCAGAAGAATGTCAATTTAAACCTGACCAAACTCTCACTTCTCACTTTGAGCCCTGGTGGGGATTTTAAATATAGGTAGCACTGTGGGTGAGCGTGGCAGGCTGGCCCATACTTGGCCAGCAGGAGTAAGAATTGCAGTGGGCTCTTCCAGTATAGTCTAGCTAAGCACTTAGCCTGGGTATTGCTGCTGCAGTCCTGCACAGAGACTGATCATGTAGAGCATCCTCTGTGGCCACAAACATGTCAGCTAGTGCAGACTTCAGTGAGTAAGTGCATTAGAAATATGCTTTGTTGGGCGGGGCATGGTAGCACATGCCTTTAATCTCAGCACTCAGGAGGCAGAGGCATGTGGATCTCGGAGTTCGAAGCCAGCCTAGTCTACAGAGTGAGTTCCAGAGTAGCCAAGGCATAGAGAAACCCTGTCTCAAACACCTTCGTGTATGTGTGTGTGTGTGTGTGTGTGTGTGTGTGTACATATACTGAAGAGATGAAGCCATTTGTGTTGACTTGATGGTTTGTTAGCATAGGTTTTCAAAATGCTTGCATCTTTATGTTGAAGCAACTCTGGAAGATTTTGGAAGGACCTCATTGCCCAAGTTGTCTCCTAGGAGAGAACAGGACAGCTGGGGTAGGAGAGAGGTGTCCCTGTCATTGTATGCTATGTACTACAACTTAATCCCACACATTTGGCCAAGCAGTATGGCTCACACCTGTAATCTTTTTTTTTTAAAGATTTATTTATTATTATATGCAAGTACACTGTAGTTGTCTTCAGACACACCAGAAGAGGGCGTCAGATCTCATTACGGATGGTCGTGAGCCACCATGTGGTTGCTGGGATTTGAACTCAGGACCTTTGGAAGAGCAGTCAGTGCTCTTACCCACTGAGCCATCTCACCAGCCCCACACCTGTAATCTTAAAGGCAGGAGATTAGGCAATCAAGAGTTCAAGGCCAGCCGCGCAGTGGTGGCGCACACCTTTAAACCCAACACTTGGGAGGCCGAGGCAGGCAGATTTCTGAGTTCCTGGCCAGCCTGTTCTACAGAGTGAGTTCCAGGATAGCCAGGACTATACAGAGAAACCCTGTCTCTGAAACCTGCAGCCCCCTCCCCCCCCCAAAAAAAAAGAGTTCAGGGCCAGCCTGGACTACATGAAACCATGTCTTACCCTTTCCCCTTGGGTGGGTGGGGACCTAAAATGATTAGCAAAAAATGTCCCAACACCCCAGTGCATTTGTATTACATATTAAAAAAATAAATTTCTAAAAATATAAAAGCAGAAAACTTTGAGTGACCCAGGGAGGATTTCTAAACTAGGCCTCGCAGACTGAGTCAGAAAAGATACGCAGGAGGCCTGTCAGGAGGAAGGTTGGGGCTAAGGCACGAGCATGTGGTAGGTTCCATGATAAGTCATAGGTGTCACTGTAGACACCCAGTGGTGACAGATTTTAGACACAAGCCCAATTGGGAAGATGGCAGATTGAAGTTTATGAGTCATAGGTGGTTTGAAGGAAGTGGAAGCAACATGTTTATATCTGTGAGAATGACAGCTCTTCAGGACAGTGAGAAACTCTGAGGACTGGTAGGGACCACGGAACCCCAGAGTGGTGACTCTCAGCCTTCCTCACGCTGCGGCCCTTAGATACATTAAATTATTCTGTGGCTACTTTATAACTACTCTTGCTACTGTTATGAATCATAATGTACATATCTGATATGCAGGATATCTGATTTGTAACCCCTGTGACAGGGTCCTTCAACCCCCCCCCCACACACACACACAAAGGAGTCCTGACCCACAGCTTGAGAACCACTGCCCTGAGGTAGTAGCTCAGGGTTTGCTATAAAGCAGGCTTTCTTCCTGCCTGTTGGCCAGAATGAAATGCTCGCTCCAGTGGACAAACAGGAGCAGGTCTGTGAATCCAGCATCTTTTTACAGGCCAGGCAGAAAGGAGAGTTGGTCTCTTGAGTGTAGTGTGTGTCCCTAAAGGTGGGGTGCTGTGTTGCTGGCCACACATCTGCAACTTAACTGGAAGCTGAGAGCGCCCCCAGCACTCGGGTCCTCTTTCAGTGTTATGTGAGAGACCCTGCCTTTCCACTTTTGTATGGCCTGACAGACTCGCTAATCTTCAGGCATGAGTGACATCCTGTTTTAACCCCTCCCCTCCAGTACCTCACCTCTCTTTGTCTAGATGAAACGTGTGTGTGTGTGTGTGTGTGTGTGTGTGTGTGTGTGTGTGAACACACAACAAGAAATAGGTTCTCTATTCTTGTTTCCTGGATGAAGAGGGAATATACAAATTGAGATAGTATATTTCTTTTAGTTGGAAATTTCTCTATGAGCTGGTCTTAGGTGCTTGTAGGCCATTCCTGAAGAATAAATCATGCCTTGTCTATTGCCCAACCTGAGCTTGGGGAAAGGCCCAGCCTGAGGCATCGGGGCTTCTGTGAGCCTGAAGCCAGGATCCTGTTCACCAACCTGCAGCCAGTGTAACCTGACTGGAACCAACTCCCAGCGAGGTCATGTGCTTGGTTTATTCTACTCTAGCTGTCTGGGAACATCGTCGCTTCGGGGCCAAGGGCTCCTCTGTGCTTTCTCTTTGCTCTGCTTCCTGCAAGTTTTAGAGCCCATCTTGTCCGAAGCATCCTTGTGTCTCTTCACCAACGCAAGCCTGGGTTCTAGAAGTTTCCAATGTCCCCATGAAAGCTTGTGGGTGTGGCTGCAAAGCCTCTTTTCCAGATCTACTGTAAACAGATGTCCCTTTTGTGGTCTGTTCAGCACCTACACCTACCCGCCCACCCACACCCACATGCACACACTCACACACTGCTGGTAGAAGGGTTATTGTTATTGGCAATTTTGTGGTGAGTGGAGAACCTCAGGCTTTTCCAGTCTCTGTCCTCTTCCCTGCCACTTTCCTCTCCCAGCCAGCAGTGTCCTCGACCATGTGCTATCGCATGAGAAGGAGACGCCAGAGGTCATCTGGTTCAAGTCCTTGAACTGAGAGATGGAGAAACTGATCCAGCGCGATAGCAAACCGGCTAACATTATATGGCTAGGGCACCAGCCTTTAAAAAAAAATAGGTCGCAACCCAGGCAATAGTTGTTCACTGATTGTTTTATTTTACAATTTATACATCAGTCAAGAAAAAGAGAACATCAGGAGGCCGGAGAGATGGCTCAGCAGTTAAGAGCACTGACTGCTCTTCCAAAGGTCCTGAGTTCAAATCCCAGCAAAGACATGGTGGCTCACAACCATCTGTAATGGGATCCAGTGCCCTCTCCTGGTGTGTCTGAAGAGAGCAACAGTGTATTCACATATATAAAATAAAGAGATCTTTTTTTTTAAAGATAACATCATTATGACTTATAAACATCTGAAGCTCAGACTTCAGAATATTGTGTTACAATAAAGGTGCAGGAATATCTGGATGGATGTTGAACTGTCTCCATGTAGACATGCAGATGATTGCAACTTAGAAAGTCTTTGAACTTCTCATTTGGAAGTTTCTCACCATCACAGTATCTGTTAGAATACATCCAAGTCTGGGCATTGTTTGGTTCTGACAGTACATAGTAGCATTGTGAGCCAGGACATAAAATTTCAACAAGAAGATGGGAGTGTCCTCTTCAGGAGTCAGGAAGTGGAGCAAGCAGGCCTGGTTCCCCGCTGGTCCTGCAGAGCTCGCCTCACTCCCTCCTCCCAAAGGAAGAAGGAAGAAGGTTGAGGACAGATAAAGTATCCATCCTCGAACAAAGCTTGGTTACTGCTTGGGGCTAATGCTCTCAAGTACTCCCATTTCCTGTGGCTAAAGTTAGGTCTATTAGATATGAATATCGTTTTTAATCCATGACTGGGCAGACAAGGAAAGGAGGAGGCCCCATTCAGTCATCCCAGGGGACAAGGCCAGAGGGAGGTGCTCATCTGTGCTTGTCATGGGTGACAAAATGCATGGGCAGTTCCAGTTACTGTGGTGACTTACAAAATATTGCTAGTGCCATGAAAATGAATCACCTTAGCTATAGCCTTTAACATTGACTTGGGAAAAATTATTTTCTACAAGGAAACATAGGCTTCCCCTGATTATTTGTCTTTAACTGAAAGTTTATATTACTAAGATAAACAAAAATCCAGTATTCTTGCCATAAATAGAATGTAACTATTAAGGTAAATAAATATTCCCAAACAATGTTGCTAAACTTCAGTTAGATGCTGTGGCCTCAGCTTCTTTGTACCCAGGAGTGAGATAATGGTGGTAAACATTATCATGAGGTAACCTCAGTTTGAGTCTTTCTCCTGGATAGATTTGGAATGGCAATGGTTTGAAGACTTATTGTGTGGCTGCCTGCTGAGTGAAGGGGTATTATAGCAGGTTCTGAATTATTGTAACATAGGAAATGTCAGAAGTCATCTGGTCCAACTCACTGAGCTTACACTGAATGAAACTCATCTGCAGAGACATCACCCATGTGGCATATGCCACTCCAGATATCTTCTTCTTCATTGTCTCCTGTGGATATTGCCATCTTGTATCTGTCTACTTGAGAGAGTTCCCATCTAAGGCAGCTGACATCCCAAAGACTGTGTTTTACAGACTCTCAGGAGGTCTCCTACTGGTTCAGACTCTGGCCGGCTGTGACTGTAACCTACTGGTTACACACACCTTCTCTCCTTTCTGCCACCCCACTTCTTTATGCTCAACAGGTCTCCCAAGGAACCCTCTGGGTAGCTAGCTTAGTCCTCCATTTTTTAATCCCAGAATCTGCTTTACAGGAACCCCAAAAAAGATAGCAGGCACCATTATTAGCTTTGACCATTAGCTTGACATAGCCTGGAGTCATCAGACGGGACATTTCTGTTTCACTGTGAGCATGCCTTTGGGAGATTGTCTTGATTATTAATTAATGTAAGGGAGCCCAGCACCACTCCTAGGCAGGTGGTCTTGAGCTCTATAGGAAAGCCACCTATGCATAAAGCTGTGGGGGACCCAGCAAGTAGCATTCCTTCATGGTTCCAGGTTCCTGCCTTGAATTCCTTCCTTGATTTCCCTTGATGATGGACTGTGACCTGGAACTATAAGCTAAATAAATCCTTCCTGCCCCTAAGTTTCTTTAGGGTCCTCTAAAACTTGGGCTATCCCTGATACTTCTACAGTGTGAAGTTGAGTCTTAGTGGGAACACAGCTCCTTATACCTGAGAAGAAGGTAAGTATTGTTTGACCGAAAGTAGGTGATTTCCTAAATAACAAAACAAAACAAACAACAGAAACCTGGCAGTTCACACAAGGCAGAGAGTTTACCCTTTGTGGTCTTCCTCTCGGTCAGTAGGGAAGAGTTGTAAGGAAAGTTAACATAGTAATCAGTACCCTCCTCATCTGAGCAATGGGTTCAGCCAGATATGAAGCTGTCCCTTGTAATCGTAGCACTTAAGAGGCTGAGCCAGGAGAATCCTAAATTCCATCCCAGTTTGGGCTACACATAGCAAGTGAGCAGGGGGTGCAGGATTGAAGCGTGAGGCGTGGGGTGGGGGGTAGAGCAGAGGCTTACTTGCCAACAAGATCCATGGAGTCAGCATGAGTCTCAGGAGCGGCCTTAGGATGTGCTGAGGGCAAAGGCCCCATGCTGGGCTCCCCTGTACCAACCTGGCCAGAGCCCAATCCACAAAGGGGGCAGCGGTCTTGAGCATGGTGGCTCCTCCCTGGGGAATGTTGCCCGACGGTCTGCAGAGAAGCTGTGAGAACTTTGGTGTGACTGTCACCATTTCTGATGTGCTGTCTGGACTGCTGTCAGCTGTGGTGCAGGGCACTGCCCTGCCCCTGTGGCTGAAAGTGGGGGAAGGGCTCACTGTGCCCACAAACTACAGGAAGCATGGAAAGGAGCCTCTAAACACAAGCAGCCTGTCCGCATTCAGGGCGTTGTTTCTTCAGTGGCTGTGTTATGTCCTGAGCAAGGTTCTGTAAAACTCAAAGGCTGATTCTCGTGGCTCCAGAGAACTGAATCGCCCAGTGCTCCCTATACTTCAAAGTCCTCCCCAGTATGTTTCATTCTCAATTATGAAACCAAGGCCTAGATTGTGCAAAACCAGAGCCTGCTCACACAGCATCTAATCTATTCTCTAGGAAATTAATGTTTTTCTAAGATTAGATTTGGGGGTGGGAGGGGTGGCATGGAACTTCTCCAGAAGTGAACCGCATGACCACAAAAGGACAGATATAGAGCTGTAAGGTTTCTCTTTTAAAAAGTTAAATGCCAAGACATCCTGGTGCCAAGGTACTACTTTAAAATTTAAAGCCCATAATATCCCCTGATTTTAATAACAGAAACCCAAGTTGAGGGGTCAGGGAAATGGCTCTATGGTTAAAAGAGCTTACCACCCAAGCTCAATAACCTGGGTTTGATCCTAGGAACCTACATAAAACATCAGATGCGGTGCACCTCTGTGTTTCTAGCGCTTCTGCAGGAAGTTATAAGGCACTGGAAGCTCATGGAATAGCTAGCCTGGGCTATGCAGCACATGAGAAGACAGAAAAACACGCTTGAAAAACTTGAAACACCAAGTTGGAGACTGAGGACAGCTCCCAAAGTTGTCTTCTGACGTCAGCATGTGTGCATGGCATGTGCACACCTGAACTCCCATACATACACATGCATAAAATCAACAAATCCACACAAGAACTCAAGATAAACCAGAGACTTGGGTAAACCAGTTATATAATTCACTCATTTAACAAATACTTTATTGAGCATTTGCTATATGCTGGGCACCATGCATACTGCTGTAGAAGCATTGGTTAAATGCTTTCAGGAAGAATATGGTCAAGCATAACCAGATAGTTCCAGGGTCTGTCACAACCTGGGACCCTTTCTCAGATTTGTCCCTCCCTTATTTGCCAACTCCTGTCTATCACGGGGTAAAGGCTGTGCTCAGTGGCTACAGTTCTCAGTGTTTCTGGCCTGTGGAAATCTGACGTGTGAGGATGTGGATCAGCAGTCTACGCTATTCGAGTAGTTGGATCTAGTCTAAACTTCTTGCTTTGTGCAAATATCTCCAGAGCCACCCTACATGAGTCATTTAAACTCTTTAAACCTGATCTGTAATTCATGGAAAGTATCCGGAATGCAGGGCCATCTATTTGTTTGAAACAGCATAGCCCTGGCTGGCTTAGAACTGCCTGTGTGACACTGAGGAGGCGTCCTCACAGCCTTAAATTTGCTGTCTGAACCTGTGCACCAGCATACATGTTTTCTTCAGCACTAGGATTTGAACCCTGGGCCTTCTACTTGCCAGGCAGACACTGAGCTACATCCTTCCTCCTTTCATGGGCTCCTACTTCTTGCTGGCCTGAAGCTTTGTATGTAGACAACGCTAGCTTTGAACTTAGATCCTACCTCTGCCTCCCAAGCTGGGACTAGGAGTATGTACTACTATGCCTGGCTCCCTTATTGGCCTCTTGGTAGACAGACACTTTCCTGTCCCAGCAAAGGGAAAGAGGAGGAAGGGCAGAGCAGTTCATCCCGACTGCCAACTTGATAGGATTTAGAGTCACCATGGGTGTGTCTGAGGGATTTCATTGGGATGGGAGACTCACCCAAAAATGTTGGGCTGGGGTCCAGACTGAAGAAAGGGGATACACACTAAGCATCAATATTCATCTCTGCTCCTGGCTATGGCTGCCGTGTGACTGACCTCCTGCCTTACACTCCTGCGGCTGTGCCTTTCCACCATGATAGACTGAGTCTCCAAAGACTACCCCCCAAATAAACCCTTTCTTCCACAAGTTTCTTTTGGCACGGGTTTCATCACAACCGCAAGAATAACTAATACAGAGGGGAAAGATGAAAGGAAGGAAGGAGCTGTGTAAGAGCCCAGATATTCTGTAAAGAGACTGACTTCTGCCACTTAGGCTGGACATTACGGTGTAGTTGTTAATCACACCTACTGTGTCAGCAAGGGAGCTTGCTTGGCTTTCAGTGCTTGGAATCAAACAGAGGCCTTCGGCATGCTCTGTCACTGAGCCACACTCCAGTCCTGATCTTTGTATTTATCTCTCTCCTGATCTTCCAGGCAGTTTAGAAAGCATTACCCATTCCTGCAGTGCTCCTCCACTGTATGGGAGCTATTGCCCCGAGGAATCCAGGTCCCAGACACCAGCAGCGGAAGGAAGCCTTGTGTCCCTGTGGCTAAAAGACTTGCCTGTTGGCAACTTCCTATGGTGGACAAAGTGTCACCAGCTCAGGAAGGGGCAGGATTTTTAAATGGCTGAGGATAGACCTAAGAACTCTCATCTTCTACTCAGCCCACCTATATTTCTGTGGATAATTATGTTTGGATCTGAATTATGTAGTTGGCTACATGAGGGCTACATGGGGTTCTTATCTAGGAATCAAGCAGTTATTTAGACATTTCCTAGGCGTGTGTGTGTGTGTGTGTGTGTGTTGCCTGTCTGAATGAATGAATGATTATTAATAAAATTTTAAACAATTCTATCAGTGAAGAATTAAGTTCTTATTAACCCTTTATCCATTGTGTGTGCTCATGTGTCTCACGGAGCATGTGGAGAGGTCAGAGGACAACTTGTGGGAACCAGTTCTCTGCCTTTACCATGCCGGTCCCTGGGGTGGAACTCGGGTCTTTAGGTTTTATGAAAAGTCAATTATCTTACTGGGATTTTAGAGAATAATTTTTTTTTAAAAAAAGCTTTATTTATTTTATGAATGTGCATGTCTTGTCTGCATGTACACCTGCAGGCCAGAAGAGGGCATCGGATCCTGTTACAGATGGTGAGCCATCACGTGGTTGCTGGGAATTGAACTCAGGACCTCTGGAAGAGCACTCAGTGCTCTTAACCGCTGAGCCACCTCTCCAGCCCTTTAGAGAATAATTTTAAAAGGAGTTGTTTTTTTGGTTTTTTTTTTTAATGTGTTAAAAAAGCGAAGGGAGGCAGGTGTAGCTTCAAGTGTTAATATTGCTGAGGAAAAAAAGCAGATAAACAAATACGCAAAAGAGTACCAGTGGCAACTGTGTTACGAATTAAGAGTTGTGGCTAATCTAATCGCACCTGAGAGCCAGTAGAGACAAAATAATCACTGTAATTTAGAAGGCCTGGGAAGAAGTCCTGGCTAACTCAATTTTGTGCATCTTGTCACAGCTCATTGTTGAAAATCCCGTTGGATACAAACCCTTCCTCCTACCTTATACCCGTGCCTGGACAGAGACAGAGGCGGAATGAGTCTTCTGTGGTTTTGGGAGTTTTCAATCTTTTCCTTGAGTTTTATTTAGTCTGATGCTTCGCTCGCTGTCACTATTGCCAGTAGTCTTACTGCTAAGAGGAGATGATCTCTGTCAGTTCTGAGCCCTTGACCCACAGTGATCTAGCACACCGTCACTGCTGTTCCAGATGAGGAACAGGGCACGGAACAGTGAGGAGAGTGATCCCCGAGACTCCGAGGCAGGTATATGGCATAAGAAGACACTGCCTGTATGGCCTGCCTAGGCTCCTCCTAGCTGTCGTCAGCGCTGTGTGGCACAGTCACACACGGCTTCAGTTAGAATGTATGGACCAGTAGCTCAGAAGGACCTGAGTTCCAAGTTCTCTACCATATGAGCATCAGGTAAGAGTCTGGGGGTGGAGTGAAGACTTGGATTTGAGGATGCTAGAAAAGAGAGGGTGTCTTAAAACTGGAGAGGAGCCCTGTGTTCAATGGAATAGGGTCTTCCCTCGATCCTCTTACCTGCGTACAAAACAAAGCAAGGGATGTTTTTATGCTCCAAGTCGAGTTGCTGAAGTCAAGCTCCAGCTGAAGGCAAGCACAAGAACCCAGAACCCAGAATCCTTTTGCTGACCTCTCCCTGAAGAAGGCCCAGATGAAAGGCCCAGCATCAAAGTCTTGAAACCACCAAAGCTGTTTGCCAGGGAGAAGATAAATAAAAAGGCTCGAGAGATCTGGTTTAAATTGAGTAATTATAAACGACTGATCAGAGACCGTTTGCTGTCAAGTCGGGAGCCGCGTCCTCTCCATCAGTGGGTTTGTGCTGTTCTGGTCGTCTCCTTATTTAATAAGTCTGTGATTAAATAACGGGGCTGTTCTGACGCTAATGAATTTAATCTCAGCCATTTAAAGTGAAGTCAGACTTCACCGTTTGCCCTCAACTCTGAGAAAGGAACAGGAAGGACCCAGTGTCAGCACAACTAAAGTATCCAAGGGCTCTGGGGACAACTCCATGGGGTCTGGGCAGTCAGGAGAGTCGTCTTTCAGCTTAGAAGTCTGCATCGGCCACGCTGCAGGTCTCCCCACCTCTGGCCTACCCTGATGGCCTCTCAGAGTCAAATGGTAGCAAAGCAATGATTGCCATGGTGGCGGGGGAAATAGTAATCACAGTAATGGCCACGCGGCCACTTTTCAGTTCTCTCATGGTAGACCTGGCCCTGGTTCTGGTTGTTGTTGCTTGTTTGTTTGCTTTTGTTTCATTTTTGATACAGGGTTTCTCTGTGCAGCCCTTGCTGTCCTGGAGTTTGCTTTGTAGACCAGGCTGGCCTTGACCTCGGAGATCCATCTGCCTCTGCCTCCGGAGTGGTGGTACTACTACCCAGCTATGTTCTAAATGTTTAACACCCTTTAATTCTTAAAATATTCCTATGGTGGAAAAACTAAAGCTTATAAACACTGATATATCTCTCACTCCTAGGAGCATTCTGACAATATTGTATAGTCTCAATTAATATTTGTTTAAATGAAGGAATAAAATAACATATTCCGAGTCATACCAAGTTGCAAATGGCAGAGGTGGATTTTTTTTGTTTGTTTGATTTTAGTTTTGTTTTTGTTTTTTGAGACAGGGTTTCTCTGTATAGCCCTGGCTGTCCTGGAACTCACTTGTAGACCAGGCTAGCCTCGAACTCACACTATCCCAAGTGCCGGATTAAAGGTGTGCACTACCACGCCTGGCAAGAGGTGGACTTTTATACCCATGTTTGTCTCATTTTTGTTCTTAATTTTCTTGAGGAATTTATAGGTAAATTCCTATGGATATATAAATATTGTTTACTAGTACTTTTTAAATTTGTTTATTTATTTTATGTGCATGCATGTGTATTTGGATAGGTGTGCATGTACTGCAGTATGTTTGCAGAGGTCAGAAGACAACTTGTAAGAAACAAATCAAATCACTCCTACCATGTGGGTTCCAGGGATTGAACTCAGGTCTTGAGGCTTGGCCACATGCACCATTACCTACTGGATACCACATATCTGTAGTGTACACACACACACACACACACACACACACACACACACACACACGAGATAGAGACTTTCTACCCTTGACTGTAGACCAGGCTGGCCTTGAACTTGCCATGTGCTAATAGATCATACTGGGCCTGCTCTTGCTTATCCTCTTGCCTCCACCTCCAAAGTACTGAGATTAGAGGCATGAGTACCCATGCCTGGCTTGTTTTAAGTAAGTATGTAAATGCGTTTTTAAGCCATTTCCAGATATTAACCTAAAGAAAACATGTCTTAGCAGACAGGATGAAGAGAAGAAATCTGTGTGATAAAAAGTCAAGTGGTTGGACTTAAAAAAAAAAAAAGAAAGAAAACAAAACAAATCCTGTTCTGCACTCACTCAGTAAAGTCCTTCTAACCTCAGAATCTCACTCTCTGAAACAAATACCACAGTGTTTACTTAAAGTTAGAGGAAGAAACAGCTAGTGGAACACTCATTGGCTCCTAGTAGGTGCCTAGTTCTCCTGCGTTTCCTTTCTGTGTGTGTAGGAGACATCTAGTGATTTTCTTTGGCAGCTAAGGCTAACACCCTCACAGCATTTCAAGATTTGGTTAACTCGAGAATGGGAGCCGGGGCAGGTGAGATTAATATATTCAGGCTTGGCCCAGTATGGAGTCTTCTGAGAATCCACCAGTGACAACTGGACCAGTGTTCTTCATAAACAGCTTCCCCAGACAACAGAAAAGCAGTTCGTTCACGGACCATTTACCAAAGGAATTCAGATGTCTGCCTTGGGTTACCTGAAGGTGGCCAAGCCTAAGAGGAGATAGCCCTGCAGCAGCCTGGGGGACAGTAATTATAAAAACAGGTCCAGGAGATGAAGGGCAAAGGTGATGCTGGTGGAGACAGAAATGACGTGAAAGTCACACGTTTTCCAACATAGGTCACCAAATCCATGCATGTTTCCTCAGGTTGCCATGACGCTTGACAGCCAAATATGCAAAAGGTGCTGCTCCCTGGTGTGTTCCCAAAGGGGCTCCTGGTATTTTGTTGGTTGAAAAAGAGGGTTTTGCAGCAGCACCCAAAGGCTTCTAGAGAGTATCTGTAATCTGTGGACTATGGCACTAAGCAGTCAGATACTCCCGGGCTCCCATTGTCTCTACGGTCTCCCTGGTCACTGCTTTTACTCCCCTCAACCCCCGTCTCAGAATTGGGAGCGTTGGTTTGCCCTTTATGGTCACTTCTGGTTACAGTCAGCTGCTCTCCTTCTCTCAGCCACTGGCAAGACTTGGAGGAACAGAGATCACATCTTCCCTTTGCTCAGGGACCAGGCGTGGACAAGCACCATGGCTCAGAGGTGACTTTTCTTGAACACATTAGAGCCTCCTTCTTGCAGGAGGCATGCAGCTCATTAATGCCCCATCCCCACCCCCTTGGGCCAAGGTCTGCCTCACTGTGATTTCCTTTACACATCTGTATATTTTAAGGAAAATCAGTTCCCCCACTGGTAAGGAAAATACTCTCTTTTGTCTGAACAGTAAGAAATTTGAGGTTGTAGAATTCAACTTTCAGTAACTTTGGCTTGGAGGTTTTGATTGGTTTGGGCCAGGTGGTTAGCGGAAGGCAAGGAGCATCACCTCAAGAACACAGGCCTTCTTTATTCATTCCTTTTGCTTTGTCTATTGAGTCACCGTGAAGGAATTATTCACCAGTCTGTTCAGCACAGAGTGCTGGGGAGGAGCCCATAAGATCCCGTGCCGAATTTGGAGACAGATTACCACAGTTACCGAACCTACACAAGCGGTTCTCTCATAGTTGCAAGGGAAGTGGATGATGCCTTCCCGCCAGTGACCTTGACAGAAATAACAGAGTGGGGCCTTGACTCCTCAGATTGGCTGGAAATCCATCAGAGCAAATATGTAAATATACAGTGCACACAACAACCATCCGCCCAAACACTCTGGGCTCACTTGTCTGTGGCTTACGATCTATGGAAGTGAAGTGGCTGGTGCCCCAAAGCAACAGTGACACTGCTTAAGATTTGAAAGGACCATAGAAAAGAGCTTCGTGCGCACAGTGTCTCCAAACAGTCACAAAGGAAGAACATAGTCAGCAAGGTGTCTCCTTGGTCCTCAGCCACTGCGTACCACGTGCTTCCTCTCAGGTCACGAGTGTAATCCCAGGCTTGAGTGCAGGATGGCCTGAGAGATGGGGACTGCTTAGCATGGAGTCATCTATGCAAGTGTTGGGACCTGAGTCCCATCCTCAGCACACACCTATAATCCCAGCTCTGGATTGTAGAGACATAAGGATTCCTAGGACCTGCTGATTTGCCAGACTAGCTATTAGCAAGCTCCAGGATCATACGAGTGTCTGTCTCCAAACACAGAAGCGAACGGTGGGAGGCTCTGCTGCAGAGATGTTCCGTGGTTATGATCCAATACTGCTCTTGCAGAGGACCCAAGTTCAGGTCCCAGGGCTCATGTCGGATGTCTCACAACTTATAACTCCAGCTCCAGAGAGGTGCAATGTCTCTGGCCTCTATGGAACCTGTACTCACACCCATATACTCCCCCACCCTACATAATTAAAAACATTAAGATTATAAGGTTGAATAGGATTGAAGAAGATGCATGACATTGGCCTCTGACTCCCCCCCCCCACACACACACAAAGTCAAACACCAGAGAGAAAAGTTAGCCAGTATCTCATCTCTGCCTTTCCTGACTCGTTCATAGCAGAGATCACAATGTGAGATTTCTCTTCTTTCTTACTCCCAGTTAGCAGTCAGGAAGCGTGCCTTGTCCTGTTTCCAGGACCCAGAGCGGCTGCTGGTACAGAAGTGGCTGGTGAATAAAGGGGCTGAGCAACGACGAAATGATGCTTTGTGAAGGTTTGGCTTCTGGTTTAGAGTTCTAGCTTCAGACTTCTTAGTTGGGGGTGGTGGTACTTGCTTTCAATGGCAATACCTAGGAACCAGGGACAGCCTGGTCTACACAGCAAATTCCAGGTGAGACCATATCTTTAAAAACATACAAAACCAAAAAGTCCTTCTGACTTGTTTGTTGCCAGCAGAGGCTAGCCATCACCCTGTGCAATGAGAATGGACAAGAAACCCATTTCTCATAATCCATGCAGCTTTTATTTTGTAAAAATACAAAATTATTATTTTATTTTGTATGTGTAGATCTCTCTCTCTCTCTCTCTCTCTCTCTCTCTCTCTCTCTCTCTCTCTAACTAGAAGTTACTTTATGTGTGTGGATGCTTTGCCTACATATATGTCTGAATAGCACATGCATGCCTGGTACATGCCAAGGCCAGAGGTGTTAGATCCCCTGGGACTGAAGTCATAGATTGTTATAAGACACATAGGTGCTAAGAATTGAACCCACCAGTACTCTTAAGTGCTGAGCTGTCTCTTCTGACCCCTGTGGGTGCTGTGGTTTTCTTCTGTTTCTTCTTCTTTTTTTCTGTTTGTTTTGAGACAGGATCTCACTTTGTAGCCCTAGCTGTCTTGGAACCCATTATGTAGATAAGGCTGTCCTTGAACTCATAGAGATCCGCCTGTCTCTGCCTCCCAAATTCTGGTATTAAAAGTATGTGCACCATACTCAGCTGCCATGTGGGTTTTTAAAGATCATTCTTAGTGTGAGTCACTGGCTCCTGCATCATTGAAAAGGCCATTAAAGGACCTCTAATCACCATGCTTGTCTCTTGAAGCCTGGGAAAATGTCTGACAGAGTGTCTGTCACGGGTACTGATAGCTGAGGATTGGAGGCCGGGTTCTAGGTTCCAGGTTCCAGGTTCCAGCACTAGGTAACCTGTGTGATTGTTCTAGAGGAGGCTGAGAACTCATCTGTGCTCTTCCTCATCAGCTGACCTCTAGAGAGAGCTGCGTACTCTGTCTGCTTGACAAACTACTGAGCCCCAGGAATCCAATTTGTAACATCACAAAATGTATAGCCTGATAATACCAGGTCATGTCCTACAGTGTACGGTTTACACTGTGGGTTTGCCCACCTCATCTGTAGTTCCCACAGTGGGTAGGCCTGGTGAGTGACATTTTGGCTTTATAGATAATATATGGAACTTGAACTTCTTCCTGCCCCGTCCCCACCCCATCAAGATCTGGGGTGTGGTACTACAACATCTCAAGGCAGGACAAGCTAAACACAGGAAAGTCCTGGGTTCCTCTAAGCAGCAGGACCTCCTTGCAGCTGTTGTCTGTATCCTCACTTAGCTCACCTTGCTGGTTGATACACATCTGCCTGCTCTCCCCTCTGCGCTGTCTGTAGGACAGTATCCCAAGCAGAAGGCTCTACCAAACATTTCCAGTGGTGGGTGAGATGTGAACTCTTGCCATACATGCTATAAACCGTGCCTTTGGGAATAGAATCCTGAATTTTGAGGATCATATCATAGCATCTAACTTCCAGCACATTGCTGATCTCTGCCAACCTCAGTTTATTTACTTGTAAATTGGGAAAGATTTCTGACTGTACCCGTTTCAAAAAGCTATCCTGTCGACTGGATGCAGTGGCACATGCCTGTAGCCCTAGCTGGTTGGGAGGCTGAAATAGGAGACCAGGAATTCCAGGCCAGCCTTAGCAACATAGACTGTCACACACACACACACAATCACCATATAAACCAATGAATTAGTTTCTCTGACATCCTAGTGCTGTTGGTTTTTATTATAACTGAACGATGAATTAATAAGGATTAGTTCCTGTATAAGCATAAAGCATCCTCAGACACACATGTGCATGACAATATCTTGAAGACCCCCACCAGGGACCCTGAGTGGAGTATTTGCCTTTTTAATAGGTGCATTATCCCAGAATGGCTTAGTTTGCATCCCTGCAAATGACTTTTGGCATCACCTGTGATCACTAATTCTGAGACAGTATCACTTCAGTGGGAAAGCTTAGAGACCTCAAACTCTGCTAGTCAGGAGGACCAGACTCATCTTCAGGATTTTAAGTAGGTAGCTGGCTTTATAAAAAGAAACTCCAGTCCACTCTCTGTCTTCATCTGACACGTTTATTCATCCTATTATAGAATACCTCCTCCCATGAGAAGACCTTTATCACTGTACTTCCAAAACCTTCCAACCTACTTTTAAAGCACCAACTGAGTACCAGTGTTCCTTTCTGCATTGTTGTAGGGGCTTGGGATGTAGGACAATAGTAAAACACTCACTTAACATGTGAAAGGGCCTGGATTTGATACCCATTGCCAGGAAAGCTAAAGATGTATTCATTTTCCTCTCTTTGGGGCTGATGTCACCACTGCCTTGCCACCCCAACCTTGGAGTTAAGAAAGAGTCATTCAGAGAGGTGAAGTGACTTTCTAACCCATGGATCGAGGTGTACAAATCATGTTTGCTGTCTGTCTCTCTTGCAAGGATATGCATTCTTTAACTGGGGGGGTTGGACTTGTACCATCCTGGAAGCAAACATGGAGCTTGGCACATAACAGATACTCGTTTGTTCTGCAAGTGTTTGTTCAACTGATCATGGGCCGTTTGGGTCTCTGTCCAAACCTTGCCTTTGTCCAGAGCAGAGTTCTGCATATAAGAGGAGGTAGGCTTCTCTGGGGGTGATGACTCCAAATGTAACAGTCCTGTAACTTCACAGCGGCAGTTCTGGTCTTCTGGCAGCATCTGTACAGATGTGAGAACCCAAGAAACACTTGCCTCAGGCAGACCTGAAGGTGCAGAAAATAATTGAAGATATCTTGAATGTGCTTTCTTCTAGTTTATAGATAAATATCTTTTCTGCTTTGTAAAGGAGAAAATATATTTCAGCATCTAATTTAGTAAGCTGATACGGCCATCATTATATGGATTCATTTGAGGTATCTGTGGTAGAATAATGGAGCAGGGGAAGGAGGGAGACACACACACACATACACACACACACACACACACACACACACACACAGAGAGAGATTGGTTGATTGATTGGTTGATTGATTGATTGATTGATTGATTGATTTTGGTGGCATGAATGAGAATAACCATGCAAATCAATCACCTCACCACAGATCTTAATTCCCCATGGTTCTCGGACCTACTACCTTGCATCATTGGCTGAAGCTTTTGGTTGACACATGGTAGTGATAAGAAGGCCTTGAGTTATCTGATTTGTTTTCTTCCTTAATCAAAGCTGAAATCCTGTTTATATTTGAATTTGTCTTTTCATCTGTCTTGCAGCGGAAACGGAAGCAGAGTGCCCAGGATGAAGATGCCGTCAGCCTGTGCAGTCTTGACATAAGTGTAAGTTCAGTTCTTTGTACCTCCCTCTCCGCCCCCGGCACACCACAGCACCGCTTTTAGTATGAATGTCATCTGTTACCACGCTGTGTGCTTTAAGTAGACATCCAACTGTGGAGATGTGACTTACAGGAATTTTTTAATTGTTTTTTTTTGGGGGGGGGGTTGAGGTTTTTTTTTTGTTTTTTGGTTTTTCAAGGCAGGGTTTCTCTGTGTAGCCCTGGCTATCCTGGAACTCACTCTGTAGACCAGGCTAGCCTCGAACTCAGAAATCCGCCTGCCTCTGCCTCCCAAGCGCTGGGATTAAAGGCGTGCGCCACCACCGCCCAGGAATTTTTTGATTTTAATCTCTTCATTTTACTGGAGAAAGTTGTATAGCCAACTTGAACTGCAAGCCAATGTATTTATTGCCTATGTGTTTTCTCTCAAATTGAATTATAAATTTAGGCATCTGGGTGGTGTCTAGGTTAATCCCAGTATGCACTTCAAGACACTGGTTCAAGAAGAGATAGATCAGGTGTTTTTCCTTTGGGAGGTGGGTGGAGTCCAGGGCCTGGCCTGATTCCGGCAGCTGGACAGCCCAAAGGCTGGAAGAAGATTCTTGTAGTGGGTGAGTGAGTCTGGGTTCAACAGATCTTAGTCAAGATTCTGTACTTAGCATTCATGTGGAGTGATTCCTCATCTGGAAAATAAGGCTGAAAAGACTCCACCTGATGGAAAACACTCCACCTGACTCAATGAGTGAAATGTAATAACGAAAATGAGAATACCAAACATGACACCTGATGTTTGAAAAGTGCGCAGCAAACCTTAGCTACATTGTGTCTGTGTGCAAAAGCACAAGCTTGCAGAAGAGGCTCAGTGATTTGGTGGCTGAGCACTGATGATGGCACAGGTAGGGAGCCCCCTTGGATTTCCTAGATGTTTCATTTTGCTGACCTCCTGTGCATGGACTCTGGTCCTAAGATTGATGCAATTGAGAAGCCTCCCCCGTGAGGACTAGAGTAAGACCTCAGGCCTCCCAGATTCCTCCTGTCCTCCTTTCTCTTCTACTTAGATGTTGTTTGGGGTCTACTCTTCATGCAGGGTGGATCTATATAGCATAGTGGTGTTTCCTACAGAGATTGTGAAAGTACTCTAGGATGTGTGAAGGCTTCGCATCTTCATTTGATTAGACAGTGGGTCTTCTAAAGCCATCGTGAAAACCGGAAACCTCTTGAATATAAATTATTAGGTTCTCATTTAATGCCGCTTATTTGCCCAATATGAGCAATGATCTTTTAGCTATTTTTAATTATTGTAAAATTTGCTGATATAACAGACTTGGTGGAGTGATTCTGAGCTAGCTGCTAATCATGTACTTGAGTGTCTTTCTTTCACCATATGGTGTTTATCTATCCTAGTCCTTTAGATCATCAGATTGATGAAGTTGGACCAGTTTACCAGGTTGCCGTGGTAACAAGATAGAAAGATGTTCTTCTAGGGTTCTCTTTATTCATTGGCTATTGTCTTATTGATGGGAAGCTATGGAACTTCTCCCATCAGCAGTAAGTAAGACTTTTTGTGTGTTTGGGTACTTTTAATTTTGTGAAACTTTACCTTTATGACTTTTAGGATCTACAGAGTCTTTTTTTTAAGATTTATTTATTTATTATATGTAAGTAAGTACATTATAACTGTCTTCAGACACCCAAGAAGAGAGTACAGATGGTTGTGAGCCACCATGTGGTGGCTGGGATTTGAACTCAGGACCTTCAGAAGAGCAGTCAGTGCTCTTAACCGCAGAGCCATCTCTCCAGCCCCTGTCTTTTTTTATTTTAAGTTTACTTTTATTTTTTATTTTTAAGTTTATTTTATATGAGTGTTCTGTCTTCGCACACACCAGAAGAGGGCATCGGATCCCATTACAGATAGTTTTTTAGTCACTACGTGGTTGCTGGGAATTGAACTCAGGACTTCTGCAAGAGCAGTCAGTGCTCCTAACCACTGAGTCATCTCTCCAGTCCAGTCTACAGCCTCTGCGGCCATCATGCAGATGAACTATCCACCCGAGGGCAGAACAAGACTTTTTGTCCAGGCTGCAAAGTGGTGTTTGTTTTTCAGGAATGCCTGTCTCTAAGTGTTCTTTACCTGAGAACTGTTGACCTGATCAGAAAGGATTAGTGGCAGATTTATGTTTGATTTAGGTTTTGACTTGATGGGCACCAATGGCCTTGCCTCTTAGGCCACCTAGGTCTCAGGTAATGAATAATTTCTAGATAATGATTTTTCTCCCTGTGCAATTACAGATGTGTCCTCTTATCTTGCTAACTCGTGTATCATGCTTTGTCATAGTAATGAGATTTTGTAGAAAAAAATAAACTACCCCATTTCACTAATAGGGTTATCTTAGGGGAATAGCTATGGTCGGGCTTATTTCTGATTTGCCTGGCTTTTTGTTTGAGTCTTGGCAAGCAGGTCTCTAGAACCTAGGCTGGGTTTCCTCCATTTGTTGCTATATTATAATAATAGTAGAAGTTAGAGACCTGGAAGCTGTTGTAGGGGCTTCCATGGAATTGCTGGGTTGCAAGTTCTACCAACCCTTCGAGTCACAGAGCTGACAGGAAGTGTGGAAGAACCAGGCATGGCCAGGAAGGAGTTTTTCACTTCAAACCTGGTGCCCCGTGTGCACTCAGAGGAGATGAACTAAACTGAATGAAGTAGTTGGTGAAGCAACCCCTGAGAAGATGGTTTACCATAAATGCAGCCATATCTAAAGATCTGAGCCCAGTGAGTTAGTTATTCTGATAAGCAAGTGGTCTCTGTTGATTGGTCGGTTTAGGCTTAAAGGGGTTATGTCTTTGTGCTTTTAAATGGCAATGTCCAGGAGAGTCCTTACAGCCACAGTCCTAAAGAGGTGATGTTTCTGTTGTTGCTATTTCATCATTTTGCCCCAAACTGGCCAGTAACCTTAAGACTCAAGCAATCCCCCTTGCCTCTGTAGCAGGGGCTGAGGCACCTGTCAGAACCTGCTAACGGGTTGTTTTGTGCCTATTGCGCTATATGAGTGGAAAGTGTGTGTGTGTGTGTGTGTGTGTGTGTGTGTGTGTGTGTGTGTGAGGGGGGGTGTGGAGGTAGGTTTCAATTAGTGGCTCCTGGTGGTGGGTGGGTGGGTGTGAGGGTGTAGTGAGATAGGTACTTCTCAATGTAGACTCCACTTCCTAAGTGACGAGACAGCCACAGGATGTGTGCTTTGAACAAGAAATTGCTAGATGGGCATCTTTTTGGGTCAGTAGTCAGGTTCCCACTCCGTCAGCATAATGCTGACAACACAGCCTGTTTTGGTACTTTAGAATGAGAGGTGTAGGGGAAGGGGAGGGAAAGAGGAAGAGCGACAGAGAGAAAGACCCCTAAGGAGTACCCCTCTTAAAGAATCATGTGTGATGTAAAAAGCTAGGAGTTGTTTGCACAGGTGAATTCGCCCATTGATTAATAAGTAACCGTCGCCGGGCGGTGGTGGCGCACGCCTTTAATCCCAGCACTTGGGAGGCAGAGGCAGGTGGATTTCTGAGTTCGAGGCCAGCCTGGTCTACAAAGTGAGTTCCAGGACAGCCAGGGCTACACAGAGAAACCCTGTCTCGAAAAACCAAAAAAACAAAAAAAAAAAAAAAAAAAAAAAAAAAAAAAAAAAAAAAAAATAAGTAACCGTCAAGCATGGTTGACACACATATGTAATCAATTCCAGCATTTAGGAGACATGAGAAGGAGAATTTTGAGTTTGAAGCTAGCCTGAGCTATAAAGCAAGATCTTAAATCACACGTGATTCCGGGGTATTTGTAGACCCCAGCCAAGCCCCTTTGTTGAGAACTCCTTTTACAGGGGACAGTGGAAGGTCTTGAAGGCCAGGGAAGGATGACCTGCCTACAAAGAATTGTTATCTCGTTGGGATTGGAACATCTCCAGAGTCGACAAAATAATTGGGGTCTATTTTTCCCTCATCACTTGAACTGATCCATCGTCTGAGCCTCCAGCTTCCGGAGAGGATAGAACAGAAACTATTTCAGAAACGAAAAATAAAGGCAGCGTATATTTTTGAGAACAATTTGCAGAGTGGAGAAGGCTCCTGGCAGCCGCCTCCAGATCTCCTCTCACGTCAGAGGATATGAGTGGGCCGCTGGTGGAGAGATAGCTTCTCCCGCTGCAGTTTGCTGGTTTAAACCCTGATGGCTGAGAGATGCCTGAGTGGGGCACTTGGTGAGTCCTTGATGTCCTGTGGAGGCCATGGCAGGAAAACCAGCTATGCCCCAACACAAGCTCAGCTCAGCCTAAGACAATGAGCCTTGGGCTGGACATAAAAACAGCCCCCAGTGACAGTGTGCTAGAAAAGGTGGACCACTGTCCGCTGTAGAAACTTAGGGACATAGAAAGAGTAGAATACTCAGCAGGCCTACCTCAAAGCAGCAGCTGTGGTTTACATGCTTTCTGTCATCATAGGTGACCTTTATAATGTTTGCATTGCTCAGACATACAGAGTAGAATACCAAGAATGTGAAGTGCAAAGTGGCGATAGCACAACTCAGGACATATTGTTTGAACAGCAGAGCATTTGCAAGCTTGTCATGCCCTCGGGTTTGATATTCGTTGCTGCCCTCTATGTCCATGAACTTACTATGCCCATGCGCTCTTAAATGTTCTGTGTCTATATTTTAAGCCATCCCTTTAAGTTTCTGTAAGTGCATTTGATTTTTTTTTTAAATTCCTATTTACTTATTTGTATGTGTGTATATGCACACATGCACGTGTGCTGTGGAATGTGTGTGGAGGTCAAAGGACAACTTACAGGAGTCAGCTCTCTTCTTCAATCCCTGTGAGTCCTGGGGACAGAGCCCTGGTCACCAGGCTTGATAAACAAATGCCTTTACCTGCTGAGGCAGCTTGCTGGCCCATAAGCACCTCCAGTTTTAAAGATTAGGATCATGACACACATTCATTTAGTTTGGGACTTTCTACTTAGTGTTTGAGAGTGCATCACTGTATCTCACAATAGTCTTTAAAAACATGGTTTTTAAATAACTACATTGTCAAATGAAGGCACCAAATTCATTCAGCCCATTTTTTTCCTTAGGAATTTAGGTAAGCATAGGCTTCCTCTGTTATAAATAACACTGATGGGCATCCAAGAATATGCCTGTGTAATCCCTTTACTCAGCAGGATGGAGTCCAAGATCTGAGATTCCTGGCTCACTGGTCGCATCCTCTGAGCAGCCATATGTTCTTCCTGTCAGTGGGAGGAGGAAGCCATGCTGGAGATGCTGAGTGTCTTCTATGGAAGCTGGTGGGAGGGGCTCAGTCACTGCTGCCCCGCCAATCCCTCTACTCAAGCACCACCTCCCCCCTGCTAAGCCTGTGACACTCGTCTCTCCCCTTCAGAGGGCCCTCTTGACTGGTGACTGAGCTGGTACCCATACTTCCTTTTGAGGGCTTCTTTGTGGAAATTGGTGTCTGGACCTGAGGTTGGGAGGGGAGCAGGTTAGAGCTCACATCCTTCTTATGTTTTCCTTGTCAGTTTGTAGGGACCAAGATAAACCCACTGAAGCTCCTGCAAGGAATACTTGGGGAGTGTGTGTCCTGCCTCATCCTCATGCTTTAGAGTTCCTTCGGTTGTGACGGTACATCTTCTGTCATCCCCTGTGAGGTATCTAGACATGCTCAGACCTTGATCTTTCCCTCTCCTGACCGGAAGTGAGAAACAGGCCAGCTACAGCCTTCCACAGGAGAGTAACCTCAGGACTCCCTCTGTAATGGAGTCCCTCTCTGTGTATGCTTTCAGTCTTGGCACTGGACTCCCTGCCTCCATATGCCACCAGGTTATCCGAGTTTACCATCCTTACCTCCAGACTCTGGAAGTACTGTCAAAGCAGGTTGTAGCTGAGCCCTGCCTACCTGGCCCGGTCTAACCTGAACCACACTGCCTTTCACATGTTTCAAACACAGGCTAATCATTCTGGTTTTCTTTCAGTTTCTCAACACTGTCAGGCTCTGTCTCATCACCGGGCCTTTGCGCACGTTGCCCACTATGTCTGGAGTACACTGTTCTCTTCTCCTGACTCTGACAGGCTTGTCCTTCATATCCAGCTGCCAAAGAAGACTTCCCAGGGTTTCTTGCATTTTTCCCTCTAGCCACTCCCAATTCCATGTTTCCATCCTCCCAACATCACAGACATGTATCCCTGTCATAGCAGTGACCACCCAGTTCTGTGATGCCTGCGTGGTTTTTGGCCTTCCCAGACAGTCTCAGAGCTCTTTACAGGGGAGTCTCTGTGTGTACTTCTGTTTTTAGGAACTCAGCAACCTGCACAGGCCTTAACCCATAGTAGATGCTCGATAAACATTGGATAAAGATGGGCTTAGTGCCTCTTCTATTGTGTGGATGGCTGAAAGGAAGTGAGAGAAACATTATGAAAGGAAAAGTAGGTGGAATTTTAAAATTCTTAGACAGAAGCTGTGATTAATGCATTTATTTAGATCTTGAATGCTAGGAGATGTTTTGGACTCTGATCATTCAGTAGACTGTCTTGAATTTGTTACAGTATGTGATACAGTCATGCTCTACTTACAAGTTTACTGGAAATTCTATGAACTCTTAAAGGCAAACTGTTACGCGTTAAGCAAAGTCACATCATGTGACAATTCTCACATGGGAGGTTTATTGGAAAGGGAGTATACAGAGGCTGCCTCTGGGCAAGGGTGGAGGGAAGAAGGATGGGGAGAGGAGGGACTGGCCTTTTATAAAGGGATGTAGCACAAGCACAGGGGGATATGCATTCCCACTGTAGTGACAGTGGGAACGTGTCATATCTTGGCAGCTAGTGATGATGTCTGCTGTCGCTGGGTCCCTGGGGGCAGATGGTGGAGATGCCTGGTTGCTAACACATACCTGGTTGCTAACACAAACAGTATTTGTCATAGGTGCTCTATAAACAAGTCTGGGATGAATGAGTGAGTGAGTGAGTGAGTGAGTGAGTGAGTGAGTGAGTGAGAGAGCGAGTCTCAGGCGGGGTTGCTTGGAAGGGCATGTCAGAGCCACTTTATTTTACACGCATGCATTTTCTAGTGTAAACAAGAATCAGAATGTCAGGGATGTGAGGACTCAATCCTGGAGTCTTTCACGGTAGACTGTGCAATCCAAGATCTGTTAGACACGCATGGCAGCAGTCGCCACTGCTAAGTGGGTGCTTGCTGCATGGGGTTCTGAGACTGCCCACATTTTGTCACTTTATCTGTGTTATCCCTTTAGGATGAGGCAAATGGGCATGTGGAAGCCATAGCTTGCCCGAGTCTTAAAGACAGCCCACAGCATGGCAGCCAGGCCTGCCTCACCTCCTAATGCTAGCTACTGAAGAGATGCTTAAGTATCCATATGTTCTGTGCTTTCCAAATCCCTCACTTAATGCTCGCAGCAGTCCTCTGACCCTCTCTGGAAATAAAAACATGGAGGATCAGGTATCCGAGCCACGCCTCAGAGTCACAGATTCAAACCCAGGAGATTACACTGCAGAGTTTCCCCACTCTGCCTCAGGATAAGGAAGAAAGTTGAGAGAAAAGCCCTTGGCTCTCCAGCTTGAGTGCTGGATGATTGACAGGCCCTTTAGTCCTTCTCATCCTGTGAAGCACGTGGGCAGGCAAACCCATATTTTCTTTACCTGTGCCTTCCAGTTACTTATGGGGCCGCACGGACGCTCAGCATGTGTGCAGGTACTAACAGGGGAGAAAGCTTTCCTGTCTCCATGGAGCAAAGCCGTGTTCACTGTTAGAAAACATACAACCAGAATAAGAGAAAGATTATTTTATCTCTTCTCAGGGTCCAGATAATTAAAAAATAACATTTCTGCAGGTTTGTTTCCTGTTGGCCATTCTGGAACTTGCTACCTAGGGAGATTAGCCTTTCCCCGGCGAGCAGGAGGCCTTGATGAATTATGTGGCAGGCTTTAATAATGTTCTTATCGCCCTGGAGACCAGGCCAGCTGTGGAGGTCCGCCTTCATTAGCGCATGCTCATCTGTAATCCGTGGGCATTCTCATTTGGGACACACTGCAGAATCCTTTGGGCATTAGGTAGCAGGGACCTCACTTCCAGAAGGTTGTTCTGGGTCTGCCACTGATGTCCAGTTTGACCATTGTTAATATAAGCACACTGCGTCTTTCTTTTGACCTAGTCAATTATTATGATTATTAGGCCAAGGGCCAAGGAACAGTACAGAGCTTTTCAATGACAAAGAAACCCCAGGACCTTTGAGACTTTCTCAGATGCTAATGACTTTAGTAACTGCAGGTCTGCGTAGCCCGTCTTTTTGGGCTCCCTGGGTGAGGTGAGATGGTTAAGGTGAGGGTCAGGTTAAACGAGAGTTCTGAAAAGTCTGTTTAGATTTATGATCAGAATTACAAACTGTAGAAACTTGTGCATAGAATGTGACTTTGTGCCTCAGTTTCCTCATCTGTAAAACTGAGATCATAACAGATGATAAAGCTGTGAGGATGGAAACGAGTCAGTTTACTGAAGAATTTAGCTCCTCTCTGGAGCAAGTACAGAAAGACTAGTGCAGTGTTTTAAATAAGAATGGTCGCCTTGCCTGACTCCTGGTGGCAAACATCTTTAATCCCAGCACTCCTGAGGCAGAGGCAGGTGGATCTCTGTGAGTTCCAAGCTAGCCAAGGCTTTATAGAGAAACCTAGCATTGAAAAAACAAAACAAAACAAAACAAAAAAAGACTGCCCCCCCATAGACTCATATTTGAATAGTTAATCATTAGTCACCTGGATATGGAAAGTCTTTGAAAGGATCAGAAGGATTAGGAAGTGTGGCCTGGTTAGGGGAAGTGTCACTAGGGGTGGAATTTGAGGTCTCAAAAACTCATGAGGTTTCAAAAACCTATGCCAGTCTCTGTCTCTCTCTGCCTCTGTTCCTCTCTCTCTCTGTGTTCCTCTCTCTCTCTCTCTCTCTCTCTCTCTCTCTCCCTCTCCCTCTCCCTCTCCCTCTCCCTCCCTCCCTCCCTCCCTCCCTCCCTTCAGAAATGAATATGTAGCTCTCACTACTTCTTCAGCCCCATGCCTGTCATACCAGCTGCCATGATTTCTGCCATGATGATAATGAACTAAACCTCTGAAACCATAAGCCAGCCACCAATTCAAAGCTTTCTTTTAATAAGACAAGCCTTGGTCATAGTGTCTCTTCACAGTAACAGAAGAGTGACTAAGTCAACCAGCTGTCATTGCTGTTGGTACCGAATAGTACAGAACAAATTTGGTTGAGAATTTGAGGACACTTAATTGTTATCCCCAAACACACCCACAAGTAGAACGGATAGTGAAAATTAAAAAATATATATATAATGAATAGAAGTGTGTGTAGATTTTTATTACATTTGTAATAGTTAAGAAAACAAGCTGCTTATCAGTGACTGCATACCATGTATGTTCTTTTGTGATTGGGTTACCTTACTAAGGATGATATTTTCCAGTTCTGATCATTTGCCTAAGAATTTCATGAATTCATTGTTTTTAATTGAAGAGTAGTATTCCATTGTGTAAATATACCACATCTTCTGTATCCAAGACACAATTCACATATCAATTGATTTTCAAGAAGAAGGAAGGAGAGACCCCTGGTCCTGGAAAGACTGGCTGTAGCAGTGTAGGGGAATACCAGGACAGAGAAGCGGGAGGGGGTTGACTGGGGAACAGGGGGAGGGAAGAGGGCTTATGGGACTTTCAGGGAGGGGGGAACCAGGAAAGGGGAAATCATTGGGAATGTAAATAAAAAATATAGGAAAAAAAAAAGAAAACAAGCTGCATAGATGAATTATATAGATATTGCAGGTAATAAAATAAATGCAGTTGCAAAATATAGTATACATGCTATCTTATGTTTCTATACATTTTCCATACAAAGAAATAATCATGGAAGGAAACATACTGCACTGTGTGTAGTGGTTAAGTTGGGAGAATGGAATCATAGGAATGAGGAGATGAGGTCTCAGAGGTTATTAACTTGTGGTATCTTGTGAGATTTCTAGACACTCCCTCTGAAAGAACTTTACAGGGAAGTGGTATCTTGGTGATGGGGCCAAGGAATGCCACACAAATCAAGCTGTGCAAGTCTTCTCTGTAAGAGATTTAGTTAGGGAGGGGCAAAATTGCTGCCTCTGAGTGGGGATGAAAAATGGAGAGAGAGACTAAGCTGAGATGGCATGGACTTTGTAGGGGGCTTCGAGCATGCACATAGGGAAAATACTCCATGGTGACCTTGAGTGTTGACCAGGGCTGTGAGCACTGAATCATGAAAGGTGAAGAGGACCCTGGTTCCAGAATGTGGGAAGTTCCTAGGTGACCAGCCCCCTCCCCTCAGCATTGCTTATATGTTCATCATATGCTAGACATCATAATATCAAACCAGTGACATTGAGATAGATTTTTAAAATACTTTTCAGAACCAAATTTGTGGCAAGAGCTACACGTGTGTGTCTTACTGCATTAAGGGATAGATAGCTGCAGCGTGTTTAACACTAACATACCTTCAATGAGAAAGTGAGGGCAAATGATATCTTCAAACGTGAGTTGCACTGCTGCTCAAGAGTTAGGGCGATACACTTTTCATTTTGTAGAGCAGGGGATGGAACACAGGTCTCAGGCATGCTAGGAAAGTGTCCAACTGCTGACTTATATCACTAGCCCTAAAAACCTAGTGATTTCTACACTGTCAGCATCACAGGCCTACAAAGGCTTCTATGACTTATGATATCTATTGATACAGGAAAGAAATGCAAATTTTCAATTGTTAGTTTTTAGTTGTTTTTTTTCCCCCATCCAGGCTTTGAAAAATCCTAACCTTTATCCATGGACTTATTGGTACACAGGTCTGAGTATTTTAGAGTAAGAATCCGTAGCTGAATGTAGTGGTTGTGGTTTGAACATAGGCTCATACGTTTAAATGCTTGGTCCCCAGTTGGTGGAATTGTTTGGGAGGGATTAGGAGGTGTGGCCTTGTTAGAGGAGATGTGTCATTGGGGGTGGGCTTTGAGGCTTAAGACCTCCAATGTTATGAGTTCTCTCTCTCCTTGTTGTTGTCTCAACATGTAATCCCTCAGCTACTTTTCTAATGCCATGCTTGCCTGCTTATTTGCTGCCATGCTCCCCACCCTGGCAATCATGGACTTCCCTCTGAAACTGTAAACCCAATAAACTTTTTTATAGATTGTTGTGGTCATGGTATCTTAGTGCAGCAATAGAAAAGTAACTAAGACAGAGGTTCACTCCAGGTTTTGCTATGAGATGCCTGGGTTGTTTTGTTTTGTTTGAGGAATGTGAAAGAGTTTGGGTCTTTGGACTAGAAAAAAGTGATTGACAGCTAGCTGTATGTAGGGCTTTAAGAACCTTCGGAGTAGGAGCTGAGAAGATGATGGTACTGAGAGTAGTGTGGACTATGGAGGCTCAGCTCAAGAGGTCTCAGAGGGGATCATAGTAGCAACTGGGATAGAGATCATTTTTGTGATATTTTGGGAAAGAATATGGCTGCCTTTTGCCTTTGTCCTAAGCCTATGCCTGAGGCTAAGTTTGAGAAGTTTCATTTGCAGTGGAGAGTTCATGATGACTTCATAGTGACCCTATCCTGCAGTTATCTCCTACGCAGATCTACAGTGGAAAAAAAAAGCAAATAGGCCAAAAAGAAGAATAAGATTCACATTTTTATATGATACAGAAAAATGAGGAGAAAAAGATCACCAAGTAATTAAATGTTGAGCCTTGGTTTGTGTTGAAACAGATAAGGGGAAATGGAATAAATTGAATGGTACTGGAGTAAGGTGTAATCCCAGTACCAGGGAGGCCAAGGCAGGAAGCAGACAGTGACAAACTTTAGTCTCAGCTAGCCTTTCCCTTTTCATACCCTCTGTGACTCCAGCCCATGTTGCTGCCTCCAACAGCCAAAACCTAGCCTAAATCTAGATCCCTTGCTTGTCTCTGAGGCGATTCCATATCCTGCCAAGTTGACAACCAGTATCAATAATCAAACCTGCTAAAAGAGATTGTTTTAAACAAGCGACTTCTCTAAATAGTATTCAGCAGGACTCTGTGCTGTTGGTTCCATTCTATAACACTTCTCTCAGAGCCACACCTTCATGGTCAGTGCTGAGCCCTGAGAACTCTCTGGGAGTGTGCCTTTAAACAGCACCAGCCTCACACTGTAATCACCTGCTCCAGCTGGCCAACTGTAGGGGTGCCATGATCTCCCTAGCAGATGGCCAAGCCTGTGCCCTCCTACCCAGCTTCCCTGCTTCTGCCCTTGCCTCTCTGACACCCACTTTCATCGCAGCTGACCGTTCAAGGGCTCTTCTGAAGCCTGACTCCCACACTGTGTCCCTCATGCCCCTGTGTTCTTCAGTGACTTTGACACATTGCCTAAGTCTCAAGGCCCAGCATGGGGCTGCTTTTCTACCTGATCACCACCCTGTGCCCTCTTCCCTATATTCTGGTTATCCAACCTCTACCCATGCTTGTACCTTGCACCTCAGGGTCTCCACACTCTCTCCACATAGAAAGCCAGCTAAATACTCACATGACTTCAGTTTCCCTCAGATGTCCATAAAAAGGTGGTTTCCGTCCTTTCATTGGAAGGAGCAAATCCACCCCACCCTTCGCATTAATATCCCTTCTTCTCTTATCTGGCTGTATCTTTTCCCTCATAATCTTTACCCTCACCTGCCATGTCATGTGTATTTTATTGTGTGTCTCTCTACACTGGCATAGGCCCTATTTTATTTTTCTTCATTCTGAACATCTGGAGCAGGAGTTGGCACAGACTGCATCTGAGGAACACCGGTTACATACCAATGGCTGCGTCATTGCCTCCTGTTGTCTTTGAAAGTTACAAAAAACAAGAACACGATTTATCTTGGCAGCATTTGAAGAATGTCTTTCTTCCTCTACACACATACTTACTTTTTTTTTTTAAATAAAACCCAACAAAACAAGAGGAAAACTAAGACTGACCTGAAAAGACTTTGTGACAGACAAGGCAAGATTTGTGAAGACAATGCAGGGCCTCACTGAGCTAGGGATCAGCCAAAAGGTGGAGGCTGCTGCAACCATGTGTGCGGCATGCACGCCATCCACACCCCTGCATCGAAGGCCGATGCCATCTCCTTCTCCTCAGCCTCTCTTGCAGGTGTCTCTCAGGATAATGGTAGGCCTGTGAATTTTCTGTTACTATAAACAGCATTCCATTCTTGAGTTTCCTTTTCTTTCCATTTAATGACATAACCGCCACTTACTGTGTCCATCACATGATACCAGGTGGGATAGGAGCAGAGAGCTGTCAGTCAGCACTCAGGGCTTGTTTACCCACAGTCAAGGAGAGAGCAGAGTCTGGGTTCCAAGCCAATGGTGGAATGCAGGCACGGGGTTTGATTCTCACCCTGGAGTGTGCTCTGGCCAGTCCCATTCAAATGAGGCAGGGCCCCATGTCTTGAACATTTTCCACATGGGAACATTAGGGCCTGCTTTGGAGAACCCACAACATTTCAGCAGCTGAAGGAGTGTCTCCCAGCTAGATGAAGAATTCCTTCCCAGTCTCCTTCCAGGGCTCCTAAGGGAATTTCCCCTAGGAAAGTAATGCTGAGATCCTGACAGGCCAACCCCTACCTGACTCCTGGGAATAGTTTACTTAAAAAGGTGTACAATTTAGATGCCTCTACAGACTGTAAGTTTCAAAGATGGTAGAAAACTATAAAGAGTTCTACGTGGGCCTCAAAAGGTCCTGAAGATCCAGTCAGCTTCACCATACCAAACTTAAGAGAAAGATATATTTGTCTGTCTGTCTCATGCCTGCCTCCTACGTACCTGTGTTTCTTTTTGTTAAATCAACAGGTAATCCTCATCCCCACTCCCCCAAAAAACAACCATGACTCACTTATAGCTAACAGAGACAGTGCACTTTAAATGAGATTCCCTTCAGGCTGGTTTAAAAAATGATCAGAGACTGGCTCCTTATCAAGGACTGATCTGAAAACTGGATAGAAGCACAGTCTAGTTCTGGCAAGGGCCTCTGTCAGGGCTGCTGGTTGTAGGCTTCTTGGCCTCTTATGTAAAAGACAAAGAGGCCATCTCTTCACAGGAATCTCTTTGAGGGCACTAACCCTATGCATGAGAGCCCTACCCCTATGACCTAATTACCTCCCAGAGGGCTCACCCAATACTTCCACTTTGAGGTTGAATTTCAATTCATAAATTTTGAGGCACACAAACATTCATTCCTAAGTGTCTGTTAGAGTCTGAAGCTGAAATGTCACCCATACGCTTATGTTTTGAAGTTATCCTCCAGCTGATACCCTGTTTTGAATGATACTGGAAACTCGGAGGGATGGGGCTCTTAGAAGTGGGCCAGCGGGGGCTGTGTTCCTCCTGCCTCTGACTGCATTCTCTGCAGCAGTTGGCAGCTCAGTTGGACACACTCTGTGTTGTAGTAGACGGAGTCACTCTCCTTTCCAGCAATTTTGCTCCACAACACTGTTTTTTGCCACCTGCAATTTTACATGTTGCTGTGTTTCTCAGTGATGATTTCTCTCCAACACACAACCAGAAATCGAGACGGTTGAACTTTAGATGACTGCCAGAGTACAGGAATGAGACTACCTTGTGCTGGTCATCCCCACGGGGAAACAGTGTTACTGAAATTAAAAAGGAACTTCTTCTGGGGCCTGGTGAGGAGATCTGAAAACGTGGATGGTTTGCAAAAGGTGTCACGTGGGTTATACATGATGCAAGGGCTCTTGGGAAACCAGAGTCAGGAACAACTTTGCCTCAGGGACCTGGGACGTTTGTCTGGTTTGGGCATTTGTATTTGAAAGAAGAGTGACATTTAACTGAGTAGATGTCGAGGTGATGTTATTGTCCGTGTGATGTGGTCTCAAAGAGGTGTGTGTGCTTCTGTGGGAAGAAAGGCTTCTAGTCATACTTCAGCCAGTCTTTGCGGAGAGGCTCCTGGGAACCTTTCCCCTAGGAATGTCTTTCTGTGACTTGGAATACGTTTCTAGTATATGAAGTCCTTGAAGACCACATCAGTGTTTTTTGGCTCTATTTCTTGTTCATTCATGTCCTTACTGATTGGGTATATACCCTGTGCCCTCCCTGCACTCACGGCGAGCAAGCCAGTCAATGTTTGGGGCTAGCTTTCCACTGCAGACAAAGTACCTGAGAAAACCAACTTCAAAAAAGGCTTGTTTGTTTCCATACATGGCTTTAGTCAAGGTTGCTAGGCTCCGCTCTGTTTAACCTGAGGTGAGCAGAGAGCACGGTGGCATGGAGCCTGTAATGGGAAGAGCTGTCCATTTAATAGTCATCAGGAACTGGGAGACAGGGACAGGTGGATCTGCTCCCTTCAGCCAGGTCCCACCTCCTGCGTTTCTGTCACCACCTCAAAGCTCATCAATTACAGATCAATCGGCACATTACTCTACAAATGAGGTCTGAGTGCTCCTAGTGAGAACGCTTCCCTAAACCCTTCAGTTGGTAGCCATACTTCTAGCACATGGTCTTTAGGGGACATTTTATATATTCAAGCCACAGCAGTCCAGCAATGGAGAAAGTTTTAATGATCAGAGCTGCAGGACTATAATAACAATGGGAGTTGTTCATTGCTTCCCACATGAGAGAAGCATGCTGCTGAGAGGCTCTCTAACCCGGGACCCTGACCCAGTCCCAAGAGGCCAAGGAAGTCTCCCTTAGGGAAGTGGAAACTGAAAGAAGAAAAAGAAATAACTATGTCTTTGGGGAGTAGAAAGGAAGTATGGCCAGGGAACAGCAAACGCAAAGACTTTGTGGTAGGGTGGACCATGCATATCTGACGAGGATGCCGCTGATAGGTGATGGGCAGGAGGCACCTGAGTCTGCAGCCTTCAAGGTCATGCCTAAGACTTCAGCTGTGGGAAGTCTGTACTAAGCAAGAGGGAAGATTCTGCTGGCTGCTGAGTGGAGCCTTGCTCTCAGTCATTCTCTCCCTCCTGGGAAGGCAGAAGACAGATGCAGTTAGAGGGCTCGGCTGTGGTCTTTGCCTTTTGCGTTATGGTGAACACAAGACTGTGTTTTAATTAGGACACCCTTCAAAGCGCACCCAACGTGATTCATAAGAAAAACCAAACCAAACGCTACAGATAAGTAGGAGTGAAGTAGGCCGGCCTAGAGGCAGTGGGGAAGCTCGAGGAGGCTTGACTCTGAGGTTTCGCTTGATTCTCTTATGTGGGAGTCCTCTGTCAGCAGTTGTCCCAGGCACACTCAGCTGTAACCATAAACAGTTTCCAGTGGAGGAGTCTTAACATCTCTTCCATTGCCTTTGAAAAAAACAACTAATACTGGGGCCAAATGAAAAACAAGAAGCTTTGGTCAGCAGTTCTTAAACCACCTGGTCCCAGCAGAGGTTCCCCAGGGGGAGGGCGGCCGGGCTCAGCCATGGCCTGGAGAAATAGTCGGCATGAGGACAGGGTTGCTCCTGTGTCCTGTGGGCACAGATAAACTGCTGACTCTGCACAGTGTCACCCAGCAAAATAAAGTGGATGGGGATTCTTTAGTTTACTCTGAGTAAAAAAAAAAACAAAAAAACCCAAACCTTTCCTGTCCTTCTAAAGGGCTTGGGCAGCTCAGAGGAGCTTGCCTTGAAGCTCCCTGGTGCAAAGAGGGCTGGATAGGTGGAAAGGAAAGTTCCTTGGGGGCTTTTTGGTTTTCACTGCGTCTGTCACTCATAGGACAGCCTGCCCTGTCCCCCATGCCCTCCTCGGCGATGACGGGTGGGAGGATGAGGAGGCCTGAGGCCTGCTCTTTCTCTAGATGAGAACCCGTGGGTTAGCCTGTGCTTTCTATCGACCAGAGGAAACCCCAGTTATAATACACTTTGTTCCTGGGTATGGGTTTTGTCCAGTTGGTAGTTATTATAAAGTCATTAGTAAGAGTGTTTGTGTCTATATGCACATCTGTCTATATACAGGCAGGTGTGTGCTCATCGGGAAGCATCTACCTTGTTTTCTGAGACATTCTGTCACTGGCTGGGTACTTGTCAGGTAGGCTAGGCTGGGTGGCCAGTGGACCCTGAGGACCCCCTTGTGTCCACCTTTCTACTGCCGGGATTATAAACACTGCCAGACTTCTTCCTCACACAGTGGATTCTGGGGGTTGAATTTAGGTTCTCAGATTTGCAAGGCAAGCTCTTTACTAACTGAATTATCTCCCTAGCCCATAGGCTTAAAAAAATTTTTTTTTTAATTTACTTCTTTTAAAGCTAGGCATTGCTAGTACATTTCTCCAGCACTCTGGAGGCAGGAGCAAGGGGCAGGTGAATCACAAGCTGTGAGGCCTACCTAAGCTACCTAGTGAGATTCTGTCTCAAAGACAAATCAACCGCCAAGACAGGTTAGAAGTTTGCAGTAACCTTTAGAAAAATGCTGCATTTCTCCATGTGGGGGTGGGGGAAAGCTTCTGGGAGCAGTGGGTTCAGGTTGGCAATAGGACTGTACTCTTGAATTGCTGCGGCCTACAGGGGTTCGAGATCCAGGTGGGTACAGGCCTTCCTAGCTAGCCCACAAGCTCTGGACCATTGGGAACTCAGACTTCCTTTTAAAAGTGTGTGCTCTGTTGTCCCCAGAGGACACCTCTGTCCAAGGCTCCTGCTCCAGCCATTGCCAACACTCACTTCTGGCTCAAGTTTCCCTGAGATCACCCAGGAGACCAGCCTCTGGCCATGGCTATGAGGGACCGACCATATTGAGTTAATTGGATTCAGTGAGACCATCGGCCTCCACCTCTTGCCTCCATGACTTTGCCGCCACAATAAACTGTACATTAGAACTGTCCAAATAAATCCTCCCCCCCCCAAGCCCCTTAAAATGTGTCTGTTCGGTTTTTGTCACATCAACAAGACAAATGACTGAGCTGCCCTGCTACAAAGCCCACTCACCTAGGCAGATTAGGTTTTAGATTTTGAGTATTTGAAGAGCCTGTGTTGTTTTTCATTCCTTAGACCTACATGACAGAATCGAGCACTGGTCCCTTTCAGCCCAAGTTTTCTGGATCTAGGGTCAATCCCTTGATTTCTGCAGGGGAAAGTGACCCCCAAGACCCCCTGCGTTCCTCTGGCTCTGATGTCAGGCACAAGGTAGTGGGTGGGCGGCAGAAGGAAGTAGACCCTGTTCACCTTTCCTGAGAGTTCACTGGAACTGAGTGCTTGGCCCGGCAACTGCTTTATCTGCCTGAGAGTCATCTGGGAGGGAGCTGTGCCCATGTTGGGAGCTCTCCCTGAAGCACACGGGAAAGGCAGGCTAGGCAGGCCCCTTTGCTCCCCTCCTCTCTCTGAGACTCTCGTCTGTCTCCCTGTGGCACCCCATTTCTGCTCTGTCCAGTTGTAATGTGAGAGCCCTGCCGATTCCTTTCCTTCGCCAGCTTCTGCACTGGGAATGACCCTGAAATATTTCTTTTATTTATTTTTCACACTGCCCACGAAACCACTTTTAGCCCTACACACACACACACACACACGAGATCTATAAGCTTAAACTGGCTAAAAGACTCATGTCTTTATTTTCACAAACCCCAACTGAAATGAGCATTTCCATTCCGTAAACAAGAACAAACCGCGGCAGCATTAGCGTTACCTGTGACTTGGTTACGGAAGAATGCTCTGGTAATTGTTTCTTCATGCCATGCTGATTGCCTGTGTCTTAAAATACCTCACTTGCGGCAATCACTCAAAATGACAGTTGTGATTAGACCCACCACCACATCTGTTCAGAGAAACCCATGGGGTAAATTAGTTTTTTTTAATATGCCGATAAGTATCTTTCAAAATAATAGGTTTTCCTATAGAGAAGTGTGTGAGGTGGGGTGGGAGGGGGATGAGGGTGGCCACCCCTGGTTTGTGCTAGAAGACAATGGACAGGGTATAGAACTAGAAACCAGTGGAGCCCATTAAACGCCTGTTTTGGTTCTGTTATTTCTCAAGGCTGGTGCTACTAATGTCTGTGAGAAAGTATTTATTCTTTTCTACTGTGGTAGATTGTTCCTCCGGTCCACAGTCCACCCTCGATCTCTCATAACCCTGCCTTTTTGTTGTTGTTTTGAGACAAGATCTTAGTCTAGAGCCCTGGCTGACCTGAAATTCATTCCGTAGACTTGGTTGGCCTCACATTAGTGGGGAGTCTCCTGCCTCTGCCACCCGGCTGCTTCGATTACAAGTGTGGGCCACCTCACTCAGCTGCTATTGTTTGGGGCCATTTATAAGCATCTCATAAGAAGATGCCATGGGCCTTAGTGGGCTGCCCTCAGGAACCTAGCACGCATGGAGAGGTTTTCTTGGGCTTGTAGAGCTGACCGTACCTGGACCCATCTACACCCTCCCCTGCCTTGCTACCTTCTGGTAAACCATCATTTTCTGATGTCGGTCACATCAACCAGGGCCATTCTTCTCTGCCTTCTTGCCCCAGATCTGGTTCAATCTTCTGGTCTTATTCTCCAGGGTCACCTGCCTTACTCTAAGGAACCTGATGTCCCTGAAGCTGCTTCCTCCAGGCAGCGGCTGCTGTCTGTATTGCCTACAATCACCCTGGACTATCTCTGACTCCTCACAAGGACAGGCAGTTACCAGTCATCTGTCTGTGGTAACCCTGTCACCTTGACAGTCACTAGCAGAGGTGTAGTATCTTGCCTACTGAGTTGCAGGCCTCCAAATGTCCATGGCAGACATGGTTGTTCATAGGTGTGCAATCGTTAAGCTTAGCACCGTTGCTGTTCCTTCAGGACTGACTTAGGACAGTATCTCAGCTTCAACATGACGAACATACAGTGAGCGGCTCATGCAGTCTCTCAGCATGTAATATACATATTAAATGACACCAGACAGCCACCCTCCCTTTCCCTCCCCCCCACTTTCAAAAAGCCAATTAAAAAATAACTTTTTTTTTTGGTGGTCCTGGTGGAAGAGACAGTGGCAGAACTCCTAACTCTCAGAACTTTAAACAGTAACCAAGCACAGAGAAACAGTGACTCAGTTGAGTTGTTCAACTGGGCACCGGAGTCCTTTGCATTTCATTAAAGGCTCCAACCTGGGAATCAGGTTGGTTTCACTAACTGTAACAAAAGGCAACAAAGAAGCTGCCCTGGCGAGCATCGGGATGATTTGTTTCCATTTTGTAGGTAAGAAGTCCTTCCCCGGGATGTAATGGGATGTGATGGTGTGTGTCAGGTTCCATAAGCCTTGATGCTGATGATAACCCAAGGAGTGGTCTGAGTGAGCTTCAGAAATGAGTGGAGGGAATCCACAGAGAAAGTGTGTGTGGGGGGGGCGAGTACAGCCAGGAAAGCCACCCACACTGGCCATTCTAAGTGGCCTGTTTTAAAACCAGTTTTCTTCTTATTGTAGTACTGATGAGTACCTTAGACTGGCTTCTGATGAGAACAGTTCTAATCTTTATGTTTTTATGTTTTCAAATATGGGAAACTTTCTTACTTTCTAGATTAAAAAGTACTGCCTTTATCTAGGCCTTGCTGTCAGTCATGTGATCTGACCGCACCAGAAATATGGCTCCCGGCTGCACTGGGGTGTTTCCTTCCCAGGCTTTGGTCTCCAATGTTGGTTTAGAAGGCTGTGTGTATTAGGGAGGTTAGTGAGCACTAATATTGAAATTTCAAGGAAGCAGCATTGCTCAGACAGTCTTACATCATGAATGGCACATTGGGAAACAGAGCGGAGTCTTAGCTGAGCTCTGGAAAGTCTGTACATTTTTGTTGTTGTTAAGTTCCAGTTTTATTACAGTGAAATGTCAGCGCAGTCTTGAGATGTTACCAACCAACCAACAAACAAAAAACAAATAATCAAAAAATTCAGTCAAGATGGAATAGAGTTTGACTCCTATTGGGAGAACTGTAAGACAAAGGGTAGAAATAAATGAGAGGCCATAGAAATTTCTGGAAGAAAGGTGCCAGTTCTTTTTCAGATTTGGCAGAGGATCTATATGCTGGGATTGGAACATGGTAGAATGAAAAGACACAGGGAAGGGAGCAGGAAGGTTTGAGCCATGACTATAAAGAAGATATGTGCTCATGAGTTACTGATATAATAAACATTTATAAAAGACAGGGTTGGGCTGGTAAGATGGGTCAGTGGTTAGAGGGACTTATCTGAAGGGTTGATCAGCTTCATCCTTACATCCCACAATGTAAGAAGAGACATCCAGCCTCCCAGAGTTGTCTTCTGATATCCATACATGCTCTGTGGCACACATATTCTTTCACACACAAACATACATACACACATATACACATACACACATACATATACACACATACACCCACATATGCATAGGCACACATACACACACATATATACAGACAGACAGACACATACACATGCATATACACACATTTTTTAAATGAAGGGGCTGGAGAGCTGGCTCAGTGGTTAAGAGTTCAATTCCAAGCACCCCTACCAGGTAACTCACAACCATCTGTGACTACAGTTCTGGGAGCTCCAACATTCTTTTCTGGCTCTGAGAGAACCTGCCATCACAAGCATCCCTTTCCCCCACCTCACTCCACCCCACATGCACATAATTTAAAAAATATTGACAAAATAGATCTAAAAATAAAATATAAAAAGAAACAGTCAGGGTCAACTTATCAGCAATTAAAAAGGCTGGGGCTGCATCTTTTAGAATGTTGGCTTAAGAGTCTTGGCTCCATGTTGGCCTCTGAAGCCACTGGGATAGAGTTAAGAACGGAAGCTGGGATTTCTAGAATCATAGTTATTCTTGTAGGCATTAGACATGGGTAATTTTCTTCCTCTTCATTCTCTGAATCTTGTGCATTTTATGTGACTTGATGCTTTCCAGAGGTGCCGTCTCCCTGGATTAGCGGCTAACGCACTTCAGCAATCCAGCCCCTTGTTGGGCATCTCAGAGTCAGAGGGTCAGGTTCTCATTCCATCTTCCCGTTTTCCCGGTTAGCATTGGGGTTACTGCTGCACTGCAGCCCATCTGCGTCATTCAGAGAAAAGCTGAGGGAACAGCATCAACCCAGTCAAGAAGAAAACCCTTTAGAAGCCACGCTATGAAATCGAACAGGAGCAGTTATTTTTTGAGGACTGCGTGGTTTTAGCAGTTGAATTTCCTTTTATTTTAGAGTCAAGAGAACATGTTCTCTCCCCCTCCGCATCTCCCTCTCCCTCACTCACCTGAGCTAAGATCTCACTATGTAGGCCCAGCTGGCCTTAACCTTGTGCTTCTCCAACCTCAGCTCCCAGAGTGCAGGAATGATAGGACAGCCCCACAGTACCTGGATTGTCACTTGTTTTTCTAGGGTGACCTGGCCACCCTCTGTAATGTGAATGTCACAGACCTGGGAATATTGTGCTATGATGTTACAACTGTCTCTGACTCAGGGAAGGAGCCTTCTGGAGGCTCCCATGGGAAGGAAAAGGCCTGTGATGCCTTGGCACCACAATCCACATGTAGTGTGTACGTGTTTCCCAAATGCCCAATAAGAGGAATGAGGAAAATTAAGATTTGGATAGCTTGGTTATATATTTTGAGGGTGGAACATATTAAATCTGTACAGTCATCCAATTTATTTTCCTGTGGCTGTTTGACATGCTATTTGTATCAGATTTTCTTTTGACAGTTTCATACTGTTTCCCCACTGGTATCCCTGGTTAGATACCGATGGATGGTGCAGAGTGGAAGTCACACATCTTTTTATGCACACAAATTTCTGTCTTTGGATAAAATTCAGTACTTGATAAGCTGCCATCCTGGGAGGTCCCATTTTCTTAAACACAACCTTACCCCAAACTCTTGAACTCCAAGTCAAATTCCAGACTCGGGCACTCAGGCTGTTTTTAGCCCTGGCTGTTGCTCTTCTCTGAGTGTGATACCTGATTTATACACCTCCAGAGCCACAGGAATCCTCTTTAGGAAGCAGTAATTCAACCAAGTCAGGGGAAAGGCTGGGTCGTAAAGTGCATGTGTCAGATCAGGGTTTGATTCAGCGGGAGGCTCAGCCCATAGCTGGGAAGATTATCCACTGCATACTTCACATTCTCTTCTCCAGGCTGAGCAGTGAGAATAATATTCTAGGGGGTTGAGAGGTGGCTCAGTGGTTAAGAGTGGCTGTTCTTTCAGAGGACCTGGGTTCAATTCCCAGCACCTACATGGCACCTTACCACTGTCTGTAACTCCCACCAGGCATGCATGTGGTACACATATTTGTGCATATAGGCAAAATACCCATATACAATAAAATAAATAAATCTTTTTTTGAAAAAGGAGATATACTATACTAATGGATTTTAAAGCTCATGAAGCAACTTGTGACATTTCCATGAAGTTTTATAACTTATTGAATGAAAGGGACACCAAGCATCCATGGTTTGGATTCACAGAAGAGAAAGAGCCCTGCTATGGAGCTGTCTGATGATGCATTTGAGTCCAGATACTTGCCAGCTGTGCATCCTGGCAACCGGTATAGTGACAGGGTTAAGTCCCAGGGTGGTGAGCTTGCAGGTTCTTTTTTTATATGGACCCAAGAAGTTGCCGGAGGAAGAATCTGGGGAAACAGGTACTCAGTCTGCCCCTCTTGAGCTAAATCAACCAAGTGAGCAAAGTTGCAAGGCTAGGGCACTTAGGTAGCCCAGGGACCTTGGAGACCCTCAGCACAGAGGATACCCCTTGTTTCTATAAAATATACCCGTGCCCCCAATCTCTGCTCCCAGGCGTGGAACTTCCCTGCTAGAGACTGGGGCTGGGGTATGTTGGGGTGAAATCTGAATGAGTCATACAGGGGGGAGATTCAGGCCTTCTGCTGTGACTGCTTCTCAGGGGGAGGCAAAGTAGCAGGGAACGGGTACCAAATCCACAAGGCTGGTTGCTACTGGTGATACTGAAGGTTTCTGTTTGACCAGGAGAAATGTAACCTGATTTGCCTTACATTAACCCTGAAAAACAAGACAAAACGTCAGGGGCTGAAGAAATGGCTCAGTAGCTAAGAGCACTGGCCACTCTTCATAGGACTCAGGTTCAGTTCGCAGTACCCACTGACAGCTCACAATCATCTGTAACTCCAGGGGATCTGACACACTCTGTTAGGCACTGGGCATGTGCACGGTACATGTATATATGTACAGGCAAAACACTCATACATATAAAGTAAAACATAATTCTTTTTTTTTTTGGTTTTTAGAGACAGGGTTTCTCTGTATAGCCCTAGCTGTCCTGAAACTTACTCTGTAGACCAGGTTGGCCTCAAACTCAGAAATCCACCTGCCTCTGCCTCCCAAATGCTGGGATTAAAAGCATGTGCCACCACTGCCCAACATAAAACATAATTCTTAAAAACAAAACAACTTCATAGATTAATAGTAGACATCCCAGTGTTAGTGTATAAAAGGAAAAATTCGTCAGTGACTTGTGACAGCCTCATCTCTTGGGATAGGCTTTGACTAATTTAGTTTTCTTCCTTTTGCTTCTCTGTAACTCCTGATTTTTCTGCCAAAATTATATAATGCTTATAATGTTTGTATTTTAATAATAATAATAAAGACCATGAAGAGCCAGGTGGTAGTATACATGCCTTTAATCTCAGCACTTAGGAGGCAGAGGCAGAGGCAGAGGCAGAAGCAGAGGTAGGTGACTCTCTGAGTTCGAGGCCAGCCTGGTCTACAGAATGAATTCCAGGACAGCCAGGGCTACACAGAGAGACCCTGTATCAGGGGGAAAAAGGAAAGAGAAGAGAGACGAAACTTTAGTAGCTCTCAACTTCCTAATGCTATGATCCTTTAATACAGTTCCTCATCTTCTGGTGACACCCCCCACCACCATAAAATTATTTTATTTCTACTACATAACTGTAATTTTGCTACTGTTATGAATTGTAATGTATATATCTGATATACAGGATACTTATATTTGACCCACAGGTTGGAAACCACTGGGCTAACTAACACAAGGGAACCCCAGTAGGAGGGGCTAGAGACTGTTCAGGAGAGGACAGAAAGAGAGTGACTGCCAGGGAAGAATCTGAGGTACTGGGGGTAGGACTGTGGTGAGTGGACTAAGCAGAACTGAGAGGAGTAGAGAGGAGATGGAGCACCTGCTGCCTAGAGGAGGCGGGACCCAGAAGACACACAACCATCCTGGCTGGCACTTGGTCCTTAGGTAGCATCAGAGGGAACGTCCCCACAGAAGGTATAGAGAAGAGATGATACAAAATGAGTTTCACTCCACCCAAAACCGGCATCTTAACCAAGTTCCTTGGCCTCTTTGTGCCTCAGTTTCCCTTTCTGTATGCTGAGAATGATAACAGTACCTGGCTCACATGGTTGTATGAAGGGAATTAAACGAGTAAGTGCCTGCAATGATGCCTGGTGTGTAGCACATGTGCTATACTAATTAATAAATAACTAAAATCTAGGATTTGAGCCCTGAAGAATCTAGAATGTGTCTATTCTCTCTCCAAGTGCTCCTTAGAATGTCACAGGACTGTGCTTATAGCTGTTGATTAAATAGACCTCGAATGGCTTTGTCTTGGGAGAGAGAGGGAGGGAGGAAGGAAGAGAGAGAGAAACTTGCCTTTTATTTTTTTTTTTAATTGGTGAACAACCCTTTCATTAAATAGGGATTACCAATATTGTTCCAAATTTCAGGAGTTACAGTTCCTTTTCTCTGTGTATGATAGTTGAGGGGTTGGGAAAGCATCAGTTAAAAAGTAAGAACCAAGCATGGTAGCATTTGCCTGTAATCTAGCACTCAGGAGGCTGAGGCAGGAGGATTGGACATTTGAGGGCAGCCTGGGCTACATAGTGAGATCCTACATCCACAAAACAAAGCAAAGAACAGAGAAGGGTTAAAGGCATTTCTGATTGGATAGTGCCATCTTAGGGATGGGAGGGAGGGTGGATTCAAACCCAGGAAATGTACGAAGCATCTTCACTTTGGATATTGAGCCAGAATAGCTAAGATGCACAACTCAGAGAATATTCTTTGTGAGATAGGCTTATCTGAAGACCCTTCCCTGACCCAGCAGAATGAAAGGCCACTTTCCAGGGGGTCTCAGGGAAGATGAATGCAGAGGTAGTATTTTTAGAATACATTGTTTTCCGAATTTTAGAAACAGTCAACCTAGGTTTAAAAAAATGTTTTCAGAGACATTCTTCCAGCTTTGTGCTGCTGGAGGGTTTCTATCTAAAAATAGAAAGTGTGTTTTCTTTGTCTGATAATTAAATTTCTTGTTGTTTCACCCAGAGGTGAAGCAGGACCGTCTATTTTGTGCTACTAGAGTTGATATGGTATCATCTCTAGGGAGCCAAGCAAGGGCATTGTGGGAGGCACGTGTGATTCTAGACTAAGAGCTGAGACTAAGGCACAAAAGCAATAAAGCAGCTAGTGATTACTGAGTTCCCCTCATGTGTGTGTGTGTATGTGTGTGTGTGTGTGTGTGTGTGTGTGTGTGTGTGTATACTATATGTATGGGTTCAGTTTTGCATGTGTGTGTCCACACACCTAGGCCAGAGGTGAATGTTGAATGTTATCCTCAATTGCTCTCCTTTGCCTAATTGTTTGAGACAATTAAACCTGGAGGTCACCAGTTGTATGGACTGGCTAGACACCAAGCTCCAGGGACCCTGTTTTCTCTACTCCTACTCTGTCCCCACAGTGGGAGCATTATAGGTGCCTACTGCCATATCCAGATTTTACATGGGTGAGGGGAATCTGAACCCAGGTCCTCGAGGCTTGCTTAGCAAATGCTTTGCTGACTGAACCATTTCTCTGACACCCATACTGAGCTTTTATTGTGCAGAAGCACTCACTGTCCCCATTTTACAGATGAAAAGAGCAAGGCCATCAGAAGTGAAGACACTTGATTAAAGTGTTGACTCTACCATCCACAGATGATCACTGAGTCAGATTATGTGCAAATTTGCTGCAGAAAACTTCATGGAACATGTGTTATTTTTATTTCAAATAAGCTAGTATCGTAAGAGGTTCATATAGGCTAATGAAGAATTATGTAAGTTCCCGCCTTCTTCCCTCTCCCCAAAAGAGATTCTGATTCTGTAGGTACAGGGCACTGAGATGCTATTTTTATCATCCACAGGAACATGCAGAATAAAGTTGTTTCATAAAAGGTTGGCTTTCATATCAGCAGGAGGCGAAGGACGCTTGATTCGGTATAATTAAGATAAAAATAAAACCCTCCGAGTGGTTTTACTGAAGAAAGAACTGTAGGCCTGCTGACAATGATTAGTATTGAGTTCAGCTTTCAGAAAAACCACAGGTTTTCAAGGGTTCTGGGAGCGCTGCGTGGTAATTGCACTCCTAGGAGGGCCTGTTCCAGGGCTACCCTGAATGACTTGCCTTATAGGAAAAATAATAAGCTACCTGCTGTCAAGTTCTGCTGTGTTTTCATGGCAGAGTGAGGTGTTATTATCGTTATTATAGTTCCTGGCCCTTTGTGTATATTTTATCTTACCATTTAATCTTTAAAAAATTATCTCCAGAAGGCATTCAAGTCACCGTACAGCTGGGGAAACTGAGGCCCAAGGAAGGACATGAATTACCCAAGACCAGAGCTCACATGTAGCACAACTTAAAATGGATCCTCCAAACGTTTTCCTTTTGTTTATTCTAGGAGATGTTGGGCCTACACAGCAGAGAGTAGTATAGTAGAGCCGCACATGCGGGCTGCCTGCCCCAAAGAAGAGTATCATAGCTGACCCTTTTTCTGCACTCAGTTCCATAGCCACACACCTGATTGTTTTCTTTAAAGGAAGTCCTAGATGCCCTATCATTCATTCTACAAATAAACCCACGGGTACTTAAATGTGATACTAGTACGTTTTGCTTGGAAGTTTCTGCTGAAGGAGGTTGTCACTTGCAGGTTTTTGCCAGAGGAGTCCTCCCACTAGCAGGAGTCTGTTTTGCCCTGGGGTGCACTTTGCCCAGGCCTGTGGGACCTGTGGTGGTGTGTGTCACTGTGTGGGATTCTCTGGTGACTCTCAAGGTCCTCAAAGGCAGGCACTGTGTCATCCACAGTGCTGAGGACCAGACTCGGCCTTGTGTCTGTTTGGTTTACACTCTACCATAGAGCTAACTACCCCCCAAAATGGTAATTTCAGTACTGTGTGATTCCTCTTGGTATCTTCACTGATACCAAGGTGTCAATCAACAAACCTGCTCTTGTAAGGAACTGCCCTTTGATGTTCCAGGCCACGAGGGGTTATGATCTGTGGTGGCTGTTCAAGATGGCTAGGCTGAAGGAAGGACTTAGCCCTGAAGGCTGGTAAATTAATTAGGAAGTCAGGAAGAGCTCCCAGGAAGTTCGTCTGATAATGAAGTAACATTTTATATTAAAATGTATGTCCTTTCTCATGGTGAACAACAACAAAAGAAGGGGGTGCTCTTGCGGGAGGAAAGCAAAACAAAGAAATACAAACTACAGCTCTGTTTTCCTGTGGTGATATTTGTCTCACCTCAGGCATCATCAGACCCGTGGGCCTGGCTCTGTTGGCCTGGCTCTGGTGTGGAAGGAGTTCTGCTTTTCATTGCTGGGAATCCAAGCGTGTGCATTCTCTCCTGATCCAGTCGGAAGAAACAGAGGTCAATGTGATCCATTTGTTTTCTATGACAATGTAACTACAAACTTAGTGTCAACACTGCACACTTGTGTCACGGTGCAGCTTCGGTGGATGAGGGCCTGATGTGGCCTGACTGGGTCCTTCATGCCAGGGTCTCTCAAGGTGGAATTGAAGTAACTGGGTGGGATTGTGATCTCATCCAAGGTTCCACAGAATAAGGCCATTTCCAAACAGTTCCTTCTGACTGTAAGGTGGTGTTAGCTTCTTCTTGGCTGTCAGCTAGAGACCGCCTTCAGCTCCTTGCCTTGTGGACTTTTCCACAAGACTCTTGTATTTTTTTTTTTAAAGATTTGTTATTTTATTTATATGAATACATTGTAGCTGCCAGAAGAGGGCATTGGATCCCATTACAGATGGTTGTGATCCACCCTGTGGTTGCTGGGAATTGCAGTCAGTGCCCTTAACCACTGAGCCATCTCTCCAGCCCCCAACCTTTTGAATTTTTAATGCCAATGAAGGAGAAAGTTATCTCAGTGTATGCATCACCCATCTTATCTGAGCTAATCAAATGCATCAGCCAAACAGTTGTAGCCTATATTCAAAGATGGGCTCAGTCAAGGACAGAGACACTTTCCGAAATTGGCTGCCACATGAGATGTGAGTAGTGTCCTAGGGAAGATGGAACAGATAGAAAGGTAAAGGGAACATGTCCTGTAGGACCCCAAGACTTGCTCTTGCCACAACCCCTACCCTCTATTTTCCTCTTTTATTGTGTCATCCTGACAAATTCATGCAGACACCCCCAGTCAACAAATAGCCAATCTACAGGCCCTTTGTTTCTAGGCCTTCTCTGAGGTCAAGGCAAAGAAAGCCCTTTGCATTCTAAACATTGGCTGCAGGCCTGGTGTGGTTCCAGCAGTTCTGTTGCATTCCTGTGCCTGTCCCATCCCTCCTTTGTTCCTTTTATTTATTCTTAAATAGTCTTAAATTAAGAGACAGACAAGATCCCACTAGTGGATTCCAGCACCCGTGTCAAGCATGCTGCTGGTGAATTTAATGATTAGCCAGTCGAGAAGGAGCTTACCGGTGCTTGGAAAAGCTAACCCTGTGAGGTATGGAGCAGCTCTGGGTCTGTGTCCCGCCTGTCATTCCAGTGCCAGGTCAGTGCTGACCAGGTATTCCAAAGGGAATGGATCAGTTCTGAACAGCAACTGGAGTTCTACAGAGCAGACACTGGTTTGCATTCTGATAATGAGCCCTCCTCAGCCAGGGAGTCATTGTCAGGTACTAAATGCCACCATGTACCTGGGCCCACTTGTGGCCTTTTTTCCCCCTTTGCTGACAGAAGCTCGACAGTGATCTGGAAAGGCAGATATGACCATTCAGTTTGTCAGCATGAGCCTGGGGGTCAGGTATGTTTAACAAGTGCAAAGGCCACGCAGCTGAACCTGGATTCTGTGGACTCTGTGTCCTATTAACTTGACATTATACCCAAGTCATGGAACTGAGGCAAATCCCTCCTTCAAGATGCCATATATGTGTTATTTTGCTGAAACCAGTGACTGTTTGCTAGAGACTAAGGGGGACAGAGTTCAAAGAGCTTACTCTTCTGTGTCTTTGCTTTCCAAGGAAAGAGTAGGAAATGTAAAGGCTGGGGGACCTGGAATTTCCACCTTGTGAAATACAATGGATCAACAGTGTGAAGCGTAGAAATACATAGTCACAGTATTAAATACAAAATACATATTCATACTAGGAAATATGAAATGTATATCTACACTGTGAGATATAAAATACATGTCCACACTATTAAATATATATGAACACACACACACACACACACACACACAAAAGTTAGAGAGGAAGGGAGGGAGGGAAGGAGGGAAGGAGGGAGGGAGGCAGGCAGATCTAATACTGAAAGGGGAGTAAACCAGACACCATAGTACATGCCTATAATCCCAACATTCAAGAGGTTGAGGTAGGAGGATAGAGAGTAAAAGGCCTGCTTGTCTACGTAGTGAATAAAGTCTAAATCACACAGATAAATAAGGCTTGCACCAGCGCTGGAGAAAAATAATTGCTGAGATCTATGGATAAACTTTAAAACATTACAGAAATTTGATTATGATGCCATTGGAGGGCTAAGCTAAGAGACAATGGATATCTCTATTTTCAGGAACACAAATGCACAGAGTTATGGGAGATAAGCAGCCTAGTTCTCTATAATAATTCCCCTCAGGTCGGGGCGCTGGTGCAACCTGGTAAGGGTGTCTGTCATTCTTGAAGCCTGAAGTTTTTACAAGGAGGAAGTATTTATGTGTTATCTGTGCCATTAGAAACTTGTTGCTGCTGCTGTTGTTTTTGTAAATATGGAACACCTACCTGGGCTACCTTGTGTTCAGCTACAGCCAAAAGTTGTAGTTATTTATAAGTCAACTGGACAATAAGGAAAAAGGATACACTAAAAATACCATGTCAACAAAAGGACTTTTCCTCCAGAGACTTCTAAATCAGCAGGACTTTGATGTCTGGCTATTGTGTAAACAGGGTATTTGCCAGGGCTGCATTGTGGTCACCCTAGAGAGAATTTCGCTAATGACCCGGTCAGTTGTCCCATTTTACCTTGTGTTAGGTAAGCTTCCAGGACATGTGTGTGTGTGTGTGTTCCTGTATGTGTGTATACATGTTGGTGTGTGTATGTGTATATCTGTATATGTGCATGTTGGTGTGTATGTTACTGTGTGTGTGTTCCTGTATGTATGTATGTATACATGTTGGTGTGTGTATATATGTGTGCATGTTGGTGTGTGTGTATGTGTGTGTATCTGTATATGTGCATGTTGGTGTGTGTGTGTGTGTGTGTGTGTGTGTGTGTGGTGGTGGTGGAAAGCGGAAATGGCATGAGTGAGTCAATTTAGAAGATCAAGCTCTTCTTTAGAAGTACAAAGTGCCAGATTCCAGGTGCCTACTAGGGCTCCATTAGCAGACAGGCCGCTTCCTCATTTAGTGGAGACCAGTGTAAAGAAACTACAGAGCTTCCAACCCTCACAAGCCAGATCACTTAAACCCTAGGAGAACTGAAACATTTTTTTTCTTAGCTCTTTAAAAGTGTTTAACAGGTGTGAAATCAACTAGGTTGCACATAAAATTCAAATTAGATATGCTACTTGCATAATCTATTTTAATACACACACACACACACACACACTGTGGAAATGTAAATATACACAAATCTCACATGTGGCTAACAGTTCCTGGAGTGAACTTAACCCGAGGATATGGAGACTGACCTCTTTTAGCCTTTCATCAGTCAAAATAGGCTTCCTGGAAGTCCTTCTCTCTTAGTCTTTGTGAAAATTACCTCATGGATATTAAAATGTGCATATGATGCTTACAAACTCTTAGCAAAAGGAAAGGTTCTTTTGCAAATAATAAAAGAAATAACAAGATGTTGCCCCTGTGTGATTGCCATAGAGGATACTATCATAACTGGTGGGTCCACACTCAGCTTCATTTAGGAACTCTTGTGAGTGTGTGTGTGTGAGTGTGTGTGTTATCTTTTGTGTTTGTGTGTGTGTATATATATGTTTGTTTTGCTCAGTCCATTTTTTAATGAACACTTGGCTGTAATTTGTGGAGGTACCCATTCAGATCAATCCAATGGCTGAAACATAAAAAGCATGGGGTCAGAGTGATGACATAGCTGCTGTAAAACGTACAGAATCACACCCAAGAATTTCTGTAATTAAGTGGTCTTTGCAGGGGTGAGGTCTCTGAGTATGAAACTATGTAACTAAAGCCTTGGAAACATCTCATCAGACTCTAGATGCTTATGGTTACATTTTTGTATGAGGTACACGCTGGGCAGTAGTGTGGTGGTGCCTGTGTGCTAATAGCGCACAGGAAGGTGGAATTCCTTCAGCCACTCACCCCTGAGTGAGCACCTTGATGGGAAAGTGGGCGTGGGAGCCACAGACATCTGATGGCAGTGAACTGGGTAAGTCGTGTCTCATGAGAGTCTGTGCCAGCTCTCTTGCAGCGTGCTGTGACCACTTCTTCAAAATGTCTGCCTGAGCCACTGGCCCTTTTTAATCCTTGTGACTGCTTTAGGGCAAGACTCCAGTCATGGTGGCTTCTCCCTCTCATCCTCTCATTGAGAAAGCAGACAGTGGGCATATCAAGAGATTATAGTTGTTAGCTGTTCTGTTTTACTCTGAATTTGAACAGCACAGATGTGAGGCTGGTAGTACTTGTGTATGTGAGAGAGAAGGGGCTTTCACCATCTTATACCCTAGAGTGCTGATTGAAGTACCCTTAAGGTACGTCAATGTAAGGAGGCTACATTTTCGGGCTATAGGCTCTCTTTGGCATTGTGTTGTATATAATATGAACTATCTTATTTTAATCTTCTATGTAAGGGGAAAAAACCCTTTTCTGTCTCAGCAAATCTTCCCAATTTAGTAAAACAGAATCTTAGAGTTTTTACCTTAGAAGAGAAAGCTTTTCTAAGTCTTTCTTGAAACAGGAAAAATGATATTTTAAATTTTGAATAAATATTGTAATTATGGGGGTAATATGGGGGTTGAGCCCAAGGTCTCATAGATAAAGCAAGCACACTGCCACTGAAAAAAGGATATCTCCCTCCTTTTTTCCTCTTATTTCAGACAGGGTTTTGCTAAGTTGCCCAGGCTGACCTTGAACTTCTTCCATATCCCTGACAAGGCTTAAAGCTGTAATTTTCCACCTCAGCCTCCTGAGTAGCTGGGATTACAGGTATATGCTTCCAAGCCCAACAGAAAATCAATAGTATTAATTTTTTAATGTCTTTAGGTGAATTTTCAAATCCACCCCTAGATGCTGTTTCAGCCTTTCAGGAATGCTATTAACCTTTCCAACTCTAAAATGAGATACACTGAAGCAGTCCCTGGAAAAAAACAGGAGCTTCCATCCTGGTATCTCAATTGGACTTTTACCAGATGCTTACAATGTTCCCTCACAATGTTGCGCTGAGTCCCTGGTCAAATACACACCACCAACCTTGTGTGAGGGACAAGATGGATAAACAGTACATTGTGCTCAGGAATGTGTGTTGTAATCAAGGTATTTTTAAATGCAGATGTTCAGTGCAAGCACGTTTGGAGCCTCAGCCTTCTTATCTGTATGGTGGGAACTGCTGTAGACAGCGTTTCTCCTCCTTACCGGCTCTGCCACTTGGGGAGCCTGTGGGAACAAATATTTGTTTTGCTCCCGCATTGAAAGATAAACACACCAAGGGACATATAGTAAATATTTGCAGCCTCCTGAATTGTCCCCGACCCTGTGTTATTGATGACTTTCCCAGGCATTTCATGGGTGGGTTTTTATTGTCTTCTTTTTTTTTTTTCCATTGAGTATGACAGCAAAAGTCTCCAGTGGTCTTAAACTGTGTGTTCTTTGCTGGGTGTGTGTACCTGTGATCCCAGCTCCCCTGGAGACTGAAGCTGGAGGATTAGTTGAGTTCGGGAGCTCAGGTCTTGTCTAGGCTACACTGTCACTTTAGAAACAGAAGCAACAAGGCAAAGAGAACAATTTAGTAATGGAGAGAGAAAAAAGAGAGCAGAGATAGGGACAGAGAGGAGGGAGGGAAAAAGAGTCTGGAAGGATGAGAAGAAGAGAAAGTAATGTCTCAAAGTGCTAGATATTTCCACCTCAGACCGAGGTGTGCTGTAGGAGCCGTGTGTGCCTCTTCTCTCATTTCCTCTTACAACTTGAAGGGAAATGCAGAGGATGACACATCAGGATGAGATAATGCCTGGGATCTGGTGAGTGACGTCATCCCAGTAAGGCTTCCTGTGAGAACGGGAGTTTCCGGGCCTGAGTCCTGGGTAAGGGACCACACTGGTTTCATCCGTAGATTTTGCAAACCTAGCAACCAGGGCCACTTTCCTTCTGCTCCGAGTGAAAGGGGATCCAGCTATGGTGGGGCCGTGATCCTATGCTGTGAGCTTAGAATCTGAAGGTCTTCTTGTGCCAAGAGATCCAGGCAATGGGAGGACCTATGGGCAAACCCAGCAGTGACTGCCATCTTCCAGGCTGCCCAAGTTTGGGCCGGGATGCAGAATCTCAAGATCAGACAACCAGGATTCTATCAGTTTTGTTACTTCTATATGTTTAATAAAATCTCATCTTGGGACATTCGTAGATACAGAAAAGCTACATTCAAAGCAAGGTTCAGAGAATTCCTGATTTCCTTTGCTCAGCTCCCCATACCATATACTTATCACAATCAAGAAAGGGCGTTGGTATTTTACTACTGAGACCATGATAGACTCTGTTGAGACTTGACCACACATTCATTGCATTTAATCACTCACTCATTCATTCATTCATTCATTCACTGAGGTCAGGACTCACTATGTAGTCTAGACTGGCCTCAAACTCATAACTTTTTTAAAAACTAGAAGTTTAATCCAGGTATAATGATGCTGCTCCTGGACTCTCAGCAGTTGGGCAGCTAAGGCAGGAGCATTACAAGTTTGAGGCTCATTTGGGTTACTTAGTGAAATCCAGTCTCAAACTAACTAATTTAAAAATAACTATAAAACACACACACACACACACACACACCTACTCTAATACACAAACAAAAAAAATCAAAATATTAAATTTTGTCTATTCAAGCGTGTGGACTCACCTAGTTGTATGAACAGATATTGTATTATTCTGCCTTTTGGAGCAGGTTAGACAAAAGGTTATTTGTCTTCTGGGAAGCTTCACTGTGAATGTCAGTGTTGTGTTGGTTTCTTAGTATTTTAGACTGATACAAACCCAGGAGCTTAAGTAACTTACATTCTTGGGCAGTCCATTGTAGCTTTTAACTTCTCTCTCATGGCTGATGCCAGCCATTGTTTTCCTGTGCCAACAGCAGAACCCTTCCCCTCTACCTTGCCCTGATGCCTGGTCAGACGCTATACCATTCCTCTCTGGGAGGAAAGCTGCCTCTTGATAAGATCCCTGGATTTGCTCCTTTGCTTTAATGACATTTCCCCACCCCAAGGCCTTTTAATTCATTATTTCCCAACTTGTGACTATGTTTTGCTTTTTAAAATAAAAAATAAAACACTGAAAGATTCAATGATAACCCAGATGAAAGATTCTAGCTAAAAATGTGGAAGGGAATATCTGTCTTATGTAAGATTTGTACTGAGAAAACCCACCCTAGTGTTAGATTTTATAGTGTGAATAGTTATTTACTGCACTTCCATGTATTATTTCTTGACCTCACAGTGTTTTTTCAGCCTTACAAATATATTGATTTACTGTAGAAAAATCAAGGAAATGTAATTTTTTTTCTTATGTTGTTACTTTTAAGAACCACACAGTATTATGAGTTTATAGCTATTTTAGCTCATAAAGTATATTTAACTAATTTCTATTTTTTTAAATAAAGTTTGACCTGGGCTGATCAATTTTACAGATGCACTTTTGCATATATTCACAAAGTTAAATTTCAGAGAGTAGAATTATTGAGCCCACACTTTATACTGGATGCTGCTTAGTGGTAGCCTCAGCAGCTAACAGCATTTTTGAGACACAGACTTTGCTCACTGTCAGAGAAAGTGTCCAGTCCTGAGGTTGAGGTCCCGCTCTTAGCATGGTTCTGTGTACATGGTAACTCGCTGGGTGGGTTCAGACGCAAGAGCTAAGCCTTGTCAGGTGACTTACAGACTCCCAGCAGGGAGTGATTTGTCAGGACCTGTTACGGTTTGCTGTGACCTCATCTACTGAAGTCCATGGCCTTGGAGCAGAGGACTGACAAGGAGGCAGGCTTCCATAGGCTCTGCCCGACGTGACATTCCTTGCCCTCCAGCTTCAAGAAGTTTCACAGAATAAACCCATTTCATGAGCAGTTATTTTCTTCAGTTCTCACTGGTAATTACTGGACCATCTTTTATCATCGTACTTTCTGCCTGATGGACTGTCAGACCAAACTTCTTGGCAGGTTTTCCAGTCAATTAAAACAGAAGGCTAATCTCACAGAGCAGCCAACTGCGGGTGGGATTATAGCACAGGGCAGAAACTCAGTTGACTGTGCTCTGTATAGTGTCGGGTAGCAGAGATGGGAAGTGTCTGGGTTCTGGGCTTGTTCCTTTTCCCTTCTAAATAAAGTCTACTTGGGGGACTGGGCATGCTGCTGTGGTAGAGCACATGCTAGAATACTAAGAATTCCAAGTTTGACCACCAACACCTGAAAGAAAATGTCAGTTACTTCAACTCTTTTCTGACAACTCTTTTCGTCAACTCCCGAATTGGATTCTGATTCTTCCCTTTCCTTGGGAAACCATGTCTTTACCACATAAAGCATACTTTCTGCAAACTCTATGTTTTGAAGGAACAAATTCACGATAAATGTGTGGAAGGTGAGAGAGAGTGAAGTCTGTCACAGATCAATCCTCTCTTGTGATCCTGGACCCTTCTGCAAGGTTGGGGTTTTTTTTGTTTTTTGTTTTTGTTTGTTTGTTTGTTTTTTTTTTTTTTTTTTGTTTTTTTGGTTTTTCGAGACAGGGTTTCTCTGTGTAGCCCTGGCTGTCCTGGAACTCACTCTGTAGACCAGGCCGGCCTCGAACTCAGAAATCCTCCTGCCTCTGCCTCCCAAGTGCTGGGACTAAAGGCGTGCGCCACCACCGCCCGGCTTGTTTTTTGTTTTTTAACATCTGGTTGTCTTGTGAGGCTGTTTGGAACCTGCTTGGACTGAAGCCACACTGGCACCCCAGACACAGGACCGTGTCTGATCTGTGTGGGGACTCTGTGGGTGAGTGAGTGAATCAGGGTGTCTAATGAATGAACGAGTACTCGAGGCTGGGAATTAAATAATCCCATGTATAACGTTTTAGGTTTTAGAAGCAACTTTTCATTGGAAATGGCTCCCAATTAGTTCCCATTTTCTCAAGAATTGTAAGAAATTAAAGTTAATAAGGAATCCTGATGTACAAAGAAAGTAGGGAGGAATCCTTAAAGCGCCCACAGGGAGGAGATGATCTTTTTTGACTGAAATCAAGCACCTGCCTCTTCAGCCTGCTCCTAGCCTGGTCATACAGCCTCAGGAGGAGAGGCCAGGGGGAAAGTGCTTGTCTCCTGCTGTGAGGGAGCACCTCTGCTCATGGAGCTGTGTGAGGGAGCACCTCTGCTCATGGAGCTGTGTGGGAGGACATTTCTGCAGCAGAAATGTTGGGCTAAACACCAACAGCCCTCCCGAGTGACAAGAGTTTCCTCCCCTTGGGGAAATAGATTGGGGTGGATTTAAGGTATTTTTCTTTCCCTTATGGAAAATTGAGGAAATAAACACAGATCAGTTTTCCTTCCCTTTTGGGAAACTGAAGAAATAAAATTTTAAAGTGTTTTTTTTGATCTATGAGAAATCTTTCCCCTACTCCCCCACAGGAAGCCCATGTCAGGTGGGTAGTAACACTTTTCTGTTCTGTTTCCAGAGGTTGAGGTGAGCCGTGGGTGATTCAGCCACAGGGTACTTACTGCACTTACCAAGGAGGAGCATGAGCTATCAGAATACCAGCAATAGATTCAGGATTGAAGTATGCACAAAGAAAAGGGGGGAGTGAAGAGGTCAGTTCAGCCCTCTTGCATGTACTGTACCTCATGGTGAGCCATGCATGTGAAGTGGGAGGGCTTGTGAGTTCTTTCAAGGGAACAACATGGTCCTGGTAGATGGCCTAGACCTTTGGAAATAAAAGTAGCTATTAAATAATTAATGAACTCTTACTTTGAAACAAACTGTGTTTGTGTAAGATGGAACCTTCATATCTGTTTAAGTTGTTTCATTTTAATATAGGGGAACACTTATTCATAAAACACAGCTTTGGACATATGATACCACGCACGCTCTCACACACAGCTCTCAAGAGAGAGGGCTCATGAGTGGAGAGTTTAAGCAGCTTTACTTAAGACAACAAACTCAAGCCTGGCTTGGTGGTGTGTCCTGTGATACCAGCCCTGGGGAGACTATGATAGGAAGATCATGACTCACCCAAAGAAACCAAGAGCAGGGCTACAGCTATGAGCATACAAAAGGAGAGTCCAGAACCCTGTGTACTGCCAGTTTGTCTTCGCAGGAATCATCCTAATATAGTTGTTTCTCACACTTTTCAAATTCTTATTCATATTAGCCTCATATAGATGCTGCAGGAAACTAGAAAAGAATAAAGATTACTAAACTGTCATTTTAAAAATAAATTTATTTCACTTTTAATCATGTGTATGTCTGTGTAGCGGGACCAGAGGTACAGAGGGTGTTGGATGCCCCTTGAGGAGGAGTTACTGGCACTTGTGGATGCTGGGAACCATAATGGGATTTTCTTCAAAAGCAATACCCACTGCTAACTTACTAGTCCTCTAGCTCTCAACCTTATTGTTCTTATCGGGAGCAGAAGGCTTGCAGAAGCATTTAAAAACAGTAAAAGGCTAAGGGTAAGAATTCAGCCTAGCAATGCCAAAGCCCTGGTTTTAGTTTCCAGCACTGAGAGGAGAAAGAAAAAAGAAAATCAGAAAGCTTAAGCAGTTAGTTATCCAGCCTATGGACCCTGTGGGTATAATCTACCCTAGGGACCAGGGACTCCCTGGAAATGTGTCACAATCTTCATGTGGTTCCCAAGCACTCACAGTGAGATGCTGAACACCTGGCAAGACTGTCAGTGTGCATGCTCTGTGAGATGGCCTCACACGTCTGAGGCTCAGAGAACCAGTGTTGCACATGCAGAAGGTAGGGATGTGTTGTGCATTTTACAACAATGTCAATAAAAAGCCAGGAAATGTAACTGTCCATAAATGAGCAGATTACTGATTTCACCCCTCAGAGTATTCCCAACTGAGGTAATAATGTTCACTTACAGCAGTGCCATCCATAATAGCCTCAGAAAAGCAACTTAAAATGTACCAGCTAGTGAACAAATAACCAAAACATAGTATGATCAGACAATAGAATGTTATTCTGCCATGAAATGGAATGAAGCTTCTTTTCACTTTTTAAAACTTAAATTTAAAAAGATCTATTTTGAAAATTTCATACATTCGTTTTTATTTGCAATATTTCCACCCATCCTGTTCCTGCTTCCAACTCCTCCCAAGTACCCTTCTTCCTCTCAGATTCACAATCTCTTCTTCTTTATTATTGATGCGTGCACACACACACACACACACACAGATGTACATATACACATATACATAATGTACTGGCTGGTTTTGTGTGTCAACTTGACACAGGCTGGAGTTATCACAGAGAAAGGAACTTCAGTTGGGGAAGTGCCTCCATGAGATCCAGCTGTGGGACATTTTCTCAATTAGGGATCAAGTAGGGAGGCCGCCTTGTGGGTTGTGCCATCCCTGGGCTGGTAGTCTTGGGTTCTATAAGAGAGCAGGCTGAGCAAGCCAGGGGAAGCAAGCCAGTAAGAAACATCCCTCCATGGCCTCTGCATCAGCTCTTGCTTCCTGACCTGCTTGAGTTCCAGTCCTGACTTCCTTTAGTGATGAATAGCAATGTGGAAGTGTAAGCTGAATAAACCCTTTCCTCCCCAACGTGCTTCTTGGTCATGATGTTTGTGCAGGAATGGAAACCCTGACTAAGACAGCAGCTGAGAGACTCTGGGAAGCAAAGGGCCTATCCTGCTTCTCTGGCTCTTAGCTCTTAATTTTGATCTTTCTGTTCCCCGTCGTGGTATGGTCAGTCTCACTCCTCTCATGGCAGAATCCCTCTCTCCTCTTGCCTGGGAATCCTAAAAGTCCTGCCTCTTTGTCTCTACTTAGCCTTGGCCATTGACTCTTTACTGATCAATCAAAAACCAATTGGGGGCAGGGACCCTCAGCATCTGGACATGCAGATTCCCATGTGATTTTGGGAGCTGAATTAAGACAAAGCATTCAAACCAATCCCCAACATATATAGAACACAGAATTCTATTTAGCTCTAAAGGAAATTGAAATCATAAAATTTGCAGGTAAATGGATAGAACTTGGAAAATATTACACTAAGAAAATCCAGACCCAGAAATACACACATCTAATGTTCTCTCATATTTGTAGATCCTAGCTCTAAATTCTTAGATGTGAGTATTTAACCTAGAAATAACAGTAAGACAAGAGAATAAAAAGGGACCACGGAAGAGACCGAAGGAACTTAAGAGAGGGGGCTTTAGCTAGTGGGGAAGAGGGGAAGGGGAAAGGATAGTTGGTACTAAGGATGTTTGAAAAAGCCACAGGGAAACATTAGTCTATGCTTCCTTATAATGTGTGTATGTACATGCACACATGTGCCTGTGTGCATGCGTGTGAACATGTGTGTGTGCATGTATGTGTGTGTGCATGTATGTGTGTGTGCATGTGTGTGTGTGTGTGTGTGCATGTGTGTGTATACCTTTAATAAATTATGTTACACCACCTGTGGCAATGACGTATTCCACAAGAGCCATATAGAATATCTAAAAAAATCCCCAGTGCTGTGCATGGGAAATGTCCCTTGGAGCTGTTGGTCTAGGGTGTCCAAGCGACCCCCCCCAAAATAACATAGGCTGCTGCTTCTGCCCTTGCTTGCCTCCCAGGACATGAATAAAACTTAAAAGCATTGTTAAGTAACAGGTGTGAGATAAAATAAGCTTAGATATTCTATGACTGTTGACATGGATTGTCCAGCGTAGGCAAGCCTATTATGACAGAAAGTAAATGTAGCCCAGGCTGCCCTGATACCACTCAGAGCAGTCCTCCTGCCTCAGCTCCATAAGTGCTGAGATTCCAGGTGTGTACTTTTTAGGGTTTCTTTTTGCATGATGGAAATATTCTGGTATTAGAGTCGATAGTTGTGTGACAGTAGAATATACTCATCGCCATGGAATTGTATCTTTTAGAATGAGGTGTCTTGTCATTTTAAATGATTTTTATGTCGTGTGTATTTTATAATGTAATGAATGATAAGTGGGCTTCTAAGATGTATGCCCAACCTTTATAGTAAAGTAGTGTGTGCCACTGGGATTGGGGTAAGGAGTTATTAGCTGCATAGAAAAATGCTTTATTTTTTGTTATTTTAAAAAACCCTACTAGAAACAAATTTAACAAAATGTTATTTCTGAATGGTGAGGATGGTGTGTGGTTATTACACTGCCTATAGCATTTTGCTATGATCTCCTTAAGTTTCTCAGAAAAAACAAACAAACAAAAAAAGACTATAGCAAATGCAAGAGGCCTAGGGGTAGCCAAGAGGCTGGGGTATAGGCAAAGGCAGCAGGAATGATGGTGCAAGCTTGAAAAGGGTTGTCTAGGCTGGGGGTGTGACTAGCGGGTAGCACTCCTTTGGGTCTCATCTCCAGTGCAGCTGGGATTTAGAGAGAGTTTTTGTTGAGTTCAGAGCTCGGTCTGCCTTCTCAGAACTCTGGACTTCAGGGCTCTCATCTGTGTGGTCTCCTCACACGGTCTCCTGTTCAGAGTCATCATTATACTACTGATTTAGTACCAGTGTCTGGAGTCTCCCTTTCGTAATGACACCCCCAGGCCTGAGCCTGCACACCACGCCTGCCAGGTGCTGGAGATCCCCTGACTGCCACACTCATCCAAACACTGCTGGAGGTCAGGCCCAGAAAAAAAAAATATTACAAACAAACAAACAAAAACAAAAAAACAGAAATGAGTCATGACTTTTCTGAGAATATGGTGACTGGTTACCATGGAAGTGGGGAGAAGATCTTGGCCCTTTTAAAAATGCTGATTATTCAGAATTGTTTCTGTTGGGAAAGAGGAGAATACCACCTCTAATGAGCAGGACACGAGTATAAACAGCCTGCAAAGACCACATCCTTCCTCTCCAGTGCTCTGGTGCAGGGGCCTACAAATTAGTCAAGTCTGACACTTTGTCTGCTTTTATAAATAAAGTTTTATTGGAACATACCACATTTTTTATTGGCATAATGCCTATAATGTCTATGGCTGCTTTCGTAATGTATTAATAGAGTTGAATAATTATAACAATTACTACAAGTCCAAATGATGATAGGGGAAATCTGTTTTGAACTATTTTTAAAGGTAAATTGGGAGAATCAGGGTAGTTCACTAAGAATCAAATCCATGGCCTCGTATATGCTGAAGAAGTACTCCATACCTGAGGCTCTGTATATCCCAAGCACTGGAAGTGTTTAAACAAAAAATTACCCTGTGCACATGTATTTTAAGGGTATATAAAGAATATTTGAGATAAAAATCTTCATCTATAGAAACAAGTGAATTGGGATCTTCTTACAGTCCTATAAGAAGACCTTTAGCCCGAGGTTATGATGGGCTCCTCTGTCCACGGAACCGGCAAAACAGAGGAAGGACCTTCAAGTTCTTTATGGTCTCAGTATCCAAAAGTCACCAAAGCAGCCCTAGAGTTTCCTTGTTGCTTTGCTGTGACACTGTGAAGAAGTGACTCCTTGCCCTTCTGAGTTTACTTTGCTCCCCCTCACAAAAGTATGACTTTATCAATAAATTATCTTGCTTGTCCAATCATATTGAGTTGTTTCTGATATAGAAATAGAATACAAGTCCTAAATAATGCAAGGTGGAAAGAACCACATAGCAGTGGTTCCTTTTTATGTTGGTTTTTTTTTTTTTTTGGTTTTTTTTGTTTGTTTATTTGTTTTGGTTTTTTCGAGACAGGGTTTCTCTGCATAGCCCTGGCTGTCCTGGAACTCACTCTGTAGACCAGGCTGGCCTCGAACTCAGAAATCCACCTGTCTCTGCCTCCCAAGTTCTGGGATTAAAGGCGTGTGCCACCTTTTTTATGTTTTTTAACAGAAAACTTCCAGTCGCAAGTGTGTGAATAACAATTCAAATTCCTTGAAGCAAAAAAAAAAAAAAAGTCAATTTATTCTAATGTGATAGGAAAGCGTGTTGGTATCAGCTTCAGGCATGGTTGGATGAGGCGCTCTTTACCCTGAGGATCTCTCTTTACATTTTAGCATTTATTTTCTTTGTTGGTTTCATTCTCATATACACCTCCCCTCATCCTGGTGGGGAGATGGTCACTGACAGTGTGACTTTCTTACTTTGGAGGATTTTCTTGTCTAGCTCTCCCTTATAAAAATCCCAAACCTAGTTTTTGTGACTTCTCCCAGAATTACTTATGACCAGAAAGATGTGGCTGCTGAATGCATAGGCCTGAAACACATGTACCTTCCAAAGGGTTGCAAAGGCAAAGGGACCTCAGAGAGTTCAGGGGTTTCAGAATTTGGGAGCTGTTATCAGGAGGAGGAGCCAAGGTCCCACAATGCACTGCAGTGTGAGTCGCTCAACAGTACTGAATAACCATTTGCCCAGTTGCTCAGGGAGGAAAGGTGAAGATGGAACGGCTGGACTCTGTTAAGCCTGTCCAGGGCAAGGTTCACGGGCAGGGCTGTCCGGTGATCACCTAGGACTCTGTCAGCTCACATCAGCTCCCTCCTCCCCAGCATTACACAACAGAACTAACCAGCAACGTGATGCTACTGTAGCCTGTTTCTGATGAGGAGTTTCAGAGATTCTTATGGAATTAGAAAAGGTCCTGTCCTATGATCAGAATCTCATACCACATTCAGGCAGGAAGAGACATGAAGGGGTCTTTTCTTTTTGACCACCAACAGCAGGTTGGGAGAAGGACAATGTCTTAAAGAAGGTGCAGGTTTGAAGCCCGTGTCTTTCTATGTGTTATGTTATGTCTCCCTTTACACATTTGGAAAGATAGGAAATGACTCGCTGTGTAAGTGTAAAGACTGAGTTCATTCAGAGTCTCCCAGCACCCATGTAAAGGCAGATGTGGGAGCATGCGCCTGTAATCCCAGCACACCCATGGGGAGGCAGATGTGGAGAGAAGACACTCCCCAGCTTTACCTTGTCTCAATAAAAGGTGGAAGATAAGGACCGATGACCAAATTATCTTCTGACCTCCACCTACCTATGGTACCCATGCTCCTTTATGCAAACACACACACACACACACACACACACACACACACACACACTTAAATATATATATTCGAATAATGATGGTACTGTTTTCCTTGAGAATCTTCATGTACATTAGCTCTTAATAGAGAAAGCCTGCTTGGGGGGGGGTGTTTCTAATCCTTTCCTCTCTGCAGTGAACTACATGGACATGCATTTGAACATCTTCCTGGGTAAAAAGTCAAGGAAGCATGAACCACATGGGCCATCAGCTCTGATCTTGATCCTTGTCCACAGTCTTCAAGGACAGGTATCACATATCTGTGTACCACTCATTCAGAGGCCAGGCTGTTAAGCAAATCTTTTGACTTCACAGCAATTAGAGTAATTGCAGAGGGAGCCATTAGGTAGGAAAGTGGTCATCACGGGGAGTGAAGAGATGATGTGTTTCAAGTGCTCAGCTTGGCTGGAGAGATGGTTCTTAAGCTAGAGGTGCTCCCACCCACCCCACTGCCCCCCAAGGACCTAAGTTCGATTCCTGGGACCCAGGTGGTACAAGGAGAGAACCCATTCACACGATTATTCTCTGACATACGTGTGCCTGCATGCATACATGTTCATATATGCCCCGCCCCAATAAATACAAAAAAGGAAGGGCAAAATATGAAAATAAAGAATGAGGCAACTTTTTATTTAAGTGCTCAGCTCAATGCTGTCTCTCAGTGGTTCAGACACACTGTGATGTGATTCGATACTAGTGATGTGACCACACCTTACTCTCTTGCTAGTCATGTCGGTTATTTCCTACAGAAATAACAATACCCCTTCCCCCTTTAAAATAAAAACAAGAGTACCATATTAATTTTTTATCTTTAGATTTCTTTTATGAATATGAGTGTTTTGTCTACTTGTATGTATAATATTCACCATATGTGTACCTAACGCCTTTGCACGTCAGAAGATCCCCCAGAGCTGGAGTTATGGATAGCTGTGAGCTACCATGTGAGTGCTGGGAATTGAATCTGTGTCCTCTGCAAGAACGCAAGTGCTCTTAACCACTGAGCCATCTCTTCTATGTCCTACCTTCTGTCCTCATTGCCATTGGCATTTAATGGTTAAACGTCCTTTCTCTGCGGCCATTTGCAGGCACCTTGTAATTTCCTCTCTTCCCAATGCCTGAAATTGTCCGTTTGAACTTGAAGCATTTAAAGCTCTCTCTGTTCTGCAAACTTTCATTTTATCTCCCCCTTTGATGTCCTTAAGCTGTTAAAACCGGTCCCTTTTTGCAGTGCTCTCCCACTCCCTGAGGAGTCTAAGGGTTGGGGCGCCAGGCACTCACTCACTCTCCTATCTTCTAGCCAGTTTTCTGAATCTTTCCATTTTCATTTTTGATCTTTTCCCACAATCTTTATTTTTGTTCAGCCACTAAAAAGGGAATCTGAAGTGCTTTCTCCCAATTATTCTCCCTTCCTCTCCTCAAGGCTAAGATATGGTATTTGTGACAGGCTATGGCAAACACTTCATAGAGTGGAAGGCTGGGGGTGTAGCTCAGTTGGTAGCATGCCAGTATAGCAAATGGAAAGCAATGGGTTCAGTCCCCAATTCTGTATTTCCTGGGCTACATATCCTCGTATACACAGAGATTGAGAGTGACCTGGGCTATATGAGACTGTCTTTAAAAAACAAATTACCTTCTACAGGTGACAATGACCCAATGGTGGCTGCAGAAGCTTTGTCATAAAAAATTGACTATTAGCCAAATACAGTGGCACACACCTTTAATCCCGGCAGTTGGGAGGCAGAGGCAGGGCGTGTGTGAGTTCCAGGTCAACCAGGGCTACAGAGTAGAATCCTACTCAAACAAAACAAAACAAGCCAAAACAAAGTTGATTATATTAGCTTTGGTTCTGGCAAAAACATTTCTTCATTTGGTTTCAGCACATTCCAAAGACATCGAAGAAGCATGAGAGGGAGGAGGAGGGGGGAAAAGAAGGGGGGATGGTGAGGAAGCGGGGGGGGGGGAATTAGAGAAATGGTTTACAGGGTTCGTGAAGACACTGCTACTAAAATGCCTGCTTTCCCCCAGCGGTTGAGTAATCTTTGGTTCAGTTTCTGCTCTTCTCTTTTGTTAGTATTTTCTGTTGTTTGGTTCAGATCTTGTTAGTCTTTTCCTTTTCCTCCTCCTCTTCCTCCTCCTCCCTTTTTCTTCTCCTTTTCCAAGGGAAATCTCTGGGATTCGTTTACAGAAAGAAGAAAACATGGGCTTATATCAGCTTTACAATCAGGGTCACCTCCCATCTCCTGAGTGCTTAAGCTCCTCGAATGTGCCTCTCTAGGGAAGGTGCAGAGAGGCTGAGGCCTGAGGAGTAGAAAGCAGAGCTATGGATTGGGTTGTGAGATGAACAGCATCTGGGATGCAAATGCACTAGGCTGAACCCCTGCCATGCCAGACACAGAAAACCCAGGAGGAAGCTTCACAGTACTCAGTCTCGGTCATGAAGCCAAGCATCATGGATGCTTGAAGCTCTCCTCTTTTTCTCCCTCTCATGGAATGAGACACCATCACACGCTGTAACATCATACCGCGGGGTAATTCCAAGTTCCTGATCAAAGTTGGTAGATTCCTAGCACAGGCCATTGGAAAGATATTTGGGGGAGGAGACAGGCAATATTTCTTCATTTGGTTCCAGCAGATTCCAAAGACAAAGAAGTTGCGAGGGAGGAGGAGGGGGAAGGAAAAGGAGGGATGGAGGAGGAGGGCGAGGGAGGTGAGGAACTGGAGAAATGAATGGTTTACAGGGCTCATGACGCCATCGCTGCCAAAATGGCTGTCCCCCAGCAGCTGGGTGCACTTCAGTTCAGTTATCCTTTCTGCTTTGTTAGTATTTTGGTTGTTGTTTCAGTGTCTTACTGTGGAGTCCAGCCTGGCCTTGAATTCAACTTCCTAGCACGGGCCACCACACCTAGCTCCCTGTGCATTTTTAATTATAAAACAGCACACCCACGCAGCTATAGTTGGGAGACATTTCTTCTCGCATGGCTGCAATCTCTGTTCCTCCCCTGTAAAGTCTCATATATGTTCATGTGCATCCTTGGGTACACTCTTCACTTTTGATTTATATTAAACCTTTGCAATTCCCATATCACTTGGCTTCCTAAGTCCCCTTGTTAATGGTCACATGGTATTTACCCAGTGGGTGTCCTGTCATTTAAGTAAATAGCCCCTGTCACCTTCCAGTGGTACTTCAGGGCCATTGTCACAGGACTCTGAAGCCACCCCAACCTGGATTTCCTGTTCAGCCTCTTCCTAGCCGTACAATCTTGGAGACTTGCTTTCTTTATCCCTGCCATGGGAACAGTACTTTCCTCAAAGTGTTATTTAGAGGAAAATAATGGATAGAAACATTTAATACAGTTCTTGAAGTATAGTGTATGTCCTATACTTAAAGCCAGTCTGTTATTGTGAATTTATCTTTATTTAGATCATAGTGTGCTGATAATCTTTTCATCCTTTGGACTAGTTTTTGTGGTAAATTCACAACTCTAACTAATGGCCAAGATATTTGTGTACTTAAATCGGGGTAGATTGATGCCTCTTGAAGTCACGGCAGTTTCTACTGGCTGTCTTTCACGATTGTAAGTGTACTGCCCTCACAGTACCCTCACCAGGACTGTCAAGAAGTTGTCATTTTCTAAGTTGGTTAATTTAGTGCATTAAATATGAACCCTGTGATCTGCCCACATTAGAATAGTAGTGAGAATAGTGTAATTAACAGAGTGCTCGTCCACCTACCAGCTGCCATCATCACGGGCCTCCTCCCACACTTTGTTCTGAGGAATTTCAGAGTAAACCCTTGTGGCATGCCACTTCCTTCACTGGGCCAAGTGGTATACACCCCAACCTCATGAGGGCCTTTTATATTTTCACACAAACCATCCCGCCTTACCATACAGACTAAAGGAATGTCGTCCTTTATATGACTTAACACACTGTTCCCACAGTTGACATAGGGCTTCGTATTAAGCTGTATGAAGGAATGATTCTGAGAGATTGGATCCCACCGGAGTCCAGCCCTTTATGTGTTTATCTTTTCCATCCTCTCTCACCACGGATTTTCTGGGTTAGCTGGGTTGTCTTATAGAATGGGTTCTGTGTTGGGCTTGGGGTTTTCCCATAGGCAGATTGGACAATTTTCTTCAGGCCCCACTTCTTTTAGAATGGTAAGTATCTCTGGAGTGACTTCCTCATTTTATCATGAAGTGTTTGGAGGGGCAGCCCTTCTTCCTAGTAGACCCTCAAGGAGTCTTAGGTTCCAACATGACTGCTGTTCCCTAGCAGTAAGAAGATGGCCTGATGATTACTGTCTGTTAAATGCAGGATTAAGGAATGGTATTGGTCTACAAGAGATCCAACTAGAATCAGTCGTTGATGGAGAAGTTCCTTTCTTTCATAGACTAGTTCCCTGAGAATACTTTCTAAAGATTCAAGTGGAGAAATGACCTGACAGGTTGCATGGCTGCAGGACCAGAACACTCACTAAACTGGTAAACCATTGTGTGTTGATAAAGCTTGTTGAGAGTGGACTTTGGGGGCAAACCCCCTACCCCATAACCAAAACAAATCCTCCTTTTCCTGAAGTATGCTGGCCCCCTAATTGTAACAAGGAAAAAAGAAGAGAACAAGTAGCTGAGAGCATGAAGATGTTGTGTCCTTGACAACGGCTAGAAGGCAAACCATGTCCAATTGGGGTTCCTATTGCTTATCTCATAATATAAAATGCCTGCCGTGGGAATGGGAAGCTGGAAGCCCATCCAGGGAGAGGCCCCTCTAGTGGGCTGCCCCAGGGGGCGTCCCCAGTCTGTTTCTAAAGCTGGGCACATTGAGCACCAGATTGGATGAGCATCGTCTAGCTGCTGCTCCTCACTATCGCACACGCACAGTTTAACTTACTTTTGCTTGCTTTGTACTCAGTAAACTGCTCATTCAAAACTGAAAACACCTCTGGCATTGATCACTCTCTGGCCTCCTACAGAACCAGGGTGACAAAGGACTTCGAGAGATGCCACCTGGCAGAATATGGTGGGTTAAGTGGTGGCAATGAGCTTTGTTAGAACTCAAACACGGGAGCCATGTCCTTCGGCTCAGTTGATCTGAAAAGACTTCTTAGAAGAAAAACTTTGAGATTTGAACAGTGTGTACTTTTTGTTTTGTTTTTGTTTTTGTTTTTCAAGACAGGGTTTCTCTGTGTAGCCTTGGCTGTCCTGGAACTCACTCTGTAGACCAGGCTGGCCTCGAACTCAGAAATCCGCCTGCCTCTGCCTCCCAAGTGCTGGGATTAAAGGCGTGCGCCACCACCGCCCGGCCAGTGTGTACTTTTAAAACACAGGTAAGCCTGACGAATGGGCTATTCTGGGTCTGAGTTCAAAGGTGTATGACTGTTTTTCCCCCTTCTGGCTCTAATAGCCTTCCACATGCTGAATATAGTTTCTACATCTAAGCTGTGTCCCTAACCCAGGAACTCTTAAAATGTTAGTCAGTAAGTCCCGGTTATGTTGACATCCCCTTGGACGTGTCTTCTGAGATTTCCTTCTGTTGTTCTTACATTCAATAGATAAATTATTGAACATCTCTTCTGTGGTGGTTTTTCTTGTGGTCTGGATCATGTGACTCCTTTGGCAGCCCAATTTCATGGCAATCATCAGCTGGTGGTCAGAAGTCCTGGATTGGTCTTAGGTCCTGCTTTCAAAATGGAAGTTTGGAAAGAATTGCTCTCAGTTATTGTGCCCAATGTCTCCAAATGGAGACTGGCTGGCAAGTCTGAGGGTGTTGCTTTTTCCTGAGAAGAAAAGATTTAAATGGGCAGGGATTTTGTCTTCCTCTGTCTCTCATCGGACCCCTCTCTCTACATGCCCGTCTTTGAATTCAACTTTATCAGCATGCATTGAGTGCTTTTTGTATGTAATATTCATGTGTTCAAAGATACAGAAATGTGTGTGTGCATATGTGTGTGTGTGTGTGTGTGCGTGTGTGTTTTCTCTGTTTTCTTTCTGGTGGAAACACTTTATCCTTTGAGCTCTAAGAACTAAGCTGGAAACTCATGAAACAATATTTGCTATGACCCTGGGCAAAGATACTGCTGAAAACAAGAATTCCTTAGCGGCCACAGATCACCTTTGTTCAGACGCCAAGCGCCAAGTACGTGGGACACAGGGGAGGGGGGAGCTTTACCTATGGTTAACCCACTGAAAGAGGGATGCTGTCCACAAACAGAGAATGGGTCTTGAGGCAGAAAATGCCTTGTGGCAGAGTAGGTGGCTGAGTACAAAAGACATTGCTAGCATTCCTGACATATCCATAAGGCTTCAGCCAAGTATCTGCCGATTACACTCAGGTATGTTTTCCTTTGAATTCATTTCTCAACTGGTGAGTACTTGTTGTATGTAATACTGATCTTTCCTAGAAGAAAGAGTTTTTTCCTTCCCCATTATCTCCCCCTACTCTCCTACCCCAGAGCATCCCAAATAAACTCCAAGATAAGTTTGTCCATTTTGGCTGTTTTGCATACTTCATGACTCCCCTAACTAGCCCTCTCGCGCTCTCTCTCTCTCTCTCTCTCTCTCTCTCTCTCTCTCTCTCCCCCTCCCTCCCTCCCTCCCTCCCTCCCCTCCCTCCCTCTCTTTCTCTTTCTCCCTCCCTCCCCTCCCTCCCTCTCTTTCTCTTTCTCTCTCTCTCCCTCCCTCCCTCCCCTCCCTCCCCTCCCTCCCTCTCTTTCTCTCTCTCTCTCTCTCTCTCTCCTCTCTCTCTCTCTCTCTCTCTCTCTCTCTCTCCCCCTCCCTACCCCCCCCATCATATAAACCCAACAGAATTTTAGATTTTTCAGTGGAATGAACTGAGACCCTGCGGTGTCTGCTTGCTAATGAATGCGTTCAGCTTTCTCCCCTTCCTCGTGATCCTCATTCCTCCTTTTGTTCTTACCTCCTGGATATAAAATGTGATTAATGGTCCACAAGACTTGGATTGAAAAACTCTAATCCAGTACATTCTGTTTGATCACAACAGGGCCCAGGAAATTAAAATGATTTGTCCATGGCTGCCAGAGTCTGGGGGTAAATGGGGACTTTGTGGCACTTTCTATAAAGCTAGTAGTAGCAGTAGGCACGCCTGCCTTCTGGCTACCAGGATAAGACCATCAGCATTGGAGACAGAGTTCTGGTATGGCTATTGTCTTAATCAGGGTCTCTATTCCTGCACAAACATCATGACCAAGAAGCAAGTTGGGGAGGAAAGGGTTTATTCAGCTTATACTTTACGTTGCTGTTCATCACTAAAGGAAGTCAGGACTGGAACTCAAGCAGGTCAGGAAGCAGGAGCTGATGCAGAGGCCATGGAGGGATGTTCCTTACTGGCTTGCTTCCCCTGGCTTGCTCAGCTTGTTTTCTTATAGAATCCAGGACTATCAGCCCAGGGATGGCACCACCCACAATGGGCCCTTCCCCCCTTGATCACCAACTGAGAAAATGCCCCACAGCTGGATCTCATGGAGGCACTTCCCCAACTGAAACTCCTTTCTCTGTGATAACTCCAGCCTGTGTCAAGTTGACACACAAAACCAGCCAGTACAGCTACTTAACTTAGTTGTTCTGTGTCTTTGAATGAGTTAAACTTTTCCAACCTCTGTACTCTTGTCTATAAGATAGGGCTAGAACTAGGTATGGTGTGCCTACCTGTAATCTCAGCACCAAGAAGGCTGAAGCAGAAGGATTACAAGTTTGAGACCAGCTACACAGGACAGTTCTCAAAAGAGTTGGGTAGGTTTTGCTTATTCTAGATCTGGCATAAAACCAATTAATAACTATTATTACCTGTAATATGTGAACTCTGTAAATCACTGTGGTGACTTTTCTTCTATACACAGTTAACTCAGGCCTGATGCATCACTCCACTTACTGAACAAGAATTCTGTCTGAAAATTTGGAATGGAGTGTTGGGTCAGACATACTCTTAGTGGTGTTTATGTGTCAGAGTTTCAGTGTCTGATAGTTTTTGCTTCCAGGCTCTGATGGAACGTTTTTTCTTCTCTGGGTTTCTCTTTCTGTCCTATGCTAGTCTAATAAGCCCACTGCTGTTTATGGTATTAGCCCTGTGTATCAGCTCCTCAACCCAGTCCCTCGCTAATCTTCCCCTCCACTCTTTGAAGTCAGGGTGATTATATTCTAATTGCAGCAGGGGAAACCAAGGTTCCCACAGACTGAGTAACTTGATGGATGGATATATTTTCGCATTGGGTTGCAGAAGGCATCCATGTGCTCAGAATGAGGTGTGGTGCAGGCTGACCCTGTCCCTTCTGTCTAACTGATGCGGACTTGTATGTCTATCTAATCCTAAGACTGACCAATCAGAGAACTAGTGAACAGAGAACCGAGACCAACCGAAGTCAGCATGGGAACGTAGAATTAATATTTGAGCCTTGGGCTCCTGACTCTAGTCTGATGCCATTTCAATCATTTTGCACAGGTCTTTGACCTTGGCATCTCTAGTTTGTAACATCAAGTTGCCCTGCAACTTATTGATATCCCAACTATGGAGGGCACACTTCTAGCTCTGGTGGATAATGTATTTGAATTTGAACCCTGGCCCTGCCACTTTCCAGCTATGTGACTTTGGGCAAGTTGCTTGAATTGTCTCTGCCTTCGTTTCTCACACTAGATGCTCCTGGAATTGATGTGAGGGTTGTGCAAAGTACTAGATACAAAATCGAAGACCAGCACCTGACATGGACTGTCGATCAGCTCTTGGCATCTGCCATTGTGTTCCTTTTGCCAAGCTTGAGCAAGAGAGAATGGCTTGCCTCTGGAGAGCTACGGTCTATGGGGCGGAAATGTTAAAGACAGTGAGCTTTAGGATTTATTGAGAAATCTTAGTTTGATTTGTTTATAGAGAGTATTTACAAGTTGCTGCAGTGTGATTAGAAGATAGCTCTGTAAAGTTTTTACTGCATAGGTGTACCAACCTGAATTCAATTCCCAGAACCAGTGTTAAAAAGCTGGGAATAGGGCTGGAGAGAGCTCAGTGGTTAAGAGCACTGACTGCTCTTGCAGAGGTCCTGAGTTCAATTCCCAGCAACCACATGGTGGCTCACAACAATTTGAAATGGGATCTGATGTTCTCTTCTGGTGTGTCTGAAGACAGCTACAGTGTACTCATATACATATAATAAATCTTTAAAAAAAAAAAAGCTGGGCATAGTAGCATGTGCTTCTAATCCAGGGGCTATTGGAGGCACAGATTGGAGAATCCCCAGGCCTTCCAACCATCCAACCTAACCTAATAGGCAGGCTCCAAGCAGGACAGAGACCCCATCTCAAAAAACAAGGTGCTGAGGAAGAATGACATCTGAGGGTGTCCTCTGGCCTCCACATGTTCATGTACACGTGTATACACAGCTGCACACACACAAGCCTAAGTATATAACACCAGTGTCAGAGTTTTGTTCTGGAAGTATAGCTCTGGGTTACACCAGAGCCTGTGGTACCTGGCCTCGTAGCCAGGACACTATGTGTTTCATGTGGAAAAGAACTAACCAGGGTCCTCCATGCCCTTAAAGGCAGAAAGAAAGTTATGACTGGAGAAAAATTTGTGAGGCAATAGGTCCGTCCACTGAAGGACCGAGGAGTTAGCTGTCCCAGCTGAATCAGGCCTGAGGGAAGAAGGCAGGGAGAGAGCTAATGCTGTTGCCCAGATAACGCCACCACTGTGCAGCCAAGTACTTATTTTTAAGTGACAGTGGTCTATTTTAGGCCAGCTTTATCCCACTCACATTGTCTGTCTCCATTTTTCATCACCGTTCCCATTTTTCTCCCTGTGCATCTTCTCTCTGTTTGAACCTCTTGTTTAAATAGCTAGGTGCTACGACAGGCCTCGATATCGGCGTGCTGGTTAGTTTGGGGTCAACTTGACCCAAGCTAGAGTCATCAGGAAAAACGAACTTCAGTTGAGAAAATGCCTCCTCCCACCAGACTGGCTTGTAGGCAATTCTGTAGGGCATTTTCTTAATTAATGAGATGTGGGAGATCCCAGCCCACTGTGGGAGGTACCATCCCTGGGTAGACTGTGTAAGAAAGCAGGCTGAGCAAGCCATATAGAACAACCCAGTAAACAGTGTTCTCCCATGACTTCTGCTTCCATTCCTGCCTCCAGGTTCCTGCCCTGACTTTTCTTTATGATGGACTGTAAGCTGTATGAAATAAGCCCTTTCCTCCCTGGATTGCTTTTGGTCATGGTATTCATCACAGCAACAGACAGAAAACTAGGACAATCTGTATATACATTTCCCGACTACGAGAATGCTGCACTTCACTTTCTGATGAACTCTTATGAAATATTGTTATACTGAACTAAACCAAACTATGGATTGCCTATGTCAAATGTGCTGTTTCTAGGCAAAGGTACTGCCATCATTGGTTGACAATGACATTGTTATCTGAAGACTTTCTGAAGTAAAAGTGGAATAAAGATAATTCCCCATGTATACTTTCACCTTGGTGGTTTTATATAAGCACACAATTGTAAGCATTTCTCTCTAAATCACTTTACCATCACATTCAAGAAGCTATACCTATATGGGGGGTATCATGTGACTTACCCAAGGTCACCTAGCAAATTGAAAAGTAGAGCCAGGACTTAACTCCGTATGTTAGTTAGCTTTTCATCGCTATAGCCAAGATACCCAAGAGAGCAACAGGCAGGGAGGCTTTATTTCAGCTCCTGGTTTCAGAGGACTCAGTCCATTTTGGTGGGGAGGGTGTGGTGGTTCCCACCGTGGTGGGAGCAGGGGAACCAGGAGTTCCCACACCCCTCCAGCTTTCTCCTCTCTTTCCTTTGATTCTGTCTGGGCTCCTAGTCCGTTGGATGACTTCTTCATAGGATGCCTCCCTTCAGCTAATCCTCTCTGGAAATAACTTTGTCTGACTCTTAGGTAATTCTTAGTCTAGTCAGATGGTAGTGATCATTGGTTGCACAACCTCTTGGTCTTCCAGTTTGTGTCAGTCCCGTTTACTATGCTGCTGTCTCCATTGTCCAACATTCAAGTAGGCATCTGAGATTATGGGGCTGAAGAATTAATCCCTTCAAAAGAAAGAAGGGTGGACACATGCCTGAGCCTATCCTTCCCCCTGTAATTCATTGAGAAAATGGAGTGGGATGTATTGTTGATCATTCTGACTGTGTGTCTAGGATATGGATATATATGTATCATCTCATCAAATCATTCATGTGCTTTTGTTTTGTTTTGTTTATCTTATTAAAACCTTGAAACTGGGGCCAGCATGATAGCTCAGCGGGTAAAGGCACCTGCCACTAAGCCTGATGATCTGATTTTATCCTCAGTACTAACAAGGTAGAAGGAAAGAACTGACTCATGTTAGTTCCTTTACATACGCTAGTGTTATGTATGCACACATGCATGCATGAGTTTGCACATGCACACACACACACACACACACACACACACACAAAATAGATAAATCTTATTCCAGTTTTGCAGATGATCAGGCTGAAGTTTGTCATTCTGGTTTAAACTTTCCAAAATCCTATAGATGTCAGGTTAAAGACTCAGTATTTGAGCTCAGGCTTCTCATCTGTGGGCTTGTATGCGTCTTTTGCTTATACTAGGAACTGAAGGGAAGTGTGTTGAAAATTCCACAAAGAAAGTTTTGATATAGGCGTTGGCAAGTTATCTCTGCGTTAGAGCACTTGGCTAGTTCTGGGCTTTATCCTCAGCACTGCAAAGAGGGGTGGGGTTCAGCTGGGAGCAAATTTTGCTATAGAGCCAAGGTAGAAGGAAAACATTTTAGTCTTCACGTACTGTCACCAAGCAAACCCCTTTATAATCCTCCTGTAGACTCTGGAGCAGACTTCATGTTCTTTACTTTGTGACTTTGTAATTTAACCTTCCCTGTTAAATATTCCTTCAGGATGAAAGGACGAAGCTAGGGAAGGAAACTCAGTTACTCCTGCTGCTGCCTGGTTTGGATGCTTGGCGTCCTCGGGCCAGGTAGGAGAAAGTTGGCTCCTCTCCACTGAGCTCCTCATGGAGAGGAGGCGAAGTTCAGGAATGATGCCAAATGGGTGGAGATGAGAGAGGGAGGAAAGGGATGTGGTGTTTGGACCTCATGATTCAGGAAACGTGATGGCACCTCCTTTCGGGCTGGCATGAGGCAAGCATTTAGGAAAGAATATGAGCTATTGTTGTGCACTTTTTTTTCCCTAATGGGTGGGTTGTTTTTATAAAGTTTTATGATCAGGAAACTGATGCAGAATGCTGATCCCCTTGTTTTTTTTTTGGTCTGCCAGCATCATTTTTTTTATATTTATTTTTGAATTTTGATGACAGGCATTTCCTTTGAAACTTCTGGGGGTAAAGCATAACAAGACACCCCAAACTGCTTCCTTATTGCAGAATCCAAACGAGAAGCTGTAGTTTCTGATCTTTTTGATAACCCCATAGGACAAATCTCTCCCCAACAAGGGGAGGTTAGTTCTTTCAGTAACTGAGGTGTCCTAACAGACGTGATCCCTTTTAAAATGTTTTAGAAAATGTGCCGAACATGTGGAAAGCCTCTAGTGTCCATTAAAGTGGGGCCTCTTATGGCAATGAAAATACAGATCGAATTGCCCTCTTCCCCTAATCATAAAAAACCAGCTCCTCTGCTATTCTTTCTCCTGGAAGATGATTTCATCCTCAAATACACGGTCCTATCTGTTGTGCATTGTTGGAAGGCACTAAGCCAGCGTTTGGACATCTGGCTGCCAACTTTGGAGATGTTAAAAGCCTGTTTGGTTGCTGCAGGGCATTAATTCATAGCCTACCTTGTAAAAGTCATGTCTTACTGCATTTTCCTGGCACCAGAGAAATCCCTGTACCTACTACTGCATTTGGGTTTTCTGAGCCTGCAGGCAGCTTGGGGTTATTAAAGTTCAGAGAGGAGGCCACATGATGTTGGCTCTACCATTTCAATTCTCTTACCTCTTTTCCTCCCTCCCTCCCACTCACTGACGGATGACTTGGCGGTGTCTATGCCAGAAGCTCTCAGGCACCTCTCATGAGAGTCTAAGAGGGAGATCATGACCCTCCTCGGGTGGAACAGAGTATTCATGGATTTTGTGTGGCTGTGACCAAATACCTGACAGAACTGCTTGAAAAGAGGAAAGGCTTCTGTTCATCATGGTCGGGAAGACAGAGGACTCTCACGGTTGACACCATGGCCTCTGGGAAGCAGAGAAAGGAGGGTGCTGACCTGAAATGCCACAGTCCAAGGGTGGATCTTCCTTAGGAACGAGGTCACAAACACAGCCAAAGCCCCCGCTCTTACCAATCTTCCAGATTCTAATTCTAGTCAAGCTGTCAGTGAAGAGTCCCCATCCCAAGCGGCTAACAGAGAAGTGTTCATCCCCTCCCTTTGGCTTCCAGGGATGAAAAAGTTGAGTCTAGGGATAGGTATAGTGATTCATCTATAGTCTCAGATTCTCAGAAGGCTGAGGCAGGAAGACTGTTTGAGCTTAGAAACTCAAGAGCAGGCTGGGAAGCATAAATAAGACAATGTCTCTAAAATAAAATAGAGTCTGCACATTCTCCTCATCCTGGACACTTCAGATTAGAACTATGTGCTGTCTTAAACACCATATAAAATCCTCCTCTCCTCAGCCTCTCAGGTCCTATCTCAAGAAAGCAAAGTTTCAATATAATTCAAGGTTATTTCTATGAATTTTGGACCATCAAGAAGCTAAGTTAAGGATCAATATCTACTTTTTAAAAGTTCTGGTACCCCATCTGCATGACTTCCCAGTCTGAAACTCTGTGCTCTGGTGAGTGGGGGACGGTACATGAGCTTCCACCCCTCACGGAGGAGCTGTTGACAGTCGGCTAGCTGCTGATAGGAGATGGGTGGCAGGAGTCAGCTTTTGTTAGGGATGTGATCCCTGGTAGGTGGGCTATGCTTAGGTGGATGTCCCCAGGCCATGTGCGTATGGGCAACACTGATGGCACACTAACATATTTGAAAAAGAATGAGAACACATGAAGTTGGGAGAGGAGCATGAGATAGGATCAAGAGGGAATTAGAGAAGGGAGGGGCATGATCAAAAGTATTATTTTCATGTATTGCATTCTCAATAAGTAAAAAATACTAGTCAAAAAGTCATGAAGTGGGGGGAGTGGTGTGAGGGTGGAAGAAATCTAGGAGGATTTAGGGGAGGGAAAGGGATGAATATGATCAAATTATATCAAATTATATATATATGCACATATGAAATTCTCAAAGAATACATATTTTTAAAATTTAACTATATACCTCTGGCCTAGGACCCACTATGGTAGACCAGGCTAGTATTAAACTCACCGAGCTCCACCAGCCTCTGCCTCCTGAGTGCTGGTTTTAAAAGCACATGTCACTGTGCCTAGCCATAAAAAATATTGTTTTAAGAAGAAATTAGAGGCTATAGAGATAGCTCAGCAGTTCAGAATTTGGACTGCTCTTTTAGTACCTGCTTCAGGGGTTCACAATGCGTCTGGCCTCCTCATTTACCCACAGTACATAGATGCACGTGCAAATACATAACTAAAGACAATAATTTTAAAAAAGAAACTACATTCTGTTACTTTTTTTTGAGGGGGGGTGACCTCTAGATTTACCTCTTTCATAATATCTCTGATCAGCCCTATTTCAATTTAATTTTAATTTCATCGTTTGATATGTGCCAGTGTGGTAGAAAGAACGAGAACTGATTTGCTTAGCGATGTGGGGAAATCCATGACCCCTTCTACACCCCCACACTAGGCCTGACTGGGGTCAAGCCGTGGAGATAGAGGGTCTGTTGGTAGAGGAACAATGGGGTAAGGGAGGTACTCAGTACAATGGGGAGAGAAAGTGAGGGTCACCCTAGCCTGTGGGGGTCACAGAGAGCCTTGGGTGAGAGTTAACTGGGCAAACCCACCAAAGCGGAAGAAGCAGATGGTGATGCCATCACCAATGAGCCCGAAGTCATGGCTGCTGCTTTTCTGCTCAGCCTTTCGCTGCCAAGACTTTTAGCTTGATCAGGACTGTGGACATGTGAGAACTGTGTTTGCTGAAGTTGGGCCTGGATGTCAGCTGGGGGGGGGGGGGGCTGGAATATCAAATCAGGAACTCTCTGGCTGGGGGTGTGGCTCAGCTGGCAGACCGCTTGCCTGACGTGCCGGAAGTCGTGGGTTCATTCTGCAGCACAGCATAAACTGGATTTTGTGGAGTATGCTTATTATCCCAGAATTTAAGAGGTATGGGCAGGAGGAGCAAGAGTTCAAGATCGTTTTTGGCTACATAAGGAATTTTAAGGTGGCCCAGGCTTTATGATACAATATAATATAATTAATAATATAATATAATACAATAAGATACAATAAAAGAATAAAACCCAGAAGCTTTCTTGACATGGCTTCCACTTAGCCAAAGTGCTCAGTTAACCTACCCTCTTCTGCCTTCTCCAAAGCTCTTACCAGGCCTTAAGCGCCTGGGCCATTTCAGCCTGTGGCTTATAGAGCTCTGCAGCTCACTAGCCGACTTCTGCTCCCAGCAGATGAGACACACACTTGCCAGGAGACCCTGAACCTGTTCCTTCTGGTTAGACTAGTTCTATAATTAAGGTCTTCTACAGAACACCCGACACACACCCCAGCCCCAGGTCTTTTTGCAGGTAAACATTTCAAGCCAACAGCCTTCCTTTCATTCTCTACAGCTAATTTTTTAAAAACTTAAATGCAGTTGTGCCTCTCGGCTACAAAGATAAGTGTGTTTTTATTTGGAGCCCTGGATACCAGATTGTAAATCTAAGGCCGTGTGCCAGAACATGTCTCCTGGTGGGTGGCTTCGCTGGGAGCTGAGCTGAAATGTGGCCTTGCAGAATTTCATTGCTTGCCTTATGCACCCATATGTAGATAGCACGTTGCCTGGTATACTCTAGATCCCCAGTGAATGATGGTTTGCAAGAACCAATTAATAGATTTTTTTCCCATCCTGAATTTTGATGCTACAACATTGGGATAAGCATCCTTAGATACTTGTAACCAAAGGTCTGTGGCTGTAGCATTGGTGATGGCAACGGAGGGGGACTCGGGGGAAGCCACTGCTCTAATTCATAACACAGTATCAGATAAACATACCCTTTGACCATGTTGACCAAAAATACAAATTTCTGGGCTCCTCTGCCAAAGATCCCAGTTCACTGAACCCAAAAAAGGGGCCCAGGGTATGGGATTAGTAAGCTTCTTATTTAATTCTACTTCAAGCAACGTAAGGAAATGTCCAGACTGCTCAGATGTCAAATGTCCAATGCCAGCCCAATGACAGGAGCACTTTTGTGTGTTATATTCACACATGCCTCACTTTCTTTTCGTGTGTATGTATGTCTGGTGCATGTGTACTCACGTGTAGGCACACACACGTGCCTGGTGTCAGCTGTCTAACCGTGATCATTCTTCACTTCCCAAAATAGGTTCTCTCATTGGAACCAAGAGGTTTTTTGCCAGTTTGCCCCAGGATCCCTTGTCTGTGCCTAAGCACGGGGATTGCAGATGGCTGCCATGCTTGCCCAGGCTTTTATGTGGACGCTTGTGTGGCAGATGCTTTTAACTTCTCAGCCACCTCCCTAGCCCCAGCCCTCACGCTTCTCCGGTACTGCAGTGTATCTAACAAGGGATCACATAATGTACTATTGTGAGATATTTTTCTTCCTTAAGAGCACATAAAATAGTAGTGGAGTCACAGTCTGTGGCATCTGCAGGACAATGGATGTGACACATTGATTATTGTGTTTGTAGTAGGTAGAAGAAGAACCACCTCCACCACTGGAGGCTAGATTTTAACGTTTTGGGTTCTCATTTCTCTCTATAGGGCTAGTGTACAAGTCTCATACACGTATGTGTATGTTTTACCTGTAGGCTGAAGAGAAGAAATAATTTTGGAATGAAGCAAACATTTTGAATTTTTGCCCTCAAGCAGATGCAAACTGTCTGTAAGATGTAAACACTCACGGGTGGTGCCTAGAAAATGTGCTAAGGACTGGCTTGTTTCTTTGAGTAGAATAGCTCTGCTGATAGCCATCCATTCAAATGGGTAAAGATCATCAATATTAATGCAAAACTATGAGTGAAGCGGGTTTCTGGTTGCACCTCGGCAGCCAGTAGTAATCCATGGATCTTCCCTTGAGAAGTTTAATCATTGAGCTTACGGTTCTGCCTCAAACCCCAACCAAATATGGTAACAGAAGTTCTTGGAAAGACCTGGATTTGGAAAATTACATTCCTACTTCCCTGTTTCTGCTCAGTTGTATGTTTTTGAAATTAATTTTCATTGGACTTTGGAAGTGGATTTTTGTATATGAATTAGATTTTTTTGTAGACAATAGTTGCACAAAGCAGTGGATTTCATCATGACATCTTCATACATGTATATAATGTACATATTAGCACATTTTCACTGACAACCTCTCTGGTTCTTCTCCCACTGGCTCCCCTTCTTCTTCCCAAATAGACTCTCATCTACTTTCATTCCTTAAAAAGCAATCTAGATACTGATTATGAAACAGAACATGGTGTGTATCTGTGTGTGTTTATATAGATCATTTTAAGACAATTATCTGTCTCTCCTTTCTCTTGTATTCCCTTTTCTTGACTTTTTTGGGTCATGTGGAATCTGTTACTTGGCTAAGGGTCAGGCATGAACATCAGGACAAGTTTGAGGTGAGGCAGTAGTCTGGGCATCTTTGCACTCAGCTTTTTGTCTGCCCTGCGTACGATACTAACCAGGGGTCAAAATCTAAAAGACCTCCGAGGTCAAGACCAGCTGATCCTCTTGGCTGAGAGCCACTCTGCTCCCCTAATGCAATGCAGTTTTCGGGTGGCTCTGTCCGCACTTTGGGTGCATCTGCTCTTTGATGGGGAGGCTGCCATGGGTACTATCATTATCAGCATCCCAACCCCTACCCACTAGATGCCAATGAACTCTGACATCTTGTAGATTTTTAAATTTTTAAATGCATTTAGCTGAGCAGGGTGGCACATGTTTGTAATTCCAGCACTTTGGAGGCTGAGGCAGAAGGATTACTGTGAATTGCAGTCAGCTTGGGCTACATAGTGAGTTCTAGGCCAGCCTGGGCTCCTGAGTGAGACTCTATATCAAAACAAAAACAAAACCACATAGACACTGCCAAACCTGGTCAGGAGACATGGAATCACCTTTAACTATAAGCCATTCCTCTAATAAACCAGAGGACAAGAAATGTACCCATTGTGGCATAGCAACACAATCAAATTTTATAGGTACTTTAAAAAAAATATGGCTCTTTTTCATTTTGTCAGATGGCTGATGACCTGATTAGTGCAATCAGGTGAAGGGTTTGGGTTTTTGTTTATTACTTTTGTTGTTTTAAATCAATTAACTGCTTTTTCAGACTTGTTCCTGAAAACAAAACATTTCATACAATGCGAGAATTAAGCCTTCCAGCTGTCGATTATCCAGAGCTTGATTTTTACCCTCTGTCTCGGAGCCAGGAGGCTCATCCCCAGGCAGGGGGAAGTACCAGTGTGTGCGACTTTAGGTGTGCCACTGCTGTTGGTGTAGCAGATCACAGCCCCAGTTCCTCAGATTCCCCTGCTTTTTCCTCCTCTTTCCTCCCATCAAAACTGAAGTTAAAGAAAGGAGAGGGAGCTTGATCATTAACTGGGGCCATCGGCCAAAACAAAGGGCAGGGGAGAGATGTCAGAACATGTGAGTGCCCAGCATGTACCTGCATGACCCTGTCTGGTTAGCCAGCAGAAGACATCCCTCCAAACAGCCAGGGAAGTCCCAGAGGTTTGCAGGCGGGAGGCCGAGCCTCCGCAGATCAGCTTCTTCTGCGATGCATAACTAGCTAAAGAGGTTTCACCTGAAAGGCCGCGTCTGAAATTGGACCATATTTAGAGTTAACACCTGCCCAGCAGGGAAGCTTAAGAGTAGGGAGAAAACTAGAAGAACTCAGTGCACATCTGATGAATGAATGAATCACTCTTATCAGTGAGTGAAACTTTAAGGAGAAAAGAATTCAAACCCTGATGGTCACAGCTGCTTTAGCCTCTGAGGTTTTAGCCCCAGGGTGGGTGTGTTCTGTGCAGTTAGCCACACCTGATCATCTGCTAGGCTAAAAAGAGCTAACCACCAGTAGTGTGCTGGGCTGCAGAGTCCAACCCCTCAGCAGCACAAATGACCTGCACAGCACAAGCGAGACCACAGCTTTGGCTTGGCATCTGTCCTGGAAATGCAGAACAGGCTTCGTTATTCCAGTCTCCAGGCTCCTGGCTCCAGAGGAACCCTGCCTGGCTGTGAGCGTTTTATAGGATTATAACTGGGTGTGCTGAAGGAGAGCTCTGAAAGGTGTTTTGTATTGTTACTTTTAGGGAAGCTGCTATTAGGCAGTGTTGTTCTTAAGCTGTAAACACACACACACACACACACACACACACACAGAGTAGGGGGAGGGGGCATGGCTGCTGCTCTGCTGAGAGGAATTACCAAACTGGTCCAGTCCCCTCAAAATCAGGACTTTGTGCTTGAAAGCCCTGTCATAGGGCAGCGTGTTGCCAACAGTCTTTGATTACTCACACTCCTACTTAGAGTCCCAGGTAGATTTCCTAAATCCCAAATCAGCAAATAACAAGGCCTGGAACCTGGAAACAAGGCAGAAGTTGCACATGGTAAAAAAAATACTTTTAAAAATCGTTGGAATATCCCATGGACCGCGTACAAAACTTGTACATCCTATTCTAAATTCCTGGCCTAATGTATGGGTTTTATTGTAACACACACACACACACACACACACACACACACCTTTTATGTGTATGTGTGTATCTTTAAGATTTTAAAGATGAGAACTATTTTGGGTGGTCAGACATTCAATGAGAACTTGGGAAAATCAGAACCCAAGGATACTGAGCATTTTTTGCGACACTATTTTTTTTGACTATTTACAATTCATATTCTCTCTCTCTCTCTCTCTCTCTCTCTCTCTCTCTGTTTTTCGAGACAGGGTTTCTCTGTATAGCCCTGACGGTCTTGGAACTCACTCTGTAGACCAGACTGGCCTCAAACTCAGAATCTGCCTGCCTCTACCACCCAGTGCTGCCTAGTATTTTTTAAGAAAGGCAAAAAAGTCTTAAGAGAAAATAAAATGTATGTGGTAGGCTTCTTATTAATATATGATTGTTATTTGCTGTACAGTAATCAAGCTTGAGCTTCAGTTTCCCTTCCCCATTTCACACACATGTATGAGTATATGTGTGTGTATGTTTGTGTGTTCCCATGTGTGTCGGTGTTAGTGGAGGTCAGAAGAGGCTATGAGATCCTCTGGAGCTGAACTTATAGGTGGTTTCAAGCTACCTGAAGTGGGTGCTGGGAATTGAACTTGAATCCTCTTAAAGAGAAGCAAGTGCTTTTAACTGGTGAGCCATTTCTCCAGCCCTTCTTCCCCCATTTCTAAGGACTAATTTATTATTACCGTGTGTTTTTTGATGTGCCACACTGCCTGCTCAGTCCTAAGAACACTGAAGAAAGCACCCCAATACCAGGGTTATGGGAATCTATTGCAGGTAACGCCCCATCGAGGGCTGTAAGTGTATTTTCCAACTGGAGAACAGGCCCAGCGAACTTCACTGGGGATCAAAACTCATTCCCAAATGAGCTGTGGATGCCCAGGGTCTTGTGGTGGAGATTGTGGCTGAACCTGCAAGGGCAAGGAAAGGATAAAGGAAGAGACGCAGTGCATGCTTTGGCTCTGCGACATGTCACTACCTCTGGGGCTGGCTTGGTTGGGCACCCTTGGAGATGAGGTTCCCTTTGCTCAACACTGTATTTAGCCAAGTTTGCAAGGAGTATGAAATCAGTTCTCGCAGGCCCCTTGCCACTCCATGCCTCTTTGGCTGCAGCTTTCTTCCTGTTGCTTCAAGTTGTATACTTGGGAAGAAAATCACAGGTGCTTTTTCCAGTCTCAGTCAGAACCCACTCATTTCAGAGCCCTGTTTACACATACGCTTCTTCCTGCATCCAAAGGCAATCTGTCAGTCTGCTATCAGGCAAGATAATGGGTGGGTTTAGTGCCAGGGTGTGGATTTGGTATCTGAGGTGGTAGATCTACATGTTAAGCAGTTTCCTGCCAGGAAAAGTAGGGACTGCTGGGTTCTGATCTCATCTGGAAGCAGAGAATATCAAAGCAAGATCTGTATTTCTCCATCACATTGCCTTCCTCACACCCCAGAAGAAAAACCAAGGCTCGGTACCTCCCTGTAACAACACCTGCTGTATGCAGGCCTTTCACAGGAGGACGGAAAGATACTATAGCAAAGTTTACAAGAAATGTTACTAGCCTTTTCTATTTTCACCCATTACCTTGCCTGATAGCAGACTGACAGATTGTCTTTGGAAGCAGGAAGAAGCCCTATGTGTAAACAGGGCTCTGAAATGAGTGGGTTCTGACTGAGACTGGGAAAAGAAAAGACTATGAAGAAACTGTTTCTCCTCTGTCACCAGGGACAGTGTAAGTGTCTCAGATTCTTCTAGACATTCAGTGTTGTTGACCTCCAAGTATGTCTTTATAGAAATATATATATATATATATATTTATATATATTGCTATATATATCACACTTGCTAACTATTCTTCCAAAGCCCTGCACTCCCAGCCTTTTGCAATTATTTTTGAACTGAGGCCAACATAAAGGAGATCTTTCAGTTGCACACCCATAGACCCATCTCCCTTCTAATCGCTATGGGGTGGTTATTAAAGACTGTTACCATTGTTTCTAGGAGTTTTTGTTGTTTTGTTTTGTTTTTTTTACTGGCTGTTCAGGGCTGCAGCAATGACCTTGTAATTGCTTCTTGGGCATTTACAACGTCAGTGTTTCACCAGAAAAGATCCCCAAAAGCGTGGTCTTCGCTCTAGACTGGAAACAGACTGAATCAGTCCCTCGTGGGTGTAGGGACGTGGGTATAGGGACGTGGGAGGGTGGAGGGGATGGTTAGAGGGGACTCTGTACGTGGTGGAAAGTATTTGTCTCTCGCCTTTGGAGCTTGGTTAGATGATGCTTGTTGAACTGCACATTTAAAATTACTGTTTGGACTGCTTTTTACCCTACTAACGCTCATTTTTAATAAAATGTATCCAGGACAGCCAGGGCTATGTAGAGAAACCCTGAACACACCCTGCCGCCCCCGCACCCCCCAAAGTGAGAATCTGGCTTGGGACTTGCCCCCTCGCTCTATCGGCGTTTGCCTAGGGCCCTGGCCTCCTTGCTACAAGCTGTTTTTCCACGAGTGGAGCTGTCTGGGGTCTGCCGGCTCCGCGTGCGCCTTCCCTGAGGTCCCCAAAGCTGGCAGAACCGCCCCAGCCTCAGGAGGCAGCTTCAAGTTCGCACCTGGCGCCCCTAACAGGGTGGGGTGGCCCTCTGTAGCACCGCCCACCCGCCCTCCCATCCGTGGGCGTGGCTTAAAGCTGTCCCGCCCTTCCCGGTGGAGCCTAAGCGTCAGGTCCACCCAGCTAGAAGCTGCTGTAGGTGTTTGCGTAGCTGTCGCGCCGACATCGTGGAGCTCGGGCCCTCTTTTACCCGGGATTTTTGTTGTCGCCTGAGATCAGCGGTGACATCTCAAAGGGCAGGCCCGGCAGCCGCCATGGTGGCCAAGGATTACCCCTTCTACCTCACTGTCAAGAGGGCAAACTGCAGCTTGGAGGCGCCCCTGGGCAGCGGGGTGGCCAAGGACGAGGTAGGACGCGCCCTCCACACACCTGCACCTCCGGGCTTCTCCGCCACCTCACCCTGTGTACCGCTCGCTTTCTCTCCATCTCCCCCGCGTGCTGCGCTTCTTCGGATCGCCCCTTCAAGTGTTCCCTCTCACGCCTTCTCTGTGGGTCTTCTATCCCTGCCCTTTTCCCTGCGCCTGGGAACCGCAGATCCTTGACGCTGCCTCTCTCCTCGAGCGAGCGTCAGGCAGACAGAACCCAAGTCTCTGTCTAGAGCCTGCAAAGGCACCTACCTACCGCTACCCTGTTAGGAAGACCCGGGTATGAGGAGAGAGCCTCATAAAGCAATGTCTCCCCGTCCTTGGCCGCGGTCGAGAGAGCCTAAGTTCTTGGGGACCGGTTCAGCCATCTCACCAGACACACTTGGTTTTGTAGCTGTTTGAGAGCAAGGTCGGGACAGGGAACCTTAACTTGTCACAAGTAACCAATAAATGAGGTTGGGGGAAGGGTGTCGTTCATTTTGGGTCTGAGCTAAATGAGTAATTGAGGCTCTCCTTCATGACTGCTGAAAATGAGTTATACACTGGTAAATGGGAAGCTGTCTTGAAATACTAGAAACAGTTCCCTTTCTGGGAACTTGGGCGCAGGGAGAAGGGCAATTAGGTAATTGAGGGAGCCCTCTCAGTTTGGTTTTCTTAGTCTTTCTTCTCCCATCCCCTTGTGTCCTGCCTCTGGCAAATTGCTCACTGCCTTAGAAGTTGGTTAGGTTCAGCTGGGGAAGTAGACGATTCTCATTCTTTTTCAGGGTTTTAGAGAGGAGAGTTGCCTTATCAGACCCCAGCTTTGCTGTACAGGAGTCCATAGGACCAGCTCATTATGTCCTGTGTGTGTGTGTGTGTTCTCTACTTTCCTCTGCCTCACTCTGAAAACCACCACCAAGAGGGGGTTGGGGGATGGGAGTGGGGGAGGCTGGGCAGTGGCACTGGAGGCAGATGTGTGTCCCGCCTTGTTACAGCACCATTGGTTCCACCTACACAATACATGTAGGTCTGCTCGGTGTGTGCACTTGACTCTCTGAATTCTGTATAGGTGTGTTTGGGGGGTTGGTAGCATCAGAGATTCATTTCCTCCAACAAGATTGCCTCCTTCTGTAGGACTCCACGGGGCTCTGGCTATATCCTCCTTTTTGTTTGCCGAGTACAAGATAAGCCTCTCTCCTTTCCGTAACTAGTTGAATATTTGTAGAGTTTGGAGTCTAAGCATCTGTGGAAGTGTGGTGGGTTCTCATCTGTTTGGTACCTTCACGGAGTTCAGGTTGTTACAACCTGGAATGGATATGAGTTTTCAGTAGTGATGGGGCTGTTGGCTCCTCAAACTCCTGGGAGGAGAAAAAGATAACTGGTTTGGTTAATTCATTAAAGTGGGCCAGAGAAGATAATAGAGAAAATAGCTGTGAACTCTGACCAGGCTTTTTTCTATCTTTTTGTCCTGAGTTTTGGGGTCCTGTGGGTGGTAAAGGCTTGAGTGAACCTGCCTCCTTATTCCTTCTTCCCTAGTTAGTCATAGTCTGTAGATACAAGTTGTAGCATTTCATGAACTGTTATGCTAATTTTCCTCATTACTAATTGGATCCACAAAATAAAATATATTTTATTTTCCCCTTGTGGGGATGTACTTGTGTAAAAACAAGGATGGGAGGTGAATGCTTTGGGGGAATATTGGTTAAGTATTTTTCAGGGATCACCACTGAGTTTTATTGATATAATTATTTTTACCAAAATAAAAGTACACTTTACACAACTTGAGACAGAGATAGAGGCCTCTGACTTCATTGGTCAGGTATCAGTCATTTCCTAATAATGGAGATAGGCTAGGATGGAAAAAGAAACTTAAGTGGGTTTCAGGGGAAGTTTTCTTGTTTCTGTCAGCACAAAAGGAGACTGAACAGAAATATATTTTCTGCCAGTAGATGTCGCCAGTATTTATAAATGTCTAAAAACAACCAAAAAACCACATTCACTTACTGTCTTTAAAAAAACAAGATTATATAATTGTTTATAAGGTAGATATTGTTAAGTCCTGTGAATGTTTCATTTTCAAGAAACTTATTTTCTTTGTAAAAAGAATGATAATAAAAGGAAACCCATCTACCTGAAGGCCTTCCTGGGATGCTAGGACTCCTGGTGGACCTGCGCGGCGGCACGGTTCCTCCTGAGCGCGCACTAGGGTCCAGTGTGTGCAGCGTGGCTGCAGCCAGTTTCTTCTAGCACTCAGTCACCAGCAACTTGATGTTTGCTTGACAGAAAGCTCAGAGGGGAGCAGGTCACCAGATACCATCTCCCTGAGCAAAAATGATGAATAAATTCTCTCAAAAGCAAATAATAAAATTTCTCTTCAGGGTTCAATTCTAATGCTTCTTTTTAAAATTTTTTCTTGGTAGTTTTCAGTGGAAGTAAAATGATACATGTTTACAATTTTTCTTTAAAATATCCATTTTAAACTTTAAAAAATTCTGTGCATAGGTTATAATAGTGCATGCCTGATGTTTTGTATCAACTAATAAAATAGTGTTTCTTACTCTGGCATTTCTTATATGGGTTGGACTGCAGATATTGCTTCTTAATCTGGCATTTCTTATGGGTATATACGTTGCATTGCAAATGTTTAAATGTAATACCCCTGACTAGTCATAAAGTTCTTCAGCTCTCTTCATTCCTGTGAAATGTGAGGAGCTTGTTACATAGCTTTGGATTTTCACAGAAAAATGTCACATGACACGAGCAGTTTATTAATGCAAGTTTGCTCAGTTTATCTCTGTTTTTGTTGTCATGAAAACTTTGATCCCTTCCTCTACTGGGAGGGAGTGCTCACTTCAGGACTGCTGGGTGCTCTGAGTACCTGAGCAGTTCCTAAAAGGGAAGCTGACATCACTAAGGAACCGGGCTGATTATCGGTTGAATAACCGGGTTGAATATCTCTTTCTCCATGGCGAGGTTTACTTTAATAGAAGACTCAGCAGCCAGGCATAGTTAAGGAAGCTAGAGTAGGGACAGACTTTTAAGAGTTGTAGGTCAACATTATGTTTACTGTTTGTGTGTGTATGTGTGTGTGTGTGTGTGTGTGTGTATACACAAGTGCAAACTCAGGCATGTGAAGGTTAGAGAGTAACTACCCCCTCTCTCTGAAATGTTGAACTATCTGGGGGTTGGACTCAGGCCGTTAGGTTTGTATACCTGATGTTCTTACCTGCTAATACATCTCCATGGCCCTTGATTTCATTTTTAATGGAAATTCAGACATTTTCTTGTGTTAGGCTTGGCATCCTGGTAGACTACTCAATTTGGGCATAGATGTGTTGCTTGGCCTCAGGTCTCATTTGGATGGTGGTATTCCTAGCCATTGCTTCATCTCTTGGTGCTTATAAAAATGTCAGTACATAGGTAATAGGTGTAGTTCATGAGTAGTTGAGTATTACCCTGGGCTCCCAAAAGTATAGGTTCTAGTTTTTACTCAATCAGTACCCTTGCATAGTCCTATGAATAATGGCATACACTGGATATGAAATTATAGCAGTCTACCATGCCAGGATCTCTTAAGACTCCTTGTAGCTCATCACAAAACATGTATTAAATTCTAGCTTTGTGAATAAGGACACCAAAGAGAGGTGACTTGAAGAAAAATACAAAGAAAATCCAGCCCAATCCAAGATTCAATACCAGATTTTCTGGTGGATTTAGCCCAGTGTTCGGTACTTAAAAAAAAAATCTAATGAAAAAATATGAAGGTAAATGCAAAACAGACATATAAAATGCCCCAAATAAATACCATCTTTTAAACAGGGAACCTTAACTGAGGCTGTGCCTCTGAAGCTTCAGCTACAGGGCAAGCTGTGCCTTGTGTTCTTCTGTGATTTTTGCCCCCCACCCCCACCCCCAGTCAGCAACTGTATTTGAAAGTTGTACCCACTTAGAGGTACACGCTTTGAGTGTCAGTTACAGAGCTAAGTGGTCACTGCTTTCCTGTTACTTAGCTTTTCTTGGACTCTGCATTATGTATGCACTAATCTGTTAATATATATGGCCAAAATGCATGCAAACAGCCATGGTAGCTATTACAACTAAACCCTAAAATTTCTTTAGATGGCTTAGTAGGCCTCAGATTTCGCTGGGTGAAAAGCTACATAGTTACTCAGAGAGAGGTCTTTACTCACTGGTAGTTTTGATTATGGTCACTAGGGTATAGCCCTTGTTCATCTAGAAGGGTGTCTTGCAGATACAGTTCTCCAAGATGAGCATAGAGTGGATAAGGTTATCTTAGGGGAAGGAAAGTTAACTTATTCATGAGGACTTTTAGGCCGTTCGAGGTATTGACTCTGGAATAAGACTATCTGGGTCTTCTCATCTTCCCCACTATCTGGTAGCGAGTGACTTGGGCAAACTGTTGTGCCTCTCCAAGTGTCAGTTTTCTTGATCGTAATATAGAGGTGATGATAGTGCTGCCTCCTAGAAACACAATGAAGATCAAATGGGATAATTCATGTAGTACCTGGCACATACATAGTAATCTCAGTGAGTGTTATCTAGCCAGGTGTGGTGACTCACACCTGTAATCTCAGCTCTAGGTCGTGGGGTGGAAGTATTCATGAGTTCAGAGCAAGCATGGATTACAAATCATCGCCTTGTGTCAGAAAAAAGAAAGGTCATGTGCATCACCCTAGTTAATGAATACTGTTATGTATGTATCAATCATCCATGCATGGGGCTCCATGTGCATGTCCTTCACTTTGATCATGATCTCAATGATCATGAGGTTAGTGCTACCCCCTGTCTTTGTTAGGGTTACTATTGCTGTGATGAAACACCATGACCAAAAGCACTTTGAGGCAAAAGGGTTTATTTGACTTCTAGTTCCACATCACAGTTGATCATCAAAGTCAGGGCAGGAACTCGGAGGCAAGAGCTGATACAGAGGCCACGGAGGGTGCTGCTTACTAGCTTGCTTCCCCTGGCTTGTTCAGTCTGCTTTCTTATAGAACCCAGAACCACCAGCCCAGGTTGGCACCGCCCACCATGGGCTGGGCCCCTCCCCTATCAATCACTGATTAAGAAAATGTCCCACAGACCTGTGTACAGCCCAATCTTAATGGAGGCATTTTTCTTAATTGAGGTTGCCTCCTCTTAAGTGACTTTAGGATGTGTCAACTTGACATAAAACTATCCAGCACATCCTGTGTTGGAGAAAGATTCTGAGAAAGATGTCATGGCTGAACTATGTGGTAGTGGCTCTAAGACTCACAGCTTGGTCTGACTGTGAAGTCTGTACTTTCCCAACCACATCACATTGCCACAAAATGACTAAATCACTGGTCTCCTTGCCGCACGGCACACGAAGGACGAACCTGCCTGACCCAGAAACTGCCTCACAATCCAAGGCTCATTCTTTCTGCAGTGAGTGAGAGACCCAACCTCTAGACAGTACTTGTGTAACCCAATTCATAGAGTAGCAAGCCCTGCTTGAGAAGGTTTTGGTAATTTCAACTCTTTGTGTCTCAAGACCCCAAAGCAGATCTCTGCCAAAACTCTCCATGCCCAGCAATGTGAAGCTGACACCACCAATCCTTCTACTAGTCATTTTGCTTATCTACATGAGCCACCAGCCTTCCACATAAACCAGTAATGAGGGCTCAACTACCATCTGGTTTCTTTTCAAATTGTGTCTTTGTTTTTTTTAAAGACACCCCTAATTGTGCACCAGTGACACTTTTTTATAACTGCTGGGTGAAAATAAATTACTGATCCCATCCTAATCCATCTTGCAAGCCCTCTGTAAATTTAATTGTTATTAATGGCACATTTGTGTATGTGGGGTGCCTTCATTGGTGACGTATGTGATCAGTTGCCTTGTATAATTTGTCTCGTGAGGAACTTGCTGTGACTGCATTTCTCCTTGTGTCAGGTCAGACACTGTTGGCAGTGAAGGCCAGAGGTTTCTAATGCCCCCCTTTCTCCCACTTTTCCCCTTTTGTTTTCCCCTTTGTTGGTTTTGGTGTAAAGGAGCTACTGGCTTAGAAGAAGCTGTCAGAAGTTAAGTAGGATAGGCTTGTGAGCTTTCAGCTGGCTAGGAAGAGTGGTCCCCTTTAAGTCTAGGAACACTTGAACATGTTCCTCTGAGCTTGGGCCATTGTGTTCTTTTTCAAGAAGGCAACCTTGGTTATTAGTAAACTTCAATTAATTGGAGCTGATCCAGAAAGCTTAACAGTAAATCCATTGGCTTTTTTTTTTCCTGGCTCTTACATTGAGGAGGAAAGGAGAAGCAAAACAGGCTTTGCTTCCAGGGACTTAAGAAACAAATAGAACCCGCTAGGGAAATGACCCTAGGTCACCGCATCAGAGTACGCTGGTCTGCAGAGAACAGGTGCCCAGGTCTCATCTAGCTGCTGGATGCATTCAGTCTCTGCTTAGCACTTCCAGGGAGGTAAAGCTCACTGTATGTGAGACCCTCTTCTGCCTTTGTTCATTGTGGTTCATGAGCAGACCCTTTGATGGTAGCTCTGCTTTTCAGAGCTGTTATTCCATAACATACTTTCTCCTATATCCTAAACATTTGGAAACTGATGTCCCTCTCCTAATCCCTCTCAGCTCATATCCTTGCTCACAACCCACCCAGGTGTGTTCATTCTGTCTCCTCATTTTTCCTTACTTCACCTGGACATCCTAATTGTGTCCAGAAATCATGAGTATTGATCAGCCCAGAAATACTGTAATTACACTGTATCATGAGGTTAAATCAACAAGTTCCTTTTTTATGTAATATGCTTCCTTAGGGTAGGAGAAGTATAAGAATGCCTTGAAAAATATTTTAGAAATAAAAAACGACAGGGCTTAGTATCTCTGTCATATAAATAATCTATACAGATATAAAATGGTCTATTGGCAGATAGGCAAAAGACAAGAATAGGCAGCTTACATACAAAGAACTGAGGGCTAAGATTGTTTTAAATGTTCACCTTAACAGAAATTATAATTCATACCCAAATAATATTATGGCTATTTCATAGACATGATAAAACTCGGTGCTGTGGATATTGTCTGATAATGCAATTTGTGTGTGTGTGCACACTGAAAGACAGAAGACTGTGCTTTAGCACTTGTAATCCCAGCACTGGGGAGGCAGACGCAGGCCATTACCTGGGCTCTGTTGGCCAGCCAGCCTAGCCCACTTGTTGAGTTTTAAGCCAATGAGAGACCCTGTGCAGATGGTGCCTAAAGAATGAGTCCCAGGGTCGCCCTCTTATTTTCACATGTACAGGAACACAAGTGCCCGTGTATATACAGAGATACATGCACACACAGATAAAGACGAAAGAGATTTGATTCAGATCTTTGGGCCTACTGTTCTAGCTTGCTTAGGGGGAAATATATGTCCAGAGTTGTTCCTAAGGATGCTTGCGGTAGTGCTCATTCTTTCAGTGTGCGCGTTTTATAAAGTGTGGAACACTCTTTATAAAGTCCTTTGGCTCACCTGAGTATAATTATTTGTTTAAAATCAAGTACACAAAAGGGAAGGCAGCTTCAGTGGTTTCCCCAGGATCATACAGATGGAAATGGCATAGTCAGAGATGGAAGTCCATCATCCTTGCTCTTTGATTCTGGACCTGTGGCCGCAGGATCATGTGACAGAGGCCACTCACTTCTTGGTAGACTGGAAGCAGAGAGAAACAAAGGGACTAGGGACCAAGTCAACCCTTCAAAGGCATGTTCCGGCGACCTGCTTCTTCCACCTGGCCTCTCACCTCCTAATGTCTCTTAGTACTTCTCAAAATAGTGCTAGTGCTGTGAACAGACACCACGACCAAGGCAACTCTTATACGGACAACATTTCCTTGGGGCTGGCTTACAGGTTCTGAGGTTCAGTCCATTATCAAGGTAGGAGCATGACGGCATCTAGGCAGGCATAGTGCAGGAGGAGCTGAGAGTTCTACATCTTCATCTGCAGGCTTCGTCTGGAAGACTTGACTTCCAGGCAGCTAAGACTAGGGTATTAAAGCCCCTGCCCACAGTGACACACCTTTTCAAACAAGGCCACACCTCCTAATAGTTCGACTCCTGGCCCAAGCATATACAAATGATCACAAGCAGCTAGGGAACAAGTTCTCAATATGTGCCTGCTAGAGATATTTTATACTCAAAACTGTAGAACTGGATAAGGCAACGACTTTTTTTTTTTTTTCAAATCAACCAAGGCAAGAGACTGATGCTCTTTTTTTCCTAGTCTTCACCATTTGGTTGCCAACATGGTGACCGAAGCTACTGGTTACTAAATGGAGTTGGTTGTAAGCAGAACTGTTTGGAAAGTGTTACAAATGAACCCCATTAAGGTTGGCTAGAACTCTGCACAAAGTGACTTCCTGTTTGGGTCAGTGAATTGGTGACCTTTGCCCTGGCCTGTAATTCAGAATCCCAAACTGCAAACAAGGACTCACTTTGTCCTCGATAAGAGATCTCTGTTAGAGTTAAAAAACAAGCCACAAAGAATGGATGGACATAAACTTCTGCACATGTAGGTGACATGTGTTGACCCGATGCTTTTTGAGTTCTGCAGATGCAGTAGCTACAGAAGACACGATAAAGAGCAAGGAGATGTACATTTCCCAAAATGCACTTTTGTAGATTGTATTAGAAGCTGGCAACCTGATTGAATTAAAAAAAAAAAAAACCAAAAAAACCTGAGACCCTAAGTCAGACCCTTATAACATTATACCAGTGCTTACCAGCTGCCTGACTTAGAAATTTGGACTATTTCTGTGAGAAGAAGCCACAGAAAGGAGAATAAATCAAGTAATGGAAACAGCTAAAGCTGAGCCTGGGGCCCAGAAGAGCTAAGACTTCCTTCTAGCCATTTCTGGCCTGAACTTGTGGCCAGCCCAAGCTCCCTTCCCAAAGGTGTTGTAACAACCCCAGGTAAATCCAGAGGAGATGTCTAAGAGGTCACTGGTGGAGAGGTCTTTTTCACCCCCCAACCCCTGCCGTGCTACAGATTGGACTCAGAGCCCCCTCTGTGGTAATATGCACATGATCTCCTGCTGAGCTATGTTTCCCTAGAAAGGAGAAAGGAAGACTGGTCTTAATTTTAGATATATGTCATACATCTTAGAAATGGGTGTTTGTGACCTTGCAAAGGGGCTTGGAAACAAACCTTGTGAAAAGGGAAGTGAACTCTTTTTTTTGTTTTGTTTTGTTTTGTTTTTTGACACAGGGTTTTTCTGTGTAGCCCTGACTGTCCTGAAACTCACTCTGTAGACCAGGCTGGCCTCAGAAATCCACCAGCCTCTGCTTCCCAAGTACTGGGATTAAAGGCGTGCGTCACCACTGCCCAGCCAAACTCTTGGAAGAAGAGAAAAGGTCTGATAGCTAAAGTGTGAGCCACAAAGATGGAGCGTCATCTCCACCCTCTTCTCTGTGGTTTGGCCACGCCACCTGTTTCCTTTTCATGAGTCTGTGCATGTTTTACGCCAAGGCTCCAAGGGCCTGCAGCAGTGAACTCTGTTCTGATATCCACAGCAGTAAGTGGAAGCTGGCTTCGTGATGCTCCTAAATGCAGCAGTCATTTCTAAGTTGGCTCTGACGAGATCTTCCCACTAGAGGACAGGACACGGGCAGGCTCGACCACTCAGAGCCTCTGAGGCTTTGCTTCTGGAAAAGGAGGACTGGACTCAGTCATTATTTCCCAAAAGATAATGCCATGCCACTTGTGACAGCTCAGATGATACAGCAATAAGAGCCAAAGTAATTCAAGTCACTTTTTCTCTCCAGTTATCTTCCCAAGGTTCTGATTAAGTCAGGTCATGTTGGACCTAGTATGTCTTTATCATCACTATCACTTGCTAATTTCAACCTTTAACAAAGTGTAAGACTCAGCCTTGGAAGCTACAGGGCTAATATTTAACAAGCGCCTAGGAGGTAGGAGTGTGTGTGTGTACATTATAGAAAAAGATATTTAAAAGTCCACCTCTGGACACCCACACGCACAGACACTCATGCTCTACTGCCTGTCTTCAGCTCCCCCAGTACTAAGGGTTATAGGCATGTGCTACCACAGGCAACTTCTTGCATGGGTGCTGGAGAGGAGGTCTTATGTGACTTTTTTCATTTAAGGGGACTGATACTTTGCTTTTACAGTAAATTTACCAAAGTAACAAATTAACAATTTATGGATGCAGTAAGCACCTGATAGCTTGGACCCACACATAAGGAATATGTTGTCATGGTGATCCCCAGTAGTTGAAAACCATATGAGGCATGCTCTGAGGTTTCCTCGATGACTGGAATAATGTAACAAGTTCTCAGGTTTGAACATAGAATATAGGACCTGTATTTCAGATATTAAGACTTTGAAGTAGATAAAAAGTAGTTTTAATGTGTCATAGAAAATTCTGCTCTTCATGATAATCAAGTTTTAAAAAGAGAGAAACTTTTTTGTTCTAACAATATAGATAAAATTTTCCTTATAAAGCTTCAAAAGAAGTTCCAGATTTTCAAAGGAACTTATTTAACCCATTTTCCTTCTTTCTGCCTTCTTCCTTGTATACAAGACTGGATAAGATGTATGTACATTTCCATGTAGACTGGAAAGTAGGAGTTAAGAACTAAGATTTGAAGGTGGGCTGAGCTGAGTTCTTAATTCCAACTCTGGGCTCTTGTGAGCTGAAGAGACCTTGGGCTGTACTTGTCCTCTTGAATCTTGCTTGCCTCACCATGAAGTAGGATTTCCAAAACAAACAAACAAACAAACAAACAAACAAAAACCCAAAATAGCAACCATAGGACTTCAGTCAGCAGGCACAGTGTTTTCTGTTTTGAGCGTGAGTCTTTGAGTAGAAGCTAGAGTGGTCTTTCTATGAAACGAAGCTACTCATTCCTTTGTAGGCAATACCAAGTTGACTTCCCAAATGGTCCAAATGAAATTGTTGTTGATACCAAGTCAGTTTCCCAAATGGTTCAGATGGAATTATTATTTTTCTTGTTGTTGATATTATTATTATTATTTATTTTTAATAAAAGTTATTCCAGTCACAGTGGCAAGCCTCACATCTTTCCTTGTAGGTAGGCTAAAAATATCTGGTGTGATTTTATAGCTCCTAGCGTACATAATTTTTAAGCAGGAGATGGTGTGTGAGACGCACCCTGGCCACTGAGGCAGCTCCCCACTGGCAAGTATCATCCAAGACTCAGCCAGGACTGACCACAGACACAGGGAGACAGATGAGGATGGAGTTGATTGCTTTGAGCACTTCCTGATGTAGTCTAGCAGGAAACCTTAATTACAAAAGGGTCCTTTGTTAGAAGTGTAGGGGAAACTCCGTAGTGTGATGACTACATTGGTAAAGAATTGAATAATGAAAAATATGACCTCTAGTATTCTTTAGTTGTCAGTGAACAAGTTCTGAGACCTGACTGTGTCTATTGTTTCTCCCCACATTTAGAAAGAAAAAAAAAAGTATGCTTTCTAACTGAGTGTGACCAAATCGTTAGTGAAACTAACATATTGATAATAATGATTGTCAGTCTGTGATAGGGGCGCTCAGTGAGGAACTTGGAAGCCTGTAAATACTGTGTATTAGAAAGTAGTCCAGTGAGACCACTGATGCTATCTACCCCAGGTCTACCCTTAGAGGGTCATGTCTGCTGGAGGCACATGGATACTGCACCTCACAGCTGCCTATCACACTGGTCCCAGAGTCACAAGGCTCAGACAGTAGCAGGCTCAGCTACTCCTCTTTTCTTTCCTACCTCAGACTTCACCTCTCTTCTTCCTGTGAAGTTTGTTTTCCATCCAGACTCCCCCTGGCTTAGGAAACTAGAAGAGCCGGGCAGTGGTGGCGCACACCTTTAATACCAGCACTTGGGAGGCAGAGGCAGGCGGATTTCTGAGTTCGAGGCCAACCAGAGCTATACAGAGAAACCCTATCTCGAAAAACCAAAAAAAAAAAAAAAAGGAAACTAGAAGAAACCCAGGCCTTGTAGACAGGTGAGTGGCCTTTGGCCCTGTATTGGCTAGGCGATCCTGGGCAAATTCTAAAGTCCTTTAAGTCTTCTTTGCTTGTTCTGTGAAATGGGACAATAAGTAGCATTGACTCAAGGCACTGGTGGAGACAGACTGGCAGGATACTGCCCTCCCTGTGTATGCCTTGCTGTTGTTATAAGAGGAAATGATGTGCCTTGGGAAGTCAGGGTGGGGGTGGCAGGAAAGGCTTTCAAGTCAGGTAGATTTGAATGTCAGCTCTGCCGATTAATTACTCGGTAAAACTTGGAGCAAGTGGTTTCCTTCCCCTGGACACCTGCTTCCTCTTCTATAAAATAGGTTCTTGGCATTGCTGCCTGAGGTAGGCAGAGAGTACGTGCTAGAGTCAGGCAGAGAGCAGCCTTGGCAGCAGGGCCCACTGAGGCTTGCAGGGCCAGCTACCTAAAGGTAAAGGAAGAAGGACCTGGTCCAGAATGAGTCTTTACTCCATCCACAGGTCTTTTGCTACCAATGTTGGGGGGGGGGTCTTTACCCCAGAAATATATACCATATTCAGCAAAACTGCCTTCTAGAAACTTATTGGCACCCATTGCCTCTGACTCCGAGGCCAAGCCATGGTTTTGTTTGACACAGCAATCTGTGACTAGTCTTCCTTATTTCTAAGTCACATTATCCTTCAGTCTTCGGATTATCTTTTGTAATTGAAATGAGCTGGACTTGAGAACCAGATCTCCAAGACCCCTTGCCTTCTTCGTCTTGGCATATCTTCTTTTCCATATTTGCACACGTATGAATTTCAGTAGACCCTAAATAAATAATTAAATAGACCTCAGGCTTCGCCTTAAAGTCTGGGGACGAGACAGAACACGTGATCATGTTTCAAGGTTGCAGATGTGGAGTTTCAAGAGTCAGTGTCTGCAGTGAGCTTCTGGAAAAATCTATTGTTAGTGGACGTTAAAAAAAAAATCCTGTCTTTAAAAAATATGCTGCACCATGAGAAGTGGCCAAGCATACAGCATTGTGTTCTGCGCGCACACCCATCCTAAGGAATAGCATTTGGAACTATTTATATTCTTACTTGAGGGGCGTGGGATGACGGAGGACCATAGGAATCTATAGTACATCACCACCCTCACACTTCGCGGAACAACCTACTCTCTACCTTACTTATTCACATACCATTGCTCATTGGGTGACATGGTGTCACCCCAACACGAAGGTTTAAATTAAGAAAAAAAATGCGCGCACACACACACACACACACACACACGTTTCCAATTCACTGATTCTCGTGTAGTTCTTTGGTTGCCTTTTCCATTTAGAATAACAAGATTTGGGTTTATCCTGTTCTCTCTTGGGAGCTGAATGTTCTAAAATGTTCTGTATTCCCTGGTTGTTAAGTGTGGGGACTTGCTGCTGAGGACACACGTGGGCCAGGCATCTGAAGGGATAAAAAGTGCTGCTGGGTACAGCTGGCACATGGCAGAAGCATCACAAGTATTTTATGTTTCTTTCAGGAAGTCACATCCCTGAAAAGCTTCCTTGCTCAAAAATCATTGTCAAAGCAAAGAAGCAACCTGACAGCAGAGGAGTGTATCCGCTCTCTCTTGCAGCCCAGGTCTCGGCCAGAAGACCATGCAGGTTTTATCTAGCAGCCAAAGGATGATCCCTGCCTTATCTTCAGCCAGACAGCAGACCTGTCTGTCGGCTCAGCTCGAGTGAGATGCACGTCATCATCCCAGATTCAGCTAGAACAGTCTGTCCTACCCTTTGGGACACCAAGATGGAGATCTATGCACGTGCCTCTTTTCATCTCTGTACTTCTATTTGATTTCCTGGGAAGCTAGATAATGAATGCTGAGCTTTAAGAGGTGACAGGTGGAGAGAGGGTGACGCATGTGAGTTCGTGGCGTCCTTGCTGAAGTAACAGGCACCATGTCTGTGTGAGAAAAGTCCTACTTTGTACATCCAATGAAATAAATGCCCAGCGTACCTATGGTTGCCTAATCCCAGACAGTCCTGGGGTCTGGTAAGACTGCACACCAGCTCCTGTGGAGCATAATTCAGCAAAGCGTTGGCGGGGGCCTATCGGGCGCAGACCTCAAGACCCATGTACTGGCTCCTCCAACCCTACTCAGCTTGATGTCTTAGGATTTCACCACTGTTTTTTGTCCTCCAGCATAGCCTTGCATCCTGCCAAGCCACTCCCAGTTTTCCTCTATCCAGTCAGAGTTTTACTAAATAGATGATAAAGCCACAGGAAGGAGAAGCCAGGAATGTGGAATGAAAATATGTGGCCAGAACATGTCAGTGGTATGGCAGGGGAAGGTGACTTGGGAAGCGTCAGGGAATGGCCGTGGGCTGGGGAGCAGGCTGGAGGAGAAAGGAGCTGCCCTTTGCACTTTGGAATAGGGTAGTGCTCTGGTCTAATCTGGGGGCTCCCACTGAGGTGGGCCTATGACTTTCACATTCCACAAAGTCTCACAGTGCTCCCCCAGACAACTCTAGGAGGGTCATTGTACTTCACAGCTAGCAAACCAAGTCACAGGAGGGTACTTTATTGGCTCGAGGTTCTAAAATAGTAGTCTCTGGCCAGAAAGATGGGTTTCATATTTATCCCCGGATACTTTGTAAAGAATTGATACATTCTTTGCTCAAACTGACAGGAACTTTGTTATCTTCTACAGAGGCTTTTGTGAGTCTGTTCCTAAGCTCCCGGGGAGCCCACAAAATGTCTTAAAAGTAGTGTTGAGATTTGTTCGCAAGCATGCTTTTCTCCTACCCAGCCCAGAGGGGTGGGGTGGAGGTGGGAGCCAGGATATCCCTTCAGCAGAGATAAACAAGGACAGAACTTAGTCCCACCCACAAGTTCCAAGAAGTCAGTAGGAAGTAACTGAGGAACTCCAAAGCCACAAAGACCTTCCTTAGGGCCCAGTGGCAGCGATCAGGCTGTTAGCCATCTCTTAGGTGCCCCATGGGTTTCATCTGGCTGGGACTGTCCAGCTGCACCCCATTTTCCAGAATTATGTAACATTCCTGCCCAGAGTGCATTACATCTTTGTAGGCCAGGCTGGCCTTCCTGAGATTCACAGTCCCGGCACACAGCCCTACCAGCACGCCTCTTATCTTGTCAGAAGGTCTGACTCCTGAAGTGACACACAGCTCTAAGATTCTGGCTCTGTTTGCTTCAGTAGAGTAAAAAAAAGGTGCTGCTTGAAATTGGGCAGGCAGATGTGCAGCCAGGGACCACAGAGAGACCTAAACATTTGGCTTCCTCTTTCTCTGAAGGTCTGTAGAACCATGTCTGGGCACGACCAAGATGAGCTCCAGGCGATAGGGGCTGGCGCTGGCTGAAAGGAACTTACAGGGGTGTGGGTGTGTGTTTCTCCTTCTGCCTAGGGTTAAGTAATAGTAACATCCTGTGTAAGAGAATTTGAATGTGGTTTTCAGCTAAACTCCAATATTTTAGGGCTATTTATTAGATGTGTTTAATCCCGGGCCAATTTAGCCAGTAGCAGACTAATAAAATAACAAATGTGGGCTTGCTGCCAGGACAAATGTTGACTTACCCTTCTAATGTTGACTAAAATGAATAACTTTGAAAGTAATTGAGGAGGGAGGCCTTAGCCAGCACTGCAGTCTGAAACAGCGGCTCTGTTTCATTTTACTGGCACTCCTGAGAGACTGTGAGCATAACCTGGGCTGCTGCCTGTTCCAGCTCTCTCAGGGGCCCATATTTTACTGAGTTATTTTCCCAAGTTCCTTTTTTTTTTAACCCCTCCCCACCTCGAACCCATAAACCTTCATTCAGCAAAAATGAATGTCCTCGTGGTAGGCAGGTAGGATTCTACAGTTTTCCAAAATTGGGCCCAAACTTCATTGAAAATGAGAAATAAGACAATATCTTAAGCTGGGCACAGGGGCATATGCCTCTAGCACAGTGTACTAGTGTAAAGGCGGATGAAGGAACGCCCTTGTTTGTAGGCCGGCCATATAGCAAAACCCTTTCTCAAAAATAATAGTAATTTTAATAATTTGTTGAGATTCTTCCTTCAGAAACAAAAGAGCACGCCCTGGACATTACCCCTTGGGATTTGTTACGGAATGAATTGCTTCTCTAGAGTTCACTGACTCAGAATCACCCCTCCTCACTGGCCCTGGCCAGTGCTTCTTCATTTCACCATTGAGTTTAGTCAGACTTGAGGGCTGCGATTGCTTTGCCAGTACTGTCGTAACAAGTGAGTTCCTTTCTGTTCTTATTGTTTTGTCTTTGTGTGTTCTGTTGCACTGTATGGGAAGCTGTTTGGAACTGGGACTCAGATCATGTCCAGCCAACTGTCTTGATGCCTCTCTGTTAACCCAAGGCTTTCCTAAGAACAGATGCCTCACAGACCAGTGCTAGCTTAGGAACAATAGCTGCCTTTGATTGAACCTTTGGAACTCTCTGGTTCAGGCAAAGCACTCGATATACAACCAAGAAATGTCCGTTCTTCAACCTTAGCGACCTTGTGCCATGTTTTAGAGCAGTTTCTGTTTGGTTGGTTTTGGGTGTTGAATCTGGGACCTCATACTTGTTGAAAGCAGGTTCTACCACTGAGATATACCTCAAGCCCCGGTATGTCCTGTTTTGTGGCCCTGAGTCAGAGGTTCAGCTATGACTTCTCGGTCATCTGCTCTTGAAAGTTGCCATGACCCAAGGTGGGAATACTCTTTGCCCAGCTGTGTGGCAGGCTATGTGCAGTGTATGCACAAGCCTGAACTAATGTGCTGTGTTCCCTGGAGATTATTTCTCCTGGCTCTCCTTGTTCTCCCATTAGCAAAAACAAAACAAACAACAAACCCTAGCTTTTCGTTTTTTGTTCTCCTCTGAAAGAAGGAAATCAGGGTGTTTTCCTCCCAGCACCTGATGTGAAAGAAAGAATTGAGCCATTTCTTAAATGGGAAATGCAGTCTCCCTCTGTGCCCAGTACAAGGCAGGACATCAGAGTCAAGCTAACACAAACAAGGGCACGGTCCTCTGTGTGGAGATCAACTAGTCCACAGCTACAGCGGAGCCTTCCTGGTGCCCTTCTGAGGTTCTGTCCCCAAAGCCCAGGATCCCTGTTGAAATCACAATCGACATCTGTAAAGGAAAACTGAGGATTCTGAGCAGAGTTTGAAGAGCGTTTAAAAGCTCATCTTGTGGGTTTAAAATCAGTAATTCTGAAACCTGTGTCACTTGCTTAATCAATGGAGCCAGGTTTCCGCTGGAATTTGGGCTTCATTTTTTGCCTTTCATCTTCTGGTGACAGATGACACCCGTCTAATTAACGATGTGCCAAGGGAAAGAGGGCAGGGAAAAGAATAATAGTGGAAATTTTGGAATTAAGAGCAATCATTTCATTATTGTCCTTTTGTTTCCAACAAAGGAAGGTAGAATCGGCAGCCAACTCTAAGGAACTGTCTTCTTTTGTCTTCTAGCCTCACTCCTCTGTTTCCCAAACCATTCTAGGAAGGCCTTCCTTTGCTACCTGTGTGTCCTGTCACCCTGCCCTGCATGCTGACCCACCTCTCCTGCCTCCTCCCTTCCAGCTGCAGCTGACACTGGTTCTTAGGACTGTCAGGGTCAGGGTCGGGGTTGGGGATTTAGCTCAGTGGTAGAGCGCTTGCCTAGCAAGCGCAAGGCCCTGGGTTCGGTCCTCAGCTCTGGGAAAAGAAAAGAAAAAAAAGGACTGTCAGGGTCTACCTCTGAGTTTCCCTTTGCCTTTGCGGCTGGAAGACATTCCTGGAAAGGTAACACCTATGCCCTTCAGTGAAGCTCACTTTGCACTTACTAGGTAAACAAACACTCCCTCCAACAAAAGTATCGATTATGAACTGTCACAGCGGGGAAATCCACGGACACCTTCTTTCCTAGCTCCTGTGGCAAAGACCCATAAGGCAAGTGACAGAAGCACCTATGTATTGTGGCTCCCCATAACTGATACCAAGGTATCCTCTGAGCCTGCCCAGGACTGCTCCCCTGCTGCTTCTGCTTTCTGCAGTTTGCTTGGAATTAAGAGCAATCAATGGTGTTGTCTGGCTTTGTGAATGCACAAGTCCAGTCTTTAGCTCTCTGTTATTATATGTCTATATCTGTGTGTTTCTGTCTAAATCTTCTCTTCATATAAGGACACCTATGACTGGACTCTAGCTAGCTTGATCTCATTTTTTTTTAAATTTATTTGCAAAGATCTTAGTTCCCAATAAGATGACATTCATAGACACTGGGTTTAGAGCTTGCATGCATATACATTTTCATAGGTACCTTGGTGAAACCTTGTCTATATATTTTGGGGGGCATGGAGTGTCACCATAACCACATGTCCAAGCTGATATCACCAGTTATCAGACCCAACACCATCACATCCCCTTTGATATAATGTGCTTAAAAAAAAAAAATAGAGTCTTTTGATGCAATCTCATCAGAATACAAATAGCAAACTTCCTAAACCTCATCGGGAGGGAGCGTCACACCAGTCTACACTGAGAGACATTCTGTGTATGAGGACTAGTGTTCCTCCAGCATATCAGCTAGAGAGCTACAGTATTTTGCTGTAACATAACGAGAGCATTGTGTGTTTGGGGGGGGGGGGGGACTGTCACCGCTTGGGAGAACTCTGCTGGATAAGGCAGTGAAATATAATGTGGGATTTCAAATTGGATCCCACATTGGAAGAGGAAGGTGACATTAGTGGGACATGTGGTAAAGTCCCAGGGACTCCCCTAGCATTGAAGGTCACAGTGCTGGGCCATGCTAGCTTCTCAGTTTTAGCAAATGTACTCTGGTTGTATAAGGCCTGAGCTTTAGCGGAAGTGTGGTAAAAGGTACAGAAGACACTCTGGGCTATTTTTAAAACTTGTCTGTGAGTCTAAAATCACATCGGCATCAACTTTTTAGAAAAAAAAATAGACATATATTGAGTAGTAAGTTCACCATCTCTTGAAAACAAAGGTGGAGAGGAGTCATAAAGGACATTCTTGTTTGCAAGTCCCATTCCAGCCGCTGTACACTGAGCACTTGCTCGTCACAGAGCCTGTGCCCTGTGTGCAATATTAGCTGTGCGGTAGAGTAGCAGAGCAGAGGTGGATTACCCGGTGTATGGTCCACATTTTCCTCTGCTGCCAGAGATATCTGACTTCAAATGGGTGTTAGTGATCCTCAGGCCTCTCTGTACACTCATCTGCACGATGAAGGTAATGACATGATCTAGGTTCTGAAGATGCCATGAGTGCATCATGTAAAACTCTGAGTCCAGTGCCTGCCACAGATTCCAAGGCCCCGATAAAAGACAGCAGTTCTCCACAGAATTCGCCAGAAGTTGTCGTGAGGTTCTTCCCCCCATTTTCCCCTTGAAGAAATTGTGAATAACATGCATAACATCACACAGGAAATAGGAGAGCCAGACTAAGATAAATGACAGATTGATCTGCAAAATACAGCTCCTTCACAACCACCTTTGTCCAAAAAGCATTAACACAAGAAGGGAGACTATGAGCAGCTCTTGGAAGGACAAGCTGTGAAGCAGATTGCTCCTGTCCACTAAGGGCTGTTTGAAGTCAAACTTAGGGCTTTGCAGGGGGCAGAGGCAGTGAAAGTGTTGGCCAGGGCTGAATGAGAACCGCTGATGGACAGGAAAGGCGTTGGCAACAGCAGGTGTGGCCTAGAGGTCTTGAAGGATGAGAGTATTGACCGTAAACTATAAATCTGTGTGAACAGTTTGGGGCTCTAAGAAGAGGGTAGTAGAGTCAAGGTGATTGGTCATGAGCTTTACACGGATTTGATTGGCAGGAGCACTGAAGAGTGGGGAACTGGGAGGCCTTGGCTTTCTCCTTCCTAGAAGAATGGAAGTGAAAAGAGAAGCTTGAGTTGGGAGGGAGCCCTGGGGAAAGCAAAGCATGCTTTCAAATCAAAACAAATAGGGCGGGGTCCAAGGACTCCTGCCACAGACAATCTGATCCTCAAGGCGGCCTTTTTTCTATGTGCTTCTAAAGTAAATCAGTTGGCCTCCACTGGGTCATTTTATGAAGTCTAGAGGTTTGGAGCTTGTGTGTGAAAGCATTAATAAAAGCCAAAGCAACAACAATAAAAACAAAACAACAGAAGTCTAGCGATTTAAGTGTTTGGGGAGCCTGGTGATGGACCAGTGCCTCCCCAGCCTTGGCTTCAAAGTCATGATGTGGCTCTCCCGGCTTCCATTTTTCTAGTAGTCCACATCCTGGTTGAGAGTTCCGGGTGCTCAGTGGTGGGTTTTTTCTGCCCTACTTCTTCGGTTCTGATGATGGCTGCTTCCGGTCCCCTTGAGTTCTACTGATGAACTCAGTGTCTCATCTTTCCGCCCTTCTGCATCTGATGATACATTTTCAGGACGATTTTCTGTCCATTATAAAAAGTACTTTTAAAATAAAAAAGATAATTTTGTTCCGTGCCACCTGTAAGATGAGCTGAGTCTGTTCTGTGGACAGCTGTTGACCTGTGATGCCTTCTGTTTTCTTCAGCCCTCTCCCCTCTATCCCATTTCATTGTGACGTGGGTCCCGGGAATTGTGTCAGTTAAAAGGGCCTTTATTCATACATCAGAGGAAGCTGATGTTAGTTTAGATGGAATTATTTAGGAAGTAAAATGTAGTGGAACAGGGATCAGTCCTGCAGAAATGGAACTCACCATGCCCCCTGCTCATCAGGGGAGGACCCTACATGCCCAGCTCCGGGGAGAAACTGCAACCAAGCTTGTGCCTTGCCAGGAGGGCCTGTGGGAAAGTACCATGCCCAAGGGTGTTATCTTGAGGTTTGTCAGAAACTGAGCTGAGGTTGAGGACCACTGAGAAGCAATGTGGCTAGAAGGCAGCCAGCAGCCAGATCTGGTATACTTCCTGTGAGGTTCAAGTTAAAAATAATGTTTTTAATAGTTGAAAAATAATATTTTTTCAGCATGAAAATTGTATGACATTTGAATTTATGTGTTCCTCAATGAACGGTTTAATGGTCCATGCCCACATTGGTTAATTTATGTATTATTTATGTCTGAAGATGAGTGGATGAGTGTGTTAGAGGCTGGGTGCTCTGGAGAATCTCAACTCCCTACTTTCTGTTCTTTTACAGAAAAAATTAGCCAGCCTCCAGGCAGGACATGGCTCTGAGGTCACCCTGCTTCAAATTATAGTGCCTTCCTCCATTTTTTTTCTATTCAGCTTAATCGTTTTAAGCAAGTAAATCAGTGAGACCTCAGTTTCCTTATCTTTCAAATGGGCATGATAGTAGTTAACTTAAAAATCATAATTGAGGTAAATAAACTAGTGAATTTTATGTGTTGAGCTCTGAAATAAGAACCTGAGGCCAAGTTGGATATATCAACACACACCTTTAATCCCAGTATTTGGGAGGTAGATATGGGTGGGTCTTTCTGAATTCAAGGCCAGCCTGGTCTACATTGTAAGTTCCAGATCAGCCAGAGCTACATAATAAGGCCCTGCCTTGAGAAAATACCAACAAAAAAGAACCTGTATCAAGAATTAGCATGTTATCATTTATTTATACAAATCAGTCACCACAAGTTACAAGTTGGTGTTTGACAGGAGGATGGTGAAAGTCATTTTCAAGTGTCAGAGGTGAGCTAGAGGTGACTCTAATACCCACAGACGGGGCCCTGCAAAGGCTCCTTGTCATGTCCAAATGTTTGTGTATGTGACCCTGTCAGCTCATGGGCAAAGGCATTCCCTGGCATGCACAGGTCTCACCTCTGCCTGACTCCTGGCCAGAAGCAGGTCCTAGCCTTGCCCCGCAGTGATATGGTCTCAGACTCTCTGCTGATGGCTGCATTCTCTGCCATTCCTGCGGAGTGGTGGGGGCTCAGTAAAGGTACAGTCTCAAGGCAGCTGCAGACAGGACTCACACTCCTCCTTTTGTACCCAGCCCCACTCTGTCTGCAACATGAAGTGCAGAGACAGTGACGGGCTCCCTGCAGGTCTATTTCGGTGCAACTGTTTTGAAGAAAGAAAAAGGAGAAACTGTGCTACGTTGTGTTGATGTCGTAGGCAGCTTTGTACATGATACAGTCTGCTTTGCTTTTTACCTCTGGGGAGGAATAATGAAGAAATGGGAAAGTCACTGTGCCTCCCTAGAAAAAGGATATAAAAAACACGTTAAGAAAACCTTGTGTTAAAAATACAATCACACCAAGTGCTGTGTTCTGTTTGGTTTGCAGTTAGCTCGTGAGATTCTTTAAACTGCTGAATAAATTCCTTTACGGAAAAATATGACCTCTGTGGCCGGACTTCATTATCTTTCCTCCCCTCCCCCTCCCCCTTCTTTTACTTCTTTTTTTTCCCTTCCCCTTTCCTCTGAATAAGAAAAAAATGCATAAAAGTCCATGCTAATTCATGATAAGAATTCGTATCAAACTTGATATAAGCAGAACCTTTTCTACTTGATAAAGGATCTCTCTTTCATGCTCTTATCAAGTATAAATAACTATAAAATGAATCTTTAAAAATAACCACTTTGGCAGGTAGGGGAGTTGGAGATCAAGCTCAGCCCATAACAGCACTTGCCACTGTTGCAGAGACCCAGGTTTGGTCCCCACACCCATACAGCAACAGTTCACAACTGTCTGAAACTCAAGTTCCAAAGGATCTGACTCCTTCTTCTGGCTTCCAAGGGCACTAGGCACGCTCACGACACACGCCTGTATGATGCAGGCAAAGATTTATACACATTAAAAAGGTTTTACATAAGTAGATATTTCATATATATCCATATTTATGTTTAAACACTTTGGGACCTGAGCCTGGTGACGTGGCCATACCCCTACTGAGAATTATTGGCAAGAAGATCAGGGATTGGAGATCAGCCTCCACCACATAGTTCTAGGCCGGCCTGGACTGTACAAATACCCACATCAACAGCAACATCAACAAAATCATTTTGGAATCAGCAATTAGACTAGTGTACCTGCTATCTCTTAACTTGGAGTAACCACTCTACAAGCAGTTCTAGTTAGTGTAACAAAACAATAAAGCCCAGAAAAGACTAAACAGAACTATTGTATTCAAACTTACCTTGCCCTCCCCCCACCCTTTAAAGGGTCTTTCGTGATGTGTTCCCCTGCCTGCCCCTCAGGTCACCTGGCAGAATTGCTACTATGTGCCCTGAAACAGTACATTTGTGCCTGGGTGCAGCATTGACCTTGCCCAGCCTGGTCTAGTATTGCTGTGTTAGACCACACAGGCTCTCTGCAGGTTAAGTTCTATCATCTTCCAATGACAAACTGAAAACGCCCTCAGTATTGCATTTGCTAGTTATTCTCAGTAATAGAAATATTTCCTCTGAGAGCTCTTTAGACAATAGTAAGATGGAGCTGGAGACAGACTGGAGAAATGGAAAAGAACAATTAAATTAGGCCCAGAATTGTTTTGAATCTCTTATTCTCACAGAAGCCCTCAAGGATAGCTCCATACTTGATACTTCAGACATTAGAGCCTATTCTGAAGCTCACACCTGCCTGCACTGCCGGCACTACACCACAGCCGGGTGGCTTGTGGTTCATTCCTCTTTGTTTAGCAATGTTAGAACACCAGAGAGCAGCCTGCTGTTAACTCGCTTGGGGGCCATGCCTCGGAGAAGGGGTTCTAAGTAGGATTCCATGTATTAGCAGTGTGCTGGGCTAGTGTTACACTGACTATGTATCCTATAACTATATTAGAGTGTAGATAACGCACATCTGAGTGGGCCATCTAAACGGAGCGGCCAAGTCAGACCAACCTGAGAGCACAGGACACTGAGGGCTAGACTCTCCTAGCACCTGCCAAGCGCTCAGCAGTCCCTGCCCTGCTTTAAAGCAAGACACCCCAGCTGCTGCTCGCTCTCAACCTCCCCATTCTGATACAGCTTTAACTGTGGGAATGAGACTCAGCCTCTCTGGGCTCTGAGGAGCATGCAGGATTATCGAGACCAAGTTCTTTTCCCCTGGGATTTTTCTCCTGTGCTGCAATGCGGTTTATGCCACCAAAGGGAGCAAGATTGCAATCTGACATTTCTAGACTAAAGCAGAAGCCATTTGGGGAAATTCAGGGGATGCTTAAGAGGCTGTGTGTGCACACATGCGTGGATGCAGCATGCTGAGGATACAGAAACGATGTGAAAAGGGGGATCTTAAAATCATCCTCTGGGCACAGATGCTCAGGAGCCCAGGCACTGGGCAGGGAGCATCCTGAAGGACACCATCGCCTGGAAACATGCTTTTGGACTTTTCTCTTCAGCACTTTATCCTTTGTTGTGGCAGCCTTCGTTTTAGGAGATTTGTCTGCTGCATTTTAAAACCCAGCCTTCTTAGTGCTCCTAGCACTGCCTACTGTCTGCTCAGCGTAGCTCGCTGAGAAGCCAGAGAGGTCCCTGGCTGCTGGATCCATTCTGTCTTAGAAAAGCAGCTGACTGCTTTGCAAACCACACAGCTTACTCTTTGACACCATGGAACTGTTTTGAACTTCTTTAATTTTTTTTTTCTACTTAAAATGTCAGCAAAGTTGGTAGAGTCTCAAGAGAGGGCTTCTGATTTCTGAGGCTAGCAAGGGCATCGGGCGACATGAAAACTTCCCGGCTGAATTCCCGATTCATGAAGGATTTTTCCAAGCATCTGCTGTGTTTAGAATGGTCTGCAGGAACTCCTTGAAGAATTAGAAATTCTGGGTCAAACTTTGAGAGCAATGGCTGAAAAGGAAAGATGAACACCTTGGGGTAGGGGTCGGGCGAGCTGCCTTAGGAAATGATTGACGTCTGCTACGACTGGCTGACTTGGCATTTTCCATCACAATTTGAGGTCTTCATGTGCTGTCCAGCATCTACTGCAGGTCACATGGAGCATAGGAAAGCAAGGGTAACTGTCCTCTTTGTCTTATAAAATGTTTTCTCTGTCCTTTCCCTCTTATCCCCAGCCCGTTTTTATTTGTATCATTCTTGCTAACATTCATTGGAATAAGGAGTCTCCCTCTCCCCCATTAGCCAGCTCCAGAGTAACTTACAGATTTGCAATCAATGTTTTCTGTGGAGGTGACTTTGAAAATGTGTGGCTATAAATAGTATGGAAACCCAAAACCCATGGTATAAGTTTCTCCCTGTGCATGTCCTTTTGCCATTAGATATTTTATGAATTTTAATACATGCCTCTGTTATTGTAGGTTCAAAGATGCTTTCTTATGATCCTAGAAATAAAATGTCTTAAAAAAAATATTTGGAACTGGTCAGATGTCCCAGCAGGCTTGCCACCAGGACTGACAACCTGAGGTTGATCCCTGGGACCCATGTGGTGGAAGGAGATGAACTAACTACAGAAAGTTGTGCTCTGACTCTCCCCCTGTCACGCAGACACATAAATGTTTTTTAAAATAGGTTTTTAATTTGATGAATTAAAAGCAATCTTTGTAACTTTAGAAAAAAATGAATGGATAAAGCATACACAAAAATGGCTCTGGCAAGGGGACAGGAAGGATTTTTAAAAAATGAAACCAGAAGCAACAAGACAGGCCACTGTCTGGCAAGGTCATTGGCAATGGAAAGAAGGGCTCCACTGGAAGCTTTGAGTGAAAAGCTGACTGATTGGCCAGGGGAGTGGGGGGGGTGGGGGGGTGGAGGGTGGAGGGGGGTGGGGGGTGGGGGGGGTAGGGCCGGATTCCTACCTGCCACCCACTGCCTTGGTGTGCATGCGCTGTCTTTTCTCTTTCCTGGCTCCCCTAGCCAGATCACCTGTGTGAACTGTTCACGGTCTACAGATCACCCTGCCGTCTGCAGTTCTCAGAGCAGGAGGGACGTGATGTTGTGGGAGACATCTTCAAGACTGGCCTTGACACTGTTCTCTCTCTCTCTTTTTTTTTTTATACAGGAACCTAGTAATAAAAGGGTCAAACCCCTTTCCAGAGTCACATCACTAGCAAACCTCATCCCCCCTGTGAAGACCACACCATTAAAGCGCTTCAGTCAAACCTTGCAGGTAAGGGAAGGTGGGCGTGGGCTTGCAGAGAGCCATGTTGTGCTCATGCACCTAGAATCTCTGTTGGTCTCAGGTGGAACTGGATCACCACTTGCTACTGTGTAAGGTGAAGGGGAACTCAAGGATGAAAAATGTGTGTACGATGTAACCCTGGGTCAGGCAGAGTTAGGGCCACTTTCTTTTTTCTTTTTTTTTTTTTGGGTTTTCGAGACAGGGTTTCTCTGTGTAGCCCTGGCTGTCCTGGAACTCACTTTGTAGACCAGGCTGGCCTCGAACTCAGAAATCCTCCGGCCTCTGCCTCCCGAGTGCTGGGATTAAAGGTGTGTGCCACCACCGCCTGGCAGGGCCACTTTTGATAGTTCATAGTTGTATGTCTAAGTCCATGGGTCCCATGCAGAGCATACCCCTACTGGTTTTTGTCCAGCAGTATCTCTGGACTCCTGAGATATCAGCTTGTGAGATGAGCCAGATAGTAGCCAAACCTGGCGGCTTCAACCAGAGTTAGAAAGCTATGGGGTCAGGGGGAGGAGGAATCCTGCCTCATCTTTGCTCATGGCTAAGGATGCTATCAACTTTAAGTCTTTGGGGAGGAAATGAAAAGAATGGTACTTCTTATATGGGAAACCCACATAGAATCCAACTTCACTGTCCATAAGGAGCTTGGTTGGAACGCAGCCATGCCTGCCTGTTTACGAAAAGGTTTGCTGGCCTCAGGGTTAGAACAAAAGTATCTTGTTCTAAAGATACTTGTATCTTGGTTCTGACTTTACTTCTCCATTTGAAGATTGCCATTCTAGGGCAGATGACTTAACATTTCTAAGTCTCGCTTTTATTCCTCAGAGGTAAATGTATCATAGAGTCACCTTTTGTGGCTTACAAAGGACCACAGCTCTCTTGTAGAATAATTGTAAATATTTATGAGACAGTAAATTCAAAGGGCCTTTAGTTATTACTAGCTAGGTAGTGGGTATTGTCTACAGTGGTAGTTTTTAGTTAACAAGTGTATGTGGTTGTTTTTAAACTCTACTATTATATTTTTATTTGGAGGGGGCATGAGTATGCCATGATGCTTATGTGGAGGTCCAAGAACTACTTACAAGGAGTCCTGTTCTCTCCTTCCACCATGCAGATCCCAGGGGTTGAACTCTGGTCGTCAGGCTTGGTGGCAAGTGGCATTTCATCCTTAACCTCTTCCTACAGCTTTTCTTATAAAGTGAAGGTTGAGATCCATCCACAACCTTGAATTTGTAAAAATATTCCTTTAGACTGAACCCCTCAAAAGTCATATAATGAGATCCTCACCCCCAGCTTAGCTGAGTGAGTCGGGCATCTATCGTATCTCATTTGTCTTGAATACTTGTACGTAGCAATGCTTGCATCTTTTTACTTATCTATCTATCTATCTATCTATCTATCTATCTATCTATCTATCTATCTATCTATCTATCTATCTATCTATACATCTATCTGTCTGTCTGTCTGTCTGTCTGTCTGTCTATCTGAGTACACTATAGCTGTACAGATGGTTGTGAGCCTTTATGTGGTTGCTGGGAATTGAACTCAGAACCTCTTGTTCCGACCCAAAGCTTTATTTATTATTATATGTAAGTACACTGTAACTGTCTTTAGACACACCAGAAGAGGGTGTCAGATCTCATTATGGGTGGTTGTGAGCCACCGTGTGGTTGCTGGGATTTGAACTCAGGACCTTCGGGAGAACTGTCAGTGCTCTTACCAGCTAAGCCATCTCACCAGCCCTTAAAGATGTATGTATGTATGTATGTATGTATGTATCTATGTATGTATGTATGTATTTAATCTATATTGAGTACACCATTGCTTTCTTCAGACACACCAGAAGAGGGCATCAGACCCCAAAACAGATGGTTGTGAGCCACCATGTGGTTGTTGGGAATTGAACTCAGGACCTCTGAAAGAGCAGTCAGTGCTCTTAACCACTGACTTAACCACTCTCCAGCCCATGCAATACTTTTATCTTGACCTTAAATGTTTAAGAAAATTGTAGACCAGAAAGCTATTCAGCCGAAGACTTCGCCTTGATTCTTATCTTCTCAAAGGAAAGGATTTAAACACTAAGTTTAAGCAGAAGTTTATGTAGTAAAGCAAAGTATTCACAGCAGAGAGAGGTTGAAGCAGTTGAGCTGGAGACATGCCTCATGCTACCACAGAGCTGGAGAACAAATGCTATGAGGTTCTCCTACAGCCCTTTGCATCCCTGCTTCCTTACTGTCTGATGGATGGACCACAGCCCTGTGATGTCATCTATCCCCACTGCCCACCCCCTTTACTTCCAGCCCCTCTGTTAACTCTGCTAACTATTACTCAGGAGTGGTTTACCACCCAGTTAGCCCTAGATTTGGCTCTTTCTGTCTCAGACCTTGGTTCTTGGTTATACTCTGTTCTCTTGGTAGAAGAACAGAGGAACAAAATAAGATTCTGTGTGGGGGGGGGGAGTCAGCCTGCAGAGCTGGTTGGTGGAAAAGGATGTGTTTGCGTACTGTGTCCCCTGTGGCCAGTGTCTCAGCCCCCTGGACGACTTCACTGCGGGCTTTTCCTGGAAGATTCATTATCACCTGAGTCCTGCACATCTGGTCTTTTGCTGAGTTCTGCTTTTTGAAAAGTCTTTGGACTGTCGACTGCATTTGACTCTTTCCTTTCCAGTCTAGTGGTGGTGGTTCAAGTTCACTGAGTTGTTTCTTCCCTTGATGATAGGACCATTCTCTGATGGCCTCTCTCCCTGTTGTTTCTCCCAGGATGACCCACCCTGTGCCAGGGAGGTTCCTGCTCCTTCACCTGGCACTGGCTTCCTCCAGCATTCAGGGTGTTTTTCTCAGGGTAGAGTTGCCTGCTGGTAGATTTGTGCATTCTTTGCAAAATGACAGTGACAAGTTTGGTTAGAGTAGCTAGCCAGCTTTCACCTGCAAAAGTGCCCCACTCTACAGTTGTTCTTGGTGCTCTGGGTCCCTTTACTTGCTGACAGTACCTTGCCTGGCTTGTAGACCTTTGAGTTTGTGTTCCCGAGAACACTGTGTTCTCCCCTGTGCATACCTTCACCATTTTTCTTTAGACTTCCCAGGCAATCTTTATTATTTTTTCTGGTTCCTAGGGGTCCTGCACAGGAAACGCTACAGAAAACAGCTGATTGTCTTAGAAATTTGCATTGACCTAGAGAACTGGGGAGAGAGCAACTAATTAAGCCATGTCTGAAAACTTAGCAAACTGAGACCAAGCGAAGATGAGAAAGTCAGACCCAAGGGAGAACATGCCATGTGGAAATTGCCTTCTAAAGCTTCAAAGATATCTTTCTTTTGCGAAATAAATTTTCTACTGACCCTTCATGACTGTCATGATAAATCACTAACCCTAGACTGTGTGAATGGGGCAGAAATAGAAAAGTTATTCATAATGCTTATACACACAGACACAGAGAACTTGAGCGGTGTGTTATTATTTGAAGGGACTCGATTAGTGCATAGAAATACATCTCTAAGCTCATATTTGTACACAGCACGCTCATGTAAAATCTGTGCGAGTGCTGTGCTCCATCCTGCACCTGGCTGTCTCCCTGTAGCCCACCTTGGGACATGCAATGTAAGCCTCTCAGCCGTTGTTTAACAATTTACCTTTCTGCTTCTTGCCTCTGACCCCATTGCTTTCCCTACCAACTAGAAAGAGAAAAGGAATGGGGGAGCATGAAGGGGAGTGCCAGCTTCCAGGGCTACCCGGAACCGGTTTCATAAGCTTTCAAGGTTCCTTTAGGTCTCCATGTCATTTCTGCTGTGGGAGAAACAAGACCGAGGGAACACTGCTTGTGTGCCCAAGCCTCTTGGTCCTCAGCAGCCTTTCACCTTATGGACCTGTGTATGTAATTTCTCTTCTGTTTCAAAAATCATTTGAGCATGTGGCAAGTTGGTTTACCTATTTGCCTTCTATTTCTTGGTTTTATTTTTGTTTTTATAATAATGAAGAGTAAACCTAGGGTCTTGCATATACAAGGCAAGTGCTTCCCCACCAAATGCTTTGTTTTGGTTTTAGTAGATTTTTATTACATTTTATTTGGGAATGGGATATCCCTGCTATGGTGTGCTTGTGGAGGTCAGAGGAGAGCTTATGCAGGTCATTACACCATGTGGGACCTGATGATTGGACTCAGGTCATCAAGCTTGGTGACAAGCGCCTTTAGCCACTGAGCTGTCTGGTCTGTATGTGTGTCCCTTTCTGTTGTTACTGAGACAGGGCCTCACTATGTAGCTCTGGTTAGCCTAAGACTGTCTATGTATCTAGGTCATCTTCCTGCCCCTGCCTCCCAAGGACAGAGATTAAAGGCATGTGGCACCATACCTGACCCCTTTTTATACTTTTTAAATTTGGGAACAGGATCTTTACTAAATTGCCTAGGTGGGCCTTGAACTCTTTCTGCAACCCAGGCAGTCTTTAAGTTTTCAATTCCCTTGTCTCAGTCTCCTGAGTAACTGGGTTACAAAAGCTGTACCACCAGACCCAGCAAGCATCTTGGTTTTCTGGTACACTATTCTTATTTAATTGGCTCCTGGCACTTTAGAGACATATGGATCTTTTTGGATAACCAGTTTCATCTCTAGGTTGCATTTCTTCAAAGACAAGCCAAGCAGTGACTTAGACCCAAACACAAGGCTTCCATCGATACTTAGTGGTTCTCCCTCTGGCTTCCTGTGAGACCATAGTTAGTGGAGGAGGACACAGGGGCACGCTGGGCTGGCAGCCTCTTCCAGAAAGATTAAAAATCCATTTACATATGTGAGTGGTCTCTGAGGCAACAGACTGGCGGGTTTGTTTTCTCTTGCCTCCCGGCACCCACATGGACTGGAAAGTTGGGTCTCAGCACAAAGGCAGCATTTATGGTGTCGACTGCATGGTACTCTGACAGTTCCTTACCAGAAAGGTTTAGCACAGGGCTGCTGGTAAACTAAAGCACAGATGTCTGGATCCCCCAAGGCCCATAAATTCCCTCTTCAGCATGCCTGAGAGGGAAACCTGGCCCAACTCTGAAAGGGGCCGGAGTGTGTACTTCTCATGTGGAGCAGGGAATACCAGCTCCCATGGGCTAACTGCATGCTGGGCTCTGCCTCTCTGTGCACAGCTGCATGTGACTCCTGGACACATTTGAGCCAAGTCTAGCGAGGACAGAATTCATCGCCTTGTGATGTCCTTCATTGGCTTTGGACAGGAACATCTCATCTTTCTTTCTGTTTCAAAAGTGTGTGTTTTTGTGGGAAGGTACAGAAAAAGAGAAAGAAAAACTAAATGTGTTTAGCCTTCCATTCCAAAACAACCCTTTTAACATTGTAACATTTCTTTTCAGAATAGCTTTGGATATTAGTATATACTTTATATACCCTGAGCCTAAGGCAAGGTAACAATCTGTCTAGTCACATTTGTGTGAACTTCTCAATTTGGGGTGCAAATTAGCATTCAGTGTCTCTTGGCCTCATATGGGAGCACTCCAACTTTCATTAAAGATCTCTGTTTATTTCCCTTAATAGTTTTAGCTTAGGTCCCCACACCCACCCTGTTTTTAATGTTGTTTTGAACCAAGGTCTCATGTAGCCCAGGATGGCCTTGAACTTGCTATGTAACTGAGAAGAACCTTGATCTTCCTGCCTCTATTTCCTCAATGCTAAGATTTCTGGCTTGAACCACTACCCCTAGTAAATAAAGTCCTGAGAATCGAACCTGGGGCCTCATGCATACTAGGCAAGTATCCTAATCCTGGGCTTGAGAAAGGAATGAGAAGTCTGGTACCATCTATCTACACCTGAGACATAAGTAGGAAGTTCACATGGGTATATGGACTTAAGTAACCATGTCTGACAATATGGTTTCTTTTTATTATTATTATTATTGTTATTGTTATTATTATTATTATTTTGGTTTTTCGAGACAAGGTTTCTCTGTATAGTACTGGCTGTCCTGGAACCTGCAATGTAGACCAGGCTGGCCTCGAACTCAGAAATCTGTCTGCCTCTGCCTCCCAAGTGCTAGGATTAAAGGCGTGCGCCACCACTGCCCAATAATGTTTTTTTTTTTTTTTTTTTAATTTGGTTTTTTTCGAGACAGGGTTTCTCTTTGTAGACCAGACTGGCCTCGAACTCAGAAATCCACCTGCCTCTGCCTCCCTAGTGCTGGGATTAAAGGCGTGCGCCACCACTGCCCGGCTTATGGTTTCTTTTCATAAATTTGCTGTGACTGGCAAAAGTTTTGGGTCCCTGTCACTTTGCATATATGAAGGCGAGCGAGCGGCCGGCAGGTGATGGAGTTCCAGCTGAGAAGTTGGCGGTGCCGCGTGTCAAGAGTGACTCCTCATTCTTGCCTGTCCTTTTTGTAGAGTTATAGGTGGCCTTTATAAATGATCAACTTATAATTGTCCACAGTGCTGCAGTTCCTATTCCAAGTGTCTGACATTCATGGCCTCGAATCACCTATCCCAGAACTCTACAGTGTTCTCTATAGAGCACGGAACCCCGGCTTTAAACCTGGCCCAGGGTCACACAATCAACAAGTGCTGAAAGGAGACCCGCTGGATGTGCTGAGTACCACTTCTCTGGTTAGGTCTAAAAAAAAAGGCAAAAAACTGGTCACAGTATAGCCAGTGGTTTGCCAGGACCTAAAAATAGCCATCAGACTTTGGATCTGAAGCATTCTGCATTCAGCTGGCCCTTATTTTATTCTCTCTAGTGGGAAGAGGCAATATTTCCAGCTGGTGGAATACTTTGTCATGGGCTTTATCATTTAAGAGCCATTAAGAGCGCTGGATTAAGATGTGGGTGACTGACCTCAGCCACTGGATTTTTGACTAGTGCCGAGCACATCGGTAATGCTTTCTCGACACCTGTACCAAATATTGTCTTCAGCTTCTCGTTCATTCCACTAAGAATTTCTTTGAGCTCCAGGAGGGTTTTTCCTTGTTTGGGGTCTTGGATATTTGCCATGTATTGATTCTAAATTGCTTGGGATCCCTTCCACTGTGTTTTCAATGGCCATTCATTGTGAACCGTGTTGAGATGTGTTGGTGCTGTTTCTGTTAAAGGCCATGCCTATTTGTCAATCAATTTGGTTTTCTTAGTTATCTCTTTATTATATGAAGTCTGGAAGATAAATGTAGAGAATTATGAAGTTGAAGATAAAACCCCACCATCCAAGGGTAGACTCCCCCCCCGTTACCATTTTGTATATTTTAAATGGAGATCTTTCTTCTCTTTACTTGACTCTGTGTGGTTTTCTATTTATCCTTAAGCTTTTCTCAAAAAGACTTTTTTTTTTTTTAAGGAAAGACTGTTTTTAACCCATACGCTGTTTTATTTTGTGGTTACACTTCACTCCCTGTTGCTGAGCACTCTTTGGTCATATCCAGGTTTATTTGTTTGTTATGGAGCTGGGGATACAAAGTCTAGAGTCTGGCACATGCTAGGCAAGTTCTGTACCCTAGCTACATGCTCAGCCCGTTATTTCCAGATACTGGGTTTTATAAATCGCAGCATTATTATCTCTCCTGCTGGTTATTTTAGTGAAGTTCTTCCCAGAAGCTATTTGGTCTTAACTACCTCTGAGATGTTTCTACTGTTGTCTGGAGATGGAAGTATCCAAGTATTTTCTCCTTGTTTGTGATTTCACTTTCCCTCAGTTGGGGCTATTCATGATCAGCTGTGATTTTAAAAAAAAAAGGTAAATGGAAACTGCCAAGAACGAATAACTTATACATTAAAAATGACTTCATTGTATGAATAAGCTCTGTGTACCTGCGACCAGATGCCTGACAGAAACACAGGGAGGGATGCTGTGTTCTGGATCATGGTTTCTACAGTTGCTTGACCCCATGCATGGCGGCAGGAGCACATGATGGAGGATGGGTGTCTGCATCCTCATGGACCACGAGGCAGAAGGGGAAATGCCTGTGTCCTGCTGGTTCTGGGGTTGCAGGAAGCCCAAGGGATAGCACATGCTCCCCATCTTCATGTCTAGCCTTTCCCTCTCACTTAATTTATTCTGGAAACACACCCAGAATCGTGTCTCAATCTGCTAGGTGATTCTAAATCTAACCAAGGTAATACAGAAAATTAGCCTTCATAGTTATAATGTATTGCTTTAACTACTCTTTTATTAATTGTTATTCTTTTAATGAGCCTGATGTATGAAGTAAACTTTGTCATAGATATATATAGACAAAGCAGAGTTTATATTAGGATCAATAATACTGTGGAAACTCATGCACCAGGGGCTCTTGGAACATATTTCCATGGATAGGATGGATATGTAGACAAGCACGAATGGTAGCAGTGCAGTTGATAGTCTAGCAATAGTAGATAGGTTTCTACTGCTGTGATAAAGCACCATGACCAAAGCCATGAGGGGAGGAGAAGAAAGAGTTTGTCTTACAGGTTTCAATGCATCATCAGGGGAAGTGGACATGGGGAGTTAAGGCAGAAACCTGGTGACAAGAACTGAAACAGAGACCATGGAGAAACACCGCTTACTGGACCACTTCTCATGACTTGCTCAGCATACTTTCTTTTCTTTTCTTTTCTTTTTTTTAAAGATTTATTTGTTTTTACATGAGTACACTGTTGTTGTCTTCAGACACACCAGAAGAGGGCATCAGATCCCATTGCAGATGGTTGTGAGCCATGTGATTGCTGAGAATTGAACTCAGGACTTCTGGAAATAGCAGCCAGTGCTCTTAACCTCTGAGCCATCTCTCCAGTCCCCTCAGCATACTTTAATAATTCACGACCACTTGTCCAGGGGTGACACTGCCCACAGTGCCACCCTACCATCAATCATTAAACAAGAAAATGACCCCTACAGACTTGCTTTGCCTACAGGCCAATGTAACAGAGACATTTTCTCAATTGAGGTTCTTGTTTCCCAGAGGACTCTAATTTGCATCAAGTGAATATAAAAATTAGCCAGCACAGGTACCAGCCATCTCCTGCTGACTATGCATTAGGCATCTGGCCAAGCTGTTGATCTACCTGGACTTGACCAATCCTCACTTGAACTTTGTGAGTTTCTAATTATTATGCTGCCTCAACAGATGAAAATACTGGGAGCCAGAGGCATGAGTTTTCCTAGCCACATGAGTTTGACTTAAAGCCACATCTGCTTTGGGAGTAAAGCCTTTGTTTCCAACTCAAGTCTGTGCTTTGGAGATGAACAGCTGTGCACAGAGCCCCTATTCCTGCCCTTACCTTGTGCCAGTCACTCAGTCCTCTGGCTCTTGACTTTCACCTGACTGTTTCTTTCAGAAGATTAGCACAAAGGTCCGACGTGATAGAGCCACGTGGTGGGAAAGCGCTGTTCCTCATTTTAGGCAGACTGAATGAAGGCTTTGGGAGACTTCTTCGGGATATTATCCAGGAGTCTTTTGTGACTGCATTCTGGAATTCTTTTTGTTTTAACCCACCGCCGCAGCCACAATGGGTCACATTTCCTCTTAGGGTCCCATCCTAGCTTCCAAAGTGTTTATTATTGAACCATTTGCTCCCAAATAGCTCCGTAGTCGGGATGGTGGAGAGAATGTGCCTGGCCTGAGCTCTGTATTGGAACATGTTATCTTTGGCTATGGAGACCTTCTGTTTTTGCAAAAGGATGGAGCAAGCACCCCCCCCCCCCGAACAGGCAGCATTAACAAATCAAATCTGTCCCACAGTATCTACCTGCTGAGCTTACATTTCCTCTGACATATGTAAATGGGCCTGTTGCCTACCCAACAAACAATCTGCTTCCCACCTGCAACATCGTTCCTATATCCCCAGCTTGGGTATGAACATGAGTACCCATTTCCAAAATCTGCGTGTGTCTGTCACCCATATGGCTATTGTTATTTTAGCTGCCAACAGTTAGCAAGCTCTGGGTTTATACTTATTTGCAGGGCTCGCTTTCCTCATGGAAACTCTTGCTTATTCTGGAACAGTTTTCATTGCTATCCCCAAATCCTCCCACCCCAGCAGGTCTATGTACTTGTTTCTGTGGTTATGTGGTCTCTTCCAAGGTCGAATCTGTCACTTTGAAATGGACCAGTGTTCCTAACCTAAGGAGACATAGGTAGTGTCTCAAGATGTTTTGGTCAGCACAGATGGGTTGGGGATGCTACTTGTATGTTGTGGTTAGAAACCAATGATGTTGTTAAGTGTTCTACAATGCACAGGGCAACTCTACACACTAAAAAACTTGCTTACTTCAGAACTCAGTGGCCACAAAAGTGAGAAACTGTTACAGACTAAGAAGTAGCATGAAGTTCATATACTTTGGCTCACGTACCGCCTTACATGAGAGCAGACCAGGATTGTCATTTTGAATGCCCCACCCCCTGGTTTAAGTTAACTATTTATTCGCTTCATGGCTTTCATCAGATTTCACCTTCTGTGAGCCTCAAGTGTCCTATCTGTAAAACTGGGAGCAGGAATCCTCCTTGTCAAGTTTAGAAGAATTCTAAAGCTTGTCTCACAGTGCAGGCACAGAACAACTCTCTTTTCCCTGACATTCACTTTTTACAGTGCCCAAGTTGTTGTGCTCTCGCATGTGGGCAATGCTAAAATACCCACCAGTGAGTGAAGCAGGCCTTCAAGGTGCTTACCATTGTGGCTTCCATATGAAGTGTCACTTGGTTCAAGCACTTGGACCCCAGCTGGTATCGTTTTGGAAGGTTGTAGACCCTTTAGGAGGTAGCACCTTGTGGGAGATAGTGGAGCAGGTCTTGAGGGTTTACAGCTTGTCCCAACTTCCTGTCTATGTTCTACTTGGTGACTGTGGAGTCAACCTGAGCGAGCAGCTTCCCTTGAGTTCTGGTAGCCACACCTGTTCTGCCATGGATGGACTGTAAGCTCCAAAACTGTAAATAAATAAATCCAAAATGAAGCCCTCCCCCTTAAGTTGCTTCTTGTCAGGTATTTGGTCACAGCAATAAGAAAAATGAATGGATTTGTCTTCTGTTATGAAGAAACAGGGAGTCAGAAACAAGACAGCAAGGTCCTGAAGGATAGTAAGATCATGAGGCACACCATCCGAGTACAGAAAAATAAAGGGTGTGGTGGCAGGGACCCTGGAAACGTTGTGGCTTTTGTCCCTTGGGATTCTTGTAGCAGGAGTCATGTTCTTCCCCCAACTCAGTCTTCCCATATAATGTATAATTGTGCCCATTTATGTTGCTAACCAAGCCAGGTGTCATTCCTGATTTGTGGCTGGCGCCATGATGAACATCTGCCCATGTCTGAAGTACTGGTTCAGGGACTGGTAGTGGCCACTCCTTCCCAGGGCCAGGCAGCTATTGACCACACACCTGACCCAGTTCCATTATAGCCCCAGGGTATAAATCTGGAGTTTGGTTGGTCAAAAATCAATCATTATTCCTAAAACTGAGCCCAGTGCCAAATTCTTTCCTAGAAGGCAGGAGATGGACCTGTTCTCACTGAAACCTTGGGACAGACTGTGAGTTCCTGGAACTAATGGGTACAGCTCCAGCATAAAAAGAGGTCAGACTTTGGAATCAAAATGTGTATTTTGGATCCTGTCTGGGTTAGTGCCTTAGCCTCCTCAGTAAATGAAAACAGACTCTCACTTTATGAGGGTGCTGTGCGAATTGGAAGATTACATCCAAAGGGCTGAGGATCAGTGCATGAAAGACCCTTAAGATAATTCCCATGACACTGAGGTTGGCAGTCACTAAGAAAACTCACAGGAGGATTCCCTAAGAGGGAGCCCCCATAGGGTAGTAGTCACTTCTTATTTCCTTCCAAGTGGCAATGACGAAAAATCTCCAATGGACCAAGCAGGTCTTGATAAATGCATAAAAGTGTGTTCATCATTTCTTATATTCACAACATGATACTAGAACTCAGGTGTACTGATTTTTGCCTATGAGGTGATGATGAGATCCCATCTACCTGGATAAGAGTGAAGGCATGAGATACCCTGTTTTTGTCTGAGACAGGTACTGCCGAATAGCCTGTTTGAAGGACAATTTTGAAGCTCATTTTAGCATTGAGTACTAATGTGCTTATTTGAGCAAAGATGAGATCTTGGAACCCCCAGCAATTCAAATGAGATGCAATCAAAATAAACAAGGTTTAATAGTTTTTAGACTAAGGGAATCTGCCTTCATACATATCAGCACAGCCACACAAAGGGCGTTCCCACAGGTACTTCTTGTAACAGTGAGCTGTCAGAAATGATTCCACTATTCATCAGGAGGGTGATGAGTAAGTATGGGCTCCACCTAGACATCAGGGTCCAACACAGCCATTGCTAAGGAGTAACTTTGGAGGTAAAGAAAATGTTTGGGACTAGGAAATTGTTTTTGGATCCCACTGATTTGTTTACTACAAAGTTGGCTAAATTTATGTTACCAGAACTTGCTCTCAATGTGTTTATTTGAAAGGAATTTTTTCTCTTTTCAATTAACTTTTTATGTTAGCAAACAAAGCAATGAGTTTCATAGTGGCATTTCCCCATATATCCTTTCATCCATTACGCACAATTGTGTTTTGTTTCTCAGGTATGTTTTGGTCTACAACTTATTTTAGTTTTAATTGTGTATTCAGTTGGAAGGGGTACATGCACATGAGTGCCGAAGCCAGTGGAGCCCAGAAAAGGAAGTTGGATCTTTGGAGTTGGAGTTACAGGTGGCTGTGAGCTGTGCAATAAGGACATTAGGAATCAAAATCAGGTCCTCTGAAGAGAAGAGCCGCAAGTGTTGTTAGCCACTGAACTGTCTGGCCAACCCCTAGGTTAAGCTTTGAAGGATGAGGGGTTTGTTTTTGTTTTTTTGTTGTTGGTGGTGTTTTTTTGTTTGTTTGTTTGTTTGTTTTTTCGAGACAGGGTTTCTCTGTGTAGCCCTGGCTGTCCTGGAACTCACTCTGTAGACCAGGCTGATCTTGAACTCAGAAATCCGCCTGCCTCTGCCTCCCAAGTGCTGGAATTAAAGGCATGCGCCGCCACTGCCCAGCATAGGATGAGTAGTTTTTTTTTAAAGATTTATTTATTTTATGTATATGAGTACACTGTTGCTGTCTTCAGACCCCATTACAGATGGTTGTGAGCCACCATGTGGTTCCTGGAAATTGAACTCAGAACCTCTGGAAGAGCAGTCAGTGCTCTTAACCGCTGAGCCATCTCTCCAGCCCCGAAGGATGAGTTTTATATACCACCACGAAAAAGGTAGAGTTGCCTGAAAAGAGAAAACATTGTTTTTAGAAAAAAAAACTTAGAAAAAAAATTTGGAAAGATGTTAAATATGACAGTGATTAATGCCAGGAAGTGAATTTTGGGGAAAATAAGAGAATTTGTATCTAAAAATTACATAACTTTGCAAAGCCATAAACGTTTCAAGTTGGTATAAATGACTTTCCAACTCTTGGGGGAAGTCCAGTGTTGGTCAGATTGAAAGTATGCTGGGATGGTAACTGATCCCTGCAAGTGAGAGTGGAAACTGTTGCTGTGTCCTGCCCCTTCTTTTGTGTGTATTTTCTTCTCATTGTTCTATAGCTCCCAGCAGAACCACAGAGAGGTTCTGTGACTCACTACCCTGTGTTAACCTTTCAGCCTGTGGTTAATTGATTCTGAGAGCAGGCCAGAGACATCCATTTAGTCTATTTGCTGTTTGTAAGGGCGTGTTTCAGAGAGCCCAAGACTTGTGCAACGACATTAGTAACATTAGTAACCCGGGCAAGCACTTTCTTGTTGTCCTGCACGAAGCAGGTTCAGATGTCACGTGTTCACCTGAAGCTCCTGCTAGCCCTGGAATTTGTCTGCTGCTTGCAAGTCTACAAAGAATTGCTTCCACAAAGTCCTGGAAACACCCCAAAGCCCCTTGGAAACTTCGTATAATGTTTTCCATTTCCTCAGGTTCTTAAAAAAATAAATAAATAAAGTAAGCTAGAAGTCAGACATAACATCCATGTGAGAGAAAAAAAGAGAAACTAATGGCGTTTTGAAATATCTGCTTGCATGTGTTTTGCATAATTATGAAGCGGTCATACACAGATTTTAATGCTAGTCAATTTTGCATGAAAGATTTTAGAAGCTAAATCATCTCAGAGTTGTCTTAAAGGCTAGGCAGTTCTGTCCACGGGGATTTCTAATTTATTTAACAGTGATTTTAACAGTGGAGTCATCTCTTCAGCCCAAACCCCACTCCAATTTTTAAATAAAATTAAAAACTTCCCTAATGAGTTGTAATTACTGAATTTCATAGTTGGAGCTCAAATAACTGAGAGCTACTTGTACTATCTTAGTGATACAGGCTCTCACGTCACGTTCAAAAATCATTTAAAGTCAGGTTAAATAAATAGAGCAAGATGTGGCCATTGTCTTGTCAGAGTTTTGTCCCAATGGCAGAGTAGGAGAGTGGGCAGACATTGGTGAAGCCTTCCTAAAAGAGAACGAGCAAATGCTGGGTTGTATTCTGAAGACAGATGACGAGTTGGTTGGGAAATGGGAGAAATACTTGCGAGAAAGAGACTTACTTAGAGGAAGTACTAAGGGTTAGCAACAAATAAATAAATAGATAAACAAGCAAAGCCGCTCTCTAGAGAGAGGCGGGGTGATAGGGTAGTAGCTGAAGACACTTCTAAATATGCCACTGTGGTCAGAGTCTTTGCCAAGCTGAGTGGATGCTCACATGAAGGGAGCATTGCCACAGGAACATTTGTTAGAGAGAGAGGATGTTACTAGTTTTTAGCTAGATATGGTAGCACACAGCTGGCAGCGCCATAAGAACATTTATTAAATAGAGTATGTGTGTGTGTGGGGGGTGTACAGGAATGTTATTGGTTTTAGTTGGATATAGTAGTATACATCTATAATTTCAGTTGTTGGGAGGTTGAGGTAGGAGGGTGCTGAGTTTTGAAGCCAGCCTGGGCTACACAGTGAGTTCCAGGTCGTCCTATGTTCTATAACCAAAGAACCTGTCTTCTTAAAAAAGATGTGTTTTAATATTTTAAAGTGTATATATCTGTGTGTGTGTATGTATGTATGTATTATATATGCATACATGTATATGTACGTGCAGGTACCTTAAGAGGCCAGAGACATCAGATCTCCCTGGAGATGGAATTATAGATAGTTGTGAATGGAATGCTGGAATCCAAACTTTGGTCCTCTGAAAGGCAGTGGGCCTCTTTTTTTGTTTTTTTGTTTTTTTGTTTTTTTTTGGTTTTTTTGAGGCAAGGTATCTCTGTGTTGCCCTGACTGTCTTGGAGCTCACTCTGTAGACCAGTCTGGCCTCGAACTCAGAAATCTGCCTGCCTCTGCCTCCCAAGTGCTGGGATTAAAGGCGTGCGCCACCACTGCCCAGTGGCAGTGGGACTCTTAACAGTTCGGCCATCTCTCCATTCCCATGAGAACTTATCTTAAAAAAAAAAAAGGTATCTTTGTGAATGTAGTAATACTCTTTGCTTTGTCTGTCTCTAGGGAACGTGTTGAAATCTTGTAGGGTAAAGACTAAAGATGACACATTACCTTCCTTTGGATATTTTGTGGTTGTCATGAGAAAGCCCCGTGGTAGTATATTTCACTCACAAGGCTGGACTTTGGGTAACCAGACCTTTAAACACAGCTGGGCTCTCTTTGCAAAAGAGCAAAACATGTCAGGGGTAGGCTTCACTTACCATTACTGCTGGCTGGTTCAGTATGCATTCTGGTGCAACATTTTGAGTTGATAGAACCCCAACTAATGGAGACAGAAAGAAAGACTGTATTAGCTCGTGTAACTAACATAACTAAGAGTGGTCCTTGCAAGCACAGTGGGATCCAGGCGCTCAAATGTTCCGTTTGGTAAAGCCTTTTCACTTCCTCCCTCAGTCAGTCATTCTCTCCAGCCTTCATCATGTGTGTCTTTCTTCTCACCTGTGGTAAATAGATTTGTTCTGTGTGACCAGGGAGAATTGTTGCAAGGAAACTTCTATGTGTGTCGATCTCTGAACTCACAGGACCAGAGGAATGCTCCAGTCCGTTCTCTTATAAATCCCGTCAGCTGGGGATATCTACCCATCCCTGAACTGGGATGGTGGCACTCTCCGTTTGATTGGGCCTGGAGAAGCCTACCCAGACTGTCTAAGGGGGTGCTCGGGATAGTGGGATCCTGTTGTAGGAGAGGGTGGGTTTTTGTGTATGGCTATCCACCATTGGTTTCTGTTGTGCTTCTGAAGAATGAACATCAAAGCCCCTGGGTGTGTGTCGGAGAGCTGCCTTTTGTGTGAGCCTGGCCTGCCACAGTCTTGTTCTATAGTTCACTCAGTGTCTGGGTCACACAGAACGATGTTATTTTGAAAAGCCCTCAGTACGTAGGCGGCAGAGGGTGCCCACTCCTTAAAAGCTTTGGCCATGCCCTTTCTTTCTTACAGATGATTTGTGTCTGTCAGCAACAGGAAGTTGCTCAAAACAGATCCACCCAGTCCTGCAGCTGACCCTATGGTGGTTTCTTTTTGTCATTGTGTAGCGGTCCATCAGCTTCCGCAGCGAGAGCCGCCCTGACATCCTCGCCCCCAGAGCCTGGTCCAGAAATGCCACCTCCTCAAGCACAAAGCGGAGAGACAGCAAACTCTGGAGCGAGACCTTCGATGTGTGTGTCAATCAGGTGCTCACTGCCAAGGAGATCAAGAGACAGGAGGTAAGCTCGGGACTCGTGGAGCTGCCTGTGTGTCCGCACAAAGGTTCACGGCAGGCAAGAACCAGTGCTTCAGCGCTCAGAGTCAGATCACGTGGGAAGGGATACAGGATGGAAGATACCGAAAAGCTAGCATCCAGCAGCGTGGGCATGGCCCCACTGTGAAAAACCAAGCGATTTTGCAATGTTGAAGCCAAATGTCCGGTTAGGATTCTTCCCCTCACAAAGACAATCATCTTCATTTTACTTATATCTTTTATTTTTTTATTGGGTTTGGTTTGGTTTTTGTTGTTGTTTTGTTGTTGTTGGGTTTTTTTTTGGGGGGGGGGTGTTTGTTTTTAAGACAAACTCTCTCTGTAGTTCTGGCTGTCTGGAAACTCACTATATAAACCAGGTTGGCCTCAAACCCAGAGATCTGCCTGCCTGTCTCTGCCACCCAAGAGTTGGGATTAAAGGCATGGACTACCATGCATGACTACAATCATTTTGTCAGTTGATAGTAACTTTTAAAAAGTTTTAAACAATATTTGGCTTTGAGAACTTGGGTCTAAAAAACTATAAAAACTGTCCTAGTTTTTTATAAAGGAAAACTTCTTCCTTGTGGAAGACAGTTACTTTGCCCGTAAGTTTTCTATAACCCCATCTCTAAGTAGTTATGATGGTACCCCCTTCTCTAGAGTCTTTGTCAGTATGGGCTCTGCTCCATTCTTCATATGTGGTGTCACAAAACTCAGAGAAGAACCCTTTGCCTCTGCTCCCCAGTGCTAGGATTAATGGTGTTCACTGGTCCATTCTCTCTCTCTCTCTCTCTCTCTCTCTCTCTCTCTCTGACATATATATATATATATATATATATATATATATATATAGTGTGTCTTTGTTGGGTACCATATAAATGTATTGCCAAACCATGACTACAGCCTTTAAAATAATGCATGCACCCTCCAAAGTTTCATGTGGAAATATGGCAACATCTTATGTGATATTAGGATGTATGTGTTTGATCTCCATCTTTGGGGCATGCAGAGGCTCATATCCTCAAGCCGAAATGAACAGACTAATTGATGACTATCAGCTATGGAGAGCTTCAGCCTGGGTATTAGCTACTAGTAAGACCCAGGAGGGATAACAGCAGTGACTTCTAGACTGTCCTAGTTTTCTGGTTTGTTTTTTGTCAACATGACACAGTTAGCTTAACTGGGAAATGGAAACTTGATTGAAAAAATGCCTCTATCAGATTACCTACAGGCAAATCTGTGGGATGTTGTTTTGATGAATGGTTGGTCTGGGAGGGCCCAGCCTACCATTAGCAGTACCACCCTTGCACAGGTGGTCTTGTATAGTAGTAGAAAACAGAATGACAGGCCAGTAAGTAGCATTTTCCCATGACAGTGGTTCTCAACCTTTCTAATGCTGTGACCCTTTAACCCAGTTCCTCATGTTGTGGTGACTCTCAACCATAACTTATTTTCATTGTTACTTCATAACTATAATTTTGCTGCTGTTATGAATCATAATGTTAATGTCTGATATGTGACCCCATAGGGCTTGCGACCCACAGGTTGAGAACTACTGCTCTATGATCTCTCTTCTAGTTCCTGCCTCTAGGCTTCTGCCTTGACTTGGGCCCTGAGTTCTCTCAGTGATGGACTATGACCTAAGAGCTGGAAGATGAAATCAACCCTTTCCTCCTGAAGTTGTTTTTTTTTTTATCCCAGCAACAGGAACTAAACTAAGATATGGCTCTCCCTGTTAACCCCTGGGGAAGGAGAGAGGCTGATGGTTACCGGTGATAAGCAAGGGCCAGTGACTTCATCTGTCATGCTGTCTGCGTCTCCATAGAAACCCAGGAGGCCAAAGTTTTAAGAGCTGAATAACTAAACATATGAGGTTCTGGGTGCAGTAGATCTAGAGAGGGTGTGGTGTGAGTAGGTTGTGCCCATAACTTTCCCTGTTCCTATACTTATCTGATGCTCTTATCCTTTACGATATCCTATAAACGGTGAATGTGAATGTTGCCTTGGGTTCTGTGAGCACTTTTGACAAATTAGGCCTGAGGAGGGATCATGGGAACTCAACTGTTGATGAGAGTCATAGGTCAAACTATTTGAGGTCTTGATTAGCATATAAAAGGGTGAGGAATCTTGGGACAGAGCCCTCACTTGGGGAACATGATGCTGTCTCCAGGTAGGTAGCATTAGAAATTATGGCCAGGAAGCAGTGGCGGCGGTGGTGGTGGTGCTGGTGCTGGTGCTGGTGGTGGTGGCGGCAGCGGCGGCTGCGGTGGCAGTGGCGGTGGTGCTGGTCCTTTTATTTTACCACTGGGAAGGCAGAGGCAGGTAGATCTCAGAGTTCAAGGCCAGCCAATCTACAGAGTGAGTTCCAGAACAGCCAGGGCTACCCAGATAAAACCTATCCCAAAAAACAAAACCAAAAATAATTGAATTAGAAGACAGCTACTTAGTGTCTGCTGCAGAATTCATTGTTTACAGTGCAGAGGAAAGTCCTCACAGCAGGTGGTAGAAGTGACCTGTGGTGTGAAAATGGTGGAGAAAAACAGAATTGGGGGGTGGGGAAAGGAGAGAGAGAGATGAAGAGGGTAAAGAAGACAAGGAAGAGAGGGAAGGAAGGAGAAATTGAGTTTGTTATTTCTATATTCTTAGAGTTAACAAGATGCTATTGTGGATGATTTAAAATTCCCTTCCTTATATTTTTTCTAAGTGTTGTTGATACACATATATAACTCATACAGTCTGATAGTGTAGAAAAAGAAAAGACAAACTACAGATGAGAAAACCTTAAGGCAGGGTGAACAATGGTAAGTCACAGCCAGGATTTGAGCCTGGCTCTTCTCTTCAAAGCCAAAGTATTTTCCACTGTGGAATCCCATGGTTCTCCTCCATTGGTGGGATGGCCATTGGTCAGTATAGTTGATGAGCTCTCATAAAGCAAATGGCTAAGGAAATTCTAGGCAAATCCATGTAAGATGCCAGTGTTGGAGACAGCCAGCTGATAGGTACACAGGACGTCTGTGGAGTGGTTATTTCAGTAAGCCATGACAAGGCTTTGCTGGGCCTTGGGGAAGGTTGTCTCTGCAGCCCAGTGTCCTGCCCCACCTGCTCTGTTCCATTTCATGGCCCTCTGGTCCCTAAACCTCAGGGTGGCAGGCATGCCTGAAAGCTGTTGACTCCTCCTCTCCAGCTGGAAACAGTACAGTGGCTCCTGGATCATCATCAGAGACTTGTAGTCCTTTAATATCGTAATGTTTGCCCAGTGTTTAGATTCCCAGATGAGAAAGGGTGTTCTGCACATCATAGCTCTTTAAATTATGGTGACCTAATGGAGCCAAATTAGAACTGGTCCATTTACACACTCTCACAAAGAGCCAGTCCTTCTAATCTTATTTATTGTACCTTGTGGGACTTGAGAGTGGATTGACCCCACCAGATTCTATTTACAGTAATAAACTGTTGCATTCTTTCTATAACCCCAGTCTTAAGTAGATGATAGGAATATAGCTTTCTGCTGAGACTTGCCTTCTTTGGGTAAAAGAGAAACAGAGTATGATGGTCTGGTTAATAACACTGCCAGGTCCATCTGACACAGTTCCCTTGTGTTGGATTTCATCAGAGTTCTGAAACATCAAGGATGACTATGTAGGTTAGAAATACATGTTCTCTCACAGACAAGACTTTTCCTTAAAGCTTTTAGCTACAAGAACATTCGCTTCAGGCTAATTAACCTACGACTACATTATTACTACAATACTACTACTTCTATACTATTCCTTCCTTCCTTCCTCCCTCCCTTCCTTCTTCTCGTCTTCCTCCTCTTCCTCCCCATCCTTCCCCTCCTCCTTCCTCCTTCTCCCGCTCCTCCTCCTTTATCCTACTTCTTCCTCCTTCTGATCTTCACTACCCAACAAATAAGCCCCCTCCAAGCCCCTAACCCCATTCTCATATGAAAAAGGAGGATCTTAATCTGCAGGGTATTAAACTTAGATCCTTGCACATACTCAGCATATATTTCCCTGAGTATCACCCCCAGACTCATCTAACTTAAGGATATTTGGAGCTTTTGAGTGTTGGTACTGTTTGAATTTGGTCTCATAAATGAAAGGATTGAGTCTATTTTATCTTTTTTTTTTTCCCCCTTGCAGGCGATCTTTGAGCTTTCTCAAGGTGAAGAAGACTTGATAGAGGACTTGAAATTAGCAAAAAAGGTAAGCTAAGACACAGTAGCTGTTTGAGTCACTCCATGTTTTTCTCTGCCCCGTGAGTCATTTCAGAGCCCAAGATGATGCTTTTGAGTAGCCTCTTTATGACTAACTCAAGTCACCAAGAACTGAAAAGAACCTTTGACCACAAACCCAGCAGCAAAGGAAATGGCTCAAAGCAAGAAGGCAAATAGCTCTCTACACCGTCACCTGCCGGATGCCTCTGCATGTCTAGTGCCCCTCAACGGATGGATCTGTTTAAATCTGAAAGTACTCATGGAGGCCTGATTTTATGTGCATTTAATTGTCCTAGAAGTCTCTCTTGAGTTACTCAGGAGGCTGAGGAGGGAGAGCCTAGAGTATAAGACAAGCCTGAGTAACAGGTCAAGAGCTTGTCTTTCAAAACACACCCAAAAAGGAGTGTCATCTAGGGCCTCTTTGTTGACAAGAGAAATCATCATCACTTAGAAAAGTGGGTCTCTAAATCAAGATAAAAACATTTGAGCTGTGGAAGTAGGTAAAGCGAATGGAGTGTTTGTATAGCATAAGTTAGGGTCTTTCATATGGAAATAGGGTGAGGGGCTTCGGGGGGGGGCTTATTTGTTGAGTAGTGAGGATCAGATTTAGGCTTAAACATGCTAGGCACATGATCTACTGCTGAGCTAGACCCCAGATGAAAACAATTGGCATCTATGGGAGGAGGGAGGAAACCCTTGCCTTCTACCATCTATATTCTTGACCACAGATCTTTTCATTCCAGTGGCCTCCCTACTTTAAACTCAGTTCAGGCTTCTTCAGATTTTTTGTTATGTTTTTGAGGGAATCATGAGTTTGGAAGAATGCTTCTCACCTTAGGATCCTCAGTTCAACATTCTGCTAGTAGGAAGTTCTTCCTCATGTATTCCTGAGATAGCCATCTAGGCTATGCCTGGACCAGCCAAGAAACTGTTGGGTAGGGCTACAGACTGAGCAGCTCAGAGAAGCAAGAGGCATTTAAGTCTGGAACACATCATATGTCCATATGCTGGTCATATACCTAAGCCCCACTTTCCGAATTGAGATTTCCCAAACATAAACATCTTTAGCTGTTTCTCCGTCATCCTCTGACTCACAGGGATCTGTTTTCCCCCAGACCCTTCTCTTTCCTCTCAGCCTAGACACCCCTACCCCTCACACAGGCATCAGCTCAAATCAAGGTCCTTTCTTCTGTGGTATTTCCTGCCTCCTCTGTACCACATGGCGAGTCTCCAGAACCTTCCTTGGATACCTACCTTTAATTTTCTGGCCTGTTAGAGCACTTATGACTTGACTGTTTTTGGTTTTGTTTTCTGATGTAACATCCTGCTGTTAATCTCGAACTGTTTTTTTTAAAAGTGTGTTTTAAGTTTCCATGTATCTTTAAAAAAATCTCAATTAGCTTTATACAACTAACTCCATGATGGGAAAATTTGGGATCCATGTTTTATTTGGCATGTGTCTATGTGTAGTATACATGTATGTGTGTGTTCATGTCTGTATGGTCACATCAATGCTTATGGGTGCCAGAGGCTAATGTCATGAGTCTTCACCATATTTACTGAGGTAGGTTCTCTTAACTGAACCCAAAGCTCATCAATATGGCTGCTAGTCTGGTCAGCCAACCTGAGCTAACTCTCCTATCTCTTTACCTTTCAAGTGCTGGGATTGTAGGAGGGCCACCATAGCCACCCAACTTTGATGTGCATTCTGGAGACCTGAACCAACCAGGATTGGCAAACGGTTTTCTGTCTGCTTAACATCAATAGTGAAGGATTTAACCGCTTTTCTTTTCTTTGAAATATTTACTTATTTGAAAAGGCCTGCTGTTGGCTAATTTTGAATAAAATGGGGGGAGGGGTTCAAAGTGTGCAATCATGTTTACTTTTGGAACGTTGTAAAAATCAAAACTATTCTCCAAGCAGGATTTTTGCTCCTTCCTAGATGTAGGATACACTAAAGTGTATAAGGGTTTGGGGGGAAAAAAATCTACCTTGGCTTATCAGTAGTTACAAAAGGCTGAAGGCAGAACACAATTCTCTATTCTTCCAGCCACACCTGTCTGCTGTTTGCATGGCATTGTGGGAGAAATTATAGGAAGCCGTTTTTTTTATTATACATTTGCACAAACAACCGAGTTCCTCTGCATTTCAATATTTCTGTCCATCTCTTGCCCATCTTTTCCAGGCCTACCATGACCCCATGCTGAAACTCTCGATAATGACGGAACAAGAACTGAATCAGATTTTTGGGACACTGGACTCTCTAATTCCTCTCCATGAAGGTACGGTTTTGGTCCCAGATGAGTCATGACTTGTAGGTTTTTGACAGCAAATTTGTGATTATGTAATCATGGGAAGAGCCCAGAACCTTCTGCCACCTCTGCTCATCTTTGAATGCCTAACACAATCAGCACTTCGTTTGTTTCTTGCCAGAGCTCCTTCGTCAGCTTCGAGACATTCGGAAGCCCGATGGCTCGACTGAGCACGTTGGTCCCATCCTCGTGGGCTGGGTAAGACATGTTCTCTGGACTTGTTTGAAGATAGATTTCACTTACCTCGACATTTTCTTTGTTGGCAAAGACTTTGTTGGTTATTATATCAGATAAAAAGTTAAACTCTTAACATATTGAGGGTTTATGTCTTCAAAGCTTGGAAACAAGTTTTTCTTGTTACAAATTTATTTCTTTGAAAGACAACATGGCCTTTTTCCAATAAAACAAAGGAAAAGAACACACAAAACTATTCTTAGTTTCACGTGAGATAAAATGACACTGGATTATGTTGGATCTAGGCCAATTAAATTATTACCATTTCTACTCTAAGTTTAAAATTGACATTTTAATTTTTTTTAGTGCATGCTATATGTAAGAACTTAATCACTGAGCTATATCTCCATACTCCATCCCACCTATCCCCCCCTTATTTTGAGGCAAGTTCTTATTAAATATCCCACACTGTCCCTGAACTCACTTGGTAGCCCAGGCTGGCCTTGAATTTGGGATGCCTCTGCCTCAACCTTCCAAGTAGCTGGAATTTATAAGCCTATGCCACCAGGCCTGGCTTGACATTTTTAGTCATCAATAAATGTCACTTTTCAACCTATTTGAAAAATCTTGACTGTGGTATAATTAATGATGGTATAGCTTTTGCTTAGAAGGTGCAAGACCTTGGGTTTGATCCCCAGTACTGAGCGTGGTAATAGGATGGGATCCCATGGTTTAAATGCAGTTTTACAAACATGGCAGTGAGTGCATGTTGCTTGTAGTTAGAACATACATTCCTGGTCCTAAGTAACTGCTGGTTATACAGACCTTCAGCTGACATAACTGATCCCTTTCTTAAAGAATAAAGATGTGACCTTAAACCTAAGGTTTAAGGCTCATAACCTACGGTCCTTCTCCTGAATCTGTGTTCAGATGAGTGTGTAATGTTCCTTTGTGTCCTTTGCTTAGACAAAGCATATACTGTTTTGCTACCATTCCAACCACTTCTCTTGTACCCATCTTTTTCCTTTAGTGAGAACATAGATATTCCATCCCAATTCTGTAGGGTTAGCCGCGTCCGCCTGTTCAGCCACTCAGGGAGGCAGGATGCAGGAGTTTGACCGAGCTTATCCTCACTGTCACTAGGCAGGTATCCCGCTCCACTCTGGGGTTAGGGGAGCACAGTGTTAGGTGCTGGACAGCCAGAGCTGGCTGGGGGTCCCCAGGCCTGTGAGGAGGCTGGGGGCCCTCTGGTTCTCAGACTCTAGGACACCTAGGCTCCGCTGGGAGCTAAGAACAGAGTAGGGGGCTGTGGGTTGGATTTAGCCCGGGGCCAAAGGGGAAAGGGGGTGGAGCTCCGGCGGTGATAGTCCTTGGTTTGTCTGCAGTGGGCTTGGCTTGGTTGTGGCCTTGGCTGGGAGTGCAGAGAGGCCTTCTATGGGACATTAGATGGTGGCTATGTAGGCAAAGACCTCCATGGTTCCCTACTGCGCATCAGTGAAAAGAGGCAGTCTATGGCTTTAAGGCAATTATTGTTATGGTGGAAAGTGGATGAGTAAAACCGTACCCCACTTTTCAGGGCGGGCCTGAGATTAACTATCTTTTGCAAGGAAGAATGTCTGGGAAGGAGAGTTTATTGGATAAGCCTCTAGGTACCTCATTAAAATGGAAATCTGTCTTGAGGCTACATAACCTGTGGAGGGTTTTAGGTCTTTACCCTTATGTGACTGATGGCCACAAATCTATGGAGGGCTACAGCCTTGTGCCTGGAGCCTTGTTCCCTGGGAACAGACAAAATGCCTACTACCATCCCTTTAGGGTCACAGGGGTTTCTAGCCTTAGCTCAACCAGGATCTAGGCTGCCTTTCATGGCCCCACACAGTTCTAGATGTTTTTATTCGTTATGAAGCAGGTAATGAAAGCAGACAACTTTAATTACTTTTTCTAGGCAGAATTAGATCTCTCCATCCCTCTGATGGAGCCAGTATTCCAGGACAATAGGCAGGAAGTGTACTGATAGAGGGGTTTTTAGGTATTATTAATATATTAGTATTCTCTTTCCAGGTAAACTTGTTCCTAACCTTCCTAAAACCTTCTAGTTCTCATTGACGTCACATGAATGTGCCAAAAATTCTTAACGTTGGTGTTTGACCTGATACCTCTCAGTTACTGCCAAAATCTGGAACCTTCAAAGGGTTCCATGACTGGACTTTAGTTCAGAAGTCAATTTTAGTACCAAGGCGGAAATATCTCAAGAATATCTGAGGGACAAGTAATGTTCTCAGCTGAATAATTTAGACAATGTGCTTCAATATTTCAGGAGATATCATTCATCACAAACTTTTGACTGTGTTATAATTCATGGTATAGTTTTAAACTTTTTCAACCCATGAAGACATTCCTCTAAAGAGAGTGGGTAAACTGGAGACAGAAATGGTTCAATGAGAAGGTCTACATTGGTGTTTCTAAACTTCCTCAGACTGTGACTCCCTTCAGAGTTAGCAGGGCTCCTTCTCCATTTTTTTTATGACACAGTAATGTAGAATGGTGGTCTCCCTTCAAGCATTGTGACAGTGACAGTGATTGCTGTTTGTGACAGTGTTTCAGCCTCAAGCTTGAGGATTTTGTCTTACTCACTCTTTTCCTGAAATATACTTTTGTCCCCAGTGTTATGAGGTTAGTTTGATCTGGGCAAGACTTTATCATTTATGTCCTGTACATACCCAGAGGAAGTATGACCATGCTAGTCAGTTGCCGTCTGGACCCTCCAGGCCTCAAACGGGGACTGGAAGCTTAAAGAGCACCCTGAGAGGAAACAAGTGGTCCACTGTTAACAGATTTCTTGAGCCACGGACCTTACTATGAACCAAAGTGCAGCTAAGTGTTTTTCCTCTTTTAACTCCAGGTGTGTAGGTATGAGTTATTCACCAAGGGGTGAATCTGTTTGAGTTCTACCCTTTTTAACAGAACAAAATAAACATCTTACTGGACATTGAGGGAGAAAAGTCAGAGTCCATTCAATTCATGGGAAATTGAGTTATTTTCCTGCAAAGATAAAAAAAAATCCTTTTGAATGAGTGAACTGTACCCCTAGGATAGTACTAGCTGGGCCTTTGCCTTAGACAATAACTAGTTAGAATCCATAACTTGTGCTTTGAAGACTTTAAACAGAGGACTTGCTTTTCTTGGGGGAGCCGCCGTGGTTACAGATGTGGGGAGTCCCCTTCCATCAGGTCATCCTGTTTGAGCAAGCCTCCCATGTCACAAAGAAACAATGACCCAAGTGACTGGTCTCAGGAATAAAATAATTTATAAGCTCTCCAAGGCAGAAATCGAGTGCTCCTGTCAATTTTGGTACTGGTTAATTTTTAATTCTGAAGAGAGAGACAGGGTGCATGGAAGTAAAAAAAAATCCAGATTCATTCTGATATATTTTTTTATGATAGACTTTCTAAAAAAAATGAAAAACAAAAAAGTATTATCCATATATATACATATATATATGTATACATGTATACATATATGTGTGTACGCATATATATGTGTATATATATTCCATATATGTGTGTGCATATATACATATGGGTCTTTAAAATTTTTTATTCTTTGCCAGTTTCATGTGTGTGTATATGTATGTGTATATATATATATATATACATATATATATGTATATATATACTGAATTTTAGTGGTTTTGTTTCGTGCTCCTCACCCTTACCCACCTCCCTTTCCCACTGACACCTTTCCACTTCCCAGCAAGCCTTTTCCTCCTCCTCCTCTTCTTATTACCCACTAAATTTAATTATAGTTGTTTGCACAAAAGTGAGTGAGAGATTATTTACAAGAGCATGAGCAAGTTTCCACCTCTGAAGAAAGTGACATCCCTCCCCCAGCAACGACTAACTGTCCAAAGGGCCTCAGGGAGGAGTGGAGTCTCGTGGCCCCACCCCAACCCAAGATGAAACATTGATGGGCACAGCCTTGTGCAGATCTTGTACAGGTGGCTAACTCTGCAGTGAGCTACTTGCTCAGCTGTAACCCGAAACCTGTTGTGGTCAGCTCCTCCCCCTAAGTGCTAGATGACTTAACATCTCTTTGAACAGACTATCAAGAACTTATGGGGGGCCTTTGGCTTCAGGGCACTAGCACTCATGTGCACTTACCCCCCCCACACACACATATGCATAATTAAGATAATAAATCTTAAAAAAAGAAGAAGAATGTATACGGGAGAGCTTAGGAGAGGATCAAGCATTCAGAGTCATCTGCCTTTATACTAAGCTCAAGATCAGGGAGGGGTACATGAAACCCTGTTTCCAGAGACCCCAATCTATTTCACCTGCTCAAGGCTCAGGGAATATCATATAAGGAAAAGAAAGGATGGAAGAGTCAGATGATGGGGTAACCTGCAACAAAATGACATCTTCTGACCATGGCACACCTGTTTGCTTTAATTCCAGGTTAGACACTCCAGAGTGAGACCGTATCTTAAACAATAACAATGTAACAACAAAACACAAAACAAACAAGAAAGCCATGGGTTGTAATAATAGCTGTATTTAATGCTTTTTACCCAGAGGGTAAACTCTGGGATGTGTATTTTATATGCCTTGTCTCATTAAATAGGGAAAGGCCTTCATTATACACATCTTGTAAGTGGAGAAACTGGGGTAAAGGACTGTCACCCACAAACACCTAAGTTTATTTTTGAACCTGATGCTGGATTCCCAGAGTCTGTTTTTGGGGTTTTTTTTGTTTTTGTTTTTTTAAACCACTGAGCTTTTACCTCAGTTATAAAGAGCGTGCATACATATTTGGGTATCTGTATACATTTTGAGTCATGCCCAGGAAATGAGCACCCTGTCAGGTGTGAACAAAGGAGTGGAGCTTAACTTGGTTGCCACGGTAGCTAGTGGCAAGATCAGAGAAAGTAATGGTCTGTTGGACAGTGTGACCAGAGTTCCTTGGTAGTTCATAAACATGGGTCATTTCCAGGTCTTAAAGAGGTGAGGAAGTGGAAATGAAATTAAGAGAGCCTGAGGTGATTTTGAACTGATTCTGAAGATCTAAATTACAAGCGTCACATGTGTGTGTGTGTGTGGGGGGGGGTACCAATTATCATTACTTCAAAATATAAGGTTGAGCAGAGGATTTCTGAAACTGTTTTTAACATAAACCAAAAGGTTGTTTTGTGTGTGTGCTTCTTTGCTCAAGTGGAAGGAAGGAAGACGAGAAGCAAACTCAGTAATGAATCTTTTAAATACTGCTTCTCTGGAGACTTTTTCTACTCTGTGATAGGCAGTAATTTCAATAAGAAGCATAAAAACAGTGGTAGAAGAACATTTAAAACCTTCAAATGTTGCCACTTCTATTTCTGTTGATTTTGTTCCTTTGGCTTTGGCTGTTGTTTTTACATGCATTGCTGTGTTTGTGCATGCATCCATGTGTTTGTGCATGCATCCATGTGTTTGTGCATGCATGTGGGCATTCAAGAGAGCAACTTGTAGGAGCCTGTTCTCTTGCATGTGGAACTCAGAGGTTAACTCATGAGAGTTGGTTCCTTCTCACTATCTAGGTCCAGGGGATCAAACTCGGGCTTGGCAGTAAGTGCCCTTTCTGCCCCTTTTTTCTGTCTTTTGAGACAGGACCAGATTGTGTAGTCCAGGCTGGTCTTGAACTTCTCATCAGTTCCTTCCTCAGCTTCCTGGGTGTGAGCCACCATGCTCAGCATTTTGTTTATCTTGTGTGTTTGTTTGTTTTTAAGTGGTTTTGATTCTGGTATTCTCTTTGTGAGCACTGATCCCAAACTGCCAACTATTCTCTACTCCTATTGTCTGTTAACCTTTATTTGTCCATCCAGAATACGGACTTTGTTGTTTAATGGTACAATGTAAAATCCTGAGGATGCAGAAACAAGAGACCTTTGTCACTGTCTCACATCAAATGCTGTAGAGAGAGTTGTGGTGTCTTCGTTGGCTTCCATTGGCCGCGTGTTACTGCCTTGGGTATGCAGCCGGGCCACTGACAGCGTGTTACTGCCATGGGCAGCTTTGCACTAGCATGTCAGGTGAAGGCGCTGTTAAGAGGGAGGAGTAGCAGAAGGGGATGAGAAGCTCTTTGCCCGAGTCTCTGATGTGGTATTTACACAATGTGACTGATGAGCATGTCAGGGAAATTATCGTTTTACTGGAATGAAGGCAGTGCAGTTAGAGTGTTCCAGTCTTTAAGCTGGAACTATTCTTGCATGATAGTGTGATGTGATCCAGAAGATAGAGTCAAAAACCTTTCCTGGCCTGTCAGAGCTCATTTAGAAGATTTTTAATAAATAATTCCTACAACTACTTTTTTTAATCACAGTATTGTTTGAACTTCTTGAGGCCCCTGATAATTGGGCCACCTTGGAATCATTTGACCTTAAACAAATGTAGATATGCCTGCACTGAGCCACACAAAGCCTAGGTTGTGAGTTTGACCCTTGCTTTCTGTGTATGCCACCAAATCTTATAGATAAGTCTCTTTAAGAGAACCTTAAAATAAATCCTGCTTTACAAAATAAAAGGAGATGGGCTGGATTCTCAGAAGCTTGCAGACCAGTGAGCCTGGAGTTTTCAGATCAGCAGCAACCAACAAAGAGACCCTGTCTAAGATGAGAGCTAATACCTAGGGCTGCCCTCTGGTTTCCACATGTGTTCTGTGCACACATATCCCTCCCTCATCATCATCATTATCATCATCATCTACATATAGAGACACATATAGCTCACACAAAATTTAAAAACAAGGGGCAAGGCACCCGAGGAATGACAGCCAAAGTTGTCTCTTGTCCTCCAAACACACATGAACACCAAAAATTACACATAAAATAAAATAAATGGGTATCTTCTCTGCCTTACTGAATACCTGGAAAGGCTTAGGAAAATTCTGAGACTGACGTGTAGCTCAGAGGTAGAGTATCAAACATGCATGAGGCCTTGGGTTCAATCCCCAGCATTAACATGAGCATGTGAGTGTACACACACCCACCTACCCACACACCCACATACACATACACACACACACACCACACATACACACACACGTACACATACACAAACCCTGTTCTGTATGCATCTGCAATACTGATTCTTTTGTTTCCAGTTTAAATTGCCAGAAAAAGCTAACAAGTTCTAATAGGGCTCTTTAAAAAGTGAATGTACAACTAATAAAAGCACCTTTTTGTCTCTTGCCTGTCATTTTGAAGATCCTACTAGTTATTTTCTTCCACCTTTACAGATAAAAGAACAGTGTCTGGGTCTGGAGACCAGTTTGATATCTGTTCATTCCTGAGTGACACCGACCTGGCCCCTCGTAGCAATGACATTGACACCCAGCCTTCTCTTTATGTTTCCTTCCCAGCTGCCTTGTCTCAGCTCCTACGACAGCTACTGCAGCAACCAAGTTGCTGCCAAAGCCCTGCTGGACCACAAAAAGCAGGACCACAGAGTGCAGGATTTCCTCCAGCGCTGTTTAGAATCACCCTTCAGCCGCAAACTTGATCTCTGGAATTTCCTTGATATTCCCCGGAGCCGTCTAGTGAAGTATCCTCTGCTCCTTCGAGAAATCCTGAGGCATACGCCAAATGATAACCCAGACCAGCAGCACCTGGAAGAAGCTGTGAGTTTGCCTGTTTCTTTCCCTCTTCCTGTCCCGGTCTCCATAACTGCTAGGGTCGGGTCAGTAGGTACCTTATACATGGGGCCCAGCAGTCTTGGGTTTCAGATCTGGTATGTCACAGATTCCTAACCTATAAAACAACTGGTTTACATAAAGTAGCTTACGATCCATTTGGTTGTGTGTTTGTTTTTGTTTGTATATCTAACATAGGCCTGGGCTAGTATAAAACTAGTGATTTGGGCTAGCTTCAAACTCATGGCCATTCTCAACCCACCAGCCCCCACCTCCTAAATGCTAGGCTTACGGGTATGTGCCAGCACACCCAGCTCAAGTTTTACACGTTTCTTGACGTTTTCCCATGCCATTCTAATCTGGTATTAGCATTGCTAACTGTGAGAACTAAGATCTTTGTGGAGATTTTAAATGGAGAAATTTTCTTTGGTAAGAAAATGGGATTGGCATCTAATTAGCCAGAAGCTCATGGTGAAGGGACATCCATTTAAGATCTAGCTCCCGTCTGTGCCCACATGTAGTGGAGTGCCCAGTCAAACTTCCTACTTGCAACTGTGCCCTCATTCAGCAAATATTTATCGAGCGTGGGCTTCATGAGGGCCAGTGACCTCAGCACTCGAGAGGCCGGGGAATCCCAAGATTCCCACATTCTGTGGTACATAGCTAGTTAAAATCCAGCTTTTCATGGGACTACAGGGTCAATATACAAGGCTTACCACCACATCCCACCTCCTTTGATCTGGTTTTTACAACTTCACACCTGGACATCCTTTCACTGACTTCTCTTTCCCTTAGTCTCATGACCAGTGGTTCTCAACCTTCCATCCTTTAATACAGTTCCTCATGTTGTGGTGACCCCCCCTACCCCCCCACACACACCATAAAACTATTTTTGTTGCTACTTCTTTGTTGCTACTACTTTGTTGCTATAATTTTGGTGCTGTGAATTGTAATGTAAATATCTGATAGTCAGGATATCTGATATTCAACCCCTGTGAAAGGATCGTTTGACTCCCAGAGGGGTCAAGACCACAGTTTGAGAACCACTGCTCTAGACAATCTCGGTCCTCTATTCAGCAGAGTGATGTGTCCCAGATTCATAACATGCCATATCTTATAAGTGACAGAGCTAGGATTTAAACACTGAATCTAACTATTTAGAAAACTTTAATTACATAACATGGAAAATTTCTGGAGTTGATTTGAACCCAGGTCTGAAGCAGATCAGAATGCTGTCTCAAAGACAAAACAAAACCAAAAAAACAAAACAAAACCCAACAACAGAAAGAAGGCTAGTAAGAAGACCACATTAGCTGAATGACCTAAATTCAACTCTCAGAACATACTTTGGAAGAAGAGACCCAACTCCTGAAAGTTGGCCTCCACTTGGGTACCATGGCATGAGTGCATGCACGTGCGCGCACACACACACACATTTTAAAAGAAAAGATAGAAGGGTGATGAAGACTTTAAGAGACCACCTCAAAAGGCTTGTTTCTGATCTGGCATAATGATAGGAGCATTTATGTAGGTGATTTGGGAATCAGAAGCCTGAAGCTGCCGGGTAATCAATTGCCTGTCATCTCCCAGAGAAGAGCTTAATTGTTGTTGATAGTAATAATAAAAATAATAATCAAGCCGGGCGGTGGTGGCGCACGCCTTTAATCCCAGCACTTGGGAGGCAGAGGCAGGCGGATTTCTGAGTTCGAGGCCAGCCTGGTCTACAAAGTGAGTTCCAGGACAGCCAAGACTACACAGAGAAACCCTGTCTCGAAAAACCAAAAAAAAAAAAAAATAATAATCAATGCTATTTACCAAGAACTCAGTAAATTGACTTTATATAATTGCCTTCCGGGTTATTGTACCTTGCTTAGCGCTGATTCCAGCCTGTGAGATTGCTCCTGCATCTGATGCTTCACAGCCCTGTTCAGTGAAGTGGAAAGCCAGCCCTATCCCTGAGCCCCTCTTACTGCGGGAATCACAGAGAGCTGTCTTGTTATGAACAATCTTTGTGGCCAGGCCTTGCAGTTACAAAGCTGCTCCAGGCGCCTTCGTGTAGGGATGGGGAAGACCAAGCACAGATTCCTGATTCATGAGGCATGCAGTGTCTGCCAGGTCTGTCATACAGGGACCAGGGCCCTGTTCCCCACACAGAGAGGGATCCCAGGCACCAGGGATGAGGCCTGCCTTACTTCTTCATGTCTGTTTTTATTACTAGGAAGAGTGTGATCTAGTTGCCTCCTCTTTCTACCCCATCTCTGTGAGTGTGTAGTCTGCAGGAATACACGCAGCAGAGAGCCCTGGCCACTCTGCATAATGACTTGTGTGGGTCCCATGAGCCTATGCTCAGATTTACTGTGAAGATTTCTCCTTTTTCAGAATGCACCATTTAAAGCGTACTGTCCTCTTTTTCATGTGAGCTGGTTTGAATTTAAGAAAACAAATAGATAAGAATGATAGCAACTGGAGGGGATGTGCCAGATCCCATTTCCTTGTGCTTAGTATATAAAGCCTTTAAAAGCTGAGCCTGCGCTGGGCAGTGGTGGTGCACGCCTTTAATCCCAGCACTTGGGAGTTCCAGGCCAGCCTGGTCTACAGAGTGAGTTCCAGGACAGCCAGGGCTACACAGAGAAACCCTGTCCCCAAAAAACCAACCAAACAAACAAACAAAAGCTGAGCCTGCGCCTGACTATCAGGGCAGGTATGGGCGTGAAGCATGGTAAACTTGCATTTGCAAGTGTCTACAAAGCAAGTCTTCTGTATGTCCATTTACACAGTGCATATTTTCCTCTCTCCACAACCCATGTAGCATGTGATTCCAGGGTGTACAGTTGGGCATGTTATGGATGTGTTTGATAAACACGAAAAACCAAGGTACCAGTGTGGCTTGGCCACACATTCCTGATAAATTCTGCATCTATGCAAAGAGGGGGAAGAGACTATTGAACAAGGCTCTTCTACACCAAAGGAGTTGGTTCTGTTCACTCTGTGACTAGATCTAAAGACAGGGCTTGCTTTTAAGGAAAGTATAAACTACATCCTCATTACTTCATTTTCTTAATGGTGTTTTGAAGAGGTAATGGGACTTGCCTGCAAGAAGAACTTTCTTCTTCTTTTTTATTTTCCTTTATTTTTATTTTTATTGATTTGTTAAGACAGGGTCTCATATGGCAGAATCTAGCTTTCAACTTCTGACCCTTCTGCCTTTGCCTCCCAAGTACTGGGATTAGAGATATACACTACCAAAGAGAATTTCTTAAAATAGAATGTTGACTATCCACTTATTTAATGATGTCAAAATCTAAGGATTGTCCCAGCCAGAGAAGGATCTTGCCCACCATCCCCCCTGCATGAGACAGCTTTGCTTTTGATGCAGCTGCAGTGGGTACTGCTATGCTTGTTAGGAGCTGGTGAGTGGATGGCATTGTCCCACAAGGGACTAAATGGACAGGGTGGATTCCAGGGTGTGCTGGCTCCTTACTGATGTATTTGTCATTGTCTCCCTTTTCCAGAAAGTTCTTGCCTTCAGGTGAACCCTAGCAAGACATACAGCAGCACATTTAACTTAAATGCACAGCTGCTGTGCAGTCTACGTTATGTAATTAGAACTCTCTGAAATCATGCAGGATAAACACCCCCCAGATCCAGTGTACAAAGCCCAGAGCCTCGGGGTGTGGGTAGATAAAACTACAAAGCCCTGTGTTTGGTGGGTTAGAACAGATTCTGCTTGTGGAGTGGTAATGTTGATTGTTTGCGTCGTTTTGCCTGTCAATATTTTCTCACATACCAGAGAAAGAAGCTGTGTGGGAAAGTAGTCAGAGCGGCCACTGTTTCTAACTCTTCACGTGATGTGCCTGCTGTTCCGTTCCCAGTCAAATTAGGAAGTGAGCACTCGTTATCTGCGCTCAACCTTTGATTCAATTAAGAGTCTCAATTAAGTTGCCTGGACTAATTTCAAACTAGGATTATTCAAGCCATACTCCTGCCTCAACCTTCCCAGCAGCCGGGATTATGGGTAATACACCGCATGCAGCTTTGTGTTCCACTTGGTCTTCAGAAAATAGTGAGCCAGGCCAGAACCTTTCTGGGTCTCATAGGCACCTCACAGAGCTCTGGAAACTAGTTTAAAGACTGATTAGTTCCCGTCCAGCTGCAACTAGTAAATAGCTCACTATAAGAAGCCATGGCCATTACTGGTAAGGTCTTTTTTAAAAGGGGATGTATGGAGTCTACTGTCAGCTGAAAACAGAAAGGTAAAGGAGTTAACACTAAACAGCTGTTCAGAGGCCTCTCAGTTGATATGAATCCATTTGGTTTGGTTTGCGCTTGGTAGGGAGTGTTTGCTTAATATTCATTTCCTAGACCAGGGCTGGAGAGATGGATCAGAGGTTAAGAGCTCTGCTATTCCAGAGGTCCTGAGTTCAATTCCCAGCATCCACATGGTGGCTCACAACCATCTGTAATAGGATCTGATGCCCTCTTCTGGTTTGTCTGAAGACAGCTACAGTCAGTGTACTCATATAAAATAAATAAATAAATAAATAAATCTTTAAAAAAAAAAACAAAAAACAGCCGGCCAGTGGTAGCACATTCCTTTAATCCCAGCACTCAGGAGGCAGAGACAGGTGGATTTCTGAGTTCAAGGCCAACCTGGTCTACAGAATGAGTTCCAGGACAGCCAGGGCTATACAGAGAAACCCTGTCTTGAAAAACCAAAAACCAAACCAAACCAAAACACCATGACCAAACCAGCTTGGGGAGGAAAGGGTTTATTTTACCTTACAGCATACTCATCCATAACTACGAAAAGCCAGGGCAGGATCCTAGAAGCAGGAACTGAAGCAGAAGTCATGGAGGGCTGCTGCTTACTGGCTTGCTCCCCATGGCTTGCTTAACCTGCCTTCTTACACAACTCAAGACCACCTGTCCAGAGGTGGCACCACCACAAAGGCTGGGCTTTCTCCTATCAATCATTATCAAGAAAATGTCCCATAGGCTTGACCACGGGCCAATCTGGCAAGGGCATTTCTCTTCCCAAATGACTGTAGCTTGTGTCAAGGTGGCAAAACACTAGTTGGCATAATATATGATATAAATATATGTATATATGCATAAATTATATAAACAAATATAACAGTATATTAAACTTAGCTGGATAGTGTGGTGTATAGTAAGTAAGTGGATCTCTGCAAGTTTGAGGTCAGTCTGGTCTACATAGTGAGTGCCAGGTCAGCCAGGGCTACATAGCATGAGACTCTGCCTTAGGGGCTGGGGGGGAAATACATTAAAAGCTTTGGTTTTTTTGTTTTGTTTTGTTTTGGTTTTTTTTGCAGTGGCCACATAGATCTCAGCTCTTGGCATTAGATACAGTAGTGTCTGGGTAGCCTCAAGACTGGCTCCGAGCCTCTGATTGTTGGTTTACTTTCCCCATTTTTACTATTCTTATTTGTTTCCATAGATAAACATCATTCAGGGAATTGTGGCAGAAATCAACACCAAGACTGGGGAATCGGAATGCCAATATTACAAAGAGCGGCTTCTTTACTTGGAAGAAGGCCAGAAAGATTCCCTGATTGACAGCTCAAGGGTCCTGTGTTGTCATGGAGAGCTGAAAAATAATAGGGGTGTGGTAAGTAGTTACTCTCTGGGGGCCTTGCCCTGATGGTACTTCCCTATTTTTATCCCCACCCTCAGCCAGACTGTTTTTCTTTCTTTTCTTTTCTTTTCTCTCTCTCTCTCTCTCTCTCTCTCTCTCTCTCTCTCTCTCTCTCTTATTTATTTATTTATTTATTTGCGGTACTAGGGATTTAGCCTAGTTACTCCTACTAGGCAAACACCCACCACTGAATACATTTCTAGCCTTCTCTTTACTTTTTGAATTTGAGACAGTCTCAATTAAGTTGCCCTGGCTAGCTTCAAACTAGGATTATTTAAGTCATAGTCCTGCCTCAGCCTCCCCAGCAGCCGGGATTATGGGTAATACACCGCATGCAGCTCTGCGTTCCACTTGGTCTTCAGAAAATAGTGAGCCAGATGTGCTGCACAGATCCATAATCCCACCTACTTGGGCGGATGAAGCAAGAAAAATTTAAGGTCATCACCTGTCGGGGTTATAGAGAGGGGAGGCTTGCTGGGTCTGTGTTACGTGTTCCAGTTCAGCCAGAGCTACAGAGTGAAAACCTGCCTCCGGAAAAAAAAGTATTTAATTTAGAAGAGATTGATTAAATTTAATAATTTAAGAGACACCCTTTCAACTTATGTGAGCAGATCTGGGAACATCTCTTGTCGTTAGAGAGTATCTTGAATAGCTTGTTATCAGGGCTACCTTAGATTCAGCCATACCATTTGAAATGGGGACAACTGAGAATTGCTAAAGCTACTGTACATGGACCTGTATCTGTGCCACAGAACATTTCTGACTGCCAGAAGGTTGTTTTCTGCTGCTTATTGCTTTCCAGAAAGCAAGAGGGGATTTACATGATGTGACACTCAGTTCCTTGAAAGTTCTTTCTAGGAAGTCTTGAGTATCAGGAAGAGGCATTGCTCTCCGAAGGTGGCCTGTTCCCTTCTCATAGGCCAGCTAAGGCTGGAGGCCTCTCTGGTGAGCTCCCCAGGCAGTAGAGTTTGGAGCATAAAGACAGCAGATGGGGTGAAGTGGGGGTATTGGGTTTGGCTCTTGCTAGAGGTGTGAACGTTATTAGGAACAAAATCTTGTTGCAGGAAAAATAGTGTAGAAGTGACAGCAAAAGGGAGCTGAGAGCAGCCAGAGATCTCAGTGAACACTTAAAAATGAAGGGCATTTGTAAGACATGGTCCAGACAATACCAGCTCAGCTGCCTGCCTCAGCTAAAAGATGGAGTGGTGGAGAAACAAAAGCCCCTGGTTATTTTAAGTCCTGAACACAATGACCAGGCCCTCTCCCTCCCCACCCCAAAGGAATATCTTTAATACGTTTTTACCACCGCTACAGCCCGGCGAAGAAAGCCTTAGCTTGGTTATTTTGTGCTTTACTGTTTTATGATCTTTGAGAATTATTTTTATTTTATTGTCTGTCTATTTTGAAAGAAGAGTTTTCCCCAGACTAAACTCAGACTCACTGAATAGCCCAGGCTAGCCTTGAATCTTCAGGCTAGGCTTGAATCTTACCTCTGCTTCTGACTGGTAGGAAGATGAATCTTCTTTCTCACCACCCAAGGTTGTAGAGTTGTTTGTGTCTGCGGTATGTGGAATGTGTGTGGTAGGAGACCTATAGATTTCTGTTCCCTCAAATAGCAAGCCATGGATACTGTAGACCGTGCTTCCTCTGCTCAAACCAAGCTTCTCACCTTGAGTTTTTACTTCTCCCAATGAGTAGTCTCATTTGAGAGTCCTGGATTGGCATTCCCATGTTTCTCCCAGAAAGTCAGAGCCCAGCATCAGAGCTACAACCATTCCACCTTAAGTCCTGAACATTTCCAATGATCTGATGCTTGGAGTTGAACACCAGAGCCATGCAGGCTCCATACGCCCCATACGCTCCATGCGCCCCATACGCTCCATACGCCCCAGCTCCATGCAGGCAGCTTGTTCTCGCTGTGTGGTTTGAGGCAGGCCTCTGTTTTCTGAGATCTTTCTTTGTCCCAGCTCCACAATGGCAGCTTGCTTGTATGATGTGATTTGAGACATGCCTCCGTCTTTTGGGATTTTCTCTTTGCCTGTAACACATGTCAGTGATACACCCTGAAAGCACATTCTCCAGAGATCACAGGTGCTGAGGAGCTTACTGAGAAGGACATGAGGGGCATCTTCCTCAGGGTTCACAGTGTGCCCAGGTTCCTCTCGGGCAGGCGAGCAGGCTCCCAGTCAGAGTTGCTGGCTAAAGTTGATGATCAGCCCAGGGTTGAAGAAACACACGTTTTTATGGGTTCGGGAAGCCAGAGTTATTATTAAGCTTTGATATACATTCTTGTCCTTGTAGACTATCATTAACTTGATCTCTTAGAATTGTATTGATGCCAGGAAAGTAATAATTCCTTTCCCCATCCTGTTCATTCTGGTCCCTTAGTTTTCTCTTGGCTGTGTGTGTATGAACAGGTTGTGAACTGTAATCTAAGTAGGGTTCTGGCTACAGTTAACTTGTAGAAAGGCTTTCTCCAGCAGGTCCTTAAAGAGGAACCAAAACTAAGGCAGTAGATATGTGTATCTGGAAATACTTCAAATCTGCCCAACTTCTGTTTTCCTAGAAACAGATCTGAGCATGCGCTCATAATCCATTATGAACCCAGTTCCTAGAGACCTCTTGCCACAGAGACCCACGAACTCACCACTTAGGAGATGGTTGCTCAGGACAATCCTGTGGGCTCTTTTCTTCTAGAAACTTCATGTTTTCCTGTTCCAAGAAGTGCTGGTGATCACCCGAGCTGTCACTCACAACGAGCAGCTCTGCTATCAGCTGTACCGGCAGCCCATCCCTGTGAAGGATCTCACGCTGGAAGACCTGCAGGATGGAGAAGTGCGGCTGGGCGGCTCCCTGCGCGGGGCCTTCAGCAACAACGAGAGAAGTATGTGTGGGTAGCGGACTCGGTGACATGTTGAACCGTTTGATAGTAGAAATATGGAAGAAGTGGCTGGCTGGAGAAAAGTGAACACCAAACTGTCCCAACGTTGACACTTCACCTACTGGTTGATCAAGTTCGACCTCTGAGCCCTCAGTTTCCCACTTTCTGCTTTCCTTTGGAGATTGCTTTGGGCATTAAGTAGCAGACTATACATGAGCCCATCTGTGTGCAGCTGCAGCTGGTGCAGCGTTTGCTCTCTGGCTCTGTTTCCTACTGCTGCATCAAAGTATGCTTAATACCATAGAGCCTCTGTGTGGGCACTAGTTGCACAATGTAAGGTTTTATAGTTGTTCTGATGTCGCTGCTGAAGAGAGTTAAGAATTAACTAGAGTCCAGCTGCTATAGCTCCAAATGGGATTGTGAGTTTGAGGCCAACCTGGGCTACATGGTGAAAGCCTACCTCAGAAGGAAATAAAAGCTAGATGAACAGTGAGCTGGGGCGAGTGTGCACCTGCAGTCCTACTCAGTGGGTATCTCTACCTCAAGACTTAACTAAATAGGAAATAACAATGAGAAGCCATGATAGCGGTCTCTATCTGGCATTATTATGTAGTGAGCATGGTTTTGAGTACTAATGATAAGTCAAGACATATAGTATACACTGGACAAATATTCCTAATGCTGGTTAGAAAAACTGAAGCTTAACCTGGGCATAATGGTACATGCATCTTCATCCCAGCACCTGGGAGGCAGAGGCAGGTGGATCTCTGTGAGTCTGGGGGGTAGACTGCTTTATATAGTGAGTTCACAGCCAGCCAGAACTACATAGTGAGACCCTGTCTCTTAAATAACAATAACACTAATACTAATACTAACCATAAAGGAATAGACAGAGATTAACAAATTTATTTCTCTTTTTGTCTTTAGGGTCTATATTTCTTTTTTTTTTTTTTTTTGGTTTTTCAAGACAGGGTTTCTCTGTGTAGCCCTGGCTGTCCTGGAACTCACTCTGTAGACCAGGCTGACCTCGAACTCAGAAATCCGCCTGCCTCTGCCTCCCAAGTGCTGGTATTAAAGATGTGTACCACCACTGCCCAGCTTTAGGGTCTGTATTTTTATTTGAATAAAATTGTATCACTTCTCTCCTTTAGTTTCCTTTCTCCACCCCCTCCCATGTTTCTTCCTCCTAACCCCTCCCACGTCTCTTCCCTCCAGCCCCTCCCACGTTCACTCCAAGGGCTTCTAATATTCAGGCAGCTGAGCTAAGTCTGTGTCACTCCAGTCAAATAAGAGTGGCATCAGGGTAGAACCAACTGAGTTCTGCATCAGTAAGAGACATTCTGTAGTCAGCAGTGTCTGCATGGTCCAGGGTGTGCCCATTACATTAGGGCTCACTATGTATGGTATTATCAGCTTTGGCACATATCTACCCATTGACTTTCTCTTCATGTATTCTTCATTTCTAGTTAAAAACTTCTTCAGAGTCAGTTTCAAAAATGGATCCCAAAGTCAGACCCACTCGCTACAAGCCAACGACACCTTCAACAAACAGCAGTGGCTCAACTGTATTCGTCAGGCCAAAGAAACAGTTCTGTCTGCTGCCGGCCAGGCCGGCTTGCTTGACTCCGAGGAAGGACTGGTCCAGGGTCCCGGCACTGAGAACAGAGAGCCACAGGGAGAAACAAAACTTGAGCAGATGGACCAATCGGACAGTGAGTCGGACTGCAGTATGGACACCAGCGAAGTCAGCCTGGAGTGTGAGCGGATGGAACAGACAGACGCTTCTTGTGCAAACAGTAGGCCCGAGGAGAGCGTCTGACAGAAGGCTGTGACCCTGCTAGCAGCAGGCCCGTGTCTTACCTGTACAGTGTTTGCATTCCACACATGAACCGTTGGGAGAGGCACTTTGTAATACTTCTGTGCCTGTGTTGGCCTAGTTCCCCATGTCTGCTCCTTGTCCCTAGTACTGTAACTGCCGCCTAGTCTGTGTCAGCTTGCAGCGGCTCTCACCCTGTTGCTGTATCTCACAAGCATCTGGATGAGTCGGGAGGAACTGACCGCGCTACTTTGAATTGTCCTACTTTCAAACCAGGTCTCTAAACTACTGTTCTTCATGGACTGGGCTGACAAGGCCTTTGTCCCGTGCGTCCCTAGTGTTCCTCTAGCTCTGATGTAGTAGCTGAAGCCCTGGCACTGAGGGAGCTTTGCAGAGAACTGAGATGGAATTTGAAGGGAAGGCAGAAAGTCGGATTAACCCTTGGAGTGAACTCGGGTTCCGTGTTATGCAACCAGAAAACATGAAAACATCCCTGAGGGTTTCTGAAGTTTAATTCTGTAAAGGAGGAAGCCTTGTTTTGAAGCCTGTGGTTTCATCCAGTGCAAGTTGAATGTAACAATCTATGAAGACCTGAAACAGAGGTGGCTTTAGAGAGGGCCAAGACAAAAGCAGCTGCCGGACAGGCCTGGTGGCACAGGCCTACGATCCCGGCACTTGGGAGCAGAGGCAGGAAGATATAGAGTTCAAGAACAGCCTTGGCTACATACCAAGTTCTACTTCAAACTGAGTTAGTTCCACAGTGTAAACAAAACAGAGCTTAAAGCACTCGCCAGCTCTGAATATTCAATTGAAGTGGTGGGTGGCTGTGGGAGGTGTTTGCCATGGCCAGTGGCTTGCCATTAGAAGAGCCATTTCTAGCCTGCAACCTTAGAGATTGCCAGGAGCCAGGGAAGATCTGCCAGGGTTATGTGACCCCATCAACATTATGTTTCATCCGCCTCAGCCACTCCTGTTTTCGAGTGGAAGACTGTGACTGCACCCGTGACTGTTTATAAACAAGAGAGAAGGACTTGGGGGTGAGAAATGTGTCACTGTCCCTGAAGCCTCCTGTGGGAACCATGGAAATTGGAGTTACTCCAGAGGGTCTCAGGATTCCCTGCTCTGCTTTTGAGGCCCTGGTTCTTGAGCTACGGTCAGACTGGTGGTTAATTCCCCTTGAGGCCAGTTTTGTTAGCTCTCGTTAACTAGGATCAGCTAGCCAAACTGGAAAGTTCTTTGTTCCAGCCTTGATTTACAGAGCAAGGATGGGTAAGGAAGAAAAAAAAAAAAAACCTTGAGGAAAAAAAAAAGTTCACAAACTACACAGAACAGCTTCTTCCAAGTGTAAATACTTAGGAAATTTGTACAAAATTATACCCACACCAGCGCTTGTAGTAATGATTCTAAATTATTGCCAAAAAGTTTTTGTTGTTAATTTCTGCATCAAGTTTACAAAAAAGAAAGCAGCAAATACAAAATTGTCCCTTTATTGTGCACATGTGTTGTGTGCACTGAAAGAAGCTATGTGACAAGAGCCACCAATAGAAAAACAAGGTATATGACATTATTATTTTTCAAGATATATTATGATCAGTTCTACCCTGTAAAGCACATTTCTGTATTTATAGATTTTAACTGTGGTGATTTTTTTTTCTATTACAAGTTTATTTAAAACCATTTTGTTTCTCAAGTTGCTGATTTAGTGAATAAACCTGCTCCAGGCAGACACAGTGGAAAGCTGAGACAGGACACTGGATGACGGAGGAAAGCCTGAACTGTTCTCTGTAGAGCCATTGGCCACCATGGCCAGTGAGTTAAGAAAAGGTCTGTCGGGGTCAGCCTGTGGGAAGAGAGTGGACGGATGTTTTGGTGAAATGAATACTTTTGTATAATGGCCTTAAACTTTTCTGGAAGCATTTCAAATAAATTGCATTAAAAAATACCTTTTCCTCCTGTGTACAGTGTCTGCTCATCCACTGTCAAGTCTCAGGTTGACCTCTTGAAGGGCAAGAATTTCCTTTCTGAAATTTTGCATCTGGTTTACAAGTACAACTTACCGTAAAACACAGGCTGAAATAAATGGTGTGACTGATAGAGCAAAGCTGTTACAGAATACACATTTCTGTTTTCTCAACCATTCTGCTCTGATTTATTTTTTACCATGTATAGTTAGTGTGCATCATTTATTTGTATGTATATTTAGTGTGTGTGTGTGTGTGTGTGTGTGTGTGAGAGAGAGAGAGAGAGAGAGAGAGAGAGAGACACACATGCACTTAAATATACAGGTACTGCCACACTTGAATGGATGTCTGAAGACAACCTGAGTGTTTAGTTCTCTCCTTTCACTGTATTAGTTTTGAGAACAGAACTCAGGCCATCCAGCTTGGCATTAGCAGCAAGCACTTTTACCCATTTTAGCCATCTTGCCACCCCTCCCCCATTCACTCACCTTTATCCATGCCCTATACAAAGCTTAGTCAGAGCTGTGACAGAACAGGAGCCTTGCTTCTCACTGTGGACACAAGTGACTGATGGTGAACCTGAAGTTGACAGGTGTAGTGGCACACACCTGTAAGTCCAACCCCTAGGACACAGAGACAGGAGGATCCCCAAAAATTCAAGGTCAGCTTACTCTGTATAGCAAGCTCCAGACCAGCTGGGACTACATAGTGTGATCACATCTTGAAACAAGGAAAAGGAAGGGCAAAGGGAAGTCTCGTTTTTTAATGATACTGGAATTTTAGTCTGCTTGTCCACGGAAATAGTCTTCTCTGAAAGAGTAGGCTTCTTTTTTGTCTATAAAGAGGCTGAACAGGTTTAAGCTCTTAGCAACCATTTCCAACAGCATGTTAGTTCAGTAAGGCTAATGACTAGTTTTGTCTTTATAATGTGCTTCTGCCCTGTTCTTTAACATATTGCTCACTCCTGGATTTGGCACAGCGTTCACGAAAATGGTAAGTCTGGTTTTTGTTTTTCTCAAGGGAAGAATCAAGTTCTCTGTCTGCAGTGCCAGCACTCTAGAGGTTGAAGCAAGAGAATTGTTACAATTTGAAGGCTAGCCTTGGCTAGATAGTACCAGGTGCTAGCCTTGGCTAGATAGTACCAGGTCAGTCAGCTACATAGTTAAATATCACACACAAAAATGAAAAAGAAGGGAGGGAGGATAGGAAGGAAGGAAGGGAGAGAAAGAAAGAAAAAACATCTGCTTTGTTCTCTGGTCTTCCTTTGCCCATCCTTCAGAGACATTTTGAACTATCTCCATTTTCTGTTCCTACAGTGGCATAGGCTTGTTGACTCTAGGTGCTGTATCTTTGCTAGAAGGTTAGTCATTTGTGCTGACATTTTGAGAGTTAGTACAAGTGACGGCAGGCTACATGGGTTTCAGTCTGTTCTGAAGCTGTTCCAGTACATACAACTAAATGTAATCCTTGTAGTCAAGACACAATGAAAACAGCCAATGCTGGCAATTTTGTGCAAAATTAGAATGTGGTTTCAGTTTCTGGCTTGTGGTCACTGCCACTGACTGCTTCTGTTTCCATTCCCAGAAGTCTCCAGTCGCTAAGAATGCAAACTTCGTGGTTACAGGAAGCTACAGCCCCTCTCAGTGAGCAGCTTGTTCAACTTTGCTTTCTCTGTGTGCCCATTCTTTTACTTGAAATCAAGTACCCAAATCCAGAGCACCACCTGGTTTTAGAGAATGGACACGGAGAACTGGAAGATGGTTCCCCAAACCCAGAGCTATCTGTAGGAATCTTAAAGTCATCAGGATCCAAAGCCCCACATGAGCAAGTGCACAATGAGAAGAGGTAACTACCCCTCAAGTCTGTGTGGGCTTTAACAACATCACAGCTCATTATATCACACCTTTTCTCTTCAGGAATGTTGGTGGTTCTCCCAATCAGCAACAGGCCTACCTAGACAGAGCGGTTTATCAAGGGGTAGCTTAGTTTCCTTTGTTGCTGTGATAAATACCATGACCGAAAGCAACTTGGAGAGGAAAGGGTTTCTTTCTACTTACAGTTCCAAGTCACAGTCCCATCACTGAGGGAAAGTCAAGGCAGGAACTGAAACAAATCCCAGAGGAATGCTGTTTACTGGCCCACTCTCTGACTCATGCTCAGCCAGCTTTTTTTACATATCTACCTGCCAAAGGGAATGGTGCCACCCATAGTGGGCTTGGGTTCCCTCCCACCCACCCACACACACACATTAATTATCAGTGAACACAACTTACCATAGACATGGCCACAGGTCAATCTGATCAAAGCTGTTCTTCAATTAAGGTTCCCTCTTCCCATGTGATTCTACATTGTAAAGTTGCTACATGAGACCCTGTCATAACACACATTCATAGAGGTGGGGGAATATTTGAGATACAGAATGTGATGGGGAAGGGGACCCAACCCAAAAGGGTAACAGTATGAATATGATCAAAGTACATTATATTCATGTATGAACACAAGGGATCTGGGAAGATACTCAATTGGTAAAGGGCCTGTCTTGCAAGCATGGAGACTTGAGTGTGATCCTCAGAATACACTAAACTTGCAAGGTGGAGTGGCATGATCTTGTAATTCTAGCACTGGGAAGATGGAGATAGGAGGATCCTTGAAGCCCACCTAATTGGTTAATCAGAGACTGTGTCAGGGAAGGTGTTCCCTGGGGATGATACCCAGGGTTGCTCTCTGGCCTCCACTTGCATGCACACACACATGTATACACATACACCTGTATTTGAAGAACTGTCACAATGAGGGGACAGGGGAGTTGGCTCAGTCTTAAAGGGCTTGCCATACAAGCACAAGGACTTGAGTTCAGATCCCCAGCATCCATGTAAAATCCTAGCACTCAGGAGGAGAGCATCTGAGAGCATGTGTCTCTACCTCAGCACCTGGGGAGGGGGGGTTTGGAAATGAGTCGACCCCAAGCGTGCACCTGCCAACCAGTCTAGCCAATATGTGGAAGTTTAGACCAAATGAGAAATCCTGTTTCAAAAGTTCAGGTAGAGAGCAGCAGAGGAAGGCAGACAACCTGATGTCACCCTCTGGACTTTTCATGGGCCAGCACATTGGCATACACACAAAATTCTTGCCACAGTGAAACCCATTGCTTTGTACATGCTAAAAGAAAAAACAAAGGTGAACCCTAGGTGTGGGCTTCTTTTATTTTGATGTATGAATACATAATTTAGGAACCTTCTCAATAAAGAGAATCTGGAATTGTTGTTGTTGTTCATTGGGTTTTGTGTGTGTGTGTGTGTGTGTGTGCGCACGTGCGTGCGTGCGTGCGTGTGTGTTTCCTTTGGAGACAGGGTCTCACTGTATATTCCACACTAACCTGGAACTTGCTGTATAGAACAGACTGACCTTGAACTTGGAGCAACTCTCCTAGCTCTGACTGCATTACAGCACTCTAGGTGAGCAGTACCACACTTAGCAGCCTTCATATATGCATTTTTAAATTAGGTTTTAGGTTTTTCTTTATTAACATTGGGATCAAATACTAGGTGAGCACTCACACCACTGACGTACATCCTCAACCTCTATTTTTATTTTTTAAAAGTCCTTATTTCCTGATATTTTGTTCTTTTCTTTCCTGCTCTCTAACCCATACACATGAATTTGAGGAGAGGAGTGCCGTCGTAGTTTTGTTGCTGAATGCTCCTCGTGACCCCCCCACACACCCATTACCCATCCTTCCTGAAGCTTTGCTGTGTTGAAATGAAGGCAATGTCTGCTCTAAATGGTCCCAGTTCAGTTAAGTATTTCTTCTCTGGGCCCTGTCTAGGAATAGTAACAACTGTTGAAGATTGTTGAAAGGGTTAAATGTGCTGCCACAACTGCAGTACGTAGGAATGTGTCAAGGCACTGTTGTATATTCTCTGTGCTAACTGACTCTTAACGGACCTCTGTCATCTCTGTGCACATTATTAATGGACTTTTTACCTGAAGCTTCCAGTTTGGCTTGTGCATACACTAATACCTGACATAATAATAGGCATGTATTATGTGACACAATAAACATGTATGTATGGATCATCACCATTAATGCCACTTTGCTTGCATCCCATTTCATGTTGGGTTCAAAGGTATGATGTCTTCAGAACAATTCTGAAGTTATGTGTTTGCTTCCTGTCACTGTGGATAGTTTTCTAAGATAAAAGAAAGTATCTTTCAAAAACAGAAGCAAAATACCTTTTGAACCAGATAAAGCTAAGGAAGTCACCACCCAGAGACCTCTAGTGTAAGAAACCTGGTAGAGGGGCTGGAGAGATGACTCAGTGGTTAAGAGCACTGACTACTTTTCCTAAGGGCCTGAGTTTAAATCCCAGCAACCACATGGTGGCTCATAACCATGTGTAATAGGATCTGATGTTCTCTTTTGGTGTGTCTGAAGACAGCTACAGTATACTCAAATACATAAATAATTCTTTAAAAAAAAACAACCCTGATGGCACCCTCCTTGAGACAATGGAAATGGTATGGTGTGGGTCCACACGACAGTACAAAGTCCTAAAAATGCAACAACGTGAAAAAAATAGGAAAAACGTTTTAACCTATAATCCCAGTACAGGCTGAGGCAGGAGGATTGTGAGTTCAGGGCCAGCCTCAGTTATAGAGTAAGATTCTGCCACAACAATCTGAACTCAGTACTATAGCCCAATTGGTAGAGTGTTTGTCTAGAATGCCTGAAGCTATTATGAGTTCAATTGACAGTATCACATAAACTTTTGTGGTGGTACCTGCCTATAATACCAACACTAGGGAGGTGAATCAAAAGTTAAAGGCCATACTTGGCTATATAGAGTTTAAAGCCCAACTTTGATTGTGTGAAACCCTGTCTTAAAAACAACAACAAAAACAAAAAACATGGGCTGGAGAGATGGCTCAGTGGTTAAGAGCACTGATTGCTCTTCCGAAGGTCCTGAGTTCAAATCCCAGAAACCACATGGTGGCTCACAACCATCCATAATGGGATCTGAGGCCCTTTTCTGGAGTGTTTGAAGACAGCTACAGTGTACTTACATATAATAAATAAAATAAATCTTAAAAAAAACCCCAAACAAACAACAATAACAACAAAAACAGGCTGAGTGGCACACACCTTTAATTTCAGCACTTGGGAGTCAAGGCAAGCAGATCTCTGAATTTGAAGCCAGCCTGGTCTATACAGTGAGCTCCAGCACAACTAGGACTATGTGGAAGAACCCTGTCTCATTAAAAAAAAAAGTCAGAACTGAGAATTCTGGGACTAAAGCATCTATCTACTTGTGTGAGATTTGTTATGACAAAATGCCAGAGAGAAATAATTTACAAAGAAATCTTTAATTTTGGCTCATGGCTTTCAGTCTCAGTCATTTACCCACTTTCTTTGGTACCCGAATCAAGCTTGGCAGGCCATCACAGTGCAAGTAAACAGGAGAGTGGTGCTGCAGGTCTTGTGGCAGCCAGAAAAGGGAAACAGGAAGACAAGACAGGACACAATACAGCCTTCAAAGGCAGCCCTTCCCAGTGACCTGCTTGTGTCCCCAGGCTCTGATAGACAGGACTTGACAGGTAGACTGTGTGAATATAAGTAATATATAAGTGTGATATAAGTGCCAAAGGGAAGACTGGCGAGGAAGATAAGTAAGACGGTATGAAAATGTCATTACTCTGTGACTAACTTACCTAAAAAATTCTGAATCCCAAGCCAGGGGTGGTAGCAGAAGCCTGTGCTCCTGAAGCACTTGGGAGGAAGAAGTAGGAGAATGTGAGTTCAAGGTCAACCTGGACCACATTTCAAGTCCTGTCTCGAGAGGGTGGAGAGGTGGCTCAGTGATTAAGAGCACTAGCTGCTCTTTAGAGAACCCGGACTCTCTTCCCAGTGCCCATATGGTAGCTAAGGAATGTCTAGAACTCCAGTCTAGGGGATCAGATGCTCTTTTCTGGCCTTGTCCAGACACACACCTGCTATGTAGACATATGCAGTAGAACATCCATATGCAGAATTTTTTTTTTAATTTTTAAAGCAAAAGAACCTGTCTCAAAAACAACAACAACAAACAACAAAGCATTCATCACTGGAGAGATGGCCTAGCAGCTAAGAGCACTTGCTGAGTTTGCTGTGTGATCATGTGGAGTCAGGTTCAGACCCAGTGTCACATAATAAGTCAGGAGCTTATAACTCCAGCTCACAGAGTCCAGTGTCCTCTTCCAGCCTCTGTGCACTCATAGGAGCATGCACCTGCACACATCCACACAGACACATGCACACACATAATTTGTTTTTCAAATTCTGAATCTATGAACCCATTCATGAGATCAGACCCTTGCCTCATTGAACTTCCTAAAACCTCATCTCTGAATAGTACTGCATTGTAAACCATGAGAGCTCTTGAAAGATGTGTGAGATCTAAACATAATAGCACAGTGGGGAGAGACAACCTTGAAGATATCCCTCACAGACTCAGAAGAACAGTGACCAGGGCATTGATGTAAACACACGGAAACCTGGAGAACATGATGACGAGGAAGAACTCATGGTTTGGGGATCATATCTGTCCCCACAATCTAACCTAGGAAAATACCACAGCCCAGAGACCACTGTGAATTATTCAGAAGACTCTGGTTTCAGGAGTAGAAAAATAATTAGCCCTAAACACTATGATACTGCTGGACAGGTCTTAAGGACCAAAAAGACTTAAACTGTTTCTAAGTTACTGCACCCCAAAGGAAGGCCTAGGACTGTAAAAATACGAAAGTACCCAGCATCTCTCATTAAAGTCCACGATGTTGATGATTCAAAGACTCCAAGGCACAGACAGAGAAAAATACAAAGACAAACTCACTGGCAGATGAGAGCATTAAACCTGCTGTTACCGGTGGGCTCCCAAGAAAGCAGCTGATAAAAAGCACTTGAAGCACCAGCCCCGTGGCCTGAGCCAGTCTCCAGAACCCATGATGGAAAGACAAAACCCACTCACATACCCCATGCCCACAGTAATTAAAAAACAAACAAACAACAAAACTCAAAAACCAAAGGACTAGCTATTCCACATTTTTAATATTGAAACATAATATTAAAAAGATTTCACCAGGAGATAGTAGTATGTGCCTTTAATCCCAGCACTCAGGAGGCAGAGGCAGGTGGATTTCTAAATTAGAGGCCAGCCTGTTCTACAGAGTGAGTTCCAGGACAGCCAGGGCTACACAGAGAAACCCTGTCTCAAAGGGAGGAAGAGGAGGGAGAGGAAGGGAAGGAGAAAGGGAGATTTCAATAAATGAAAACTACCATGAATGAAGTGGAAAGTGCACTGTATGGGTTTAAGGGGGGGTGGGAAGGGAAAAAGGAAGAAGAAGAGGAGACAAGATATTACAGAAGAAAATGTTAGAAAAGGCAACAAACTATTCAAATACAGAAGATGGGGTTTTGTTTGTTTTTTAATGAAAAGAGCTGGGCAATTTTAAGCACCCTAATTTACATATAGAAAGAATCTCTCTCTCTCTCTCTCTCTCTCTCTCTCTCTCTCTGTTTTGTTTGTTTGTTGTTGTTTTCGAGACAGGGTTTCTCTGTGTAGCCCTGGCTGTCCTGGAACTCACTTTGTAGACCAGGCTGCCCTTGGACTCAGAAATTTGCCTGCCTCTGCTGCCCAGGTGCTAGGATTACAGGCCTGTGCCACCAGTGCCCAGCTAGAAAGAATCTCTAATGGAATAAAGAGGGGATAAAAATAGAAAAGAAAAGTGAAATAATGAATAATTGCAATTCCAAACTTGAAATTCTAAACCACAGATCCAAGCAGCTCAGTAAACTACATATACAGAAGCATATAAAAATGCATCAAGGTGGGCTAGAGAGATCGACAAGCCATTCAAAACACTCAATACTATTGTGGAAGACCAGGGCTAGGTTCCAATAACCCACACGGCATCTTACAACCATTCATTACTCCAGTTCCAGGGGACCCGATGCCCCTTTCTGACCTTGGCAGGCACCAAGCATGCATGTGGTGCTCATACAGACAGAACACACACGTAAAAAATATAAAAACTAAAAATGGACAAGTTATCTGTACAGATATTCAACCAAAGAAGATACATGCCTGGCAGATAATCTATGAAAAGATGTTCAACTATCATAAACTTAAAACCAAAAGACCCAGTCACAGCTAACAAGGAAGGTAATAGGAAAAGATACTCAGTGTTCCAGACGCCTTGGGTAATACAAATTAAGCCATCATACTACTATGTTTACGATGGTAAAACTGCACCCCAGAAACTAGGTGCACCCATTATATACAGTTGAACAGAGGGGCAGTGGCATTATCACACACAGATAAACAAGGAAGCAGGGTTTATAGGATACAACTGAACAAGGAGAGAGCTAATCTCAAGGAGCAGACCCTGTCAGGGAGCAGTCTTCAACTGTAAATATATGGGGTGAAAGTTATGATGAACACTTTCTGTGCACACTACCAACATCCACACATGGACCAAGGGAAAGCTTCAGCACTCCTCTGAGCCCCGCCCCTCCCCCTGTGAAGGCTTTGTCATTTCTCTATGGTCTGAGGTTAGAGTTCTTGACATGATGTAACCATATCAACAGCACACATTCACCCAGGACTTCACAAACCCTCAGGACTTTCTCTGTTCCACCACAGAAATCCCTTAAACAAATTAGACATAGAACCACCATAGGGCCCACCAAGCTTTCCTCTGAGTATGTAACCAAAGGAATCGAAAGCAAGATTTTAAAAAGATATTTTGCACATTCATGTTCACTGTAGCAATTTTTACAACTACGGATAAAAAGAGCCCAAGTGTCTACCAGTGAGAGAATGGATCAACAAAGTGTTACCATTGGGGAAAATGGAGAAGAGGGCATAGGATCTGGGTTTCTTTATGTTAATTATCACAGCTTCCTGTTTACAACTCTCTCAATAAGTTTCAGTTATAACATGCCCTAGGGCTTTGTGGGGGATGCTGGGGGTACTGGATCCAGGGGAGGTCTGTTCGTGTTATGCTGAGGGCTCTCATCAGACATCAAGTGGAGGACAGGTTGTCCTGGATGTCTAGTCAGTATTTGGTTTGTCGCACACTACAGCCGTCAAATATTTAGCTTTAATTTAAAATAACACTTACAGAGGTACAATTTACACATGATTAAAGGAACTCATATTAAGCAAGTAGCCAAGTGAGCTTCAGAGAAATGTGCAGAATCATGTAACCATAGCTGCAGTAAAGATACGGAACCCTCTCACTATCCCTAAAGTGATCACTATGCCCTCTGCCCTTCCCAATGTCCCCATCTACCCTTTCACTCGTGCTGACTCCTGACACAAAGTTACGACAGCTGTAGAGTTTAATGTAATTGAAACAATGCAGTAAATACACTTGGTGCTTGGCTGCTCTCCCTTATCACATCTTTAGTATTCTTGGAAGTTGTCACATGCATTAGGGCCACATCTGTCTTATTGATGAGTAACAGACCATTGTCTGCCTGTGATATATGTTTGCTCATTCATTCCCTGTTGGGTGGTTGACAAGTAGAGCTGTTACAACATTCATGAGCAGGTGTTATTGTAGACCTGTATTTTCACTTCCCTTGAGAAAACATGCAGGAGTGCTCATGGCGGATTATACAACACCAAGGATGTATTTGACAAGGCGTGTCTCTGAACAGTTTTCCACATGACTATACCATTTTACATTTCCAACAGTATATCAAACTGTCCCCTATTTGGGCCTCCCTCTTCCTATTCTGATAGGCATGTAATCACATCTCCTAGGGTATGTGTGTTTCCCTGATGTTGAGAATAGCCCCACATAGTTTTTGCCCATTATACTTACGTTTGCAGAGTGTTCAATACTTACCTAGCTTTGTAGTGTTGTCCCCATCATGGTCTCTTTAAAAAAAAAGTAAAAAGGAGTAAAAAGGGGGCTGTGGAAATAGCACATGGTGGAGTCCACATGTAGCATGCACAGGCCTTAGGTTCAGTCCCCAGTACCACAAACAGCAAGAATCCTTGGGTCAGTGAGATGGCTCAGTGGGTAAAGAAGCTTTTTGGGAAGTCCAACAACCTGAGTTTGAACCCTGGAACCCACAGAGTGGAAAGAAAACCCACTCCTGCAAGTTGTCCTCTGAATGCCATATATATATATATACATATACATGCCCACACACATACACACTCAAATAAGTTTTTAGAAGAACCCTTTAGACCTTAAATCATGATTCTTTGTTAACATATACTTCATAAACAACAGGCAAATGTTTGTAACTGAACTGAACCCATCTTGCTATTGTTTCAGGTTCCATCCAAGAACTGCACCCAACTCAGAACTCTGGGAAAAATTCTGCTATGACTAAGTGATCCTCAATACCAAAATTACTATAATAAAAATTACATGCATATACATACATATATGTATGCATACATTTATTCACATAACTTCTGAACATAATTTTTTTGAGATAGAGTCTCAGTATTTAGTCTTGGCTGTCCTGTAGTTGATTATATAAATCAGGCTGTCTTCAGAGATCTTCCTGCCTCTGCCTTCTGAATGCTGATATTAAAGGAGTGTGTTACCACAGCTGGCTTCCTGGAATATTTGAAAGTACTGCCACCCTGGGATGCATGAGACTCTGCTTCAAAAACATCACATTTTATATATGTCCCCCTATAGTGTGTATGTATATACTCTTGAAAAGCTAGTTTTTGAAACTGCTTAGTGATGTGTTGCTTCCCTCTGCTGGAATATTTGTGCATGTGCTCTTGGGGATCTATTAAGTTTTGAAAGCCTGAAATTTAGCATGAAGCAGTCTAGTTCTTTTCTTAGAACCTAGAACTTCAAGGATGATCTCAGGCATTCTATAAATGGGTATTTATATTTTATTTTTGGAGATGTTTAAACTATTTTTTCATAAACATAGGATTGTGTTTCAAAAAGGTATCTGGGTAAGAGGTATAGCTCAGTGGCAGAGTGCTGTACCACGAAATAAACAAATATACATATAATTATGACCTATATTGATCAGCACCAGACACTACCTCAGCCTAGCCTTATCTGCCTTTACATCTGTGTACATCAGATTTTCAAGCCCATGGACTTCCATTCAAATATTTCAGAGGCTAGAGCCATCACTTGGCATTTTAGAACTCTTGCCGCTCATCCAGAGAACCCAAGTTCAGTTCCCAGCACACACACACTAGGTGGCTCTCAAAGCACCTGTAACTCCAGCTCCAGGATATCCTGGCCTCTTCTGGCCTCCATAAGCACCCACATTCACAGACATATTTTTTTAAAAAATTCAAATACAATTTTTTTTTAATGTAATGTAACTTTTTTTTAACCTTGAAAACTGTAAACTAGGAACTGGAGATGTAGCTCTTTGGCAGAATACTTAGATAACATGACTTCCAAAGCCAAAGCTTCTAGTGCACAACTGCACACACACACACACACACACACACAGGATGGAGGGCAAGTAAGTAGCTTGCAACTAATTCAAATACACAGACTGCAGAGGCAGGAGGATTGCCTGGGTTATCTAGCAAATTCCAGGCCAGCAAGGACTACATACTGAAACCTTCTCTCAAAAGAAACTGTGTAGCCCAAGTTTGTTTATTTTGTGTGTATGTGTGTGGGGGTAGGGGGTGGTGGTGGCAGTGGGGAGGAGTGGGTAGCAATGGGGAAGGGGGGAGAGGAGGGGTGGAGATGATGGGGTGGCAGTGGGGAGGAGGGGGAAGGGAAGGGTCAGGATGATGGGGGTGGCAGTGGGGAGGAGGGGGAGAGGAGGGGTGGGGATGATGGGTGTGGCAGTGTTGGGGTGGTGGTAGGGGTTGGGAGTATGGGTGCTCTTGTTTTGCTGTGACCTGAAACAAATCCAGAGCCTTGCTTGTCCTATTTCTGAACAGGATTATCTCTCAGCCTGGAAGTATATTTGGCTTATTTTAAAAATATCTGACAGCCTCATTTTATGGTTTACTATTTAATGCTTTCAGAAAATTCTAAATTGCTGAAAGGAACCTAGTGAGGATAGGGAGATCAACAACAGCTTAGAGTCCTTTGTCTCCGCCATGCAGGGGATCTTGTAAATGCCAAGCCAGAGTTCTACCATTAATCTGGAACTGAATGCTGCTGTCTTGCTTAGCTGTAAGTGCTCACCCAGCCCTTATTCTCAGTGTTTGTGCAGCCATGCATCTCTGCGTTCATTACTGAGAGGCTTCTCAGATTAAGGTTGAGAATAGTATGTGTCTAAGGGTATAAACAACAACATTCAGTTCTCTAGAGCCTACGACCTCCCACACCATGTGTTTTTGAGCAGTTTTACATTACTACTGCTGGAGTAGACCTAAAATCCAGAAGGAGACCTATTCATTACCTACACACACCAGTAATACCACTATTGCATAAGTGTGAACATCTTGGCTTACAAGTCTATCTCATAGGCTCAGTAAAACCATTAAGGCCTGTACAACATCTTCAAGGACTATACAAGCTGGCTGACAGGGAGAAAGCATCTAAGCTAATTCCAGCTTAATTTCACTATTCTTGAAGCCAAAGAGTCCAAGATCAAGGTAATGGTTTGTGATTGTACCTTTTCACTGTGTCTTCCCACAGGAGAAAGGAAGACAGCATTTTGGGGTCCTTTCTTAGGTTCAAAGATTTCTTTATTTTTATGTTATGTGTATGAATATTTTGCCTGGATGTATGTTTGAGTACTGTGTGCATGTAGTGCCAGTAGGGGCCAGAAGAGGGCACTGGATCCCTCAGAACTAGAGTTATACATGGTTGTAAGCTGCTATGTAGGTGCTGGAAACTGATCTCAGGTCCTCTGAAGTACAGAACCATTCTTTCAGATTCTCTGGGGTCCTTTGATAACAGTGTTAATTCTTTGTGAAGGATTCACTCACATGGCCTAATTGCTATGTTCAATTGCTACGATGAAATACCATGATCAAGGTAACTTATAAAGGAAGCCATTTAATTAAAGGCTCACAGTTGCAGAGGGTTAGTTCATGACTGTCATGGCAGCGGGCATGGTGTTGGAGAAGTAGCTGAGCACTTACCTTGAATCTGCAAGAAGGATGCGGGGGCGGGGGGGAGGGGAAAGAAAAAGAGAAAGGGGGGGCTAAGCCTGGTGGCCTAGACCTATTATTTTTTTAATTTTTAAAGATTTATTTATGTATATGAGTACAGTATATGTAGCTGTCTTCAGACATACCAGAAGAGGGCATCAGATCTCATTACAGATGGTTGTGAGCCACCATGTGGTTGCTGGGAATTGAACTCAGGACCTCTGGAAGAGCAGTCAGTGCTCTTAACCACTGAGGCATCTCTCCAGCCCTGGGACCATTATTCAAGCAACCACAACTCCCAAAGCTTCGGCCTCCAAATACTATAGCATCAGAGATTGGTTACAAAATAGGAATTTTGAGGAGATATAAACATTCAGTGTCTGCCAATAGAAGAGTGAAACTTCCTAAATCATTTCTGAAGCTTAAATATTTAAATTACTTTGTGTGCTGGTTAGTTTTGTCAATTTGACACAAGCTATAGTAATCTGAAAGGAGGAAACCCCAATTGAGAAAATGTCTCTATGAGATTGGGTTGTAGGTAAACCTGTAGGGCATTTTCTTAATTAGTGATTGATGGGGAAAGGACCCAGCCCATTATGAATAGTGCCATCCCTGAGCTAATGATCTTGGGTTCTATAAGAAATCAGATGGAGCTAGAGAAATGGCTCAATGGTTAAGAGCACTGGATTCTCTTCCAGGTGACCTGGCACCCATAATGGCAGCTCATAACTGCCTGTAAGTCCAGTTCTAGAGGATCCACCACCCTCACACAAATATATATGCAGGCAAAATACAATGCACATAAAATAAGCAAGTAAATAAATAATTCAAGAAACAGAAAGAAAGCAGGCTGAGCAAGCCATGATGAACAAGCCAGGCACAGCTCCCCTCCATGGCCTCTGCATCAGCTCCTGTCTCCAGGTTCCTGCCCTGACTTCCTTCAATGATGGACTAGGATGTGGAAGTGTAAGACAAACTAATCCTTTCCTCCTCAACTGCTTTTGGTTGTAGTGCTTTATCACAGCAATAGTAACCTTGACTAAGACACTTCATATATAATTCTACAAGAATCTGGCAGGTGTAGTCAACTAACAGTTCATGGACTGCATATGACTGAGGAAAACAATGAATATTGCCCAACAAAACCTCATAAACTTACTTGAAACACCATGAGACTTGTTTTGAAGTTTTAAAAACAATTCTTGTGGGGTTCTCAAGCACTGAACTTTGAAGATAAAAACATCTGTTATAATGTTCACAAAAGGTTGGGTGTATCTGACTATAAGGCTTCTTTAACATATTTCTAGAAATAGTATTGTATTTGCTACAATAAATTTTGGAACAAAATTTGATAATCTTCAGTGCCTTACATTGTCCATTATATTTACAAGAAACTTGCATTACTTTGATCTATGACACCAAACTGGTCAAGACAGAGAAAAACTCATTTGTACATCTATGTGACTTTTCCTTAAGAGATATGAAAAACATTTTTTCTCTCATATATTACACCCTGATTGTAGTTTCCCTTCCCCCCTCTCCAGTCTCTCCTCCATACCTCTCCTCTCTCTCTCAGATCCCTCTTCCCTCTCTGCCTCTCCTCAGAAAAGAGCAGGCTTCCAAGGGACATCAACAAAAACATGGAATAACAATCTACAATAAAACCAGGCACACATCTTCACACCAAGGCTCGATGAGGTAATCCAGTAGGAGGAAAAGAGTCCCACAAGCAGGAAAAAGAGTCAGAGACAGTCTTCACTCCCACTGATAGGAATCCTACAAGGATATCAACCATAACATACATGCAAAGAACCTAGGTCAGACCTCTATGCCCCTTGATCTCTGAGACCCCCATGAGTCCTGGTCAGTTGATTCTGTGGCCACAGTGAACATCTTTTTATTGTAGGGAGGGCATTGATCAACAAACATTGCACTGAAGTCTAGCCTGGAGACCAATGAGTTCATTGGGGTTACTTATAGGAAACTGGGTGACTCAAAAACAGCGGTGTCATGGAAAAACCTGCCTCCCAGTGGGCAAGGACTTAGGAAAGCTGCATCCTTGGAACTCCCTGCTGACCTGCAGCAGCAGCCCTTGAAAGTTTCTTCTCTCTGAGTAATTGCTTACTGCTTGGATAGAACCTCAGGGAGGATGTCTTAGGGTTTCTATTCCTGCATAAAAACCTCATGGCAAAGAAGCAAGTTGGGAAGGAAAGGGTTTATTCAACTTACACTTCCGAATTGCTGTTCATCACCAAAGGAAGTCAGTATAGGAACTCACACAGGGCAGGAACCTGGAGGCAGCTTATGCAGAGGCCATGGAGGGGTGCTGCTTCCTGACTTGCTCAGCGTGTTCTCTTAAAGACTCCAGGACTACCAGCCCAGGGATGGCACCACCCACAATGGCTGGACACTCCCCCCCTTGATTACTAATTGAGAAAATGCCTTATAGCTGGATCTCATGGAGGCATTTCCTCAAGGGAGGCTCCTTTCTCTGTAATAACTCCAGTTTGTGTCAAGTTAGCACACGCGAAATCAGCCAGTACAGAGGGCATGTAAGTCTTGTAAGATTTCTGAATGTCCTGAGTCTTGGGAGCTTTCTTTCTCTCAAAAGGAAGTAGTGTTTCAGTTCAGAGGAAATAGCTGTACAACAAACAGGAAGAAGGATAGAATGGCCTAGTGAGTTTAACCAGCACCTTTAGCAGGAATATGAGCAGATATCTAAAAGGAAGGATAGGTTTGTGTGATCTTAACACCAATTTTAATGTACATGAACAGTATTTTGTATTTATTTTTTCAGCTTCTGCTAAGTAAAGCAAAACTGATCCTTCAAGCATTATTATGATGTATTTCATCCCCAGAGAAACTCATATTCTCCAGAGAATGAATTAATCACCAAATGGCACTAACCACAAATCGAATTCCTCTAGATAAGTAACTGAAAACCTCATTTTCCTCTATTAGAGACATTTCTGGTGTTATGTTTCTATAATTTATGTAAATTGAAACCATAGCCCTAACAACCACCTGACTGAAACTTGGCTAGCTCCCCAAAGACTTCTTATAAGGAAATTTATCATAATTAACTGTCTATTTTTTTTTTAGAACTTTGGGGAATATTAAAACTTGAGTTATCTATCTAGCTCCATGCTTCTTTTCTTTTGACAAATCTTTTTTTAACCAGGACTTTTATATTACACTGAGTGGAAGATAAACTGCTAATTCTTTTTTCACTTGGGGGTATTTTGGGAACAGACATTTGAAAACCAGATAACTTGGACTGGGGAAGTAGGGTCTGGGTTCCGTTCCCCAGCACTGCACTACCTGGGCATGGTTACACATGACTGTAATCACGGTGCTCAAGAGAAGGTAGAGGCCGCAGGAACATCACAAGTTTAAGATCATCTTGGATACATAGTAACTTTGGGAGTCTATCTCAGAAAAAGCAAGCCAGCTATAATTTTGTTTTAAAAAGTTGAAATGGAAGTATTTTGGCAAAAAAAAAAAAATCTAGAATGTTTTAGATTGTTAACTCACTGGACTTTATACTTACTTAGGTGTTTTTTGAAGCAGGTTCTCACTCTATAGCTCAAGCTGTTCCAGAACTCAAAGTCATCCTCAGTCTAAGGACTAGGCCTAAGTTTCTGTTTCCTAATACTGGAAAAGTCCAAAACAAGTCAAATGCCAGTAAAAAGCACCCCTCGAGGGCAGCCAATCAGGAGCTGCTCCAACACCTGGCCTGGGCCAAGAGTAGCTAATTAGCAACAGTTCCAGAAAGTTTCCCAAATTCTCCAGGACCTTGACCAATCCCAAGGACACCTATACCCTGAAAAATAGAGCCAACCAATCAAGGTAGAGAAGGGTAAAGGTCACCCAATCCTCCCCGAAATTCCCCTAAGAGGCTTTAAAAGCAAGCCTGTAAGCTCACTCAACATCACCATTTTGGTGGATGGAGATCCCTGTGTGTTGGTAATTTCTGCAGAATAAACACTCTTTGCCTTTGCACACTATTTGAGTCTAAGATATCATTCTTTGGTCAATCACGGGCCCTTAAAGTACATGCCTGTAATCCTAGCACTTCAAAAGTTGAGGCAGGAGAATTACCATCCTGAGATACATAGGAAGACCTTAAATGAAAAAACAAACAAAACAAAACACCCCCACAAAACAAGCATTAAAACAAAAACAAAAAAAAAAATGAAATATAGCTGACATTCTTGCAGAGAATGTAGCTGGTTTATATGACCTAAGCTACATCTCTCTTACTTGGTATGTTTGTTATATGTTACTGCCATATTAGTAGAACAGATGTTTGTTTGTTTATTTTGGGGAGGTGTGTATAGGAAAATTTTATTGTTATCTGTGTAATCAACACAAATTTATGCAGTAGTTACAAGTCAAATATCTTCCTGCATCATATAGCTGAAAAGGTGTTTTCTCTACTTACTAGTGGGACCTATATCAATTTCCTTCTTTTTTTGAAAAGAGTTGTATTGGTTTAATTTATACACCACAGAGTTCAGTAATTAGACATACATTCACTCACATGCATTTACATAGTTGTCAGTAGTATTTTCAAGACAATTAACGCTACGACTATTGATTGATTGATTGATTAGTTGATTGTCAAGAGCTGACCTAAGAAGTGCAGTCTGGCCTTAGCTCACAGATCCTCTGGCCTCAGCCTTCTAACTGCTGAGAGTACAGGCAAGTACCACTGGGTTCATCCCTTACAATAGGTATATTTTCACACACACACACATACCCATCCTTCTAGTGACTAATCTGTGTTTTTCTCTACGACTTTCCTTCTTCTGCACATTTCATGTTATGTGATCAGCTTCTTTCACTTAGTGAACTGTTTCCAATCCTGTTCCACTGTCAGCACTTGATATGTTTTATGAGCAGATAATATTCCGTGTATACTACATTTTGTTCATCTATTCATTTACAAGTTAGTGGAGACCTTTCGATGTTCTTTTAAAATTAGTACACACATGCTCACTCACGCACACACTTGTCCTTTGATTTCCATATGCACCCATAGCATGCACAACCTCTCACAAATATAAATGTAATTTTATAAAAGTCAAAGCAAGGGAGAGAAATGGTGTAGAAGGAGACAGAGCAATTGAAACGCATAGTATAACGTCTCATTTCATTTAGTACTCAGGGGTGGGGCATAGCTCAATGTTAGTGTGGGCTTAGTATATTGGAGGCCCTGGGTTCAGTTTCCACCCCCAAATATTTAGAAATTTAGATTAAATATTTAGAGAGGAAAGGACAGGAGGAGGGAGCAGCAGCAATGCAGAGCTTACAACTGGCACTGGGACGTGCAGACCTGAGTCCTGTCCCTCCACTTACAGTGTTTACTTAAACAAGGTGGCTAAGAGGCCATTTCTTCCTCTTCCCCAAATGGCAATGCTTGTCTGGCAAGTGCTGTGACAGTGAAAGAGATGGTGGGTATGAAAGCCACCGACAGCGAGACCCATCTGGATGGATGTGCTGTATTTACAGAAATAGCTGAAGAGACCCAGCTTGGGGCTTGGCAGCAGGCAGGTTCAGGTAATATTGTTCAGAGAGTGAATGATGCATTTGCTGACTGGCATGGCATTATTCCAATATTCCTTCTATATATTTATTCCCATTTCTCCTGCTTCCTCACCCTCTTCTAAGTTGAGTGGTGAGATCAGTTACCTGTTCTTAAATATGGAGCACCATACAAGTTTCTTTTGTCCTCCTTTATTATAAAAATATAATTTTTTAACGTGAAAATGTGTACACTTCGTTTTCTTACCAGCTTTTGTAGTACATTGCCTTGCCTTGAGCAGCACCTTCCAACTCACTTGACTTGGCACCAGGCTCTGTATTTATTGAAATTCACTAAATTTGGGTCTTTCTTCAGATGGAAACAGCAGTGATGTAAATCACTGTAGTGAATTCTCATCTGATAGCCCATTGCCACTTGATCACTCCTCATTGATAAATCCTTTTGATTTCAGTGAGCCTTGGGTTTATTAGCAAATGATTCCATCTCTCTTTTCAGATGGCGTAAAGGGCATTATGAATCTGCATGAATCATGTAAAAACATTTGAATAGATACATTCTAATTTTTATTGGAGGGTAAAAGCAGATTTATCATATATTAGGTCCAGTTTACTTCAGTAAGATATGTGTCAAGAAGAAATTACTGGGAATGATGACAAATCATGTTACAGGAGATATCAAGTGTTTTTCTGCCAAAGAAAACAAGATTCAGCATTTAGGAGGCAGAGAGGCAGAGACAGGAAGATGGCTTCAAGTTCTAGGCCAGCCCTGTATCAAAATAAACAACACAACCCAAACAGAGCATGAGGAAGAGAGTTGTTCAGTGGGTAAAGACATTTGCCACCAAGCCTGAGCTTAACACACAGTGGAAGGTGAGAACCCATTCCTGGGTCTTAGTTAGGGTTTCCATTGCTGTGAACCAAGGCAACTCTTACAAAGGAAAACATTTAATTGGGTCTGGCTTACAGTTTCAGAGGTTCAGTTCATTTTCATGATGGGAAGAGAGGCAGCATGCAGGCAGACATGGTTCTGGAGGAGGAGCTGTGAATTTTACATCTTGATCCACAGAGAGCCAGAAGTAGACTGTCTTCCACAGATAGCTAGGAAGAGGGTCAGGAACACACTGGCCAGACTTGAGCATATATATGAATCCTCAAAGCCCTGCCTCCACAGTGACACACTTCCTCTAACGAGGCTACACCTCCTCTAATAACGTCACACCCAACAGTGCTACCTCCCATGGGCCAAGCGTATTTAAACCACCACATTCTACTTCCTGGGCCCCATAGGCTTGTTCAAACATGTGTCTATGGGAGCCATACCTAGCCATGGCATAATGCAAAATAAATTTAGTCTAACTTCAAAAGTCCCCACAGGGGACGGTGAGGAAGACGTTCTATTAGTTCAAGATCAGACTGTAAAATGAGTTCCATCATGGGCTACAAAGTGAGCTCAATTAGTAGAGTGCTTGCCTAATAGGAAAGAAGCCCTGGATGCCATCCCAAGCAATGGATAAACTGGATCTGATTCAATACTGCATAAAATGCTAGACATAACCTAGATGTGATGTTGTAATACATTCTACATAAGAGAAAATATAGAGTATTTGTCTGATATGTGTGTACATACATAGATGAAGGGGGAGGGAGGACAGAGACACGTGAAAGCAGGAAAGTGTCTCACAGAAGGAAGAAAGAGAACTGGGAAGAGGTAGGGACGAAGCAGAGGAGGGTAGTGAGGGGGAATCATGAGCAAAATAGAATGACATATGTATGGATGCACAGATAATGAAAGCCATTATTTTATACACTAACTAGAAAAATTAACAACATGTAGAGTTGAACTAGATACCTATTTGTTTCTAAATTTATGAAGGCAACTGTGGTCCCATTATTTAACCTTGCACTGTTAAATATTATTCTCTAGGATTCTTGCTGCTTTCCCCACTACTGTTGGGTGGAGACAAGAGAGGATTTACACTTTTAACCTGTGCTGGTTCTGCCTTTAGAACTACATGTATCTGTGGTACTTCCTCTCCCCATATACCTACTTACACACACACACACACACACACACAGGCACAAACAGAAACCCGCACATGGATATTCTTTGTATCTTGCTATGGCTTTTCTCGTGCTTGGAACTTAACAAATTTCTGTCCCCCTCTGCTCCTCCTTATCCAATCCTAACACCTCAGCCTAGGTATTCTATGGATGATGTTGGAATTAGAACCACTCCCCACTGAACTGTAAATTTGATAAAAGTAACTATGCCTGTTTGCTTGCTCTAGAGTCATACCCTTGATACCTAGCAGTTCTAATAAACAACTGGCAAGTCTTTCTAATGTTGAATGTTAGTAGCTTTACGCAGCAGAATTTAAAATTACTATTTTATTTATTTTAAAATGGGTGGCACATACCCATGTGGTAATTTCAGCACTAAGGAGGTTGAGGCAGGAGGATTAGGAGTTCTAGAACAGCTTGGTGAACATGAAATCCTATCACAAAATAAAAACAAAGGCCTCATATTTTGGAGCATCCCAATTTAAAAAATATAAAATTAAATCCCCAATTCACTAATATTCTAAAATAAATGTTGATTTAGGTTAGAACAACACTTCACGAAATTGAACCTCTATAGGTGATCTGTGGTTCTCGGTGGTCTTAGTTGTTAAGACCTCTGACTGCTTTTCCAAAAGACCCAGGTTCAAATCCCAGCATCCATATGGCAGTTCATAACTGTCTATAATTCCGGTTCCAGGGGATATGGTACCCTCATACAGTCATACATGTAGGCAGAACACCAAAGAAAATTAACTCTGGTTGTCTATACATAGTCTTCTTCCAGGGAAAGCCTGGAAGCTTTTGCTGAGTGGATTATTAAATGAGAGCACCACTATCTAATTAATTCCCAGGAAACTTTTAATTTGATAAAGATGAACATTTAGGAAAAAGAAAGTTACCATGTAAGGACTGCAAAGTGTTAGTTTTTTATCTTCTTTCACATCAGGTAAAGTATGCTCCTTTTGCTAATTCTGTCTGTCTCCGTCTGTCTGTCTGTCTATCATCTACCTACCTATCTATTTTTGTGGTACTGCCAGAATTCTAGGGGCAAACGCAAAGTCTCTACTACTGGGCTACATTCTCAGCCCTCTGTTTTAGTTTATTTGATACAGGGTTCTTACTATGTAGTCCAGGCTGACCTTGAACATGTATAGATACCCTCTTACCTCTGCGTCCTGAGTACTGAGAATAGGTGTGTGTCATTAAGCTCAATCCCCCAATTTTGAAAGGTAACTTTAAAATAATGTATGAGTTTTCTAAACAAAGTTTTAAAATGTACTTTTTACCTTAGCCTCTGATCCCCTGGCAGCCCAGGATGACTTTGAACTTCTCTCTTGCTTTCTACCTCCCCAGGAGTGTGCCACCATACTCAGTTCTCTTGGTGCTGGTGGATTAAAACCTCGACTTTGTGTATGCTAGGCAATCGCAATGAACTCAACTAAATCCCCAGCACCTACCCTGTTTACTAATAACTGATTTACACACTTTTCCTTGATTTGGTTCACAGCGGTGCAGGTTTTACACTATACACTGGGGCGATATCAAACAAGGGATGCTTATCCCAGATCCTCTGCTGCTCTTGGAAAGCTCTTTAAGTACCAATCATTTGACAGAGGCTGTGGCTCTATTGCAGTTTATTATCTTGGCCTAAGAATTCCTTCAGCAATATTGAGGTGTTGGGGGACAAAGATATGGGCATCCTGCTGCTTCTGCAGCTTAGAGATCTTGAGTAAAATGTATCCCGTGTTTCTTCAACAAATGCTTTAGGTCAGAGCTGCTTGAAAATGAAGCCTTAGGCAGTGTAAATACTTTGATTGAAATTAGACCTGGCTTTTGTCATTTCAATTTGTCCAAGTTTCAACATTTAAATTGTGCAAAAGCATCTCCTTGGTATCTGTTGTGAGACTATGTCTGTACTGATGGTAACTCAGGACCCCTTACCTAGGTAGAAACTTTTGAAATGCCCTTCCTTTATTTCACTATCAAGTTGCTTTCTTCTAGGTGGTCACGCGTGTGTGCGAGCATGCGTGCCTCCCCTCATCTTTAGGTTGCAAATTATGTGGAAGAATCCCAAATATTGAATGTTTGCATAGGTAGAGCTACAGTCTGGAGTACAACCAGTGTGATCTATTGGGAAGGCAGAATGTCTGGAGGGAATAGGATGTTATCACCCTGCTTATCACTGGAGGCCATTTTCTTATCTCTTCTCATTTCGTGTCTTATTGTGTGTTTATAGTTTTTATGCGTCTAGGAGGTTTGCCTGCATTTATAATAGAGCACCATAGGTATGCCTAGTGCCCTCCGAGGCCGGAAAAAGACGTGGATGCTCTGAAGTGATTAACATCTGGTTGAGTTGTCAATATGTATGCTGGAAATCAAATCCTGGTTCTTTGGAAGGGCAGCTCAGAGCTGACTGACCAGTGGGTCACAAGATCAGGATCGGCCAATTATCTGACGGGTTTGGTCCACAGAACTCAGGAGAGGAGAAGGCATTCACTTGCAAGAGTGCTATCCGGAAGACCCCCCCGGAGCTTGCCTCCTTCAAACGCAGCGCGGACAGGGCAGGGCCCAGGAATCTGCAGAACGCAGCCAGGCCCAAGCCCTCTGAGGCGAAGGCGTCGACGCTTCCCCCGGGCGTGGCACTCTCTTTTGGCGGGCTCGGTATAGCGAGGCTCCGCCCCCTGGAACGGTCTCTCTGCATTCGCGGAGGCGGGGCGCTGCATTCCTATTGGTAGAGCGGGTCCGCCGAGGCTCCGCCCCCTCCCGGGCCCGACGCGAGCACGTTGGGTACCGGGGCCGGTTGAAAAGCCGACCCAGTCCGGAGCGGCTCCCGGGGCGAGAGGCGCGTTGCGAGTCGCGGTGGCGGTTAAGAGTCATCTCTGTGGCTGGAGCGTGGCCCCCGGGGGCGGAGGGGCCCGGTGGGCCGAGAAGAACTCGGCGGCCTGGCCCGCCGCCCTTCCCCCTCACGCCCGTCGACCTTGTGGGCGGAAGCTTCCTGAAGCGCCTCACGCCCGCGCGATGGCGACTGCGGCGGAGACGGAGGCCTCTTCGACGGACGCCAGCTGGGAAAGCGGCGGCGGCGGCGGAGACGACGGGGTGAAGCCAGCGCTTCCGGAGCTTGAGTCCTCCCTACAAAATGGCGGCGGTTTCTCCGCCGCGGAGCTTGGCGGCGGCGGCGGCGGCGGCGGCGGCGGCGGCGCGGGGCCTGAGGAGACCGCGGCAGCCGCCGAAGCCGCCCGGAGCCACGGCCACGAGCAGCTTCAGCCCACCTCCGAGGCGGCCGCGGCCGCTCTGCCCAAAGGCGCCGAAGAGCCGGAAAGGCCTTTTAGGCGGAGTTTTCAGATCCCCAGGAAGAGCAGAGAAAAGAAAGGTGGTGCCTCCCTTCCTCCCAACCCCTCTCTCTCTTCCCTCCCCCTCCATCTTTTTCATTAGGACCTCTCTGTCTCCTCTTCCCACACCCATCCGAGACACGTAAACACGCACGCACGCGCCAGCCGCCTCTCCCCTCACTGCCACGGCCGCCCTTGGTGCGAGAGGATAGGGTGGAACCACGCTCCGCCGCTCCCCCTCTCCCCGTGGAAGTTGGAAGTAGCTCAGGTTTGAAGCGTTTCCATAAGGCTGCAGCTCCCCGAGCGGAAAGATGGTGCTTGGTGCCCCTTCTTTCCCCAAGCCCCGAAGGCAGAGAAGCTGATGGTGGCCTCCTAAAGATGCTTCTGAGAAGTCTGCTTGTGGAAATAGCCCGTGGCCATGGATTCTGAGGCTTTCTCCAAGGCCATTGCGCTCTAAGGACAAGTGTTTTCTCACTGTGGAAATTCTTCAGCTCTGTGTGTCTACTTGAAATGTGCTCGATGTCAGCGTCTTCTCTTATTTAGAAAAATCTCCATTAGCATATGCGCTCCATGCAGTTTTCCATCACACTTCATTTCCATGTAGTTTTTTGGAAAAGCATTAGCTTACATAGGTTTCTTCTGTATACCTCCAAGCCTAGAATGACTTTTAAAGTCAACTCTTAGTTTCTTAAGTCGATTGTAGGAACAGTTGGGTTGCTTATTTTTTTGAGATCTTAGAGCCATATTGTAAAACGTACAACACTTTTTTTTTTCCTTAGAGTAGGTTTCGACTGTCCGGTAATTTGGAATTTTCTGGATTTGACTTAAAATTTCCCTTCTTACTGCGTGTTTTTTGTTTACTTCCCAAAGTTATTTTTTTTTCTTTTTGTCATTTGAATCTCTGAAGATTTAAACGGTGCATCTGGGTAACCAGCTCCCTTTGCACAACTGAGCTTATGAAAGTACAAAGAAAGTTCCTTTCTAGTTGGATGACAAAGCCAAGGAAATAGCATGAGAACCATACAGAGAAGGATGAAATCGATCTTTGCCGACTGAAGTGAATGTTTCTAGGAATACTCTTTAAATGAGTTGATGTAATACTTGTAATACTTTAGGATATAGGGCAAGACAGTGAGTTCACTTGATGTAGTTAAGTTGTGTATGGCTATGTTGATAAAAGAAAAGTTAGATACTCATCCCCAGTGGCCATTTGGTAGAAAAGGTTGGAAGTAGAACCTCATAATGATAGTAAGGGCTTAACATTTTCAAGCTGTATCAAACCTTTTAAACATCTATTTTAGATTTTAAAATGACTAAGGCTGTGAACAAATCACCTTTAAAACAAGTCTTTTTTTTTTAAGTGTCCAGAAAACTGGCTTAGAGTCCTTTAGAATTTTGTTTGAAATTTAGTAAGGTGGTATGTACTTCTTAAATTTCCTAAGCCAAATCCAGAAGTTGCTCTAAAATGACTGCCTTTGAACATACTAAAAGTTGCACAGGGAATTAGGGAGTATAAACCTTAGCTGCTTTCTCCGTGGAGTCTGATGTATTCCTTGGGGGAAGTGCTTATATTTTCCATCTTGCCTAGGGATATGATTTTTACTCTCATCTATAAGGGAGGTTGTAGTTAGGAAAGCATGGTAGGCTTTTTTATTTTTATTTTTACTGAAAATCTTAATATCTTAACTGTACACCAGCTATCAGTTGTTCAAATAGTACATAATAGGGTCAAATCAAAACATTAAAAAAACAAATAATAGAATCTTCTTAAGTTGTTCAGCCCTTGAAATGCTCCTGCCTCAGCCTTCCTGCTAGGTGGAATTGTAGGTGATATCATGATCTGTTTATATAGCGCTTTCAAGTAACTATTTTTAACCATCTCAGATTTTATCCTAAATTGGGAGAAGTTAGTCTTTAAATTCCAATTTTTTTTAACTATAAAAACATACTTTAAGCCGGGCGGTGGTGGCGCATGCCTTTAATCCCAGCACTTGGGAGGCAGAGGCAGGTGGATTTCTGAGTTCGAGGCCAGCCTGGTCTACAAAGTGAGTTCCAGGACAGCCAGGGCTACGCCCAGAAACCCTGTCTTGAAAAACCAAAAAAAAAAAAAAACCAAAACAAAAAAAACAAACAAACCATACTTAGTCACTTTAGAACAGTTACAAGAGTGTTTCTCCTTTTTTTTTTTTTTTTTTTTTTTAAAGAGCATCTTAAAGTCTTTTACATAGTCCTAGCTTCTTGGCTGTTCTGGAACTTACAGAGATCCATCCACCTCTGCCTTCACAGTGCTGGGATTGAAAATTTTTTAAACAACGCATAGTAGTGTACAATACAAAACAAATGGTTGGAAGGAAAACAAAATAGTACAGACTGTTAGTTTCCTTCCAGCATTCACTAGAAGGTTTGAAAGTATGTTTAGGTTAGCTTGGTACTAATGGTCATCTGACTAGCATAAGAAATTTTTTTATAGATAGGTCTTGAAGTTTTCAGCATCAGAAGTTTTGTTGAATTCATAATTTAGTGATCTTAACTGCTTTCTGGTAAAACTTAAAAAAAGTGAGGACGATAATTTTTAAACAATTTCTTAAAATAACACTCAGTATAATTTATTGACTTTCAAAGATATATTTGAGACAGGTCTTACTGTCCATTCTGCCATCAAACATGCAGCAGTCCTCTTGTCTCAAGTCTCCTAAGTGCTAAAGTTTCACACTTATAGGAACTTGTCCAGCTCTTAAAAGTTTACTTGATAATAGCATGACATCTAATACTGGCAAGCAATATTGTACTTGATAGGTTGTAGACATTGTTTTTTGTATAACATTTCAACAATTTGTGGTAGGTATTTGTCCATTTTACAGAAAAATGAAGTACTGAGAAGTAAACGGTGGTGCTGGAATTTGAACATGTATAGACTACTTGGAACTACTCAACTGTAGCAAGGTTATTCCTAATAGTCTAAATTTTATTATTTAGGGAGGCAGGGTTTATTTTGGCTCACAGTTTCAGGGTATAGTTGATTATGCTGAGAAGTCATAACGAGTCTGGTGGTTAATTACATGACAGTACATCTGTAATCAGAAAGCAGAGAAAGATGACTGCCCCTTCCACCCCCACTATACCCTGAGGCAGGAGCTCCCTACAGATTCCAAGCTGGCCTCAAACTCAAAACTTGGATACTACTACGTTAGCTTCCTAACACTAACACGTGTGGCTTTATAATCTAGAATTTAAGTTAGCTTTTGATTTGATCAGTTGTGATTTTGGAAAGTTTAGCATATATTCAACCTTGGGGAGAATTTTGAGATGGAAAGATTTATGTTCACTGTAAATAATGGTAGATTATATGTTTTAAGAGGTTTTGTATTTTAAACTTTTTTTCAGAGCAAATATAGATTTATTTATAGGTAGTGAGAACTCAGAATGTGAGGGAGGCCAAGGGATAAATACCCATGTTTTACTGATTATGATGTGTGTAGTATTTATTGGTTGGGCTATTTTCTGTAGTATAGAGAGACATAAAAATTGCATTGGCCCTTTAGATGGATTGCCATGTTTTATTCTACATCTAGTATGTCATTAAAAGTAAATTAAAATGAATTGAATTTGACAGTATTTCTCTCCAAAGTTCTTGGGATAGACTAGTGATATAGTTTCTAAAAGATGTTCATCTTTTCTAGCAAAACTTGCAGTTGTCTTTTTTTTTTTTTTTTTTTTTTAAAGAACAGGTCTTAATGTAACCAGGGATAGATTTACTCCTGCCTCCCAACTCCTCAGTTGCTGGGATTGGACCTGGTTACCTGGTTCTGCAGTTGTCTTTTTGAGTCACGGTGTTTTAGTTGGATATGGATAATTAGATTTTGAAAACAGTGTTTTTTTTTTTCTCTACATAGACATAAACCTGGGCAGGAAATTTCATATTTGTACTGCTACATGTTGACTTATGCTAGTGTATTTGTTGCTGTTTTCATTCAGCATTGCTGTAGAGATAAAACACATTCTTAAAACATTGTCAGATAGTATTTTTTAGATAGAAAAAGCCATTTACAAATCAGTTATGAACTAATGGAGTCACATTGTATAATGGTAATTAAGGCCAGTAGATACTAGCCTTGGACTCAGAATTACAGACCAAGTTTGGTTACTAGCTGCTTTGCTAATTATTTCATTTTCTCCCATGTAGCTCAGGCTGGCTTTATACTTTTTTTTAAATTATTTTTTATTAGCCTATATTATATACAGTAATGGGTTATGGGTTTCATTATGACATCTTCATACATGTACATGATGTCATAACCCCATTAACCCGCTTTTGTGCTCCTCCAAACTTTAAAAAAATAAATATGGGTGTTTTGTCTGCATCAGATCCTTTAGAACTAGAGTTAGAGTTGTGAACTGCCATGTGGGTGCTGGGAACTAAACTTAAACCAATGTCTTCTGGAAGAACAACCAGTACTCTTAATCCCTTGTGCCATCTTTCTGGCTCTTCCACTTATAATCCCAGCTAGTGCCCTTCCCAACTCTTTTGGGGGGGTAGTTAGGATTTTTTACAGCACGGGCACCCCAATCTACACCACAGAAGAGAATCTTCCCCCTGCATCAACCATTAATGGTATAAATGAGAGATGGAGGTCTATTCCTTCTCAGTCTTTTTAAGTCTGTTTCTTTTTTTTCTTTATTCATTTAATCTATATGAGTACACCGTTGATGTCTTCAGACACATCAGAAGAGGGCATCAGATCCCATTACAGATGGTTGTAAGCCACCATGTGGTTGCTGGAAATTGAACTCAGGACCTCTGGAAGAGCAATTAGTGCTCTTAACTGCTGAGCCATCTCTCCAGCCCTCATTCTCAGTCTTGTGTAGATCATGCATAGGCAATCACAACTTCTCAGTAGCCATGCCTTGTCTGGAAGTTACACATACATACCCTTTTACCAACTTTTATAGTTTGGGCATTCAATCCGTTCTTAAGACACTGTTGCTAAACGTTGGAGGGAGTGACAGATATTCCATTTATGGTTAGCATTCAGCAGTCATTTATTCTCTGCTTTAACCTACTGCAAAATGAAGGTTCTCTCACCAGGGCTGACAGCAGCACTATTCTGAGCTTGCCTGGAACTTTTAATGCTCCTGTCTCAGCCCCCTAAATGCTGCAAGTATGGATAGATGCCACCACATTCAGCTGGTATTCTTTGTGGTGATCTTGTGTTTCTGGGGATGGAACTTAGGACTTCTTGCAAATGCTCTACTACTGAGAAACAGAATCCCATCCATTGGCTACTTCGGTTATAATTACTTTTAGATCTGAAAGCTTACATTCTTATTGTTTACATGTTTTAATAGTGGTATGCCTTGTTTCCTAAAGTTTAGCATATCATGTATATATACTACAAGAAGATCTATACTGATACAAAGTAAATTGGTCAAAGATAATGGAGGAAAGAAAATGTTCTTTTGATTAAAGAACAAAGATGCTAATTTTTTGACCTATTGCCAATTGCTTAAATGTAAATTTTTTTGTTATGAGGGTATGGCTGAAGGAATGGAACCCAGGGCTTCTATGCTTGGCAAGCACTCAACCATTGATTTCTATCACTAGCTATCTTTTTACTCCCTACCCCAAGACAGGGTTTCTCTGTGTATTCCTGGCTGTCCTTAAACTTCTGGCATCTGGCTTCTACTTTACCAGCATCTGGCTTTTTATGTAGCTTCCAGGGATCCAAACTCAGGTTATCATCATGCTTACAAAGCTATTTCACCAATCTCTTTTATTTTTTCAGTTGGATTATAGTAACTATGTTGATTTTATTCCTCAGGATGCTTGTATATGTCTAGTCTTAAAGTAGGTACACATTGGCTTTTACCTAGCACACATTGTTATAATAACATGTAATCAAAACAACTCTTCATTTTTAGAGCTACTATTGTGATATATGCCTAGTTGGTTCAAGAACCAGATATGTTACCAGAGGATGGTGGCAGCCCATGCCTTTAATCCCAGGACTCGGGAGGCAGAGGGAGATGCAGGGGGATCTTCTGAGTTTGAGGCTAGCCTGGTTTAGAGTTCCAGGACAGCCAGGGCTACATGGAGAAACCCTGACTTGAACCTGCCCACAACCCCCAAAAAGCAATGGATATGTCATTTGACATTGTATCCTTTATAGTCTAATAAAAATGAAAGTATAGTAAAGCAGCTTATTTATAGTTATCTTTTAGGTGGCATACTTCTAAGTATAAATAAAGTTGAGCGATGATGGCACATGCTTACAATTCCAGTATTTGGGAAGCTGAAACTGGAAGATGACATGTTTGAGGTCAGCCCAGGATACATAGTGAATCTCAGACTATTAAAAACTATTTTTGTAAGACCTTGTGTCAAAATATAAATGTATGCACAACAGTATTTTCAATGGAACCGAAGAGTTACTTTTAATATTTATTGACCTTAGAAAAAAATACAGGGCCGGGCGGTGGTGGCGCACGCCTTTAATCCCAGCACTTGGGAGGCAGAGGCAGGCGGATTTCTAAGTTCGAGGCCAGCCTGGTCTACAAAATGAGTTCCAGGACAGCCAGGGCTACACAGAGAAACCCTGTCTCGAAAAACCAAAAAAAAAACAACAACAACAAAAAAATATAGGCTGTTTTTTTTTTTTTAAATTTGGGGAAAGTTTATATGTACAGATTTGGTTTTTAAAATTTATTAAATGAAAAATGACATGTATTAAAAATATCAGGTTATTAGAACAAATTATTTTTGTTTGTTGGCTTTTTTTGTTTGTTTTGAGATGGGGTCTCACTGTGTAGCCCTGGCTGGCCTGGGAACTCAATCTGTAGATCAAACTGGTGTCAAACTCAGAGATTTGCCTACCTCTGTCTCCTGAGTGTGTGACTAAAGGCATGTTACACCATGCTTGATTATTAAACCAAATAGGTTAAATGATTTAGTGTTATAAAAATTCTAGTACCAGAGAGCTGTCTGTGATGGTAAAAGCACTTGATACCTAAGCTTGAGTTTGACTCCTAGAACCACAGTTGACAGAACCATCTGAAAGTTGTCTGACCTCTACACGTACATCTTGTCATAAGTCTGCTCGTGTTCATGTATGCACACACAAATTTGAGCCAGTTGTGGTGGCACATGTTTGTATTTCCAGTATATGGGAGGCTTTGAAAGAAGGATTTGAGGTTAGACTTGGTTGCCCAGTGAGAACTTGTACCAGAAATGGAAAAGAACATTAAATGGACTGTAGACTGGTGAAAACACAAGGGATACAAACTTAATTGTATTAATTGTGCACAGGTGCTCCATTCTGCTTAGTACTTTTGTTCGTGATTCACCAAAGAATGATACCCCAGACTCAAATAGTATGCAAAGGCAAAGAGTGTTTTTTCTGCAGAAATTACCAGCATGCAGAGATCTCCATCCACCAAAATGGTGATGTTGAGTGAGCTTACAGGCTTGCTTTTAAAGCCTCTTAGGGGATTTCAGGGAGGAGTGGGTGACTCTTAAACTTTCTCTACCTTTATTGGTTGGCTCTATTTTTCAGGGTATGGGTGACCTTGGGATTGGTTTCGGAGACTTTCTGGAACTGATGCTAATTAACTACTCTTGGCCCAGGCCAGGTGTTGGAGCAGCTCCTGATTGGCTGCCCTCGAGGGGTGCTTTTTACTGGCATTTGACTTGTTTTGGACTTGTCCAGTATTAGGAAAGAGGAACTTAGGCCTAGTCCTTAGGCTGTCAGTTGGAGCCTGTCATGGAGTCTGCCTGGCATGACCCTTATTGCCCTGCCTTATATAATGTACTTGGCATATAATAGTTATTAGAACTGCAGTTTTCCATTTTACAATTGACTGGGCTTTTAAGTTGTATATCATCTGCTACAAAGCCAATAAATGACAAATCTGGTGTTTCGGTTTTTACTCTAAAACTCTACAATTCTTTTGCTGTTTGCTAGTATTGGGCATTGCACCTAGTTTTTGAAACATGCTAGAAAAATGTTCTATTTTTACTTTTTGTTTTGAAGGCAAGTCTCACTAAGTTTTCAGACCATCCTTGAACTTGCTTTGTACTTAGCCATCAACTAGCTAGGATAAGGCGGTGCACACCCTTAATCCTGGCATTTGGGATCTCCTGAGTTCAAGGCCAGCCTGGTCTGCAGAGTATGTTTCAGGACTACACAAAGAAACCCTGTTTTCAAAAACCAAAAAAAAAAAAATAAAAGATTCTGGCTTGGCTCAAAGCCTTTCTTCATCTTAGCATTCGGCACTTAAATGTTCTATTTTTCTTTTTTATTAATAATAAAGCTATTTGAGTACTGTATACTACTTTAAAGCCCTGGCTGGCCAGGACCTTATTCTATGGACCAGGCTGCCTCAAAGTTTTGATTATCCTCTTATTTTTTGATTATCCTCTTATCTCTGCCTTTTAAGTATAGGAATTATAGACATGAGCTACTATGTTGGGTTTATGCTTTTATTTATGGCAAATCTTTATAGATTCTCGGCTGCCATAGTCTTATACATGCTTTTTCAGTGCAATGTAAATAGGAATTGAGACAAGTTGAGTGCATGCATAGGTTCTTATGAGAGTTTAAGCAATTTAGATTATAAGGATTATAATTCATATTTTATATATATCATAAGGGTTAATTTATATCCTTTAGGTTTATAAAATCGTAACTGTTTTTGTATATGAGGCCAGGTCATCATTGTTTAAAGAAACTAGTTAGTCTAGGTAAGTCTTAATTTTTCTTCAGTGAGTTAAAAAACAATTTGTGTACATGTGAATGCATGCACATCTACACATGGTTATGCAAGTGGAGGATAGAGGACAGCTTTTTGCAAGGATTTTAGGGATCCAACTCTGGTCAGGTCTGTGCAACAAGCTATTTACCTGTTGTGCCATGTAGCTGGTTGTCTTTAGTGAGTTCTAATAATGACTGTTGCATGTCATAAAGTAACTGTTGGTGCCTTTTGTTCAAAAAACCTACATTTATGATAGAATAATCTTACAATTTGCTTTTTTTTTTTAAATAAATAGCTCTTTTCCAGCCATTAACTCCAGGCTCTCGAGAATTTGAAGATGTTTTAAATATTCTCCATTCATCTTACCTTGAACCATCCTCAGTAACAAATTTTAACTATAGACGAGCTTGCTTGATACATAATGAACTTTTGGAAAAAGAGGTATGTATTTAGCCAGGGGAAGAAATCCTTTTTTTTTTCTCTTTGTAGAAATGCTTGCTTGCTTGCTTTCTTCTTTCCTTCCTTCCTTCCTTTTGAAAATAGTTTAAATGATTTCTTTTTGGTGCTAGGAATTAAACCAATGTCTGACTCAAGGCTCAACAAGTGCTCTATCTCTGAACTACATCCTCACTATGATTATCTACTGAGTTAAATTGTTACTCATGTGTAGTTACCCAGAATCCTGAAATAAGTTATCCACATAGGGATAGTTTACTGTAGTTGTAAATTTACAGTTAAGTATTTCTCTCTCTCTCTTTTTTTTGGGGGGTGGTGGTTTTGAGACAGGGTTACTCTATATAGCCCTGGCTGTCCTGGAACTCGCTCTGTAGACCAGGCTGGCCTCAAACTCAGAAATCCACCTGCCTCTGCCTCCCAAGTGCTGGGATTAAAGGCGTGCGACACCACTGCTCGGCTCTTTTTTTTTTTTCTTTTGGATTTATACTTTTTTTTTTTTGAAAGATGGGTCTTATCCTTGTCCAGAATGGCTTGAAACTCACTGAATGGTCAGGTTGACTTTGTACTTAAAGTAATCCTCCTGTCTCAGTTTTCCAAGTTTGTTCAAAGGGCAGCAGTTGACAATAAATACTTATTTCATATGCAAATCAGATGTTTATTGAATTTAATATAGGAAAAATCAGCATGTATAATTCTTAGGTAACACACAAATGGAACTTTAGAATCTTTACAATTTATTGCTTTGTAATAGATGTGAAATATTACAAAGTTTGGTTTTATACCAATTGGTTAATGATGTACTACCAAAATTTAACCTTGAAAATCTTTCTGAAGGGCACTGTTATAGTTTCTAAAGAAAATAAAAATTCGATACTTTAATGTAGTTTCATGGTATAGTAGGGATTATTTGTTAATTGCCTATGGAAATTTTATCTGAAGTTATATTACATAATTAAGAGCCTGAATACAGGTACAAAAATGCTAGCTCTTCTGTGGTTTAAATAGATGTATGTTTGAATCTCAAAGTAAATCCAAAAGTTTAGAGTACTTGACTAATCAGCATTCTCTTCTGTAACAGAAGCTGTCCTTGAACTCAGGGGGATCTTCCTGCTTCAGTCTCCAGATTGCTACCTTTAAGTGTCACTGTACCTGGCTTAAATAAATTAAACTATTATATTCAGTATGCCATGTAAAGTGGGAGATAAAAAGATGAAAGAAAATAATTCTTTGGGGAGATTTGGGATATAGTAAAATTTTAGTAGAAAATTAGCTAACATTGGTAATACCTAGATACTTTTGACTGTTTTATGTGTTGGGAGTTAAAATGGGAAGAAATAAAATTAAAGTTTGAATAGCAGAAAGCATAGAGATTTTTATTTTGATAGCTTTGTGATATCTTAAGATTGAATAGCAGAAAACAGAGATTTTTGTTTTGATAGCTTTGTGATATCTTAGAAAATTTTCTTTAATTCTAAGCTTAATGAGACAATCATGCTAAGTAGTTACACATTTAATTTTTTATTTTTAGTTTACAGAAAAGAGAAGAGAATTGAAGTTTGATGGTCGTTTAGATAAGGAACTTTCAGATTCTTACGCATTTCTCATGGTTGATCGGTACCAGGTGAGATAATTATGTTGCCATTGTAAGTTATTTGTTTCGTAATCATTCTTTCGATAAGGATAAGGTAACTTTTTCTTCTGTTTTTCCATGGGGGGGGGCTGGTAGTAAGAGTGTTGAATTCAAGTTGTCAGTCTTAGTGGTAGGTGCCTTTACCAACTAAACATCTTGCTAGTTGTTTGTTTCATTAATTTTCTTTATTCACTTTATATACCCTTGTTTATTTATTTTATTTTTTTCGAGACAGGGTTTCTCTGTGTAGCCCTGGCTGTCCTGGAACTCACTCTGTAGACCAGGCTGACCTCGAACTCAGAAATCTGCCTGCCTCTGCCTCCCAAGTGCTGGGATTAAAGGCGTGTGCCACCACTGCGCGGCTCCTTGTTTATTTTTTAAGATCTATCTTTATTTTTAATAAAATATGGTGTGTGCACATTAGTTTGGGTAGGCATTGAATCTCCTGAAGCTAGAGTTACAGGCAGTAGTAATCCCGGACATGAGTGCTGGGAATTTAATGAGTTCCCTAGCAGAACAGTAGGAGCTCTTAACCACTGACCCTTGTTTGTTTTTTTTTTGGGGGGGGGGGACGGGGCAGGAGGTGTCTTGCTATGTATCTCAGGTTGTCTTTCCTTGAACTTAGAGGCATCATGCTGCCAGTCATTTGGGGTTATAGACATTCACTATAACCTAACGTTTTTCTCTGACATATAAGTAGAAGAAATTATTCAGAAGGGCAAAATATGTTTTGTAGTTTCTCTTTTCAAATGTAATCATTGTTTCTCTGATCACTTCTGTTTTTTTCCCCTAGAATATGCTTGATTAAACATTTTTTTATGAAAACAAGACTGTCTTTGGTTTTTTGAGACAGGGTTTCTCTTTGTAGCCCTGGCTGTCCTGGAACTCACTCTGGAGACCAGGCTGGCCTCAAACTCAGAAATCCGCTTGCCTCTGCCTCCCAAGTGCTGGGATTAAAGGCGTGTGCCACCACTGCCCGGCAACACTGTCTTATATAATGCTGATTCTATGTTTTTATAGCCATTTCCCCCCTTAATGTTTTCTTTAAATACTTTGCTTGAGGCTCGAGAGGTGGTTCAGAGGTTTAGAGCACTTGCTGCTCTTCAAGAGGATTTGAGTTCATTTTCTAGCAACTAATTGGTCAGCGCACAAAGCACCTCTAAGTTCAGCTCCAGAGAATCTATTGCCCTCTTCTGGTGTTTGAGAGCCCTGCCACCCACAAATATATAATTCACATAACTAAAAGTATAAAAAAAGCCAGGCAGTGGTGGCACATGCTTTTAATCCCAGCACGTGGGAGGCAGAGGCAGGCAGATTTCTGAGTTTGAGGCCAACCTGTTCTACAGAGTGAGGTCCAAGACAGCCAGGGCTATACAGAGAAACCCTGTCTGGAAAAACCAAAATGAAAAAAGAAAAAAAAATTATATATATGTAATATTTTGGGCTGGAAGATGGCTCAGCGGTTAAGAGCACTGACTGCTCTTCCAGAGGTCCTGAATTCAAATCCCAGTAACCACATGGTGGCTCACAACCATCTATAATAGGATCTGATGCCCTTTTCTGGTATGTCTAAAGACAGCTACAATGTACTTATATATAATAATAAATAAATATTTAAAAAAATTAAAATAAATCTTAAAGTATATGTAAATATTTTGCTGGTCTTAATTATTTTTGTTGGTAAGAGTATCTGTGACAAGCAGCATAAGTAAAGATGAATTTTTGATAGTATAACCTTAGAAATTTAAGCCAGTTTTGCATTGATACTTACTAGTTAGCCGAAATCTATGTGTGAAAAATTTGTAATTATAGTTTAGAAGATAACATTTTGAAGTTTTAAAAATTAACTTTTCTTGTTAATTTGATTTTAAACTGAAATGTTTTGTTTACATAGGTTCAGAGCATATGTGAAAAAGGATTGCAGGTGGGCCAATCCAAAATAACAGTTCTTGGCAGTCCTTCCATGGGTAATTTTTCTTGTTTCTCATTTGTACTTAACTATTAAGTTGCCATTTAAAATCCTAAATGTAGTCTGCCTATAGTCACTAATTAAATTGGTATGCTTTTCATATTTTCAAATAAGGAGACTAATAATAAGTTTTGAAATATAACACTTGTTTTATTTCTTTGTTTCTGATTTTAAATATTTTGAATTGATCAAATGTTACTATTTAAAATGTTTTATTATGGTCAAAATTATTTTGAAAAATTAGACTAATTTTATGTTTTACTCTGGTTAAACATCAGCTATCTTTGTCTTTTCGTATTGCTTTTAAAAAGTTGTCATACCTCCTATTCCTTTTATTATTGGTTAAATAATTTGATTTTTATTTAAAAATTTATACTTTATTATTTATATTCAAATTATTTTTCTCTTTCTGTTAGGTATCTATCTTTGCAGGTATGCAGATCTCTTACAGGCTAATCCTTTGGAAGCTGGGGCAGTAGGCGATGTTGTTATTTTTAAAATAATGAAGGTAATTTTAACATGTGTTTGTACTTATCAAAGGCAACATTTATCTTGGACTTTAATTTTAAGTGCTCTCAGGACTAGGAGTTTGAGTTAAAAACCTATATTTGGTAGTATATGAAGAGTTGCTATCTTAAAAGACTATCTTAGCGGTTGATTTGTTGTCTTTTAGGTTATGTTCATTTATTAATGTATGTGTTGGGGTACACATGCCACAGGATGCATGTGAAGATCAGAGGAAGATTTGGGGGTGTTAGTTCTTCCTTCATCCTTGTGGGTAATTGAGACTCAAACTCAGGTCATCAGGTTTGGTGTTTTTACCTGCTGAACTATCTCAGTGCCAGCATCCCCCACCCCTCCACCCCCATTTTCCAAAAGAAAGAATGAAAAAAAGAGAGAGTAACATGTTGGTGGTATAAGTAGGTTAACAGTTTATTAACACTTGTATTCTTTATTGTAGCGTATAGTAAAAATCAGGTTAAGTGGACACTTAAAATGTTTTTCTTTCTTTTTTTTTTTTTAATTTTAGGGTAAAATAAAGAGTATTTATGATCCTCTGAGTGTAAAAAGCTTGGAATCCATGTTAAGTAAAAATGCTTTGGACCCTACACCAAAACATGAATGCCATGTGTCTAAAAATGCCAGTAGAATTACATCCCTTTTGGCATATAGAGCCTATGAGCTTACTCAGGTATGTACTTGGATCCATTTAATGTGAAAGATCTATTGTATTCATGCGTGTGTGTGTCTGCATTTCTGTGTGCGCATACAGGTGCTTGCACTTGGAGGCTGGAAGAAAAGGGTATCAGATCAGATCAGTTGGAGGTACAGGATACTTACCTGGCTTGTTAAGAGGTTACTAGAACCCAAACTCTGGTCTTCAAGGTCACACAAATAAGCATTTTTGGCTGCTGAACCATCTCATGGCATCATCTCTTGAAAGGCCTGAAATTTAGGGCCCTAGAAATTTGGTGAATAAAATACCATTTGTTTTTCAAAGTAAAGGTTGAGTCCCTTGACTATGTTAATTCACAGCTCTGTTCTATTGATTTATTAGAATGTAGACTCAGTATATTTTTAAACCTTAACTTAAAAATATATGTAATTTTGTTCTTTTTTCTGAAAAATTTTTTTGATATGTCTCAGTATGTATCTTAGAACTCTTTATATAGATCAGTCTGACTTTGAACTCAAAAAGATCTGCCTGCCTCTGCCTTTTTAGTGCTACTATTAAAGGAGTATACTGATATTCTTGGCTTTTTATTGATGATGTTCGTTTCTGGTTTCTTGAGACAAGGTCTCACTGTGTAGTCTTGGCTGGCTTGAAACTCAGTATGTAGGCTGGACTGGTTTCAAATTCACTGAGAGATCTTTTTTTGGATTAGCCTCCCAAGTGCTGAGATTAAAGGTGTATACATACCCCAACACTAGGCTATTTTTTTGATACCGAGTCTTGTTTAGGTCTATCCTGGTCTCAGACTTGCTATATACTTGGGCTCCTTCCTGATACTCCTTTTTCCCTTGTCTGGACTTTTTTTTTTTCAAATTACTGAGTCTTGTTATGTAGCTTAGGCTGACCTCAAAATAATCATCCTTTTGTCTCAACCTCCTGAGTCTTGGGAACATCTTGAGTGCTAGGAAAGACTATTTTCTTGTTCTCAGCATTCCTTAGTTGCTTGTAGTTTTATATAGGGTTGAGGCCTTGTGAGCTTTCCCCTATAAAAAGCATGTAAAATATATATATTAAAAGTAGTAATATTAACCTACTTTATATTAAAATAATATATGTTATTTTAACATTTTTATACATTGTTTTAATCAGTCTTTTCATTCCCCAATACCTCTCAGATCTTTTCCCCTTCCCTACTCGCCCAAGTTCATTTTCTTTCTCAAAAAAATAAAATAAGAAACAAAAAGTCAAGTAAGACAGAAAATACCAAACCCAAACAAAATGCATACAAAAAGCACAGACTATTTTGTGTTGAATAACTATTCCTAGGCATGGGACTTGCCTTGCTGTATGGTTGTTATAATACATAGTGTTGCTTCATCAGAGAAAATTATTTTCCCTTTTCTGGCAGGTATCATTTGCAAATAGTTTCTTAGTGATGGTATTTTATGTCTACTTCCCTTTCTTTGTGCTGGGATATTGTCTGTGAATTTGTGTGGATGTTTTATATGCTGTCAATCTCTTTTATATGCCAACAATTTTCCCTGAGTTCATATGTGTATCAGTCCTGTTGTAGCTAGATAATGCTGTTTCCTTGGAATCTTTTACCTCTCTGGCTCTTAAAAATCTTTTTGTGTCCTCTTCCCTTAGGTTCCTGAGCCTTGAGGAAGGAGAGCTTTGATAAAGACAGCCCATTTAGGACTAAGTGCCACAAAGTCTTTCTCTGCACATTGTCCAGTTTTGGGTCTCTGTTAATTAAACTGTCATGTACTGCAAGAAGTTCCTCTTGTGAGGGTTGAGTGATGCTCTGATGTATGGGTATAGCAATAGGTCACCAAGAGGGATTTTATTAATGTGTTCAGTTAGCAGAATAATAGTATTAGGTTTTCCATTAGGACCCATGGCCTATTTACTCTGATTCTTGGCCACTTCAGCAGTGATAGGGCTCCATTTCATGGAGTATACCTTAAATGGAATTGAAAAATGTTTGGTTACTCCATTTGCAATGATAACATTTATGCTACTATTGTACTAGCATATCTTGCAGGCAGGTTGCTGTTGGTCAAAGAGTTTATAGCTGGTCAATACTGATGACTCCTCTCTTAGTGTGCATACTACCTTCTAGCACTGTGAATAGTAGTAGAGCTAAAGCTCTTAGTTGGGTACCAGTTCGTTCCATTTCTCCTTGTCTGATGACATAATGTCTTGAGTGGTAGGGCCTTACAGTCAGGTTGTGCAGGGTAACTAGTAACCATGGCAATAGTCTGTAATATTTGGATAGCTCTGTGGGACCCCTCAGCCAAAGATTCAACAAAATGTAATCCATTCTTGGCACTGGGGGTTTTGCTTGGCAGCGTAAGGTGTCAAATTATGGGCATTGTCTTCTTCCATTGTATGGTGAACCTAGAAGTAAATCCTCATCAAAAATATTTGTTGGGGCTGGACAGATGGCAAATCAGTTAAAAGCATTGGCTGCTCTTCCAGAGGACCTGAATTTGTTTGTCAGCACCATGTGGTAATTCACAAATGCCTTAATTCTAGTTTCAAGGGATCAGATGACCCTCAGATAGACATATGTAGGCAAATGTTCTTAAACAAAATAATAACAGTACTTGTGGAAAATAGTTTGTTTGGTTCTTTATTGAGGTATCTTAGTAGAGGGCCTGGAGAGATGGCTCAGCAGTTAAGAACACTAACTGTTCTTCCAGAGGTCCTGAGTTCAATTCCCAGCAACCACATGGTGGCTCACAACCATCTGTAATGGGCATCTGTTGCCTTCTTCTGCTGTGTCTGAAGACAGTGACAGTGTACCCACATATATAAAATAAATATGGCCGGAGTGAGAAGGGGCTGGAGCCAGCAGGGGTTTGGGGAGTCGGGGGAAGGTATCTTAGTGGAGAAGGCATACAGCTGGTATTTTTTTGTTTGTTTGTTTGTTTTGTTTTTTCTTTTTTGTTTCTCCAGACAGGGTTTCTCTGTGTAGCCCTGGCTGTCCTGGAACTCACTCTGTACACCAGGCTGACCTTGAACTCAGAAATCCACCTGCCTCTGCCTCGCTGGCATTAAAGGCATGTGCCACCACCGGCCTTAGTATTTTACATTTTTATCAAGTTGGCTTTTCTGGGGTGACCTAACGTAGCTCCATTTTGCAGTATTTTCATTAGGAAGTTAATTGCACATTCCTGCTGTCAACTCTTCTGAACTAAATTTCTGGTGTACCTTGGTATCTGGAACATAAAATGCATACAAAGTACACATTTTTTTTTTTAAAGCTAAGTGGACAAGCTCAAAGAAATTATTTTCCTGCTTAAATGGTTCTACATTATCAATAAAATATTTTCTCACCTACTTTCCTATTGTAAAATAAGTTTGTACTTTTTTATTTTTAGTATTATTTTTATGAGTATGGCTTTGATGAAATAAGACGAAGACCAAGACATGTTTGTCCATATGCAGTTGTGTCTTTTGCTTACAAAGATGATGTACAAACTCCAAAGTTTGTGTCTTCATTGAGGTAAGTCAGTTTTATGTACACAAAGAAATAGTTCAGAAGCAGCCATTGCCCTCTTCAACTTTTTTTGACATAAACTAGATGTTTTCATATTCATGATAAGTAGGATAGGCTAGTCCCTTACTGTGAAAATAGGCACTAAACTTTACTTTGATTCACCTAGCTAAGTTGTGGAACTTTTATTTTCTTTTCAACATTTATATGACTTTAATAAATAGCAGTTTTTAAAAGTTAAAAGTGTTAACTGGCTGTCGTGGTATATGCCTGAACTCCCAGCACTTCCGACATAGAGGTCAACTTTGGCTATGCAGTAAGTTTGAAGCCATCTTTGCTCCATGAGTCTCTTAACTTCTCCAAACAGAAAAATTTTGTTTTTACCTGTCTTAAAATTTGAGTTTCTATAAAACTCTTATCCCAAACAATAGAATATTAGTCAAATGCCAAGATATTCCTAGTTTTAAGAGTCAGGTGATATTTATTTTTTTAATTCATAAACATACTTAAAGTAACTTTTCAAACTACTGTTTAAAAAACCACTTATTTTTAATGATGCATATTTTTAGGCTGACCTCTATTGGTTTTTAAAGTCAAATGTGCTTGATTAAAGGGGTACTTTAGTTGTGTTTTTGTTTTTGTGGATAAAGTTGTTCTGGCTGGCCTGTAGTTTTCTATAAATACCTCAGGCGAGAAGATCCTGCCTTAGCTTCTGGAGTGCTGATATGAGCCACTAAGCCCTAATGATACAGCACCTTTTTTTCTTTTCATATTAATAAGCTTTCAAAACCTCTCCCAGTACCAATTCATATAATGTAGAGATGAATGTGTTTCTCACTTTTGCTTCATGTTTATGAATGCTGATTTCTTTTTTTTTTTTTGTAAGTGATCTGATTTGTCTTTGTTTCTGTCTTGTCTGTCTGTCTCTTTTGGTACTAAGTCTCTTATGTAGACATGGCTGTCTTGGAACTCACTGTGTACACCAGACTGGTCTCAGACTCAAAGAGATTCACCTTCCTTTCTTTGCTCCTCTCCTACTTTTTTGAAGCCCTTCTGTTGACCCCCAGATTGTCTCAAACACACACTGATGAACATCCATCCTATACTATGAGTGTGCCATAAGGACTCTTCCTCGGGACCCCATAGTTAGTGGACCTTCCTTTCTCTGTTACTGCATAGTTGTTTCTTTTTTCTTTTTCTTTTTTTAATCTTATTCTTTAATCTTTTTTTTACAGTCCAGTCGTTATCCCCTCTCGGTCCACCCTCTGACAGTTCCTCATTCCATCCCAGGCCCCCATCTCCAAGAGGTTGTCCTCACCTCCACCCCTCACTAGACCCTCCCCCTCTCTGGGGCAAGTCATAGCTGTTTCTTATATTTCCTCATTGGATGTGCTCTGAGTTTTTTCTTAAACTCTTGTACTTGGCTTTTTTCTGTAAAGCTCTTGTAACCATCTTTTATCTGTTAAACTGCACTTGTTGATAATTACCTTTCTTCATCATTAGATGATAAATTCTTTGAAGTAGAAGAGGGTGTTTTCTGTTTATATTTAGAATTCTATTACCTAGAATTGTGCCTGGTAAATGATAAGAGCTTAAATATTTATTAAATGGCTATGGATGAATTGATAAAGAGACTTTCTAATCTTATTTCCAAGATATATTCAACAGATATTAATAAGTCTTATGTTTGTTAATGGGCACTTTTTGAAGTATAAAATAACTCATAAATTTGGGAAAATATGGTAATAAAAGAGTAAGTGTGTTTTTTAAGAATTAGGTTTACTAAATTTTGTAAAGAGTAAGTTTTTCTTACTTGGAAGAATATTGTTCTCTCCTGTAGTTCCAGTGGAAATGACACTCAGAGATTGGTGCTTCAGTTCAGTTTAAATTGCTTGCCATGCATGTGCGAGGTGATGGGCTTCAATCCCACCAGCACTGGAAAATACAACAGCAACAAAACATAGATAGTATGGCAGGGTCCTAAATGTTAACTTTGATGTTATTTCCAATCAGTAATAATTTTCCTTTCTTTTTAAAAAATTATTTGTAGATCTAACAGCTTTAATGCAGATAGAAACATAGGTAAGAGTCTTATTTTTTTTTACTTTTATAAGTTGAAAGTATAAACAGTGAAAAATTAAGTGTTTTGTTTTATTTTCATAATAAAAATATGAAATATAAAGCAGGTGAGGTCATGTTAAAATGTAGCATCAGTACTTGATCATTCAAACATAAGGACTCCTTTTAGAAGATGGACCAGAATTTCTAACACTTGGATTGGGGGGGAGAAAAAAAAAAACAGCCCATAAATTTGGTTTTGCAATTGAACCAGAGGTTTTTGGTTTTGATAAAGAAAAGTTTAAACAGTATTCTTTTTTATTTCTTTATCACAAAAAAGAGAACAAAGTATAAACAACTAGAGGATAGGAGACATTAATCAGGTTTAATATCGTCTCCTTTGGAATAATGACTGTATTGTTTGTTCTGCTTTCTAAAGAGGGCGCTTGGACAAATTGGCTCTTCCTTGAAGTTGGAATGTTTTTTTGTTAAAGGGAAAACATACCTGAAACTAGAAACTTAACATGAACCTTTCTCTGAAGGGCATGTCACTTTTGTGGTTGTTTTGTACTTAAAGCCTTATTTCTAGATAACTTTCATTTCTGGTAAATATTATCTTATGGGCTATCAAGCAACCGGACTCTTATTTCTTTTGTTTAGATAAGTTTAACTATACCTTGTGGAAAGGACAACTTTTAAATAAAGGAAAGCTTCTGTGTTATATTTCTTTGAGGTCGGCCAATCGTGCCTTTTTACCTGTCAAGCTGTAAGTATGTTGCACTAGAAGAAAATAGTGGGATGGGCAGTGGGAGGATGACAGGGAAGGGGAGTAAATGAGAACAGACTATAATCAATCAATCAATATCTCTCTCTCTCTCTCTCTCTTTCACACACACACACACACACACACACACACACACACACAGGCTCTATTTCATATGTTAATCTAAAAGGTTAATTTCAAAAAAATAAGTAATTGACAGTAAAGGGGACTATCAATTTCTTCTCTAGTTTTTTGTTTGTTTGAGGTTATCATTCTGGATTGAAACTCACTATATAGCCCAGGCAGTTTACTTGCTTCAGCCTTATATATGATAGGTTTTAAGTATGCACCACCATTCCTGACTTGCTTGCTGTTTATCTTTTGTCAGTTTTAAATTTTACTGTGGTCCGTTAAAAACTTAAATATAAATGTTAAACATGTTTCTAAAATAGTTGATTTTGTAACTTCAGAAAGCTGATTAGCACACAAGCTCTGGTTCTCTAATTTGAAGGTGACTAGTCAGATGTATGTTATATTCTGAGTGGTTTTAAGTCTGAAAGATGAGTCTAAAATTTTATTCCACTTAGATTTAGTTAGCAGTTTATATAAGACTCAAAAGTTGACCAGTCTTATCTATGTGTGGTGGCACATACCTAGTAATCCTACTACTTAGGAGACTCAGGCAGAGGATCGAGCTCAAAGGCAGTCTTGGCTGCATAGTGATTTCTAGAACTCTGTTTTGCAGACCATAGTGAAATCCTGCTTTAAAACAAAAAGAAAAAAGGGGTGGTAGTGGTGGCTAAACATTTTGTTGAAAAGAGCTTTGATGTGGTAAGTTAATGTATATGTACTATTCATGTAACATACATTATAATTAAAGTTTATTATTAATATCACAGAAAATGATGTAAGTGCTTAAAGATGTAGGTCAGTGGTGGAATGCTTACCTACCATACAACCCTTGGGTTTGATAATCCATAAAAGATAATCTCTAAAAGATAAAACTATGCCAGCTCATACTTTAACTGTAAATGACAGTTATTTACTCCTTTTTGTTAGTAAAAATGGCATGTAGAATTAACTTCTGACATAAGAATCTAAAGTTGGCAATATTGCCAGTTGCTACTTACCTGTGTCTATCTATCTGAGCTTTCTGTATCAGGTCTTCTTTAGAATAGGGTGAGCTATTAATAAATATATTTTCCCATCAGGTATATTTATTTTACTGTCCTTGAGGGAAGGTTTCAGGTAAATGTTGGCTACAGATTCACTGTATGGCAGAGGATAACCTAGAACTTATTATCCTCCTGCCTTCTCTACCACCCAAATGTTGGCATTACAGGAATGTGCCACCACACCTGGTTTATATGATGGTGGAGATTGAGTTCAGGTCCTCTGTATGCTAGGCAAGCACTGAACAAGCTACACTGTGTCCCCAGCCTCCACCCTCATTAAGTATATTTTAATAATGTGTCTGATAACATTGCTAGAGTTAAAGATACAGGAATGCCAAACATACTCTTATATTTTCTTTCAGTCCTGAGAAGTTAGATGTTGAAACAGTTATGAGTATTGATTGTTTGAAGCAGAAAATTCCTCCTTCTTTTTTTTATAAAGACACATACGTGGGTCCTAATGAAGGTAAAGTAATTAAATTTCATTTACTGAAATATGTAAAAAGCAGACCTGATTTTATATTTTACTGTGTATTTTTTCTTCATCTCAGTTTTAAAGAATGGGATGTATTGTAGCCTTTATGAAGTTGTAGAAAAGACAAGAATTGGAAGTAACATGGAGTGTTTACTGCAAAAACTGGAGAAAGAAAAACTTGTGAGTGAAAAGTTTTAAATATTCCCATTGATCCTTGAAAATATGTTATTATTAATACTTTATTTTTGCTTTTGGAATTCGTACATGGTCTTTATTGGATGCTCTAATTTAGTCAGTACTACTACTACTACTACTACTACTACTACTACAGCAGCAATAGTAGTAGCAGTAGTAGTAAAAGTAGTACTATTTTACTTTGGAGATGGGTTCTTGTTATGTAGTCTTATTTGTCCTGGAGCTTGCTATGTAAAGCAGATATAGTATTCTTTTTACCCAGGACAATAGACTTTGTTTAGACCCATTTTTATTATATATTGTATGATTATCAAAAATATTTATGGAGTACTGAATGAAACAGACTTTTGAACAAAGTTATTTATAGTTTGGTTGAGAAGAAACAGTAGCTTTGTTTCTGAAAATTTTGTTTTTTATTTTGTGTGTGTGTGTGTGTGTGTAGGTAGGTATGCACATGCCTGTATGTATGTGCCAGTGTATACACTTGAAGCCTGTGGATACCAGAAAAGGGTGTCAGATCCTGTGGAACTAGAGTTATATACAGGTGTTTGTGAACCTCCACGATACTGGGAATCAAACACAAGTCCTGTGCAAGAACAGGGGTTCCTAACTGCTGAGCCATCTCTGCCGTGTAGAGAATTAATTACAGATTCAAAAGAACAAGACATTTGGAGAATGTTACATACATTGTACTATCAGGAAGGAAGGTGGTTTTTGTTTTTGTTTTGTTTGTTTTGTTTTTTTGGTTTTTCGAGACAGGGTTTCTCTGTGTAGCCCTGGCTGTCTTGGAACTCACTTTGTAGACCAGGCTGGCCTCGAACTCAGAAATCCTCCTGCCTCGGCCTCCCAAGTGCTGGGATTAAAGGCTTGCGCCACCACCGCCCGGCTTTTATTATTATTATTATTATTTTTTTGGAGGAAGGAAGTATTAAAGAGCTATTTCATTCCGTGCCTTTAAGACAGTATTAGTGTGGGAATTTGAATTTTGTCCTGAGAACAGTAGATTTTGGAGGAAAAGAGAGAGTGGAGATCAGGCCTTGACTATGTATACAATATCTTTTTTTTTTTTTTTAAAAACATTTACCTTAGTTACTAATAAGTCAAAGATAAGTTGGATAATAGTCCATTAAAGGGTAGATTCAATGAGAAATAATAGTGAGACTGAAAGAGATATTGACTAGGTAGTAGTATCCATTGTAATAGAGAGAGTGAATACCTAGTTTTGGTAGAGTAAGGTTAGATGTCAGAGATTCAGTTATCAAGGCAGGAGTGAGGAGCAGGCATGGTGCAGGAGAAGCTGAGAGTTCTCCATCTTCAGCTGAAAGCTATTAGAAGACTGGTTCCCATGTGGTTAGGAAGAGGGTCTCATTCCATTCAACAAGGCCACCCCTTCTCCAGCAAGGCCACACCTCCTAAGAGTACCACTCCCTGGGCCAAGCATATTTAAACCACCACAAACAAATAAACTTTGTAAATTAGTTTCTGTTAGTGCCTTGTACCCATTATTCTCTTTTTCCTATATTTTTCTTGAGAGGCTTGTGTTTTCTTGCTAGCTTAAACTTTGTCTTTATTCTTTCATTGTGTTGGGCTCAAATTTTATTCCATGAACTATGTAGATAACTGCCTGAAATCATATTTATTATTTTCTGTGTTTAAGTGTGTATGTGTGTTGCTGGTTGTTGAAACCTAGCCTTTGAGTTCTAGCAAATGCTTTGCTTCTGAGCTATATCTTTAGCCACATTTCAGTTCAATTTCTCCTATGTTTGAAAACTATCTGCCTGTCTCTGCCCCCTGAGTCCTGGTATTAACAGTGTGAGCTACCACTCAGCACATAACTGAAACTAATCTTGAAACTCTGAGTCTCCTGAACTGTTCTTAAAACCCTGCCTTGACCTCCTAAGTGCATAACCATTCCTGCCTGTAGATTTAGTATTCATCTTTTTTTTAATCTTGATATAGAAATGTGTATTTTAATTTGTAAATGTATGATAACACTTTTGCTTTCTTATTTCTAATTGCATTGTAATTTGAGTAGATGTTAGTTTGATGTCTGTTCAGATTTATGTCCTGTGTGCTCAGTTTTTTAATGCATCCTCTCTTTATAAGTATATATTCCATAATTGTTGAATGCTAGATATATTATTCTAGCTTGACAAATTTTACTTATTTTGGAAAAGAAAAGAGTTTACAAAGAACATGGTTTTTTTTTTTTTTATTTGTTTTGAGATATGATCTTGCTATGCAACCCTGGCTGGCCTGGAGCTCATTATGTAGATGCAGGCTAGCCTTGAACCCAATTGTGATCTCTTCCTGCTTCTGGTTACCAAAAGCTGTGATTAGTAGTGTACCTCACCTAGTCCAAGAGAAGGTTTTAATATGGGTACAAGTGTGAGATTCTTGTCTTTCGGGATCAGCTCTCAGTCTTCAGTACATTTTGTTGGTAGGTTGACCCCTAACCCCTTGTGCTGAACATGGAATCTAGGACTTCATATGTGCTAGACCACTTCTCTCACAAAGCTATTCCCAGCCCTTTCCTTTTAAATTTTGAAAAAGGAACTATAGGAGATTCCCAGGCTATCCTTCAGCTTGTGATCTTATCTCAGCCTTCCAAGTAGCTGAGATTATATAGGCCTGTGCCACCAGATCTGGCTTTCTGTATGTATATGTGTGCCCTTGTCTGATGCTCAGGAAGGCCAGAAAAAAGTGCATCGGAACCTGAACAACTGGCTGTGAGCCTCTATTTGTGAGTACTAGGAACCAAGCCCTGGTTCTCTGCAAAAGAAGCAAGTACCCTTATCGGGCAGTGGTGGCGCACGCCTTTGATCCCAGCACTCTGGAGGCAGAGGCAGGTGGATCTCTTGAGTTCAAGGACATCTTAGTCTACAGAGTGAGCTCCAGAACATCCAGAACTACACAGAGAAACCCTGACTTGAAAAACAAGTAAACAAAAAAGCAACAAGTACCCTTAACCATCTCTCCTGCTCCTGCTTAGTAAATCTTCTGAGGGAATGTTTCTGTTTCTTCTAATTACTGGTATTTTTTGTGTTACTTTTTCCACATAGTTAAAAGGTCCTTGTACTGTTTATCTTTCAGGTCATCTCTTGACAGATAAACTTATGTAACATGAATGATACTTATTAAATAACTGTAAGATTAAATTCTGGCAACATATTTCATTGAACATTATCTTGAATTATCATAGGCAGTTATTTTAAAGCCTGCTTTATACCGAATGTCCAGCTTACTGCCTAGCAATTAATGTCTTTCTCTAATGAGAATTAATAGAAGTCTCTATATTTTAACATCAAGTTATTTTTCACAGATAATTATAATTACTTCAAGAACATTCTCAGTTTATTATAAATAATAAGTTCTTACTTGATTGGAATCTTTAGCAGTTAGTTTGGAGGTTTTAATGTTACTTTGTTTTTGCCATAGTGAAGAGTTTAATGTAATCTAGTAGTATTCTTTATACTTAGTAGAAATTGTGTCTCTCTAAAATTAGTAGTAATAATAAGGTAATAATAATAATAATAACTTCTGTTTTCCCAAACTACAGGTTCTTGTTAAACCTTTAGGAGACCGAGGATACCTTTTTCTTCTTTCTCCTTTCCAGATGGTTTCTCCATATGGTAGGTAGTCTGGCTTTAATTCTTACAATTAAAAAAAAAAAAAAAAAGTTAAAATACTTTGATGATGAATTTGGCTTTTTTTTTTTCTTTTTAGAACATCAGACTGTCAAGTCACGAATCCTACATGCTTTGTTTCTGTTTCAAGAACCTAGATGCCTAATTATTAGTAAGTTGTTTCTTAATGTTGAAGTATGCTTGCTGGTAGACAGTTATTGAAATCTTTTCAGTAAGGCTACATTCTATCTCTTCTACATCTTTTGGACATATTGGGATTATTTTGTGGAAATAGTAATAAAAAACATGACTTTGATATGTTCCCTCTCTCCATCTTTTTGTATGGTGTTACTCCTGGCTTTGAAGTTTTATTCTTAACGGTGGAACTTTGTTTTGATTTGGCTTTTTTCAGTGCTTTAGTGATGTTTGATTATAATTGTTTCAGTACTGCTGCTCATTAAGAGATTTATGTGACAATTTTCTTTTATTCACTTGTGCATTCAAGTCTTATTGATTTTTAAAGTACCATATACCATATTAAACATGAGACCTTTCAGAGTTAATTACAATTTGGGATATTTATATTAGAGAAGTTTTTGTTGTTTCCCTTCTAACAGTAAACGTGAATATTAAGGAATTTTGCTAATGAGCTATAATTAAGCCTGTTTTTTTCTTTTTTTCAGTTGTGGCTACTGAGTGCATGGATATGTGCTCATGGGGAAATGTGATTATATAAAGTTAAAGCTGTTACTTTATGAAAAAAAGGAATGACATTATTATCAAACTGATACTGCTTAGAATCTCACATCTTGCTTTTTCCCTCCACCCCTTGCAATTTGCTTGCCACCATTTGTGTTAAATGTTGGTGAAGAAGTGAAGATCATTAGTGAGTGGGTTTCTTTCCATTACAAATCTGTTCTCCCCATTCACTTGTTTGGTCCCTGGCCTGTTTTAAGCAGGAGCTCATTGCTCATCAGTTGGCTGTGCTATATGTACATCAGAAGCAAACGCTCACTGGCTCAGCATTAAGGTTCAAATGTTGTCATACTTCAGAAATACACATATTTGTATTTTATTAGTTTCCTTAATGCTAATATAGTTTACTTTTTTGTTTACTTGCAGCACAAAAAGGTATAACGAATACAACACCACTGGAGAAGCATGAGAACTTACCAGATATATTAAAAATAACTCAATTTTTACAGTTTTCTCTGATTCAATGTAGAAAAGAATTCAAAACTATAAACACTATAAATTTTCATTCTGTTGTTGAAAAGTATGTAAATGAATTTTTTAATCGAGGTTTTGGTTCGGGTAAGCGAGAGTTTTTTATGTTTTCATATGATTCACGATTAGACGATAGAAAATTCCTATACTCAGCACCAAGAAATAAATCCCATATTGATGACTGCTTACATACCTATATTTATCAGCCAGAAATGTATCAGTTACCTATTTTTAAATTAAAAGAGTTATTTGAAGAAAATTGGAGACGCCAACAATTTAGTCCACTTTCAGATTATGAAAGTCAAGAAGAAGAACTAAATGGTTCAAAAATGAAATTTGGAAAACATAATAATTCAAGGGGTGAAACTACTGAACCTGGACAGCAGAAGTCATCTCATTCTTTGGATTATGATAAGGATAGAGTCAAAGAACTGATTAATTTAATTCAATGTACAAAAAAAAATGTGGGTGGGGATCCAGATCCAGAAGATACAAAAAGCAAAAATGTCTTGAAGAGGAAGCTTGAAGATCTACCTGAAAATATGAGAAAGTTTGCCAAAACAAGTAATTCATCTGAAAGTTGCCATCTATATGAAGGTAAAATAACACCTTACCTTTATGATAAAAGCCAAAACTCATGACTTTGGATCTGTTCTTACCATGTTAGAGATACTCAGATTACTAAGCCTACGAGTCAAATACAAGATGTCCTGGGTGTTTGGTTAGGTTCAGGTTTTATGGTTTTTTTTTTTTTTTTTTTTTTTTTTTTTTTTTTTGCCCCCATCTTTTTTTGATGCAGGGTTTCACACTGGAGCTCTGGCTGGCCTGGGATTTTCACCAGTTTTCCTTCCTCAGCTTCCCAGAGTGCACAATTAAAGGTCTGAACTTGCCTGCCTGGCAGCTTGTTCAATATTGGTTGGTTGACTTTTGAAGTTTTTACAATTTATTAATCCTATCCTTAGAAATACTATATTGTCATTGCAGGGAAGTCACTGCAGTGGCTTTACACTTTTTTCTGTTATCCACTTCAGCTTACTTTTTTGCTAGTACTAACATTAACCTTTGCAGTCTGCCAACTTTCCATTTTATTTCCATTCATATGTTCCTTTAGCTGTTTGCTGTGGTCCTTTGCTTTTTCAACAAGTTACGTTCTTGTTGAAAAAGTGTCTGTCAGTCCTCAGTTTTTCATGTACAATCCAAGAAAACCTTCCAGAATTTAGTTACCTTGCCACCACCAAAGTGCGTTCTGAATCCAAATACAAGGCTCTGATTTGGTTTTGTATATTTCATGTTTCCTGAATTTCTTCTATTGCCTTTCCAGAGTGACAGACTTAATAGTCATTTATTTCCTTTGTGAAGTATTTGGTTGATCATGAACTTCTGGTCTAGTTAATTACTATGTTATTTGTGATGATGACAGATCCTTAAGCAGCTAAAGAATAAAAATGATGTCTCCTGTTTTTGTAAAGAAAATTAGAATAAAACAGTCATGGCCATTCATTTGTGTGTGTATAGCTACTTTCACACTGAGATGGTAGAATTACAGCAAAGACTGTATGGCCCATGATGTTTAAAATATTTACCGTCTGATCTTACGTAGAAAAACATTTACTCTTGTATGTCATATTTCTTAATTGCTTAATTTGAACTAATATGACCACTTTTAATCAGAGCTTGAAGTTAGTTCCTTGAAATTTTGTTTATGCAGTGAGAGATGTTTGTTTGATTATTTTAGGCTATTGCTTAATGAATGGACCCTTCTAAATTAAAATTAAATTTCTTCTATTCAGGCATATAATTCTTGTTGTTGCTTTCCTATGTCCTTTTCAGTTAATAGAAATAAGAGATTTTTGTCATAGTGTTTAAGTATTCCAAGTAAGTTAAATATTTATATAGCGTTTTAACCTTTTTATACTGGCTAGTTCAAAAGCATGAAATGGGTGGTTTGAGATTTTGTGCTCAGGAATCTTGCTGTAGTAATTCACATTCTTCCGTTCTTCCTTTTTTTTATTGAACAGTTTTATTTGTCTACTTTTCTAATGCGTTTGTCTCTTACTAGGTTGGACAGATTTATGTCCTTTTGCTTTATTATTTACTTTTATGCTCTGATTGAACCAAAAGCCTTGCTCGTACTAGATAAGCGCTCTTCAAATCTCATCTCTTTTTGAAGCAATTCACCCAGATTTACTTTTAACTCATTCCTTAGTCCAACTTGTTGTCTTCTTGCCTTGGCTTCCCAAGTATTTGGGACAGGTGTATGTCACCAGAGCTGGAACCTTTATTTTTAATTCTTGAATTATCTATGATAGTCATTACGTGATATCTTTTTTAACTTTTAAATTAATTAAGATGAAATCACCAGCTGTACAATTGTTTTAGAACATAAAGAAACGAATGTTTAACCATCATAGAAAGCTCTATTTGACCATGCTGTCGTTTTATGTAACTTTCAAGGCTTTTTCTTTATTTGATTTAGGTCTTTTTACTTTTAGTGTCTGTCTTAGCTCTTTTGTGACCTTTCTGGTTTTTAGATTTCCCTAATTGTTCTAGAATCCTGTGTTGTTTTGTTAACTTAAGATAAATTTTATTTTCAGTATTTGTCTTTTTAAGACTGTTTCAGACTGATAGGGTCTGGCCACGCTTGTTGCTCTTCCATGTGTTCTTCAAATTTTCAGAAACAATTATAGTAAAGGGCATAAATATATTTAGTTTCTACACATAAATGTCTTACTAGTGACTTTTAAGTTACATTTGATTTTTATAATATATCACATTTTGTCATCCTGTCATAGAATGAGTATACTGGCTTTTAAAATACAAGAGAACTTTTCTTTCTTTTCCTCAGAATCTCCACAGACCATTGGCTTGCTAGGACATGATCCTAACTTGAGATTGCAGCAGGAAGATACAGGCAACACTGGAGAGATCCACAAGCTTTATAATTGGCTGTCAGAAGCACTAGCAAATGCACGACACTCAGATGGATTCCTGACAGATACAGTCAACAAGGCCTTAGGATTGAGTAGCAATGGTACCTATGAAGAGCTAAAGCAAAAGTGTGATTATGAGTTGAATCCTACTTTAGATAAAAAAGAATGTGAGCAGCCTGCTTGTACTACAAAAATTGAAAACGTGCATTTTAAGGATGCTCAGAGCCCATTGCTAGACGTTGATGCAACATCTGTAAAGTATCCTACTCTTCTATCTAGCAGTGAGGTAGGCATTAACCATAAGCTACATTTTAAAGAGTAAGCATAATCTACTAGTTATTATGTGTGTGTCCTTAAGAGAGAGTATAGGCATACTTAAGGGAGTGGCTTTTCCTTTCCAAAAGAACAAAGACCAAAGAGTACACATGGAGTTACCCATGGCTCCAGACACATAGGCAGCAGAGGATGGTCTTGTTAGACCCCAAAGGGAGGAGAGGCCCTTGGTCCTGGAAAGACTTGATTGATGCCTTAGTGTAGAGGAATACCAGGACAGGGAAGCAGGAGAGGGTTGATTGGGGAAGGGGAGATGGCTTATGGGATTTTCGGGGGAGGGGGAACAAGGAAAGGGGACAACATTTGAAATGTAAATATAGAATATACCTAATTTAAAAAAAAAATAGAACAAAGACACTCCTAAGTAAAAGTGTTTTTTCCGAGGGGGTGATTCTAAGCTATTCTTGTTGAAAAAAAGGTAAATACTGAAATAATTGTTTCCTATATGCTTGCATGCTTTATATAATCTAAAGGGTTTTTTTTTGAAGATTTATTATTATTATATGTAAGTACACTGTAGCTGTCTTTAGACACACCAGAAGAGGGCGTCAGGTCTCATTACAGATGGTTGTGAACCACCATGTGGTTGCTGGGATTTGAACTCAGGACCTTCTGAAGAGCAGTCAGTGCTTTTAACTAGTGAGCCATCTCTCCAGCCCCATAATCTAAAGTTTACCTATTATGATAAAACCTAGGACTAGATTGTCAGATTAGCATAGCTGGAGTTAATTTCATAGTGTTTTAAAAAGAAACAAGTCCTAGAAACCCTGGCTGTTTTGTGCATTAACAGAAGCAAGGTGAGGCAGGTGAAGCAACTTAACTTTGTAATATAGTGTTGTAAATTAGGTGTTCTATATAGTGCAAATACAAATGAATAGCCTTTGGGATTATCTTTGAGGTAATTTTTAGTTTTGCTTATTAAGGAATTCAGTTTGTTTATGTATGGTTTGTGCTTAGTAGACAAGTCATTTCCTAAATGAGTAACTGAATCATTGAGGGATAATACAAGATGGCACCATATTCTTAAGAATTCATAGCTAATTTTTTCTTGTGCCTTTGAATAAAAGTTATGTATGCATGTCTCAGCCTTTCTGTATGTAGTTTGTGGATATTTATTTTAAGGAGAAGATGGTGGTAGGAGGTTTATGTGGTAGGCATTGAAATAATTAAGTTGTACTGTTAGTATTTCTCAGTATGTTTAATGAGAGTGTGGGCTAACCATTGCCTGCTTCCTGTTTTTGTAACTATAGGATTTATTCCCACTTACTTAAGTATTGTCTGTTGGCATTTTAAAATTACAATAACAAATATATCGCATATAAAATTTAAAATATAAGAGTTTACCAGTTGCTGCTTTAAATCAACACCAATTTTACAGGTGTGGTGTGTTTATTAAAGACCTGTTTATTTATTTTATTCCTATGAGTATTTTGCCTGCATGCCTGTATATGTACCACATGCCTCCCTAGTTCCCTCTGAGAGCAGTAGAGCTGTCAGATGTTTTGGAAGAACTAGAGTTAAGATGTTGTGAGCTGCCATGGGAATTGAATCCTGGTTTTCTGCGAGAACGATTAGTGTTCTTTATTGCTAAGCCATCTCTCCAGCTTAAAATATCTTTTTATAATTTTTTTTTTTACTGTATTGTAACTTTGTGTATATATGTGAAATTCAGAGGATAACTTTTGAAAGTTCATACTCTCTTACCATTTTGTCAGGATCGGATCCTGACAAAAGCTACTTTAGGTCATCAGGCTTGGTGGCAAGTGCCTTTATCCACTAAGCCATTTTGCCAGTCTCCAGATAATCTTTAATGATAATATATATTGTTTATTTTGTTCATTTATTAGGGGGAGGTGTGTGTTTGTTTATGACAGGGTTTTACTCTGAACCTGTGGCTGGCCTGTAACTCATTATATGAACCTGGTTGACCTCATACTTTTGATCTTCCTGCTCTGCCTTTTGATCCTGATTATAGGCAAGCGCTATCATTCCTAGACTTGGCAAAATATATTTTAATGTGAAGCTAGAGAATTAGAACGTTACCATATTGCTTTTACTCATTCGTAATGTGTAGTCTGAAGTTTGTACATCTGCTGTGAGGAAGTAGTATAGTCTTGACATTAAAAGAAAAAGAAAAACTATTAAATGCATGTACTTTTATTTCTAGGATCCGAATTTAATTAATGTCAATAATTTTGAAGAGTGCAGTCTCTGTCCCACTGTTTCCATTGAGCATGGATTCCTTAGACAGCATTCTAAGTCAAATGATGATGAAGAGACAGAAATACATTGGAAATTGATTCCAATTACAGGTAAGGAGTAGTAAACTCATTCAGTGATAGGTATGCTTCCTTTTACTCAAGGACCAGTTTCTTGGAGAGTTTCATCTTTTCTAGATTCCAGTCTTGGGTCACAAGGTATCTATCTGACTTGGCTCTGCCATGAGTCTTTATTTTGAGCAATATATTGCTTATCACTATTCTTCATTGACATCAGCAAGTATCTACAAAGGGGCCTATTAATGTAAGGATTTAAGGCATAGTTACTCATGTGGAGTTTAGCGTGCATATTATCAATTGAAAATTGTTGACAACAACTTGAAGAAGTAGGTGTTGGAATGAAGTGATGCTGTTTGGGTAGTCGTTACTTTTCAACTCTAACTTAAACTTCACTACCACAAGCTGTCTGTTATCTAGAATGTGGTCATGTTAAGGCTCATTTGTGTAAAGGAAATTTGATTTCCTAATGATTTATTTTGGAGCACAGCCTGAAAAGACTAAATGCAAATACCTAATGAAAGCTTATTGTACCATTGGTGTTTGACAGTTGTTCAAAGATTGTCATTTGGAATGTTTTACTTGTCCTTGCACATACTACATGCTCTTCTACTATATTTCAACTTCTTATTCATGTTTGCTAGTTCAGTATATTTGGAATTGTTTTCTGGGCACATCTTTTCTATTCCTGTACCTTTATTTAGCCTTTGGAAAGAAATTGAAGGAAGAATGACTTGCCGAAAAGTAGATGACTTGTGACCTGTAGGGAGTCTGAGAAGAATTTCTAAAACTTGATGAGTTTCCGTGGGCTCCAACACTTCATGATTCTGTGCTTCATTTCTTACTGGAGAAGGCAAGAGACCCTAGATCTGATGCTAGAGAGGGAGTTGATACTCTTTCATGAAATTGGAGGCATAGTGATCCTTGGAAATCAAATAGAAAGTAGTTTGTAGGTGTGGTTATGTTAACCTTTCTTCATTTAAACACCTTCATAATTGCTGTTGAGTTGTTTAAAGAAGTAATATAGGTGTTGCTCTTCCACGTCACTTGAGTGGAAAGGGAAACAACTTCCCATTTCCAAATGACTTATCAAAAATGTTGAGGCAAAAGAAGGAATATTCCTTTGTTAGCATTTGTGGTTGTCTGAAAGGTGCCTAATGGGCGTCACTGGTATTTGAAGAGAGTCTACAAATCTAATGGATGCTTTCCTCAGGAGGGAATGCAGGAAGCCCAGAAGACCAGCATGGGAAACATGGTGAGAAACAAACACCAGGTGAGAAGGCTCACTTTGCTTTTCTTCCCAATGTGCCCTTCTTCAGAATTGCCAGTTGCATTCTGGTTCTTCAAGTAGGGCATGGATTTACTTTGTGCGCCATACAGAGAAGTCTAGGCAAGATCTCTTAACTATCATTTTTAAATTATTAATTTAATTGTATCAGATATTTTTGTAACACACATAATCTGTGTTGTTGTCTATCTGATCGGATGACTTAGGAGAATGAAAATTTTTTTAATGTGTTTTTTCAGATAGTCTATAAGAACCAATCTTTATTTTAAAATTACAGAATCTAAAAACCATTTTTTTCCTTATCATAGTCTGTTCATTATCTTGAAATTTTTTTGGCCTACTTTTTAAGTAAAAAGCTAACTTCTGCAGATGGTTCAAGAGATTGAAATCTAGTTGCAATAGATTTATACATGATAGTCTCTCTTGTTTGAGCTCAATCAAATTCTACTTCATTGTGTGTGTTTCTTGGCTGAGATTGGTGTTTCTATTTGTTTTAACACCTTACTCTTTAAGAAAGCATATGGGTCTTTTTTTGTTATTTTAATTTAGGAAGAAAGTTACATGACTGTTTTAGTATTCTTGGAGAAGTCTGAAGGTTTTTTTTCTAGTAAAACTAAATGGCTTTCTTTATAAACTAACTCTTCTCATAATTTTCTTCAAGAAAATCTTTATCTCCTAGGAAAGATGACTTATCTTTAAAAATACATGATGTAATAAAGTACGCAAATTTTTAGTGTAAAGCTCAATAATTTTCATATAGGTATAAACTGTGTGACTACTAACTACCCAAGTCAAGATGTACAACAGTCCCAGGTCCCTTCTTTATTTTCTTCTATATTTTCTTGGGTCATGATATCTCCATTCACAACAGGTGGCCACTAATCTCACTTTCTTTACCATATTTTTAATTTATGTCATGGTAAATTGAATCCACTCATGCCTGTTTGGCTCTTTCATTCAACTTTATGTCAAAGTTTCATCTATGCTGTATATTGTCAGTAATTCTTTGTAGGAGAAACAGTTACCTTGTTTGAACTTCTTAATGTTCTATAGACATACACTTTTCTTTTCCTTGAGATATTGTATTTATATTTTGTAATTGAAAGTTAGATCTAAGTGATATTGTCGTATGAGAAATAATGCATTCCCTTCACATGTTAAAAGTCAAATGACTGGTACTTTGTCAACAATCAGTAAAATAACACGCATTATAGACATTGACATCTGTTAAATCATTTATTGATGAAGATAAGCTTTTTAAAATGTGGTGTTCTTAAAGTCATTTGGAGTGATTTATACAAAATAAAATTGAATGGTCTTTATTCACAATTTAAAGAAACGTACTTTGCTTTATTTAATAAAGTGACTTGTGGGTGTGTATTAGGTAGGAGGAGTACATTCGACTAATTCGACTATGTATATGTGGATATATGTGGATATATATATATATGGAGAGAGAGAGAGAGAGAGAGGAGAGAGAGAAACAGACCGACTGACCAACCAGAAGAATCTTTGATTTCTTCCTGTATTGCTTTGAGACAGGGTCTTCACTGAACAAGAAGCTTGCCCTTTGAGTTAGGCTGTTTTGTCAGTTAGTCCCTGAGGTTCACCTTTCTCAGCCCCACATGTAATAGGTGTGAACATCCATGCCTGACATTTTACATATATCCCGGAGATTTGAATTGTGGTCCTAATGTTTGCATAACAAGTACTTTTACCCACTTATTATCCCTCTAAAATTATTATGGTTGTTATTATTGTTACTATTATTATTGAAACTGTATAAGGCAGGGTTTCCCAGTGTGGCCCTGGCTGTCTTTGAACTAGGTGTGTAGATAAGGCTGGCCTTGAAATCACAGATAGGCCTGCCTCTGCCTCCCAAGTGCTAGGATTAAAGATGTGTGTTTGATTCCTGGCTTGCCCCTAGAAATTTATAATATGGAAAACTTTACACAGGTATTTAAGTTACATTATAAAATTCATATCTTCATGGTTCCCCCACACCCTCCCAGTGGTCTGGTGGCTCAAGCCTAGCTCTTATTTCAAGCATATGTTAAAGACATACAACTATATTGTCATAAAATAAATGTATTGAAAACCACCTATATTTTTAAAACTTGTATTATTTTAATCAAAATAGTTGCTCTCAATTTATCTAGTACTCAGGATGCCAGGGCAGGGAGATTTATGAGCTGACCCCACCTCAGAAAAACAAAAGGGAATAGCGGGAGGGCTGTTAAACAAAAAACGTAAAAAAAAGTATTAAATATGTTTACTTTGCCCTCAATAGGTCAATCATCGGTTACCAACTTATTATATACCTGTCTATATATTTTTATATGCATTTTAAACTACATTTTTAATGTAAATTTAAGTGTAGAACATTCACTATTCCTCAGTCTTAAAGAACTTGAGCCTTATATTTCATACAGTTTTAATTGTTGACAAGTTGGATGTTTTGCTTGATTTCTTGTTTTGACATTTGTGCCTGCTGTTCTTGCTCTGTAAGTGTTTTTGCAGTAACTGAATGCAGTGGTCATGACATTATAAAAAGTGCGAGTATGGGAATAATAAAAATGGAATTTTTTTTGTAGAAAGAATGCACAGCTACATCTGAGCATAAACTTGGATTGTAAATTCACTGTAGGTACTATAGGTTTGAAAATTTATAAATGTACTTTCTGATTTAGAGTCACCATTTTCTATACTACAGTAGTAATATGTTAGGAAATTACATTAGCCAAGACTTAAGGAAATTTTTTTCGTTTTTCAATCTCATAATTGTGTTGATAAATTTTTAGGCAAAGATCTTGACTTATTTCTAAAACTATATTACTATAAATTAATGTTAACTATATTTTCCTCTTATATTTAAAAATAGACTTAGGGTGCTTTTTTTGAAAAGTAGTTTTAAAAACTTAATCATATTTGAATTTAAGGTTTGTGGGGAAAACAACAGTATGATCTCATCAGAAGTTGTAGTCTCATTACTGTTGGGTTATACAAAGACTTTGTGATCCAAAATTCCTAGTAGCTGTTCTGTTTCTTATGGAATTATTTACAAATTAAATGAAAATACTTGAGGGCATTATCAAAGGTAGTACTCAATGCAGCTATAAAATATATTCAATTCTTATTTTGTTGAGCTTTTCTTTCCTGACAGAATGAGTCTGGTAGGCTGTAGGTGATCCATTAGCCAAGCTACATGCGAGGGCTAGCCTAAAAATAGGTCGTTAATTTTCTAAGAACTTAAATGCTTCAATATTTCTGTTGGACTTTCTTCCAGTTAGACTTCATTTTTATACTAACACGGCACTGTCATGACTTGGCTGTGGAATACAGCAGTATAATAGTTTGCTAACATCAGATGGATAGACTGGTAACCAATGGTATAGTCTGCTAATATCAGATGGGTAGAATGATCATTCTTATACTAACACGGCATTGTCATGACTTGGCCGTGGAATACAGCAGTATAATATCTGCTGACATCAGATGGATAGAATGGCAGGAAAGCAAAAACGGAAGTGACTTAACATTTGTTCATGCCAGTCAGACACTGGTTGATTTTTATTTTTTGTTTTTATTGTTGTTATGGTTCTTTTTAAACCTTTTTTTTAAAGAGGCACTTTTGAACATTTGGAAGAAACTTTCAGTGTTGTTATTGAAATCCAAAGTGTAGCCTATAAGTAGAGCAGATAGGACATGGGGTTTATACAATTTTTTTAAGTTTTAAATTTACTTTGTAGTGGATATTTTAAAATACATACCTGAGCTGATGTTTTTAACTGAGTTTTTGTTAATTTGTTATTTAATGCTACCCATTTGGATTATTCTTATAATAAACTCTTCTTGTATAGGAATGAAATCACCAGCAGAACAGCTGGTGTGTCTGCCACCAGCGGAGGCCTTTCCTAATGATCCCCGGGTCATCAGTAGAGAAAGAAGCTGTGATTACCAGTTTCCATCCTCTCCGTCTACAGACACTGTAACAGGCACCACTGAGGAGGACACTGTAGCAGGCCAGGCGAGGACAGTGGAAGAACAGTGTGTGCCAGCGGCAGAGCTTCCTACAGTGAGCGAGACTACAGAGAATACAGTGTTAAGAGAGTTCCATCTCTTCTCTAGAAAGGTAGAAGAGATTTTGAAGCAGAAGAACGTTTCATATATTAGTACAATCTCCACACCTATCATTTCAGCACAAGAGAGGATGAATCGCCTTTCTGAGTTCATATATTCTAAGACTTCTAAAGCTGGTATTCAGGAATTTATAGATGGTTTGCATGAAAAACTAAATACTATTATTATTAAGGCATCAGCTAAGGGTGTGAATTTGCCACCAGTAGTAAGCCCTAATCACTCTCATACTGCAGCAGCATTGACTTCTCTGGGAAGGCATGTTGTATCAATTTCCTCAAGAGACTTCAACGGTAAAGACCTTTTTGAGCCACTCTGTTCTGAACATTTAAAAGATAACAGCTCTAATGAACAGTATTCCTCTTCAATGGAAGTAGAAATGAATCAGCCGCACCACTGCAAAGAGTTAATGTTGACTTCTGATCACACTGTACCTGGTGATACTGTCCTGGAACCCACAGAAAAAGAAATAACAAAATCACCCAGTGATATAACCATTTCTGCACAACCAGCACTTTCAAATTTTATAAGCCAGTTAGAACCTGAAGTATTTAATAGTTTGGTTAAAATCATGAAAGATGTCCAGAAAAATACTGTGAAATTTTACATTCATGAAGAAGAGGAGAGTGTGCTTTGCAAAGAAATAAAGGTAACTAATGAGAAGGTAACCATAGTGCTATATATATTCAATGGTCTGAACGCTGCAAATTGAATTTTAAAGGTGGCCATAATATATTTTCTGAATTTAGTAATTCATAGGAGTGCATTGAACTAAACATAGAACCTATGATCTCAGTATTGTGGGTGTTAGACTTTTTTGTTTGTTTAATTTTAGATTGTTTGGATCTATAAGTATAAGGGCCTCCTGGGGCTATAGGTAAGTTTGATCCCCACTATTATGGGGATAAGGAAGAAACCTCTGATCATACTGAAGATTTACTTATTTTTTTTTAAACCTATGTAAGTTTTTATTATTATTGGAGGGTACTATAAAGTGCATGTGTGGAAGTCCTAGGGTAATTTGTGAGAATCAATTCTCATCACTAAGTGGACCCTGAGGAATAATTAACTCATGTGGTTAGGCTTGGTAGCAAGTACTTTTACCTGTTGCTAGCCTTTGACTTAGAGATTTAAAATAAGGCCATGTTTACTTGTTTTTTTATGAATGAGAAGGAAAATTACAGAGAGGTAATTAAGTTCTGGTATTCATCTCATACGGGGTTTTATCAGTCCAATCAATAGTAAACACCTGTCCAGAAATGGCCGGGCGGTGGTGGAGCACGCCTTTAATCCCAGCACTTGGAAGGCAGAGGCAGGAGGATTTCTGAGTTCGAGGCTAGCCTGGTCTACACAGTGAGTTCCAGGACAGCCAGGGCTACACAGAGAAACCCTGTCTCAAAAACAAAACAAAACAAAACCAAAAAATGGATTGTTAAACACATCTATATTGATGAGATAGGAAATATAATTCTCTATGGATGGAGTTTTGAATTATAGCATGTTATTATTTACATAGTGTAAGATTATCTCATATAAATTGTGAAAGATTTAGATTGGAGCATTATTTTTTGTTTGCTCTTTTAAAGAGGGTTTCACCATCGCTCTCCTGGAACTTATATATAGTCCAGGTTGGCCTCAAACTCTAAGAGATTCACCTGATCCTGCTTCAGGGCTACTCCTGGCAGGGTACTTTAGTTCTTTTAGTCAGTATTCACTGGGAATTTTCTTGCAAAACTGTTAGGGTAAAAGATTATTAATAACAATGTAAATTTCTAGGTATTTCTTAGATTGTTTTGTTACTATATCAGTTAAACAGTAGTATCCAGAATAATTTAAATTAAGAAGTTTTTTTTTTTTAAATGTAAAAAGATGATAGTCTCCAGCGGTCTTTTCAAATAATTTACCTTTTCATTAATAAACTAAGATAATCTGAGAATTTATGGTGTGTCATGTTAGATATACAAAAATGTGACCAGTGGTAAACCACTTGTCACATGACCTGGGTTTTGATTATGCTGTTTGACCAGCTCTGCTACAGTTCAGAAAATTTATCTCCTATGTTTGTGGAGTGAAAATGTCCCCTCCAGGATCATACAGTTTGCTTCAGGAGACTAAGGGTTTTAACAGGAGACAAAGTACAAGGGAACTCAAGGGTTTACTATCCATGTCCTGTGAAAGGTAATAGTTTGTTAGCAACATTGAGAAAAATGCTAGATGGTTGAGGCTGCTCTGTTTGAAGATGTAAATTTGGCAGAAATGGTAAAATTAGTTGTGAATACCATTGCTCATGCTAACAATGTCACATGAATCTCTTTTGGATGAAATGATCTTCAGTGGTCATTCATGTACTCTGAAAGAAGTATTTCTGGTAATAGTATCCCAAATACCTAAGCCATCCTAATGAAAGAAAACAGGAGACAAGGGAGTAGCTAATCTGGTCTTCGGTTTACCAGACTGGAGGTCAGTGGGGGTGTCCTGGGTTTACTGTAATAGTGAAGGTAAGTGGGTCTGGACTAACCATTGTTTTAACAGCAGTTACGCTTTATTAAATATGCATTCTAACATTGTGTGTCTGTTCAAACTGTAAGAGTGGATATGATGGCCTCTATTCTATGGTCTTTTAAAGTAAAAGTTCATAGTGTCCTAGGTAAAGCTTATCAGCTAATAGTGCATTTTTCATGTTAAATTGATGTTTTCTAGAAAGTTTGTTAATGTTGATTGACTTAGTTGTTTTTCTTCGACAGGAGTATCTTACCAAATTAGGCAATACAGAATGTCATCCCGATCAGTTTTTGGAAAGAAGATCAAACTTGGATAAACTATTGATTATTATTCAAAATGAAGACATTGCAGGTTTCATTCACAAGGTAGACAAAGTCCAATTCACTATTTTGTTTTCTAAAACTATCTCATTGTTAAGTCTTATTCTGAGAACAAAGATTTTGTTTTTAAGATAAAGATAAATTCTTAAGTACCTGTCCAGGAGCCAGCTTGTGAGAATTGTGTATTTGCAAAACTTTTAAGTTACTATGTGTTAGGAATCTTCCCTGTCATTCAGATTAGTTAAGATATGCTGGATTCTTAAATGTAGAGGTAAGGAGTGTTCTGCTAACTCTCTGTATTGTAATCTATATTTGAATGTGCAGACAAATCTTTTGGATTTGAGATATGCTATCCTGATCTCCAGAGCTTGCCTCGGACTGTCCTCTTACTCTAGGCTCTCTTCCCATCCCATCTTTTTGAGACAGTATCCTGTGTAGCCTAGAAAGACTCCAACTATGTAGCCTAGGCTGACCTCCTAATCCTCCTTCCTCTGTATCTCAAGTGGTATGATACAGATATGTGCCACCACACCCAGCTCCTAGGTTTGAATTCTAGCTGTTTATGGGTTAGAGATATATTAGCATTTTATCCATTTTGTGTTTTCAGCGTAATGTAAACTCCTTCGTATTCTGTTCATAAAAGTTAACTTATACTACTGTGAAGTAATACTCAAAATATTGTGTGACTTTCCAATACTGAGCAATATTATTTTTTTTTAGACATTATTCTTAGGTAAGTCTATAATTAAATATACTTATTAGCTCATTTATCCATCTTATTTCTGGGTTTGTTTGGTATTTAACAGGTACCTGGCTTGGTGGCTTTAAAGAAGCTCCCATGTGTTAGTTTTGCTGGTGTTGATAGCCTGGATGATGTTAAAAATCATACATACAACGAGTTATTTGTATCTGGTGGCTTTATTGTATCTGATGAATCAATTCTAAATCCAGAGGTTGTCACAATTGGTAAGAATGAGTACATTATTTTCAGCATGTGATTTCTGGGATGTGGTTGCCCTAGGTTTTCATGGAAAATTAAAATTATGAGATTAAAAGATTATTACTTATTGTGTCATGCATGGGGAACTGGCTTATTTCTGTATTTTCCTGAGCCTTTGCTACCTCACAATTCTTCTATGTTCTATATAAATGCTTTCATATAATTCTGATCTGTACTACCTGCCGTGATACTTGGATTCCTTTGGTAGTGGTATTGATACTGGGTTGTATGTAGCAGTTATACTTATGTTCCCCTCAGAGCAAGATAAATCTATGGTAAATAGGAAAATAGATAGGTCTATATAAATACAAACAAGCACTTCTTCCAAAAATATTTAATACTAACTTTAAAAACTGAATTTCATTGCTTCTAACAGAGAGCCTTAAAATTTTTTTGACATTCCTTGAAGAACTTAGTACTCCAGAGGGGAAATGGCAATGGAAAATCCACTGTAAATTCCAGAAGAAACTAAAGGAACTGGGCAGGTAAGAAAGCATTGAATAATTGTTGATTTTTAACATTGTGCTCACACAACTTTTTTTCCTTTTCCTAAATTTGTGGATTATGAAGTTTTCACATGTCAGATAATAAATGGGTATAATAATGAATTATTCCATTCTCTTTAAGGAAGTAGTAGTATTCTTGTTGACATAGACAGTTTGGTGAAGTTCTCATATAGTTAGAATTGCTTGTGATCTGCATAATCACAAGGATTAGAAATTTTTCTACTTTTTTTTATGGTGCTAGACTGGAAACATGTTCTATGAGTTACAATTTCAAGCCCTTTAAAAATATATCAATTGACTCTTTGATAATATATACATACACAATGTACTTTAGTCATATTCACTCCTCACCCAACTCTTCCCAGGGCCTTCCCCCCTTACCATATTCAAGATCATGTCTTCTTCTTTTTTTTTTTAACCCCCACTGGAACATAGGCATCCTACCAGGGCTAACATTTACAAGAAAATTGACACTTCTGTACCAGACCCATCAGCTGCCAGTTGTTCCTTACCTAGGAATGGAGCCTCCTAAGTATCTTTCCCACCTGTGCTGTAATTTTGACTGGCTTGATTTTGTGCAAGTTTTGGGTAAGCAAGTCTAGCTGTTGTACATTCTTGAGTGCAACAGACCTGTTAAAGTCTAAAATACAGTTTTCCCACAGCATTGCACAACATTGGCTCTTAGGATATTTCTGCTCCCTGTTTTACATAGTTCTCTGAGTCTTAGGGAGAAGGGTTGTGCTATAGATGACATACATATTAAAGCCATTCTTTTAAAAACTAATCTGTATCTGTTATCCAAATTAGACCCTATTCCAATTCAGTACTTTAGATAACTTACTAAATAGTCAAGGATTGATCTCAACCTGATGAGATTTAATTAGAACACTGATTTATATGTATGTATAATGTTTGAGTGATTTCTAATATGTCTGGAAATTACTTCCTTGGAGTGTACTAGTTAGAAACATCCACAAACAGTATGGGAAGTTTGGTATGCTGTACCTGGTTAGTAGATCTGTCTTTATAATATAATTAACTATATTAGATTTTTATCAGCTAGAATTTCCTAAGTCATAGAATTTTCTTTTTGTGTGTGGAACGTGTATATGTGGAATAGACTGAACCTGTGCATGCAGAGGCCAGAGCAGGACGCCATTCTCTTTCTTTCCATGGTAACTGACTTAATACAGGGCCTGTTCCTGGAACAAAAGCTACACTGGCAGCTGGCTAGGGAGTTCTTATGAACTGTCCATCTTCCCCCTTGCTGGGATTGTAGACACATCCAGATGTGTGGGTGCTGGGGATGTGAATCAGGTCCTCATGTTTGAAGAGCAAGTGCTCTTACTCACTGAGCCATTTTTTAGTCCCCAATTTCGTTTTGTAAGTTAATTTTTTCCCCTTAAAGTGCTGTATAGGCATATACCACAAAAAATGGTTCTAGATTATAGGTTTTTCATTGCCATTAATACCTATTGACATTCTGTGACAGTCTTCAGGAAATTCAGGGTTAAATAATTCCAGTGTTCAGTTATATATAGCCTTTGAATGCTGGAATTAAAAAAGTACAACACCATACCTAATACTGTACTTTGTCTTTTTTACATCCTATGAAACAAGGAAAAGGCAAGTCTTGATTTAATATATAGTATAGAATATAACACCAAGACCCAAAGGTTTATATTTTCTGCAGGTTTAATAATGTGACCCTCCCCCCATCTTCCTTTATGTACAATAATATCCTTTACCAAATTTTACCTTTAAGTATTATTACATATAACTTAAAAGCCATGTGTTGTGTTAGGAAAAGTTATACTCTATTTGTACTTGAGACAGTATAGCCTAGGCTGTCTACCTCAAGTCATATAATTATAGACCTATGCCACTGTGCCCAACTTTTTTTGTTCTTTTATGTCCTTAAAGTTTAAAATTAATAAAACTAAAATTAATTTGTTTAGTAAATAGAATGACTGGTTCAGGTTTTAGCCTGAGTTGCAAGAACCTCCTCAAAAAACATGCTTATCAGATGCACAATTCCCATTTTCCTTTTCTTCTAACCTACATTCTTACACCAAACAGTAAGTTAAACAGCTTTTAATGGTTGTTAAATTAAGAAAAAAAAATTGCCAGTATTCAGGTTCTGAACTCTGCTTACTCTCACAGAATGAACACAAAAGCTCTAAGTCTGCTGACTCTTCTGAATGTGTATCAGAAGAAACATCTGGTTGAGATTTTATCTTATCACAGTTGTGATTCACAAACTCGAAATGCTCCAGAAATGGACTGCCTCATTAGGCTTCAGGCTCAGAACATACAGCAGCGACACGTAGTCTTTCTAACAGGTAGGAGCATGTTCTTGCTGATACAGGAAAGGGGCTTGGAGTGGGTGTTAAGTCACAAGTTTGGAAAAGATTTTGTTGAGAGCAGATATCAGTTTATGTACATCTTTTTATTAATTTAGAGAAGAATATCAAGATGGTTTCCAATTATACAGACAATGGAATTGTAGTTGCAACTGCTGAAGACTTTATGCAAAACTTTACAAGTCTTGTGGGCTATCACAATTCAGTCACAGAAGAAAATCTTCTGCCGCTGCTTGGTGCTAACGAGAATCTTGAGTCGCAGTCAGGTAACTTTTAAGTAGTTTTCATTTTCTTTAGGTGAGGCAGAATGAGGAATGGTTTTGTTTATCCAATAATGAAATGTTTATTTGAAACCATTTATCTACAGTGACATCACTGTAGAACTTAGTATGTACAAGATCTGCTCATTTATTATACCATAGTTAGTACAAGTTGTTTGTTACTGTATAGGCTATATATTCATTAGTCTATACTTTGGACAGCATATACTTATATTAAGCTTTATTGTCTGCTGTTTGCTGTCAGTTTTTCTTAAGCCAGATAGAGGGATTGTTGGGCTACAAAGGTCTTTAGATGTATGTGCTAGTTTAATATCTTAAGTAGTGAGAATAACTTACCTACAGTCTTCTGTGAGATGGCCTCTGCTTGGTTCCATACTTTAAAATAAAAGCTGTTCTTAAAGTATTCTTGGTGAAAAGCAGAGATTACTAAGGATTCAGTAGAGCTAACCAGTTTAGTAATTCAGTGCAGCTACATGTCAGAAGTTTTATTTTATATTTGTCTTATGAAATACTGAATTACCGTATAACTTTAGATGCTGTTTTGACATTAACCCCTTTGGAGCTGGGAGTTGGGATTTCCCAACATTAAACGTGAACACATTTCGCAGAAGCTTTTAGCATCGGATTATCTGGACACTCACACCTAGTGTGAGTGTTGTGACTAAGTGACCTTGTGGCAGAAGACCAAGCTTTAAGGGATTGTGGACTTTGCAGATCCTGACGCACTATATTGTGTGAGTAGTGTATAATTAATAACTAAACAAATTGTGTATTACAATAGAGAAGGGCTTTTTGTTTTTTAAATGTAGCTCTTTTAGAAAACGATGAAAAGGATGAAGAGGATATGTCTCTGGATTCAGGGGATGAAATCTCACATATAGAAGTGTTCAGCAATGTTCATTCAGAAATATTGGCGAGAGAGACCAAAGGATCAAGTGGAACAGATCAAAAAAAGAATATTCAAATTGAATTGCAGTCATCTCTTGATGTGCAAAACAGTTTATTAGAAGATAAGACTTATTTAATTGATTGTGAAGAGAGAGCTCCTATTGATAGAGTATGCTCTGAAGGAGAGAACAGCAATTCAGCAGAACAAGATTCATATAGCGACTTTCAGGCTGACCAAAATCAATTAAAAATGTCCCATCAGTTTAGTCATTTTAATGTTCTCACGCATCAGACATTTCTGGGGACACCATATGCCCTTTCATCAACTCAGTCTCAAGAAAATGAAAGTTACTTTTTATCTGCTTACAAAAACTTGGATACAGAGAAATCTCCACTAAGTTAAGGATGTGTTCAAAGAGAAAGTACAGTAATTAAAAAAAAATAGGTTGTTGTGGACTTTTTTCAGTTTCTTAAAAGTGAATTGATGATTTATAAACAAGTTTCTTGGCCTTTCTGAAATTTCTTTCTTTCCTGTTTATTTAAATCATGATGGCCTATAACATTTGAAGCATCTGAAAAATGAAAAATTTTTTTGACATTGTAATCAGATTATCTCATGTTAGCACCTTTCAGTTTTACATTTGTTACCTGTACTTGGGCTTCAAATTGAAGTCTGTTTTATATGTAAAATTTGATGTTTATAAAGGAATGGTAAATAGTAATAACTTCCTTTAATGTCAGATGATAACTAATTTTGCTGAAATGTCAACTATTTATTTTGATTAAAGCTTTTGTATAGTGTTTTTACATAGGTATAAGACAGCAGTATAAATATTTAGAGGATTTTGGCTCAGTACCTCAAGCTATACCTGACAGTACAGTTGCATTTTAGGTAGTAAACCTATGTACATAATACCAAGTAGCATTTTCTCAGTCTTTAAGTTTAGCTATGAAAGAAACTACTTCATTTAAAATTTGGTCAACTTTTTGAGATCTTTGATAAATACTATTTTGTGTGATCCTTTAGTTAAATGAACTTTTAAAAATGGGGCTTCTGTTTTCAATAGTATTGGATAAATTAGAACTAGGTGGTACTTTAAGTGTTATATAAATGTATACAAAACATATATGGTGGAGGTAGATTTTAAACCCTCTTCTCTTGCCTACTGTTACTAATGCTAACTTCAAGATTGTGAAAACTAGAATCTCCACTTTAATATGAAGAAAACAAAATTTACAGAAGAGAAAAACCAGAGTAAAATGAATTTGTATTATTTCAGTGTGTTAATAGTACTTTTCATGCCCTAAAAGAACAAATGAGCAATGCTGTTCAACAGGTCAGGAATCTCCAGATTCTACTGTGGTAAGTAGAAAGTACTTTTACACCCTAATACGACAGATTTTTTTTTTAACTATAAACTTTTTTTAATTGTACTTAGAAAATACATCATTTCACTACATAATGTGAAGTTTTTCATTGGGTGCTTGAAAAATGCTATTGCATGGTGAGAATATTTAAAACGAAGAACTAAAATTATCTTCTTGGTTTGCAGTTAAGGGTATGAGATTCGTTTCCAACTCCTTTTGTTTCTGGAGAAGACCCTGCAATCACATTGATATTTTAGTGAAGGTATATAACCAACTTAAATATTTTTTCTCTTTCATATTTCTTAGTCCATGATATAAAATATTATTAAACTCAGGATAGAATTGTTATTAGACATAGCTTAAGTTTCTTTTTCTTTCTTTCTTTTTTTTTTAGTAATTTTTGAATTCTTGTAATGAACCTTCTCATCTGGATGTTCTCTAGCTAGAACATTTTCTACTATGAAAACAACAGGGATGATATATTTTTGGTTTACCACAATTGGATTTCTAAAATGAAATCTGCTCTTAAGTGCTCTTAAGATCATAAGAAGACACAGTAATAGTCTTAACATTCCCAGTGTTTCTCTTGGCTCTGCTGAACAGCATAAGGGTTATGGTAAAGTAAAACATCTTGTTCCTTTGTATGAGTTTACTACCCAGGTTGAGTCCTGAGCTAGCTATATGTAAGCAGAGGGAGCGCTTAAAGGACACAAGTAAATGGTGTCTGAGCAGGGGTGGTTTTCTAGCTTTAAGAAGGCTACGTAATAAAGGGTAAGCAACACAAAAGCCAAATTTCGCCCAAATACAGTGTAAAAATAGTCCCAGGATAGGTTTCAGCACATTACCAGGTTTTATTTTTGCCTGTGTAAAAGGTAGTAAAAGCTTATGCAAAATCACAGGAGTGAGTCTAGGAGGAAAGTCACATGTATAATTTCATTCTTTGAACAGATATATTCTGTTCTTAACTTTAAAAATGGACCATATTGGTTAAAATTCATTAATGCATAATTGTATATTTGTTTCTTGGTTTTAGCACTTTATTGTGTTTTGATGTTTAAATGTACATATTTTTAAATAAAAGTTGTCTTAATATGCAAACTGTCTCAGGACTTTGATTCTCAGGACTACTGTATGTAGCCTAGACTGGGATCCTCCTGCTTCCCAAATGTTGATTGTGCAGGTGAAAATGGTAATTTGAGAGCAAATTCAAGGAAAAAGGTTCTTTTGATTTATGTTCAAGGTTAATATATAGGAATTGAAAAAAAAAGTTATAAACTGGGATGTAAACACTGTCACCATATAAAAAGATCAGACATCTAAAAACAGTTACTTGGTGAAGAATGCATACCTGTCTTAGTTCTGAAAGCCCCTTAAGGATAGCTTGCTGTCGGTCCCTGTTTTTCACCAATTTAGGATTAAGAAGTGGATCCCTGATATGGTCAGAGTCAAATAGCTCTTGTTCTCGTGCACAATCTGAAGGACAGATAAGTTTTACAATAGTCAAATTTAGTGTTGGGAGGTTTGTTTATTACTTGCTTATAATGCTACTTAACTTACCATGACATTTTTGGTATTGGTTGTCCTGGGTTGAAGGCCTAGACAAGGGTGCATCTGGATCAAGGTAATAGATCTCATTTGTTCGAACGTAGGGAATAAAATGGGATGGCTCAGACATGTCATCTGATAATTTAGTATGACCATCTCCTAAGGGCCGAGTATCTTTTTCATAGTCACTGTTTTTTAGTGGTAATTGTAATACATCACTCTGAGTTTGTTGAGTTCTGCTTTTTACTGCTGGTGATGTCTGAAACCTATTAAAAAAAAAACGAAATTTTAATAAGAAATTGCATGTTTAAAGCTGGAGTTACAGATGGCTGTGAAGCCACCATGTGGGTGCTGGCAACAGAACTTGGGTCCTCTGGAAGAGCAACCAGTGCTCTTAACTACTGAGCCATCTCTCTGGCCTCTAGAAACTGCATCTTTTTTTTTTTTTTTTTTGGTTTTTCGAGACAGGGTTTCTCTGTGTAGCCCTGGCTGTCCTGGAACTCACTTTGTAGACCAGGCTGGCCTCGAACTCAGAAATCCTCCTGCCTCTGCCTCCCAAGTGCTGGGATTAAAGGCGTGCGCCACCACTGCCCGGAAACTGCATCTTTTAAACATATCTGATCACATTGCAGTCCATTCAAGATGTGCATGGTCTACCTTAAGGAATACTATATATAGCAGTCTAAGGTCTATAATTTTTCATAAAGTAGGACAATAGAATGCATTGTTGTGTACTCACATACTCCAGTGGGAGCAGGGGAGTTAGATTCTAAGAGTCAACAGTGTTGGGTGGGTTCAACCTCATGATAGATCATAAAGTGATGCCTGTGCTATATAAACTAAAATTACTATTTGAGACAGTCTCAAACTATCTGCACCAAGATAAAGAATAAAAAAAAAAGATTGACTGGTCTAACTTCCCACCTAATTAACTGGATTTTTTTTTTAAATCATTTTCACCAATCTATTTCCCTATCTGATTTATCCAAGCTGAATGACTATTCCAGCTAAAAATCACTCTCTATATAGTAAACCTTTACCCAATCAATGAAAGCCATACCTCTTTCCTATTACTGCCTTCGTCTGCATATGAAGCTGTCACCCACATTCTGAGCTGATATTTTGTATCCCACACAGCAGCACTAAGTAGCTAAGGAAGTAATACACATACCTTTCTTTACTAACTGAAGGAGTTTTCAGAGGTTCTTCTACCTTAAAGATGGATAGTACAAGTAAAAATGGAGTAAGTAACATTTTCACAGTCCCCACATACTTACATTACTTTTTTTTTTTTTTTTGGTTTTTCGAGACAGGGTTTCTCTGTGTAGCCCTGGCTGTCCTGGAACTCGCTCTGTACACCAGGCTGGCCTCGAACTAAGAAATCCGCCTGCCTCTGCCTCCCAAGTGCTAGGATTAAAGGCGTGCGCCACCACCGCCCGGCCCCACATACTTCTTAAAACATTATTTGTGTGTGTGCATGCGTATGTACAGTGTATACACGAAAGTCAGAAGACAACTTAGAGGAGTTGTTTCTGTCCTAGTGACTCAGGGTGTCAGGCTCTGTGGCAGGCACCTTCACTGGCATCTCACCAACTTCTCAGACATACTCAAGTAATATGAGTATATCTAAATAAGAGACACTGTATAAGATAAAGTATAGTCCCAGTCTTTCTAATAATATATAACAATATTCTCATTAACTCAGAGGACTTCATACAGTTACTTTAAGGAAGGCACTCAAAAGCCGGGCGGTGGTGGCACATGCCTTTAATCCCAGCGCTTGGGAGGCAGAGGCAGGTGAATTTCTGAGTTCGAGGCCAGCCTGGTCTACAGAGTGAGTTCCAGGACAGCCAGGGCTACACAGAGAAACCCTGCCTCGGGGAAAAAAATAAGGCACTGAAGAACTCTTGACCAGCAATCTATTAGGCTGACCATTCTGGAGCTTTGCTTAGGTTTTTTTGTTGTTTTCTAAGACAGGGTCTCTAGAACTTCCTTTGTAGACCAGGCAGCCTTCAAACTCCCTAGTTGCCTCCTGACTGCTGGGATTAAAGACTTGCCCTCACTACACCTAGCTCTGTTTCGGGTTTTATACTTTGACTATCACTTTTTTTTTATTTGTCCACCACCCCCACCCCCCGCAAAAAAAAAAAAGGTTTAATTTTGAGGATTCATGTATCCTCTGCTACATTTAATCCTTTCATCATCTATTTCTCATCTTTTGTTTTGTTTTTTTTTTGTTTGTTTTTGTTTTTCCCCTTTCTGAGTTTGGGTTACGCCTACATACTTTCCAGATTCACCAAATTCTCTACAAATTTGATGATTTCGGGTTTTTTTTGTTGTTGTTTGAGTTTTTTTGTTTGTTTGAGACAGGGTTGATTTCATTTTTCTTTACATCTAAGTAGTATTTCATTTTATATATGTATGATATTTTCATATGCACTTGAGTAAAGAAAGCACTTATCTGCATAAAGATTTTTTTTTTCCTTTTGGGGCTACACAGTCTGACGCAGCTAGCTCAGCACAGACTATACAGCAACAACAAGCATGGCTGTCTTCCTCTGACATAATTTTCTATACTTTAGATGAACCATGGCCTTCTGAAAACATGATTTTGGTAATTGCTTTGAATTTAGAAACATTGAAATAAAAGAACCTTACCTTTTTGATAAGACGCAACCTGCTCTCTGACTCAGTTTCTCGATAAGATAAAGCAGGAACTTCTGGTGAAGTGCTTCTGTTTTGGGAGAGATTCTCAGGACTGTTTCTCTCCACTAAGTGAAGCAGCTCCATCTGCCTTCTTACCTTTTTTTCTTCTTTCTCCTTCTGGAGATGTGCCGGGTACTTTGCTGATGCAGGAATGTACCTTTTGAGAGGCTTATTTGTATTCCAAGCAGGCTTCTTAGGACATTTCTTCATGAGTTTTGTTTGTTTCTCTGTTCTTCTATACTGATTACACTGGCCATTATACCAGCTGTTTTCTTTGTCTAAATTAGTGCCTTTATCCATACTTAGTTCTTGCTTCTCTTTTCTAATGCCAATCTGTCCACTGAATTCTGCAGAAATCTCTGGAGAAGAAAAGTTTCTAATGCCCCTCTCTGTTACTGATCCATAGTGTGGTAGCGCATCATTGAAAATTCCTAAATTTACATCATCTAAATAAAAATTACAAATGATTAATTTTAAAAACATACAGTAAAATACATAATTTCTAATCACCTTTCTCAGTTATTTAATGACTCTCAGTTGCATGTATTTCTTTGGGATGGTGAGGCATGCCACATCATGCCCATGCCCAAGGGAGTCAAAGGACAACTTGTAAAGGTTGGTTCCTTCTGCCATGTGGGAACCACAGATGGAACTCAGGTCCCTGGCCTTGGTGGCAATCACTAGCCTTCCATCCCTAAGAATTTAATCCTCAACAAAGCTATACCCATTAAAGAACTGCTAATTATCCCCTTTAAAAGAAGCTCAAAACCACTATTTTATTTGATGTTCTAGAAATGAATACTCCTAGCCCATATAAACCACCCAGTGCTACACACCCAGCAATTAGGAAGGGGAAACAAGAGGATTGAAATGTGTTCAATGCCAGCCTGCTCTACAAAGTTCGAGGAAGCAAGTTCCAGTCAAGGCCAGACACCCTATCAAAAATTGAAAAATTTTAAAAGTGATAAACTGGCTTATTTAACTAGCATAAAGTTCTCAAAGTTTATAACCATGTTAGGTACATGTCAAAATTTTCCTTATGCTAATTCCACTATATAGGTATGGAGAGATGGCTCAACGATTAAGAGCACTGACTGTTCTTCCAGAGGTCATGAGTTCAAATCCCAGCAATCACGTGGTGGCTCACAACATGAGATCTAATGCCCTCTTCTGGTGTGTCTGAAAACAGCTAGGATGTACTTACATATAATAAATAAATCTTTAGAAAAAAAAAGGTATGCCTAATTTTGTTCATCTTTGTAGACACAAGTTAAAGGTAACCTAAGTAATGCTGCTGTGAACCAAGTTTCTGTTATTTCAGGAAGACCTGGATTTTTTTGGTTTTTATTTTAGATGTGAGTTTTTTGAGCAGCTGTAAAAACTGTTTTCTACATTTTATATTACCATTGACAAAGTGTTTTTAAGAGTGCATTTCAGTGGCACCACAAATATCACAATACCCTATCACACTTAAACTCTCTTCATGCAAACTGTGGCTAATTTGGTGCACTAAATTAAGATCTCAAGTAACTGGCAGAAAATAGTGATATGTTTATGGCTGTTTACTCCAGGAAAGAGGTTCTTGAGCCTTAGGAGAAATAATAACAACAATAACGATGATACCCATGTCTGAGAGAAATATCTTGGAAGATTCTTGAGGGACTCTTCCCAGCAAGATAAAAACAACTCCTGCAGGAGTGACCAACTGTGGAGCTCTGAAGAGTTCTAGGTTGCATTTTCAGGGTGGACAACCGTTTGGGGGGGGGGACTCTTTGGTAATACAACTGCTTTTGAGTTATCCCTAATCCTCTACAGTAGTTCCTTACCCACAGTCCTCTTAGTAACCCCAATAAAAATCACATTAGTTCACCAATAAAACATTGGTGCAGTTGTAACCTGGTCTCTTGGGCTTCCTTTTTAGGTGGGATATGTTGCATCTCCCCAGGAAAAGTCTGGGTACCATGTTAGGAGGCTATCCTGAGTTTGAACCTCTCTAACTCCAGAGTGGCTTAGACAATGTGATCTCTTGACTTAATATTATAAGTTAGTTTTGGAACATCAGGAGCCATAAGAAGGCTGACTGGTAACTAGTTTTAAACGGGAAAAGATAAAATGACTTCACAGAATTGAGAAAATGAAACAAAAAGGGTTTCAATAGGACGCCTCTGGGGGACTTGCCTCAAAAATCTCTAAACCCAGGGGCTGAGCTGGCTCTGTACTGAAGAGCAGTACTGCCCCTAAAGTCTGGTTCCCAGCATCTATCTACCTATAACTCTAGCTCCAGGAAATGTGACACCCTCTTCTGGTCTCCATGCCCTGCACTCATTTACACAGCCCACCCACCCCTACACATAAAAACTGAATTAAAAGTATTAAAATTTAATTTAAAAATGATTCAGGGGTATCCAGTATGAATACTGCCTTTTTTAAATTTAAAGCCAGCACATGGCAGCATGTGAACCATCATCACTGGGGTGATGCAGATCAAAGTCCAAGTGTTGCAAGGCCATGGGAAGGTAAGAATACCTCTACACCACTAGTGAGACAGGTGCTCTAGATGACAGAAATTCCAACTCTTCTGTCCTAAGAGAATGGAAAATTTATAACTATTCATATTGGCACTATTTACAATAGTCCTAAGTAGAAATAACTGAAATGTTCAGTCATAGGCAAAATCCAGTATAACTCACAAAGTGGAGTCTAAGGAGTCAATGGAATCATATCACAATAACATTTACAACATGGATGAACAACCCATATATCATGGTGAAAGTTAGTGTTAGCCAGACACAAAAGAGACCACTACAGCATAATTCCAATAATGAAAAATATAAAACATGCAAATATTCTAAGACAAAATGAACTAGAGATCAAAGAATAACTCTGAACTACTCATTTGAGTACTGTGCTCAGTTTCAACAAAACACACACACGCAGGCACACACGCAGGCACATGCACACAAACTGGAATGAGATTAGCATGGCCCCTATGCAAGGATAACATGCAACTTGGTTAAGTGTTCTGTATTTTTAAAGAACATTTCCATAGGAAATAACTTTGAATAGCTGAAAAGGTTCTAAGACTATGACACTAACTACACATGTATGAGCATGTTAAAGAACCCAAAACAGCTGGAATGGTGGTGTACACCTTTAATTATAGAACTTGGAAGGCAGAGGCAGGGAAATTTCCAGGAGTCTCAAACCAGTGTGGTCTATAGAGTGAGCTCCTATGTACCAAATAGTGTACCTTAAATGGGTAAGATTTAGTCTAGACATTTGGCTTACTGGTAGAGTGCTTGCCTAGAATGTGTAAGGCCCTAATTCCCTGAACTACAAAAGAAAAGATGGGAGAGAACTGAAATTTTATGTCTATGTGAGTTAGATTTCATCATAAACCCAAAATTAAAAGGAGACCCTTTTATTTTGTTAAAATCCTCAAATTTCTGATCTAGAGACAAAGCTCAGTTTGGTATAGCACTTGCCTAGCATGTACATCTTGGGTTCAGTCCCCTAGTACCACATAAAAGGGGCATGGTGCTACATACCTTTAATCCCAGTGTTCAGCAGGTAGAGGCAGGATTAGTTCTAGGTCACCCTTGGCTACAAGAGACCTTTTCACAAAGGCAAAATAAAAACCCACCAGAACATGAGTACCTGTCTGCACGCCCGTGTCCTTCTTGGGAGAGGCTGTTGGAGTGGCAGCTGCAGGAGTTTCATCAGCAGCCTCCTCAGTGTCACTATGGTAACTGGAGATAGTAGTGGATGCCTTATAATCCACTTGTGCTGTGTCAAATAGCAATGAGAAACAGACCTGAAAATGACATCTAAAGAGTACTAACAAACTCCATGTGGGGGCTAGGGATAGAGTGGAGTGACAGTGTACTAGCACACAAGGCCCTGGGTTCAAGCCCTTGCACTAAAAGATGAAAGTATGCTAAAGACTTTTTGACTCAGTCACCATAAACTGTAGTAAAATTTTTGAAAGGTGAGACTTAAGATTGTAGTCTAAATTTATTACAAAAAGTTACCTGTCTTTTTAGCATTTGCTGAATTTAAAAATCTAAGAATGCATATTAAAGAACATATGTTACCTATTTCAAGATGACTGAAATTTCTACAGAAGAGATACTGAAAAGTGTCATGTTTTGGGACAGATTTCTAAATGATTAAGGATGGCTTAAGGGAAAAGAGTCAGTTCCTTTAAAAAAATACTTAATGTATGTTTTTAAGGAATTAAAATAGACAAGTATTTAAAATCACCTTCAAAATCAAAGCTATAAGTAAAATTCTGATTAGTCCCTTACCACCAAGATTTTGAATCAGCCTGGATGTATCATGTCCCTTCTGAGTCAGTTCTCGGATCCTCTGCTCCTGTTTGAGCCTCTGTGCCAACTCCTGAGCTCGCTGCATTGTGTGGAATAGTTCATTTGTCTTTAGAGTCATGATTTCCTATCAAGAGCAACAAACACAGGAAAACAGTTACCAAGTGCATTCAATGATGTGACTGTTCCATTGAGTACAAGCGCTCACGCTCTCCCTAGGTATCAGACACTGGTCTAGATACCAGCTGGAGAATAGTCAACAGGGCCTTTTAGAGATTACAATTCTAACATTTTTTTTTTGTTGTTGTTCTTGCTATTAGACAGGACTGTGTATACCAGGTTGTCCTTGAACTCCCAAAGGTTGGGATTACAGGTGGGCACTACTACCATGCCTAGCTGTCTCAGCCTGCTCAGTGAAACTGATATGCAGGCCATACATCCCCTATCCACGTCCCATTTTTGAAAGGTTACAAGTGAAAACTTTATCTGCTGTTTGTTAGGTCAGCTTGGACATAGCCCCTGGACCCACCCTACCTACCCTGTCTGAATCAGTAATGGCGGGTTTTGCTAGACAGTGAAAAATCAGTTCTTTGAAAAGGCTATTATTGAGCCCAGAAAGGCCTCCAGCAGCGAAGAATTTCATCAGCAATCCCAGCCAGTATCTAGAATCATTATTACTTTAGATTTATTTAGGGCTGTGAGGAGGTGCTAATGGTATCACAGTGTGTATATGGAGGTCAGATGTCAACTTTCAGAGTTCTGGCAGATGAGTTCCAGGAACTGGTGGCTAAGAACCCTTATCTGTTGAGCCACACTTGCAGGCCTAATACCTAGAATTATTATTAGTAGGTTATATGATCACAGTGAAGTTTAGTGCTGCATTCACCCTGACCACTGCCCCCCCCCCCCCAAACAGGCCAGTCATGCAGCATCTGGGATCTAGACCATGTGAGGAGTACAACCTTGCCAAGCTTGCATCCCTTTCCTTACTCAGCTGTAATGTCTCTACATGTAGAAGCACGATTCAACATGTGGACCCTCGGCCTCTTCATTACTTCCATGCTATGAATACCTACTTCCTTCTGTTTCTGCTTAAGCATGTCCTCTTCATACTGCCTCTGCATCTCCTCCCGTTCCCTTGCCAAGCGCAGCTCCAGTTCCTGCTCCTCCTTCTTTCTTTGTTCTTCCTCCAGCTGCTTCTTCCTGCGGTTCTCCTCTACCTGAGCTGTGATTGCTTTCTGGTCATAAATAATTACAAGTTACTGTCACAAATGATGATAAGAATAGAATTTATCAGTTATACACACAGTATATAACTATAGCAGTGTTGGGAGAGAATTGTGCTTACTTGACCTGTGTATCACAGAGTCAACTAAAGAAATAAGCTCAGTATTCAGCGTGCTCCCCGATAGATGGGAGAAGCTCTCCGCTTTTCACTAAATTCAAGAAAGAAAATTAACTTGCCTGGATTCCTCATATAAAATGTTTAGATGAATTACTGAACACAGGCTGCATGCTGAGTGCTGATCTGGGCTGGGCACACTGTTGTGTGCTGAGTGCTTATCTAGGTTGAATACTTGCTGAATGCGGCCCCTGCTACTGAGAAGACTTAGGTACAAAGACGTTTGAGCTACATCTGAGCGACGGGGTAAGAGCTCATCTTCCCCCCCCCCCCCTTTTCAGAGAAAGAGAACCATCAAAAAGTCATTCATCATTAAGTCCTTCTAATGTCAGCCTGAAATGAGTTTTAATCTCAGTCTTATATTACTACTAGATTGCACAGTTAGAGGTCTACTTCGATTTTTTTAATGTTTTCTTTCAGAGACCTTAAAAAAACTCTGAGGAAGTAGCCAATATTTAATGACAGTACAGTCACATATACCCCACATTCATTTAAAGGCTTCACCGGAAGGCAGACAGCATGGTAATAATACTGTCTGGTCCTCAGCCCAAGCTGAATTCTAATTGATGCCAGCTGTGTCAAGAGACTGGCTTTACAGCATGATATAACTGGGTCCAAGTTGAAAATATGTATCAGGGTTTCTAGTTGGGTATGGCAGTATATGCTTGTAATCCCAGGATGTGGGAGGTAGAGACAGGAAAATCAACAATTAAAGGTTAGCCTTGGCTACATAACAAATTCAAGACTAGCCTACACGACATTAAAGTTTGTCTCAGGAAGAAACAATTAAATTTTCATTTACCTAGGTGTATGCTGGCCATGATCATGACTTCCTAAGACAGAGAGCAGTGTATTACAGTGCGAAGCACACTGTGGAAACCACACCAAGTGTTGTACATAATACCTGATGTTCTAATTGTTTCTGCCGGCGCCTTTCCCGCTCCTCAATCTGTGCTGGATCCAAGAGAGCAGTCATAGAGCGGAGGAAACTGTGAAGAAACATATATAGTTACTCAAAGCTCTAGAAAGGTTGACCAGTTTTTGCTGAAGTTACATCTGCTAAGCATTTCTTTTTCAAAGACTGCCAAACTGAAGCTAATTGGACATAGTGACAGTTCTATTCAAACACACGCTCTTAAAAGAATCAACAGTGAGAAATCAACTTACTTGGTTTTCTGACCATGTGACATAGCCACATCCAAAACGGGCCTGGCTCTTTGTTCTTTCTCGGAAGGCTCTACCTGGACTCCAGGTGGAGGTGTGTAAACACCATTGACATCTGCCAGTTCCCGAGTGTCAGGAGACACACAAAGCGACTCTAGGTGTTGGTGTGTTAACTGAGAGGACAATCGAGACTGAGAACCGGGATGGCTCTTTAATGAATCAAAATGCACTGCCCATCTGTCATGTTCTTCACCCTAACAGTGACAAACAGGAAGTGCTCAGAACTTTTTAATTATTCCAGTACAGAATTATAAACAACAAACACAATCTGCAAGTCACCGCTGATGAGCTGGAGGTGCGGTGATGAAGTGCCCCGAGACCGGGATCAGTTCCCAGCACCCACCCACATGGAGGTCAGTTACCCATCGCCTGCTGCCCTAGTTCTAAGGAATCCTCACCTTCTTCTGGCCTCCAGGGGCACTGTATGCATGTGGGGCAGACATATGTGCAGGCAAAACACCCAGACAAAAAGGGGATAAAAATCCCAATATTTTAAAAGAAATCCAGTAGTGTATGCATCATAACAACTAACAAAATTGTTCATTTTTTGATTCTTTATGTAGAGAACTGCCTTAGAAAATGGTTTTTAAATACATTTCTAAAGTTTTAAAAACATATAAAACCACACTAAGTGCATTCAGAGAAAACAGTTTCCTAAAGACAAATGCATAATTTGCCAAATAATTTCAGAATCTAAGTTCATGTGACTTGTAATTCTAGTCCTGAGTTACCTTTGAATGTATCATTCTTTCCTCTGCTTTTCTTTGCTGGTCATCTTCAACTTGTTTATTCAATTCTTCAATCCATTTTCTCTGCTGCTCCTGTTTAGTGGCGCTGCAAGGGGACTCCAGCAGTCCTGCTTCCTGAACAAGTCAGTAACCGAGTGAAGTGAGGCCTCCGCAGTATAAACTCTACCAAGTTACTCCCACAGATCTAACCCAGGAAGGTGGCTCTCCCTAGGAGAAGCAATATCGTCAAGCAAAGACTCTGACCCTCAGAACTGTGTCTTAAACATACACTCGTAGATGGTGGAAGGTGCCTCAGTACCCAGAAGGGAAATGATTGGTTTGATTCCTCATTTAAAGCAGTCTATAAAAATATAATTTGGGGAAAGAATATTCTGGTGACTGCATAGATCTTCCAAGAATAAAAACAGCAAAACAAATCAAATCACAGCCCACTTCACAGGTAGTGGCTTACCAATGCTGCTCACAATAGCTGGGAAATGGCCTTTGAAGGACAGAGAATGAAATGTACAAATACACAATGAAATACTACTCGGCTGTAAAGAAGACTAGAAGTCATGAAATGTGCAGATAAATGGATGAACTAGAAGATATTATATGTGGGGTAACCCAGACACAGAAAGAAAAGTACTGAATGTTCTGTCTCACTGTGGTTCCTAGCTCCAAACCCTTACATGTGACTATATAACCTAGAGCAGCAGTTCTCTACCTGTGAGTTGTGAGCCCCACCTGGATCCCAGGTGGAGGTGTTTTAAATATCATTTACATTATGATTCACACTAGCAAAATTACAGTTATGAAGTAGCAACAAAAAAATTTTATGCTTGGGGGTCACCACAACATGAGGAGCTGCATTGAAGGGTTGCAGTGTTAGGAAGGTTGAGAACTGCTGACCTGCAGAAACTAGGAAAGTGAACAGGACTGTGGGGGTGGGGTGAGGGGTACTGAGAGGAATGGTGGTAATACAGGAAAATTGGAAAGGGGGCTTCAGCTGGGGAGGAAGGGGAAACAGTACAGATGGAGGGAGAAGGGGAATTCTTATTTAATATTACAAGTATCATTATCTAAAATTACACCTAAGTCTATGTGTATACAAATATATATAGTTTGAATGAAGTCACAACACTTGGGGTCATAGTACCCTCACTAAGAACCTTATATTATCTAACAAATACCCCAATACCAACATGGGAAACCTTTCAAGTTGCTAGTCAAGAGAGTCCAAGAGATTCCCAAAACAATATAGGGTTGGTTGTGTCCCAGAAGTTGAGAGTAAGTCCGTATTGCTGAAGACACCACACCCTTGGAGGATGTGAGCTGGGACTAAGCTGAAAGCATCCTCCTTGAAGACTAGCTTTCATAGTTCAGGAGGGAAATATATGAGCTGCTAAGGGAGGAAGCAACCAATAGTCCTACCCAGTGCCGACACCACAACAATGACCAGCATAGCAACATATTCCTAAAGGTACAACAGTAGCACTTATATCTTGGCAGTAACCAATAATTGTCTGATTGGACTTCAGGCCCACTTAACAGGAGGTAAATCATACTTGCTACTGTAAACTGAGTCAACTACATATGGTCAACAAGATCGTGGATCTTAGAGAATCTACAACTACCACTTTGTTAAACTAATGGAGTTCCTAATTGTATTCTAAATACTTATCCTTGTACCCATAAGTATGGTTTGCACCTCTCATCAGTGAAGCAGCAAAAAGCATTACAGAAGATACAACTCGTCAACCGTACAACTGATACATCCAGAATACAACACCTAGATCAGTACGACTACAGCTAAGGCTTGGAACACCAGAAACGGGGTGGGGGTGGAGAGATTTTAGGTGCTGGAGAAGTGGGAAGAGACTGCTCTATGTGTGTCTTTAGCATGACAGGGAAGCTGCACCCATGAAATCTCAACATGGCTGCCTAAGGAAAACATGAACAATTCCAACAACAGTTGACATCCCAACGAAGATGGGGAAATCTCTAGGCCTCACACATAGATGAAGACCTACAAGTCAGAGTGGGGAAAATTAGTCTTCCCCAGAGATGAGCGCCTGGTTTTTCAATGCCAAGTGGTCAGCCCTAGAAACACTAAACTGACTCAGAAGGTTGTATTGTATGTATGTTTATATGTATGTCTACCAACAATGGTTAAAGAAGAGAAAGCTGTGAGCTTGGTAGGGGAACAGTAGAGGAGAGGGGAATGATGTGATCATTTTAATTAAATTTTTAAAAATTACTTTCAATTTAAAATTACATAAATCTCTTTTAAACCATATGACTCATAGGAGGTTAGCATACAGTTCAAAGGCTTTGTTTTTCATATGTTAACTCACCATGCTTGGAGTTGTCTCTACTCAGATTACTCAGACTTTCTTGCCAAATTGTATTTATGTAAATATAGATATAAAGTCCTTCATCCAGATAGGTAAGTTAAGAGAAAACTTACTTATCAAGTCCTCACTTGTTTCTTGTGTGCGAGGGGTGTGGGATGTAGAGAGCAGGGGTCATCCAGAAGTGTCATTGATTCCGCAGGAGCCACCCCCCTTGCTTTGTACAGTGTTTTCTCATTGGGACCCAAGGCAGGCTAGGCTGGGTGAGCAGCAAGGCCCGGGACCTGCTCACCCCCACTTCCCCAGCACTGATCACAAGCCTGTGCCACCATTCAGTCCTCCTGACAGTGCTAGATGATACTTTCAATGCTGAGCTAGGAACTTTTAAAATAGTAATCTTAATCTGGCTTTTTTGTTGCTTTTGAGACAGGATTTCTCTGTATAGCCCTGGCTGTCCTAGAACTCAGAGATTCACCTGTCTCTACCTCTGGAGTGCTGGAATTAAAGGTATGCACCACCACCGCCCAGCTTAATCTAGCCTTTTTGATTAAGCTTATTTCTATGGGTATCATTACTTTGTAAATATTAATAGCAGCTTGCATTCCTTGAATAAACCCAACTCTCCAGATTAATCTTTATAAATTTTCTAATGTCTCTAGTCAAGTCTCAATATCAAAATTGTTTTCTTAGTCTTGGTTATCAGGCTCGCCATTCTGAACATCACACTGAAAACCTTCCCACTGTAAATGCATCTGGGCTGGAGTTTTCTTTGCTGGGGTTACCTTCTTTCCCTCCTTCAACTTTGGTTTGAGATAAGGTTATATTGTAACCCAGGCTAGCCTCAAACTTACAATCCACCAGTCTCAACTAACTGAGTGTAGATACTTTAATGGTGGATTCAATTTCTTCAAGAATACAGTACCACTTGGTCACTTTTTTGTTTGCTGCTGTTTATTTTTATCTTTTTCTTTCTGTGCATTGGTGTTTTGCCTAGATACATGTCTGGGTGAGGCTATCAGATCTTGGAGTCACAGACAGTGGTGAGCTGCCATGTGGGTGCTGGCAACAGAACCTGGGTCCGTGAGCCATTTTTCCAGCCCCAATTTTTATTATTTTTAATTATGTATATGTATAGTTATGTGTATTGGTACAGGTGCCCACAGAGTCTAAAACAGAATGCCAGATGCCCTGAAGGTAAAGTTATAGGCAGTTGTGAACTATATAGATCCTGAGAACTGAACTTATTCCTGTATAAGAGCAGCATGTACTCTTAACCACTGGTTTCTCTCCAGCACCAGTTGTTCTAAATGTCCTGTTACTTTTAAAAAAAAGTTCATATACCCTACATGCTTTTTAATTCATGCTAGTCTTTCGAGGAACGTACATGTTGTACTGGACAGTGTTATGTCAACTTGACACAAACTAGAGTCATCTGAAAGGAGGGAACTGCAACTGAGGAGATGCCTCCATAAGATCCGGCTGTGTGGCATTTTCTTAATTAGTGACTGATGGGGAGGGCCTAGCCAATGGTGGGCGGTACCACCCCTGAGCTGGTGGTTCTGGGTTCTATAACAAAGGAGGCTGAGCAAGTCATGAGGAGCAAGCCAGTAAGCAGCATCCCTCCATGGCCTCTGCATCAGCTCCTGTTCCAGGTCCCTGCCCTTTGTGAGTTCCAGTTCTGGCTTTCTTTTGGTGATGAACAGCAATGAATGAACCCTTTTGTCTCCAACTTGCTTTTTTGGTTGTGTTTTGTTTCATTGCAGCAATGGAGACCCTAAATAAGTCATGTATTAATGACTTTTTAATAACTTATGGCTTTGATTATTCCCAGTGTACAAGCTGACCTTGAGGCCCAGAAAGATGACTCAGCTAGGATATTTGTCTGGCATGATGATCTGAGTTTAGTCCTGGATGAACTGACTCTCAGTGTTGTCTACTGACCTCCACACAGGCTGTGGTATGTGTGCAATACACACACACACACACACACACACACAGTTGAAAAGCCAAATTAAAAAAAAATAACCAAGCAAACTTTTAATTGGCAATTAAAAAGAAAAGACTCAGGATCATTTCTTTGTAGCAAGTAAGTTATACAGAAATCAAGGACTAATGGATTTAAACATCCAAAGTATTAATACTTAAGACCCAACATCTAATGACTAACTAGCTCTAAGTAGTGGCCATCCATCCAGCCTGGATGGCCATCACCTGACAAGGGACTTGTGACAGAATGTCTGAAGAAACAGCATGAGAGGGAGACTGGAACAAAGACAGGAAGGGAAGGAAAGACCACGCATGCCTTCATCTAAAATTAAGCACCAATAAAGATACGAAGTCCCACAAACACTGCCTGTCTAAAGGATGCTGGAACGCACATAAACATCTCTGGACGGTCTGATAAACCTCTGATAGGTGTCAAGAGTCAGTGGAGGACTTCTGTGCCAGTGAAAACCCTAACTGTATGTACTAGGGAGGAGTACACTCTGACTCATGCCCCTCTTTTGACTATCAGACTATTCAAACATTGGGCCCCCCAAAATGAATCCTCTGCTGGAGTAGGAGGTTGAAGCCCAGGGGCAGCCAGAGGAAGAACCTGATCCTAGAGAAACACCTTGGTGGACAACTCTGCAGAACAACACGGTGGTAGGGGACAGCCTGGCTGGACGCCTAGTGACATACACCTCACTTTAATCTGCACTTTTCTATCAAGACCCTCTAGACAGATTGGGGACATGCTGGATCTCTCTGTTGCTCTTCCCAATGTGACGCCATTGAGTGAGTCTTCTTTTCTGCTGTTCAGTATTAATTTGGCTCTTTTAATGAGCTTTCTGAGAATAGCTGGCCAAGCCTGCTTTGTTGGGGACAGGATGTGACTCTTAAGTCCACTAATGACAGAGCTGGACAGATGGTCCAGCAAGAGGCATGTGTGACCAAACCTGAAGACCTGAAGCTTAATGCCCAGGATCCACATGGTGGATGCAGAGAACTGAAACCCAGAAGGTCTCTAAAACCTCCACTCGGAGTGGTGTACACATGCCCACATACACTTAACACACATCAATAAATGATAAATGTAGAAATAACACTCTTTACAGCAAGGCCACTTATAAACTGCAGATGGAAATTTAGAATATTAGTTTGGACCATGATTAAATACTATGTCAAACCTAGGAAGATTACAGTTTTTCATTTTTAATCAATAAGCACTAAAAATAAAAATTTATGGTGCTGGACATGATGACAGATGCCTGGAATCCTAGCACAAAGCGGCTGAGGCAGGAGGATTGCCACAAGTTTGAGGCCAGAGCTATATAGCAAACTCCTGCCTCACAAACAAAACAAAACAAATTGACAAAGTAATCATATAATTTGAACATTATTTCACATTTTAAAAGCTGTAATACAGACCAGGCATGTTGACACACATTTTTAACACCAGCAGTTGGGAGGCAGAGGCAGATCTCTGAGTTTGAGCCAAGATGGGTAAGTTCTAGGACAGCTAGACAGAACTACTTACAGAGACCCTGACTCAGAAAAAAAGAAGAAACTGTAGATGCCTTTTGCTAATGTACACAAAGACACAAGCAGAATGCTCAACAGGACTTGATATATTTACCTTAGATTGGTCAAGGACTTGAAAATCATCACATACTATTTCAGATGGTTTCCAAGGATTATTCCATTTTTGAGAAGCTTCTTTTTCTTTCTTCTTTAAAGCAACCTGTTCATCTGTAAATAATGTGCTTTTTTAAAAAAAAAAGTTCAAAAACTGTAAAAAAAAAAAGAATCATGTAAATAAATCATGACCTCTTACAGAGTGCCAACGGAATCACAGTTGTTTGTGTGGGAGGATATGTCTGATAAGTCAGAAAGGAACTTTGAAGGATGTGGTATCACAGAAAACACTGAATCAGAATCAAGCTGACCAGCTGATATGAGGGCCCTAGCACACATACAGTAGAGGACTGCTGGGTCTGTGTTCATTCAGGGATGATGCACATAACCCTCAAGAGACTGGAGGCCCCAGGGAGTTTAGAGGTCAGGTGGGATGGGGGGTGGGGACATCCACGTGGAGACAGGGGGGTGGGGAGGAGGTATGGGATGTGGAACAGTTGGGAGGGTGGACGGGGTAGGGGAGAATAAAATACGGAGTGTTAAAAAAAAATAAGTTAATTAATTAAAAAAAAAAAAGAATCAAGTAAGTGTAGCATGGACAGATACAAGAATGCCTGTACTCCAGCTATCAACAGCGTGGAACAGTTTCTCAGAGTCCTTGGCTTTGCTGCCCACTCTGTGGTTCGACCTTCCTGCATCATTATTCCTGACAGACTTAGAAGGTACACAGCCAATCTTGAGGGTCAACTGCAAGCCCCACTGCCTCCGACCTCTGGAACAAGCATGCTGCTCCTCTGCCAGCTAAACTCTGGTTTCTTCTGTAAAGAAGAGTAACAGTATTGCCTATTTCAGGGCAAGGTCTAGCACAAAGTGGGGATGCAGTCCCTTCTCACTAACTGCTGGACAGGGTGACTGGGCTGCTGAGAGGGCTCATTGGGTAAAGGCACTTGGAAGAAGAGAACTGACCCTGTACAAATTGTTCTCTGACCTACCCCAATCTACATATAACTTTAATTTTTTAAAAAATAAAGCTCCCAGTACCATAACACACACACACACACACACACACACCCCTGAAGTGAACTATTTTTTAATAAAGCCATACCTCAAGCCACAAGATTTTCATAATAATAATAAAAAAGTAAATAAATAGAAAACATTTAGGAGTATTTATCTGCAGGGCTCCGGAGGGATACCAGTGGCACACTGCTTATGGTGCAAATGAATAGTACCCAAAACACAGGGCACTGTGAAACTCCAACGCTTCTTAGGAGTGTACAAAGAACTACAGATGTCAAATGCTATCAAACAAGGCTAATATACTGAGAGGTAACAATTGTCTACAAGCTAACAGAACTATAACGAGAGGTACAGACTTACCTAGTTCTTTTTTCCACTGGGCTCTTCTTGCTTCCAACAAATTTCTATCACGTTCCCTTTCCCCCAGAGTACTGAATATATCAGCTGGTTTCCATTCATTCTCTCTAAGATAAAACATACATATAAAAAGTCAGGAACCGTACCATGTTTCTATGTGACAGACTGCATAAATATTAAGTAATAAGCATTTAAGTAGCCAAGTCTTAGAGTATAGCACACGCGATGGACAAGCAGATAAGTAGTCTATAGATACCCCAGAGACAGACAGGACAAGGAGATACACAGTCCACAGATACCCCAGGGACAGACGGGCATCACCTACACGGTGGCTTTCTGCTCGCACTGCTGAAACGCCTCTTGAGCTCTCCGGTGCACATGCTCATTTTCACTTGTGACAGGGGAAATGGCCTCCATTTTTGGCAGTAATCCTGTGACATTCACATCCTTTGGCTGACTAGGAATATTGATTAAATGTAAACTATCTTGACCTAGGAAATAAAATGCATGTTTTAAAATCACACTTATTGAAATAATTTATCTATCATAACATACTCCTATACAGTTGAAAGAAAAGCTTTAGCAGGCATGATGGCTCACACCTATAACTCTCAGGTGAAACTCAGGAAGCTGGGACAAGAGGCTCTCTCTGAGTTTGAGACCAGTCTGTACAACACACCAAGTCCTAGGCCAGTCAAGGATGCAGAGTGAGACCTTGTCATAACAAAAGAAATACACAAAATTAGGCAACTGTGAAGGGAGGTGTAGACCTTTAGGCTCAGAACTCAGGAAACAGAAGCTGGCTGATTTAGGCCAGCCTGGGCTACACAGTAAGACCCTGTCTCAAACAACAACAAACTTGTAAAACAATCCTTGAAGTACCTACCAAAAAAAACAACCAACCAAACAAACAAAAACCAGTAGCAGTTGCAGCGGCTGCGGGGCGATGGCACACACCTGCAGTCCTGGCACTCAGCAGGGAGAGGAAGGAGAATCAGGGGTTAAAGGGCAGCATAGGCTGCATGAGGGCATTTCAAAAGCCAAAACCAACAGGCTAGAGGCTAGAGTGTAGCTCAGTCAGTAGAACACTGGCTTTACAGGAACAGACTCCTAGATGTGACCCCCAGTAACACAAGAACCAGCACGTAGTGAAAACTGATATCTTATAGGCATTTGGGAATAAGGACAGGAGAGTCGGGAGGAAGAGTTCAAGACCATCCTGGAAACAATAGCAGCAACAACAAGCTGGCATAATCTTTTTGTTTTGAGACAGGGTACTGAGGCCAGCCTGGCCTATGAGACCTTACTCTAAATAGATAAATAGATCAAGAGAAAAGAAAAAAAAAAAAATGGGACCCAGAGATTACAGCTGATTCATGTTCACAGCCATATAATTTTTTACATCAAATAAAAAATTCTAAGTGCTGGGCAGTGGATGTGACTTTAATTCCAGCAGAGGAAGGTGGATCTCTGAGTTTGAGGCCAGCCTGGTCTACAGAGTGAGTTTCAGGACAGCCAGGGCTTGCCTACTCTGCCCAGCCTATGCATGCCGCTCCTGGCATTGCATACACCAGTAAGGTAGCGCACCCCTGTATCAGCACTCAGGAGGTGGGGGCAGAAAGACACGAGCTCAGTTTTCAGCTACGCTCTGAGTTTGAAGCCAGTCTGGTTACATGAGGTCTGTTTGACAAAACAAAAACTTTCATTCACTCTTGCCAAAATAATTAACAATTATGGCTTAATTTATATAATTTAAAATTATGTATAATCTATAATTATGTAAATAACTATATTAGAATATAAATCACAACATAAAGAGGGGCAAACGCAAATTGTTTAATAAAAACCCATGGCCTCGTTTTTCCTTATTTACCTGTGGACGTTTTCTGTGAACTATGTGCCCAGCTACCACAACTACACCAAGGGTTTTATGGAAGTTCGTACTTACGGTGAACAGTATTGTGATTCCTCCCGAATGTGTTATTTCTTTCAAAGCAGAGGGAGTGTATAAAATGCATTAATAAAATGTCCTAACTCCTGCCGCTGCTCTCAGTGTACCCACCAATGACAGAATGCCAAGACCATAGACCGGAATAAGTTGCCTGGCCTTCAGCTACTTGTGTGACCCTTCCATGGTCACGGCCAATTTGGCTTTCATTTTACTATTTCATTTATTGCAATTTAGCATTTTGAGTACTTACATGGTCACAATTCCTTAGCTCAAAGCTGAAATTAGGTTTTTAAAACATAACCTTGATTGGTGAAACAGAAAGCCTACAATACTCTACTACTCCTATGGACACATCTGAACTATACTGCCAACCTCCACATGGGTGGATGGACAGGAGGACACACAACACCCAGAACAATGGATTTTTTCTTAAGATTCACTTCCAATGTCAGACACTTATCTTTTTTTTAACCCTTGCCTGTAACTTTTTTTTTTTTTCAAGACAGGGTTTCTCTGTGTAGCCCTCGCTGTCCTGGAACTCACTTTGTAGACCAGGCTGGCCTCGAACTCAGAAATCCTCCTGCCTCTGCCTCCCAATTGCTGGGATTAAAGGCGTGCGCCACCACCGCCCGGCACTTTTGTTTTTGAAATGGGATCCTACTGTGTAAGCCAGCTTGCTTTGGTTTGTGGTACTTCCACCAGTTGGCTGAGTAGAGGGATTCCAGGGTTGAAACCCATATCTGACTTATATAGATATTTTAACTGCTGAGCTATCTTTCCAGCTCCAAAACCAGATATTTTAAGAATATTTTCAAGCCTGGAATAGTGACACAGACTTTTAATCCCAGCACTCAGGAGGTAGAGGCAGGTGGATCTCTGTGAGTTTGAGGGCAGCTTAGTTGATACAGAGAGTTCCAGGACAGCCATGGCTACACAGAGAGAGATCCTATCTCAAAAACAAACAAACAAACAAACAAATAAAAATAAATTATATATATAATGCCAATTTTAAAATATGACAAAACTGGGGCTGTTGAGATGGTCCAGTGGTTAAGAACACTGACTGCTTTCCTGAAGGTTCTGAGTTCAAATCCCACCAACCACATGGTGGCTCACAACAATCTGTAATGAGATCTGATGCCCTCTTCTGATGTGTCTAAAGGCAGCTACAGTATACTTACATATAATAATAAATACATCTTTAACAAAAAAAGATAAAACTATAAAGCAATTTTATCTATTTTATGCATAAGAAAAAGACTAATGTGAATAATAACTTAGATTACTGCATGTTAAATCAGATTTTAAGAGACACAGTTATGAAAAGAAAGACAATGAATCTGAAATCCAAAAGCATACTGGGGGGGGGGAAAAAGTTAACAGTTTAAGAAAAAACCCTTACTTGCTTCTTCCTCCTCCCTGCTCTCCGTGAGGGCCACAGGCCCGTTTCCTCGGTTCATACTCAGCATCAGAATCTGGTGGAGCTGGTCCTGTGTGAGACACACCAAACTGCTGTTCATGTTTTCTGCTGTGGTGTGTTTTTTGCAAGGCTTCTGTTTAGCCACTGGACAAGTATCTGTCGTGTTTATAATCGTCCGTAGATTAGAGCTTGTAGGTGAAATCTCCTTTTGAACACGGAGACCATCTTTTTCTGAATAGTGCTTACATAAATCCGTACTGGGTGAAAATGTCAATTTACTATTTTCAAGTTTTGCTTGTGAAGGGTTTGAAGTAGAGATCTTCTTTTGAGAAAGGTTTTCACTCCCAGTGTAAGTATTTTGTGTTGACTGTAAAGTCTGTCCAGTCTGTTTTGTTCTTAAAGGACATTTTGCAATCTTGATCCTATTCCCCATCTGTTAAAACACACGTTTATTCTTTATGACAGTGCATAAAAAACTGACATGATCATTTTGTCTGGAGACACAGTACTGCTACGCAGCCTGAGCTGGCCTTTCTCCGTTCACCTCTTTGGAGAATGTAAGCCTGAACCACTACACCCAGCTAACAATCATCAATTTAAAAACCTGTGATAAATCAGGTCTCTAAATTTTTCAGTTTGCTTAGTCAGATATGACAACCGCAAGAGGCTGTTTGGCTTTGCAGACTTTCCCCCTGAAAGATTCAACAATGAGAAATGACTTTGCCTCCAGATAATAAAGAATACAAATAAAACTGTATGTTGTGGGTCATCTCCATTCTATGCCAGCTTTGATTTCTGTATCATTACATTATATAACTTACATAAACTACCTCTTTTAGGTTACTGGTCCTTATCCCTCCATGACTTAGCTACTTGGTCTTCTCCAGTCCCAGTCTTGTGTAAATGGCTGCTGTGCTCTTCTCTCCATGGCCACTCAACTCCTCACACTCTCCTCCTATACTGTTCTCCACATGGCCTCTTTCGTTCTGCCAGGGGTCCTATACTGACCCTGTGGGAGCCACAACTCCAAGCTCTCTACAGTTTCGATGACAACCAGCTCATTCTCCCCCACCTCCTGTTCTAAGTCCTGTTTACCTGAGTGGGATCTACCACCTGCCCATCCTAAAACCTCTCCGCCTGCTCTCATTTGTCTTCGTAGTGATCTTCAGTGTCACCACCAACTAGAATCATTTCTTTGTCACTTTTTATTCTGCAGTCTATCATACATACTAAGCAAATCCTAACTCTAAAAAAAGTCCAATTCTCTATAGCATGTGTGATGGTTTGAATATGCTTGGCCCACAAAGTGGCACTATTAGAAAATGTGGCCTTGTTGGACTAAGTGTGGCCCCGTTGGAGGAAGTATGTCATGGCTTTTGAGAACCTAGTCCTAGCTGCCTTTGGAACGAGAGATGGAACTCTCAGCCCCACATCTGCCTGGATGTTACCGTGCTCCCGCCTTGATGATCATGGACGGAACCTCTGAACCTGTAAGCCAGCCCCAATTAAATATTGTCCTTTTAAGAATTGCCTTGGTTATGTTATCTGTTCACAGCAGTAAAACCCTAACTAAGACAGCATGTAAGTACCAATGGAGAAACTATGGTAATTGGTTTCATTTATACCCATAACCAAGAATAACAAATAGGCTACCTGGAAGTCCTGCATTTACTTTCGAAATGTATATACTCTCTTATTCTTCTCATTTTCAAAAGACCTAATATTTCTCCTATTCTATTCTCAGTTGAAGACTTAGCAATTTCACTGAAAATCTTATATCTAAATATTTAGATGCTGACTCTAAGATTCTATCACTGGGGCTGGGGAGATATCCTAGTGGCCAAGTGCGTGTCATGCTCTTAGAGAAAACCAAAGACCCGAGTTAGGTTCCCAGCATTCAGGTCAGGCAGCTCACAACTTTTTGCAACTGCAGCTCCAGTGCTCTGGCCTCTGAAGGTTGATATACACGACCCCCACACAGAAACACATGTACACATCCAACTAAAAATGATCTTAAAAGGAAGTCTATCATCAATCTCTACTAACTTCTGTGCTCAAAGTTCTTGTCTTTCTACTCACATACAATCCATAGTCTCCTCATTTTTCATTTTATTTTGCATGTATAGGTGTTATGCTTGCATGTATGTCTGTACTACATGTATGTAGTGCTCGAGGAGACCTGAGAAGTGCATGGGGTTCTTTGAGACTGGAGTTATAGATGGCTGCCACCATATGGGTGCTGGAAATTGAACCCAGGTACTCTGGAAGAGCAGCCAGTGCTCCTAACTACTAAGCCATCTCTCCAGTGCCATAAATCTCATTTGAGGGGGCAGAGGAGATCAATTGATTGATCTCTCCTACTTCCTGGCAATCTTCTCTCTCTCCTAAAAAAAAACAAAAAAAAAAACAAAAAAACTTTCTCTTCAGCTGGATCAAAAGTAACTGCTATTATCAAAAGCAACACAAGCATGCTATTATTTTACTATCTAGAAAATGTTTAACCTCAAGCTTGGTCTGATGATGTATGCCTATAGTCCTAGCTATTCTGGAATATGATGATGCAGGACATCACAAATTGTGGGCAACTCAGTGACATTCTGTCATCATAAAAACTAAAAAGTAAAAAATGAGGGTTCTGGGTGCTGGAGAGATAGCTCAGTGGGCAAGAGCACTGACCATTCTTCCAGAGGACCTGGGTTCAATTCCCAGCACCCACATATCAGCTTACAACTGTCTCTGACTACATGATCTGACACGTCTTCACAGACATACATTTGGGCAAAACACCAATGCACATAAAATAAAAACAAATAAATTTAAAAAAAAAATGAGGGCTCTGGATATAGCTCGGTGTTAGAGAACTTGTCTAGCATGAGCTGGGCCTTGAGTTCAGCCCCCAACACCAAAACATCATCATCATCTGGACTTCATTTTGTCTTCTTATCTCCTAAACCTCTTCCCCCCAGGCCTTCACCCTTACTACTCTACTGCTCACAGTCACTAGTAATGTCTATATGCTAAATCTAGTAACTAGTTCCCAAGTTCTCTTCCTACTGCACCCATGAGCTGTACCTGAAGTAGCTGACTACTCTCTACATCTTCTCTAGTTTGCCTCTACAACTCTGTAATCTTGGTTCTTCTGACCTACTACATGTCTGTGTGTGTGGGCTCTAAGTATATGACATCATATTCCTTATTCTCTTATTTCCTATTCTGATTATTGAAGATAATGTGCCTGCAGGCAAAACTCATGTGTATGGGTGCACATGTGTGTCCATGTGGAGGCCAGAGGACAATTTCAGGTAGTGTTTTGCAGAAAACTATCTGTTCACCTTTTTCCCCCAGGATAAGACATTCTGTAATAAGTTTTTTAAAAAAGAGAGTTCTGGGTATAGCTCAATGTTAGAGAACTTGCCTAGCATGAGCTGGCTTTGAGTTCAGTCCCCAACACCAAAACAACAACAACAACAACATCATCATCATCATCATCACCACCACCACCACCACCACCACCACCACCATCATCTGTTCTCAGAATATAGCCCTGATTGGCCTAGAACTGATTTTGTAGCCTCAAACTCAGAGATTCGCCTGCCTTCTGCCTCCTGAGTCTGGGATTACAAGTGTGTACTAGCATGCCTGACTTCCACCTTGTTTTTGAAACAGGTCCTCTCACTGGCCTGGAACTTCCCAGTAGGCTGTGTTGGATGATCACCAGATGCCAGGCGTCTACTGACGTCTGCCTCTCCCACACCGCTGCTCCCGCTTTTCACTTGGGCTCTGGGGACGGAACTAGAGTTCTTATGTTCACACAGTAAGCCGTACATTAAGCTGTCTTCCTCGCCCCACAATGGATTTCCAAAAGACACTTCAAAGTAAGCGTGTCTCCCTTTTGCTCAGAATAACCCTCCCCCCCCCCCCATTTCGGGCTGAGAGATGGCTCAGCGGTTAAGAGCACTGACTGCTCTTCCAGAGGTCCTGAGTTCAAATCCCAGCAGCCACATGGTGGCCATTGCCCAGAGCGCCTCCCCTAAGCTCCTGCTGCCAGGCTCCTTCTGTGATCCTGCCTTCCTCCTTTGTCTTCTATTTATGTATTGCCTTAGTTCTGTGCATTCCTTATCCCAGTGTGAACTCCACAGGACAGATCTTTGTTTTGTTTGTCGCCTCTCTGTCCCCTGGGCCTACGACATGAGTGCAGCAGGGTTGGTGTTAAATTTAAGTTGAACATCCTTAACTGCACCTTGTATGCCACTGAATTCTTTATCCTTGCTTCCAAACTAGCCTCCTCCTCAAAAATACTCCCAGTAACCACAGGATCCTATCTGACCCTCTTCCAACAGGGTTTCCCTTACCTAACAGGCATATATTGAACACTTCTCATTTGGAAATATCTTCGCTGTTTATATGACAAGCTTAAGTTCAGGTTTTCATTACTGCATTACATCTTTCTATCTCAACTCTCCTTCCCGGAATCCCTCAAGCACTGCTTGCTTTTTATGTGCTTTGCTCTATGAAAAGTGTCAGGAATACGAGAACACGGTTAAGAAGATCCTTGCTGTCCGAGAGGATTAGCTGTGCCGAGTGTCCCCTTCGCCTTTCCTTCTCTTTTGATAAGCTGCAGGCAGACAGCCGTGCTGACCGTCTGCTCACCTTCCAAAGCACCAGCTACCTGTTGTACTTTCTTCCAAAGAAAAACTGTATTATAGCTACTTCCCTCATCACAAATCCTACACTGAGCTGAGCCTGGTAGTGTATACTTGTAATCCCAGACCTGGAGGCTGAGGAGGGAAGACAACAGAGTCCTGTGCTAGCCCATTATACAGTGAAATTCAACCTTTCTTTTTTTTTTTTATAAACTCTTTAATGGATTCCCTGATAGTACGTCACAGCATTTTCAAGGTCCTCGAGCATCAGTTGGAACTCTCCACCTAAGCTTTATGTCCCTATACCATTTTCAACAGTCAGCTTATTTCTCATCAGTTGACATCTGTAATATTTCCTGCAAGTCTGGTCGATACTTCCCAGCTTCTCTAACTAGTAACTACATCTCTCAGCTCTAAGCTTCTAATTACAGAGCCATCTTGCATATGAGCCGTCTCTTGGTCTCCGACACCGACAGGAGCTGCTCTCCAGTGTTCTCTCTTGTAGGCATCTCTAACGCCCATCTCTCTTCAGTACAGACAGACCTGAACCACGCTCCTCTAGAAAACAAGGTGGCACTTTCTAACTGTCCCCTCTCCTGAAGAGGTCCAATAAAGCCAGCGGGCTCGAGGCCACCCTGGAGCTTTCTCTGCTGCTGGACACAAACCTACCAGCTGGACTCAGACAACTAAGATTATCTCGTCACATTCCAGTCATGCCAGAAGTAATATGCAGAAAATCTTCTAAAAAACCAAAAATTCAGTCAGTGTGCCATGTTAAGGTACAATTAGTCCAATTCTACACACTACCAAAGAGGAATAATGAAAGCAGGCTGAGAGAGAGAGAGAGACAGAGACAGAGACAGAGAGACAGAGACAGAGAGTGTGTGTCAGACTTCCCTATAAAGACTCAGTTATGTTCAGGTTACTGAGCAAGAAAAGCACCAAGGTCCAAATCACTGCCAAGAGCTCACTGGACGAGATTATGTCATAAACACCTTTTTAACACTATGCTGCTTTTTTACCAAGCTCATCAATACTTCTTACACTATAAAGACAAAGTTCAGGTTAGGGAGCCAGCCCCGTGGTTAAAGTGCTTGCAATGAGACTGTGAGGACCAGTATAAGGATGCACAGAGCACACATAACGGCTGGGTACAGATAAAGGCCCATCTGAGGTTCTAGCAAGTAAAAAGCAGACACAGGAATCTTCCGGAGGAAGCTGCCCAGGAAGCTTGACTCTCTGTGTGGGCAAAGTGCCGGGTCCAACTGAGAGACTGTGACTCAATAAATAAAATCAATAGAAATATGCATTGGAAACAGGTAGGGTCAAAATCACTTGGCTTACCTTCACAGAGACTTTTGATTTATGCTCTACAAAAGAAAATAAAATTACTAAACTATAAAACCCAAAACATATTAAGGCAGTGACAAAAGAAAATGTTAAGTACGGATTAAGATGTTAGGATAAAATTACTATCCCAAAAGCATTAACCACAAGTCCCACCTGAGTATTCCCACTTCTACAATGTGGTGGTTCAAGTATTCACTCCCATTTCATTTTATTTCAGTATTCTTTCCAAGGAAAGACAATAAACAGATGGTGGTGGGGATCAGGCAAGTAATTGACAGAGAAGACAAAGAAAAACTATATTGAGTTTAAAAACTAATAAATAATTTTTATAAAGAATTTAGCCACTGTGGTTGTACTGTATAAATTTAACTTTCTCACACAATAGTTTGCTTACATACAAGGTACATAATTATCGAACTCCCCCTGCATTATTTATTAGGCAACAAGGTATGGTAACACCGCAAACATATTACACATGAAATATATTTTATGAACCAATATAGACAGTAGTGATCACTGTCACAATCTGACTTTACTTGGATAAATATCAACTTGTAGAAATTAAAAGGCTTTTTCCAAGTGTCATTTAACTATATTATAAGCAAAACAAACATCTGTTAAACTACAACATATTCTGCATATATATTTAAACATTTTAGACTTCCAAAAACACAGCATACCATATGGAGACAGTATTAGCTTGGTTTTTCCATCCAATAATTCAGTTTCAAGCTTTAAACCATCTCTGCAATATAAAAGAAAATTGTTTTGATAAGTTTAATGAAACAACTTTCACTAAATAGCAACCAGGAATATTTGTATGAACCTTGAAAGCAAACCTATACCTTTGAATGTATGCAGGAATCACATGACCATCAAAGCAGAGGTTTTGGTTGTTTATTTCTTTTAATTCACATAGCCCAAGCTGTCCTCAAACTCACTATGTAAACCAGGTTGATCACCTGCCTGAACCTCCCTCAAAGTAGTCTTTAAATTTTAATATATTTTTTTCAAGGCTGGAGATATAGCTCAGCAGTGAAAAGCACTGTTTACTCTTGGAGAGCAGAACATTGCGGTTAACAAGTGTCTGCAAAGCCCCCTCAGGTCTCCAAGGGCACCAGGTACACAAGTGGCCCACAGACTTAGATGCAGGCATGACACTCATACACATAAAATTCAAATAAGTATTTAAAAAGTGTGTGTTTATATGTATACATACATACATATACATTTTTTAACCCAAGAGGAAAAAAAATACAAAAGACTTTCTTACAACTTTTCAGTGAGGCTAGCATGTGTCATGTTTAATCTGAAACCTGTTTTTATTACTGGTAAGAAATAAAGCAACCCAGTTATTACAGCATCCTTTAACTTACAGCTCTATACCAAAATCCCATGCTGCTACCAGAACTCCTTAGCATGGTACAAGACATAGATATGCCATTTATTAGCTTTGTTCTTTATTTATTTATTTGTTTGTTTGTTTGTTTTTTGGTTTTTCGAGACGGTTTCTCTGTATAGCTCTGGCAGACCTGGAATTCACTCTGTAGACCAGGTTGGCCTTGAACTCAGAAATCCTCCTGCCTCTGCCTCCCAAGTGCTGGGACTAAAGGCGTGCACCACCACTGCCCAGCGATTTATTAGTTTTGTAACAGTTTCATGACTGACACATTCCAAGGAGGAATAGAAGTGACTGAAAGATGGTTAAAATAGTCACCAATGTGAAGATGGCTGCTTAAGTACAGAACTCCATACAACTTGGACTATTTCACATACTATATGGTTGCTTTAGTGATTCTATTACTATCATAATAAATGCACAATAAACTTTGGCTAATATGACACATCACATGTCAAAAGTGCCAGCATAAAGAAACGGTAAACACTACCAGCAAAACTTATGTTGTCTATTAAGGTCATCAAAACTCTGATGGGATTCCACACACAGTATTTCACTGTTTTACGAGGGAGGTGGGGGGGATGGGGTGGGCGTAATGTGTCAATGAACAGTAACGACGACAACATTAAAGAGAAAATACCAAACCAAGAAATTAAGGGCGAGCAGGTTGACTAGCAACGCTAAACTCACAGAGTTGCTTTGGTAGAGGGAATCAAAGTGCTGCATTTGTTAAAGGAAACAATCTGGGAGACAAAGGTTGTCAGAGGCTACCCCGTTGCAGGACTACAAACAGCTGATGATTACGTTAGAAGGCAACCTCTTGATCTGAAGTTGCCAAGTCTCTATTATACGGCCCTGCAAACTCACGGGGCAGGCTGCCTTATTGATTCCTAAACTCCCAGAAGAGAACCTAACATGCGTCTAGGTCTTCCTAAAACGATGAACTTCTGAAAATGAAGACCGCAGCCCAGACTCGGTCCAGCCTCAGCTCAGGATGCTCCAGCTCGTGGCTCCCCGAGCATCTCGCCCTCTGGGGCACCATCTCCCCTCCGGGGCGCTCCAACACCACGGTCCGCGCTGGACCCAGAACCCCGCCCGCCGCCACGCGCCGGCTGAAGGCCAGCCCCGCAACCCAGCGAGTCCCCGCCGGCTTACCCTAGGTTCATGGCCCCGCCGCCCACCCGCAGCTCGCTCAAATCACTTGCGTATCCAGCTTGCCGCCGCTGCTCAACAAACGCTACGCCGATTGGTTGCCGGGGCCGGCCGAGCCAATCAGAGTGGCACATGCTGGCTGGTGCGTCCGCTGCTGCCGGCCTCCCCGGACTCTAGGTACCTCCACCGGGGGCGTCTGCGTGATTACCGCCAGCCTCGGGGAGCTGCCTTGGCTCTGATGGTGGTTTTCAAATAGGCAGAAGCAACAGATGTAACCATTACACTTTATATGGAGGAGAGGTTTATATAGTTGAAGGACTCGTGACGCCTAGGACACATAGTATGTGTCTCTGATTCTTCGTGCGACCCACACCTTACAGACTGAGGTTCTTTAAATACTGCAGCAACAATCACAGTGTGGACCAAACTCGTACATCCGTTGTTAGCAGTGCTATCTCTGAGGTACGAAGAGGAAAAAGGACTTGCCTGGGTCACTGACCACTGAACGATTAAACTACAGAGCCTATGTCTAATGTAAATATGTGAATAACCCCAGTTGACGCTTTTAGACTCAGTCTAAATTGTCACTTGTTGCTATTCCAGAGGGTCCCAGAACCTATGTCAGGTGGCTATATATCACTATCTGTGATATATCTGGTGTCCGACTGTAGTGGGGGACTGAGTTTGAGGCCAGCCTGTTTTACAGAGTGAGTTCTAGGACTACAGAGAAACCCTGTCTCAAAATCACCACCACCATCCCTACCCCCATCCCTCCCAGCCCCCACCACCCCCAGATAAAAATAAACAAATGTCACTTCCGCAAAGAAGCTGCGGAGGGTAAAGAGTAAGTAGGTAATGTCTACCTCCCTCCTCCTAGGATCCCAATAATAAAACAACATTATTTAGGGTCACTTCTAGAGCATGCATGAGGGTTTTCAGAGTGGAGCTTGGGTAATCCGAAAGTAAATACATTGGGATGTGTGCACCCAGCAAGGATGATGACATCCTCATGGCTGTTCACACGTGGGAACCTGCTCCCCATAATTTCCCAGGGCCCATGTGTAATTACAGCAGTATTGCATTTGGTCGGCTGAGAGGGATACTCAGGAGGGAATCCCACTAACCTCCCTATCCAGTCCTTCTATGAGGGAATGCTATCTTCTGCAGCCAGGCCCATCTAAGCATCCTGAAGATGGCAGTAGCTAGGCTTGGAGGATAGTCTAGTCCTATGCAACAGAAATCCTTCTGAAAGATTGGGGAATTCCCTATCATGTCACACATGCATTTGGAATCCTGTACCAAAGCGAGCCTCAGAGAAATAGTTGAGGCCGTATACACTTCTGTATCCACAGCTGTTGCTACTTGGAAGACAGAGGCAGGAGGTCTGCCATAGTGTGAGGCCAGCCTAGGCTACACAGGTATGGTGGCTATTCCTACTTGTCAACTGTTGGTTTGAACTACAGTTCAGAAATGAAGGGTACACCTGTGATCCAGATCTTGAAGCTGGAAAACACAGGCTTCTAACCCAGATCTTAACTTGGGATGACACATACTTTTGATCCAGATCTTGAGGCATCGTGGCCATGAAAAGCTTAGGTTCAGTCAAGGTAGTATGTGCCTTTAATCCCAGGAGACTGAGGCAAGCAGATCTTGAGTTCAAGGTCAGCCTGGGACAGAGCAAGTTCCAGATCCAGCTGGGGTGGTACATACCTTTAATCGGGGCCACACCTTCTGCTGGAGGCCTACATAAGGACATTGGAAGAAGGAAGGCTTGCTTCTTCTTTGACTGCTTGCACTTACTTGCCAGCACATCTGTTGGAACCTACTTTTCAGGATTCCAGCTTGTACAGAAGACCAGCTGAAATAACTAGCTTCGTGAGCGTGAGACGGAGCAACTACTAGATTCTTGGATGTTCCCATTCACAGCTGCCCATTGTTGAGTTAGTTGGACTGCAGATTGTAAGTTATTACAATAAATTCCCTTAATATAGAGAGATATTCCAAAACTTCTACAGACTCCAGAGAACTCTAATACAACAGGGCGCTATTTCTTTAGAAAGCCAAACAACACACAGGCTTGGAAACACATACCTGAAATCCCAGCACTTAGGAGTCTAAGACAGAAGACCAAAGAATTCAAGGCCAGCTTCTCTTACATGAGACCCTGCTTCAAAAAGGATCTAGAGAAAAAGAAAGAAACAAACAACAAAGGAGGGAGGAAGAATACATGCAAACATTTGACCATACTGTTTGTGTTTAGCTCTCTGTGGTGGTGCATGTCTTTAATCCCAGCACTCAGGAGACTAAGGCAGGGGTGGATTCTGTGAGTTCAAGGCTGCCATGGTCCTAACAGTGAATTACAGGTCAGCAAGAGCTACATAAAAAGCCTATGTCTAAAAAAAAAAAATTACTTAAAGGCATAGTTTTTTACTTATGCATAAAAGGGCTAAAATAAGCAGGTTAATAGTTATTTTCTGAGAGGTGGAATAGTATGAATTTGAAAGTATTACTTTTTTCTTTGAGTTTGGGTGGTATATATACATTCGAGGTGTGAGCTCCCATGTGTGCTTGAGTGGGCGCACTGCACATGTGTGAGGCCAGGTGCACATGCACATGTGTGAGGCCAGAGGTAGATGTAGAGTGGTTTTTTTTTTCAATTTCTCTTCTCTTTGTATATTGAAGAAGGGTCTCTCACTTAGACCCAGAATTTGCTAACTCAGCTAGTCTATCTAGCCAGTTTGCCCTACCCCATCTCTGCTGGGGGAGGGGGTTCTCTGCAAGCACCAAGGCCAGCAGAGTGTCCGTTTGCATGAGGCAAGGAGGACGATCAGTTCAACACAACTCAGTAGACAGTGTTGGTTCCAATTTTGAGAGTCTGACTCTGGATGGCTTATTTCAGACATGTTTAAGCACAGCACAATTTGGAAAAAGGTTACCTGGTGATAACTCAATCCAGTGTGTACAACAAAACTTAAGGAAAGATTTCATCTAAACTCTTGTAAAGTACAAGTAACACCTTTCATGAGGATAGGTTCTATAGATTAATTAAGGAAGCAGGCACAAGGTCAACAGTGCTCATAGGGGCCTGGGGGAGGGGAGCACTGTACAGTAACTGAAATAGACATAAGCGTTCTAGGAAGCTGATGTATCCTGGACTTGCAGATAGCACAGAGGTCACAGGGCTGTTAACTACATCCATTTTCAGCCTTCTGGGCAGAAAGTGGGTTACACATCTCTTCTTTGAAAGGGACTACCACGTGTGTTTAACATTCCTGGTTTCCCTAGTGAATATCTATGAACAAAAGGACCTTATGTCTCCCACGCTCTGCCTACCTAGCATAGGGATTACTGGTGGGACACCAGACCCACACATATGAATATGAAGTCCAGTCCTACCTAACATTTAGGCAGCAAACACTTTCCCTACTGAGTCATCTTTCTAGTACCCTGAGAATATTGTTTTGGAAAAAAATAAAACCCAATCAAGAATCGAACATTATAATCTCTTCTCCCTTTGTCTTCTTTTTGGGTTTTTGTTTGTTTGTTTGTTTGTTGTTTTTTTTGAGACAGGGTTTCTCTGTGTAGCCCTGACTGTCCTGAAACTCACTCTGTAGACCAGGCTGGCCTCAAACTCAGAAATCCGCCTGCCTCTGCCTCCCAAGTGCTGGGATTAAAGGCATGTGCCACCACTGCCCAGCCTTTCTTTTTTAAAAAGAATTATTATGTACATTGTTTTGCCTGCACATATGCCTGCCTGCCAGAAGAGGACGCCAAGATCACATTACAGATGGTTGTGAGCCACATGTGGTTGCTGGGAATTGAACTCAGGACCTCTGGAAGAGCAATGAGTGCATTCAACCTCTGAGCCATCTCTCCAGCCTTTTTCCTTCCTTCCTTCCTTCCTTCCTTCCTTCCTTCCTTCCTTCCTTCCTTCCTTCCTTTCTTCCTTCCTTCCTCCCTCCTTCCCTCCCTCCCTTCCTCCCTCCTTCCCTCCCTCCCTCTCTCTCTATCTCTCCCTCTCCCTCCCTCCTTCCCCCTTCCTCTCTTCCTTTCTTTCTTTTTGATTTATCTAATTATTTTGTTTATGAGTATTTTACTTGTATGTATATTTGTTCATCATATCTGTACCTGAGGGACCCTAAGGGGTTTTTCAGTCCCACACCCTCCTTAGAGCTTCCCCTCCTGCCTGGGGTCAAGGCTAGGCCAAGTTCCATTCTTCACCCACAGGAACATTCTTGAATAAAGAAATTCTCAGAATGTACTGACTGATAGTTACCTGACCCTCTGGAAAGTCCCAGGTAGAGTTCAAATTCATATCATGCTTGCTAGTCAATTGATTTAAAGGTCAATATGCCTAGCCAATAAGTTTGAACTATAACCTAGCTGATGTAACCTCTGCCCCTAAAAAGTATAAAAACTGCTTGTAATGGCTATTCAGGGTTGCCTTTTAGTAACTTGCCTTGAGGGACTAATTGAAGGTTGACCCCAACAAGCTGGGAAATAAACCTCTTGCTTTTGCATTGATCTGCATCTCGGTGTCTCACTCAGGGACATCTCGAAGTAAGTACCACTGACCAAGGGTTGGGGGTCTTACATACCTGGTTCCTGTGAAGATGAGGAGGGGGTGTCAGATCCCTTGGGACTGGAGTTTCAGGTGATTGTGAGCTGCCATATGGAATGGGAAGTGAACCCTGGTGTACTGCAAGGACAAATGCTCTTAACCACTGAGCCATCTCTCCAGTCTTATTTATTATTAATTTTTTATGTGTATGGGTGTTTTTTCCACAGGTATCTCTGTGTACCATATGGATGACTATTGTCTGCAGAGGCCAGAGGAGGGTGTCAGACTCCAGGTTGGTACTAGGAATTGGATCTAGGACCTGTGGAAGAGCAGCCAGTGCTGTTAAACATAGAGCCATCTCTCCAGCCCAACTTCTTCCCTTCATTTCTCTATCTCTCTCTCTCTCTCTCCAGAAAATCAAAAGGAAGCAATTGTTGTTAAACACTTGACAAGCATTTAAGTTTTAATTTTTTTATAGTATATAGTAAAAAGTTGCATGGTAACCATTGTCAAGCTAGGATTCAGTGGGTGGCAGTGTTGCTAAACTCATATCCAAACAGTTTTTGCAATTCCTTTAGTACCCCCAGACAATTCTGAAATAATGTTTCCTTCCTCTCCCAATCCCTAGAGACTTCTGATTTCATGTCCATCAGTATTCATGTGCCTATCCTCGATATTTTGTAAAATTACAATCATACAATGCTTGTCCTTTTGTATCTGGCTCCTCTCACTAACATTATACTGATAGTCCAAAGCTCACCACAGTTCTAGTCTGCATAAAAATCTAATGCTTTTTGTGGGGTGAAGGAAAAGTGCTGGGGATTTAACCCAGAGCCCTGTGCAAGCTGGAGGGGGATCTTTAGTTTTATTTTTGTGGTGTGCTATATTTTTCAACAGTTCATCTCTTATCTTTTATTCTTCTACCCCACAGACATTGCTTTCCTGAGCTACTAGTATTTCATTTTTCTTTATGACTTGCCAAGTTCGGCATAGCCTTGGTGGGGACAGAATGACACAGCTCCTGCCCCTGGGACAGAGACAGCAGATGTGGGCCTAGAGTGTCAATAGCTGCCCTGGGCATAAGGCTTGTGTGTATAAAATGCACATATTTTGCATTTCTCCTTGGAAGAATGTCCTCCACATTAACATTAATGACTCCATGATAATCAGACAGCTCCAGTCCAGGAGGTGAAGGTGTGGCTAATGTCTTTTTTTTTTAAAGATTTATTTATTTTATTTATGAGTATTTGCATGCACATCTGCGTGCCAGAAGAGGGTCTCAGATCTCATTATAGATGGTTGTGAGCCATCATGTGGTTGCTGGGATTTGAACTCAGAACCTCTGGAAGAGCAGCTGGTGCTCTTAACTGCTGAGCCATCTCACCAGCCCCTGTGGCTAATGTCTTAACAGAATGGTAAATGCTGGCACCTTCAGGACAACCCTTAAGGCTGTGGGCAAGAACTCTAAAACCATGAGTTTGAAAATATATAATTTCTCAACTATGCAAAAAATAAGGATGCGATATGAATTCTCTGAGGGGTTTCATGAATCTAAAAGAACAGAGGCAGCTACACTATGAGCCAGCTTGTCAGAAAGATACAAAGGCTGGTAGATACAGTGGCAGACAAATTCCGGAACTTAGGATCAGCCTGAGACAGAGCAAGGTTAGGCCCAGGTATGGTAGAAATGTTAATTTCAGGATGGGGGTCCCACCCAACTAGCTTAGCATCCCTGCTTGACAGAGGCAGGCAGATGTCTGAATTATTTTTCAATGTTAAAAGAAAATGTGTGCTTGCTGTTTCTGAAGAATTAAGGGTCTTGGGGGCCTTGGGGGCCTCGGGGTGCTGATCCATGGGAGAATCAAAAGGAAACCGGGAATAAAGGACTGGAGTGATGTGCAGATAAAAGACTGGACTTGTGGTCTGCAGGAGATGTGCTATCCAGAGAAGGTTTTAGAATATCAAGTGAGAAACCTGTCTCAAGCAGAAGAAAGGTGTGTGTGTGTGTGTGTGTGTGTGTGTGTGTGTGTGTGTTCTGGGGACCAGTTGGAAATTACATTGTGCATATAGGCCCCAGAGTTCAGGGAAAATAGGATAAATTGGACCCTGATAGAAGGAGGCCTTGACCCAATCAACCCCTGAAACTGGTAGCGACTGGGCATCTCCTACCATATGCCTTATATAGATAGGGCTAGGAACACCTCCTATATTTTAGGTCCCCCCCCCCGCCCTTTCTAAGATCCTAAAGAGGAGGTCTCCTCCTATGCTGCCTAACCTCCAGCCTGATATCTTAGCTTAATATGACCAATGTACGTTTTTAAAATCCTTGGAAGCCCTCCACAGGGTCCAGAAGCAACTCTGGCTGCCATCCGCCATGTTTATGAGTCTGCTCCCCCTTTCCCTAACCCCACACTGCTTTGAACCAGGTGAGGAAGTCTGGATTAAGAGACATAACCACAAGACTCTGGAACCTCACTGGGAAGGACCCCACACTGTGATCCTGACCACACAGATGGCTGTTAAGGTGGATGGGATCAGGATGTGGATACACCACTCCCATGAGTCTGCCAGGAGAGGGACAGTCCAGCAGTTGACGTCCCAGCAGAGGAGACTTCCAGACGAACTGCCACAAGAAGGATGGGAGGTCGCCACACACCCTGTCGATCTGCTGCTCCTGGGACCCCAGCGCTCCCGATCCTGCCTGTGCTCTGCCGTACCAGCCGCTAGCCCCTTACTATCTGGGTACTTTCAGGGGGCGATGCAGCAACCTTATCATCTATCAAGTTCATAGTGGCTGACAAGACCAGACTGCTGGTTCTTAACTCCTCTGTCCCTGGACACAGAACACAGAACTGTTGGTTACCAGACAGGGACTCTGCATTGGAAACAAGGTACCCCCAGCCTATTCCCACCTCTGCCACCACACTGTAACCCCTACTGTTGCAGGATACATGCTGCCCCCAGGGAATACTTGGTGGGTTTGTACCTCAATGCTTGCCCCATGCATTTATGGTTGTAAATATGACTGAGGACTTTTATGTTCTGTACAGCTTGTACCCAGAGTGACTTATTACTCTGGGGAAGATGTTATCAACCAGCTAGCACCTCCAAACAATCGGGTAAAATAGTGGTCATTTCTGCTGTGTTACTAGGTTCTCTCCTTGACATAGGGCTGTTAGTGTAGGGGCCTCAGAAACGTCTGTCTCAAGGATTCAAGATGGCCTATTATTGAAAGGGGGGAATGAGAAGGCTAGGCTGATTCCATGATAGGTTTCAAAAGAACAGTTATAAGGAGACTAAGCCTAAAAACCCGAGCTTCGGGCAGCTAGTTGGAAACTGCCCCACCGCCTGGCCTGAAACAAGAACAATGGGTCAACACTTTCCAGCCAGTCTGCGTCCCAGTGATAGAATGTCTTTAGAAACAGAGTAAAACAAAGCCCACTTACCTTGGGGTCACTCTAAGGTGCTTTAAATTGGGCCTATGAGCTCACTTTGGGGGTCTCTCTCTTTTGGTAATGGGGACTTCTGCAGAATAAAACACTTGTGTTTACATACTATTTGAGTGTGAGATGCATTCCTCCTGTTTGAGCTTCCTCCTGAGTCCTGGGATTACAGGTGTAAACTACCACAGCTGACTCCTTGTTGTTCCTTGGTTTTGTTTTTTTTTTTGGGGGGGGAGGGTTGTTTTCTTTTTTTATGACTGGAGTTTTGAATTGCCCACCTCCCATCATTTTTTGGCTCTCTCTTAATATGCAACAGTAACTTACATGCCGTTGTTCTATAAAACAAAAATTCCAGCCGTTCAAGTTTACCAAAGAAGACTTAGCAGCCAGATGGGCTGAGGTGAAAACCTGCTTGCTCAAAGAGGCAGAGAAAGTACCCACTGACCTTCCCACTCCACTGAGGTTCCAGAAAGAAACTGTTCCTTCAACGTCTCCACGCTGTCTTAAATATCTTTCAACTCAAAGACCCTCTATTCTCTTTCCTGGTTTTTCTCATGTTCACTCTCTGTCAACTGATTGCTTGACCTATCATTGACTTTATTTAATCCTGTTTACAGAAAGCTCTTTGGATTAAAACGCGTGCTAGGGCTTAGCAACAACACAACAAGGTTTTGTTTCAGTTCACCGTCTTGGGGTTCACAATGTGATCTAATATCCTGCAACAACGTGCTTCCTTGACCCTCATCTGAAAATAGTCAAAGGTGTTTGCTGTGTACAGTGACCAGCCATCTGGATTTGTCTCACTCCTCACAGCACTACGTGTCTCCTTCTTTCATCCCCTAGCTCATCGGATATTCAATGCAAGCATTTGACGGTAACCCACAGTGACATCTCACAGATCACTGTGCATTATGTCAGGCCTGCATTATGTCAGGCCATCCCACTGTCTTCCTGGACAAGCTGGAAGAATTAAGATGGTGGCTGCCCCACCTCTGCATTGTAAATATTTATTTTCCTCTTTGCAACTAGTAAATAATCTGGGTTCCTATTGGCGCTGTGCAAATATTCTGGTCCCCAATACCTTGCGCTTAGTAGGGCCTTCTTACTTTGTGTTCTGTCTTTCATCTTCATCCCTTACGTGTGCATGTTCCTGGCAGGCTACCTGTTCACAGAGGGTGAGAAACTCTTCAACAAGGCTGGAGATGCAGCTCAGCAATTGTGGTGGTCTGTCTCGATCGTCAACTTAATTGGATCTAGAATTCCCTAGGAGACAAGTGTCTGGTTGTGCCTGTGAGGGTTTTTGGATTGAGTTAGTTGAGGAAGAGGAGGATCCACCTTAAATGTTGGCAGTACTGTTCCTTCAACTAGGGTCACCAACTGAATAAAAAGGATGAAGCAAGCTGAGTACCAGCATTCATCTCTCTTCTCCACCGCCTGATTAGAGATGCAATACCGTCAGTTGCCTCATGTTCCTGTCCCGTGACTTCCTCATCACGGTGGACTGTACCCCTCAAACTGTGAGCCAGAAGTAAACCTTCCAACATTGATTGGGTATTCCGTCACAGCAATGAAAAAAGCAATGGGGAAACAGAGCACCTGTGAGTACAAGGCCCTGGCTTTGATGCAGAGCCCCACAAAATACAAAACAAACTGTCTTTACCCTCTGAGCTTAGTGTGAGAGAGGAACTAAAAAAAATCAAGTTCTCAGGAGTGATGCTACATGAATGCCCATGCTTCTTTCAGTTCTGTTCATATTTCAGAAAAGTGCTGGATATCTTTGTTATTTGGGAGTATGGGCTGTTCAGAGACAGCACAACTTTCATGTGACCCACGTGGATGGTCATGTTGACAGTAAGCTTGCCCCAAATTGTTCCTGAGGGTTATTAGTTCATGCTGAGCACCTCCATAGTAAAGCCTTTGAGGTCACACGTTGTGATTCTCCTATGGACGAGGAGAAAAGCATGGCCTTGGTGTTCTGTTTTGCTGGAGAGCAGAGCGTAACTTAGCAAAGCACTCCAGCTCTGCTGCTGATCAGCTATGTGATCTTGGTGAGTTATTTTCTCTACTTCAGTTTGTTCTTTATTATAATAGACATGAATACTACTAATGCCCTAAGAGAGCTACTGCGAAGATTAAATGAGTTTATCATACATAAATTCTTTAAAATAGTATTGTGTATTAGCAATCTATTATTATTGTTGTTGTTGTTGTTGCTGTTTTACCAAAGAAGTGTTGTGTGAGTCCTATAATTTACACATTTTTAGATCATTTGAGAATTTTTTTCTCATTAAAATAAAAATACTAATATGGGCTGGAGAGATGGTTCAACAGTTAAGAGCACTTGCTGCTCCTACAAAGGACCTGGGTTTAGATCCCAGCTCCCCAGTTACAACCATTTGTAACTCCATTCCAGTGGATATGATACCCTCTTCTGGTCTTCTTGGGCACTGCACACAAATTGTACACATACAGACATGCAAATAAATACTAATACACATAAAAATAGACATAATAAATCTTTAATTAAAAAGTTACCAACACTAAAACACACAGATCTTAGCTGTATGCAAATCTAATCAACTGAGAAATTTTGATAACTGTAAACACTCCTTTTTACCACCACTTAAATAAAAATATAAAACACATTTGTGACTTCAGAAAGTTCTCCTGCCCCTCTTTATCAATCCTTGCAGGTAATCATTCTGATTTCTATTTACCTAGAATATCTTAGCTTATTCTATAGCATCATATCAATAAACTCATGCAGGGTATAAGCTTTTGATTCAGGTCTTTTATCTAAACTAATAGTTGTGACTTCATTGGGTGCACGAGTAAAGTACCATTTCAACAGTCTATCAGACAAAGGAGGCACAATTGTCTCTCTTTAGAGTATTTTTTGCTCCTTCCAATAGCTATCACTTTCTACAGGCATTCCAGTGGATGCTGTGCTGGCCACTGGTGATTTTTTGGAAAATGGTCCCCATATGCTCATAGGGAGTGGCACTATTAGGAGGTATGGCCTTGTTGGAGTAAGTGTGGTCTCATGGGAGAAATCAAGCCAGGCTCACTGTGGCATTGTCTCTTCCTGCTGTCTGTGGAACCAGATGTAGAATTCTCAACTCCTTCTCCAGCACCATGTCTGCCTTGATAATGGACTAAATCTCTGAAACCGTAAGCCAGCCCCAAGTAAATGCTTTTTTTTAATAAGATTTGCCTTGGCCATGGTGTCTCTTCAAAGCAATAGAAACACTAAGCAAGACAGACTTTGTGGCTTTCCTCCTAGGATTTTGACAGACTCAACTTTATGTTATACAATAAATAAATAAAACTCACCCTTGGAGGGCTGCACTTTGGTATGAAAGGAGAGTGAGGTAAAAATTAGCATGTGTGCTGTCTAGTTTTATCAACTTGACACAAGCTATAGTCATCAGAAGGGAGGGAATCTCAACTAAGAAAATGTTTCCATATGATGATGAAGCTGTAGGTAAGACTATTGAGACATTTTCTTAATTAGTATTTAATAAAAGAGGGTCCAGCCCATAGTGGGTGGTGCCACTCCTGGGCTGGCGGTCTTGCACTCTATAAGAAAGCAGGCTGAGCAAGGTACGAGGTACAAGGCTTCATAGATTCTACATTGGTTCTTTCCTCCAGATTCTTGCCATTTTTGATGATGAACTATTTTTATAGAATTGTCCGTGAAGTAAACCTTCTCTTCTCCAAGTTGGTTTTGGTCATAGTGTTTCCTCATGTCAGTAGAAACCCTAAGATAGATGTTGCTGTAATATGCCTGCTAGTCATTGACACAGAAAAATAACTTAACTCAGAGCAGGGTCATGCTCACTACATCCCCTGATATGTTCTGTATGAGGTTTGTTAATCTTAAGAAATTCCATAAAGCTTTACGTAGGGCCCATCAAATTAAAGGTCAATATGAACTGTTATGTCTAAAATGGCTTGAGTCAGAGCTGACCACTGGACAACACTTCCTGCACCTGAATATGAGCTCATTGTGGGTTTTGTATTTTTTTTCCTTTATAAACCTGCCCTGAGAACAGCCTGGTACTACAAAATTAGGCTCCTGAATCCTTTTTGTGGTCCTGATCGATCAGTCTGGGGGTTCAATAAACTGTTCTTGCTTAACTAAGATCAGTGTTTGTATGATTTGTGTGGAGATTCCTGAACTCTAACAGTGCAAAGGTCCCAATTTTCCTGCATTTAGGTGCCATTGAATGCAGAGGAATTTTAATCCAGCAACATGGTTACTCTGGCAAGGGATCACATCCAAAGACCTTTTAGGTCTATGTGATCTAGCCAGAATGCAGACACACCCTTAGTACATGCCTTTAATCCTTAACAATGAAGGTAGGATTAGTTTATAGAAGGAAGCAGCCATGTTTGAAAGTGACAAATCAGAGAAAGATTTGACAGAATGAGTCAGAGATAGTATGTTCTTAACTCTCACAAGAACAACACAGGAAAGAGAGGCTACTTAAGAGGACTGCAGGGAGGAAAAGGTGGTGTGAGTGGCAGTTTTACAAGGACAGCTTTACAGAAACAGGTTTCGGAGAGAACAAGCTAGACACAGATGAAGACAGAAGGAGTCAGAGAATTAGAATATATTTTAATAATAGAATTAGAAAGTTAATATGAGGCTAAGTAGAGCAATTCACTGAGAAGCCAAGGGAAGCTGCTTTGAATCAGTCAGCTTGGAGAGAAGTTTGGGCCAGAACACTTGAGTTGAACCAGCCAGAGAGAGTTCAGAATGAGCTGGAAAGAGTTTATTCAGCAGTAAGTCTCAGAGGCTGGAACAGTCTAGGCCTAAATTAGCAGATGGAGGATGGAGGCTGAAGCTGCAAGATCTGGTTTGCAGAAGATTAGTTTGTACAGAGGCTAGAAGCTTCTAGACCTAGGCCTAGAACAGAGAAACAACTGGGCTCAGCTCAAGCCATGAATTCACACAGCTTAGGTATGGGTCTCATCCCATCCCTTCATCTGAGGAAATAAAAACAACATTTGTAATTGAGATTCTAATTTTCCTCTCAGTTCTTGCCCTCTTCCTTCCTCAGAAGTACCCTCTTTCTTAATGAACTCTTTATCTACCAACGTGTGTGTGTGTGTGTGTGTGTCCCTAATTTCTTGTTCTGTGACTTCAGATCCTGCAAAGCCCAGTTGGTGCCCACTGGACTCTATCATCCCTCCTGCAACACTAGGCCCACAGTTCTGTGATTCTGAAGGTCTGTTTGGAACTGATCAAATCTTCCCATGTAGACATGGTGCTGAGAACGTGTGATGTGTGGGCTCAGCAGGCTGAGGCAGGGAGATGGTTGCAAATCTGATCAGTGTTCAGTCTGGTGACCATATAAAAAACAGCACTGTCACCTCAAGAGAGAGGAGAGAGTTAACTCTGGAGTCAAATATGAGTGACCTTGGCATGGAGACACAGATTTAGGTTACCCAGAATTTTGTAATTTCAATGTGGTAGTAGTTTCTTGCTGTTTTATAGTAATAGAACAAAGAAAGTCATACCTCAAAACTTTTCAAATACAGGGGGGTCGTAGGCAGGTAGTGTAAGAAAATCTGGGAAATCTCTGCTATCAGCCACAGTTGCTATCTGATGATGTGCTTAGCTTTTGGGTTCGGGCAACTAGTGGTTTGCTAAGTTAAGTGCCAAGAACCAACCTCAGCTTGGAGAGGGGGTCCTGAGGAAGGAGTGTTTGGGAATGGTGAAAAGAAGGACTCAAATTGTGGGTACAATCTGACAGCCTGTAATCTGCTCGAGATGGTTCCCTAGACAGCTCTCTGGAGATAGGTTTTGGCTCTGTACTTTGCCCGAGACAGCTCTCTGCTAGAGTGCTCTCATGCTAGAAAAATTCTAAAAGTTCTCTGGATAGCTCATGAGTTTTCCAACCAAAGTCAGAAAAGCTGCTATAAAAAATTCTAGGAGGTGTGACAGAGATGGCTCAGCAGTTAAGACCACTGACTACTCTTCCAGAGACCCTGAGTTCAATTCCCAGCAACCACATGGTGGCTCACAACCATCTGTAATGGGACCTGATGCCCTCCCTCTTCAGGTGAAGCTGAAGACAGTGACAGTGTACTCATATACATAAACAACTAAGAAGTATTAAAAAATTTCATGGGCTTTTTATAAAAAATTCTAAAAGAGTTGAGTTTGCTCTCCAGAGATCTCCAGACAGTTCAGCTCTTCCTAAAAAAAAAAAATTCTAAAAAAACAAAACCCCTCCCCAAAACAAGGAAACTCTGTTATTACTCTCTACTAACTCATCTCATGCAGACCAAAAGCCCAGTCTTTTATTTATATATCAATTCAGTCATTTACTGCAGGTTCCCTCTTGACCATGCCACAAATTAGCATTCCATGACCTTAACCCCTTGATTTTTAGAAGACAGCAAATATACGTTTACTTATTTATTTAATATATGTACGTACACTGTAGCTGTCTTCACCCCTTTTCTGGTGTGCCATTTCAGATGGTTGTGAGCCACCATGTGGTTGCTGGGAATTTAACTCAGGACCTTTGCAAGAGCAGTTGGTGCTCTTAACCACTGAGCCATCAAGTACACTTTTTTTTTTTTAACATGACAAATGAATTTCGAAATCTGCCTGCTTTCGTAATCACAAACAATAAACTTAACTGGGTGGAATCCCATCCTGAGATGAACATTTCTACCACACCTAGACACAGATTAGCTCTGTCCCAGGCTGACCTTGAACTCAGGAATTGGTCTGCCTTTGTATCTTCCTGACAAGCTGGCTCATAGTACAGTTGCCAATGTTTTTCTAGGTCCACGAAGCCCCTCACATAATTCATATTGCATCCTTATATTTTGCATATTTGAGAAATTGTATATTTTTAAACTCATGTTTTCAGAGTTTTCTCCCACCAGCCTTAAAGGGCTGTCCTGAAGATCACAGTGTTGGACCATTTTGCTGAGGCATTAGACAGACCCTCACCTCCCAGAAGTGCTCTGTCTGATTATCATTGAGTCATTAACCTTGGTAGAAAGGACATTTCCCTGAAGGAGGAACATAAAATAAAATATACAAACAATCCTATGCCTAGTATTCGTCAATACTAGTGGAGGTCAATGCCCTGCTGGCTCTGCTCCAGGGGCAGGAAACCATGTCACATTGTCACATGGCCAAGTAGGACTCTGCAGTTAAGACCTTTCAAAGGTTTCACCTGATAGTCACAGGGATATTAAGTCAGACACAGAGATGGGTAGCAACTGGATATAAAACAGGCTAAAGATAGTCCAAGAGGGCCTGGAGAGGTTAAGAGCATTTGCTGCTCTCTGCCAGAGGATTTGGGTTTAAACTCCACCACACAGCAGCTTACAACTGTCTATAACCCTAATCCTAGGAGTTGTGATGCCTTTTTTCTGTTGTTCATGGGCACCAGGTACACACATGTGCACACAGAAATATATACATAAAAATTAATAAAAGAAGAGAGAGAGAGAGAGCAAGTTAAAGGGCTGGAAGACAAGTGGCTCAGCAGTTATGAACACTTTTTGTTCTTACAGAGACCTGGGTTTGTTTCCCAGCATCCACATGATGGCTCACAACCAACTGGAACAAACTCCAGTTCCAGGGGTCCAGTTCCTTCTTCAGGCATGCATATGGTATGTAAGCCTACACAAGCAAAACACTTATACACAATAAAAGAAAATAAATATCTAGAAACCAAAACCCAAAAACCCAAGATAAATTCTAGTCTCTGGATTTGTAACATTCCAACTTCTTCACAATTGTTAAAGTTCTAACCAGTCAACCAACCTGTATAGAAGGTTCAAAATAAGGTATGAACTTTTTTGGGAACTTCAGTTCACCCTGGACTAAGTAGACATGAGACCTAACAACAAAACAACCAAAGATATCCCAGAACTTCGCAAATGGAAAAGCCCACAGCTTCTGCATCTGTGGAGTTCTCTTTCCTCTCCTGCCACCCCCAGGCCTACCTGGAAGTCATCCATATTGATGATTCATTTGTGAGCACAGCTTCGCAAAACAAAGTTAGACTCTTCTCTTTCTTCTAGGACCAGACAATAAAAAACCAAAGGAGATAGGCAGTGTATGACAGCAAAGTTAAATTACATGAATTGTTCGGGTGTGAAAGGATGCTAGTCTTAATTGGGAAATTCAGAGAATGATCTTAAAAAATATGCAAATAGCAGGGGAGAAGGGGGAGGGAGTCAATTAACCCTTCTGACTTCAGGTTCTTCTCATGAAAGATTAGGAGAGCCACCTGAGGCTGGTTGAAACTGTCCTCAGTCTGACTTCACACCTAGTATCTCTCCCCAGGAGTGATCTCGTAGACTTCCTGTCTGGTCTGAGTGCTGAAACCAGCAGTTTTCAAAATCTGAGACTAAGTTTTCTACCACTTAAAATTTCTCATAGAGGGAGATTGCCTCAATTTGATAAAGACTGTTTACACACACACACACACACACACACACACAAATAACAACAACAAACAGCTCAAGATAACTTAAAGGTTAGACTTTCTAAGCAAAAAGAAAGCAAAGGAGAGGATGAGAGGCCAAGCTTCCACCATCTCCTTTGAGGACTATGCCCATCCAAGGACCTAATTTCCACTAGGTCCAACCTCCTAAAGGTTCTACCAACCCCTAACATCATGGCAGGCTGACAACAAAGCTACCAGAAGATAAGCCTTTGAGAGGCAGTTAAGATATAAATGGTCATGCCCCTCACAGTCTGCTGCGCTCAGGAGAGAGGACGTGACACCTCGCCTGGGCAGCACAAGCAGCATGGAGTCATGGTGTCATGGACGCCAGATGAGGCGGTCCTGAGGACATAAGAGCAGGACAGCCGGCTCTGCTCCTTGCCAGCTGTGGCATTGGGTAAGCTAGCTGCACCAGTGCGGGAGAGCTCTCCTTGGTGTGTGGTTGCCAGAGAGCTGGAGGACTGACCAACTCAGCTACCACCCAGGCCTAGATCCAGGGCTTTGAGTTGGTCTACTCCAATGTCTACCCCATCTATGAATAACTGGAGTGTGTGAAAGGGCCACCAAGCTGCAGAATGTCCATGACACAGGGCAACAATGTTGGGGGCTGACAGGCCAACTGCCAGCTACATAGACAGGCCGCCCCTCCCCTCGAGTGAAACTCCTGACCTTCCTGACGGAACATCAAGACCAAGATAAAAATCTGTGACCTTCCCAGGAAAAACCGCAGAATGTCCCAGGCACCCAGCCCAGGGCTTGGCCCATAGCTCATTTCCCCCTAGCTCTCCCTCCCAACTTCCTCATTCAGGGCTTGGCCCATAGGTCACTTCCCCATAGTTCCCCCTCCCAACTTCCTCATCCCTATTGCTTAAAAACTGCTGCTTGTGTGACAATAAACGAGTCCTTGACAACAGAACCTTGCTTGGTCTCCTGATTTTCTCCCCCCCTTGACCCTCAGGTAGCGCCTCTTCGGGACCCTGAATAACTAGACCTGCTGGATGGGTCACAACAATATGATATCTAAGAGAAGTCCCAGTGAGGATCCAGTATTGATACTGTAGCAGAGGCCAGAGGTCTCGAGCCAGACCAATTTCAAAGGACATTTGCAAGTAACGATGCATGGACAAAAATTGTACTGGGGGACACACTGTGACACACTGCAGATTCCACAGTGAGATATTTTGTTTTGTTTATTCTTTAATTTTAATATATTTTTGTTGCCGGGCGGCGGTGGCGCACGCCTTTAATCCCAGCACTTGGGAGGCAGAGGCAGGCGGATTTCTGAGTTCAAGGCCAGCCTGGTCTACAGAGTGAGTTCCAGGACAGCCAGGGCTACACAGAGAAACCCTGTCTCAAAAAAAAATATATATATATATATATATTTTTGTTGTTTTTTCAATTTTCTTTTGGGTGGGAGACTGCAAGGGTGAAGGGCAGATACGGAGGGACAGGAATACTAAACAAAGTGGAAACTTAAGTATTCTTTGGAAAGTTGTTTAGATGGTGTTTTGCTAGTGAAGGAACATTTCGTTAAAGGGGACACAGGTGTAAAAGGCTAAGGTAGACTCGTGAAGGAATGTTTGGCTGAAGCAGACACAAGAGAGAGGATGTTCTGCTAAAGCAAGCACGTGAAAAGACACATGATAAAGGATTCTTTGCTAACTACACACATGTATTGGTCTGCTTTACACTGTATGGTTGAGCTGCATTTGTCGGGACTCCATAGAGAGAAACACACCAAATAATTTCTGGTGGTGTGCTGCAGTTTGTTGCGCTTCCGTAAGACTCGTGCTGAGGCAAGGCGTGTGCAGGACACGTGATGTTTGGAGGGTGTAAATAGGACTCCACGGAGTGACAGAGAGAGGGCTTGGCTTGCTGGTACAGCTAGCTGTGCAATGCTTGTGGGTCTCGCATCTTCACTGATTTTCGAGAGAGGCACAGCTGAGAACTTCTCCTGATGTTACTGCTGGTCCCTCCTGCTGACTCGAGCCGAGACTGAGGCCTGGCTGTCACCACTGTTAATAACCCGATTCTACTGAACTGGACTGCTGCTGTATCCCTGAAGTGTTTGCAAGTGGATCAAGCTGCCGCTGCCTGCTAACCTATGAACTGAGCAGAGATTTCCAGACAACACAGATGGGAGTTGCTCTAAAGAAGCTTTCTAAACAGGTCCACCTTCCCCCATATCCTTTCTTTTCTACTATCTCTGGTAGATGGTGGGCTACAAGGGTGGTTAAAGTGTTTAAGAATCATCATTAAAAGTAAAGTTTGTAAAAATTAAAGTTACAAATGTGACTGGGAAAGCCGGGCAGTGGTGGCACACGCCTTTAATCCCAGCACTTGGGAGGCAGAGGCAGGCGGATTTCTGAGTTTGAGGGCAGCCTGGTCTCCAGGACAGCCAGGGCTATACAGAGAAACCCTGTCTCGAAAAACCGAAAAAAAAAAAAAAAGTAAAACAGTAGAAAATTTTAAGGTGAGATGTTTACAAGGATATAAAACAACAGAAAGTTCTAAGAGGAGAAACATTTCATTCTTCAAGGATAGGAAGTAAACAATTCAAAATAGCTTCAAGGAGTCCCTTAAACTGACCAGGATCACTAGCCACCTTCCTCTCCATGAATATGTAAATAGTAGCCTGCTGAGAATTACTCAGACAAGCCCAGGAGGAATCAGAGACCACCAGACAAGCATCCTGGTGCACTGATAGAACAAAGGTCAGTTGAGCTGCCTGAAAGAGGCTCAGACTTACTAGTTCCCTAGAAAGGACGGGCTGAAAGCTTTGAGTTACCGGCAGCCTGCTCCAGCTTTTGTGAGCCCATGATGGGGTGAGCTTTGGTGACGCATCTGTCTTTGAGTCATTTCTGCTCTCACTGAAGTAGTCCCTCACCAATATTCCTGTAATCATCCCTAATAAAACTCATTGATTCACACACACACACACACACACACACACACACACACAGAGAGAGAGAGAGAGAGAGAGAGAGAGAGAGAGAGAGAGATGCTGCAAATAGCACTGTTTTGGGGAGGCCCTCCCCAGGTGTGGAAAACATCTTCTGGGGGTGGTTCAGACATAAAGTGGTCTGAGGGGAAAGCAGGTTCATATATCAACTGCTAAAACCTTCCCCACCAAGCACAGTGGTTCATGCCTGTAATCTCAGCCCTTGCGCCAAAGCAGGAGAATTTCTAGTTTAAGGCCAGCCTAATTGTACCCTGAGATCCTCCCCCACCCCAAACAAACCAACAACAGCAATCCCGCAGCAGTTATAACTGCCCTTCACCAAAAGCCACTAAAACCCTGATAGATTTACAGTGGTTCTCAGCCTGTGGGCCACAAACCCTTGGGGTGCGGGTGGAATCACCCTTTCACAGGAGTCACCTAAGACTACCAGAAAGCACAGACAATTACATTACAGTTTCTGACTGTGGCAAAATTACAGTTATGAAGTAGCAATGAAAATAATTTTATAGCTGGGTAGTGGTGGCACATGCCTTTAATCCTAGGACTTGGGAGGCAGAGGCAGGCGGATCTCTGAGTTCGAGGCCAGCCTGGTCTACAGAGTGAGTTCCAGAACAGCCAGGTGTCGAGAAACCCTGTCTTGAAAAACCAAAAAACCAAAACAAAACAAAATCCACTGAATTTATGGGGTTGGGATTTAGCTCAGTGGTAGAGTGCTTGCCTAGCAAGGACAAAGCCCTGGGTTCAGTCCTCAGCTCTTAAAAAAAAAATTATAGTTAGGGTCACCACCACATGAGGCAGTGTATTAATGGGTGACAGCATTAGGAAGACTGAGAACCACTGGGTTAGGGGTTAGAAGGACAGATAGCCAATGCCATGTAGAAAGACAGGGTTGATTAATCTCATTTTCATAACCCTGTGGTATCAAGACAGTGTGGTTTTGGTGCTACCAAAATGAGCGATAAATGTGACATCCAGGAGAGGAAAATCCTTGGGGTGGGGCTGGTGACAATAAGAACAGAGAGACTAATTCAGAAAGTATCAGTGGAGTCCATTACTTTGTAAAGACGGTGAAGGCATAAGCCTTGTTACATTATATTCTATTTCTCATGGTCTTCACATTTATCATATTTTAAAAGCCACACACAAGTCTTGCCCGTAATCCTCCTACATGCTGAAATACATGACTGCAAGCATGTTTCTCCAGAGCTCACACTGCACAGAGCAAAGCCACTACTACCCTACTCCCTTCTCATTCCTCTGGAGCCACTGATGTGGGCGATTTGAACCTGATCTCCACACAACACAGCAGAGGGCAGTGTAGACCCAAGTTCCTGTAAGAAAATGCCTACGGAAAGCTTTGCAGACCAAACTCAAACTCATGTTAGCTGAAAAGCTGTGGTTTCACACAGTTAACATAGAAAATTGAGAATGATAGGAAAATTGGGACTCGTTTCCTGGGGCTTCCGAGATCATTTCCTAACTACGTTACGCTCGTCTTTAAAAGTGCTTCTGAAGCACACCTTAATTATATTTTGCCTAAGAAATTTAATTTTTAAGGTAATATAAAGTAATGGGTTTCATTATGGCGTTTTCATATAGCTACGATATTTTTAAGAAGATATTTTGATTTTTATTTTATGTGTATGAGTGTTTACCACATACACATACGTGTATCATGTGCCTGTGTGGTATCAGAGAAGAGCATCAGCGCTCTGGAACTGGAGTTACAGACGCCTGTGAGCTGCCATGTGGATGCTTGGATCTGAAGCAGGTCCTGTGGAAGAGATGCAAATGACCTTAACCACTGAACCGTCTCTTCAGCCCTACAAATACAGTATATTTTGTTCTTTGTGCCCCCACCTACTGCCCTTCACAAACCAATTCTTTTTTTTTTTTTAATTACATCTATTTATCTTGGAAGTAGTGTACGTGCAAAAGGGCAGGTACAGATGTCAGAATCTAGGGATGAGAGTCTGGTCTCACTTCTACCATATGCATTAGGACTTGAAGTCAGGGGCACAACTTAATTGTTAAGCATCCCCCCATTCCCATGTCATTTGAGTGTGTGAGCTTCTTGGTGAAATTTTGCTTTAGTAAATGAATCTCCTCATAAAATTTCTGAAGCATCCTGATATTTTGTTATGACACTGTAACAACATTTTTCACAAGACTTTTTTTGAGACAGGCTCTTATTATGTAACTCTGGCTGTCCTAGGACTCACTATGTAGACTTGAACTCACAGATATCTGCCTGCCTCTGCTTCCCTAGTGCTGAGATTAAAGGGGTACCACACTTCTTGACAAGAATTTTAAAAAGTCATCCTTATGCAAACCCTCTGCTTCAATGGGCCCAGAATACTGTTTTTGAGACATCAGAGAAAGAAGCTCAAGGATGAATTAATAACTTCTAAAGAGAGAACTTCTAGTCTTTAACAGATGTTAGCATCTGTCTCCTGTTCATGGTTTCCAAAGGTCAGAAATGGCAGGAACTCTCCTCCCATACCTGCATATCGTTAGTTTTTAAAAAGTATTTTAAACCATCTATCACAATTATTTATTGAATGTATTTAGTGTGTCTGTATGAGTGTGTGTGTGTGTGTGTGTGTGTGTGTGTGTGTGTGTGTCTGAGTTAATTGGCCCCTGGGAGTTTCCGTTTCTTTCCCTACAAAATTCCCCATGTTTGAATATAAGCACGTGTGTACGACACGGCAAGTGTGTGAGTGTGTGGGGGTCAGAGGACTATTGTGGGAATTGGTTTTCTCCATCCACCGTTTGGGGTCCCGTTAATAGAACTCAGCTAATTAGCCTTGGCCACAAGCACCTTTACCTAATCAGCCATCTTGACACACCCTTGGCTTTTTCTTTTCTCTTCTCTTTTCTTTCTTCCTCCTTCCCTTCTCATCCCTTCCTACAATCTTTCTTCCTTCCTTACTTCCTCTCTCTCTCTCCCTCCTCTCTCTGTCTCTCTTCTATGTCTTTCTCTCTCTCTGACTCTCTCCCTTCCTCCTCCCCTCCCTCTCCTCCCTCCCCTCCCTCCTCCTCCTCCTCTTCTTCTTCTTCTTCCTTCTCTCTCTCTCTCTCTCTCTCTCTCTCTCTCTCTCTCTCTCTCTCTCTCTCTCTCTCTCTCTCTCTCTCCTTCAGAGCCTTATGTAGCCCAGGCTGGCTTCCGAATCCCTATGTAAAACTTTGGATCCTTCTCTGCCTGGGGAGGGAGGGCTGAGAGATTGCAAATCTCTCTTCCACTAGGCAGGAACAGTGCTTACCTCAAACAACCTACAAAGCCCCTGCCAAGGACCAGTCGCTGTAGATGCAGCAGACACTGACACACTCTCTGTGTTTCCCTTCTCTGCGATACCAGCCCACCCCATTCCCCATATTCCTGTCAACTGCTTTCCGTGTATGACTAAGACCCATAAGATGAAACGCAGCTTTTATTAAACAGTGCAGCACACCACTGCTCCGTTATGTGGTACAGGAAGAAGTTATCTGGCTCCTGTGAGTTTGCTTCTTTCCTTACAAAATGGGGGGAAGAAGTAGTAGAAGTAGATTTTGAAGGGATGAGTAGGGGTGAGTGGTGTCAGGCTCCGACTTCACTGCTTTCCTTTGTCTGCATTTTGCAGGAATGTTAACATTCCTGTCAGTCTTTCATCCTAACTAAGGCGAGTCCACCTCACACTGTCCAGGTTAGGTCCCAAATCTCCTTTCCGGTTGCTCCCGAAGTGCAGCCTTCTCTCCTCTTTTGCTTGTTGCGCTTTGTCTACATTGACTTCCGGAGAGATTCGCGACAGATCTTGCTTACTCCTTCCTACTGGAGACACACTTCTTGGCCACCCACTTTTCCTAAAATTACCTGGGAAGGGCTCAGAGAACTTAGAACCCCCAAGTTTCACAAGATGATGCAACAGAGAGCTCCCCTTCCCCCAGGTTGAATAGTTGAAAATTGGCCGCTTTACAAAGATACTTGGAAGCATTGAGTTAAACAGTTTTCAGTCTATCAGGGAGACTCATGACATGTTAACCTTCCATTTTATATTCCATGAAGGCAATATGCACACTCTTGATAGCGTCATTAGACTTTTTTTTTTAAAGCTATTTTGCTACTGAGCTATTGAAATGAGTTCACAGTTATGGAAGGTGGATTATGTATTAGGCAGTATGCTAAGTACTTTGAAAGAGTATTCAGCTCAGTTTATTCTTTAAAAATTAACCCTTTAAAGCCGGGCACTTGGAAGGCAGAGGCAGGTAGATTTCTAAGTTCGAGGCCAGCCTGGTCTACAGAGTGAGTCCCAGGACAGCCAGGGCTACACAGAGAAACCCTGTCTCAAAAACAAATAAAACAAAACAAAACAAAAAAATAATAATAAAAATAAATAAAAATTAACCCTTTGAAGTTCTGCAATTTCATCCAGTCTTTCGAAAGAGAACTCAGCATTATGAACAGAAGTAAAACAGAAAATAACTGATATATTGTTTTATTTTTAAAATTAAGTAAATAAAATAGTATTCTGTAATTGTTAAGAAAAAATTAAAACCCAACTGTAGATCCTAGATTGAGCCCATCTAACAGAAAATAAAATTGAGGGTTAGGAGGTTAAATAGCCTCATTTAGGTCAGATGGTGAGCAAGAGCCAAAGCAGTCTACCTTGGATGTCTAACCCCATAGAGTGCCCTATGGAATCTAGTCAGTAGAGAGAAGTGGTCCTGTAAAATCTGATACATTAGATCAGTGATTCTCAACTAGTAGGTCATGACGCTGTTGGGGGTCAAGTGACCCTTTCCCAGGGGTCACCTAAGACTATCAGAAATCACAGATATTACATTATGATTCATAACAGTAGCAAAATTACAGTTATGAAATAACAGCAAAAGTAATTTCATGGTTGGGGGTCACCACAACATGAAGAACTATATTAAAGGGTCACGGCATTCGGAAGGTTGAGAACCACTGGGCTAGATGGTCTCTCAAATCCATAGGTTCACCAGGTGTAGTAGTACGTGCCTGTAATCCCAGAAGGTAGGAAGGTGAAGCAGAAGGGTGGCTGTGAACTTTACCCCAGTTTGGGCTGCATCACAAGACCCTGTATCACAAAAACTGACAGATAGCCCACAAGTTTCTGTCCTCCACTTAGACAGACCCTGTTCCTGGGATGTTAGGAGATTATGAGACCTAGGTTGGTCTTTTTATTTTGTTTTTGGACAGGGTCTCATGTAGTCCAGGGCTCAAACTCACTGAGTAGTCAAGGATAACCTTGCACGCTTGATTCTCCGTTTTTCTGTTTCCCAAGTCTGAGGGTTATAGGCTTCTACTGACCATCTGGATTATAAATTGATATTTTAAAAAATAAATTTCCTAATGTCACAGGGCTTAGTCACACAGAATCTATTAGGCACCCACCATTCTAAAACACATGTTGGGGAGATGGCTTAGCATTTAAGAGTTCTTTAGAGGACCTAGGTTTGATTTCCAGCACCTACATGGAAGCTCGCAAACATCTGTAAAGCCAGTCCTGGGAAATCTGGTGCACCTCTGGCCTCTGACAGCACTGGGTACAAGTAGTACAGAGACATACATGCAGGCAAAACACCCAGATACATGAAATGAAAAAACAATGCATCTTTAATTCTATTATTCTCCCTTCCCACTGCCAAAAAAAAAAAATCTAATCCAACTGGCTTTACCTTTTGCATCTCAAATGGCAGGTTTTTTTTTAAAAAGACTTATTTATTTTATGTGTATGAGTGCTCGATTTCTATGTATACCTGTGTGTCAGAAGAGGGCATCAGATCCCATTAGAGATGTTGTGAGCCACCATATGGTTGCTGGGAATTGAACTTAGGTCCTCTGGAAGAGCAGTCAGTGCTCTTAACCACTGAGCCACCTCTCCAGCCCCAGCAGTTGGGGTTTTAAAAAGGTGTGTGTAGAGGATTGAATGATACCTCTGACCTTGGGTGTTCTAACGTGCCCAAAAGATAAGTGATTATAAAGATATTGTGGTATAAGTGAAATTTTATCAATCTGTAGATTGTTATTAGAAAGCACGGTTGACTCAGAAACAAACAAACAGATGAACGAACATCTTTCACCTCAGAAGGAATAAGATCATTTATTCTGTAGTCAAATATGAGTGACCTCGGCCCAGGAACACAAATTCAAGTTACCCCAAATATCACATTCCAGTATGGTAACAGTTCTACTAAGTTTTTATAGCAACAGAATGAAGAACCTCCTAAGTCACAACACTTTCAAAGCCTTTGGTGGAAATATCAAAGGAGTGGGGTGGAGGGAATCTGCCACAGGCCTCTGATATTATCTGATGATTGACTCAGACTTTGGGTTGGCGCAAGCTGGGTGTCTACTCCTTCCTAAATGATTTACTTAATAACCAAAAGGTCACATCGAGAGGCGGGTAATTAGGGAGCTAAAGATAGTTCCAAATGAATTTGCTTCCCAACTCTAACTTCCCAGCTCTCCACAATCAGTAAACCAGCCTAGAAGACTGTTTAACACAGGCACAGCTTTTTCCGGGAAATTCACTCCACACTACTGTGAATCATGACTTGCAGACAGAAAAAAATAATTCCAAGCAGGTCTAAAGATTTCATTTTAAATGGACAATTCCCTGTGGAGAATAATTACATGGAATTAGCATAAATTGCAAGAGTCAAGGTAGATGTTTGCATCTCTTTATGTGTAATCATTAATTAAATGTTACCTTAAAAACTATCTACAATGTAAAATTAAATATTTATATTATGCAAAATAATTTTACTTGAGTTTTTAAAGTTTTGTATTATTAACTGTAAGGTAGAATAGTTGTAGAAATATTGACCAAAATGTGTGTGTGTGTGTGTGTGTGTGTGTGTGTGTGTGTGTGTGGTGTGTATGTCTGTGTGTGTGGTCTGTGTGTCTGTGTGTATGGTGTGTGTGAATGTGTGTGTGTTTGGGATTGAACCCCAGGCTGGTTGTATGCTAAGTCAACTGCTTTCCCACTGCACTGGATCTCACCCATAATTGCTTATTTGTGGTCGTTTGTCAATGTACAAAATAATGGCTTTCACTGTGACATTTTCAAAAGGCATTCCATACTTTTAGCATATTCCCCTCCTTATTACCTTCCCTTGTCCTCCCCTTCTCTGATACACTTCTTTTTGCAAGAGTAGTTAGGGGCAGAGTCTGGACCCTAACAATCCAGGCCTGGCCACTGAGGCCTAGTGACAACCCCTCTCTTCCCTGAGGTTCATCTTTGGGGTTCAGAAAAGAGGTTAGGTTTAAACAGAACCTGCTAATGGGTCAGCAGGCAGTCTGAACCGTGAAAGCTGTTTCAGGGAGTCAAGCTCCCTTTATGGCTTGCTGTAGACTTTTGCCTTTTCTTTCTCCTACCAAGAAATTCCAGTTTTGTGGGGCCTATTGTTTCAAGTCAGATAGCTGAAGGGAGGGGCACAAATGTATCTTAACCTGTGTATCCTCATTTCAACCTGGAGGGTTACGCTTCCCTCAAATCTCCTTGGGTGATTTCATGCTTACATGGTAGCATTATTTAGAAGCATTATTTAGAAGGTGTGGAGGTCACCTATAATCTCACTTTGGAAGCTGAGGCGGTAGGATTGTTGCTTGTTTGAGGCCAACTTGGGGCTACTTAGAAATACGGTCTCAAAAAGAATAAATAAATAATGACACCAAGAAACATTTGCATGTCCAAATGTCAAAGTTATGTAAAAGTTGATACAGATAAGCATCTGTAATATTATTGCAAAGTTTAGATATCACATTAGGGGCTAGAGAGATGGTTCAGTGTTTACAGCTATCTAAGGGGATCCAAGGTCAGTTCTCATTACTTTAGCAGGAGGCTCACAACTCCCTGTAACCATAGCTCGAAGGGATTAGATGCTGTCTTCTGGCATCTACCAACAGCCACGCCCTCACACAGACACACATGTTCAGATGTGATTAAAAATAAAAACAAATCTTAAGAAAGTAAAATAAATATTACATTGGGCCTTATTTGTAAGTATATAGGATTTGGAGAGAATCTTCTCCATTGTCCACGTTTAAAGCCTTTTTTTAAAATCAATTCAAAATGTTCCCTCTGGTCTAGGGATGTCATTCAGTGACACAACACTTCCTTAGCTTGTAGAAGACTAGTTTTGATCCCAGCACTGACTGGACTGGAGGGAGGCAAAGAGGGAGGGAGAGAGAAAGAGACAAAGGGAGAGAGAACAGGAAAGGGAGGGAAGAAAGGGGAGGGAGAGAGAGAGGAAGGGAGAGATAGAGATATTCTTTAATTTTTATGTGATTGGCTTTTGGAGCAATCACAACCTAGAAATTAAGGAGTAATTATGTACAAATCACTACAATAGAATGCTTGTTGGTGGTAATGGGGCTTGGTGGTACATGCTTTTTATCCTCAGAACTCAGGAGACAGCGATAGGCGGACCTCTGTGAATCAGACTGTTTGACCTAGTGAGTTTCAGACTAGTTGGGGCTGTTCCTAGTGAGATCTGGACAACATGTCATTTGTCAACAGTTAAGAGTACCTACTGCTATTGCAAAGGATCTGAGTTCAATTCCCAGCACCCACGTCAGGGAGCTTACAACCTCCTGTAAATTCAGTTACAGGAGACCTAAAGCCTATAACTAACCCACACTCATTACCTGCCAGAGACATTCTCACTAAAGGGCTAAGGACATAAAAGCCTGGGCACACGGCCTCCACTGCACAGAGAGAATACTGCTCTTTACTGCCATTAGAAGACCTGTGGAGGTCAGGTGTAGGAGTTAGGTGGCTCTTCCTCCCAGCCCTATGCTCTCACAAATAAGACTCAGAATCAAAATATGTTCATAAACACCGTGGCGATATAACTAGGCTCTTCTCTGACAAGACCAGAACTTAAAATAAGCCATTTATTCTAATCTATATTCTGCCACGAGGTTGGTTACCTGGGCTCAGGTACCATGCTTCTGTCTCATCATATCTTCCCAGGTGAATCTCCCAGACCTGGCCCTATCCCAGAATCATTTCTGCCTCCGGGATGTCCTACCTGCTATTTCCTGCCTAAACCATAGGCCATCAGATTTTTTTTTTTTTTTTTTTTGGTTTTTCGAGACAGGGTTTCTCTGTGTAGCCCTGGCTGTCCTGGAACTCACTTTGTAGACCAGGCTGGCCTCGAACTCAGAAATCCTCCTGCCTCTGCCTCCCAAGTGCTGGGATTAAAGGCGTGCGCCATCACCGCCCGGCGGCCATCAGATTTATTATCAACCGGAGTCACATCCATACAGACACAAGATATTCTCTCTACAGTCAAGATCCTCTTTCTTTTCTTTTCCCATAGCCTCAGTCAATTTTGATCTAACACATGAGGTTAAAAATAGTAAATAATGAATAATCCACTCACAATTTACAGTCCCAGGCAACCCCTGATCTCTCTCTCCACAAAGAAGGACTTGATCTCATTTAACTCAACTGTACAGAAGCAAAACGTGGGAGGACTTTCATCTGCCATGGCCTGGGGTTTATTCCCGGTTGATAGCAAATGCTCAGTAAAAGGAACACCTTGTTTACAGTATTTGGAAAGAGTTGCTAAATACATCATAATGATTTTTGAACTTTTCCTCTCTTCTCGTGTCAGTGTGAAAATTACTGTACCTTCACAAGTTGTAAAGGGAAATAGAAAATTCTACTTCTGATCTTCCAAACACCTTGTTCAAATCTTGAATAGTTTTTCCATCATAACCAAGAACCCTTCTAAACTGTCAAGGTATCAATCATCTCCATCAGTGGTATAGACACCATCAGCTCTGTAAAGCAGAAAATCCTGGAGCTGACTCCAAATCTCACAAGACCATTTGGGTTTGCCTGGTACTCTCCATGTAACCCAAGCTGGCACCAGACTCAGAATAGTCCTCCTGCCTCGGCCTCCTAAATGCTGGGATTATAGGCATAAACCACCAAGGCTGGCTTAAATATCCTCTCACTTGGGAGACACCTTTTACTTAAGAATTTGATGCCATTCACTGTTTAAAATTTTGTCTTTTAGATTTACTTTGTTTTATATGTATGAATATGTATTTATGTGTGTGTGTTTTATATACTTATATGTATACCATGCACATATAGCATCATCACAGGTCAGAAGAGGGCACCTGTGGGGAGCCAAACAAGGTCATTCAGCCATGGCTGTCTTATGACCATGAGATTGTTGAACAAAGACCTGCCCAGGAACTGCTGGTACGGATCGCTCCACCCTTAACCGCAGAATGTCCCTACGTGCGCAGATACCAGATGTCTTCACCAGATGCCCTTTGTGCTTCCTGCTGCCAAGAACACCTTGACCCCTCCCTCCTTTGCATTTTGCAAAGGTCACTTCCCCCTAGCTCCCCCTCCCAACTTCCTCATTCAGGGCTTGGCCCATAGCTCACTTCCCCCTAGCTCCCCTTCCCAACTTCCTCATCCCCACTGCTTAAAACGTGCTGCCTGTGTGACAATAAACGAGACCTTGACAAATGGAATCTTGCTTGGTCTCCTTTCTTTCTCCCCCCCCATGACCCTCAGGTAGCGCCTCTTCGGGACCCTGAATAACTAGACCTGCCGGACGGGTCAGGCACCTACCTGGGACTGTAGGTACTGACAGTTGTGAGCCACCACGTGGGTGTTAGGAGTTAAACCAGGATCCTCTATCAGAGCAGCCAGTGCTCTTTAATGCTGAGCCATCTTTCCAACTCCCATTTGTATTTGAAACATTTTTACTTATTTGGGGGTGGGGGGCACATCCCACAGAACACATGTAGGCAGAAGACATCTTGAAGAAGTTGGTTCTCTCCTTCCACTACATGGGTTCTGGGATGGAACTCAAGTCATCAGGCTTGGTGGCATGCTCCCCTATCTCAGTGGAAGAGACACCATAGCCACCACTACTCTTAAAAGGGAAACATTTAACTGAGGCTGACTCACAGTTTCAGAGGTTTAGTCCATTATGGCCATGGTGAGAAACATGGCAGTGTGCAGGCAGACATGGTGCTGGAGAAGGAGCTGAGAGTTCTGCATCTTGATCTGCAGGCAGCAGAGGGAGACCGTCTGCCACACTGGGCATAGCTTGAGCATAGGAGACCTCAAAACCCTCATTTGCAGTGACATACTTCTTCCAACAAGGCCATACCTCCTAATTGTGCTACTCTGTATAGGCCAAGCATTCAAATGCATGAGTCTATGGGAGCTATGCCTATTCAAACCACCACCAACCTAACTCATTGGGCCATCTTACCAGCCCTTGCCGTTTACTTTTATTTCAAGTTTTATTAGATTTCCAGTTCACGAGTACATAATGGCTACCATCTAGTCATTTATATAATTACTTTTCTGTGTGTGTGATAGATGTTTCATGAGTGAAAGGAATGCCAATTTTAGAACTTTTTGTCTAATGGTGGTAGAATACACGTTTTTAAAAGATGACCCAGTATAGACTTTCACAATTAACGCATGTTCAGGAATTTCAGTTTCTGCATGTTTTCCTTTTAATTTGCATAACAGCTGATTTTTTTTCCCCGTAGAAGACATTAAATGAAGCAAGCACTTCACAGATCCTAATTGCCCTAGAAGCTGTTCCTCTAAGAAACGAAATGTTTTATTTCAGTGATGTCTTCATCAGGGTTGACTCCTTTTCTTCTGTCAAATTTACCTACCGTTTTATTTTCTGTAGCTGGCTTACTTTCGCAAGCTTTCCTGGTAAACTTTGCTCGGACACTTTTCCACCTCGCTGCCCATGTGGTGCCGTCTGTATAAGGTGGTTCTCGGCTGCTTTAGCTCTTCTTATATTGCACTGCCTGCAGCTTCCCTCTTTGTCAGCGCCCGCAGCTCCTCGCCGTGGAGCTGCTCTGCCATCTTTTATGGATTCAGCTGGCAGTTTCGAACTACGGAAGTTGAAAACTCTACTATCACTTACCAATTTTCCTTGCAGTGAATATTGTCTGAAGCGAATTAATCACACGAATTGGTCATTTTTCTGGTTTTAATGCCCCAAATTCCTGGCAAACACAACACAAGGAAGGGAGGATTTATTTTGGCTCGCAGTTCAAGAATGTAGTGCATCATGGCGGCAGCCAGTGTCCTGGTGGCGGGCGATTGAGGCTTACGTTTTTTTAGTCAGGAGAGCGAACCGGAGAGAGCACAAGAGAAGTGAATGAGAGTGCAAGCTCAGAGGTTTGGAGGCAGGATTGCTCAGCTCACTTTTTCTTTTTTATTCAGTCCAGGACCCCAGGACTGGGGATGGAACAGTGCTGCATACATTGACATGGGGCTACTGTGCCAGTTAACTCAGTTTAGGACTTCACAGACATGCCTAGAGGTTTGTCTCCTGGATGATTTTAGACCCTGCCATGTTGACAATAAAAGCATCACAAGTCCACCCCTTGTCAACTTGACCCTCTAACAAATTACTTGATTGGGCGCAGAGTGATGAGTTGGGGAGGCAAGAGGGCAGGTCTGATCAGTACGGCTCAGTAGCCAGGATCAGTTCAAACTTCTGGAGTTAGACTCCAAGTAACTTGCTTTATTTGAGGCATATTTTAAGCACAGCACAATTTGGTGAAACTATTTTGGTGATAATTAACTCAATCCCACTTGCACAAAAAGAATAGACTATAAATCTCCTTGAGGAACAAAATAAGCTAAATACAGATTAGATCTGTATTTAGTTTATTAGTCACATTCGATGTGACTATATCAAAATTCATTGTAAACTCCACAAGGACAGGCTCTATAGATTGTTTGAAGGAAAAAAATTATGATAAGGATCTGGGGTCTGGGCTGGAGAGAAGACTCAGTAGTTAAGAGCACCAACTGCTCTTACGAAGGTCCTGAGTTCAAATCCCAGCAACCACCACATGGTGGCTCACAACCATCTGTAACAAGATCTGACACCCTCTTCTAGAATGTCTGAAGACAGCAACAGTATACTCACATATAATAAATAAATAAATCTTTGTCAGGCAGTGGTGGCACACGCCTTTAATCCCAGCAGTTGGGAGGCAATGGCAGGCAGATTTCTGAGTTCGAGGTCAGCCTGGTCTACAGAGTGAGTTTCAGGACAGCCAGAACTACACAGAGAAACCCGGTCTTGAAAAACCAAAACCAAAACAAACAAAAAAAAAAATGGAAAAGGGATCTGCACTTGAGTCAGGGATGCTATTCCCCCAGAAGATCTTTTATTGTTGAGAATAGTTTTTGCTATCCTGGGTTTTTTGTTATTTCAGATGATTTTGAAAATTGCTCTTTCTAACTCTATGAAGAATTGAGTTGGAATTTTGATGGGAATCGCATTGAATCTGTAGATTGCTTTTAGCAAGATGGCCATTTTTACTATATTAATCCTGCCAATGCACGAGCATGGACCATCTTTCCATCTTCTGAGGTCTTCTTCGATTTCTTTCTTCAGAGGAATATTTTCTTTATTTACATTTCAAATGTTATCCCCTTTCCTGGTTTACAGCCCCCAAAGCTCCTATCCCATCTCCCCTCCCCCTGCTTCTATGAGGGTGCTCCCCCACGCACCCACCCACCCACTCCCACCTCCCCACCCTCACATTCCCCTACACTGGGGCATCAAGCCTTCACAGGACCAAGGGCCTCTTCTCTCATTGATGCCTGACAAAGTCATTCTCTGCTACGTGTGCGGCTGGAGTCATGGTCCCTCCATGTGTACTCCTTGGTTGGTGGTTTAGTCCCTGGGAACTCTGGGGGTTCTGGTTGGTTGATGCTGTTCTTCCTATGGGGAATCCCTTCAGCTCCTTCAGTCCTTTCTCTTAACTCCTCCATTGGGGACCCCGTGCTCAGTCCAATGGTTGGCTGCCTCTGTATTTGTCAGGCTCTGGCAGAGCCTCTCAGACCAGGCTTCTGCCAGGTAATCTTATTAGCTCAGTCTCCTAAGTGTTAGGATTACAGGCACGTACTAACATACCTTACCTGTTTCCTCACTGTTTTCTTCTTCTTCTTCTTCTTCTTCTTCTTCTTCTTCTTCTTCTTCTTCTTCTTCTTCTTCTTCTTCTTCTTCCTCTTCCTCTTCCTCCTCTTCCTCCTCCTCTTCCTCCTCCTCTTCCTCCTCCCCATCCTCCTCTTCCTCCTCTTCCTCCTCCTCTTCCTCCTCCTCTTCCTCCTCCCCATCCTCCTCTTCTTCCTCTTCCTCCCCATCCTCCTCTTTCTCTTCCTCCTTCCCCCTCCTCCTCCCCCTCCTCCTCCTCCTCGTCATCCTTCTTTTCAGGCAAGATCTCATGTTCCCAGGCTGACCTTGAACTCAGTATTTTGCTGAAGATGACCTTGGACTGGGAATGCAGGCATCCACCATCACATCTTGGTTTCTTTTCATCTTCTTCATCACATATTTGTTAGCACAGGTTCATACTTTCAGTATAGTGAAGGACATAAATATTTCTTTTATTGTTTGTATACATTGTCTCACCTTATAAGAAGTTTCCAAGTCAGGGTTTCATATTAGAATCTTTGATCCAGTTGTTTTTCATTTTTGATGTATAGTGTGACTCTGGATTTTAGTGAACTTCAAAGCCAGTTTTTCTGCATCGAGGTTTAATATGTGTGGAGCATAGTTTGTTCCCATACAGTGTACTATTTTTCTGCATAACCTATGCCAGTGCCTCATTGTCTTGATGATGGATGATTTAAGTTTTCAAGCAAATATTGTTGTTCAGGTGAGTCTTTATGTCTTTCTCCCTTCTCTCTATATTGTAATATCAGCTCATCAAAGTCTTTAATTGAAATCATGTTGATAAACTGAAACCTTTATGGCATAGAGTCTTCCTGTCTATGAATAGTGAATATAGTTTCATTTGAATCTTTTTACAAATGGCTTGAATTTTTTTATCATAAAGATGCACATATTTGCATCTTTGTGTGTCTCATGGGTTTTGGCTTTACAGATGGTATTTTCCCAGTGGCTTCCACTTCTATATTATCATCCTTAAAACAATGTTAGGCAAGTGTTACTGGTTACTAGACTTTTATATATTATAATCCTATTAATTTCAATGATGCATCAATAGATTCTGGCTTGATCTTGTGCAGGTAACCACAGATACTGTGAGCTTAGTCATGTTCAGTAAACAGCATTCCACAGCATGCCTCCCATCCTCCAGATTTTTTTTTTTAATTTATTTACTTTATCTTCAGACACACTGGAGGAGGGCATCGGATCCTGTTCCAGATGGTTATAAGTCACCATGAGGTTGCTGGGAATTGAACTCAGGACCACTGGAAGAGCAGCCAGTGCTCTTAACCGCTGAGCCATCTCTCCAGCCTACCATCCTCTAGCTTTTATACTCTTTGTTCCCTCTCCTAGGATGTTTCCTGAGCCTTGGTGGAGAGTGAGGGCAGTACAAATGTCCCATGAATAAATAAGCACTTAAAGCCACTTACTCTCAGCACTTTGAACAGATTTTTACATTAAGCACTAACTGCTAGAGAAAGAAGCTTCTCTAAGGTTGAAAGAAGCATTAATCTATGGATATAAACATAAATATTTAGAAGGCAGTTGGACAATACAACCCTTAGCAAAATGGCAATACAGTCTATCTGAGGGCCTATGACTTCCCTAGACTTGTGTCTTAGTTACTCTTCTATTGTGGCAAAAGACCTTGACCAAGATGACTTATGAAAGGAAGAGTTAAATTGGGACTTACAACTTGAGAGGGTTAGAGTCCCTGATGACAGAGCAACCATGGTGGCAGCAGGAGTTGAGATCTCATATCTCAACTATTCCACAAGTAGGAAAGCAGAGAGAGGTACACAGAAAATGTGCTGAGCCTTTTCAAACCTCAAAAAAAAGTCTGCCTTTCACATACACCCTTCAACAGGGCCACGGCTCCTAATCCTTCCTAAATAATTCTATCAGCTGGTGACTATGTATTTAAATATATGAGGCTATGGGAGCCATTCTCACTCAAACCATCCCACCATATGTATTCATTACCTTTATATTGCTATGATAGAGCATCAGGACTGAAGCAACCTATTGGAGAAATGGTTTACTATGAACTTATAGCTCTATCTCTAGAGAGATAAGAGTCTATGCTGGGTAGTTATTTTTGTTTGTATGTTTGTGTTTTTGTTTTGTTGTTTTGTCAACTTGAAACAATCTGGAGTGATCTGAAAGAAGAAAACCTAAATTAAGAAAATGCCTCCAGAAGGTCTGGCTGTAGGAAGGCCTGTACAGCATTTTTCTTAATTAGTGGTTGATGGGGGAGGGCCCAGCTTTTTGTGTATGGTGCCACCCCTGGGCTGGTGGTTCTGGCTTCTATAAGAAAGCAATCCATGGAGAAGCAATGTAGTAAGCAGCACCCAATCATGGCCTCTGCATCAGCTCTTGCTGCCAACTTCTTTACCTGTTTGAGTTCCTGTCCTGACTTCATTCAATGATAAACAGTGATATGGTGTTGTAAACCAATCAAATCCTTTCCTCCCAGGGTTGGTTTTGGCCATAGTGTCTCATCACCGGAATAGAAACCCTACCTAAGACAGAATCTATCACCATCATGGTGGGGAAGTGTTGCAGCAAACGTCAGTCCTGGCAGTTGGAACATGTGAGAATTCACATTTCAAACCACAAGCAGGAAGCAGAGTCAACAAACTTGAAATGATGCAACACTTTAAGTTCTTAAAACAAACCCCACAGTGACATACTTCCTCCACCCAGGTATACCTCCTAAGCTTGTCCAGACAGGTCCACCAACTGGATACCAAGTATTCATTCAAACCAGCACTCCATTCCATGCCCTCCTTATCCTATAAGGCATACATTCTCTCCTGTGAAGAAATCAGAAAGTGTTTGGCTACTTCTATAGCAAATATGCCACTATTGTACCAGTGAGCACATCTTGCCTAGCATGTTGATATTTTAACATTAGTGGTCCAGCACTAGGTAAGATCATTTCTCCCCCAGTATTCTTCATAGCATCTTACTGCACAATGAAATCTAGTCAGCAAGGAGTTTTCTGGTCAGTTCAATATTGATATCTCTGTCTTCTGCAACCAGCTGTTCAGTACCTTCAGCAATAGGGGGGCTATCATCTAGTTATAACCGGAAACCAAGAACAAGAACAATAGTTGTATTGTTTGGGGTGTTTCTGGAGCCTCTACGACCAATAACCCAGAGGGATACAACCTGTGGTTGCACTGGAAGTTCCATTGAAAAATTCATGTCTTCTGGAAAGTGTTGTCTACAGATTAGTAGGACTTCATAAGGCTTGTATATACACCTCTAGTTTGGGCTAACCCTCTCCTCCTCTCATTTTCCCATTTTTGTGTCTCCATCTCCACTTAAACCTTTAACCTCCTGTATTCATATTCCTCATCCTGCTCCATCACACTCAGGTGGCCTACTGCCCACTCTAATTTTGCTTTTTTACATGGGTTACAAGGTTTTATGTTTCCACATAGCTTTACCACACCCACTTTGTTATGGCTAATTCTTCTCCTGTCTTCTCTTCTCTCCACCCCTACCCTACTCCCTGCTTGAGTATGTCTTTATTCCCCAACTTTGCCTTCATTTAATCTATATTTTAATATCCTCATCTCCCTTAGAGTTTTCCCTTTCTTTAGCTAACTTTCTAGGAAGGATCACAGATAGATTACTGATATTAGGAAGACAAGCCTTGTTCTTGTTTTTACAGGAATATGCTCAACATATCACCATCATGGGTGATATTTGCCAGAGATGTATTGTATTTATCCCTTTGAGTTTTAAAAAAGCTTGCTTTCCTTTAACCACTGACGAAAAATTTTGTTATGTTAGTTTTATCAACTTTTTCCTCAATCTATTGGGTTAATCATTTGTTTTTCTTATTTTTAATCTATAAATATCATAAGTATACAAATACATTTTTCCAACATTAGAGCAACTTATATTTTTGTATAAACATATTGGTCATAATGGATATACATAATGCCAGGAGTGTACCACCAACCCATCTAGGTCTTTTCTTCTTTTGGTGTGTATGATGATAATTGGCTCAGGCTTTTCCTTTCTTGTATTCTTTTAGTCTTCTTATCTTCATACTGAGGTTATACGAATTTTATAAAATGACTCGAACCTGTCCTAATTTGTTTTTACTGCTGTGATATGCACCAGACCAAAAGCAGCTTGGAGAGGAAAGGGTTTATTTGGTTTACATATCCTGATTGTAGTTCATCCTTGAGGAAAGCCAAGGCAGAACTCATGCTGGAACTAAAGTGGAGACAATGGCAGAAGGCTGTAGCCATCCAGTGACCATGGAGAACTGGGTTTACTGGAAAGTGGGGCTGGAAATGAAACGGACAGTGTACGAGAGAAGGATGAAGGTGAGACAAAGGTTCTGATCAAGGTTCAAAGTTTAATTCTGCAGCTCCAGCTTTTAAAGGGAAAACCACAAAACCCATCCTTTGTTTCAGCTGGATTATGTTGCAAAGCAAGCTCAGCGGGCAGTCTATTCTTCTAAGTTCCTGTAGGAAATTGCAGGCGCAGCAAGGCAACAGCTCCACCCGGGTCGTTAAGCCCCTAGTGGCAAGCGCTCAAGGTCGGTTTAGCCTGCTCAAGGCTGGGGGAAGGGCACAGAAGGCTGCTTACTGCTTTTCTAAGTTTTGCTTCCTACCCACCCAGGGTGGCACCGCCCACAATGGCCTGGGCCCTCCCATATCAATCATTAACCAATAAAATACCCCACAGACTTTCCTACAGACCTATCTGACAGAGATAATTCTTCAAATGTGTTTCCCCGCTTCCTAAATGACCTTAGTTTGTGTCAAGCTGATGAACAATTAACCAGCGCAGAGCCTTATTTTGAAAAAATAAGTACCCTTTGCAAAGTCTCTAAAAGAGAATATAAAAATTAAAATTAGTTGTTTATGGAAATTTTTGATATGTGTATCTTCATTTTACCTATAACCTCTGAAGTGAAGTAAGGAGGCAGAGGCGCAGAGAGACAATTCCAAAGTTGAATAATAAATCAGGATGAAAATAATTAGCGTTAACAATTCCGCCTTCCTGCAGTGTTCACAATGTGTAGCTAACGAGAGAGAAAAGAAAGTAATTATGAATTGTGAGACCCAGCTCTGCTTGCGCAGATAGCAAAGGCAAAATTTAAAAAACTCCAAACCTCCATTGAAAGAAAGACAATCCTTCTGTACAGAAGACAAACGCGAGCTGATTACCTCCTCTAGTCGGGAGGCATCAGTAGCAGACTAGTGCTCTCTAACCTCCTTAGAAGGCTGCGTTGCCATAGACACACGCTAGGACCCAAATTCCCTCCCCTTCACACATTTCACAAAAGGAGCGTTGATTGAGAGCAAACACATTCATGAAAAAAAAATGTATACATAAAAGGAGAAACAAAATTAGAATGTGAGTTTCTCCCCCTTCCTAACCTCACGCCCCCAGATCCTTCTCAGCCAATGAGAGGAATGGCTTGCTGACTGGCACCTATGTACGTCAGCCAATGAAAGGAGTAGCATACTGAATGGCATCTATGAACATTCAGCCACTCATTCTTAGCTCATTGAAATTAAACCAAGTGGGCAAAGTATACAGTAAGAAGCTTTTCTGTTTTATTTCTCAGGTAACTATGTCACCTTAGTTGCACTGAATGACGTTATACGTCGTTTCACTGAGCATCAGATTAGAAGAACCGCTGTTACTTTACACTATTCCGTATCTTTCCAGGAAGACGGGCAACCTAAGTTCCAGCCTCGTGTAACAAATGGGAATTGCCTGAGAGTAATCATGCCTTCCAAAAACTAATTGATTATTAAACATCTAATCAAAAATAAAATATACCCATACTTAAAAGTGCATCCTTCAGATTGTAGACCTCTGTTATAGGAATGTTCACTGATAATTAGGACGTGCCTAGTATGGTGGTTAGGGTCGATGGTGGTCTTCATAGGGTTCGGAATCACCTGGGAGACAAACCTCCAGCTTTACTCCTGAGAACTCTTTTAGATTAGATTAGCCTCTGAGCATGCCCATGAGAGATTGTCTTAATTAGGCTAGTCAAGGTGTGAGGATCCAACCTAAAAAAGGCCATTACATTCTAGAGGCATAGGTCCAGGTACGCATAAAATGGAAGAAGGGGGCTGAGCACACTCATTCATTTTTCTGTGCTCCCTGAGTTCAGTGTCTGCAGCTGCCTGAAGCTCCTACCACCTTGCCACCCTCACCACCGCGGACTGCACCCTAGAATTGAGAACCAAAATAGCCCCTTCCTTCCTTGAGTGCCTATTGTCAAGGCACTTCACCACAGCAACAGGGAAAGAAAAGCAGTCTCTTCTCTGTATGGTAGTGGAGCTGGGGTGGAGCCCTGGACCTCACACATCAGACAGGGTTTCTACAGTGAGTTACATCCACAGCTGTCGTCTGTTTGTTTGAGACAGGGTTTTTCTGCATAGTCTTGGCTGTCTTGGGACTTGTCCTGTAGACCAGGCTGGCCAGGAACTCAGAGTCCCACCGCCTCTGTTCGCTAAGGGCTGAGATTAAGCCCTGTACCACCTTGCCTGGCCTATTTAATATTCTTTTTCCATCTCTTGGCCACGGAAGCAAAATGAGTAATATGATTTGGAACTGTAGGTACCGCCTTTTCCAAGGATGGATTGAGTGTACTTTACTACTGTACTATTGTTTGAATTTGTAGAGACTGTCGGACCAGTTTTAGAAACTGCTCATTTTTTCATTGATTTAAAACATTGACCATACTTTTAAGTTAGCATACAAAGCCCAAGTTTGTCACACCTTGCTCTTAGCTCATGTTCGTTCCTCCCCGCCCCCCCCCCCACTGCTTGCTGCTATCCTTCCTCCCCTCAAGTATAAGTCCCCTTCTCCTTCCATTCCACACCTGATGACATTTCTAGTCTCTTTAGAAATTGTTTGTGACATGCTGAACTGTGTTCCCCGAAAACTCATGTGTTGAAGTTCTACCCAGTCAGTACCTCAGAATGTTACTGTTTTTTTTTTTGACTGACAAGAACATTTACAGAAGTAATTAAGTTAAAAGAAAAGTGTTGGGGTGGTCCTACTGGTGTCCTTATTAGAAGAGGAAATTTGAACACAAAGTCCCGAGAGATAGATGAATGTGCTGTTTGCAAGCCAAGGACAGATGATGCCTCAGGAGAGAAGCAACGCTGCCAGCACCTAGACCTGGGGCTTTTGGTCCCCAAGAGGTTTTAAACTTCTGCCACCAGATCTCTGGTATTTTGTGATGAAAGCCCCAGAAAATGTTGAGACTGAGGAGTTAAATCCTCAGGCCAAGGAGGTAAACCCCTCAGGCCAAGGAGGTAACCCCTCAGGCCAAGGAGGTAACTCCTCAGGCCAAGGAGGTAAACCCCTCAGGCCAAGGAGGTAACTCCTCAGGCCAAGGAGGTAACCCCTCAGGCCATGGAGGTAACCCTTCAGGCCATGGAGGTAACCCCTCAGGCCAAGGAGGTAACCCCTCAGGCCAAGGAGGTAAACCATCAGTCATCAGTGGGAAGCAATCCTGAGGATCCGTCTGGTTCCTAAGCCACAAATTGAGGCTTTCAGGAAGGGAGTCTTCACAGAAACTGAAAAACAAAGATCGACATTTAACTATAAATACCCAAAAAAGTCACTTTGTGAATAGTATCCGCTAGTCTGGAAAAATAGCTCCCAATGAACCAAGCACTCAGTGGAGTTACATTATGCAGAAGCCTGGCATAGACTCAGCGCGTGAGTTAATAAGTTATAAAAGGTTCTATATCCCTTTCTGGGCCTTTTTCCAAAAGGAATTATTTAATTTGGGATACATTTTTGCATGTGTATAAATGTTTAATAAAGTATCTCTTGAAACAGCAAATTCCTAGGAAGGTTTCATTGAGGTGTTTTCTTTCTTCTTTTTTTAAATGTGAAATTCTTGTAACATAAATTAGCTGGTTTAGGGTGAACAGCTCAGTAGCATTAATTACATTCACAATACTGTGCAGCTGATACCTCAAACTAATTACAAAACATTTGTATCTGTCCCATGTAAAATCCTTAACCATGCAGCAGTTCCTGCCCACTGCTGTCTTCCTTTGGCTCCAGCACCAACTAATCTATGTTCTGTCTCGACAGATTCACCTGAATACGTCATGTGAACAACTTATCCTCTGGCATCGGCCTTCTTTAGTCCTTAACACAGGACTTTCAGGATTCATTCATGTTACAATATCTACTAGTACTTTGGTCTGCTTGATGGAATAGTGTTCCACTGCATGTACCTACCACACTTTCTTGATAAATCTTTCCCCTTTATTGAAAATAGATTTTTTTCCTCACATACTCTGTCCTCATTATGGTTTCCCCTCCCTCTAATCCTCCTGATTCCTCCCCACCCTCCCGTTCAGATCTTCTTCTTTTCTCTCATTTGAAAACAGGCTTCTAAGGGATGATAATAAAATATAATAAGATAAACCAAAAACTGTCACTTCAGAGATGGACAAGACAAATAAAGAGAAGGAAAGGAGTCCAAGAGAAGGCCCAAGAATCAGAGACCCACTCATTCCCACACTCAGGACTCTCATGAAAGTACTAAGCTGGGAACCATAATTCATGTGCAGAGGACCTGGTGCAGAGCTGTGCATGATGCTTCAGGCTCTGTGAGCCTACATGAGCTTTGATCATGCTGGCTTAGAGAGACTTGTTTTCTGGGTGTTCCTCACCCACTCTGGCCCTCACACTCATTCTGCCTCCTCTTTCTTGGTGTTCTCTGAGCTCTGAGGGAAGGAATTGTATAGAGACATCCATGTAGTGTCCCAAGGTCTCTCACTCTCTGTAATGTCTGGCCATAGGTCTCTGTATTTGTTCCCATCTGTTGCAGGAGGAAGCTTCTCTGGTGATGGCCAAGCAAGGCACTGATCTGAGAAACAGCAGAAGGTCTGGAGGGGTTTTTGTTTTGTTTTGTCTTGCTGTTTTTAGAACAGTAGTATTTGGCTTTACTCTAGGACCCTGGGCTATCTAATCTATAATTCTTTGTCACCCAAGAAGTATCCTATATGGGTTCCATCTTGTGGAGTGGCCTGAAGTAAAATCAGATATTGATTGATAATCCAGAATTACTCCATTGGAGAAAACTGATTTTTCCCACCCACAGCTTGCATTTCTATCTTCTTTATCAAAAATACGTGTCCATAGATGTGTGGGTATTCATAATCTCTCCAGCACTTTATCATAAAGGGGTGTTAGATTTTTGCCAAAGGCCTTTTCTTTATCTAATGAGGTAATCACGTGGTTTTGTCTTTCAGTTTGTTCGTATGGTAGATTGTATTTATGTATGTTGAATCATTCCTCCATCTTTGGGATGAAGGATACTAGGTCATAATGATGATCTTTATGCTGTGTTCTTGGATTTGATTTGCAAGTTTTCTTTAAGAATTTTTTGCATCTATGTTCATGAGGAAAATTGGTATGTAATTCTCTTTCTTTGTTGTATCTTTATATGATTTGAATATGAGGGCGACTGTGGCCTCATAAAGTGAATTGGGCAATATTCTCTGTTTCTATTTTGTGGAATGATTTGAAGAGAATTGGCACGAATTCTTTTTTGAAAGTCTAGTAGAATTTTGTACCAAAACCATCTGGCCCTGTGTTTTTTGGTTGGAAGATGTTCTGGCTGGTTTTATGTCAATTTGACAGATGCTAGAGTTATCTGAAATAATGGAACCTCAATTGAGGACATGCTTCCATAAGATCCAGCTGTAAGGCATTTTCTTAATTAGTAATTGATGAAGAAGGGCCCAGTTCGTGGTGGGTGGTGCCATTTCTGGGCTGGTCTTAGGTTCTATAAGAAAGCAGGCTGAGTAAGCCATGGGAAGCAATCCAGTAAACAGCACCCTCTATGGCCTCTGCATCAGCTCCTGCCTCCAGGTTCCTGCCCTGCTTGAGTTCCTGACCTGAGTTCCTTCAGTGGTGAACAGCGATGTGGTAGTGTAAACCCAAATTTTCTTCCCAAACTGGCTTTATGGTCATGATAATTTGTTGCAACAATAAAATCCCTAACTAAGACAGAAACTTTAATGACTGCCTCAATTTCACTAGTGATTAGGAGGTCTGCTTAAATAACTTTTTTCGATCTTGATTTAACTTTGGTAAGTGGTATGTATCAAGAAAACTATTGATTTCTTTTAGATATTTCAATTTGGTGGAATACTTAAGATTTTCTGGATTTCCTTTGTGTCTGTTGTTATGTCTTTTATTTCTAATTGTGCTAATTTAGGTATTCTCTCTCTGCCTTTTAGTTAATTTGGATAAGGGTTTGCCAATCTTATTGATTTTTTTTTTCAAAGAACCAACTGTTTATTTCATTGAGTCTTTGTATTGATTTTGTTTCTATTCTATTGGTTTCAGCCTTGGGGTTGGTTATTTCTTCTCATCTACTCATTTGGGTGTGATTCTTGTTCTAGCACTTTCCTGTGTGCTGTTGAGTTATAACTATGCATTTTCTCCAATTCTCTGAGTTTGAGGCAAATCTAGTCTGCATGGTGAAATCCTGTCTCAAAAATTATTTATACTTTAACTTCTAATGAAAGCTATGTAAATGACATCTAAGATCTATTTTCTATAATATTTGGACTATCTTCTTATTTAATGACATTGTTTCCTCTTTTTTTTTTGAGTCTTTTGGTAACCTCCCCCTGTCATCTTGTGTTGTATTGGAGTATTGATATTGCAGGTAACAATATATATATAATAGATCCCTGAATATATATAATAGGTAACACCTGCTGGGCTTTGGCTTTCTGTCAAGACCTGGACCAAGTATATTATGTGCTTCATTTCATTCAGTCCTTGTGAACAAGAATAGCAGGTTCATGGTAAGGAGCTGTGTTTTTCAGGGTCCTCTAGAGTAACAGCATTTATAGAATGATTCTATCTTTCTGTGTGTCTGTCTGTCTGTCTCCCTGCCTGCCTGTTTGTCTGTTTGTCCATCCATCTGTCTGAATGATTTGCAGGCTGTGGTTCAGCTAATTGAACAATGGATGGCTATGAACAGAAAGTCCAGTAATCTAGTAGTTGCTTAGTCTATGAGACTGAATGTTTTAGCTGGTCTTCAGTATATCCTGGAATCTGAAGAAGTAGCCTCTAATGAAGGAATGGACTTGCTGGCTAGGAAAGAACAAGTAGGCAAAGAGCAAAATCTTCCTTCTTCCATGTTCTTATGCAGGCTTCCAGCAGAAGGTGTGGCCCAGATTAGAGGTTGTTTTTCCCTGGCTCCAAAGATATGGATTAAAGGTGTGTTCTTCTACCTCAAAGATACAATTAGAAGCAGATCTTCCTACTTTAAATTAACTAAAAATCCCTCACAATGTAGTGCCAGGGAAATGTTAGTGAGTCCCCCCCCCACAAACAGACAGGAGTCAGTCTGATGTAACCCACAGCAGGGTTCTTAATCTAATTGTGCTAGCTCCGGCCCCCCCTTAGCCCAACACACCACCATCACACAGGACAGTTTTGCCTGTGAGGGATCTCCGAATATCTATGAGGGTAAGGCTTTATAGTAAGCAACTGGGGGTGAGTGTGTAAGCATCTAATTGGAAAGCCACTGTGGCCTTAACATAATTAATGTAATTGGCTAGTGCTAGGAGTCATATTATAAACTTAAGTGCTGCTCCCCTCTGCATTGGTGGTCATTAAGCAGGGACTGGGCTTGTAACCTGGGGGTGCAAGATTGTTGGCGAAATAACCTGGAGATGCTTGCTGGTCTTGTTGAGGATTAGCTGGAGCTAGGCTTGGGTTTTGTTGGGCAGCAACTTGGAAACTCATGCTAGGTACCAGCCTGTTAGTTTACCTAAGTTCAAACTTAGGTCGGGTTCTCTAAAATGGGGTTTGAACTTAAAAGATTTGGCCTCTCAACAGGTGCCCTCCATTTGGGAGTTTTAGTATACCTACTTTGGACATTCTCTTTCTTTTTAAAACATATACTATTTTGATTAATTCTTTGAGAATCTCATATATGTACACAACATATTTTTTATTATTTATTTATTTTACTTTTTTAATTTACATTCCAAATCATTTCCCCTTTCCCGTTTCCTCCCTCCCCGAAAGTCCCATAAGCCCCCTTCCCTCCCTCTTTTCTCCATTCAACCCCCTCTCGTTTCTCTGTCCTGGCGTTCCCCTACATCCAGTCTTTCCAGGACCAGGGGTCTCTCCTTCCATCTTCTTAGAAATCTATTGATATGCGGATTGTGTCTAGGGTATTCCGAGATTCTGGGTCAATATCCCCTTATCAGTGACTGCATACCATGTGTGTTCTTTTGTGATTGGGTTACCTCACTAAGGATGATATTTTCAAGATCTGACCATTTGCCTAGGAATTTTGTGAATTCATTGTTTTTAATTGCAGAGTAGTATTCCATTGTGTAGATATACCACATCTCCTGAATCCATTCCTCCGTTGAGGGACATCTGGGTTCTTTCCAGCTTCTGGCTATTATAAATAAGGCTGCTATGAACATAGTGGAGCATGTGTCCTTATTGCATGCAGGTAAAGCCTCTGGGTAAATGCCCAGGAGTGGTATAGCCGGATCCTCTGGGAGTGTCATGTCCAGTTTTCTGAGGAACCGCCAGACTGCTTTCCAGAGTGGTTGTACCAGCTTGCAATTCTACCAGCAGTGGAGGAGTGTTCCTCTTTCTCCACATCCTCGCCAACAACTGCTGTCTCCTGTGTTTTTGATCTTAGCCATCCTGACTGGTGTGAGATGGAATCTCAGGGTTGTTTTGATTTGCACTTCCCTAATGACTAAGGATGATGAACATCTCTTTAGGTGCTTCTCAGCCATTAGATATTCTTCAGGTGAGAACTCTTTAGCTCTGTACCCCATTTTTTTAATAGGGTTACTTGCCTCTCTGGAGTTTAACTTCTTGAGTTCTTTGTATATATTGGATATTAGCCCTCTGTCGGATGTAAGGTTGGTAAAGATCATTTCCCAGTTAGTTGGTTGCCGCTTTGTCTTTTTGACAGTGTCTTTTGCCTTGCAAAAACTTTGTAATTTGTCTATTCTTGATCTTAGAGCATAAGCTATTGGAGTTCTGTTCAGGAAATTCTCCCCTGTGCCCCTATGTTCAAGGTTCTTCCCTAGTTTCCCTTCTATTAGTTTCAGTGTGTCTGGTTTTATGTGGAGATCTTTGATCCACTTAGAATTGAGCTTAGTGCAAGGAGATAAGAATGGGTCAATTTGCATTCTTCTGCATGTTGACCTCCAGCTGAGCCAGCACCATTTGTTGAAAAGGCTATCTTTTTTCCACTGGATGGTTTTAGCTCCTTTGTCAAAGATCAAGTGACCATAGGAGTGTGGATTCATTTCTGGGTCTTCAATTCTGTTCCATTGATCTACATGTCTGTCACTGTACGAATACCATGCGGTTTTTAACACTATTGCTCTGTAGTACAGCTTGAGGTCCGGGATACTGATTCCCCCAGAGGTTCTTTTACTCTTGAGAATAGTTTTAGCTATTCTGGGTTTTCTGTTATTCCAGATGAATTTTTGAATTGCTCTTTCTAACTCTATGAAGAATTGAGTTGGGATTTTGATGGGGATTGCATTGAATCTGTGTATTACTTTTGGTAAGATGCTCATTTTTACTATATTAATCCTGCCAATCCATGAGCATGGCAGATTTTTCCATCTTCTGAGGTCTTCTTCAATTTCTTTCTTCAGAGACTTGAAGTTCTTGTCATACAGATCTTTCACTTGTTTGGTTAGAGTCACGCCAAGATACTTAATATGGTTTGTGGCTATCATGAAGGGTATTATTTCTCTTACTTCTTTCTCAGCCTGCTTATCCTTTGAGTATAGGAAGGCTTCTGACTTGCTTGAGTTGATTTTATATCCGGCCACTTTGCTGAAGTCCTTTATCAGCTGTAGGAGTTCTCTGGTAGAGTTCTTTGGGTCGCTTAAGTATACTATCATATCGTCTGCAAATAGTGATAGTTTGACTTCTTCCTTTCCAATTTGTATCCCTTTGACCTCTTTTTGTTGTCTAATTGCTCTAGCTAGAACTTCAAGTACTATATTGAAAAGATATGGAGAGAGAGGGCAGCCTTGTCTAGTCCCTGATTTTAGTGGGATTGCTTCAAGTTTCTCTCCATTTAGATTGATGCTGGCTACCGGTTTGCTGTAAATTGCTTTTACTATGTTTAGATATGGGCCTTGAATTCCTGATCTTTCCAAGACCTTTAGCATGAAAGGATGCTGAATTTTGTCAAATGCTTTCTCAGCATCTAATGAGATGACCATGTGGTTTTTTTCTTTGAGATTGTTTATGTAGTGGATTACATTGATGGATTTCCTTATATTGAACCATCCCTGCATCCCTGGGATGAAGCCTACTTGATCGTGGTGAATGATCATTTTGATGTGTTCTTGGATTCGGTTGGCAAGAATTTTATTGAGTATTTTTGCATCGATATTCACAAGAGAGATTGGCCTGAGATTCTCTTTCTTTGTCGGATCTTTGTGTGCTTTTGGTATTAGTGTACACAACATATTTTGATCATTTCACCCCCAACCTTCTCCTTTGTAAAGAAAATATAATCCATGAAGTCCAACTTGCTTCTCATATACTCAAGGTTATAAGGCCATCTGCTGTGGGCCATCTCCACTGGAGGCTAACCTACCAGAGACCACACTCTTAGAAAACAATCTAGCACCCCCTGAAGCCATCAACTGTCAACTCCTTAGAATGGGTGAGGGCTCATGAGCCCCTTCCTACATTCATGCTAGAATGTTCACTGTCTTAATCTCATACAAGTAAAACTGTTTTTTATTCCCCTGTTTTAATGGTTGTCTAGGAGGCTCGCAGCTTCCATTTGTTAATCTAGGCCTAATTATGGAAGCTTCTAGCCTCTGAATAATCTAATCTAGGCCTAGCTTCCCTTTCCTCTCTCTCCTTTGAGAGCTGGGCGGATCCTATTCTGTCAAATCTTTCTCTGATTTGTCACTTTTCCTGCCACTCAATTAGACATAACTTTCAAATATGAGTGCTTCCTTCTACAAACTAAATTTACCTTCATTGTTTGGATTAAAGGCAAATACTAAAGATGAGTCTGTATTCCAGCTAGAGGAATTGCCGGTGTGTGCTAAGGGCTGAGCCACACTCTAACTAGAAACAGGTTCAAATATCCTTAACAAGTGCAGGCAACCACAACTGCTGTAAGTTCTTGTATGCAGAGGCATCAATACTGCAAGGTGGACTGACCAGTGTGCCTATGGGGACCAGTTGACAGTCTGGGGGCAGGTGTGTAGCTGATTAAATAAGCCTTCCAATGGAGCATGAGTAAGGACTAGAGATAAAGATCAATGGTCAGGAACACTTGTTGCTCTTGTAGAGGATTCAGGTTCGGTCCCCAGCACTATGTGGCAGCTAACAACAGTCTGCAATCCAGTTCCAGGGGACATGACACTCTCTTCTTGCCTTTTCAGACATACATGCACATGGCACACAGTTATGTTAGGGTCCAGAAATCACCCCAGAAAACACTCGAACACCAAGTTCAGTCAAACGGGAGAGTTTATTGAACATACACCTTGGTGTTGATCAGACAGGGATACAAGTCAGACTCAGGAGCAGAGATAGGGACCCTACTGTTTCCCAGGGGCAGCTTATAAAGGAAAAAACAAACATGAAAGCTCATAGCAAACATAAAAGCTTATATACAAGTGCAGGAAGTACTGCTGAGTGATTGTGGTGGTTGGTTCAGTCCAAGCTTATTGTAGCTAACTACACAAACCAATTCTAACTGACCTTTATTGCAATTGGCTCCAGGGGAGGGTGTGGGGGTCTGGGGAATTTCCAAGAATATCAAAGCATAGTACTTACCAGGATATGTGGTTAATGTTAACTCAGGCATGAGAAAGGTCCTCTGTAACAACGTAAGATGGCTGGCTATAGGAAGAAAACAAAATGGCTACAGTAATGTCAGAAGGTAGTGACTACCTAAATCTTAACAGATAAATGTGCAGACAAAACACCCATACTCATAAAATAAATAAATCTTTCAGGCCTAGGTAAATTCCTATACAAGTTTACTGTTCTACTGGGGAAGCCAAAGGCATCTTGGTTTCCATCTAGTCCAAATCCCTTGTTTTTCAGGTGTTTAAACTGAACACACATAGAAGAAGGTGACTCTCCCTCCATTACTAATCCAAGGATTACTTTTCTCTCTGCGGTATTTCAAAACAAAAATCTCTGCTTGGCTTTCTTTCTGGCTTAGTTGGGAAAGCTGGGTCTTCACTTTCATTTTTTTTTTTTTTTTTATTTACACACATTGGGTTTTATCTGAGTGTACAAAACCCAGGGAAGAGTTCTGGAGATTGCACAGGTTACTACTCACCATAGAGACTCTCCATGGCACTATGAGATAGGAGCTCCCCTCACCTTGCCAGGCCCGAGATGAAGTGTGGAGCCCTTGGATGATGTTTACATACTTCCAGCAGGCCCTGGTAACTTGAACCCCACCCCTTCTCAGGTCAGTCTCAAACCTGATATCTCCAGACTCACCAAACTCAGATTCTCAAAAAACTGCAACAGCATTTAATTCTGGTGAGTTTCCTTGCTTTACGGTTGGCTATGCAATGACGTGAAAAGAGCCATATGCTGGTTTCATCATACACTGGGTGCAACCCACATACGACCCAGGACCCAGAAAGATATTCCTTGGAATCATATAATTTCAGAATGGGAAGGATTTTGGTTGTTGAGACATTGCTTTGTATAGTCCAGGCTGGTCTCTAATTTAGTATTTGCCAAAGCTGGCTTTAAGAACCTGATCCTCCTTCCTCTCCTTCCAGAGTTCTGGGATTATAGGAATGTATCATAATGGCCAGCATGTTGAAAGGAAATTATTTGGTTGGTTTGGTTTTGAGACAAGATTTTTCTGTATATCCTTGGCTGTCCTGGAACTCACTTTGTAGACCAGGCTGGTCTTGAACTCATAGTAATCTACCTGCCTTTACCTCTGAAGTGCTGAGGTTAAAGGCATGTGCCACCACTACCTGACTGTTGAAAGTAATCTTAAAAGGACTGCCTTGTTTAACAAAATGCCTTTTTTTCCTGCATCTGTCTTTGTCTCTCTCTCTCTCTTTAAGTGTATGTAAATGAGCCCTTGGGTGCAGGTACACATGCATGTGCACATGTGTATGTGAAGGCCACAGATCCACATCAGGTGCCTTTATCAATATCTCTCGAGATTACTTTTTCAGACAGGGTCTATCATTGAACTCAGAGCTTGCCAATTCAACTAGAATGTTTAGGCAGCAAGTTCCAGGAATCCTTCTGTCTCTGCCTCTTTGGCACTGGGATTACACGCGTGTGTGCTGTGCTTGGCTTCCACAGACATGCTGGGGATCGGAACTGAGGGTTTCATGCTCGCTATATGGCAGGCCCTTCTCTGCCTGAGCCCTCTCCCCTCCCCCTCCCTTGTGTTAAGGACAGGGCCTTGCTATGTATCGCCTCATGGCCTTGAACTCTGGATCCCCTTGGATTCCCCTCACAGAGCTATATCACCCATGTGCTGCTAATCTTATTTCTTTCTAACTCTCCATGCTGCTAACTTCTCATGGGAGATGAAAACATATTCCTATTCATCCCAGATAGGGCACCAATGACAGGCCAAAGTATAATTTCACCGCAATCAAAATTGTCATATAAGTGAGTCATTAGGCTTAGAACACTTGAAAGAGTATGGATGGGTTCAGAACAGCTGCATAACCACAAAGCCCCATCCCACCATATATGAAGACCTCATGGAAGCTGCATGGCAGGAGTGCTCTTCCAACCAACCTCCATTTTCTGTATACTCTACTATCTCTCAAGATCCCTTGCAGTTGGGGTGGGTGGGGTGGTGGGGAAGGGCGGGGGTGCGGGAGAGTGGGGGGGTGCGGGGGGGGGCACAGGGGCGCGGTCCAGAAGAGCAATGGCTGGACTCCAGGTGAGAGTCCTGGGAACCTCTGTTCGTCTCTCACTAGGGAATGACTGCAAGCTTCACTATCAGTGCCACAGACTCAGCTCTCTCTATTGCTTTCCTGGTTAACGGCTATGCCTACCTGGCCCAGGCATTCCAAGATAGCCATGGTATAAACGCATTACACACAGAGGACAAAAAGATCACACTAACACTCTTGAATGTCTTACAAATCCACCCCTCTTCATTTTACTAGTATCTCTTAGGTAATTGGTATTGTTAATTAATCTTCAAGCTGTTGGCTTCTGTGGCATAATTTGCTTCCTCTTTTCCTCTATATCTTTGGTCAGTGGATTTTGACTGGGGACAACTTTTCCCCATAGAGGACATTTGGGAATATCCAAATATATTTTTGGGCATCCCAATAGGAAGGAGGGAGCTATTTGTTTTCAGTAAGTGAAACATGTATTGGGAATGCACTGTGACTAAACATGAATGATCTGCTGTAGAAAGGTACACAGGGTACAGTGGTTTTAATGGCAGGAATTTTGTCAGATAGACTTTTCTTGGTAAATATGATCAAGGCAAGCAGGGTTCTTTAATTTTAATTACCAGGCTGGTTGGTTGGTTCGTTCTGTTTTTTAAGAGTTACAGAACATTTCTTGGCTCTTGGTGAGTTTAACTTGGAAAACCGATGTGACACAGGGTCACAGACGTCACCAGCACCTTGATCCTGTGACTTTCCCGCTCACTCTCTCCATGCCCAAGAAGACTAAAGAAACATGCACAAACACTGAGCTGCACAACCATAGATTTAAGAAGGGGAAGTGAGAAAGAACTTCCTGAGAGTGGGAAGGGTTCCAAGTGGGGAATAATGACATAGTTCTTGGCCCAGTGTTCTTTTATGGGTCTATGGCTTGAACTATATGGAGTGTACTGGCTGGTTTTGTGTGTCAACTTGACAGAGGCTGGAGTTATCATAGAGAAAGGAACTTCAGTTGGGGAAGTGCCTCCATGAGATCCAGCTGTGGGGCATTTTCTCATTTGGTGATCGAGGGTAGAGGACCTCTTGTGGGTGGTGCCATCCCTGGGCTGGTGTTCTTGGGTTCTATAAGAAAGCTAGTTGAGCAAGCCAGGGGAAGCAAGCCAGTAAGTAACATCCCTCCATGACCTCTGCATCAGCTCCTGCTTCCTGACCTGCTTGAGTTCCAGTCCTGACTTCCTTTGGTGATGAACAACAATGTTGAAGTGTAAGCTGAATAAACCCTTTCCTCCCCAACTTGCTTCTTGGTCATGATGTTTGTGCAGGAATAGAAACCCTGACTAAGACATTAAGATTGTGGTAATTCTTAACTGAGACCATCCAATTTTGAGGATAACATTGGATGAACCAGTAAGGAGTCCATATGCTGTATGCAAGTTCCCTTGGCACAAACAGAGAGTTGCTCCTTCATTCAGGGGTGTGGCTGAATGTGTTGAGACTAGCTCACAGCACACCACAGACTCTGTTGTACTTCCTAAGGGGAAGGCTTAACTCCTATCTCAGTATTAACACTCAGATGACAGATTATACACCACCCAGAAAATCTGTCTATCTAAATCATGGAATCGCTGTAAAACGTTGAAGCAGCAAGGAGATTTTAAAGAGACCTAAGAAGCGAATGATGGCAATTGGTAAGTGTGCCAGTAACAAGTCTGGTAAGACACAGAGCCTGAACGGAGCTGGAGAAACTGTGGTGGCTGGTGGTTGTGAGTCAAGTTCTGTGAGCCACAAGCTTGAAAGCAGAGGAGTAGAGTTGAGTTTAGCTGCAGATGTGAAAGGCAGGACTGGGCCAATGTGAATGAGTAAGTGTGTACGGCAGAGCACACTTAGAAAAGCAAATAGCATGGGAAAGGAAGTCTGAAATTTGAGTAGGCTATGTGTGATGGTTTGCATATGCTTGGCCCAGGGAGTGTCACTATTAGAAGGTGTGACCCTGTTGGAGTAGGTATGTCACTGTGGGCTTGGGTCTTTAAGACCCTCATCCTAGCTGCCTGGGTGTCATTCTTCCACTAGCAGCCTTCAGATGAAGATGTAGAGCTCTCAGCTCTGCCTGGATGCTACCAAGCTTCCCTCTTGATGTTAGTGGACTGAACCTCTGAACCTGTAAGCCAGCCCCAATTAAATGTTGTCCTTTATAAGACTTGCCTTGGTCATGTATCTGTTCACAGCAGTAAAACTAAGACACTATGTCAACAGCAGCAATCAAGAAGAGCTGAAGCCCCAGGGATAGTTGGGAATTCTCAGCCTCTTAATCCTTGATACATATACTGAGTGGTCAGTTGACCGGTGAAATGTGCCATGTTGCCATCATACTGTGGCTAGGTGTTCACCTCTGAATGGGATCCGGGTAAGGAACTTACACCCTCCTTCTTCCAGTGTGTTCAAGAAGTTCTAGGCCTGATTTCCCTATTTTAAAATTATTTTTATTTTAAAATTATGTATACGTATGTGTGTATTTTTGTGTGAATATATCCATATGAGTGCAGATGCCCTCAGGGGACTGGCCATCAGATCTCCCTGTAATTGGAGTTATAGGTAATCTGTAAATTGCTTGATGTGGGTGTTGGGAACCTTTACAAGAGGGGAGGGTACTCTTAGTCACTGAGCCAACTTTCTACGCCCCATCCTTTTATGGTTTTAATATTACAATGTATCCTTATAGTTACAATTAATCCTTGATAAATTTGTAGGGCAATACTCTTTCTACCCCTGGGGGGAAATTTATTATTTTGTGCTGCTCGAGCAATGTTGACAGATGATGTCTTTAAATGTCTAAAGAAAAGGAGTCATCCTCCAACCTCAGAAAAGACTCAAAAGCTCCTTGTAAAATGGAACCTCTCAGGGCAAGGCACAGTCTGAAAACCACTGCTTTTCATAGTCTGCAGTAATTTAAAACAGAACACAGTGTGGTCTCAATAGAGTGCCCATTGCAATGCCTTAAAACAAAGAATCATCAGGACCCAAATGCTGACCAGGCTGTGGTTGAGAAATTTGTATATTGCATCATTCTTTCTCTCAAGTCACCCTACACCCAACTTTTCCTCCTTAGCTTTTGGTTTCTTCTTGCAATGCACTCTCTCTGGAGCAAACCATCTAGGTTCAGCTTCTCCTATCATCTATGTCTGTGTCTTCATTTCTGATGTTCCCCTCAAAGTAGACATCTCTGCCTCTCCACCAGCACCAAAGCAAGCTCAACAAAGCGCCAAAGCAGATGACTTCTGTGAGAGTACCCAGACCCTTGCATCTGAAAGTAGGGTGAAAACGCCATAGCCCTGCCTTCTGCTATGACCAGGGCAGGAGCTAGCTTTCCCATGTCATTCCAAAGGGTCATAGACTGTCTAACTACTGTCACATCCTATAGGTCACAGATTAATCAAGACCCATTGTGCATCCAAAGAAAAAATTGACCCCTGTCAGGTAGACTAAGACATGTGCCTTAGGGTTACTGTTGCTGTGCTGAAATACCATGTCCAAAGAAACTTGGGGAGGAAAGGGTTCATTCAGCTTCCACTTCCACACTGCTGTTAATCATCGAAGGCAGTCAGCACAGGAACTCACACAGGGAAAGAAGTCGGAGGCAGGAGCTGATGCAGAGGCCGTGGAAGGGTGCTGCTTACTAGCTTGCTTCTTATGGCTTGCTCAGTCTGCTTTCTAATAGAACTCAGGAGCATCCCAGGGACAGCACAATTCACCATGGACTGGGCTCTCAATCACTACTTAAGAAAATGTCTTACTGCTGGATCTTATGGAGGCATTTCCTCAATTGAGGTTCTCTCCTTTCAGATGACTCTAACTTGTGTCAAGCTGACATAAAATTAGCCAGAATAACATGCCTGTTTCAACCCCATGGTTTGATCATATAACATAGTTGACATGTTAACTAAGCCTTCTTTCTTCTGGTGCAGGACATACTCCTCCCACAGTAGGGAGTAGACGGCTTGCTTTGTCTAGTGGAACTGAAGGGTCTTAGTTGAGGCTCCCCACTATACTGCTTGCTACAGCATTAATAAATTGCCTCAACACCTTTCTTCAAACCTCCCTCCCTAGTTTACTTTCATGGGAAGGAAAGGGTTTACTCACCTTACATATCATAGTCCACCATGGAGGGAAGCCAGAACAGGAACTCAAGGCTGGAACCCAGAGGCAGAAACTGAAGCAGAGGCCATGGAAAAACACCGCTTATTGGCTTGTACTCCAAGACTCACTTAGCTTGATGTTTTTATACAATCCGGAACCACCTGCCCAGAGGTAGCACCATTCACAATAGTCTAGGTCCTCCCATATCAAACATTAATCAAGGAAGTGCTCTGCAGATGTGCCCACAGGCAGCCGTGAGGGAGGCTTTTGTTGTTGAGGTTTCCTCTTCCCAAATAACTCTAACTTGTATCAAGTGTTTAAAAAACTAATCAGAACACCTTCTTTCTTCTCTCTCTACCCCAAACCTGAAGGTTATCTTCCCTGTAAATCCATTTCTTCTCCGTCTAGGGTTTCTTTTCCTGGTAGTTCTAAGATCTCCAGGGCTGGTTCTGCTGACTCTGAGCTCGTGTGTGGGATTTGAATATGCTTCCTGGAGGCTCAAGGTCTCCTATGGTGCCACTTGCTCCACACCTTGATGTCATCAGAGCTTGTTCCCTGCATCGGCTAATGAAAACTCTGCATTGACACATTCCTGTGACTGCCCACATGTCTTGTGGTAGTTTGAATGAGAATGGCCCCCATAGGCTCATATGTTTGAATGCTTGATTCCCCAGTCAGTGCAACTGTTTGCAAAAATATTCAGAGGTATGGCCTTGTTAGAGGAGGTATGTCACTGGGGATGTGCTTTGAATTTTAAAAAGCTCATGTCGGGCTGGAGAGATGGCTCAGCAGTTAAGGGCACTGACTGTTCTTCCAGAGGTCCTGAGTTCAATTCCCAGCAACCACATGGTGGTTCACAACCATCTGTCACGGGATCCGATGTGCTCTTCTGGTGTGTGTCTGAAGATAGCTGCAGTGTACTCATATGAGTAAAATTAATAAATAAATCCTTAAAAAATAAAACAAAGCTTGTGAGGAAATTGAACATCTTAAAATACCAGGCATCATATCTATCTAGTCACTCCTTTAAAAGAAAAAAAAGCTCATGTCATTCCCAATTCTCTCTCCTTCATCCCCCCCCCCTTTCACTTGTAGATCATATATAAGCTTTCAGATACTGCTGCAGGACCATGTTGCACTTGTGAGTAAGAAGAGGGGATCAGATCCCCTAGAACTGGAATTCCAGATGGCTGTGAATTGCCAGGTGGGCGCTGTGAACTGAACCAGAGTCCTCTGGAAGAGCAACCAGTGCTCTTAATCTCTGATCTGGCTCCCCAGAACCATATTACACAATGTTGAAATCAAGGTAAATATAATTGTTCCTTTAACCATGCCATTTCTTCATGGCCAAAAAAACCCCTTCAAAATCCTTTTATCTAGCGGCATAGTATGTCTTGGTCAGCACGCTGTGGAACAGAACCACAGAATGTTTAACTGTGATCCTACTGTAGCTTAGCACCCATACATCACCATGTCCCAGTCCTTCCACACACATAATTCTACTTGACCTCTGTGACATTATCCATTTTTAGATTTTACATTAAGGGAAATTGTATAGTAGTTGTCATTTCTGTGCCTGGCTCACTTCACTTAATGCAATTTTCTTCAGTTACCATAAGTGACAGGGTTCTACTTTTCCTTTATGGTTAAATAGTATTCCACTGTGGAGGTGTACTGTGTTCTCTAATTCACTAGTCAATGGACACTTAGGTTGTTTCAAGTCTTGAATATTGCCAATGTATAGATCCTTCATTCTGCTCTATTGAGCTGTGTGTCTGTTTTTATGCCAATAGCATGGTCTTTTCATCACTACAGCTTTTATAGTCTGCTTAAAAATAAGATAAGCAAATCACAAAACCAAAGTTGGGTTTGATGGAAATGTCAGAAGTAGCTCAAAGGTAAGAATCTAGGAAGACCCTAGGATCTAGGAATCTCGAGCCAAGCACATCAGGGCATGCTGTTGGGAAAACCATATAATACAGTTCTTCTGACCTCGTGTTTTATGGTTCATGATTCTGATTCTAAGACGAGAACACCTAATTGGTCTTGCTCACTGCACACGAGCCCTTCTGGGCTATGTGGACTTATGACTGACAGTGTGTGGAGATCACTGTCAGTCTGTTCTGCCATGTTTAAGGGAAAGAATGCTGAGGGCAGAGCAACAGTGGACATCTGTGTGTTTCCTGCCTTAGTTGGATTGGACTGTGACAACAAAGTATGGTAGACTGGAGAACTGAAAAGCAGCTAGAATTTGTTTCTCACAGTTTACGAATTGATAAGTCCAAGATGACAGTGGTCACACAGTTGAGTTCTGAACGTGGTCCTCTTTAGGGTTTCAGACTCCCACTTTTTAATTTTAATACCTCATGTGGTTGTACAAGAGGTGGCTTGCTCTCTGACCTCTTCTTATGAAATTGATCACATTGATTAGGCCTCCATTTTCATCACCTAACTATCTCCCTGTGGATCCACTTCCAAATGCCACCATACTGGTGGTTAGGAATCAGTGCATGAACCTGAGGAGGTGCATTCAGTCTATAGCAATCCTTTCCTTCCTGGGAGGAGGTGCACACAATGGGTGAACATGCCTAGGAGTTAAGGGCAGTTTCTTACATAGCAGCTTCCCGATCAGAAGGGCAATGTATCTGGAGAGGGTGACTGGCATCTATGGACCCTTCGGGCAGAAGCCCAGAGTGTTCTGCAACACTATTACATCTTGTAGGTTTAGTCTTTTACTTCTCACAGGCCCAAACTGTGAAATGAAACGTAGAAATGCATGGTCAGGGTTATATCAGTCTTCAAAGCTACAGACAAGGCTTTCTCCTGGTCAGAGCATGAAAATGTCAAAAAGGAAATCACCTAAGCTTGGGAACCCCCAGAGAAATTGATATAAACACCTAAGAGGTTTTAAAAAGCACAGAAGCAAGCAATTTTAAATCAGATGAGGAAGTAAAATGAGAGCAATAAATACAGAAAGCCGGATCTCGTCATTAGAATTCCAAGTTATTCAGTTGCTCATTTATTTATTCTTCAAGTGTTCATCAGAAGCCTACTTGGTTCCATGTGCTCTGCTGTGTCCTGGTGATATATATATCCCACTTCCTTACCCCTCCCCCATTTTAAACATATATATTTCTGTTTCTTCCACATTTGTATATTTTGATTTTACAATAAGTGGAGGATACATTTTCAAGTACGTGTGTGTGTGTCTGTGTATTATCAATCTTTTGCTGCTATAATAAAATAACTGACTTAATCTTAAATAAAAAAAGATTGATTTTTGGCTCATAGATACAGAGGTTTCAGTTTGTCCAATGCTGTGGGTACCCCAAGTCTCCATTGCCTTCCAATGCCATCAACTTATACAGTTCCATCAAGTACATTAATTCACTGATTAAGTCAGAGCTCTCTTGATTCAATTATGTCTTAGTGATTGGATTCACCATCTGGGGGCTAAGTCTCAAAACCACGAACCCTTGCGGGAAACTCTACTTCATATCTAAACCATAATAGTTTGCTATCCTCCTCAATTATAATAAAAAATGCTTTTAAGGAATGACATGACAGTCATGGAATTAATTAAGTGAATTAATTTTTTCTTTAATTATAGTAGGCTAGCTGTTAAATGTTCCATGTGGTTCAAAAGTCAGAGTAGGAAGTTTCTGGAGCTATTTGCTGTAGCATCCACAACAAGTGAGTCTGGAAATATATAACCCTTTTCCCCCACCTTGGCTGCGGACTTGAGGACTGGAGGCTGATCGACTGAACATCATAACATCCTTTCTGCAGGGTCATTGTTGATATCTGTAGTACAGAACAATGGGGCTGCAGAGAACAGGAATTCAATAAGTTGGCAGTCCGTGAATGAAACAAAATTTAAAATGTTGACGGGAATATGGAGGCAGCTCAGTTGGTGAGTGTGTGTGCCTAGCATGGATAAGGCTCTGAATTCAGTCCTCAGCACCACACAAATCAGGCAGAGTTACTCATGCATGTAATTCTAGCACTGGAGAGGTGGAGGCAGGAGGATCAGAAGTTCAAGGATATCTTCAGCTACACAGCCAGTTCCAGGCCAACCTAGACTGCATGAGAACCTGTCTTTCTCTTTTTAAAATTAAAAATAGATGTTTTTTTTTTATACACTATATTATGACTACAGTTTCCCATCCCCCAGCTCCTCTGGATCCTTCCTACCTCCCTTTCCACCCAAATCCACATCCTTTGTGTTTCTCTCTCTCATTAGCAAACAAACAGGCATCTAAAAAATGATAAAATACAAACATGAATGGGAACAAAAACAAACAGAAGAAACAGAGCTAAAGGAAAAGCGCAAGAAACACAGGCAGGTGCGAAGACACAGACACCCATAAAGACACAAAATCAGAGAATACAAGATATAAGCAAAAGACCTGTAGGGTTAAAAGACAATGCCCAGGCAAAGCATTATGACATCCTACTCCCCACCAATACCACTGAGTTTCTTTTTTTTTTTTTTTTCGAGACAGGGTTTCTCTGTGTAGTCCTGGCTGTCCTGGAACTCACTTTGTAGACCAGGCTGGCCTCGAACTCAGAAATCCTCCTGCCTCTGCCTCCCAAGTGCTGGGATTAAAGGCGTTCGCCACCATCGCCCGGCTACCACTGAGTTTCTTTTGCTTTGGTCATCTACTGCAGGGTAGAGGACCTGCCCATAAGTTCTTCAGAGAAAACTATTTCCTTTATGATCAGTTACCAATTGTTGATAGCCTAGGTTAGGGATGGAGGTTTACATCTACTTCTCCTCTCTGCCCTGGGAACCCCCCCTCCCCCCAATCTGGCTTAATGAAGCCAGACCTGTGCAGGTCCTATGCAGGCTACCCCAGTCTCTAAGTTCCTATATGTGCCAGTCCTGTTGTGTGTAGAAGACCTTGCTTCCTTGGCCCCCTTCCTCACTGGCTCTTATCTTTCGGCTGCTTCTTCTGCAGAGTTTCCTAAGATCCTAGGGGAGTGATTTTGTGGACACACCCCTTTTAGAACCTAGGGTTCTAAGGTCTCTTACTCTCTGCACTCTATCCAGTTGTGAGTCTCTGTATTTGCAGAACCTGAGTTTAAATACATATATATATTATATATGGAACAGGAGAAAATGTAATCTTCCTAGATCTGTAATCAGATGACTTTAATAGCTCTCCTGGTTAATTAGATGATTCTGGATTGCCTTTGGTATACTAAAGACACAAGGTGCAATAATAGGAGATAACAATTTGAGTTCTCAGATAATTTCATTCCTGGGAAGTAGCCTTGGATGCTTCCATGGTTACATGCAATGTAAACACAAGTACCTATTTAGCCAACACTCTGGTTTAATTACAGATTCTTCTTGATTATGACTTAAATCTCGACTTACATAAGACTATTTGAATTCCAACTGGGTATACTTGGAAGCTATTATTTTAGGAAGAATTTCAGCATATCAGACATTTTACTAATTAAGAAAGGCTTCCACGTTGAGTAAGCTCAAAGGATGTTTTCCTGTACCAGTGATGGTAAATGAATTTCATCTCACATTTGTTTGTTGTTTGACTATTGGAACCAGGATCTTGCTATGTACCTAGGCTGGCCTAGAACTTGAGAACATTCAGCCTCAAGTCCTCTTCCCTGAGGGCTGGGATTACAGGTGGACCCCATCAGATCTAGCTCACTCATCAATTTCAGTTGACTGGCTTGCCTGGTAGGGCACATTGAAATGGAGCTTAAGGCTGGGCCTGAACTCTGTGGGGAAGGTTACAACCATGATAAATCACTAATGCCAGCTTGATTGATAGAGGTGGATAGGGACCACACACTTGTCATAGTTTCTACCCATGATCCCTAAACTATAAGGTAAGATGGTAAGTGCCTCTTTTCTGGGCAAAGACTAAATGCTGCCAAGGCTCCCCAACCCAGGGCAGTCTGTAGTCCTATTAAATCCATCCTGAGGGTTACTCCTCTGCTAATCTGTCTGGCAAATGGCTGAAAAGAAATTGTTGAGGAGCCTGGATCCTTGCTAGAAAGAGAATATATCCCGAAGTCCATGAAGTCACTGCCAAGTGTGTAAATCTGGAAAGAAGATGAAGCAGACAGAGTAGCTGTGGCTATAGCTCAAGGGGAGAGCACTTGCCTCACACATGCAAGGCCTCAAGTTCAATCCCCAGGATAAGAAGACAAAGTTTGGTGAGGTAAAACAGCCCAGGGGTTGGTACTAAAACAAACCCAAGCAAAACCCAAACAAACCAAGGTTTAACAATCTGTTGTCAGTCATCTCTCTCTCTCTAGGACTTTTTTCTTATAATCTAAGATACAGATACTAATACCAATTTGTTGATAACATATTTATAACAAAGACTTGCCTATGTGTGACTAAGTGATAGACATTTTTCTACAGGAGTGCAAACTACCGAGTTTCTCTGAACATTTTCCTTTAAATTAGTTTATGCTTCAAATATACTTTTGGGAACTTTGGTTCTGGAAAGTGGTATCAGCTATGACTGAGTTTAAGATTACTTAAGTAAAGTGACATATTTCCCCTGCAATATTAGTTGGCATTTTTATCTGGCAATTCTGTGTGAGAAGTAGTTAGGACATAAACTCATTTTCACCTTTCGGACCTGATGAAATCTTTCTGTTGGTGCTTGAATTGCCAAGTTCAAACCTCTGTTGCTACTCCTCAGCAGTCATGGTAAGACAAGAACACACAAAGAAATTGTATCAGAAAATACACAGTGTTTGGGTTCAGGGAAAGAGGGTGTGGGGTTTGGTCTCAGCATCCTCACATGTGACTTCTGTAATTTTGTGTTGGTCTTAGGAAAAAAAAACCTCTTTAGTTGGAAGGTGTTTGCTGTTGTTTTAGAGCATTCGCGCTAACACACACACTTACTTGAAGGTAGGTGTAGTGCCTGTAGGGCCAGAAGAGGGCATCAGATTCCCTAGAACTGGGGTTTGTGTGTTCTGGGGATTGAATTTAGGTCTAGAAGAGTAACACTCTTAACTATTGTGCTATTTTTCCAGTCCACTATTGATTGAAAGTTTTAAGAGTATATCTGTCTATCTGTCTGTCTGTCTGTCTATCTCATCTATCCATTCATCTAGCCATCCATCTATCTCTCTATCTCATGTATGTATGTATGTATGTATGTATGTATGAATCTCATCTATCATCTATTTCATCTATCACGTATGTATGTATGTGTCTACCTATCTATATCTATTGATATATAAATATGGGGGGGGGGCTCATGTCGAGTGTGAGGAAGTCAGAAGACAACTTCCAGGAAGAGTTAGTTGCCACCTTCCACCATGTGGGATCTAGAAATGGAACTCAGGTGTTCACATTTGGTGGCAAGAGTCTTTACTGCTCTAACCAAAAAGCCCTCTGGAGTTATAGGCAGTTGTGAGCTGCTATGTGGGTGCCGAGACTGAACCTGGGACCTCTGAGAGTGCTCTTAACTGCTGAGCATCTCTCCAGCCACAGATGTTGCTTTTAAAATCTAATTTATGAACTAAAAAAAAAAAATCCAACTTGTGCTTCGACTTACACTCCAGAGGAAACATAGCAAGGGGAGCCAGGCAAACACTGCTGATTGAACAGAACTGTTTTCTAGGTCCCTTTAGAATTTCCAAGATGGAACTTCATGTAGGAAAAGATTCTTATCAAAATGGTCTGCCCCCAAAGGGACTTCACCGTATTTATTTATATGTAGGAAAGTAATCTAAATATCTATGTCTGGCTCCACATGGGAGAAGTCAGGTAGCAGGTGTAGTTTATAGCACACACAGTAGATATTTAAACATAAAGAATGCTCTAGTTAGGTCAAAAGAAATTAACAGCAATATTTGGTTTAGAAACCCCATTAGGAGAGGCAGGGAAGATGCCTACCTATTATGCAAGCATGGAGGTTGAGTTCAGAGCTCCAGCACATGTTGGAAAAACAAGCTGAGTGTTGCAGCTGGCATCTATATCTCTAGTATGGGGTGGAAGCAGGTGTTCTGCCCACTCCCAACAGGCCTGTGGATCCACATCTGCACACCCAAGGACACGTGCATATATACCATCCATAAGTGTACACTTAATACATGTAAGTACATACTATATAAGTATATACTATATAAGTAGACTATATAAGTGTATCTATTATTGTGAACGGCCTGCCATAGGTGTTGGGAACCAAACTTGGGTCCTTAGCAAGAGCATTTTGTGCTCTTCACCACTGAAGAGCATCTCTAGTTCCTTACATTGACTTGCTTTGTTTTCGGTGCTAGGAGTTCAGGGCCTTTTGAATGCTAGCATATACTCTACATATAACTCTAGTTACAGCCCCAGCAATAAACTGTGTGCCTTATTCTGTTTCACTGTGGATCATCACTGTGCAGTCTAACCTGGCCTCAAATTCACAATGTAGCACAGGTTGGTCTCAAACCTGAGATCTTCCTGCCTTGCCTCCTGAAAGCTAGATACAGGGGTGTACTATACATCTAGGTGTTAAACAGTGACTTCTGGTTTAACTCCCATGTCCCAGGCCTCCCAGGGTAGCTTGTTGCTCACCACAGTCTGTTTGGACTTTCCAAAGCTCCTGATGATTTCAAGGCTAGTGCCATTGGCTTCTAATTCCTATTAAATTCCCCCTTCTTCCCACTGTTAGTCTGACCCACCTCCTTTCTCTTATGGCTGATCTTCACCCTTTGTGCGTCCTTTCCGGCAGGTTAGGGTATATCGTAGTTCTTTTCTGCTTTTCTTGATTTATTTATTTTTCCGTGTTTAGGTGTTTTTGCCTGCATTTATGCCTGTGTGCCACATGTATGCTTGGTGCCTATGGAGGCCAGAAGAAAGGGCATCAGAGCCCCTGGCACTGCAGTTACAAATTCTTGTGAGCCATCCTGTGGGTGCTGAGATTTAAACCTCACTGCTCCTCTGGGCAGCCGTGCCTTTAACTGCTGCCTTCCCCCACCACCCCCCATTTCTTCAAGTTTCCTGGTTTCTTTGTCCTCAACCATGTCCTTTTTTCATTTGGAAGTCTAGCCACTGAGTGAATGAGTCGGACAAATGTGGGCGGGTGCTGACTCTCCTCCCCAGGCTCTGTGAGACATGGGCAAACAGTGTAGCCTCTCCAAGGTTTGCCTCCTTAGTACTGTGCAGCCAGATTGAGAGGATGAGCTACATTTTGTATATTCCACTTAGCACCTAAGAGTATATATTATTTCACAACTTCAGCATCATTCTGTGTATTCTTGTTTTAACTGTCCATACAGAATCAAGTTATTAAAGAGGAGGGTTAAGGCTGGAGACATGACTCAGTCAGTACAGTCCTTGTCTTGAAAGCTCGAGGGCCTGAATTTGATCCATAGAACACACATTAAAAAAGCTAGTGCAGTTCCATGTGCCGGTGATAATCACAACTGGGAGGCAGAGACAAGTGACTCTCTGGGGCTTGCCGTCCAGCAAGTATAGCCCACTTGGTGATTCAGTAAGAGATACTGCCTCAAAAATAAAAGTGTGCATAGTTCTGGGAATGATACCTGAAGTTGTCCTCTATTCCCTCTATGTATGTACACATATGTGCACGTGCTTCCACACACCCTGATACACACACAAGGGGATTGCATGTTAAGCTTATCCTCTTGTCAGGGGACACCCACCATAGAGATCCACAACACTGCTGACGTTAGGGGAAAAGGGACTGCTAGGTGTCCCTGTTGGCGACTGCATTGATATAGAGCTAAAGCTTTGTTCCCTTCTACCTTCCAATCCTCCTAAATTAATCTCAGAATCACACATCATTTTGATTATTTCAGGATGACATGCAGTATCAGTTGTTTCCTGCTCTGTTGAAACAGCTGAGATGATAAAGTAGCCCCAGTAATCAGCAGGGCTAGTTCATCACACAGTGCTTCTGATGTAGTAATGGAAGTCACGACCCGGGCTACCCACGACATGGTCTACTCTGAGGGGAAAGAAACTAGAGACCTGGGAGGAAGAGGCAGATGAGAGACCTCTTACACTGCAAAGACTAAAAGAATTCTGTGGAGTAGTGAGATGACCTCGTTGGGTCTTCTTGGTTCAGGGTGACATGACTTAAAATTGTTTGTGTTGTAGATGTTATTAAAAATGACAGGAAAAGTAATTAAGACACCCCTGAGAACTAACAACCTATTAGTTCAGAAAACTTGACTAAGAAGGTAGCTCACCGGCAAACCTCTTGGCCAGCATGCATAAGATCCTGGATTCAATGGTTAGCACTTCAACAGTAATAACAAAAATGGTAAACACATACAGTACAGTAGTCTGACGCTGTTGAAAATGTAATTGAAACCCATAGAATAAGATCCATGGCAAGCTTATTATCTGTGTCTTGTTACGTTCAGGCTGCTTTAATGAAAATATCATATAGTGAGTAGTATAACCCACAAGTGTTTATGTTTCTGTTAACAGAGGTTGAGAATATCAATATCCAGATACTGGCAGATTTGGAGGCCCATGGGTCTCCTTTCCTAACTCACAGTTCCTCTTAATGTGTCTTTGCATTGAGAAGGGAACCAGTGAACTCTGGAGTTTCTTAACCTTAAGCCCTGTGATAATTATTTCTGGTTGTCAACTTGACTATATCTGGAATGAACTACAATCCAGAAATGGAGGGGCACACCAGTGGTCCAGCTCTTGAGTCTTGAAGATACAAGTTTCTGACCTGGATCTTGACATGGAGATCTTGAAATCTTGAAAAGTTTAGACCCAGGCAAGGTAGTATATACACATCCAATTCCAGGAGACTGAGGCAAGCAGATCTCTGAGTTCAAGGTCAGCCTGGGACAGAGCAAGTCCCAGATCCAGGGGTGGTAGTACACACCTTTATTATGGGCCATCTTCTGCTGGAGGCCTGCATAAGGACATTGGAAGAAGGAAGATTCACTCTTCTTCATCTGCTTGCACTTACTTGCCAGCATGTCTGCTGGAACCTACTTCTTCAGGATTCCAGCTTATACTGAAAACCAGCTGAAACAACTAGCCTCGTGGGACTGAGCAACTACTATAGTCTTGGACTTCCCATTCGCAGCTGCCCATTGTTGGATTAGTTGGACTGCAGACTGTAGGTCATTACAAAAAATTCCCTTAATAGATAGAGACATTCTATAAGTTCTATAATTCTAGAGAGCCCTGACTAATACAAGCCCCAAAGCTGTTCACGTTCATGGTCTAACAACCTCCTGCAACCCCATCTCTAAGCATTGTCAAGTTGGGTTCTGGGTTTCAATGGAAGAATACAGAGAAACACATTTAATCATAACTGCAGAATACTATCAGTTAATTATATTATCCACAGTAGTGATAATATCAGTGATCAATTGCTGAGTGATAGACTTATCATTCTCTCTCTCTATAATATATATATATATAGAGTGTCACTCAATATCTTATATTGAGTGATATGACTATCATTTCGTCTGAAGCATATACTTTTAAAAACAACACTTTTATTCTTTGGTAATTTCATATATGTGTACAATGTTTATATCATATTCATCCCACTGCCCCTAACTCCTGAACACCTCTATCCCACTTCCAACTTAATGTCCTCTTTCTCTAAAATAATAATTCTTGAGTATAATCAGTGCTGCCCATATATCCTTGGGTGTGGAGCAGAGTGAGCCTACCACAACCCTAAATAAAACTGGTTCTTTTTCAAGAGGCACATGTTTTTATAATCCCTTCTTGAGAGACGAGGCATTAGCAAATCACACGGTTTAGTGATTTTGATAAAATTATATAATTAAGAACTGGCAGAATCAGGATTCATGACCAGAATAATATCAGCCACACATGATCAGCTACTCATCTACCTTGTCATATGGTAGTATGAGGATATACATGTGCTGCAGTTATAAGAAGTCTTCTAGAAAAAAAGACTAATGTGTCCAGAATTAATATGTCCTCAAAGGAAAAGATGTTGTTATGCAGGTATACAGGTATGCAGGTATATCTTTGAGGTCAGTACTACTACTGAGGAAGGAGTAGTGGGAACTTGGTTGTTTACTCTCTATATTCTTTTTAAAAATTTATTCTTCTCCCAAATATTACATCATGACTGCAGCCTTTCCTCCCTCCATTCCTTCCAGTACCTTCTACCTACTGCCCTTCTCCCCTAGATCCACTCCTCCTCCATTTCCTTTCAGAAAAGAAGAGGCTCTCCAGGGATACCAACTGAATGCAACATAAGTTATAGTAAGACTAGGCACAAAGTCTCATATCGTGGCTGGGCAAGGCAAACCAGTAGGAAGAAAAGGGTTCCAAGAGCAGGTGAAAGAGTCAGAGACACCCCCACTCCCACAAAAAACATCAGGCTACACAACCATAAGGGCCTAGGTCAGAGCCATGCAGGCTCTATGACTGTGGCTTCAGTCTCTGACTCCCATGAGCCTTTCTCAGTTGTTTCTATGGGCTGTATTCTCATTGCATCCTCAACCACACTGGTTCCTACAATTCTTCCTCCCCCTCTTCTGCCAGCTTTCCTGAGTTTGATTAGTATTTGATTGTGGGTCTCTGCATCTGCTCCCATCAGTTGCTGGTGAAACCTCTCAGATGATGACTTGGCTAGATGCCAATCTATGAGTATAGTAGAATAGCATTAGGAATAATTTCATTGACTATTTATTTGTGGCCAGTTACCTTTGGTCTCTGGGCTTGTCCAGCCTCTGGCTCCAGGTCATCTAGGCAGTGTTAAGGATGGGCTCCCTCTTTCATTGAGCCTCAAGTTGGACCAGTCATTGGTTGATCGGCTCTTACAAATTCTGTGCCATCTGCACAGGAAGGACAGATTGTAAGTCAAAGGTTTTGTGGCTGGGTTGATATCTCAGTCCCACCACTGGAAGCCTTGCCTAGTTACAGAAGATGGCCACTTCAGGCTCTGTATTCTCCGTTATTAGGAGTATTTGCTAGGGTCACGCATAGATTCCAGGGAGTTTCCACAGATGTGTATATCACCTCTGAAAAGCATCCCCCAATTCTAGTCGTCTCTCCCAGTACTCTATCTTCAGTACTCCTGCCAGTCGTTAAAGGCTGGGCTCACAACCAAAAATACTCTCTATATTCTTAAAAGATGCTTTCTAACAACATCAGAGGAGATTTTTTTTCTGAGCCATTTAAGAATAATTGTGCAACAAGTAAAGCTACCGCTAGAGGGCTCAGTGAACTGCCCGCACCCTCTCTCTAAAGGCACTGGGTGGGGAGCTGTCCAGGTGCTGAAGTATATGGCTTCTGTAGCTCTCTGCAGAGACTCTAGGGATATGTCGAAAGGCACTGCAAGCTCTGTGGCTGGGAACGCCCTGGTGTTGGGTGCTAATCCAGAGTATAGGACTGCATTGAATTCTTTCATCCTCTGTCACTGTAACCTGAATCAGTTGAAGCATGTAAGGGAAGGAGACGCAATGACGATAGTGTTTCCACATGCTTTCTCCCTGGAAAGAGAAGACACCATCATCGAGGAGCCAGGGATTGGAGGGTGTGCTGGTGGGCACAGAAACCCAAGGCACAAGCATCAGCCAGCAATATGGACCAGGAATTCTCACCTAGCTTTCAAATATTTGAGAGAGGATACAGCTTAGGAAAAGACAATAGGGCTGTCGTTTAAATGGTTTTACTAAATGAAGCAAAGAATCAAAAAATTTAAATCTATTTTCACATCATTTGTAAACAATAGGCATGTCCTAACATTTTATTTCTTTGATTGTGTGTGGTATACATGTGTAATATATTTGCATGTATGGGTGTGCTTGTCTGTGCACATGTGGAGGACGGAGGAGGATCTAGGGTTCCTGTTCTGTCACTCTTCACCTTTATTCTTGTGAGACAGGGTCTCTCACTGAGGCTGGAGCTAGGCTGGTGGTTAGCAACCCTCATCAATCCTTCTCTCTACTCCAGGGTGCCCAGCTGTGCCCAGATTTTTTTATGTGGTTGTTGGAGATTTGAACTCAGGTCCTCATGCTCGTACAGTGAGTGCTATTACCTGTTGAGCCACCCTCCAAACCCTATGTTTAGTGTTTGGTAAGGGACTGTAAATGCCAAGACGGAAATACATTTATAAGATGAACTGTATGTGGTGCTCAAAGGTGGGGATGGACTGGATTACTATGGCTGTATGGTTTTCATGAGCATTAAATTGTTGCAACAGTTCACAGCAAATTTTATATGTATCAAAATATTAGTGGATATTCTTTTAGATCCAGCAATTCCATGTTAGGGATTTGATTAACATTTCCCAGAGAAATAGGGATAATTATACAATATCTTTCTGCTTCAATTACACAGATATGGTACTGTCATGATAAAATATTGGAATCAACTTAAAATGTTATTCATAATAGGTAGGTTAAACTGTGGCTTCTTAATAGACACATAGTTGCTAAGAAAATTGACTTATATGAATAGATAAATACAGTCTTAACAATTTTGGGATTAAAAGGTTAAAGGATAATATACATAGAATACTCTACTTAGGTAAATACACTTGCATACATGCCCCCACATACAGAGAAGAATCTAGAAGATTATGGAATGAAGTATTAACAGAGCTTTTATTTTAAACAGATGCCAAGGGGAAAGAGAGAGACTTTTAAGTCTTTTTGATGTACATTGCAAAATTGATTACACATTTTCATTACTCTCCATACAGCGTGAGCAGGAAGCATTTTATCTTCTTTAAAAGATAAAAAGAAATAGCATAAATCAGAACATTGAGGTAGATATATTATAATTCCCTCTGTTTGTATCTTTTAAGACTTTTATTCTTTCTAGTTTTAATGTCTCTAGGAAATTCCATTATTTCTGCCCCTTTGGTCATCAGAAAAGATTTTATACAAAGACTTCTTTCTCTCTCTCTTTTTAATGTGAGACATGTATCACCCTAGAAAAATTTCAGCCAGGATTGAGTCACAAAAGTCCTTTGTCAGCTGAATAGCTCAGTTCACCTGTCCCTTCTGCTGCAGTCAGCTGCTGAGGTTCAGAAGCCACTTTCCTTTTTACATTTTTTTTTCAAGTCTGGGTTTCTTGAGTAACAACCCTAGCTGTGCTGGAATTCACTCGGCAAACTGGACTGACCTCAAACTCAGAGATCCTCCTGCCTCTGCCTCCAGAGTTTTGAGATTGAAGGCATGTGCCACCATGCCTGGCTTAATAAACTACTTTTCAGAGATCCTTGGCTGTGATGCTTTGGATGCCAGAGTACTGGATTTGTGGGTCTGAGAAAATGTAGATTGTGTGTCTCTGCTCAGTCACAAGGATCAACTTTAAGCTGCTGCTTGCAAATTCAGTCAGTATTGATGAAACCCTTGATTTTGGAAGAGGGAGGGGAATTTGGGGGAGTAAGAAATCTGTTTAGTGTCAGAAAGCTTCCTGGGCTGCCACAAAAGGAGTCCTCTGTGAAGATTACAGACTGAAGAGTGAGCTTTACAGCAGACCTTTGTGGCTATGGTCTGGGGCACTCTGTCTATTGAAGTTTGCACAGTGCTCATGAGATGATGTCCCCGACACATGTCACTGTGCTGAGGGAAAGAATTGCAAAGAGGGCTGAGATCCTTCAACAGATTATATGCCAATCTGCAATGTGGGCAGTGGGAGACTTTCCAATAAGATGTTGATACTCTTAATTCCTCTTCTGTACAACATGTTCAGAATCATGTTTCAGATATTGATTTTTTTTAAAGTTAGAACAAAGCAAAAACCAGGGTCTTTGTAGCCTGAAATTGGCAAGTCTGCCGTTTAGCATTTCTTCATCTGCATTAAATCTTTACTAGGTTTGATTGAGAAAGCAGACTGTAGATGAGGCTTGTGTGTGCCATATTGCTACTTAAGACAAAATATAACTAACAGAACTGAAAGGCATGACCAAGACAGAGCCAGTTCCCTCTGAAATGACAGCAAGGAAACTCAAGCTCTGTTGTTTATCTTTTCCAACTTACACAACTCAACTCAAACCCAGAGACAATGAAAGAGGAGACACAGGGCACTGAGAAATGAATCTATGGCAATTTCTGTCTTTTAGGTGAAATAATTGTTTTCCAGACATAACTGCAGAATTAAAACAATGCTGACAATAATAATAGTTCTCTTTTATAATAGAGACTTTTCTTTAAAATAATCTCTCACTTTCTAGTTCAGGGCGGCCTGAATATGTAGTAGCACAGGCTAGTCTCAAATGTATAGAGATCTGTTTGCTTGAGCCTTCTTGGTGCTGGGATTATAGAGACGAGCTACTGTCCCCACAATAAGGGATATTTATCATGCTTTATCATATTTAATCCTCACTATATCCTCATTAGATAAACTGTTTAAAAAATAGAATTTAGAATTTGTTTCCTGATAAAAGATAGGATAATCAAAGATCAATTGATTCAAGATTACAAACTGGTAACTAGTAGGAGTTCAATTACCCTATTTAAGTGATTCCAGTCTTTAGATGCCCAGAGTTTATACAACCTCCTTCTAGACATTTAAGAGTGAGAGAGGGTTGTGTAACATGTTTCGAGGACTTATTTTTATTTTACTATTTGTGTGTGTGTGTGTTTGCATGAATGTATGCACATGTATGTACAGGTGCTTATAGAAGTCAGGAGTGGTATAAATGTGTTATTAAAAACTGGTCCCTCCACAGCCCCTGACTTTCATCATCTTGGGCTGTCAATAGTCTCTACATTTTTAACACTCTCTGTAAAGAAAGGCTTCTCTGATTAAGGCTGAAAGTAGCTTTTGTCTATGGATACCGAAGTATACATTTAGAAGGCAAATTGATACTGTGTTAACTTAAACAATAGTGGCAAGTTCCCATCTAGGCCCCACCTCTTTCCACCATCCCAGTAGTGACACCCTGGGGACCAAGCCTTCGGGTGGCTCTCCAGGGACATTCCAGATGTAAGCCATAGCACAGGAGTTAATGATGTGATTTGGGAAATAAGATACATTAATGAAGCAATATGTGACAGGTCTATTAAGTTGGAAAATAACTGAATCTAGTACGAAGATTAAAAATAAGGGCAGGACATGGTGGTGTATGCTGATAATCCCAGTGTTAGGGGGCAGAATCAAGTGAGTCACGAGCGTGGGCTACATAGCAATAGCTTGTCTCATAAAATAAAATGAAGTAGAACAGTATTAACTACTGAAGAGGCTAGCTTAGGAGAAGTTTTAAAACTTAAAAGGAGGTATCATAATAACTTGAGCACCTAGAAGAAACTAACAAAGATTGGGTGGTTTGAACAGGAATTTGTTCTCTTAACTTTGGAGGCTGGAATTCCAAGAGCCAAATACAGGCAGGCTTGGCTTCTTCTGAGGCCTCTCCTTGGTTTGCAGATGGCTGGCTTCTTGCTGTGTCCTTAGTTGGCTTTTTTTGTCAGCCTCTTTCTCTGTCTGTATCCCAGACTGGCCTTGACTTCCAGATTCTCCTGCCTTGGTCTTTTGGGTACAGGAAGTACGGGGGTGCCACCGCGGGCTGACAACTTTTTTCCTAATTAAGATACCAGTCAGTTGGATTTAGGTTCCTTCTTACTTTGAATTACCTTTTTAAAGGCTTTTTTTTTTCTCCAAACATAGACATATCAGGCCCAGAGCTTTACGGTTTGAATACTGAAGGGTGGACAGGGTTCAGTTTACTTTACAGAAAGTCAATGGAATAGTAGGGTGTGTGAGATGGGGCCGGGAAGTTTGGTACAGGAGGTGATCAGAACAATAAGCCTGTTCAAGTATAAGGATCTGTGCATTTGAGAATTCTCCGACTGGCAGAGATCGTTCAGATGAATTGCACATGACAAACACTGTGGATGCTGTAGAAGGGACTGCTGAGCTGAGCATGCTCCCGATCTCCACTCTGATGTGCAATGTGGCATAGAGGCTGCAGTGAGACACAAGGTGGTTGGTGGTAGCACATGCCTTTAGTCCCAGCACTCTGGAGACAGAAGCAGGTGAATATTGGAGTTCAAGCCCAGTCTAGTCTACACAAAGTGAGTTCCTGGACAGCCAGGGCTACACAGAGAAAGCCTATCTCAGAAAGAAAAGAAAAGAAAAAAAAGTAGAGAAAAAAAAGGAAAAGAAAAGAAAAAGAAACAGCGAAATACAAGCTGATTAGTGCTTACCAAGTATTTAATAACCTGTATTAAGATAACACCTCTTCTGGGGCTGGAGAGATGACTCAGCGGTTCAGAGCACTGACTGCTCTTCCAGAGGTCCTGAGTTCAATTCCCAGCAGCCACATGGTGGCTCATAACCACCTGTAATGGGATCTGATGCCCTCTTCAGGTGTGTCTGAAGACAGCTTCAGTGTACTTATATACATAAAATAAATAAATCTTTTTTTTAAAAAAAGATAACACCTCTTCTAATAGATTTCTTTCCTTGATATAAAGATCAGAATGGATACTAAGTCTTCTGTTTGGCAAACACCCAAGTTTGTTGGTTGGTTCCTTTTCTGAGATCTGGTCTTGATATTCAGCTCAGGCTAGCCTCAAACTTGTGACCCTTCTATACAGACAGGTTCCATTACACTTGGCAAACATCAAATTGATTGATTGATTGATTGAGATAGATCCTTACTATACAACCCTGGTCAGTCTAGAATTTGTTATGTAGAATACTCTGCCCACCTCTGTCTTCTAGGTGCTGGGATTAAAGGTGTGCACTGCTCAGATCAGAATCGTTTTTTTTTTAAATAAAAATTTCAGATTAAAAGAAATCGCATTGCCTCTTCCCAAAATAAGCATCATCTCCCCCATCCCACCCGTAGGTCTGCAAGGGAAGCTGGACCGCAGAGGCAAACAGCTTTCATGCACACTTCTTCTGTTTTCTACCCTACTCCACTTTTCACAGAGACAGACCTTGAGGAATAACTCCCTTTGGCCTTGCGTTTCTTAAGCTAATGTGCATTAAAGTGAAAAGTCGAAGCTATAGCTCAAGGGCAAAAAAGAGACCATAAGGTACTGACAAATTGGAGTCCTTCAACCAAGAAGGCTGCAGCGTTGTGCTGGCGTATCAGCCCACAGCAGTGGAGTAAGGCAATTCTCGAGGAGAAAGCCACCGGGAGGAAATTAAAGCAAGGCCAGAGCTCTTACTCAGCACATGCAGAAGCCGGATACCAGTAAGACTCAACACGCTGATTCAGTGTCAGCCTGCAATTCATGTTACTGATAGAGAAAACCTTGCAAGCACTCACTTCTAAAGGATGATAAACCACACCTCTCTTGGGTGAGCACATCCAGATGCGATTTTTTTTTTTTTTTTACTGTAGGCAATAAAAAAAGGATTTGCCCAATTGAGGGCAGAGTTGGACTCGGGAGAATTATTTCCAGTGGGAGGCTGTACAGCGCCGTGAAGAGCGTGGCGCAGCAGCAGCTGTGGCTGAGCCCTCAGTCACCGTGCTTACCGGCTCTAAGTCTCCTTTTCTGTCTCCCCCAGTCTCCTTTTCTGTCAAATGGGGGGATAACGTGGGGTCGTGATGTGTGGTGGTTTATGTCAGTTTGACGGTGTCATCACTAGGGAGACAAAGCCCCAGGCACACCTCTGAGGGATTTATTTAGATTAACATGGTTTCTGGGTTTGCTTGTGAGGGACTGTCATGATTCAGTTACTTGGGGTGGAAAGACAGACCCTTAAAGGAGAGCTGCACCATTCCCTGGGCCTGAGTTCCAGGCAGCACATCTTCTGATTCCAGGCTATGTGTGTAACATGACCCTCTGTCTCAGGCGCCTACCACCAGAGCTTCCCTGCCACGGTAGACTGTACCTTTAAAGTACGAGCCAAAATAAACCCTCCTTGCGTTAGGTTGCTTTTGTCAGAGTATTTTATCACAGAAACAGAAAAAGAAATTCATGCATGAGGAATGCTTCCTGGGTAGGTGTCCTGGAGGTACTTGGTATGTGATGTGCTTGCCTAGTGCCTGGATGTTTCACGAGTACCCTGTAACTTGATGGTAACTAACATAGTATTTCAAAGCATAATCACTTGCTTGTAGGCAACTTGGCAAGAGAATTTAACAAGCTAACTCAAGGATGAGAACATGAAGTTCTGCCCAATATTCCAAGGGCGAAAAGATCAATATTGCTCTGTGTATGTGTGTGTGTGTGTGTGTGTGGTGTGCACATGGGGGGGGGAGTCAAACAACAGCTTTCAGGAGTCAGTTCTCTCCTTCCACTCTGTGTGTCCTAGGGACATAACTCAGATCTTGGTGGCAAGCCCTTTTATCCACTGAGCCATCTCTTCTGCCCCCACTTAGAATCTTAAAATCCAGACCGTGATGGTTATTGGTAATTGTCGACTTGGCAGAATCTAGAATCACCTGGGAGATGGGCCTCTGGGCATGCTTGTCAGGGATTATTTTGATTACATTAATTGATATACGAAGACTCATTTAGAGAGATTACTTTGCCAATGTTAGTGTTATTATTATTGTGTGTGTGGTATGAGTAGGGGCATGTGCCGTGGCATCCATGTAGAGATCAGAAAACTGTAGAGTCAGTTCTCTCCTTCCACCTTTGTGTGGGTTCCAGGGACCAAGTTCAAGTCATGAGGTCTGAGTTGCATGTGTCTTACTTGCTGTGCATCTCGATATCTGTCTCCAAAGACTCACCTAACTTGTTGGAGGGAGTTTCCTGGGCAGGTTTCCTTGATCGTGTAGCATGGAGAAAGCAAGCTGAGCCTTAGCATGCATGTATTCGTCCCCTTCTGCTTCCTGATTGTGGATTTGATGTGACCAGAGACTTCAAGCTGCTCCTTGCTTCCCTACCATGACCTGCCTTCACTGCTGAACTAAAATGAACTCTTTCTTAAGTAGCTTTTGTGGGATTATTTCATCGCAACAACAGGAAACAGACAAGAATCTTAGGCTTCTGAGTCTGTGGATGATTTTATGGAGAGGCCGAACTGAAGTCCTACGTGACAGGACTGGCCGGAAACAGTTGTTTTATCTTTGAAATAAGCATGTGGAACATACTCTGCCTGTTTCCCAAGTTAGGAAGCCTTGAAAGGGTAGGCAAAACTTTTAAAGGATCCACTGCTGGCACATTAGTTATCTACTGTTGTATAAAAGACAATTCTAGAATATAATGACTTAAACCCAGGTGAATTTTCAGGGCCCTCATTAAAGTAAGGGGAGTGAAGTGTCAGCCTTGAGGGCAGTATTTAAGGGTGTGTTAGAAGAGTTGCTGGCCCAGGGTCAAGAACTCTGTCTAGTTAAGCTTTCTATGTGAGTCTGATGAGAGCACAGGTTGGGAACCATTGTCCTATAGTATGTCTCCAGGAGAAATAGCTTCATGGAGGTAAATGAGTGGTAAAGGACAAGGGGATCAAGAAATCAAAGACTGGGTTGCTGAGCTATCACGCAGATAGTTTCCTGTCCCGAGGAATGCCACTTTCTCAGAAGCTTTAATTTGTTCTTGTGCCTGAAGACGCTCCGGAGAATTTGGTGCTATTTAGTTTCCCTTCCAGGAGTGTCTCATGGGATTAGCATTTTATGGAATACATTTGGGCTCTTGGGAAAACATGGCTCTAAATGGGGGAGCAGTGTATGCGCGAGCGCATGTGCGCGCGCGCACACACACACACACACACACACACACACACACACACACACGGAGATAACGACAACAGCGGAGAATTATTCCCCAAGAAACAACTTTCTAGCTAATCAAGGCTTCAAAGAACTTCCAGGTCCATGTCATCACTGTGCTGTGTGACCTAAAAAAGAATATCTTGTTGGAGGAGCCTCACCTCTGATATCTTCAGAGATGTGTTATTTCTACACCGCACCTGAGTTTTCTGTTATCTCCAATTTACAGACTAGCAGACCAATGTCATGCGTGTGAACATCCTAAGTTTATAAGATGGCTACTGGTAACCACTGACAAAGACATTGGTGTATGTGTGCTGTTTTCCTGTTTGGGTTCTTGATGGTTATTAACAAGTCTCAGGGATCAACACATTTCCAAAAGCATTGCCACGATGCGGGCTAACCAGCTTTAGCTGCTGCCATTTCTGTTTTTTCCTACAGAATTGGGGTCCTGAGAAAACAGATTGTTCCTGACCTGTCCTTACCACCCTTCTTCATCTTAAATAGGAAAGCCATCCCCATTGGTGAGCATGTGGGTACCATTTGGTGCATGTTCCTGTACAAGCTTTGGAGTGAAACCAGGCTGGCACCTCCTGCCTGGTCCTCATCTGGCACATCTGCATTTCTCAGGCTGATTTAGCAAATAGAAGGAGAGCTAATAAATCACTCGCTCCTACCCTGCTGGTGGTACTCTTCTGGCTTTGTGTTTAGCCAGGAGAAATGATCAGCATTGTGGAAAGACTCCAGAACCTTCTTCAGCAAAAAAGTCTTAAATGCAAGTCTTTAGGAACAAACCACCATCAAAGCACCTCTCAATGAGCAATTGTTATCCCAGAAGAGACAGAAAAGTTAGGATGTGAATTCAAAACGTTTTGCTTGTGATAGCATCTTCCCTATTTATCATCAGGCATGGCATTATGCTGCTATGCTGGGTAGCACCTGTCTTCCTTCGAGTGCCTGTTGCATAACAAGAGTGTGCTTTATGAGTGTTATGCCCATTTCATTCCCTGGTGTGGATCCAAGCCAGCCAGCTGCTTAACCACTCTGCCATTCCATAAATAGCAACGTGAATGTAGTGTAAGACGTGATTTAAATGCCCCTCAAAATTTTCTATTTTTCTTCTTGATTTGCAAAATTGAAAAAAATTAAGGTTCGGAATATTGAATTGCTTTTTAAGACATGCCCTTCTTTAGCATGCCTGTTATCCCAGGAGGCCAGAGCACCAAAAGTTCATGTGAGTAGAACTCCATCCTGAGTTATGTGAGATGCTACTTCAAAGGAACAAACACACAAAGAAATGCCCTTCTTTTCCCAGGTCTATTAAATTACCAGAAGTGTTATGGTATTTTGTGAGTAGTAATGACTTTAAGGACTGGAATGCCCAGATTTGGGAAGAGAGAGTAACTATGGGGATATGGTCCCCGGTCCCTTGTCTTAAACAAGAAAGTCGCTTCCTACATGTGGACATTTGGATGCCATTTTATGGGGGCTCCAACATAATTTCTGGAGGGACTATCTTACATTGCAATAATTGTTGCCAACTGGCAAATGGGGAATACTATGTTCTATCACCCAGAATCATGGTTACTGTGAATGCAGAACTGTACATACATAGAGTTTATGGTCTTGTCTGCTGCCAGTAAATGTTCAGTGAGTGGAAGCTGGTTTTATTATTATGGGAGGCCTTTAAGTTCAGCTCACGGGTCCTCTAGCAAAAGGTCTTATCACACATACCTTCTGTAAGAGCCCATCAGTGAGGGGGCTGGAGAGAAAGAAGGCTCAGAAGGTTAAGAGCACTGGCTGCTCTTTCAGAGGGCCCAGGTTCAAGTCCCAGTAGCCACATGGCAGTTCACAACTGTCTGCAACTCCTGTTCCAGGGGATCCAACACCCTCATGCAGACATACAGGTCGTCAAAACACTAATATACATAAAATAGAAATAAATTAATTAAAAAAGAGTTCATAATTGGAGCCTTACATCATCTTACATATATCTATAGCCAGCTATGAATTTGTTGGAGAGCTCGGAGATCTCAGGTTCTAGTTACGGCCACATAAACCAGTCAAACTCTATGCCTCAGTTTCCTGTTTGTCGAGTGGGAATAATATTAACACTCATTTCTTCAAAGCTTGATAGAAGGATGAAATTTTTTAAAAAGGAAAGCTAAAATGCCATCTTTAATGTCAGCTTTCTTAGATCCTGTAAATGCTGCAAAAGGGTGTGTTCCCCGGCAGAGGACGGCTCAGACCACAGTGAAGCCAAGAGGCAGAAAAAACCTCCTGTTTGCCTTTGGTGCTCCCCTTGTGAGGGACATCTCCACATTTTGTTCTCCATTTCCTTTACCGAACTCCTGGTGGTTCAATTACTTATCTAAGGTCAAAAATCAAGTCCCAAAGGCAGATGCCAACCCGAAATCTCATTGTCTCTCCGGTTTATTTATAACACAAAAATCCTTCACCCCATGGAGTGAAGATGCTAGAAACAGGGCTACTTTCAATGCTCTTTCTCAAATGTATGCTTCCAGGCAAGGGAGATGCAAGGAGATACTTCAAACACTGTAGTAATTTGCAACGTTGTTGATAAGTGGGAAAAGTTCCCACTATGTAGAAGCTGAGGTCGCATTGTGTTTTAGAAGCTGGTCTCATGGAAGAGGTGCCACCATCCAGGAGTACGTCACCCCATCCCACTGTCCATGTGTTTGCAGCACTTGCTTTGTCAAAATGCAGATGCTTTTCTTCTGACAGAGTGGATTCAATGGCCAGACTCCACTGCTGTCAATGATTAAAACTGGAACACCCAACTGCAGCCCACTCTGAGGAGGTTGGTGCAAATTTATATCCTGTGGCTGTGTGGGCAGCACACGCTGAGGAACCAGCTGCTGGCTTGAAGGCTAGGGCGGGAACTGACAAGCCTGTTGGGAACGTGCTAGGAAGTTCAGGCATCTAGCGGTGGGTTAAGACCCTGGATTTAGGAGACAGAAGACAGCTCTGAGAGGCTGGTTCTCTTACACTTTTAAATGAGTCTGGGAATTGTGTCCAAGGCACCTGAACATGTTAGCTGTTTGTGCTTACGCAAGTCACTACTGCTGTCTCGGTATTCTTTTAGTGTGGTTCCAAGGATAGTGATTTCAGGGCGTGGTGCTGAAGGTTAGGTGAGATCGAGTCTAAAGTTACTTGCATTAGTATTTTTTGTGAGGCAGTAAGTGTTCAGTGAATGAGCAGCAGCTTGTGACTGACATGTTTAAAGTGCTTGGTGCAAACATAAATGCTCAGGGCAGACTCTGTTATAACATTAACTGCTGGTACTGTCTGGACACTGAATCACCTCTGTCTCCATTCCCCAGTCCCACGAGTTCCCTCCCAACAGAACTGGATCCAACACTTCCCCTTTAGGAGTTTTCTCTTTGTGAGATGCAGATATAACTTCCAGGGCAGGGTGAGTGGATCTTCACTAGTGTCAGAAACAGTCTTAGGTGCCCTCGCCATCTCAATCTCAGCCCAAGACTCCTGGAGCCTGTTGTCCTCTTCTCTGCCATTCTCTCACATTCCTCTCTTCTCTCACATTCCTCGAGTAAACCATCTTTTTCTCCTGAGAAATCCCACTCCGCTCAGTCAAGGATAGCAGGCATTCCCTTTCCAGTCTTTGGTATTTGGTTTAAAAGTGAACTAGGTTTATTCAGGCTTTAAGTCTGTCTGTGGAATGGGCTATCTGTTACTAACACTCTTGATTGCTTGTTTTTCAGGGCATATGTTTGGACTTTCTACAAATAAGCTCATGGAGTGGAGTCCTCCTTATGATCATGTAAGTTACTCTCGCCCCCATCCTCGGCAGCTGAGGGTGCTACCCGGGATTCCCTGATCACATGAGAAGTACCACCTCTGCAGGGCACAGAGGTCTCTGCTCTCTTGATCACTAAGCTCTTTCCTCTCCAATCTGTTGTCAGGATGACTCAATAGCTGAGCTTCCACACATTCTGGGAAGAGACTTGGGGCACACTGATACAGGTGGGGACCTGATTTCAGCTGTAAGGTTAGAGGCGGTGTGGTGGAGAGGTGCTATCCTCCCTCCTCACACCCCACCCACGCGACATCTGCAGTCACTTGAGGTGAGGCAGCTGTTAGTCATGTTCCCAGACACCCAGGATGAATTGGGCATTTAATCTAATTAGAAGCAATTAGAGATTAGTCCTCAGAGTGGAAGTATTTATGTACCCAGAGAAGAAAGATTTTGGGTTTTGGAAAAACAGGCAAAATATTAAATTGTTTTCCATTTTTGTTTTATTTTGAAGGTGGTTTGTGGCTTCAGTCCATAATTAAACTGACGTTTTACTTAAAAATTTTAAACTTTTTCAGATTTTATTATTATTGTATACATACATGCATGGTATATATATGTGCATGTATGATGTATGTGAGTATGATATATGTGTTTATGATATATGTATGTATGTATGCATGCATGAATGTATGTATGGTGTATATGTATGATATGTATGTGTGTATGGTATGTGTATAATGTATGTGTATATGGTAGTTGTGTGTATATGGTGTGTATGTATGTGTGTGTGTATGATGTATATGTGTTTGTTGTATATGTATATTGTAGGCGTGTGTATATGTGTATATATGATGTATGTGTGTTTGTTGTATGTATATATTGTAGGTGTGTGTTTATGTATATATGTGCATGTATGTGGAGTAGCATGTGGAGGTCAGATCACAGCTTCGTGAGGTTGGTTTTCTTCTATCTTTGTATGAGCTCTGGGAATTGTATTCAGGTTCTGGGGCTTGCACATCAAGAGCCTTTACCTGCTAAGCTACCTCACTGGCTCTACAGTTTACTTTGTAAAGGTCTGAACATTAGCACACAGGGTCATACAAATAACTAGAGTGGAATGATCAACCTTCTAGAGCCTGATACACTGGATCAGTCTGATTTTGTTGTTGTTGCTGCTGTGACAAATGCCTCACATAACCTAGGTAAAGGAGGCAAATGTAGTTTGGCTCATGGTTTCAGCTTGGCAGGGAGAGTATGCTACAACAGCCCACATTGTGATGGTCAGGAAGGAGAGAGACAGAAAGAGGGAGAGGGAGAGAAGGATGGAGAGACAGAGAGAGAAGGAGGAATTAAGGAAGGGAGAGAGAGAGAGAGAGAGAGAGAGAGAGAGAGAGAGAGAGAGAGAGAGAGAAAGAGAGAGAGAATATATAGTTTCCAGGGACAGAGCCTCCAGTGTTCTAATCTTTCCATTGAGGCTCTAATTTCTAAAGCTGCTCCAGCTGGGGAACAAACTCTGGAAACAAAGCCAAGTGTCCAATAAGAGAGGTACAGCAGACAGTGCCTACTGCACACTTAATGTCTTCCTTCCACATTCCTGATTAATAAAACCTGAGTTTCATTCAAAGAAGTAAAGCAGATAAATGAAACTGCATTTCCAAGCTTCCCTTGCAGCTAGAAGTGGTATTATTAAGCACATAAGTATAAGTGAAAGTTGTTTGAAGTCAGTCTAGTTGTAAATTAAAAATAGGAGGAGATACACTGAATGCTAATGCAAATTTATCCCTGAGAAGTAGAATCACAGAAGATTTTTTTTTGTCTTTTCAAGATGTTGCATATTTCCTGAATATATGCTATTTTTATAACTGGAACATAGAAAGAATGAACTTTACCTTCAGAAAAATTCCAGTTGAGCTTTGGTCACCAGCATGATGAGACTGCCAATGAGTTTAAAACTCTTCACTTCTGTTCTAGGGTACAGACATGGCCGTTGTATACTTCTTGTGCACCTGCAGAGAGGGAGACTTTTCTCCTGGGTTACTTGGTTTTCCCACTGCAGTAGCTCTGCTGTTTAGAACTATCTCCTGAAGAGCTGGTTCAATTCTAGGTGTTGATTGTGACAACAACCCAATGTTTGTCATCAGACTGTCACTTCTTCCTTGTAGAAGAAACGACTGAAGAAGCTAGGGCCTTCATCTAGAAAAGGCTAGATGGGATCATTTATTAACTTCTAGTGGTTGGATATGAAGAGGTTGCCAGTATCTCTTTTTATAGATGGTGTCCTGAGCTAAATGCTTGGTATGTATGTATCTTTTGATTTTTTTCTCATATTATAGGCCAAACTAATTTGGAAATCACTATGTAGCCCAAGCCAGCTTTGACCTGGTGGCAATCCATCTACCTCAGATTAAGCCACCATGCCCAGCCAAATGTCTTTTAATCTTGACAGCATATTAAGATCAAGCGGCTAGCTGGAGAGATGGCTCTGAGGTTAAGAGCACTGGCTGCTCTTACAAAGGACCCAGGTTTGTTTTATGGTACCCACATGGCAGCTCACAATTGTCTATAACTCCAGTTCCAGGAGAGTTAATAGTGGTATGAAAGTGGTACACAGTCATACATGTAAACAAAATTCCATATACAGTTAAAAAAATAAAAAGATTGAGTGTCTAGTTTTGGAAACTGGCTAGAGGAATGAATCAACTTGCCTGTGATTATCCCAGCTAATAAACTCAACTATGAAACTGTCTTACTCCCAAACTGGAACAGTTAGCTTTGGGGCATATATCAGGGAGTAGAATGTTTTTGACAGGTGGAACTAGAGTCATATATATTAGGGCTCAATATAGGATAAAAACATTGTTATGATTTGTATATGCTTGACCCAGGGATTAGCACTATTAGGACATATGGCTTTGTTGGAGTAGGTGGGGCATGGTTGGAGGAAGTGCATCACTGCGGGGGTGGGCAATGAGACCCTCATCCTGACCACATGAGAGTCAGTCTTCTCCTAGCAGCCTGCAGATGAAGATGTAGAACTCTCAGCTCCTCGGGCACCTTGCCTGCCTGGATGGTTCCATGTTTTCACCTTGATGATAATGGACTGAACCTCTGAACCTGTAAACCAGTCCCAATTATATGTTGTCTTTATAAGAGTTGCCTTGGTCATGGTGTGTTGGCATCGGTGAGCTTAGCTCAGTGCTCCCAGCTGAGCAGTTTGCACAGGTTTCCTGAGAGCAGAGCATCCTGCGGCTTAGCTTGATTTCTGTCTTCCCGCCCGGTGTGGTAGGGACGTGCCAGGTGCCTGACCTATGGCTATGATTGTTTTTTCCTGTTGTTTTTCACCCGGCCTCTAGTATATATTGCTGGTTCCTCAGTAAAGCTTTGGCATTCTCCTCACCAGAATGACCCGAGTCTGTGTTTTCTGTTAATCCCCCAGGCCTACGCCCTATACTCGGTACCGTGGCGGTGCGGGCTCCATCAATGGTGTCTGTTCACAGCAGTAAAACCCTAACTAAAAACAGATTTTTTGAACCATTCCATAATGAAATGCACTGTTTTGTGTTGACAGTGAGCCCTGTGTCACAGGATTCCCTGCTGAAGATAACTGGTTCTGGGAAAGAGGTTGTTACAGAAGTTTTTTTTTTGTTTGTTTTTTGCTTTGTTTTTTTTTTTTTTTTTCTTCAGCGAACACTTTGAAGAGCTCCATGCCATAGGTGTGTGGTGGTTTGAAAAAGAATGACCTTCATGGGCTCATATATTTGAATACTTGGTCTCTAGTTAGTGGAACTGTTTTGGAAGGATTAGGAGGTGTGGCCTTGTTGGAGGAAGTATGCCCCTTTGAGGTTTCTAAAGCTCATGGCATTCCTGGTTATCTTTCTCCACCTCATACTTTTGGTGAGAATGTAAAGACTCAGCAGCTGTTCCAGCAACATGCTGGTCTGCTTGCTGCATCCTTGCTGCTATGATGATTATAGACTCTACTAACTCTCTGCAACTATGAGTCCCAGTAAATTCTTTCTCCTATAAGTAGCATTGGTCATGGTGTCTCCTCACAGCAATAGAAAGGCAACTAAGACAAGCTGCTTTGAGAAGGTGAACAGCATCAATCAGAAGCCCTGTGGCATACTCTGGCTGTCAGCTGTGACTATACAGATGGGTATGATTTAGCTTTCGAGACTCTTCTATTCTTTATCTCTTTCAATTCCTATTTAGATCTAGCCAATTATACATCCAATTAGTGCTAATTGATATAATTTTCACTTTCTTTCCTGAAACTGATAACCAAGTCATTTTATAGAATGTAGATGACAAGACATCAATATACTTTTTGGTTACATGGAATTAAAGACCTTTTTGACCTATGCAAGGAAAGTTTCTTAGCTGCGCTATTTGCTGAGTTTCCAAAGGCTATGGTTAAATTTTATTGAATAAATAGACTTTACCTTAAAATTTCCAAATATTTGTTTTATCTTGGCCTTGGGCTTGGCATTGGGGTTGACATAATGGAATGGCCCCATTTCTGTCATAAGTGGATCAGATAGGTGTGTGTGGAGAGGCGGCAGTCTTTCAGTTGGCTATTCTAGTCTAGCCTGCCTGCCTTGGTTTCTTTGTTTCTTTTTTTAAAAAAAGACATTTATTTATTTTTATGTGGATGTGTGTTTTGCCTATATATGTATGTGTACGTGTAACATGTATTTGCCTGGTGCCCAATGTGGTCAGAAGAGAGCATTAAATCCCCCAGACTGCAGTTGCAGAAGGTTATGAGTCACCATGTAGGTGCTGAGAATTGAACTTGGGCTTTCTGGTCCTCTGCAAGAGCAGCAGTGCTCTTAACTGGGGAGCCATTGCTCCAGTACCTTGGTTTTCTTTTAGACAGTGTCCTTCAGCCTCAGGTTGGACCTTGAACTTGAAATTCTCCTTTTGGGTGTTAAATTGCAGGCATATTCCTGGTTTCCACTGTTATCTTGTTAAGATCCATTGTACTTTTAGTTATGTCTCTGCATGTGTCTGTACATGTGAGTACAGTGGTTTTGGGGCCAGAACAGGGTGTTGGATCTCCAGGATCTGGAGTCACAAGTGGTTGTAAGCAACATGACATGGGTGGTGGGAACTAAACTCAGGTCATCTGCAAGAGCAGCAGGTGGTCTTTCTCACCCACTGAACCATCCTTCCAGCTCCTCCACTCGATGGGGTAATGAAGGAGAAGCAGAGCAGCCTGGGAAAAGTTACCAGCAAGGGAGTCTATAAAAAGAACTTCTGGGAGATGTGCTACCAAATTAAGACTGCAGGGATGGCCACTAGGCAGAGTGGTGTTGGACACAGGGGTAAGCTCTGGGTATGGTAAGAAGGAAGTAGTTCCTGGAAGATATTAAATTGCAGCTCAGCCCAAGCTGCAAGATTTCCTCTTGTGTGTTTTCTATGAATAATGAGACTGAATTTTCAAGCCTCAAAACCATACAGGGAAAGGTTGTTGAATTCTCTTTTGCAAAGTATTTGCCTTAAGGATTTAGGATATATTTTTTGTATTTATTTACATTCTACAGTCCATAATCTGAGAGGTGTGGATGTACTGAAGTAGGATGCCCTTTCTTCTTTAACCCTGAAACACCTGCTAGAACCCACCCCCACCCAGAGATGTGCCGTGCCTGTTCAACACGCCTTGGGAAGGGCATATGCCACTCTGAACAACATCTGACACGCATCATGCTCCAATAAACTTCACGTTGGAACAAGGTCACAGAAAGAACACATTTTGATCTTTACTCATGGTATGATTTTTGCTCTTAAAGAGAAATCCAACATTTAAAAAGGCATGTCTCCTCTCCTTATTTTTAGGACTGTTTTGCTTCCAAATGTTTTCTGGCCAGCACCCAGATTTTTATGTGTGTTCCTGAAACTTTAGAAAGAACAGTTTCTGAAAGTCACATTGGCCGTTGAGGAAATTGCAAAGCAGAAACAGAATGTAGCCCTGACAGCTGAATTTACTGTGTATTGAGATGATGCTAATCTTCGTGTATTGAGCATTTACTATAGGTCTGCCACAGCCAGAGGAACTTTCCGAGCAATTTCTTATCTACTCACTTCAAGTTATGTATAATGCAAGTACTATTAATTTTTCTTCTCTCTCTCTCTCTCTCTGTGTGTGTGTGTGTGTGTGTGTGTTTGAGATAGGGTCATGCTCTGTACTGCAAGCTGTCCTCAAATTTGTCATCCTCTTGCTTTAACCTTATGGGTGCTGTGATTACAAACAGATGTGGGCCATTGTACCCGACTATCTCCCTACACCCCCTCCTCATAATTAGGAGTCTTACAGGAACTAACTAAATTATCCAAGATTATATAACTTGTAAGTGGATGAACTGAGGCTCGATGAAAAAACTCAAATCTGCCCTTCTATTACACTCTGTTCCTTGTTTCAGAAATTGTGGGATGGGAATACTGAGTATTGGCTTTTCAGACAAATGTAAGTTCACTACTAACTGTGCCTATGGTTCCAGGCTTCAACATCTAGCACAAATATAATCTCCACTTAATTATACCCAAAATGTTTCAAACTGGTTCAAAGACCCTTTGGATGAGTGGATGAGTTCAAGGTCACTATACTCAACGTGCTGGGTGAATTGGGGTGTGTAAGGTATATCATTTGGTCCTCTTCATAGGTGACAGAGATAATACTGTAAGACGGGTGTAACATATATTGTGTGGGGTGACTGGGAAATTGAGTGTCTCTTGAACTTTATCAGTGCCAACCTCTCATTTGCACATCAATTACCCACCCTGATGTGGCCATAGCCCTTATTGACAGATTTTCTATCACTTTTAAAAGCTTTTGTGCTCCTGGCTCCAGGAAAAGGCCATAAACATTCATCCAGACAGTGGACCATTAACCATTGAAAGGTAATCAGGAGATGTTCAGTGGTGCAGACATTGTCTGCAAGGCATACAGTATTAAATGAGGGAAATCAAGCCACAGAGGAGTGTGTATCAACACCTCCCCCCCTGTTGTCTCATGACAGACAAAAAAATGAAGAATGCCTGCGAGAGAAATTACACTTGCTGCCTGGCCAACCCAGTTACAGGGATACTGGCATGATTCAGGGACTAAAGACCAAGTGACACAAAAGAGCTTTGGGAAGGTTTGAGGGTCTATCTGCCTCTTTTTCTGCTTCTTACCACATGCAGATTTTTCACAAAAGTGGATCACAGATGCCGCCAGTTTGTTAGTACATCCTTACAGCTTCTGGGCTGCAGAAGTATGAAGGTCCACTAGTTGAAAGTCCCAGGAAAGGACTGTGTGTGTGTGTTTAAGCTAAGGTCAACCTTGAGTGTTGTTCCTCAAGAACTGTCCACTTTGGTTTTTCAGATTATTTTTTGGGGGAGGAGGGTCTCTGAGTAGCCTGGAACTCAATGATTAAACTGACTGGCCAGTGAACCCCATAAATCCTTCTTTTCCCTTCTTCTCTAGCCCTTTGTACAAGTACCCCACATTCATGACTTTTGTGTATGTAGCTTTGGCAGGCCTGGAACTTGCTGTGTAGAGCAAGCAGGCCATTAACTCAGAGATCCCCTGTCTTTGGGGTTAAATGTACATGCCACCACGACTGGTTCATGAATGACTTTTTAAATGTGGATTCTGAGACCTGAACTCTGCTCCTCATGCTAGTGTGGAAAGAACTTTGCCAGCTTTCATACCAGGCCTGGATTTTTATTGGCATGTTATGGCCATGTGTCTAGCTCGTGAAGCAGTCACTTTTGCCAAAGAGAAAGGGAAAAGTGAGAACTCCTGAGTCCAGAATTAGACTTAAAGCTGGGACCAGGATATAAGGGACACTTCCAGGCAAAACCCTGTAACTGATCCATTGAAATACATTTGTTCCAAACTCCAAGATTGTTGGAGATGTAGTTCAGTGCTTGCCTACTATGTGCAAAGCCTGAGTTTGATTCCCAGAGTGAGAGGGAAGGGATCCAAGGGAATATACATAAGGCTATTAAAAGTAGTCAGAGATCAGAGAGTGGTCTTAGGGGATCAGGGTATTCTCAGAAGGTAGATTTTCACCTTTTATGGAAAGTTTGGTTAAAACTTTATTGAATTTTAAAAATATGTGTGTAAGAGAGTTTTGCCTGCATGTATATATATGCAGCTTGTGTGTACAGTGCCCTTGAAGGTCAGGCGCTATCTGGGAATCAGATCCCCTGGAACTGGAGTTATAGATGCGTGTAAACTTCCTGTGGGTTCTATGCAAGAGCAAGAAGAGCTCTTAACTGCAGATGCATCTCTCCAGCTCCTTTAGTTTTATTTTAAAACGATTCTTCCTGTTTTTCAAAAAAATTTTTTTCATTAAAAGGTTAGATAAACGGTGTCCTTAACTGATTGCTCTGTGCTCGACTGATCATGCGTCCCATTAATCAAACCCAGAAGCAATCATTTGAAAGCTGTTGTCAATTTGTAAACATTTTTTTCCATTTAAAATAACTTATTTCCCCCCATTCTTCTCCTCCAAGCAAATGAGTTCCCTTTCATTTAATTGTGCAGCCAAGACTTTTGTTTGGAGAAGAACAGTTTCTCAGAGCTGATCCAAAACCCGTTTCAAGAAATGGATGAGTTTTTGGCAACGTAAGTTTTGAAGCTTTGTCCTGTCTATAAGGATGTGCTAGAACATTCAGTGTATTCAGTGGACCACTGGTAGGTTAGACACCGGCGCTTGGCCAACAAAGCAGTGCTCAGCCCCATTTCCCCACGCGGCCTTTATCCAGCATGGGACCCTGTCCTGAGGCAGGTTGATTAACGAGCCCATCACTTACATCTCTGCAGCATAACTGGAGATTTCACTCTTCAAATTACATGAATGATTCTCCTATTACTAAATAGTGGTTCATATTTGTCTGGCCCTTGGATATTTTATTCATTTATCTCATTGACTTCCCAAATATGTAGCCTAAAGGAGGTATTTTGTAGACTTTGGGTTCTTGGTTAAAAGGAGTAATCAAGTTCATCTTAGTTCCAAGAAAGTTTTTGTTTTGAAGAAGGGTTTCACATGTCCCCCGCTGACCTCTGCTTCGATGACTTTGGATTCGGCTCCTCCTGTCTTCACTTCCTGAGTTCTGGGATTATGGACATGGGCCAGTTGGTTCTATGCAATGTTGGGGATAGAACCCAGGGTTGTTTTTGTTTTTTGTTTTTTGCTTTTTATTTGTTTTAACATGCTAGCCAAACATTCCACCAGTTGAGCTACAGCCTTAACACTCCCTAAGAAACATTTCTAGGTGGCTTCTGTTCTCTTACAAGGATACTCCACTCTTTTGGCAGGTGCTCTGGGCTGCACAGACAAATGCTGGGTTTCTAGGTAGCACAGAAGGCCTGTACCTAGAAGTTAGCTGTTAGCTAACAGCCCTAGCATAAGAAGCCAGCAAGTAAAACTTGACCCTGGCAGCTCCTGTCTTCTTTTTTTTCTGGTTTTCTTTCTCAACAGCTCCTAGTAAACTTTATTTATGGCACACACACATTCATAACAATATCAGTAATATCATATACAACCAAACAGTCAAATATAGAATGTAGTTTGCTGGTTTAAAAATAAGGGCCAGAGAGAAGGATTGGTGAGTGAAAAGCACTTGCTATCAATCAGGAGGACCTGAGTTTGATCCTGGTACCACATGGTGGAAGGAGAGAACTAACCCCCACAAGATGTCCTCTGACCTCGACCTATGTGCCATGACACTAGTTCATCTATACAAACAAATAAATATATGTAATAAACAACTAAAAATAATTTTCTTTTCAAGACAGAGTCTCGCTATGTAGCTCTTGATGTCCTGAAACTTATTGTGTAGACCAGGCTGGCTTCAAACTCATCAAGATCCATCTGCCTCTTCCTCTGCCTCTGCCTTCTGAATGCTAGGATTAACAATGTGTGCCACTATGCCTGGCTATTGTAACAAACAATCAAAATATAATGCATTTGTTTACTGGTATAATTTTACTCTCTGTAACCAAATATATTACCCCAATTTTGCACCCAGGGCAGAATGGTTCTCCTTCCTCAGTCCAGTCTAGGATATTTAGCATAGATTTTACAAATTAGTTGCAAATGTTTGAGACTGTTACATTCCAATTTTATTTTTTTACTTAACAAGATCATTGTTACAGGTCCAGAGCCACTGTTTCTTGAGAGATAAAAGGACTTTTTCTGAATGGTCATGTGGTGGTTTGAATAGGAATGGCCCCCATAGACTCATGTGTTTCAATGATTGGCTCATAGGGAGTGGCACTATTAGGAGGTGTGGCCTTGTGGTAGGAAGTGTGTCAATGTGTGGGCGGGGTTTGAAGTCTCTTATGCCCAAGCTATGCCCAGGGATGCAGTCTCCTTGCTGCCCTCTGATGAAGATGCAGAACTCTCAGCTCCATCTCCAGCACCATGTTGACTTGTGTGCTGCCATGCTTCCTGCCATGATGATAATGGACTAAACCTCTGCAACTATAAACCAGGTCTGATTAAATGTTTTCCTTTGTAAGAGTTGCCTTGGTCATGATGTCTCTTCACGGCAATAAAACCCAAACTATGACAGGTTATATATACATCCATATCACAGGCATATTAAAAAGAAATGGAAAACAATTATTTTATAAATAATGATTCACAAAATAGGTAATTTGTCTGAATACATATAATTTTTATGTTTTTACTAGCATATACTAATTATACATAATGGACTTCATTCTGACACTTTCATTCCTGTATATAATCTATTCAACCGTATTTTCCCTCTGTCACTTTCTTTTGTCCTCTCCCACTCCTGCTGATCCCCTCTACTTCCCAAGTAGTTCCCCTTCCATTTTCATAAGTGACAAAAAAAATTAATTATTAAGGGCAGGAGTTTTGCCACTATGGAGGGAAACAGAAGAAAGTGTAGCTTTGTGTGTGCACTGGCTGGTTTTATGTCAACTTGACATAAGCTAGAGTCATCAGAGAGAAAGGAGTCTCAGGTGAGAAAATGCCTCTATGAGATTCAGGTACAAGGTATTTTTTCAATCAATGATCAATGGGAGAGGGCCTAGCCCATTGTGGGTGGTATATTCCTGTCCTGATGGTCTTGGGTTCTATAAGAAAGCAGGCTGACAAAGCCATTGGGAGCAAGCCAGTAAGCAGCAGCCCTCCATGGCTCCTGTATCAGTTCCTGCCTCCAGGTTCCTGTCCTGTTAGAGTTCCTGTCTTGATTTCCTTTGGTGATTAACCATGATATGGAAGTGTTAGCTGAATAAACCATTTCCTCCCCAACTTGCTTTTCTGGTCTTGGTGTTTTATTGCAGTAATAGAAACCTTAACTAAGACAGTGTATAACTAGCATTTCAAGTACCTGTTATATTCTGGGCACCTTACCCTCCATTTTCCCCCCCTTAAGATAAAATACATTGTGATAGCTATTTTTCATTATCTACTTGACTGGACTTGGGAGACCTAGTCCTTACCCTTCTGGGTGTGTCTGTGAGGGTGTTTGGAGTATTACCTTACTTGGGGGATCAGTCTGAATGTGGTGGAGTTATCTTATAGGCTGGGGGCCCCGAGGAAATTCAAGGGTGCTGGATGGTGGCATACCCTCCTTTTCTACTTCCTGGCCTACTGGGATGTGAACTAAGCTACTCCACCATGTCCTCCCTAGGATAGGACTGAGGCCTCTCAAACTGAGTTAAAACAAGCATTTCCTTTCTTAGGCTGTTCTGCTGGGCATTTCATCACAGGGACAAGAGTAGAACAATTTGATACACAAATTCTATTAGCAGCTCACTTAAATTCATTGTCAGGTCATCTCAATGCTTATCTGGATTTAAGTCAGACAGGACCCTGATTCAGAACTCTTCATAGATTTCTAGAATAGCTTTGCTCTCTGTGGTATCTTTAGTTTTTGAAGAAAAATAGGTATGGCGTTTAAATGTAACTGTTTTAGGAGTAGAAAGAATAAGACTACAAACTACTTAGAGAGAGGCCTAGCCCATAGCATGGACATACAGGTATGTGTGATTGTTTTTCCTATTGTTGACTTCAAAATTAATTATTGGCATAACATTCATTTCCATAATGAATATAAGATTAAATGGAGGAGTTGGAGAGGAAAAGAAGGAGGGAGGAAGGGGGAGAGAGAGAGAGAGAGAGAGAGAGAGAGAGAGAGAGAGAGAGAGAGAGAGAGAGAGAGAGAGGCAGGAGACATATCCACACTGGCAGGTTTATAATGGTTGTTTGGGTATATATATTATATATATTTTATATACACATATATATTATATATACACACATATATATTACACACACACACACACATATATATATATATATATATATATATTTTTTTTTTTTTTTGAGACTGCTCAGGCTAGCCTCAAACTCACAGTTTGGCCAAGGATGGCCTTAAGCTCCTGGTCTCCTGTGTCTGCCTCCCAAGCATTAAGATTATAGGCATGTATTGTCACATCTGACTGCAGTTATATTTTAAAACTTTGAACTTTAGAACTCTGAACCGTTTCTATTGGGGCACACTTTTTCTCTTTTGTTTCAGTAACTGAGAAGGCTTGACTCAGGCCAAGGTCGAGCCAACAGAGTGGCTGACAGTGTGGATGTGTCCATTAAGCAGGAAGAGGCATGATGGCATTCTTAGGGTTGGCCTTGTATAACAGGACAGATGATGAGGCCCGTAACTTAATAGACAGTCTTGGGAAAGATAAGTATTGGTGCATGAAAACTTTGAACTATGTTTAAGGTACCATAAGTTTGAAATACTGATGAGATGTCTAGTAAGCTGTTGCACAATCAAGTGCTTTGTCTTAAGGAATCTTGTTTCTGTATATATGGCTATCTGTTTCCCTCTCTGTATGCCAACTTCTTGGAGCAAGCGGTTTTAGATTTTGCTTCTGGGTGACTTTGGTAGAGATTTTGTTGTTGTTATTTGGGTGACAGGGTTGCATATAGCCTAGACTGGCCTTGAACTCCTGGTCTTCCTTCTTCTATCTCCCCAAAGCTGGGCATGTATTACACCTCTGGACACCATAGTTTAGACTTTACCATTCAGTGGTGGCTAGTGGACTCATTCAAAGTTCAGTTTCAAGTACTGAGGTGAGGCCAAGACAGGTGTCCATCACAGATCCCAACATGGCTAGGTTCACAACACATGTATGGCACCACTCCAGGTCTCACATAGGACAGGGTGGCATGGTAGGGTATGGCAAACTTTGTCTTAGGGTCTTCTTCCTGATCTGTTTTCAGGATGGTTGGCTGCCTTTCCCACATGCTCCCACAGTTCCTGGTACCTTGTCCCTTCTTAGGTGGTTGGAGTTTCCTGCTTTTTATCAGGGTCTATACCCCCAGGCCAAGAGTAGATGCTAAATACATATTTGTTAAATGAATGAATACATTAGTGAGGAAAAAAAATCTGCCACAGGACAGTGTTCTCTGATACTGTCAGAGGAGCGACTACGATGAAGATCTCAGAAAACAAGAAAATAGAACAAAATGAACAAGAAGACCATAGGGCAAGAGGCAACAGACTGACCTCAAGCGTCTACACACACACACACACACACACACACACACAAATAGCCTCTGTACTGTGTTATACACTCTATGGGACTGATGGACTGATCAGAACTTCAGTTATTGTGCAGAGTTGAAATCTTGTAGACCCAGAGCCAAATTATTTTGGGTTGTCTTAGCAATCCTAAATAGCCACTTAACTGCTCACCTCTGAGTATGACCCTGCATCCTTGTGACTATTTGGGAAAATCCTCTTGTGTGCAGATGCCTAGCTTTCACAAATCCAAAAGCTAAAAATGTCATCAAATAACATCAAGACCTACAGCAGAGATTTCTGTGCTTGGCTGTGACCTTCCTACCTGAGGTTTCCTCTGATGCTTTTTGAAAAGTCTTTTTGACTTACAACTTTCTTTGTTCTGTAACCATAAAAAGTGCCATTAAAGTGTTACTGCATTGGAACATGGGGTTTGGGATAACCTAAATTTGTGTTTCTAGGCCATGGCCACTCATATTTGGCTTCAGAATAAACTGTTACTTATTCTCTGAAGTGAAAGCTGTGTCTTCAGTATGGAAAAGATTGTATTGTAATTTTCTGTCCAGTTGGGTAAGGGTTACATGTTAGCACTTAGCATGTGGGGTAGTTGTCTGTGTACATATGTACATACATATATTTAGCACTAACTTAGAGAAGGTTAGCTGGATGACATCTTAAGTTCCTTTAGATCAGCTTTTAAAATCTTCAGATGGGAAACTAAGTCCCAGAGATAAAGATAACATGCCTAAGAACTCAGTCCTTTGCTTTCAACATAAAATGACTGTTTTTTTTTCCATTTTTCCTTAGTCAAGGACCTACTTTGAAAGAAATCTGTTGAAAACCATGAACCTCTCTGTCTGTCTCTGTCTATTTCTGTCTGTCTGTCTGTCTCTGTCTCTCTGTCTGTCTGTCTGTCTCTCTCTCTCTCTCTCTTAATAGTGAATGTTCAACATTGTATTTTTAAAAAAATCTATAAATGTGCCATCTTGGATATGTCACCTGGCTTTTCTGAAATACATTACCCATTTTATCGTTTTTGTGAGAGTGAGTGAGAAAGTGTAAGTGCTTGCATACGTGCATGCACGTGTGTGTACACACACACACACACACACTTAAAGCATGCTGTCACTGTGCTGGTTAATACTGTCAACTTGACATGAACTAGAGTCACCTGGGAAGAGGACCGACTTCCATCAGATTGGCTTGCATGTGGCACGAGGTGGGTTTCCCTGATTGATGATTGATGTGGGAAGGCCCAGCCCACGGTAGGTGGTACCGCCCCTGGGCTCATGATCTTGGCTGGGTTAAGTAAGACAGCAAACTGAGCAAGTCAGGGGAGCAAGGCAGAAAGCAGTGATCCTGCATGGCCTCTGCTTCAGCTCCTGCCTCCAGGTTCCTACCTTGTACTCCTGCCCTGCTTTGCTTGACGATGGACTGTGCTGTGGAAATGTAAGTCAACCCTTTCCTAAATTGGTTTTGGTCATTCTTTTTTATCACAGCAACAGAGAAGCAAATTAGCTCAGTCACAGTTCAGAAAATACTCAGTATGAGGTATGTCAAGAATCTCAAACGGCTCTCTCATGTACCAGGTTGCCAAGGGCCCATGTGGGACAGAACACAATAGATATAGTTTGGTTTTGTCCTTTAAGTACCAGGGCTAGGAGAATGGCCACTATTTGTTGGGCATGGAAAGAAGAATATGAGTGCCTGGAGGCTATGGAAAACCTTAAAGGGCAAGGCTATAAAAGGCAGAGACACCTAGGCTGCCATAGGAAGGTATCCTCCTGTTCTCTGAGCAGTTAACTCTGAGAGTTCCTCCCTTTCAGGGTGGGAGGAAGGATTGTGCCCAGTCACTGTTCTTCCCTCTGCTCAGCCCACAAGTGCTGCCGGATCCAGATCCACTTTGTGTGAGTTTCCCAGCAGGAGACATTCTTATCTGGCCGCTGAAGTTGCTGGAAGCACACTCATCAGGGCATAAAGGAAATCGCTGCTGTTCTGGAATTGACTACTTACCTCTGACGTTTCTATTTCCATCCCTAATGCCAAGTGGCAGCAGCAGGGGTTCAAGACTTCTTGTTGAGTGGAAGCTTTGCCTATGAAAACGTTGTCCACCATCTCATGCACTTTACCTGGAACGGTGTGGGTTTGCGTGAACTCAAGGCCCATCTTTCTAACGTAAATGGGAATCAAACGAGACATCTAATACATATGATGAACAGGAATCTTAATAGTTTTCTTTTTCACTTTTCTATCTGGCTTTTCCTTGGGGGACAAGTAGGTGGCAATAAAGTCTTGTAGAGTCATCCTTCTATGGACCTGCAAAGGAATGATGGTGCCAAGGCATAGGAACTCCCACCCCAGTTCTATAGGTTAACTTAAAAGACAAGAGCTGTTCTTGTTCCCCAGAAGTGTCTGGCAGCTTTTGGAGGGGCTTCTAGGGGAGGATTGGGAGGTCAGGTGCTTCGGGCAGGAGGCTGCCAGGAGGCGCTGCGGAGCTGGCGCGCACTCGACTCTCTGCTGCCCCCCGCGGAGGTGCCCAGGTCCCAGCCGCGGCCCCTCCAGGCTCCTCGGGAATGCTGGGAATGTGAGTCAGGGCCTGGGCGAGCGGGCCGTGAGCGCGCGCGTGTCGGGACTGCGGCGGGCGCCGCCCCCTCGGCCCCGCCCGGCCCGGCCCCGGCGCTCGGCGCTGGCCGCGCTCCCCGCCACCTCCCCGCGCTGCCCGCGCTCCGCCGTCTCGCGCTCCTGATCGCTCCAGCTCCTCCCGGCCGCCCGGCACCGCGGCCACGCGAGGTTGTAAAAATCCATGTGGGACCGCGCCGGGGCGAGCATCGCTAAGGTGAGACGCCGACGCTGGGGGCCCGGCTCCCTCGTGCGGGTCCCCGGTGCTCGTGGGCAGCTGCAATGCGTTATCGGGGGAGCCGAGGGGAGACGCAGCCGCCTTCCTCGGGGCTCTCTCGGGCGGGGGAAGGGATGGGGCGGCCTAAGGGCGGATTTGCCTTGCTGTCTAAACCCCCGGATTGGAACAAGTGCACAGTTCCTCCGGCGCCCGCCCCGGGCCACCTCCCGCAGTCCCTCTCCCGTAGCCACCCTCAGTGTCCTCGCCTTTCTTTTCTGCGGACCCCCCTTTTTGCCTGACTGCCTTCTTGCCGGGAGGGGTGGGGGTCTCACAGAACCACAAGCTGAATAAAGTGGAGCTGACAGTACCCCCAGCCCCGGGGGTTGTGAGCCTGGGTGTCTGGGTGGGCTCCAGGGGAAAGAGGGGCGGGGGAGGGACGCAGGTTATAAAAAGAAAAATTCATGCCTGGGAAAATGAAGATGATTTACTGGGGAGGGGTAGGAGGTGGTGTATGAAAAAGGATATGATGTGAAATTAAACAGCATTCCTACCGATTCTCTTCCTACCTCCTAATTACACAAGGGGTACTTACAAGGAGGTCCCTTTAAAAATTATTATTATTATTATTATTATTATTATTATTATTATTATTATTACTGTCCGAGCCTTTGAAAGATCATTTTTAGGACAGCGAAGAATAAGGGCTCCTTTGGTGTGTGAGAATCAAATAGTACCCGCAAACTCTACTCTGTTCAGCCCTACATAATTTATTTTGTAGTTAGGGGTCTTTCTCCTCCTCGCCAGAGGGAGGGTCCGCTCCGCTAGAAGATCGATTTTAGGCGGCTACCTGCCTTTGCTGGATGAAAGACAATTTACTCCCAGAGCGGTGAATTGTCAGTTCTCTCCGTGACTGACAGTTGCACCTGCCACTTATGTGGGTAGAACGGGACCGGTGGAACCCCAAGAGCCAATCAAAGCTCGGGAGAGGAGGGCTGCTCCCACTTGTCATGGTTAGTTTCCTGGTTGGCTCTTTAAATCAGTGGTTTTACTTAACCATTGGTTTCCACCAGGTAGGACTCCAGCTGTGAGAAGCAGAGACGCGGGAAGCCAACTCCTTGAAAATGGGCTTAGAAGCAAGTATGTTCGACCTGTGTTCTCTCCCATCTTCCCTCTCCGTCGCTAGTTGTAGCTGTGGATGCTGGGGTCTTTGGCTTAAATATGAAATGAATCTGTGTAAAGAGCGAAGCGGACATGGGCTGCAGGGAGCAGGTTGGAATGATCTACCTTTCCTTCAGAACTGCAGTCTTCTTTATAAGAGATGCACTTACTGTTGAGCTATCTGAGGGAAGGGTGTGGCACGCTGTCTCCTACGGTCACCCTATCCTTGTCCTTGTGAACTCACACGGTTTCTGAGTATGTAGTTTGGCTTATCAAATTTGGTAGGTTTATAAGATGTTTTTGAAGCAGGAAAATGTGCTTTACTAACGTTCCCATGAATAGAAAGGATTCTTTTAGATTCGACAGTCTAGCTCAACTCGTGGAAGTGAGGGCTGCCTGCTTCTCCTTTGCAAGATGTCAGTTGGGATGGAGGTGGCGGTGGGGAAGAGGACTTTCTTTACCTTCTCATGAGAGGCATCTTGTTGGTTCGCTTCTGCACTGTAATAAAAGCCTTTTGATAGTTTTGGGGAAAGGAAGGTATGGTTCGTGAGACTTTCTTGGGTGGATAAAGGACCAGGTCGGTCTTAACTTTGTACTAGTGAAAACTTGATTTTCAGTACCTTTCTCTTTGAATTCATTAGAAAAAGTATGAGTTGTGTCCAGAGACCCGTCACCTTATGGGAGCTGGACCTGGATGTGGGCAGAATGCTGTGGATTTCAGCTTTGTATGAACAAATTATGAACTGGACCAGACTGGTTAGGACATAGATGCCAGGTGTGTCAAGGGGTTACTGTTACTGTTGCCACTGCTGTTCTTGTTCGTGATCACTCCTTACCTTATTCTAAACTTAGCAGAGCCTACGTGAGTCAGTACTGCTATTTCCCCTAAATTCTAATTGTGGAGATGGAAAGGAGTTAGGTCCATTGACACACTACTCTGAGATGGTACGTATTTGACCCAGAGCCCATGACCTTGCCGTGGTCTTCAGTTAAGATTTTGATGGTGTGGTCTGCACAGGTCTAGTGTGAACCCTGGACTCCCCAGCATGGCCAGAGCCCACCTTTGAGGAGTCCACTGTGCTGCTGCTGATCCTTTACCTGCTGCCTGCACATCCAAAGGCTCTCGTTTCTGCCAATAGGAAATTTAGCAGCTTTGTGTACTGGGTTTCTAATAGGGCATTTTTGGCCCACTAATTAGTTCTAAACTGGATGACGATTTAAAAGGAGATAAAACAAAATTCACCACTCTTTATTTTTCTCGATACCTCAGATTTCCAATTTAAGCATGTTCTGGTTGAGTTAGTGCTTTTAACATCAGTCAGTTGGTTTCCTGCACCCTAAGGAACTAGACTTTCATTTTTCTTTCACTTGCAAAAAAAAAAATCCCTTTTCATTAGTGATTCGATATACTTACATTTTAAACCGTTCTTCTAAAATAGTATGGCACCCGCTCCCCCTTTTATTATGCTGTAAGAAGCCACAGACTTCAGTTCTGTGTATTGTGGAGGATGAATGGGGTGAGCCCTGCTGTCCCCGCATTCACCTTGGTGCATAGCCTATGCCCCTAGTTAGGTTGATTCTGCAGACTCTGTCTCTCACCTGCTTTACTAGAATATCTGTTGGCTTTTAAAAAGCACACAACCTGTTACCACTGCCTGTCACACGCATTGCCTCTCGCTAGCCACCAGTTCAGTTTCAGCAACATTTATATGGTTCCTTGATAGTTTATTTATTTTATAAGACAGTGGAACAAACAGAAACCAGAAGAGCACCAGTTCTAATAGTGAGGCTCTTGCAAATTTATGACAGTTGGCTCCAAGCTGGAAATCACTAGTTGCCACCAGTGTTCTCTTTTTAGATGAAGAAAAGGGACAAAGTAAGTGAACAGATGAGAAATGCCAACATATACCAAGTGATAGCATTATATCAGTCAACTCTGGCACCGAAACAGAATTTCCTCCCCTATAGCAACAGGTATTCATTTTCACAGTCAAGTCTGCAGGCGAATGCAGGCTCACCTTCTGGGAACATCCTGACTGTAAGCCACAGGTTGAGTTCTGATGTGTTCCATAGGTGTTCTGGGGCTCCCGTGGCCTGCCCATGCTGTGATAGATGCTGTCAAGCATCCAGGCAAACCATGCAAGCAAATGACACTCTTTCTTGGAGAAAGGAAGTTGTATGGGCAAGTCCAACCTCAGTGGTAGATTCTGCCTGAAATAGGGTAAGGAAGGCTCCATGAACTACAATCTATACTTCCATGTAGGTTCAAAGTATGGTGTAGTTAGAGAACCTTCTTCCTCTTCCTCTCCCTCCCCCTCCCTCCTCCTCCTCTTCCTCCCCTCCTCGTCTTCCTCTTCCTCTTCCTCCTCCTCCTCCTCCTCCATCTTCTTCTTCTTCTGTTATTTTCAAACAGGGTCTCATTGTGTAGCTCTGACTGTTCTAGCTTTCGCATTGTAGACCAGGCTAGCCTCTACTCACAGAGATATGCCAGGCTCTGCCTCCCAAGTGCTGGGATTAAAGGCATGTACCATCATGATGTTTGGCAACAATTATTACTTATTACTACTTTTCTTTTTTTTCCACTCATTTTCTTTTTTCTTTGGGGTGTGGTCTATGAATGTGTGCCCATGCAGAGGCCAGAGGAGGATGTTGGTTGTCCTATACTGTTATTTCCTTGAGAGAGGGGTTCCTCACTGTTCTCTCTTACTGTAGTGTGTGCTGAGGCTAAAGGCACACACCCACTTCCAGCTTTTAAATGGGTGCTTGGAATCTGAAATCTGGTCCCCGTGCTTGTGAGCTTTGACCCACTGAGCCATCTCCCTAGCCCCTCTCTTTGTACTTGTTGAATGGGATCTTTATCACCTTATCTTCTTCTCTCTATATTCCCATTCTCTCTCTCTCTCTCTCTCTCTCTCTCTCTCTCTCTCTCTCTCTCTCTCTCTCACACACACACACACACACTATTTAAACCTTGCATTTTGGAATATACTGTATTTGACTCTAGAAGGCTGCTGGTCATAGCAGGTGTGTTTACACATATGTAACTTTAATTATCAGAGTACTATTTTTGGTTTAGGACCTGACAGTATCCTGTGACATAATTGTTAATGCAGTGGTGTGGGCCAGTGTGGCGGACCTGGCATTTTGGAACTTACTGTTACAAGTAGGTGGTGGGGGAAGAATTCTTGGGTGAAATGCCATTTTCTTAGATTTACAGGGAGAAAGCTACAGCAAGAGCAGTAGTTGTGGTGGTTTGAATGAGAACTTCCTCCCCATAGACTTGTCTATTTGAATACTTGGTGTATAGTTAGTGAAACTGCTTGGGAAGGATTAGGAGGTGTGGTCTTGTTGGGGAAGGTGTGTCACTGGGGTGTGTATGTGTGCTATGTTGAGGCTTCAAAAGCCCTAACTGGAAAACCATTTCCAGTTAGTTATCTATGTGCTTCCAACCTGTGGATGAGGACGTAAACTCTTAGTTACTTCTCTAGCACCATGCCCAACAGCCTGCTAACATGTCCCCTACCATGGTGACCATGGACACTAACCCTCTAAACCACGAACCTCCAAATTAAATGCTTTCTTTTATAAGCTGCCTTGCTCGTGAGGTTTTTGTCACAGCAATAGAAAAGCAGCTAAGATGATTTGTGGGAGTGTGTGGGGGCACATGTGGCGATAACCAAGTTACTCCATTTAGCCGGAAAGCAAGTGAGGTGAACAGCAGCAACACCTATTAGCAGTAGTTCCTATAGTCTAACCTTTCCTTTTTGAGATACAGCCTTACTGTGTAGCCCAGGTTAGCCTGGAACCTGGCAATTCTCCTTCTTCGGTTCCCTAAGTGCTGGGATTATTCGCTGTGTGTGTCAGCACATCTGGCTACAGTGTAACTTTTAAGTAACTATGTGTGAGGCCCTGTGCAGAGCACTTTTGGTAAAACAGCTAATTTGATATTAGAGTAGACCTGGTTGGTTACCAACCCAGTCTTCATCTCCACCCACTCTTTAAAGTAACTCTATTTTGACATGAGAATATACCTATCTTATCCTCTCAGACTCCCTGGCATCGTAGAGAAGTCATGAGACAGAGGTCTGGTAATGATGGAGGTAGAAATTATTGGGTGGGGGTTTTCCAGAAAGCTTAAAAAAAGAGGGCATGCTTGATTGGTGCAGTCCAATAGCTTTTGACACTTTGTTCTTGCTGCTGGGAACATAGGTTTAATACCTGGATAGGCAGTAACAACTGTAGCAATGAAGGTAAGACCATGTTCTCAACATAGCAAAGCTGAGGTGTATTAGTCCTGTGTTTAAGTTTAGCTCAGTAAAACAAAACAAAACAACAGAATATAACTATTCACCGAGCTGGAGCCTGGAAAGATCTCAGTCTTGATGGTCCTTCTCCTTTGTAGTACCAGCTTACCCCATCTTTTACTTCTATGCTTTGTTCTGAGATAGGGTCTGGCCTTGAATCCTTGATGACCTGTCTCTGTCTCCCAAGTGCTGAGTGCCGCCACACCTGCTTCCTATAGAATCTTGGTGAATGAAACAAAGAACTGCATTATCTCAAGGCGTTATTGCAGCCAAACATAATCCTCTTTGATGTGTATTTTCTGAAGGGCTCCTCAGAGCAGGCACTATCCTACTTATTTTACAGGTGGTATCATTAAAGCTCCGAGACATTAAAGAACTTGCCCAAGATCACAGAACTAGTAAGTAGAGGGATTGGAATTCAAAACAGTATCACTTTGACTTCTAGGCTTACCTTCAGCTGGACAGGATAAAGAACCACAGTAGAAATCATATTGGAAAAGTACATTCAAATAAGCTCGAGTAAGCAGCTTAGTCCCAGATTGGAGACATGGAGTTTAATTTCATGGGTTAGAGACTGGGAATTGGGCATCAAGGTTTCAGTATGTTATGTCCTGTGTTAGTGGGAATGGAGGCAGAGCGGAAGCTGGGGATCCAGCAGACCTCAGGGGAGAGAGATAAGAATGTGATTGGGTGACTGTAAGTCATGATTTTCTGTTAGACTGTAATCTTCTGAGAACAAAGCGAATGCTCCCTGAAGGTTAGCATTAGCCTCTATCGATGGTCTCACATTAGGCAGGAAGTAAGGGATGAGTAATGGGGAGAATTACTGATGAGCTGTGCATCATGATTCAGAGCTGGAGGGTGGGGGATCCCACTCATCGTCAGAACCATGTACAGAGCCCTTGATGACCTCTTCTGATGTCATTGTGCTCTTGTTCTGCCTTCCTCGTGTTGAAGGTCAGGGTTAGAAAGCGCTTAGGTGGTACTTCAGAGCCTGTCAGTGGACTTCCATCTTGCTGTCACCTTTTAGATGTTCTAGAGCTTTCGTGGGAGGGTGCTACTTGGACTTTCCATGTCTTGGTCTCTGCCTCTCTTCCCCTTTTAAAAATCTGTACAGGAATTTGTTTTCTGCTTAGAGGTTCCATCAGTTCCATATGTGTTTTTCCTCTTAAGTAAATTTTAGCTGGATCCCACTGAGGAATTCATGGAAAAAAAGAAAAATTTCCCTAAAAACTCAAGGGTTCAGGTTTATGTGGCCTGAGTTGTCTTTATGGTGAAGTCACTTCTCTAAAATGATAGCTGCATACTCTCCCAGAAGCAGGGTGATGTGAATCTTGGAGCTGACCAGTTGTCTTATTTATATACCCTTTAATAGACACATGCTATATTAGATAGCTTCTTGCGTCTTGACATCTGTAGTGCAGACTGTTAATCTTCCCATGACTGCTTCCTCTCTCCTCATAGGCATGCATTGTGAGTGACTTGTATCACTTTTCTGGTAGGACATCACATGTGCGATGTGAGACCATGGTGAGCTACCTTCTATGGTGTGGTGATCACAGGATCCCAGGGCCCAGGGTAAGGTTTCCACACAGTAGATCTTCATTTACTATTTATTAGATGAACTCAAGGAACAGCAGAGCTCAAACAGCCAGATTTAGACCCACATCCGCCTGACCCTCGAGGCTACTTAATTATTAGTGGGCACAGTGGGAGCAGTGACTGTCCCTACAAATGCAAAAAAAGAAAAAAGCAATAAATAAGGGCCACAGCATCAATGCCGAACAACATGAGGGGCTGGGTTGTCATGGAAGCAGGGTTGAGGCTTGTGTGATTTCTGCTCACTCTGTCTCAGTGGGGGAAGCCCAAGGCCTCTGCCTCACTGACCAACTGAGATGCAATCGGGCACCCTTCTCCCGGGCTGGCTCAGTTTATCCACCAGTTGAATTCCCTTGGCCCCTCACTGCCTGTTTCCCAGGGCTGTGACCTTGGTGTCTTGGGCATCTCTTCCTCCCTTGCCTCCGAGACTTGTTGTTTCCAAGGTCTATCCTCTGCTCTTGAACACGCGTTGTCTTTGCCAGGGAGAGTTCATCTTGGTCACAGCCCAGGAAATCTACTTGCTGGCTGGCACCTCATGGGCACTCACTAAAATTTAAAAAAGGGAGAGAGAGGTGAAGGAGAGAGAGAGAGGAAGGGAGCCAGCCCTTTCAGGAAAGAACTGATTACTTTTCCTGGAAGTCAATGATGAGATTACAGCCCCACTGCATGAATATAGGACAAAAAGCTGTCTCTTGGATACATTTGGAGCTGGGCAAACAGTGACAATATTCATAGATGTCTCTTAACAGCAGCTTGGTTCGTTAACTCCTTCCTTCTCATTTCTCCTCTCTCTCTCTCTGTGTGTGTATGTGTGCGTGTGCGCATGTGCATATGCGCACATGCTTTTGCATGTATGTAGGGACACATCTGTGTGGGTGCACGTGTGTGTGCTTGTAGGCGAAAGCCAGAAGTTGATGTTGAAAATCATTCTCCATTTTTCTTCTACTTTATTCATTGAAGCAGGTTTTCTGAGTTAAACCTAGAGCTCCCTGATATGGCTAGTCTTGCTAGGCACCTTCCTCTGGGAATACCTGGCTCTGACTCCTCTGGCCAGAGTCACAGGCAGGCATCTGTGATGATTTGGCATTTATGTGGATTTCTGGGGATATGAACGCCAGTCTTCACTCTTACATGAGAAACACTTTAACTGGTGAGTCATTTCTCCAGGCCCCATTGAACTTTGTGTGTGTGTGTGTGTGTGTCTGTGCATGTGTATGTGTGTATGTGGTATGTGTATTTGTGTGTGCATGTATGTGTGTGGTATATGTGTTTGTGTGTACATATGTGTGTGTTCCTGTGTGTGTGGTATGTGTGTCTGTGTGTGCATATGTGTGTGTTTGTGTGTGCACATGCACACGCACACACACGCTTGTCTAAATTTACCTCTTTTCTTACCTTCCTGCTTTCCACCTCTACACAGTTTTGAGTATGAATGAACTGCAGGCACCAAAGTACATTCCCTTCAAATGCTTGAGGAGCAAACTATTAATTCAAGATAACTTCATAGTGGGTCAGAAGACAAGAGCTTGAATGGGAGTTGAGCAGTGTGACTGTTTTGTAAGAATACTCTCATATCCTTATGCAAACTAGGAGAGACATTTCTGCTAAAATGCATGACTAATTATAGCAAGAAAGAGCAGGGTTTCATAAGGAGCTAAACCTTGCTGTGCTTGGCTGCTCTAAGTTCTTCTGCAGTGAATTTCACTGTGACACGGTGGATAGCGTCAGGGTAGGAGTTCATCCTCTGCACCGGCAGTGACTGAAGGTTCTTTGCCTCCCAGGAGCTGCTCTGAGGGTGGAAACCTATTCTCTGGAGGTGCAGAACCGGGAATCTCTGTAAGGTGTGAGGTCGGGCGGGGCCTGCGACCCCTGGTTGTTTTCTCAGTGGAACTGGCAGACATCACACTCTTATCATGATAGTGTTCATTGCCTGGTTGAAGGCAGGCTTGCCCTGCGACCTTCCTGCCACCCTGTTCCGGCTAACTATCGTGACCTTGAAGAGCAAGGGGCAGTATATACCTGGAGCACAGCTGTTGACTCTCTTTTACGTGTGTCTCTCAGAAGATGGTCTCTGATCTTTTCTGATGCTCTGTGCTTTCCTCCCCTCAGGCTGCAAATCTCCCCTCTACCCATTCTTTCTTTCCCAATGGGCCTCTCTCTCCCTAGGGGAGCAGAAGGTTGGGTAGTGAATGGGATGAAGGCTTTGCATTCTTGTGGGCTCTATGAGGACAGATCCTGTTTGATGCTGGGTGGACACAGAGACAACAGGACTCCAGGGGCTTCTGATCCTGCCTGGGGACACGGGACAGTTAGCAGGGACTGACACACAAGGGGAATTCTTTGCCATTTTTGTGGAGGATAAAAAGGAACTGTTATTTTTATATACAGACTTCAAATACACTGATGACCCACCTTGAATTCCCAACATGAATAGTTGCTTGGAATAACTTCAAGCAGATTCTTTTAGCTACAGAAATGTAACACTGGCCTGAGTTCCCTTTGTGTATTTGCCATTGATTGTCCTATTTGGGACCTCTGTTTCTCATTACTTAGGCCAACTTAGTTCTTGTGTATCATGTAACACACACATATGCATACTCATACACAGATATCTGTTCATGCATGTAGACTTTTTTTTTGTTTTTTTCCAAGACAGGGTTTCTCTCTATAGCCCTGGCTGTCCTGGAACTTACTTTGTAGACCAGGCTGGCCTTGAACTCAGAAATCCATCTGCCTCTGCCTCCTAAGTGCTGGGATTACAGGCACACGCCACCACTGCCCAGCTGCATGTAGACTTTCAATCAAATAACTTACAATCAAATAAATGACATTGTCTGCAATGTCAACCTTGGGAGCAAAAACAGCACGTGTGCGCTTATGATAGATTTTTATTAATAAGGAAATAATCGATTATATTATATAGCCACCATATGTTTATGTACTTACCTCATGATAGGTCTCTTCTGGGCATGAGAAGGACTGTAACCAGAGCAGGTGATTTGGGGCCTTTAAGGCTAGAGTGTCTGGTAGTAGCAGTGGTTCTCTTCTGGGGAGCAAGTAGCCATAGAGGACTTCAGAGGTTCATGAAAGGATGAAGGAAGGGCTCTTGAGTAAGGCGATACTCAAGATGTCCTAGAGGGCAAGTTGGTCACTAGAGTAGAAAGAGTGTGGGTTTTGGTGGTACAAATACCAGATGAATAGTGTGGGCCTAGGTCCAAAATGAGAAAATGGGTGGAGATTCAGAGCCTGATGAGGTGAACATAAGTGGGCCTGTAGAACCAGTATTTTGACTGAGGGTGTGTAGTGTGGGGATAGAGGCCTGAGAGGGTAACTGGGCACAGGGCCCTGTGAACCATGAGGAAGCTAGAGCTGGATCTTGACTTTCAAGGGTCTCAGGTAGAGGGTTGACACAGAGACTCTGAGGGTTATTTTTTTCATTTTTAAAATTTATTTATTTATTTATTTAGTCTGTACACGGGATTTGAACCTGGGACCTTGTACTTGTGATTTGAGCATTGGTTTGGGTCAAGGAGTCTGAAACTGGGAGAGAGAGGATAGGATGGGTATTAGATGGTTGGATTTGCCCTTAGACATCCTAGCAGCGGCCACTGGGACTTCACTGACTAAATATACTTTATGCAGCCTTGGTGATGTTCACAGACCGTTTTCCAGATGTGGATACTCCTGACCAAAGGCCTGCAGTGGAACTCTTTGCCACTCGGAGGTTCTGAGACTCTCTCTAAATGTCATCAAGGACCAAAATCTTTTCAGTGAGATTTAAGTAGAGAATAGAATGTGGCTCTTGCTTTAAAAATGCAAAGGTCAGTGTCTGCTGTCAATGGACAGCATTAAACCACCCGTTAGAGCATTAGGATGGAATTCTGGGAATGACTTACAGCATACTGAGAGTGGGCCGAGAAAGTTCATGGATGGAAATGGCTTAGTTATCCTCTGAAATGCCTCCGGTTGGGAGTCAGAAGTGAGGACTCTGTTGCATGTTCTATGTGTCTTGCCTGCCTTGGACTTTACATGTTTAAAAGGCAACACTGATAAACTGCCTTTTACACCTTGTTCTGAACCTCTGCACCTCCATTTAGGAACCCATGTTTTGAGCTGCTGTGCCCTTGTATTTCAGAAGAGTCACCCACAGTATTTGTACAGTCATCTGACTGTTTCATGAATGTTGCCACTATTTTATAGAGGTAAAAGGGAAAAATATAGATGGCAATAAAGGGGAGAAGAGTGACCCTCATATTGTAACTGAGCAAAGGCAGACGCCACTAGATATGCCCAGTATGTATGGTGTTCAGTCAGATGCTCCATATGTGATCAACCATAGGTGCTTGACCAGAATAAGAAAAGGTTATAAGGGGCTGGAGAGATGACTTAGTGGTTAAGAGCACTGACTGCTCTTCCAGAGGTCCCGAGTTCAAATCCCGACAACCACATGGTGGCTCACAACCATCTGTAATGAGATCTGATGCTCTCTTCTGGTGTGTCTGAAGACAGCTATTATGTACTCATATACATAAAATAAATAAATAAATAAATCTAAAAAAAGGAAAAGGTTAAGAGTTTTACAGTGTATGAAATGTCAGGGAAAAATGTTGAGAGAGATGCTACAGAGTAAAATGTAAATAGAGTCTTTTTCTTCTTGAGCATCCATGTTTAGTCAGCATTTGTCTCAGTTTTGAGAAAAAAAATACATATTCAGAAATGTATTTTCAGGAGATGGGATGTAGCTGGGTCAGCAGGGTGCTTGTTAGCATGTGTAAGGACCTGCATTTGATTCTGAGCACTGCATAAACCAGGCATGGTGGGGAATGCCTGTCATCCCGGTTTGCAGGAGCGGGAGGCAGGAGGATTAAAAATTCAAGAGTATCCTCAGGTCCACACGGGGTTCAAGGCCAGCCTGAGAGAGATGAGTCTGTCCCTAGCCATTAGATTATTCACTACTTTGTTTATTTGTTTATGTGTTTGTTTGTTTATGGTGGAGATTGAACCTAGAGCCTTCCATATAGTAATCATAACCTCTACTGTTAAGAAATATATCCAGCCCTTGTCAGTCTTGTTTAATAGAGTAGGCCCAAGTGAAATCTGTTGTTTAGGCTTGTCAGATGGTATGGGTGAAAGATGAAATAACAGCATTGTCCGTGTGTTCTGGCAAACAGGTGGTACTTGGCAAAGGATGTACCTGGATATGCAGTGCCATGGTTCTGGGTTCCTCTGTGAGAGAGGTACAGTATGGAGCTAGAAAAAGACAAACTGTCCTGACTGATGCTAAGATGGCAAGTCAGAGCTGGAGAGAGAAGGGCGCAGTCAGCCCACAGCCCTCTGATTCCCTAAGTCAGAGGTATGTTGGTGATCTGTTTGTCCTGGGCATTCTGCGTGCTACTCGGGGAGTTTCTCTAGCTTTTGTGTGATTGAGTCCCTTTAGGCAGAGGACTCAGTTGGACATGAAGCTCCAGTGCCTTCTAGTGCTTCCTGCATCTGCGTTATGACACCTGTCAGAAGTTCATTCCCTTCTCGGGCTGATTAACACTGCATTGTCTGTATGCCGCATTTGAGTTCTCCGTTTGATGCTTTCAGACTTTTGGGTTGTCTCTTCCTTTTGGCTAATACAAATAATTCTTCTGTAAGCCATGGTGTATGGTACTTTTGAAGATATTTAATTCCTTGGCACTTCTGCTCTGTCTCCTACAGGGGAAGATTAGCTTTCCAAGGTTCAAAAGGAGCCCTCAGGCAGAGATGCTGCTCCTGGCAGTGGGGAGTCCCTCGGGGCCCTCTAAAATGCTCATTTCGGAGAGATGATTGTAGCATCTGCTCAGAGGCTCCGGACCCAAGTCTGTGGAGGAACTGGGATCTGAATCTTGTACTCTTGGCCTCAAAGGCCGCGTGCTTCAACTGTTCTACACAGAACTGGTTTTAATTACAACATTGTAGTGGTTAGAAAGATGAAAGAAGCATGACTGCTTCTTTCAGTGAGCTGTGAGGACTGAATTATCTATCCTGCGAAAGGCTCTCGTGAAATGGTGGCTTAGTGCAATTGGAAACTGTTGTAAGATAGGATCACAGAAAGTGTTGCCCGGAGGCCCGTTCTCTTGCCTTTCTATGGTGAGGGCATGCCTAGGACAGGAGCGACTGGACTCATTATGGAGCTGTGCTTGAGACATGTATTCATACATGTACTGACCCTTCAAATCCTGAATTCTATTCACTTCTGCACTGTTTTTACAACTCTCTCAAAGCACACCAAAATGCAGTCCCCTTAGAGCTTGTTTTGTCTTTGACTTTATGTCCAAGCATCAGGAAAAATGTATTTTTTGGGGGATAGACTAATAAAGAAAACACACATGGAGACAGTTACAGAGCCTAGGTATCTTCACTGATGTGTGAGAGGACATAATTCACAAACATTTGCATCTATCTAGAGACCTGACATGAAGTATTCTGTTCTGAAGGATGACATTACCTTAGTAAGGAAGGGAAGGGAGAAGTGAGAGAATGCTGTCCCGCGTTCTAACCTAACTGTTAAGTATTTTGTTGAACACTGTACTTACTTTGTTCTGGTGGGCAGTCTCTGGTTGTCTTCATTCTGGGACTTGTGTAGTTATCCTCTCAGTGAAGAGGAAACACAATGACTTACCCACAGGGTAGCTCCTAGATATGGCGGTGTCATGTGGCCAAGCCATGTTTCAGTGGAGTGAGGAAGATTCTCGTCCTACCAGAGGGAGACTGTAGGCATGTGAACAAATGCTACAGCTGGCTGGAATTTTGCTTTCATGTGTAACACTTTTGACAACTTTTTTGACCAGTTAATCTTTGTAGACCCATTATGGCAAAAATTTTAACATTGCTAATTCTGTTTTACTCACAAGGAGGAAATATTATATTAAAGGGTTGAAGAAGACCTCCCAATGTATCTGTTGATCAAAATAGATGATGGTGATGGTGATGATGATGATGATGAAGAAGATGGTGGTGGTGGTGGTGATGGTGGTGGTGATGGTGATGATACTCAGTGAGCCTCGGCAGGCAATCAGCCAAGCATTTCTATATTCTTAGATCTAATAACCACTCACTTAACTTGGTAAAGTAGCCATCATTATAGCTGAGGCCTTTCTACTGAGTGAAGCTTAGTGACGCTCATTAACATGCTCATAGTTAAATAGATAATAAGTGCGAGATCATGGACTCACATCTCATGTATGCTAAATCTCTTAAGGTCTCTCAAACTTGGGTAGGCTCTCTTTGGAATAAAATTACTATAGTGATACTTTAATTGTATAAACATAAGGTTGATGAGATCATTTTTAAATGTCTCATACTTTGATAAAGCCCAAATCAATTTGGAAATTGAGTACTCTTCATATTAATAATTTAAATTAGCATCATTAACTTAACTGCATTAACTAAATTGCTGCTTGTAACTGGAATATGATGCTGACTATTTATTGTAGGCGGGTTCTTTGGCAGTCAACTGGTCTACCCTGCTGTGCACTGGGTGATGACTCAATTCTCTCACAAATCTAACTTCTGTGAGACTTTGACTCATGCCGAGGAGCATGGCACCCTTTACCTTTTACCCAGTAGGAACACGTGCTTCAGATTCCCACGTCCATTTTCTTTCCTTTCCCATTGACTCACAGTGATTCCTTAGGCTACAGGGAGATGCTCCAACTCAGTGGGCATGTCTGGTGTGATGATCAAGAATGTTCTCAGAGTATTTGTCTTCAGATTACTAAAAAAAAGATAACTCTTGAATTCTCATAAGCTTTTCAAATTCCTTAACAAATGTGATTACGGATCTGTCCCCCATGTCGGATTCAGCCTAGTTAAAAACCTTGATTTTCTCCATCTGTTACTGTACTTCCTCTCATTGAGTTCCCTTAGAGTATATATACATCTACCACTCTCAAAAGACCTTCATCTGATGATAGGGATTAAGGTAGCTGACAGCCTTGTATAACAGAGTTGTTAATATAAATACAGATAAAGGAGATATGGTCCCATTTCTTACGGAGGGTCCCTGGCATGTTAGAAGCTACATTCTGGATTTGTTCTTTAGAAATATCCAGTGTGTAGTTTTCAGCCATGTTTCTTAGCTTCCCTTTTCATTTTTTCCTATTAGAATTCATGAGCAAAAGATCTTCTTCTGGTGACTGAATCTATGAACTCTTAGGTACTGAGAATTCAGTTTTTCAAGAGGTTTCTGAATCTAATTCAGCATTGTGCTCTTGGTTCTCTTTCAAAGCTCACATACAGTTCCTTCATGAGCATCAGCCATGCTATTGAGGGACTGTTGTCTTCTTTGTAGATGGAATAGATAAATGTATGCATACAGAAATGTATGCATACATGAGCACATAGATGGATATATACATGGGCACATAGATATATGCATATGTGATCACATGAGCACATAGATGTATGAATACATGGGCACATAGATGTATGCATACATGGATACATAGATGGATGTATACATGGGCACATAGATGTATGCATACTAGGGCACATAGATGAATGTATACATGAGCACATAGATGCATGCATACATGAACACATGAGCACATAGATGTATGCATACATGGGCACATAAATGTATGCATACATGATCACATAGATGGATGTATACATGAACACATAGATGCATGCATACATGATCACATGAGCACATAGATGTATGCATACTTGGGCACATAGATGTATGCATACATGATTACACGAGCACATAGCTGTATGCATACTTGGGCACATAGATGTATGCATACGTGGGCACATAAATGTATGCATACATGGGCACATAGATGGATGTATACATGAGCACATAGACGCATGCATACATGAGCACATAGATGCATGCATACATGAGCACATAGATGCATGCATACATGAGCACATAGATGCATGCATACATGAGCACATGAGCACATAGATGCATGCATGCATGAGCACATAGATGCATGCATGCATGAGCACATAGATGCATGCATGCATGGGCACATAGATGTATGCATACATGAGCACATAGATGCATGCATATGTGAGCACATAGATGCATGCATACATGAGCACATAGATGCATGCACGCATGAGGTACATATGAATGCTCTACTCTGAAATGTGCACATTTAAGCTAATTTCCACCTCATGTTCTTGAGTTCTTATTGCTAAAGTTTTTCTAGTGTATGTGATTTTGTATACATATAGTTTTCTATTCACACAATGCTGTTGTCAGTTGAAGAAGCATTTTGTGTGATTGAGTGTCTGGGGTTAAGGGCATGGAGCTGTATCTCTTCTATGTCTTCTGTCACTTTCTCTGGAGCACCTGTTGGTGGACAGATTGGGGATTAGACCCACTAATCCCCAGCTCTGTTCTATGGTAAGTGCATTATAGCTAAAGCATTGCCAATTGACATTTCATGTTTGCAGATTAAAGGAGGTGCACAGATGTTTTAAAACCAAATTTAGCAATCTTAGTTATTTCTTTAGTGCAACCAATTTATTGGTTCCATCGTGTGAGGCCACAGACTTAGCATATTGTACCTGCTGTAATCTTTAATTTAATTTTATTTAATATCTCATTACTTTGACCTTTTTATTTTTGATTTTTGTTACGCTTTTAACTTGTGGATTTACCTATATGCTTTAATAGCATCTTTCTTTAGAAAGATTTTAGATATTTTACATTTTAAGTTCATACTTTGGAATAGTTGGAGAGAGTTTAAGATGTACTCAGGGGCAATGGCTGATGGGAAGAACTAAACCTGGGGCACAGGGGGTCCCTGCCCACCTGGGGTGTGGAGCGTAGTCAACCTCCTCCATCAAGTACTTGGCTATAAAACCTGATCCGAGGCAGCTGAACACGTAATCATGCTAAGTCTGCACATGGAAAACAGTAATTATGAAATGAGCATGAGAGAGAGAGCTAACGGGGAGAGCGGTGAGGTGTGCACACAGAGAGAGCAGTGAGGCATGCACACGTATGCCTTGGTTTCATGGAGATATGGGGAAAATGATTGGAAATCATTTTTGACAACTTGAACTATAGCAGGTGGGAGTTTTTTGCTCCTAATTCACATTTTTGTAACATTTAAGATTAAATAGTTTACTATTGTGATTCCTTGGTATCTGTGGGTATATAATATTGCAGCCTGCAGATTTTTCCTATTTTAAAAAATAATAGACTCCTAACCAAGAAGCAGTTTGCAATTGATACCCACTGGCAAAGGAACATCTGAGTCTCACTGAGTTTAATAACCTTCGTTCAGGACAGGCCAATATAAAATAGGTGGCCAACACAAAATGAACTCCATTTTTTTTTGTTTATTTTTGTTTTGACACTTTTTTGTCTTTTGCTTGTTTGTTTTGATTTTTGTTTTTGTGCTCAGGGAGTGGGGAGAGGGGAAGAGAGAGAGTTGGGTAGGTAGGGAGATGTGGTTCCGGGAGGAGTTTGGGGATGGTAAAATATAATCAAAATATACTGTATGAAAAAATTTAAATAAAACTATAAAGTATTACTGCTAAGCCCAATGCTTCTTATATGTCCAAGAGGAAGAAAGGAGACCCTACCCCTTAAACAAAAATAACAATGGCTGAAGCATTTTTAAATAGTAAACTGAGTTTGACCCAAGCTAATCAGACAGGGATAAAACTTAATGAGTTGAGAGAATTCCAAGATAGTTTTGAGGTTTCTAGTGGCCTTGGGCATATCAAGGCTATCTGGGTTGACTTTTATTGGATGTTATCTGTGTGCTGGGCATTCTGCTAAGTATCTTTCCTGTGTCATTTCATTTAATGACACCCCCATCCCTATGAGAAGAGCTACTCTCACCTCCCGGCTTTGCAGCTGAAGGGCAGCAAGGTATCTGCTGGAGGGAACATCAGGCAGCGCGATGGATATATGAATGGGTCCAGCCAGATCTGATTTTGAGGTTTTCCCTCTCTTTTTGAAACCACAATGTCTTTCTCCCTGCTTAGCATTATAAAATTGTCACATAATGTCCTTGGAAGTGACTTCAATGTTGTGATAAAAGGTCATTAAACTGAAGTTCCAGTTTCACTCTCTCAGACAGTCAAGGATTGTTTTTGCATAGCTCCTGTGTCCTTACACATGTGTAAGAAGAGCCACTAGGACCCTTCTGGCCCTTCTGTGAGCATGACTTCCATAGGGAGAACTGCATGGGGACCAGTACAGGTGTCTAAAGAGTCTGGCATTCCAGAGCCCACTCTTCTATCTGGAGGCTTGTGACCTGCCTATATAAACAGCCCTGATTTGCCTGCTACAGCGTGCCCATCCCAGCACTTATGGTTGCCAAGGGACACGTGTTTGGAAGGTTATAGACAAGGTATCAACAGGCTACAGCCTATGGATCAAATGCAACTGCTGTCATTTTTTTTTTAAAATCGGGGTTTTATTGGAATGCAGTCTTGACCATTGGTTATGAATCATCTATACTTGCTGTCCGGCTGAAATGGCAGACAGGCACTTGTGACAGAGACCGAATGGCATACAAAACCTGAAATACATCATCATTTAGTCTTTTACAGACAAAAGCTGCCCTGTCTTGGATATATCTAGAAATAGCTGATTGTGCTAGCTAGCAGAATTCATATATGTGAGGCCCCTGGAATAAATTTGAACTAGCAGTGAGAATGGAGGGTTTTGAGGGGTAAGTAGGCCTTCCTTTTGCCATTGGATTTTGTTCAGAGTAAACATTCTAACTGAAGATTCAAGCAATGCTTTTCTAACTTTATACATTTGTTGAGTGGGAGGATGAATGTGCTGTATTTGCCAGTTTACCAGCTCGGTGCATACATTGAAATGTGTAGCGATGAGGTCCTAGAGTCTGTATTACCCTCTGGAGACTTCCAGTGTTAGACTGAGTGTTAAAATCTGGTGTGCACAGTCAGGGCTTATGGTAGGAAGGAAGAGAAACCCCAAGAAATGAGAATACATTATGTGATCTCAAGGAGTAGAGTGTTTTGGAGCCATGTGTGGACAACTGGGTGTGACGTGGACCATGTTCAAAGTCCTGATAGTGGCAGAAGTGGTTCAGTTGAGCACCATAAAATTAATCTGTTCAATTAATATTTATTTGTACAAAATTCTGCAGTAGCACATACCCACAATCCCAACATATGGGAAGCTGATGCCAGCCTAAGCACGTTCCAGGCCAGACCTGGCTACATAGTGAGATATCTCAAAATGGAGAAAGACTTACCTTTATCATATGTGTTATCCCTTAGGCTTATTAAAACAAATAAGACCAACCAACTGTCTAAAACGAGAAGAAACTCCCACTAAAATTCTCATCCCTTATGTCGCTTGTCCAAATGAAGGGTTCAGTGCTGGAACCTAGCTGCCAGCTTAGATAGACATTACAGGACTATTCACTAGGCTACGGCCACCCCACCCTTGTATTTCTATCTATTCCTTTACCTCCTCTCCTGGACTGATACTGCAAAGTGAAGGGAATATGGCCTTAAATCTCATATCCACAGGACCTGGCAATATGATTCAAAAGGACTGACCTTGTAGAAGGTAAGCTATCAGTTGATATGATCTAAATGATGATGAGGAAGGAGTCCCATGAATGGTCTGTGTGATGGCTGAGAGGCAGGAAGGAATTTGATGCATTTGAGCAACAAGAAGACCCATTCAGAGATGGTGAAGGAGAGAGTCTCCAGACAGCAAGTGGGAAAGAGATCCTACAGGGTTTATCTCTGCAGTACTGGGAAGCCTTGAAGGGTTCTAAGTAGGCGGTGAAGATATTTTTGTGATTATAATTGTAACTCGACACAGTTTGGCTGATGTTTTGGAAATAGAACCGAGAGTGTCAAAATGGGAGGTGGTTTGGGAGGGTATGGGCTAGCTTAAACAAGAGTCACGCTAGGTTAATGGGCTGGTGCCAGTACTCGTGGGGGACGAGAGATGAATTTAAGGGAGCTTTTTAGAAAGAAGATAGTGTGGACTTAAAGGACGTGGTGAGAGAGACTGAATTCTTATTGAAGGTCTTTCATGTGGTAGAAGGGAGCTAGTGTTTTACTGCCTATAGGCTAAACACAGAAAGGGGGAGTCGGACAGAATGGAAGGCTGTAGGGCGTGGAGGGATAGGAGAGGCAGAGGTGCATACCCTCCTTCCAGTGCTGCTTACGTCTAGTGTGTCATTGCCTTGGAGGGGAAAGAGCAAGGTGTGCTGTCAGACTTTTAGCTTTTACTTTAGTTTTATTTTTAAAATTTTTTCCAAAAAGAAGCTGGAATCTGGATTTTCACGTGAACTATCTATATCTTTCTGTGTTGGCAACTAGAAGCAAATTCTGAAGAGCCTTGAACTTGCCACACTCAACACATCTGCAGCAGCCTTAACCTGATGGGCAGTCACTGCTTACTTGAGGCCTGTTCTATTCCACGTCTCTCTGTAGAAAGATTTCATTTTGGAACCAAATGTCATCTGTGACCTAGAGTTTTAAAAAGTTGAAGAGGCTGGCCGGGCGGGGATGGGGGTGGGGGGTGGGGTGGCAGAGATATTTTAAACTGTCGAAGTCTTGGGAGATACTGATGATCTCAGCTCACACGGTCTGTCAGCAGGGCTCAGGTGATGGGCCAGGGCTAAAATCTGTGGAAATAAACTTAACCTAATTTAGAGCAGATAGCAGGAAGTGTTTTTGTCTTAAAATAGAGCATTCTAGACTGTGATAGTCTGAGACTCTTAAGGGAGACAAGAATTAAGGCTCTTCCCAGTCATGTTCCCTTGAGCTTCTAGTTGGAGAGTCCTTAAACCTTTTTAAGAGGGTGAGTGGATGAGGGCATATTTTATTTATGAATCCATATGCAATTAGAGACAACATTCTCATAGGTTCATGAAACCATCTGTTATTTCGCTTGAGTTTTAAGCAGAATTTACCCACGGACTTCCAGTTTTATTCATGAGGTGCTTTTAAAGTGGAAGGTGTTGGTCAACTAATTTCTTTGAGGGGGGGGGTCATAGTTTCTCTTATGTCAGCAAAATCTGTTTTTGTGAAGCTTGAGGGTATGAATAATTAACCCTTCTTAGTGTTGTATATTACAGATATATACAGTCAGGTATTTTAAAGAGCTTATTAGGAATGCCGCTGATGGACTCTGTCTTGGTTCTGTAAGAGTATTTAAAACAGCAAGAGCTAATCACTACCTTATTTCCTAAAGACACTTATATAGGTGAGAGGAGATGCTTAAAAATGGTCTTTTTGAGGTCAGTAATGGGAAGTAGACATTATAGCATTATTGATTACTGAATGAAGCTGATCTTTAATTTTTCAAAAATTCATTTTAGAGAATAAAAAAAAAAACCCACCAGGGTAGATAAGAAACAAGGAGACAACAACCCAAAAAAGCCTGAGTGTCAGAGCAAGTGTCTTAAAATACCCCAGGGAACTTAAACACAGCTGGGCAGAGGGCGGAGGGTGTGACTGACTCATTAGAACAGGTAGGAATCATGAGGTAGTGTCGGAATGTGGCAGCTGCGGAGTCAGCCTCTGGCTTACTTCATTATCGGAGTCTGCATCTCTTGATCAAGCCTGACCTAATTCTTTGTGGAACAGCCTTAGGGGTGGTCTGGTCCCAGGAAACTGTGCCCAATCTTTTATAAATCTGATAGAAGAAACTCGTTTCCAAATGATGCATTTGGCTTAGGCTGCTAATTAAAATTAATTTTAAGAAGTAGATTGTGGGCTGGAGTGATAGCTCATTTGAAAGGTGCTTTTGGGCTGTAAGCACGAGGTTCTGAATTTAATCCCCTAACCCATATGAAAAAAATAAATAAATAAAAGCAGGTGTGTGGTGGTGTCATGGTTGCTTGCTTATAATCCCAGGGCAAGGAGAGGTCAGTCCTGGGGGCTCTCTGGTCCACCAGCCTCATCTAATCAGGGAGCTCCAGGCCAATGAAGGAGGTGGATGGCGAGAGTAGTGAGATAGATGACTGGTAGTAAAAGTGCTTATGTAAGCCTGACAACCTGAGCTCAATCCCTGGAACCTGTGATGGAAAGAGAGAACCAACTCCCTGAAATGGTTCTCTGACTTTCATAATGTGCTGTGGCATACTGCATTTACACACACACGTGTATGCACACACACACACACACACACACTATACATACATAAACATAATGCATACATATGCACGTATGTATATAATTATATATCAATAATTAAAAGGGCCAGGAGTGGTGCTATAGTACTTTAATCCCAGCAGAGGAAGGCAAATCTCTGAGTTCAAGGCCAGCCTGGTCTACAGAGTGATTTCTGGGACAGCTAGGGCCACACAGAGAAAATCTGTCTCAAAGACAAACAAACAAACAAACAAAAAACAAAAGAGAAGAAGAACAAGAAGAAGAAGAGGAAGAGGAGGGAGAAGGGGTGGGGGAGGAAAAGGAAGAAGAAGAAGAGGAAGAAGAGAAAGGGGAAGAAGAGGAAGAGGGGGAGGAAGAATAGGAGGAGGAAGAGGAAGAGGAGGAAGATGATTAGAAGGAAGGAAGGTAGATGGCTTTGCTAAGGATGACACCTGAGATTGTCCTCTGATCTCCACATGAGCATTGCACACACATGAACATGCACACACATGTATACACAAATATTTATACCACATATTTTTTAGGAATACGAGATAGCTTATTGTAGACTCGAGTATTCATTTCCACAGCCTAGGAACACAGATTTTACAAATTCCATATTCTAAAATGGTAACAGCTTCATAGAGTTTCTATAGTGACGGAACAAAGAAAACCATATAGTAGCACACTTTTCGGACACATAGGTAGGAACATGATGTGGCACATCGAAGGGGGGGGACACTTCTGTTGTAGGCCTTAGATGCTATCTGATGACATACTCAGCTTTACAGTTGGTGGAAGCTAGTGACTTGCTAAGATATCCCAAGAGGTTTCACCCGATCTGCACAAGGATGTTATGTCGGATATAGACATGGGGAAAAAAAATAGCTATTAATAGCACTGGAGAGAACCCAGGTTATATTGTATTAGACTGCGGCCCTTCACCAATCCAGCCTCTGTCATTACTGAACTTCTAATCAAGATAATCTACAATTACTGAATTTCGAATCAGATATTCAGTCTAGTAGAAGGGAAAGTGCAGTTTCCTCTCAGGAGGTTTTGTCACATCTTGATGGAGTTCAGTGCCTTAAATACCTGGAAACTGTTCAGTCATGGCAGAGAACAGATAACACGAACTTACACAGGAACGTCAGATTTGACTTTTTCACATTTCCATATCCGGCTTCAGAAGACCCATTTGCTTCTGTGAATCTTCCAGAACTGGAACTGTCCTTGGCTTTAGCTCTTCTGCTGTGAGAAGAGAGAGTGACTGCTATGTGTATTGTCATTTATTGCATAAAAACATTTTAAAAGAAAGAAGCAGATATGTGGTCATGAAGACATTGTTCTGTTCTATTCCAATGGCCCCCGAATTGCCTATTTGACTAGGTTTCTACGGAGTCACACACCTTTGTCTAGTGAGATCTTCATGGTGCAAACATCTGTGCTTTCCTTCGCTGCTTGACATGGACTGCCAATGAATGACTTGTGTTCTTTCGCACACTCGGGCTTCATTGTTGAAACTTGACAACAAATAGGGAATTATTCTTTTGCTGGGAGCTTTCAAGGCCAGAAACTCCAGTCATTTTTCAATTTTTTATGTTAGCTTATATTTACTCTATAAAATAATGTGTTTCACTATGAAATTTTAATACGGTGACCACATCTAGTAATAATTTTTTTTTCAGACAGGATCATATGTAGCCCACGGTGATCTCTATACTGTCTGTATAGTTCAGGCTGGTCACAAATTGTTGATTCTTCGCTTCTACCTTCTATTGCTGTGATTACAGGTGTGGGCAACTGTACATGATTCTAGTCAATTCTTTTATTATTAGAGGTCAATTTTGTAGTACCCAGTTCTTATAACTATCATTCCTTCAAACCCTCTTGGATCTGAGATCAAGAGAAATGCTTAAGAAAAGTCCATTCTAGGGAGTAAATTTCCTGCAGACAGAGATTATGTCCTATCTCAACCCCTTTCACCCCAGCATTCAACATCAGGAATTAATCTTTTTTTAAAAAAACATTTCTTTTAAGAGGAAATCAGAATGTTTTATGGAAAATATTCAGGTATGTCAAAGGGAAAAGTGTTCACTTGCCAAATAATCTTATTATTTATATAATAAATAATTACATCATACACTCAGTTTTGGGATCATACAAGGCCACTCTAGTGTTCTAGCATCTCTGAGACCTCTTGGTATAAAACCAAATTGTCATCAGCTGTACTAATCTAGACATTTGCTAAACTGCTCAGGAAGTACGGATGAGAACTGGTAGAGCTGGGTAACATTACCCTTAAGGTGTATTTATTGAATATGCAATGTTGAATCTTAGTTGATTCGGGGGGTTTTGGTGGCCTCAAGAAGAGATGGTAGCTTCAAGGAATGCAGACAGTAAGGAGCACAGACTGTGAAGGGAAATAGGCATGGAAAAGATGGGAGTATAAATTGTTCCATCTTGTGTTTCTTCTAGAATGTGATCCTCAGGAGATAACCACAAGTGTTTCATCAATCAAAATATTAGTCAGCCAGAACTTTTTCAATCAAAATATTGTGAAATGTTTTCCATCACAACATTATTACATTTTCATCCAACAAATAACCCGTGTCATATCTTTAGTTAAATAAATGATTAGATAACCATTCAATAAGGCATTAAGTGACTGGCTCAGGTCTTGCCGAATAACAAAGCCTTCCAAAGTCTAGGAGCTTTAAACAATAGTTCACTATTTCCTACAGCTCTGCAGCTTGGCTGATGGTTCTGATGTTGGCTGTAGTATTAGAGTGTCACTCATGCATCTGAGACTGGACGACAGATCAAGGCGGCTTGTCTCATTGGCCTGTCTTAGTGCTGGCTGCTGGCTGCTGGCTGCTGGCTGCTGGCTGGGATGCTTTGCTCCTTTGTAGCAATACTGTTTCTTTGTGGAGTCCCATCTCCAGAGATTTTCTGTGGGGTTCTGTTTCCAGTAGGACAGCTCGGGCTTCTGTCTTCATTGTGACCAAAATGTCTGGCCAAACTCTTTGAGAAAACACCTTTAATGGAAGAATTCTTTATTCTGGCTCATGGTTTTGAGGAGGGTAAGATGCAGAAGCGTATGTCATGGTGCCAGGAGATACAAGAAAGGCGTAAGACGAGATACAGTCTTTGAATGACATACCCTTACGGCTGAGCTCCTCCAACAAGGTTCTGCTTTCCACAACTCATTACTTCGGAAGAGTTCCTTTGAGTTTAAATCCATCAGTGGGTAAACTATCCATTAAGTCAGAATCTTCATCAGGTACTTGCCTCTGGAAAGACACCCAGAGGTGTGTGCTACTAATGTAAGTAAGCATTTCTTACCCCAATTAAACTGAAAGTCATGATAACCTAATCCTTCTTTTGGATTCTTATGGTATTCATTACTAATCAAGTCTTATAAAGTGTTTTTTGGCATTCAAGCATAGTGGGAAAAGGAGAAGAAGTCAGGAATAACACATCCAGGTTATGGGACTCTATGAAGAATTTCATGCTGATTCACCCAAAATTACATCCATACACACTGAAGGATAAGACATCATTTTGTTAAAAAAAATTGAATGATATGATTGAATGCTTTTGCTTAATTCTTTAACACCTGAATTGTCTATAGTAATCATTTAGTTATTTTAACAATTTAGGTCTATGACAAATGTGAAAAGATCTGGAAGAAAAAAAGGCTTGAGTATGGTGGTGAACACCCTTGATCCCAGTGTTCAGGAGGCAGAGGCAGTGTGTTTCTGTGAGTTCAAGGCCAGTCCAGCTTGTATAGTTCTAAGACCAGCCAGGGCTAGTGAGATCCCATCTAGAAGACAATTTAGAAAAAAAAATGTTATAGTCTCAGACTCTAATTCTTTAAAAACTGAACTATAACGTTTTCTCATATCCTTGATGATTAATGGGAAGTCAATTTATAAAGAAATTATTTATTATTATACTTATGTGTTTATGTGTGTACCACGGCAAGCGCACAGGTCAGAAGAAACACCTTTGTGGAGTGACTTCTCTCTTTCAACCTTTACATGGCTTTCAGGGGTTGGACTTGAGTTGTTCAGCATGCATGTTGGGCCATCAAATACTCAGGTTGTCCAGCAGACATTTTTAATCTGTGTCTTGCTGGCCTGGTTGAAAAATCATTGCTAGTCACACAGGGCAATAAGAGATATATACATGCAGACCTGGAATATGCCGCCATGTGTGTGCTTATTTGGAAATTGATTGAAGACAAATGAACACTTAAAAAGGCAAGAGTAAACACAGAGGCAGTAGAAATGTTGTTAGGAATAAAGAGATACAGGTGAAAGCAGTAAAATACAGCACAGCAGCCAAATAAAAAGCAGTGTTCCTTTGAAATCATGTTTGCTGGAGAAACGGGAAAATACAAACATTAAAAATGAGATAGGGCTATAATTTGAAGTGCTTTTTTTTTTTAATTAAGGAGAAGATATACATGCCCATATGGATTAGACTGTGCTTGAAGAAGAAAAATAGCAGTGACACAAAATAGATGACAGATGAAAATACACTGGTAAACTTGATAAAAAGTGAGATTATCAACAGCCACGTTTGTCCAGTTTCATGGGTCTCTGTTACCAAACACTTCATAATAGGACTGGCTTTGTATGTTGTTAACTGTTGTGTAACATAATAAAAATGAAAGTTTCCAGTTCTTGATACTAGCATTAAAACTAATACTAACCTTGGGTAAGGAGTGCCCCAAGAAACTGGGAGCCAGATTCAGAATATTTTGCTTTTTAAATGAGGGGGCATAATCATTACTTCATTCCATGTGTGACTGTAGTGTGTATGTGTGTGGTGTATGAATATGTACTTACATGTGGGCACATGGACCAGTATGTACATGGATGAGGATGTCAGGGGTCCTGCTCTGTTGCTCTCTGCCTTAGTTCTTTGAGACAGTGTCTCCCCCTGATCCTGCAGCTAGGTTAGTGGCCAGCAAGCTGTAGAGATCCCCCTGTGCTCACCACATGCTGGGGTTATAGGCGCTCGCAGGCATGCCTGGAGTTTTACATGGGTGCCTGGTGTTTGAACTCAGGTCTCCCTGTCTGCACAGCAAGTGCTCTGACCTTCGGACTCATCCACCCAGTTTCTGGATGCATGATTTTTAGATAAGAGATTGTTTCTTCATGTTACATGTTATGTATGTTTTATGTGTGTTTCCAAAGGGAACAGATTTATTTTTTGTTGTCTTCTGTAAGTCTCCAAAGCCTCGGCTGGCCAGCCAGCCTTGCACACTCACTGAAATTAAACCCAAGCAGGTGTACATTTTGTGGTTTTTTTTTTGTGAGGAGCCCTCAAACCTGGGCATGTGCTTTTGTTTCTAGCTGTAGGAGGAGAAGACAGAGGAGGACAAGTTCTGCTGAGTCCTTCCTAGGGAGGCGCAGCTCTAACTGTGGTCTGACCAGGACCCCAGTCCCTAGATCCTCAGCTTAGTCAAGACAGAAAAGTGATTTAACTCTGGAAGTTATAGGCAAAAACCCAGAAAATTCTCATTATAAAAGTATGTCTTTATTATGAAAAATGTTCAGATCTTGCAAATAAGAAAGGGAAAAAAGTGAATGACTTTTAGAATGGCAATTCTGGTGTCAGTTCCATAGTCTCCCTGCTAGTGTGTGCCTGTGTCTGTGATTTCCAGAAGTGTGAGGAGGGAATTACACCCGCACCCACATGTGTACGTGCTCACACACACACACACACACACACACACACACACACACACACACACACGCACGCACGCATACTGGTTTGTACTCGCTCTTGTCCACTCCCAATATTTAACATCCTTCTGTCTTATTAAATATTCATGCTGTTGTCTGTGTCATTAAGCATTTATGTAACAAAATTAAGTTATTATTATTGGTGTATTGATACTCCCTTTTTACAAGAGATTATTCATACAAAAATCTTAGCTATAGCATGTTTTTATGTACTCATGTATATACATATATATTATATATATACACACAAAGTAATTATGCTATAATTCTTTTAAAGACTGTCTTCTTACAGATTGGGAAACATTCGCAAAAAACATTTCTCCACATATATGTGAAGAGTCCTTAGGGTGTAAGGAGTCATACAGAATTTAGCCAAAAGGAAATGTATGGGACAAAGGCACCAGTCACACCTTGTTCCCACAATGCTGCTAAACAACCAACCACACAACTTGTGTGACATTCTAAGAAGTACTGATGGAGTGAGTGCTGCTCAGCCCCTCCCAGCTGGGTGGTCCTGCATCTGTGGGCAGCTGCTGAGGAAGCAGGTCCATTTAGCTGGGCAGGGCTTGTTTTCACGGCTTTGGGGTTGGTGGGCTGCAGGCAGGGACAACTTGGCTATGTTTCGTGTTTCTCACTTTTTTTCTTGTCTAGGCGAAACATGTTCTTCTTGGTATGGCAAAGGGAATGAGGGAGGGAGAAAACATGCAGGTGCCATCCCCACGGCCCCCACTTCACTCACATTTAATTTCGTTTCGTGAGCCAAAGTAAGTCGCGGGGCTGAACCTAGAGTCAGGTTAGGAGGGCATTGTGAGGAACACAGATAAATGGATGGGCATGTGCTAGTGAGAGGACTCAGTGGGCGAAGGGACTTGCTGCCGTTCTGAGTCCTCCCTGGGGACTGACATGTGGAAGGAAAGAACCGACTCCCAGAAAGTTGGCCTCTGACCTTTACACACATGCACACACATGTAATACATAAATAAATTCTTGAAAAAAGAAAGGAAAGAAGGAAGGAAGAAAGGAAGGAAGGAAAGAAGGAAGAAAGGAAGGAAGGAAGAGGTCAAGACTTGGGACCACCAGTGCTGTTAGTCTGTCTGGCCTGGGGTGAGATGGAGCTTCAGTGAAAAGTAGATTCAGAATAGCAAATGATGCCCCTGCTTGGCCTCACACACTTCCCAGTACAGCTCTGCTTTCCTAGGTTCTAGCTTCACTCCCACAGAGGCCCCTTCTACCTGGTAGTTCTCAGATATCCATCTTTTATTTATTTTTTCTTTTTTATTAGCATTTATTAATTATACACAGGGGGTTTATTTTGACATTTTCATATGTGTATTCCGATGTATCTCTGCTGTGTTTGCCCCTCTCTCCCTTTTCTTGTCTGTCTTCTACTCATGGTGACCCCATTCTTCTCCCAACTGGTCCTCTTTCTACTGTGTGCACTCACAGTATGTATGTGTGTGTGTGTGTGTGTGTGTGTGTGTGTGTGCTGAGATATACCTGTAGAGATGAGAGGACAACTATCTTGAGACTTGGTTCTCTCTCCCTCTCCTACAGACTCTGGAGATTGAACTCAGGTCTCAAGTTTGCAGGGCAAGCCCTTTTTACCCACTTAGACACTGAATTCTCTCACCATCTCTCATGTCTTCTTTTTAATGAACCATTGAGTTTACTAAGGGTTGTTTCCATGAGCATGCGTAAGGGGATGTTTATAGGAGCATGCATACCTTTCCATAGGTAGCTATATCACCAATAAAAAAAATACTCTTCTCATTAACCATAAGGTACATATGTCTTTCAGGGGGGCTGGGACCTCATTAGGCCTCTCCCACTTCATTATAGAATGTGTACAGGCCCAGTCTTGTACAGATCTCAGTCACTGTGAGTTCAGGAGTACTTGGAAGTCAGTATTCTGTGCTATTCCCTCTTGTCCTCTGATCTCTCCATTCTTTCTGCCTCTTCTTCTGTAATGCTCCCAGGGCCTTGAAGGGCATGATGCTGATGCCCCCTTCATGGGCTGAGCATTCAACCATTGCTTTCAGACTTCCATCTTGGAAACAAATAACTATGACTGAAGATGATACATTTTTTTTTTCTATTTGTTCCACCTAAAGTCATGGGATGGAGTCTTTTTGGATCAATGAGAGTTGTGTACCATTCCTTGAACTACTTATCATAACTGGAATGGAGCAAAATGATTGGATAGATGTGGGTTATATTCTCACCTTGATTCCATCCAGGATGGAGTAGTGGGAGTCAGCCTCATCTAGTCCTGTGAACTGCAAGTGTGTGTTCAGAAACAGTTTATTTAAGGAAAATAGAGACTGCATTTCTAGAAAGAGTATGTAGAGATGGGAGGAGGGATAAATGATAGGCAGATGAAAGTCAAAGGTGCCTCTAGTATGTTTCAATGCTTTTAACGTTTCAATCTCATCGAAACAAAAGCAATCTATTCATTTATTCTTACAAAAGCTCTTTACTGACTATTCTATGTCAGGTAGCAATAAGGTATTTTATAAATAGCGCCTTGTTTAGAGTATAATCAGTTAGATAGTGTTTATTTTATCTATTGAAGAGTAGAAGCTCATGTCAGTTTTTACTATTTGCCTGAGGCACTGTCTGTTCTGTATCAGAGTGGAGATTTCAGCTGCAGTCTGCCACTCTCTAGACTCTGTCCTGCCAAGCTGCAGGGAAGCAAAACACACTGAAGCTCTCCTGAGAGCAGGAGGCCACAAGGCGCCCATTAAGACCATTGCAGTCCCAGAACTGAAGTAATACTTGCAACTCTATGACCCAAGCTGCGCAGAAAATGTCCTGAGGTACTTGACTCACCATGATAGGGAGCCTCTCTTACTTGTCTTTAGGAATTAGGGGACCAGGAGCTCTAATCTACTGTACTGTTCCCCTGTGCCATTTCTGTGTGTGTGGGAAGAGGTTCACAAGAAAATTAAGGTCAACTAATATGGAAAAGAACTCTCCAATGGCTAGCTGGGAAGATGCATGGCAGGGAGGAGACAGGAAGGACTGTTGTTTCCCTAGTAACCGCTTTGAGAATCTGGCCACATCTACAGTTGTTGTGCTGGTTGAAATATCTCTTGATTCTAGCTCTGAGATGGCATTGGGCTCCAAATATTGTGTCAATGCCGACTGAACAGTGGGAAACTATCGAGAGGGCTGCATTGGGTGCAATGGACAGGAGGTCTGTGGTAGACACTGATTTCTAAAGGGCAAGGGAGGAGAAAGAACAGCGCACACAGCAGATAGTAGACGCTCCCTGAAGCAGCAGTTTCTAAGAGTCCTTGTTAAGTATTTGTATTTGAGGGCCATGTCCCTAAGGATGGGCTATTTTATTTTACTTTATTTTTATTGTCTAGATGGTGAAATTTTGGATTTCCTAACCCTACTTAGTACATGTCAAGAGGGAGAACTTCATTTTCCTAAGGGAAAAAAATTTGTCTTTGATAACTTTTGACTTTGGAGGTAGGGTGGGAAGATTTATTTTAAATGTTTACTTGTAGTAATAAACGTTTCAGGATTATTACAAATATATGGATACCACTTCATCTATCCATCTGTCTATCTGTCTCTGTCTATCTGTCTGTCTGCCTGCCTATCATCTATCATCTATCTATCATCTATCAACTGTCTGCCTGTCTATCATCTATCATCTGTCTATCATTTATTTATTATTTTGTCACTCACTTATCATTATTCATTTCTATATACCTTTCATTCTATCAGTCTATCTATCTATCTATCTATCTATCTATCTATCTATCTATCTATCTATCTATCTATCATCTATCATATGTCTGTCTATCTACCATCTGTCTATCATCCATCATTTACCATTTTGTCACCCACTTATCATTACTTACTTGTGTATACTTTTCATTCTATCTGTCTATCTGGATGGGTATTTTTCAATGCTGGGAATTGAACCCAGGAGCTTGTGTTTTCTAGGAGGGTATTTTACTCTTTCTATTTATATATATTTAAGATGTAATACAATCATAGTTAGAATTCTAAAGAAGTTTGTTTTTAATTGTCCTATTTATCATTTTGCAGATCTCTGAGTGGAGTCATTTCCTGGTACAGACTACACAGAGAATGTGGTGAAAATTCTAGTTAGTGAAGGAAACATTGGCTTAAGCCCTCACGTTGCCTAGCATTCCTTCTCTTCAGTAGCACCACATCACAGAAGAAAAATGTACGGGAGCGCAAGAACGATCAGCAATCTGGAAGGCAGCCCTTCCAGATCACCACGTTTGCCAAGGTCTCCTCGTTTGGGCCACCGAAGAACAAGCAGTGGGGGAGGGGGAGGGACAGGCAAGACTCTGTCTATGGAGAATATCCAGTCCCTTAATGCAGCCTATGCTACATCTGGACCCATGTACTTGAGTGACCATGAAGGGGTGGCATCAACAACTTACCCAAAGGGTACGATGACTCTGGGCAGGGCCACAAATCGAGCTGTGTATGGAGGCCGGGTCACAGCCATGGGGAGTAGTCCCAATATTGCTTCTGCTGGGCTTTCTCACACGGATGTCCTTTCATATACTGATCAACATGGAGGACTGAGTGGCTCATCCCACCACCACCACCATCAGGTACCCTCCATGCTGAGGCAGGTAAGAGACAGCACAATGTTGGATCTTCAAGCCCAGCTCAAAGAACTGCAGAGAGAGAATGACCTCCTACGCAAGGAGCTTGACATTAAGGACAGCAAACTGGGGTCTTCCATGAATAGCATCAAGACTTTCTGGAGTCCCGAGCTTAAGAAGGAGAGAGTCTTGAGGAAAGAGGAGGCAGCGCGCATGTCTGTCCTCAAGGAGCAGATGAGGGTTTCTCATGAAGAGAACCAGGTAGGTTCTGACCTGTCCCAGTGTTCTCAGATTTACTGTATGTACCAAGGAGGTTGGCACCACCCAGAAGGCTAAAGGTTAATATGTTTCACTTGGATGCCACAGCAGAACGCAGGAAGTCCTATGCCATATTGATCAGTTTCCTTGTTCCAGTAGCCTTTCCACCTAGTTGCAGACTTGGGGAGGAGATCCATCATCATTCCCAACTTTTGTACGTGGTTAATTTTGTTCTCTTTTTCAGCATTTGCAACAGCAGTTCAGATGTTCCTCCCTCAGCATAGAAGACGAAAATGTTAATCTCTGCGACAGTAAACACTTCACATTAAAACTTGAGTGGTGAATTTTTATTGTCTGTTTATTTTTCCTGCTGTTGAACCAGCATTGTTCCTTAGAGCAAGTAGTTCTCTAAAAAGCAAACTCAACAGTGTGGACCAGGACTGGGATGAATGGGTTTCAGACCATGCAAGGGAAACCCAGCTCATCTTAACTTGGTCTTTAGCCTTTATCCATTCAGTATTAATCTACTGTGTGCAAAGTGCCTTCTTCATCTTTGACCCATCTTCTATATCATAGGAAAATTAGTGAGATTCGCTTCTCAGAGTCTTCCTGAATATGACTGCTCCCCTTCTTACAGTTTCCCTGTTCCCTTAGTTCTGTGTTTCCCAGAAGGGAATAATACATCCTTAACTGAGCCTACAGCACCTTCTACTGGAAGACCTGGGCCAGACCCACCTTGTGCCACATCTGAGCTACCTGCTCCATCCTTGGTTCCCGTCCACAGGGCTGAGGTTTCCCTTGCCACGTTAGTTCCTGTTCTTCCTCCCTGCTGTTAGCTCCCTCAGCACTCATTTCCTTCTCAGCCCAGCCAGTGTCCACTTCCCATGTCCTCAATGATCTGAGTCCCGTCTTACACAGAGAACACTTCACAAGTGCTCTTGAATCACGGGTACCTATGCTTAAATCTCAGTTTCTTTCTGGCGGTGGGAGAGAGATAAAGGGGTGCAGAGGCTGCTATGCCATTTGACTCATGAACTCCGAGGTATTTCACTCTCTGTTAGAAATCTGAGATAATTCTAGCCTGACTGAATGAACAACTCTTTGACAGGTCTTACAGTCGGCCTAAGCTACACTCTACCTTTTGGTGGGGGTCAGATCGGATTCTCTGACTACAAGTGCTTTGCAGCTAAGCACCTGTGATCACATTCATGACAACGATCTGTTCTCATTGGCTTTCCTCGAGTTACCAGTCATCGCCTTATCTCTGTCTGGCAGAGTTTCGTGCTGGTTCTCAGATGTGGAAATGGGATTGTTTTCATTTGGAACAGAAAGCTCTTTACTCTCAAATTAACGTTCTACACCACTGTTTCTGCTGTGCTCTGATTTGCCTGCTGGTGAGCTCCTCATGAACTTGTCGCTCTAATGTTCCCCCAGCTCTGACTTGTTTGTCCCCTCTCTGCAGCTTTCTTTTAAGTAGTTAGAACAGTTTAGCAGCGTTGAAAGCAGTGATAGAAAGCGTGAGGGGTGGCCTCTGCTCTGTCAGCTCTCAGATGACTTTCATCTTCCGCTTCTGTCCCTGAATTTATGTTTGAGCGCCCATCCACATTTATGCATGAAAATTTATTTATTTGAAAATTACAGTATGCTATAGTATCACTGTGTTACATGTCTTCTTTGATAGTCACACAAATATATGAATGAGACAAAGTAAAACAGATACAATGAAGTAAATTTTAATGACATTCTTTTTTGTTTGTTTGTTTTTAGTAAAAAGCATTTTAAAACTCCTAATCTGTGCTATTCCAAGGTAAAGAATAAAACATTAACTTTTTTTTTTGTTTTGGTCAAAACCCTTTTATTCCATCTTAGAAGTATATTTACAGACATATGTATCCCTCTTGCTCAGGATAGGGTAGGCTCTTCTGGAGTGACAGTACACTTCAAATCTCAGTGGCTTAACACCTAGATCCTCCCCACCCCTACCCCCTTTTCTTCCTTTCTTTCCAGCGTCTCACTTCGTCACCTTGGCTAGCCTAGAATTCACCATGTTGACCAGACCGATCAGACTGGCTTTGAACTCAGAGATTTACCTGTCTGATTCCTGAGTTCTGGGATTAAGGTGTGTGCCACACTGGCCCCTGAATTTTATTCCTTATTCCCTAAAGTAAGTCAAGTGATCTTTTCTATGTAGTGACACAGGGCCCAGACTTTCTGCTTCTGGGTGCCTGGCTTTGAGAATTGCTATTCCAGGGCAAGAGATTCCTGAAGATGACACATTGACTCCTTAATTCTCCGGACTAGGGTTGGCACAGCTGAAGGAAGTATGTGTGCATGTGGAGGTGTGTGCCATCTTTTCCTCTGAGAGAGAGAAGACCTAGGCATGTGTTAATAGCTGCATCTGTAGGTTTTTAGGTTTGTCATAAAAGTGGGGCTAGTCAGGCCTGGTGGCAAATGCTTCAATTCCTATCACTTGGGAGGTAGAGGCAGGAGGCTTAAGAGTTACAAGTTGCTCTTGGCCATGGAGTAAGTTCAAGGCCAGCCTCAGTTACAGGTGTCAAAGAAACCAAAAGGGGGAAAACAAACAAATAATTGAGAAATGTGAAGGTAGAGGAAATAAAGTTTGGGGAACAATCTATTGCCATTCCCATTTTACTGTTGCCTTAGCCCATAGCCATCTCTTGGGGGTATATAATGAGCCGTGTGTTATGAGTAGAACATTGGTCCAGCTCTTAACTTTGTGGTTGCTGCCTACCAATGGGAGCACTGAGCTGAGAGAATGTTAGTATAACATGGTGGTTCCCAACCTTCCTAATGCTTCAATTCTTTAATACAGTTCCTCATGGTGTGGTGACTCCCAACCCTAAAATTATTCTCATTGCTACTTCATCACTGTGATTTTGCTACTGTTATGAATCGTCATGTAAATAGTTTTGGAGATAGAGGTTTGCCAAAGGGGTCACAACCCACAGATTGAGAACTGCTGGTCATGCTTGATGACATAATGGCAAGTTCCAATTAAACAATTAAGAATTTGGTTCAGTTTTCTTAATTAGGAATTTATTTTCCCTAGAAGTGGTTTTTATGTGGTTTCTAATTTCTCCTTAACTTGGGAGGAGAAAAGATTTATTTTGACTCATATTTTGAGAAGTTCCAGTCATAGATTGAGTGGAGCTGTTGGTTAGGACCTCTAATGGGCACAGTGGATAGCAGTGGTGTAGTGTGTGGAAGAGCAAACTGCTCATCCGGGCTTTCCCAATCCCCTTCAAGGACCTGGCTTCCATGACCTGAGGACCTCTTACACCGTCCTATCATCTCCTGGCAGCATCACCCTTGGGACAAAGCCTTTAACATTTGGGGCAACATTATCAATATCAACATAACTTATTCTAACTTAACGCTACCTTTCTTTTATAGGTAAAGGAAAAGTATAACACCTTTTCCTATATGGAAGAAAGGGACATAAAACTCTTTTTAAAAAGCCATTCGACTGTAGTTTTTAAAGCACAACAGCTAGAAACTGCACCTGCAAATGTCATTCTTCTAGGGATGGTAGAATCTAAAACAATTTGAACTGTGCTATGTGAAGAGAAATGGGAGGCAGATCATTATGGAAGGGAGGTGAAGAAACTTGTGTACTCTTCTCTATAACATTCCTAGTTTTATAATGTTGCCTCCAACCAGTGCAGACATGTGCCCTCAGGTGCAGTTTATAGAGGAGATTGATTCTGATGTCTTCTTGGTTCTGTGTATGGGAGCTGACTTCATCCCTGGATTTAAAGAGATCCATACTCCCTCTGCACATTAGAGAAAGTTCAGAGACCAGATTTCTTTGGTGCAAAGTATTGTGGATCAGGTTCCTGGATATATGGGTGTAAATACATTTGCTGCTGCTGAGAGTTGCAGTCCTGAAGTTTAGGGTCATGTGTGTAATCCAGAGTGCATGTGTGCAGGGCTAGTTTAATGTGTGTAACCCAGAGTGCATGTGTGCAGGGCTAGTTTAATGTGTGTAACCCAGGGTGCATGTGTGCAGGGCTAGATTAGTGTGTATAACCCAGGGTGCATGTGTGCAGGGCTAGCTTAATGTATGTAAGACAGAGTACATGTGGGCAAGGGTAGCTTAATAAGTGTTAGCTAAAACCAAGAATGCATAGGTACAGGGCTAGCTTTATGAATAAAAGCCAGAGTGCCTGTATTCTGGGAAATCTATTCTTTGGCGTGGCTGAATCCACAGCTCATGTTCTCAGCATCACAGTAGTAGACTGATTTGGGGAAGGGTGAGTTTAAAATATTAATGATGAGAGCCTGGAGAGGTAGCTCAGTGGTTAAGAGTATAGCTGCTCTGCAGAGGATCTGGGTTTGGTTCCCAAGCAACCACATGGTTCACATTGTCTTTAGCTCCAGATACAGGGGTCCTAACACCCTCTTCTGGCCTCTATGGGCACCAGGCATTCACATGAGGCACATACATACATTCAGGCAAAACACTTGTAAATATAAAAATAAAATCTTTAAAAAATATTGTTAATTAATGTTCTGTTGTTATTTGAGACAACCCCTTTGTCTTTTATGGCCTGTCTTTTGTGCTAGATGTTGTCAGGGGTGGGGTAGGGGGTTTTGTGGGGATTGGTGGGGTGGTGGGGTTTATGGATTGGATGCTATTATAAGGAAACCAAGTGACTTAGTTTCTCAAAAAATTAATAGGTTTTTGTATTCTCTTCCCCCTTCTCTTTCTCTCCTTCCTTCCTTCCTTCCTCCCTTCCTTCCTTTGAGACAAAGTCTTGCTATGTAGCCCTAACTAGCCTAAGACTTTGCATTTAGACCAGATTGGCTTCAAACATGCAATGATCTTCCTGCCTCTGCCTTCTGAGTTCTCGAATTATAGGCGTGCACTCCAATACCTAGCTAGTTTTCCCAGTCTTTGTATCTTCACTCAGTTTACCACTGTAGTGGTGATCAAAGGGGAATATATGGTAGAGAATGTGTTTTCAGAAACTTTGTAAGAAGCTAGGCGGAGTACCACACACTTTTTATCCCAGTGATAGAAGTATAGCTTGAATCTGGGTTCAAGGCCAGCTGGGACAATAGAGCAAGACCCTGTCTTAAAGCACTTAGAAGTGGACAATTTGTAAGATCTTGCAATTTTGTGCACAGATGTTAATGGCTTTTCATATTCCTGGAAATTTTATACAGCTATTAACTTCGTACTTTTAATGACCTCTTTTCCAAATTAGATATATGGAAAGCAGTTTTTAGACGTTCCCTAGGTTATGTGTAGCCAGCCAAGGCTCTGCATGAGTATAAATAGCATCCCACACTAGGAGACTGTACTAGATTTAATATTTACTCATCTTGAGAAGAAGTGGGACAAGGTCACTGGGAACTGTAACCCAAGAAGTGTAAGTAAACCTGTCTGTGGAATGGTACAGCTTTTAAGCAATGGTTATGTGATCGTTTCTATTTCTGACTTAACACTACAGAAAAGATAAGACTCTAAATCAATATTAATAAGTACTTTTGATCCAAATTCAACACATCACTTATTAATTCTTATTTGGAGCCTGGAACTGGAAACACTGAGAGAAAGTAGCATTTCTGTTAGCTTGCCTGCCTGCCTGCCTTCCTTCCCTTTCTTTCTTTCTTTCTTTCTTTCTTTCTTTCTTTCTTTCTTTCTTTCTTTCTTTCTTTCTTTTTTTCTTTCTCATATATCCAAGGCTAGCCCATGTAAATAAGGATGTCCATGAACCTCTCATCCTTCTGCATTCCCTTCTGAGTGCTTGGGTTACAAGAATGCACTACCACAGACAGCTTTATGGGGTGCTGGGGAATAAATCCACAGCTTTGTGCATGCTAACCAAGCATTCTACAAGCTAGTCCTCCTCCTCCTCATTATTGTTGTTGTTTATTTTATTTGTGTAACTACAGGTCCCTTTTAGCAGGAGTTGTTTAGCCCTGTTCTGAAATTCTTATCTGATTGTGCGTATCCAGTTTTGATGAGCTGTACCAGTTGGGAGTGAGTGATAGAGATATAATTTATTCTAATGAGAAGGCAGCAAGGCAGCTGCATCGGGAGAGTCTGACAACAGTGAAACTCAACTGTCATCACTGTACAGTGAAGGCTTGGCTCAGGATTTCTGGGTCTCCTCACATTTATAGATGGGATGAGATGTTGCTATGGTTTAGATATGGTTAGTCTCCTAAATGTTATTGCGCTTGGTTCATAATGTAACTGTGTTGGAAGGCGCTGAGACCTCTAACAGGTAAGTGGGTCATGGGGGTTTCAGCCTCATACATGGATTAATGTCCTTTCTCAAGGACTGGGTTAGGTCTCTAGAGACTGGATTTGGTCTCATGGGAGCGATTGGCTCTGCAGTGATTGGACTCCAGTAGGTACTGTGAGAGCAGACTGGTTACAAGACTACGACCTCAGTCTTTTGATCTTTTCTGCATGTGCTCCTTCACGGCGCTGGCACATGCTCTTGCCATGCCATGCCAGCTGCGATGGAACACTGTCTCGGAGCCAAGAAGTTGCTCTCACCATCCATGGGCTAAATAAACCTAGTCTTCTTGACATTATACTCAGTCTCTGGTGTTTTGTTATAGAAACAGAAAATATGCTAAGTCAGATACATTAAGACAAATCCAATAGATTTGTCTTACCCCTGTACCTTCTTCAGGATTCCCTTCTTTCTACTGGTAGAAATCTGAGTATGGCCATCAAAGTATGGCCAGGAGAATGTTATTTACCAAAGGTTTTCTGGTCAAATAAATTTTAGATACACCTACTAGAAACATTGTCATAGAAATTCATGATGCAAATGTTCTAGGTTGAATTTTGTCTTTCTCCTTAAAGGTAGGTTTGATTCCTAACTCTTATGTGACTTCATTTGGAGAAAAGACCTTGGTATAGGTAATCAACTTAAAATGAAGTCTTTAGCATGGGCCCTAGTACAGCTTGACTGTTCCTTATCAGAAGGTAAATTTGTACACAGATACAGATATGCACAGAGAGAAGATATGGACATACACAGTGAGAGGGTGGCCTTGTAATCAAACAAAGGAAAGAAAATGTCTTTACTGCAAGCCCTTAGAAGGAAGCAGCCAGACTGACACCTCTGTCTCAGCCTCCAGACTTGAGAGAGAATGAAAGTGTGTGCTAGGTTTCTGGTACTTTCTTAGAATGGTCCCAACCAAGGAACACCATATATCATGATATGTAATGCTCCAGCTCTTGAAACTAAATATCACTTAAAAAAAATTTAACCTAGCAATTTCCTAATCTTTCTTGACTGGAAACTTTATATCTTAAAACTAAATGCCTTAGGGAGCTGCTATTGCTGCTATACCTCAAACCGCCACCATCATTATAGCTGTCACCAGCAATGCACTTCTTCATTTCTTGTCATGAGCATTGATGTGATACCTGGGACTGGACCTGCCATCTTCCAATCATGGGGTACAGACCAAGGAAAGTGCTGAGAAATAGGCCTACCCTATGGCCTGCCTCTATATTTCTCGTGACTCAAGAAAAGCAAAGCCCTGACTGTAAGTCACTGTTGACTGGGCATTCTGTTCAATAACATGCTGCCTCTCTGTGTAAGGCTTTTTACTTTATTTCCACTTGAGGCAGATATGTTTGTGTGTGTTTTTCTCAAAGTTACATAGGCACAAGGGTTTAGCACTGGGTAATATAGTTTAACATCTCATACAGCACAGAATGCCAGAACTTACAAAGAGAACATTTATTTCTCCTCTGTCTTGAAGCTTCTTAGTGTCTTTCACCTCCTCCCCCCCCAGTTTTCTGGAAAGCTGGAGGATCTTTTATCCAATCTTAGGCGATGATCTGCTTAGACAGAAATGCAGTTTGAATGTCTTCTATAGATAGGTGAGAATTTCTTTGGCTCACAAGATCGATGAGATGGCGCAGTGCCAAAACAGGTCTCTTTGTTAGAATGTAAGAGAATGATTTGAAGTGAGCTATACATCTTCGTCACAGATGTCAGCTGTTTTCTGCCTCAGTAATCGCTAGCTGTCAGCCCTAGAGTTAGGCATGTGTACCACATGAGTAGACTCACTGACGTTTATTCTCAGGTTTTCTTTGGAAAGATTTGGTTCATATAAGGGCAAGAAAATTTGTATGGTGGACCTTGGCAGGAATCTAAATGATTTCTGACTCTCTTTTTCTCTCTGGATCATGTTAGTTGGGCAATGGGATTTCCATAGTGCAAGTACAAACAAAGAAAACGTATTGGATTGCTTCAATGTGTAGGTTCTTTCAGTCCCACTATGCCAAAGATGCTTATTGAAACTGCACAGAGAGAGGGGGAAGGTAGGATAGATGATAGGGATCATCCTCAAAACATTCATTGTCTAATAACATTTCCTGTGGCCAACATGTCTTCATTGACAGAGGAAAAGCAACAGGGTGATTTTATTGGCCAACACAGATGGGGTGGGTTCTCTTCTGGCCAGAGTTTAATTTCAATTTCTATAATTAGTTGCAGGTGGAGCTCTTGTGATTTTTTTTTTTTTGGGTCCGTTGGCATCTGTGTGCAAATTCCCACCACTACCAGGTGGACTCAATAAATAGTTTGGCTTTGTAGGAATATAGAAAATTATAAATCTCTCACACACATACCCACCCCCAGATAAATCTGCTTTTAAAGGTCAGGCTTTGAAAGCTGTGGAGAACATTTTCTAAAGTTTGGGAAGTGGGGTTTTTGGCAGAGTGTAGGCTTGCAGCCAAGAGCTGGGGCAGTCTGACAAACAGAATTCTGGCATGGGCCATTTCTTCTCTTTGTCTCTGTGAAACTAGCATTTGACTGCATCTTGGAAGAGACCTGCGGCCATTTTGTCTTTTACTAGGAAAGGAAGAAACAAAGACCAAACCAGCAACTAACTTCTCATTGATTTGGAAATGTCTGAAAATGTTGGTGCCTGGTACAAATTGGAGGAGGGTGATATTATCAATGAGGAAGAAAGGAAGGAAGGAAGGACAGAGAGACATGCTTAAGGAAGGGACATTGGTGGGGTATGTGGCAGAGGAGGCAGGGCAAGCAAGAGACACCACATGCATTCTTGTCAAGTAAAAGATCAGAGAATGGCTGAGGAGTATGGTTTCTTTGGAAACTTATCACAAAGAATGAGAGAGGCAACTCCAGAACTGTTAATCTATTGGCAGCAAGGGATGAGAGACCATCTCTCAGGATAGTCGTTCAGGACCTCCGAGAGCCCTTCCCCTGAATGAACAAGAGTGGTCCTTCAGGGACAGGAAGCTTTTCCTTTGTTCTAAGGTGGATGGTCTCATTGATTCAGCTAGCGTTCCTGAGCTCGTCTTCCTTCCCAGGATTGAATGTAGTTTGCAAGCTCCTTGGACCAGGCGTTCCTCTGCTGTTGTCCCTCAGCTTCCTCCTGAGTAAACTTCTGACCTTATTTAGGCTTTTTCTTTTGGGAGCTTTCCCATCCAGTGTGCCAGATTTTCCTCTTGGGTCTCAGTCTTTCTGATTTCTTCTTCTTTAAGCACTTTTTCCCTCCTTGCAAAAACCTCTGTTTGTTCATGTTGAGAATTCAAACCGGTTACTCAGATTATTATCTCCTGTTTAGGGAAGAATGTGACTAAAGTAGCAGAAATCCATTCAAATGGAAGGCAGTGGTGGTGGGAGTGCTCCCTGGGAAGAAAGGATGGACGACAGGACAGCCAAGTGCCCTGAGAGCATGGCACCCATGGTTACTCTGAAGGTGATCAGCAATACAAAGTCTTCCTTTCCCTCCATCCTTTCTGGATGTTGCTTTCTGTTTCACCTTGTGAGAAAGTGTCAGCTTGAAGTCTGTGTTCGTTGTCTATACCGGTGCTTAACAAGGACTGCTCTGTTGCAATTTCAAGCTCAGATCTTGGGTCTAAAGCCTGTTCTGTATGTCTTCAGAGCCACAGAGCCCAACAAATCTGTGCAACCATCTCTGAGAAATGGCCAGAATGGGTAGATTTTCTAAGAGTGCATATATGGGTAAGGTATTGGGGGCATGGTGATCATCGCTGAGAGACGTGTTTGTGTCGCATGTAATTGGAAGCTTGTCTATTTCAGTTATTAGAAAGACCCAGACCAAGTAAGAAACCGTATTGGATTGCTTCAATGTGTAGCAATTGCGACTATGCGTAGCAGAGGCACCTATTGCCTCTGACTTGGACAGCAATTTCAACAGCAGCCTTAGCCTCCTGGTCTCTCTTGACCTTCACACACAGCTTATCAGTCGCTCCCTGTATGCCCACTGGAGAAACTGAAGAAGTTTCTTTTGAGTGATATTAGAAGCAATTCCTGCCGTCATGTTTCAGCAGGATGATTCCTTTACCTGATATCATAAATAGTCAATCTTTGTGGGACATTTAAAAATACTTTTTGTGTACTACCTTAGTTCCCATGGAAAATTGAGTCTTGTTCATGAATAGGATTTTGGTGCTAGAGAGGATCTAGAAACTTTTAGAGGTAGGTGTGTTAAAATTTACTGTTTTCTATTTTAAGGTTGTAACAGCTTGAGTTCTGAAAACTATCTCAGGATAATGTTCTTGAGTGCATATTATGTGAATTAGAATGTTAAAATTCACTGATATGTTCTTTAGAAGAACTTTGAGAAAGAGCCACACAGGACCAGTGTTCCCTTCAAGAACACTGACACCAGTTGCAGCAAGAATGTATCTGTGATGGAGAGCTAGACCTGAGGGCCAGGTTCAGAAACCTCTCACATTTAGAAAGAAAGAAAATACCAAATAAAAATTGCCTTCTTAAAAATTTAAAATTCTGTGCCTTTTTGCTATTGAGAAGTCATGCACTTTATGAGGGGCCAATGAAAACATAATTTTCCCTAAGAGGAAACATGTATTCTGAATTATGTATATTTCACTTTCTTATTTCTAAACCTCAAGAACATCTAACAATGTCTACATCAAGGACGTGTGTGTGTGTGTGTGTGTGTGTGTGTGTGTGTGTGTGTGTGTGTCGGGGGTCAGGAACCTTAGGGAGTGAGTATTTATGTGAGGTGGAACTGTGTAAATGGACTATACCCATTCACTAAAGGCATTCAGGTACAGTGTGCTGGAGTGGGGGAACTTTAGTGCATTTTCAAGAATAAGTTACTTGAAAGGATTTAAATAGAATTGAGTGTCATAATGAAACACATTAAATATTCTCACTAAGGACATTTATTTAATTAAGTTTATATTCTGGGTTCAAAAACTTCCAGTTTACCTCAGACAGTTTTGTTCTCTCTCTCTCTCTCTGTAATTGCAGGTTAAATCTAGTGTTAAATTCATTTATGCTTTATGCTGTAGACATTTATGTTAGGGCAACCAAGGATTTTGGTGGTTTATCAAGTAAGAATTATTTGGATACCCACTGTTTCTAGTTATCTAGTGTTTCTAGTTATGTATAAGAAAGCTCTGCTGAAGTTTCAGAAGTTCTTTCTATCCCTCTACCATTTATTTCGTGAATAGTAGTAGAAACCAGTTCCCTTTTCTGTGTAGACAGAGAGTAAGGAACACAGCAGGGGAATATCTAGTTTGAGATAAACAATGGACTACTTTAGTCTTTACTAGAACTCAAAGGAAACTTCTTGCTACATTTGTTTATGAGAAGAGTTGCTGATATCGGTGTGATCTTTCTCCCTCCTCTGCAGAGTCCTAGCCAGAGGCCAGGAGAATGGACATGGTGTGCACCCAATATTCAGCTCCTTTAGAGCTTCTAGAAAGGGATGGTGTGACACTGGGCGTGGGCAAAGGTCTGGGCACTCGTGTTTTTCAGTCAAGCACTTGAAGTATTAGAAGTAAAGAACCTTTTAGTGTACCTTTCTGGCTGTCATAGGCTTGCTTGATAAATAAATGAAAAGGCTGATTACTTTAGCTTATCACAAATCACCCATATGCACCTGAAAAGATTGATGGTAATTAACAGGAATTATTGTGTGCTAAATACCGTGCCAAGGTTCCATATATGGCTTTTAGCCTCTGTGATGATCTCACAGGGGAGGCCCCGTTAGTCAGCAGCCCCAGGTCTTAATGCAACTGAGGCAAGGCTAAGGGGGAGGACTTTACCTAGAGTCACAGATAACCAACGGTAGAGCTGGCACTGAGCCCAGGCTGACCTACTCTAAAGAGTGCTCAAAGCAAGACTTGACTGTAGTGTAGACTGGCTAGAGCTTGCACACATGGGGGAATCTTTGGATGGGTGTGAAGTGATGTTAAGAGCCCGTGGGGGTCACATCCTATGTATGTTTCATTCAGAACTTCTGATGAATTTTAGTGAGAGTTAGAACCTGTGTGCCATTCCTGAACATATCCTTAACTCTTGCTAAATAGGAGTCCCATACCCTCATTGTATGTAGGTTGTAAAATGACACTCCTCCGTGGTACTAACATAGTAATTCTGTCAATCTCAGCTTTTCCTTTGACATTTGATGCACTCAGTGTTCAAAGACTATCTGTGAGCAGAACTGGCAGGGTGGTGTTAGGAGGGCCTGCTTTCTCCCCTTCTGCTTGTCTTTGATGAGGATTGGAAGTAGCATCTTTAGAGATAGAAGTAGCATCTTTAGAGATGGAAGCCTGGCTTCCATCCCCAGCCATAGAACTTTGGTCAGTGTAATCTTTGAAGTTGTTTCCTCACTGTAAAGAAGATGTAGTAAGAGTGCCTACTCAGCATATACATTTTATAGGATTTCAGTGTAATTGGGTAGAGGGAAAAGTTCATGTAAAATTATTTAGCATATGCTAGCATGAACAAACATCCAAGTCACAGATGATGATGATGATGATGGCGGCTGTGAAGGAAGTCAGTCTGAGCACGAAAAGCGAGAGATGCAGAAGGGCAGAGTGGAAGAGTAGATAGCAGAGACATGGAACCTTGATGGCTCTATGTTTGAAACCTGTCTCCCCTATGGATTTCCCACAGTCCTTGACTAGTCAGAGCAATCTTATTAGAAGCTTTGTGGTCAAGAAAGGGATGTGCTAGTCCTGTTCTTGTCTTGAGAATCAGGAGGGAAAGTGTAATACCGAAAGACTCATTTAAGAGAAGGGGAGAGTTGTATCTCTTATTAAAATATATAATTAAAATGTTTCAGAAGCCTGGAGAAGAAAGTAATGAAGGAAATCACACAGGGAATAGAGCCCTGGAGACAGTGTTCAGAAAGGTGGGTGCAGAGATCAGGGCCAGAGAGTCCCATTTCCTGCACAAGAGCAACCGCTAGAAAATGAACGCCTAGAGATTTACTTCCTGAAGCTCAGGAATGAACGCAGGGAGGAATTTGTGCACTTAGATTTAAAGAGGAGAAAGACAAATTGGCTCATAAAGGTTATATTTTCTTAGAGGATTTTCCTCCTCTGAATCAGAAGAAGCTAATACTGTGCCTAATATAGCATGGATAACACGTATAAAGATGAGCTGTGTTTGGCTTCTGTGAGTTCCTGTGTGTTCTGGCTCTGTGAGCTCTAGTGAGGCCACAGAAGGATGGGAATGAGCCAGTAAAGGGAGTGTTATGTCGGTGAGACAAAGTCCGAAGAACAGAAGGAATGAAAGTTCAGCCTTGGGCAAATACAAGGTGCTTCTTCCTCAGACCCAGGGAAGTGCTCAGAAAATGTCCAGATAATGAGACCTTCCTGCCTGTGAAGCAGCTGGTCTGCCCTTCTGGGCAGTGGGAGAATGTGTCTAAAAAAATAAGGTGGGTCATTGTTCTGTTGGCCTCCACATGCCCACACACCCACCCACACCCACCCACCCACACACACACACACACATACACACCACTTGTGAAAGTAATTAAAAGTGTTCTCAGAGCAACTGAGTCAATGTTGTTATAATATGACTTACATGTGCAGTTTTGATGGGGACAGGGCTGAGATGTGACAGGTGAGGCAGAGAGGCAGGGGAGGCAGGGATCCTGGTGCTCCTGTGGATGTGCTGGTGGGTGCATTCAGGTGCTGCTGAGGAAGCAGTGGGTTTGCCCTGTGCTGACTTAGCACTCCCATTGCCTTGCTTGCTGGAGAGAGGAGCCACCAGCATTTCCCTCAGGAGAAACTTTGCAAGTAAAGGCTAATTTTACTTTCGCTGTTGATGGCATTTCTCAGCCATACTAATTAGCCTCCTAATAGAAATGCTACAGAAATATATTCTGTACTCTCGAGAGAGCAGAGGGGGAAAAGGTTGTTTTTAAGTAACCCAGAATAGTTTTTACCTGTGAATTCCAGACCTTCATGGTCCCTTCTCATAACTTTCTGAAAAGGCAGACACCCTTGGCTTAGATGAAATGCCTGTCTCTACCTCATGGTCAACTTATAGATTCTGTGAGACACTCCCCAACTGCAAATAAATGATTTTAGCAAGGCAAATGACAGTTGTCTTGATGGATTAAATGCTGTCTCTCAGTTTTTTCTAAGAAGTATTTTGTTAATTTGTGGACCATATTTTGCTTTCTCCCTCAGTATTTTATTATGTATCAATCTGTCCCTCCCTCCTACTGTCCTTCCCTCCTTCCCTCCTTTCCTCTATCCATCCATCACCTATCCATCTCTTCATTAAAATAACAATTCTGAATATAACATTGGCTTAGTAAATAGATATTTAATGAAATACAAAACTATGCACATCACTAATGCCTCTTTAATTTCATTAGACTAGGAGGCCTAGATCTGACTCTGGCTTTGCTACGAGCTGGCTACATGAGACTGGGAATTGGTTCCTGGGTTTGAAAGGTCAATGCCATGCAAAAAGCCAAGGTTTGGGGTTTTTCTTTATATTTTTTTAAAATAAGATTTATGTATTTATTTATTTTTAATTTATGAGTATGAGTGTTTGGCTTGCATGTATGTATATGTGTTCCTGGTCCCCGTGGAGGTCAGAAAGAGCCTTTGATCCCCTGAAAATAGACTTATAGATGGTTGTGAGCTGCCGTGTGTATACTGGGAACTGAACCCAGGTCTATGAGATCAGTCAGTGCTCTTAACTACTGAGCCATCTCTCTAACTGCCAGTATTTTCTTGAATATGGACAAGATATTATTGTTTTGAGTCCAGTGCGTAGGATCTCCCTTAGGTAGGACATAATCTCTTTGGATTCCTGTAGTCCATTCCTTGGTTGACATACATAGTCTTAGATTTAAGGTTAAATAAGAACATTTCTGAATCCAGAGTGTTATTAAGATATAGACTGTTGTGTTAGAATTGCAGCTTGCGTCCTGACAGAGCACATCAGGCCAAAGCAGTTCCACATGGCAGAGGTTTATTGTGGGGAAAAGGTCAAGGGTGGCGGCCAAGAAGGAGGGAAGAAAGAGCAAGGTCAGAGGGGTCCACCTTTTATATGGATAGTATCCGCTTGAAGGTAAAGGTGGGAGGTGAGTCAAGTGGATTCTGGGAATGTGTACCAGTTGCCTTGGCTGCAGATGTGCGTGTCTCTGTGGCCTAGGTGTGATGTCACTGGGTTCGGAGCCGATCCTGATACCAACATAGACAATGATGCTCTCACACAGTCCTGAGTAAGAACCCTGACTCCACATGTATGTGTGTGCAAGAGCAGCTTAAGGACCCTTTGGTCTCACGGAGTTTAGGAGACACTCATGCAGGTCTGAAGAATGGGAGGAGAGATGAGTAAGGCATACCAGGCATTGATTAATTCTCAGAGGCTGAGACATGGTCCTGGATGGTGGTGTCTGGCTGGTGCCTGGCTAGGAGTGAGAAGGATCATCAATCCTAGATGAAAGGTTGGAAAGCCAAGGGAGAGAGAGCTCTTACTAAGAGTTCAGTGTAGACAAAGATACCACCTCCTTATGCTAAGAAGGCAGACGCAGAATCCCCTGTGCAGAGCTCGCTTTGCAAGAGGGAAGTTAACTGCCTTTGTTTTACTGATGACTGGAATCTGTACAGCTGTTTGTGGTTCTTGAACTTCCTGGCAGAGTGCAGGCAGATGCAGCTGTGATGAACTCAGCATCCCAGGCCTGGCTCTTCTAAGGACATTGCTCATTTCAATAGTACTTAACTTCATCCCAGCAGCTGCTTTCAGTTTCATGTTGGGTACATGTGATCATGCAGTTTTTACACGTGTGTGCATCCACTTTGTGTGTGTTTAAGCCCAGTGTAACGACTTAAGCAGGCTAAACCACTATAAGTGACAGTTAATTTTCTTGGAGGAGGAATTTCCCAAGGAAGTTCCTTGGCATTCTCAAGTCTGAATACCATTTAGAAGAAGTCTGTTAGAAATGTCTCTATAGCAGAAGGCACTTGCTTATTTCATAAGGCATTATTCTTTGACCACAGTGTAATTTATTGTATACATTTCCATCAGAAAGTAATCTAAGGTTTGTTAGGGGTTTACATAGGTTGTTGGTGACTGAATTCTGTTGTTCCCTTCTTCTCTCCTCAGTGCCTATGCAGGAGAATATACAGCTAAAGAGGTCAAAAGGGAGATGGGATATGACTGGGTTGATGTATGTGTTGATGTACACTTATACCTCTACACAAGATTCTCCAGTTAGGTGTAAGAACTTGCTTCCACATCTACCCTGATCCCAGTCTGGTTATGTCTGTTGCATTGGAAATCCTGTAGTCTCCACACTCAGGGAGAGCTTGGGGTTAGAGAGGGAAGGTGACTTTGGTGTCTTACCATACAGATCCCAGAAATGTGCAGGTAGAGGAGGGTTGGTAGGGCCCTGTCTTCTGAGGCTAGAAAGTGATGTTCCTCTGAGGCTAGAAAGTGGAGTGATGGATGTGCTTCTTGGAGAAGAACTGTTGTCACTGGAATGAAGGAAGATGGAAGCTTAGGTCTGGTTTGCCCTGTTGGGGCGCCACACAAAAGGATGGGGATATAGAGGACAGTTGGGAGCTATCTGCATCAGGGTGACCTTGTCCCTTAGCATAGCAATTCCTGATAAATGTCTCTGTATTTGGAAAGTAATATTAGATACTCCTTTTGGGGCAGTAACAAGGAGTGATTAAGGGGGACAAGGGGTTAACTAGAACCTCACAAGAAATTGAGACATGGGACCTGTCACTCATTCTACAAGTAAACCCTGCTAACATGTCTGCTGCTTTTTCCTAAGCATGGCCAGGGTCCTGACTTCATAACAACATTTCTTAATAGGTAAATAGGTATTTGAAGAGATGTTTGAAGAGAATAATAGTAAGATCTAACACTTATTGATAACTTACTACGTGCCAGCCATGTATCTTGATTCATTTGTCACTCATGATAGCATCATGAGATAGGTATGGTTTTTGTTCCCTCTTTTGTAGGTGAAAAATCCGAAGGTGCCATATAGGTAGCTGGGAAATGGTGGATTGCTAAGGAAATGCTAGGAGTTGCGTCCTTGTCAGAGGAGGTGTGTCATTGACAAGAGACTCGAGGCTTTAAGAGTCTATCACGTTCCCAATTAGCCCTCTGTCCGCGTCATGGTTGTTGTTTCCACAGCTATCCTCTCTGCTACTGTTCCAGCACCATTTCTGTCTCCTTGCCATGGTGGCCATGGACTCTAACCCTCTGGAACCTTGAGCGCCCATGAAATGCTCTCTGTTTTGAGTTGTCTTGGTCATGGTATTTTGTCACACCAACAGAAAAGTAACTAATACAACATGAAAGGGAAAGAGGAGTGGTGCCCAAGGCATGTTCTCCAGGCCTTTCAGAAACCAGAGTTGCTCTTTCAGCCACACACATACAAATCTATAGGAAGGCTAATACTGTAGACATCAAGGGAAAGGTACTGCTTGAAAAGGAATGCCCATGAATGTTACCGTGGTGAAACTGGAAGAATGTTACCCAGTGTGCTGTTGGCATTGTTATAAACAAGCACATTGAGGGCAGCCGTTCTTTGCCAAGAGAGTCAATGTGTGTATTGAGTATAGTAAGCAGGCAGAGCTGGGATGGCTTCTTAAAGTGCCTGAAGGAAAATGTGCTTGAAGGAAAACCTGAAGGAAGACGATCAGAGAAAGAAGGAAGTCAAAGAGAAAGGCTCCAAGGTTCAGCAGCACTGTTGCCTGCTCTACACAGAGAAGCACTCCAAGAAACTGTATGCAGGGTCCTGTCACCTATCCTTTAGGAAATCGTGCCACAAGAGATGTAAAAACCCAACAACTGACAGTAAGACCTCCTTCTCCCTCCAAACAACCCATCCCCAAGTTCTGGTAGTAAACCCTGGGTCTGTAAAGTTGATGAACATTATGGGGCCCCAGTCTCCTCCTTTGTCAAAGTGGACCAAAAGCGATATCATAGCAAGTGAGCTGCTGTGTTAGTGCTTAGAACAAGGCTGTGTGCTGGCTGTGGTCTCCAGCCCTGCCATTTAGAATCCAAGCTCATGCCTATGATTTTAATAGAGAAGGGAGTTTTGAAGAGAGGTGTTTGAAACATGGCAAGAAACAGCCCACAAGAAGACTATTTTTTTCTATCCTATTTTAAATTAGGATGTCCAAATGTGTCTGAGATGTGAGGATTATACCTTCCGGCGTGCCGAAACAATTTTTGGCCATATCTTTTTAGACATGGAGCTGAGCTTTGAGCAGAGTGGGTCTGTGCTCATGCTGGAGGAGGCAGACAAGCAGATGGAGGTGGCGGAGGGAGCGTCCCGATGTGCGTGTGGAGGAGGCGTTAATATTTCAACATCTTTCTCGTTATTTGCAGATAATTTTTATGAGAGACTTTCAGAGATGCTCAGTTTTTTTTTCCTCCTCTAAGTGACACAAAACTGTCACAAGTCAATCTATTAAGCTAAAGAACTTAGCAGTCCTCTGTGTGGGAATTGAGTCGCAGTTTTGTAACAAAAATGAGGTTTAGCTTTCTAGATCCTGACTTTTCTTTCCAGTGGTAATTTATCATCTTGCAAAATTCACTCAGCAGCCTGGATTCAGCAGGGTCAAGTTTTGGCTTTGGTCTTCTGTGAGAAATAGCTCAGCTAATAGTTTGGTATTAATACCGTGTTCTTTGTCTATCCTGCACTACAAGGAGACAGAGGTGAAAGTATTGCATTGATTCTTAAACTGGGAGCAAGGTTTAGGGCTGACCTTCAAAGTAAATAATCACAGCGTGGTGTAATAACTGCTCTAGCCAAGCTGCTTGGGGCAGTTCAGAGGAAGGCCTCTGCAGGTAGATAGACCTGGCTTAGACAGATATGCCTTGCTTTAAAAGCTGCCTCTGCAGACCTCAGCAGACCCAAACCAACTGGCCACTTGTCTCTGTGGTCACTAAAAAGCTATTGAACTCTCCAGATTCCCAGATTAACATCTGCAAACCAGGAAAACAAGACAGCTGTTTCTCCCGTGGTGTGACAGTCCATTCAGAGTACTAAGGGCATAGTAAATGCTCAGTAAATATTAGTCATTAATGTAGGGATAGAGTACCACAGGGTGAGTTCTCTATAGAGTGATCATGCGAAGTTATTCATATGGCTTGATGCCTACCCATCACAGTGCAGGGTATGTTTAATGACTACACACTTTATTCCTTGTCTTTAAATCTTTCATCAAAGTTCATTTACTAAATTTACATTCTGTATCACAGGGACATAAATTAAGATCTGTTTGCTCTCTATATATTCAGAAATTTAATCTTTTGGATAGAGTTTTGCATATAACTTTTTTTTTAATAAAACCATCTCTCTATAATTTCAGGTGTTAACAGCTGCTGAAAAAGATACCCTGTTTCAGGCTATAAGGAAACCTCTTAAGCTGACTTCAGTAATTTAGAGACTCTGTTTGGAGAAAATAGGAGTTCTGGGCCTGCAATTCCCTCAGGAGATTGAAATATCAAGGAAGGTAGGCAGTGAAGCCACGTCCTTCCTCCCCCCACCCTAAAAAGAATCGATTAGCCATAATGCTGACAGCACAGTCCTTAGGTGGGTGTAGGGATGGCACTGATAAGCCCTGGTCTGCTCGTTGCATCCTCACGGTGTTAGGTAAGCCAGCTTCTCGGAGATGCTTTTTGGGGCATGGGAAAAGGAGCATGCTTCCTGTTGAGGACTGAGGTAGCACAGAAATGGCCTACTTAGAGTAAGCATTGAGTGGATGCCATTAATACTAAATGGTACTAAAAGTGACATTATCTTCCAGAAATTTGGAAACAGGCTCGGAGGTATATCTGGGGCTCAAGGAATTTCGGAGACCAGGTGACAAGGGGTGAGGAGGCAAAAGGAAGTTAAGCTTTTACTCAGGTTCTGGTTTGAGTAGTGTCATTTCTTCCTATCTCCAACTAGCTTATTCTTTTTATATTCCAGGTTAATACTACAAAAAATTAAATATCACCAGCCTTTTAATCTTCCAGCAGAGCTCCTTTCCCTCTAGGTGTAACAAAAAAACCTGAACAGGAGACACAGTTTGTCTAATTTAGGCATAAGAAAAGACAACAGATAAAAGTACTGGGCGAGAAACAGGCCAAGGTCACGTGCTAGGTCTGGCCCAATGAGCAAAAGGAGGCGGGGTCTCTCTGCTCCTGGTAGCCACCTCTGTGGTTCAGGCTTAGAGGCAGAGGCTCTAGGGGGAGTGTGCAGTAGGTGGTTTGGAAACCAATTTAGTAGCAATGTGGAAAGGAATGTTCTAGACATGGTGGTATGATTTGGTTCCTGAGTGTTGCCCTTGGTTCAGGTGTCAGGTGTGTAAGTTGGTGGCTGCTGGAGGGACTTGGTGCACGTGCTATGTGCCTTGGCATCCGCAGGCATCGTCAGTCTTCCCGTTGACATGTGGGACCCTCTCAGTCTTCCTCATCCTTCTCTTCCTCTTCCCTCTTATCCTCTTTTTCTCTTCATCGTTCTCCTCCCACTATCATCCCACCCCACCCTGTGTGCATTTTGTCCAGTAGTAAGTAAATATGCATTACTTGCAGATTTCTAAAATGTTTCCACAAATCAGTGACTGTTAATAGATATTGAGGGAAGGCGCTGCCGTCTTGGCGCTGTGACCATCACAGTGTACGTATGTGCTGTGGATAAGGAATGCGGAGTGCGTAGGGTGCATTGGTGTGTGGCCTGGAAAAGAGATGTTTTTTCCAGTCCTGATTCTCCATTATAGCCTTCAGCCTGTGTCCTTGAGCAAGGAACTTAGCCTTTAAGCTTCTTCCATTTCTTAGCTCTAAAATAAGGATAATGTCAGTGCATAACTCATGGGAGTGTATGAGGATTAAATTAATCAAGACTTGTAAAATGCTGTGAGCTGAGATGACCACGGAGTGGGGCAATCAAATAGATGTAAATATTTTTCATTTTACTTTTTAACAAGGTAATTTGAAGCATGAAAACTGCTAGAATTGCAGCAGTAGGCTGAAGCTTCTCTTCAACAGGGGCTTCAGGGGCGCTACGATGAAGTAACCATAAATCTAGTATTCATAAAAATGGACATTCATTGTCTGTGATGCTCTGAAGATATGAGTGCTGTAAACAGTGCAAAGCCTCTTGTGGGTTTTCTGTAGGGAACATTGGTTAGGAAGGCTTCCCTTCAGAAGTGGGACTCGGGCTTCCGTGTGATGGCAGAAAGAAGGACTTAAAGGGTAAGAAGAAGAAAAACAGGAAGGCTGGTGGTGGACCAACAGTGTATGTGGGAGCATAGAGAAACTGGAGCTCAGAATATGTATACCTGCAGTCATATTCTAGGGTGATGGGTGGACCTCATTACTAGGGATTCTGATAAAATTGCTGAAGTATGGCCTGGGTGTATGTCTTTTTTTTTTTTTTTTTGACTTTTCACATGACACTAACGTATAGCTAGAGTGGAAACTAATGTGCTCTTGGATTGTTAGAAGTGTAAACTCTTGGGTTCCAGGACCCACACTCAGTGAATCAGGATATGTATTTTAGGAAGATCCACAGGTGATACGTGCACACAGTGCTTGAGAAGCTTTGGTGTATGTATAAACTCACCCAAAGTACATTCAAAGAATACATTTATGAATTCTGCCCCAAGAAATACTGATTTGGAAGGTTTAGCACAGGGGCATCATGCCCAAGAAACACCTTTGTGGTTTTGACAAAGTTGGCTTGAGACAAGATTTAAGAGGGTGTGGTGAGACACTGAGATGGGACCAGGATGGGAGGAGAAGGTGGACTTGGACTTTAGCCTGACACGTCCTTGGTTCACCTGTGGAATGTTGGCATGCCTTGATTTTTTTTTTTAAAGCTGTAAATAAAACCTGGAGAAAAGACAGCATTCACACTAGGAATACTAGTCAATGGGTAAAAGTCACTGGAAGTAGGAGGATTACCAGCACGGGTCCCTCTGGACTTGTCTTTATTGACCCTGGAGACTAATTGTTTTATGTGGCTCAGAAAATAAAACTGTCTGTTTTTTTCCAGATGGCCACCAGGAAACTTTCCAAGTAGAAATTAAATTTATTCAGTTCAAGAACCCACTGGGAAGATGACCTAGTCACAGAAAAAGCCAAGTTCTCATTGACTTTGAACTCAGCGTCTTTCTGAATTATTGTCTCTCCAGGTTTTAAAAGCTCTGCTTAGTTTTGTCTTTTCGTGACTCACCTGCATCTTTCTGACTTCCATTTGATTTAATTGTCCTCTTGATTTGTATGATGGAGTTAAGAGATAGCCTGATGATGACTTTCTGAAATGCTTACTTCAAGAGCAAACACTGATTACTTAGTCTGGCTTTTCTCCTCCTCCTTTATTGTAAGAAACACAGCAATATGGTTCTAGTTGGTGGAAATTTTGACAATGTCTAATGTGTATCTCCTTAGGTACTTTGTGTTGTGAACAGGATTGGATTGGCTTGTATAAAGCTTATTATAAACTTTAAGGTGGTCCAGCAGAGAATTAATCAAGCATGAGGATCTTATAAGCTCTGTCTTTGGAGCTCCATAGGTCCTACGCATGCAGCCAGTCTGTGTCTGTAGTTTACTGGAGCTTGTGAAGAATCACAGTTAAAGCAAGAGGATATAACTGTACTGTTTTTCTTCATTTCCTCTAATTTTTGGTCTGGCTTCTCTCCCATTGTGGTAGAGGTAAGAGTGTCTAGAAGTTCATGTTCTTTTGATTGAGGAGGAAACAGCCACACAGATGAACTTAACAATCTGGGAGGCATAAATAGGCACCTTGTTCTTGGAGTGAAATTGGCAAATTGCTATCAAGAGGTTTAAAATATTCATGATATTCTGAACCAGTGACTATTCTTCTAGGAATTATATACACACAAAGCAAAGTGATTTTCACTAAAATTGTTCTATATTAAAAATTGACAAAATCCCAGCACTTGAGCAGAGAGGCAGAGGAGGGAGAGGGAGAGAGAGACAGAGAGAGAGAGAGAGAGAGAAAGAGAGAGAGAGAGAGAGAGAGAGAGAGAGAGAGAGAGAGAGAGAGAGAGAGAGAGACAGAGAGAGAAACAGAGAGACAGAGAGATCTCCATGAATTCAAGGCTGACCCAGTCTAACTAGCTAGTTCCAGATCAGTCAGTTACATGAGACCCTCCCTCAAACAAACAAATATCTACAAAACAAGTTGGCAAAACTAGTTGACAAAACTAGCATATATAACAGTAAAGGATTATAATGTAATGAAATGCCACCCAGACATTTAGATTTGAATAATAAATAATGACATGGGGGTCTGTCTGTCTGTCTGTCTGTCTGTCTGTCTATCTATCTATCTATCTACCTACCTACCTATCATCCATATATCTGTCTGTTATCTACCATCTCCCTACCCATTGATCTCTATGTATTATTGATTATCTTCAATCCTTTCCTTTCAGTCAGCACAATAGTCTGCCTTGGCTGTCTGGATGCTGACTTTGCTCAGGGCCACTGCCCGTGCCGGGGCTACCATTATTCATTATTCAGTCATCTTCATCTAATGTGCCCCCTCTCATTGTCTGGTCCTCCCTGCCTGGTTTACTATGCCTTCACTTTTTTTTTAATGTGGTATTTACTTATATGGGTGTTTTGCCTGCATGTATGTCTGTGTACCATGTGCATGTCTGGTACCTTCAGAGGCCAGAAGAGGGCATCAGGTTCCCTGGAACTGGAGTTATAGATGGCTGTGAGCTACTGTGTGGATGAATCCCCCAGGTACTCCAGAAGAGTAGCCAGTGTTCTGAACAGCTGAACCATCTTCAGCCCTCATGCCCCATTCTTTATGTTGGTTACTGTAGACTCATTGAATGTGCAGCTTACATGCTTTCAACCTTTCTGTTTCCTGTCAGGAGTGTTCTTCAAATCTCTCAACCACATGTTGAAATCTATTCATCTATTAAACCGGTGTAAATGCTACTTCCTTTGATAATCACTTTCCATTCTAATTATCTCGGCTAGAAATGACTTCTTCCTCTGAATTTTTAAAGCATATTATGGCATTAGTTATATTGTATGCTTTTTGTGTTGCATTCCATCATAATTAGTTGCAATAATAATATGCAAGTCTTCTTTTTTTCTATTTTCCTTCCAGGAGACAATCTTATGTTGCTTATCTTTAAATCAATTGTGTTGCCTTGAGAATCATTCGAAACCAAGAAAGGCATGGGTGTTTTGTTTGTTTGTTTGTTTTTGAGACAGACAGCATCTCATTCTATTACCCAGACTGGTCTACAACAGTTTGTTGCCTCAGCCTCCCACACGCTGAGATTATAGGAATGAGCTATTTTACCTACATGAGTGAATCTTAAAAGTTGTAGATTTATAGAACTAATTTAGTGAAATAAACTGATTTACAAAATATACAGCTTGCACACATGTGTTATGTAATAATTTTCTTTACTGGTCATGCTACTCATTTATGTGGAATGTATTTGAAGCATCAAGAGAAAAATACTCTGAGACACGAAACCATTGGATGTAAGTGGTAAGAACTTATGAGAGGGGAGAATTGATTTCCCAGAAGAAAATATTCATTTTTGTCTGTTTGCTTCAGAGTAGATAAAAAAATATCTTAATGTAAAGGCAGCCTTTTTTTAGTTAATTTTTTAGGATATAAATGAGAGCATATTTTCTTCTTATCACCAAATATCAGCATAGAGTAAAGATGTAGGGAAAACTGGCTGTTTTTCAATCTTTGAGACAGTATAAAGGTCATCTTCCAGGTTTTGCTGGGAAATGTCTCTTGGGTGCAGCATTGCATTTGGAATTACAGGGCAATTTTACACACCAGTGCTATTTAGGTGGATTGATAGCCACACTAGAACATACTCACGAATAGGAGTGGGTTCGTGTCAGATGGGAGGAAGTAGGTTCTGTGGATCTCTGAGTCTCTGTCCTGGCCTTCCTTCTGCTTAGTATTTTGGGTGGTTAGGAGGAAGAGGGACTTGTTATTGAAGCTCTCAAAGTTGGATAGAAGAATTAGGAAATATTGAGACCTAACTGAAACTGAAGACAAATGCCATCAAGATTAAGTTTAACATGCATAGGGGTGGGGCTGGAGAGTTGGCTCAGTGGGTAAGAGCACTGACTACTCTTCCAGAGGACCTGAGTTCAATTCCCAGGACCCACATGGTGGCTCACAACCATCTGTAATGGAATCCAACACCCTCTTCTGGTGTGGCTGAAGACAGCAACAGTGTACTCATATATATAAAATAAATAAATATTAAAAAAAAAACATGCATAGGGGTTGAGTATCTCTTATCTAGAATGTTTGAGACCAAAGTAATTTAAATTTAAATTTTTAAAAAAGGAGTTTGACTATTTTCATAGAATTTACTAAGTTGAACATATCCAGTCTTGAGAATTTGAAACCCAAAAGCCTCCAAAATTTGCAACATTTGAAAGTCAACAAAACACTTGAATAGTTTTAGATTTGAGGATTTAGGGATGCTCAACTTGTATATTTTGGGATACAGCTTTAAGTAACTGCTCCCACCACCCACCCCAGATCTGTTTTATGTTATGAATTAGCTACATTTCAATAAAGAAAGCTTATGGAACCTGTTGACCAGGTTTATAGCGTACCTTTGGTGTGATGTAGTTGGCAGGAAATTATTACATAATTGTAGAACAAATACATGCCAAGGTTATGCTGAAAGGGTGGGCTTTCAGTTCAGAGAGTGTGGTGACCTCATTTCAGTCTCTCTTGAAACATCAACCTCTTATATTCTTTTTTAAGAGAATGCATAAACTGTCCCCCACATCTTTTTATGGATCCTTTGAGAACTCCATACAATGTATTCTGTATATATTCTCTCTGTATTCCCACTTGCTCTCATTACCACCCTCTCCCCTTCCCCATCTCTTCCCACCCAACACTAACATTACTCTTTTTCCTTCTTTCCCCATCTTGTCCAATTTGTGTTTTGATAGTGTTGGGCCCCTTGTGTGGTTGGCTTACCTGGTGTCATAGCTGTTGATTCAAAAAGCACAGCTCTCACCTGAAAGGAGTAAGAAGTAGTTTATTCTGGAGCCATTTTGAGTGAAATGGCCAGAGAACACAGGTTTATTTGAGTTACCTCCAATTCCATGTTTCAACGTGGAAACAGATTCATCATAGTATTACAAAACAAAGAAGTCATATGTCACGACAAGTTTGAAATACATTGATGGAGGCTACAGTAAGTGGGGGAAGCTTTCCTAAATGTCTCAGATGCTATCTGATAACACTGTTAGCTCTGAGTTGGTGGAAGCTAGGAGTCTGCTAATTTAATAGAGTTCAAAAGGTTTTCTATCTGCTGGTCACCGGGATGTTAGTTCTGACACAGAGATGGGCAAGGAATGGCTTTTCAGGGAGATAAAGCAATTAGCCTGCTGACCTGTAGCTTTCCCACATTTCCATATCACTGTAGTTTTAATAAGTCTTTGTAGACACATCTTATTTCCTGAATTCACACATCATTAAAGAAAACTGACACTCTCCTAGAAGGGATAAAATGCCAATAGCTCTTCAGCTAGTGATGAGATTTCATGTCCACCTTACTGTACCCCTCTAAACTTGTGGTCTTACCATAATCTCTGTGAATTTGCATGTGTATCTACTCTGTTGTGCTTGGAGATCCTGTTTTCCTTGATGTTATAGACTACCTATGACTCTTACAATCTTTCTGCATCCTCTTTCACAAAGATCCATAAGTCTTGAGGAGAGGGTTATATTATACCTGCCCCATTTAGGGCTGAGAATACCATAGTCCTTTATTTTTTGCGCATTGACAAATTAGGGGAGGGTCTCTGTGTTAACTGTTATCAGTGGCAGGGAGAGGCTTCTCTGATGAGGGTCGAGAGATGCTCTGATCTAACGGTATTGTAATAGACCATTAGTCATCACTTAAGTTTGGATCTTCAGATGTATGTGTTCCATTTGGAATACTCTTTTCTTCTATATATGTGTGATACATGAAAGCAATGAATCAAGTCATTGGAGATTTGGAAACTCAAGATGATGAGAGGTTGAGTATGTAGTCTGGAGAAGTATGGACTTCTGAAATGACTAACCTCAGCTCTTTGAGTTTTTCCGGGAGATACTTTACCAACTTCAGAGTACACAGGTAATCTATAGTCTTCTTAAGATGAAGAATTTGGTTTAGTGGGGTTGGGATGGGCTCATGATTCTGTATGTCTAACAAGTTTTTGGGTAGGGCTGATGCTGCTTGTCTATGGCCAACACTTGGGATGACAAGAAACAGAGGCAACTATGTTCATAGGAGCTCTGTAATGGTGGAGATAGTCCATAAGGATGGGTGTTGAAGGAGAGATAAGTATCTATCAAGTTACAGAATAATAGTTAATATTGAAAATGACTTATACATGGCCACGTGTTTATGTTGGGGGAGGCAAATATTTGAACAAGAAGATAGGAAATTTAGATATAAGTCACTTGCAATTTGACTTTCTCATAGTGTGCAAATCTGTTGGTTCAGTCTGTTAAACCTGAGATTTGCCAGAGGAAACCCATTTTACTATTTTAGGCCAGATTTAAGCAAACTTTATTAAATATTAAATATTGACTAAGAGATGGACTTTGGTCAAGACCATTCCTTGGAATTTCCCAGCTGGAATGGCCTCGAGCCACATGTTGCAGAGTCTTATAAGGACAAACCTATATAGGCTGTGCACTTTCCCATGAGGCTTTGTTATTTTTCCAAGAACTACAATTCCCAGCATTCCAGGAAGATACCTGGTTCCTGGGCAGAGAGGGATTACCGGTTAATTTTGGGCATAACAAGTCTCAGATTCTTAATTTGTGAAGTGAGGGTAACTTCTGCATAGTCACTCACTTTACAAACCGGCTAGACCAAACAAGATTGGCAGTGGTGAAATTTAAAATTAGTTGGGCTGTTGGGATGTATGATTTCAAGCAGAGCTGGAAAAGTTCTGTTTTCCAGGCACTGTTTTACCTCTATACCCTTGGAACCAGTCTTAGAACTTGTTTGCTTTTACTTGCGGTTGCCAGAGGGAGAAACCCCAAAAGATGCAAGAAAGGAAGTGTGTGTGTGTGTGTGTGTGTGTGTGTGTGTGTGTGTGCGCAGAAATGGCTAATATGGTTAATAAAAATGAGTTACAAATGTCTGTTGAGGTTTCTCCTTAGTAGTCTTAAAAACAAAAAGACTTTAGAGCATAGGTTTTATTGTTGTTGGTGGTGGTGGTATTTTTTTAAAAAAAAAACATAACTTAAAATAAGACTAAATTATTCTTTTCTTTTGATAGCTGATTGAGGTTCTAATTACATTATTTAGGAGACTAAAAATTGTTCACAGAGTAATAAACATTGTAGAAACAGGTATTAGAAAAGTTGTATATTAGTTTGTTTACAGTTTGTTAGCAGAAAATAAGTTGGTTTTTAGAAGAGAGGTCTTGATAGTACTGGCTTGTAGAAAAATTAAATGTGTTTGAAATCACCTTAGCATTTCAATTTTAGTTTAATTTTTATGTGCTAAAAATTTTATGGAGGATTTGAACATGCAGAAGTATAAACAGCGGCAATGACATCATCACCTTTTTCTAGTTTTTCACATCACCTCTACCTCCTCGTTTGTGAGCAGATATCTTAGCCTTAGTGTCTGAAAGATAAAAACCTTTAAGAAAGTTCTGACTATAAATGGAAAATTAGTGACATTAAAAAACAAACTTTAGGCCCTCCGCCATCTTTGCTCCAGTGACCAGGTAGTTGGGACCGCCAGGCTCAGAGACAGACAGGCATAATATCGCTTCGGTTTCAGGCAGCTTGGGTGTAACCTGCTCCCAGGTGCTGGGCTGATCTGCAGTAACCAGCGCGCCAGTTCCGCGGTGGGACCTTCTGCCTGCTGGAGGGACCCCGCGCAGGGAGGGAGCCCGCCAGCTTCCCTTCCGCGACCTCTGTTCCCGCGGACTGCGCTGGAGAGACCGGTACCCAGGCTCTCCCCCCGATATAACATCACTTGGGACACGGCCTGTTGGGGCTTCCGTCTGTGCCCGAGGGCGGGTTGGCGCTGTAGTCGTCTGGGCGCCAGATCGGCGGGCCATCGTGACCACAGGGTGAGCGGCGCCACGGAGACTGCCCTCCCCCATCTTTGCTCCAGTGACCAGGTAGTTGGGACCGCCAGGCTCAGAGACAGACAGGCATAATATCGCTTCGGTTTCAGGCAGCTTGGGTGTAACCTGCTCCCAGGTGCTGGGCTGATCTGCAGTAACCAGCGCGCCAGTTCCGCGGTGGGACCTTCTGCCTGCTGGAGGGACCCCGCGCAGGGAGGGAGCCCGCCAGCTTCCCTTCCGCGACCTCTGTTCCCGCGGACTGCGCTGGAGAGACCGGTACCCAGGCTCTCCCCCCCGATATAACATCACTTGGGACACGGCCTGTTGGGGCTTCCATCTGTGCCCGAGGGCGGGTTGGCGCTGTAGTCGTCTGGGCGCCAGATCGGCGGGCCATCGTGACCACAGGGTGAGCGGCGCCACGGAGACTGCCCTCCGCCATCTTTGCTCCAGTGACCAGGTAGTTGGGACCGCCAGGCTCAGAGACAGACAGGCATAATATCGCTTCAGTTTCAGGCAGCTTGGGTGTAACCTGCTCCCAGGTGCTGGGCTGATCTGCAGTAACCAGCGCGCCAGTTCCGCGGTGGGACCTTCTGCCTGGTGGAGGGACCCTGCGCAGGGAGGGAGCCCGCCAGCTTCCCTTCCGCGACCTCTGTTCCCGCGGACTGCGCTGGAGAGACCGGTACCCAGGCTCTCCCCCCAATATAACATCACTTGGGACACGGCCTGTTGGGGCTTCCTTCTGTGCCCGAGGGCGGGTTGGCGCTGTGGTCGTCTGGGTGCCAGATCGGCGGGCCATCGTGACCACAGGGTGAGCGGCGCCACGGAGAGTGCCCTCCGCCATCTTTGCTCCAGTGACCAGGTAGTTGGGACCACCAGGCTCAGAGACAGACAGGCATAATATCGCTTCGGGTTCAGGCAGCTTGTGTGTAACCTGCTCCCAGGTGCTGGGCTGATCTGCAGTGACCAGCGCGCCAGATCTGCTGTGGGACTTCTGCCTGGCAGAGGGACGCCCCCTCCCCCCCCCCAGGAGAGATCACACACCCCTGCACAGGGCAGGAGCCTGCCAGCCTCCCTTTGGCGACCTCTGCTCCAGGAATCCACTAGGCTGAGCCTTTAGATGTGCAAGGCCTCCCCAATATAAGATCACTTGGGGCAAAGCACATTAGGGCTCCAAAGTCACTCAGGAGCAGGCAGGCCCCAGAAATCGGTGCCAGGGGAATCCTGGTAATCCAGGGGGGGGCAGAAATAGCTTTGCAGGCTCACAGGAGGTCCAACCAACAGCCAGTGGCAGCAGGACCAACTAACACCAGAGGTATCCAGATGGCAAAAGGCAAACGTAGGAATGTTACTAACAGTAATCAAAGTAATGTAGGACCATCCGAACCCAACTCTCCAACAGCAGCAAGTCCTGGATACCCCACCACACCCGAAAGACAAGATCTGGATTTAAAATCACTTCTCATGATGCTATTAGAGGATCACAAGAAGGACACAAATAAATCTCATAAAGAGTTACAGGAGACCATGAATCAACGGTTAGAAGCCCTTACAAAGGAAACACAAAAATCGCTTAGAGAAATGCGGGAGAACATGGATCAAAAGATGGAGGCGCACAAGGAGACAACACAAAAATCGCTTAACGAGATGAATCAACGGGTAGATGCACTCACAAAGGAATCACAAAATTTGCATAAAGAAATGCAGAAGAATATGGGTCAACAGACGGATGCCCATAAGGAGGCAACACAAAAATTGCTTAAAGAAATGAATCAACGGTTAGATGCCCTTACAAAGGAAACACGAGAACTGCTTAAAGAAATGCAGGAGACGATGGATCAACAGATGGAATCCCATGAGGAGGAAACACAAAAATCGCTCAGAGAAATGCAGGAGAACGTGGGTCATCAGGAAGAAATCCTGAAAGAGGTAATGCAAAATTACCTTAAAGAAATACAGGAAAATACAAACAAACAAGTGAAGGATCTCAGCAAATCCATCCAGGAACTAAAAAAGGAAGTAGAAACAACTAAGAAATCACAAAGGGAGACAACTTTGGAGATAGAAAACCTTGGGAAGAAATCAGGAGTCATAGATGCAAACATCAACAATAGAATACAAGAGATGGAAGAAAGAATCTCAGGTGCTGAAGATTCCATAGAAAGCATCGACTCAACAGTCAAAGAAAATGCAAAATGCAAAAAACGCGTAACCCAAAACATCCAGGAAATCCAGGACACAATGAGAAGACCAAACCTAAGGATTATAGGTATAGATGAGAGTGAAGATTTGCAACTTAAAGGGCCAGTAAACATCTTCAACAAAATTATGGAGGAAAACTTCCCTAACTTAAAGAGAGAGATGCCGATGAACATACAAGAAGCCTACAGAACTCCAAACAGACTGGACCAGAACAGAAATACCTCCCGTCACATAATAATCAAAACACCGAATGTTCTAAACAAAGAAAGAATACTAAATGCAGTAAGAGAAAAGGGCCAAGTAACATACAAAGGAAGACCTATCCGAATCACATCAGACTTCTCACCAGAGACTATGAAAGCCAGAAGATCCTGGGCAGATCTCATGCAGACACTAAGACAGCACAAATGCCAGCCTAGACTACTATACCCAGCAAAACTCTCAATCACCATAGATGGAGAGACCAAGATATTCCATGATAAAACCAAATTTTCACAATATCTTTCCACAAATCCAGCCCTGCAACGGATAATAGGTGGAAACCTCCAATACAGGGAGAGAAACAACACCCTGGAAAAAATGAGATAATAACCTTCTTGAATCAAACCCAAAAGTAGATAACCACTCAAACATAAAGATAGCGTCAAGAATGGCAGATGGCAATAATCACTATGCCTTAATCTCTCTTAATATCAATGGTCTCAATTCCCCAATTAAAAGACATAGACTAGCAGACTGGATACGTAAACAGGACCCAGCTTTTTGCTGCATGCAGGAAACGCACCTCAGTGTCAAAGACAAACACTACCTCAGAGTAAAAGGCTGGAAAACAATTTTACAAGCAAATGGCCCCAAGAAACGAGGTGGAGTAGCCATCCTAATATCGGATAAAATTGATTTTCAACCCAAAGTCATCAAAAAAGACACAGAAGGACACTACATACTGATCAAGGGAAAAATCCACCATCAAGAACTCTCAATCCTGAATATCTATGCTCCAAATGCAAGGGCACCCTCATTCGTAAAAGAAACTTTACTAAAACTCAAAGCACACATCGCACCGCACACAATAATAGTGGGTGACTTCAACACCCCGCTCTCTGAAATGGATCGTTCAGGAAAGCAGAAACTAAACAGGGACACAGTGAATCTAATTGAAGCCTTGGACCAAATGGAACTAACTGATATATATAGAACATTTCATCCTAGAGCTAAAGAATACACCTTCTTCTCAGCTCCTCATGGTACCTTCTCCAAAATTGACCATATAATTGGTCACAAATCAGACCTCAACAGATACAAGAAGATAGAAATAATCCCATGCCTCCTATCAGATCACTATGGAATAAGGGTGGTCTTCAATGGCAACAAAAACAAAAGAAAACCCACGTACACATGGAGGCTGAACAATGCTCTACTCAATGATAACTTGGTCAAGGTGGAAATAAAGAAAGAAATCAAAGACTTTTTGAAAGTTAATGAAAATGAAGGCACAACATACCCTAACTTATGGGACACAATGAAAGCAGTGCTAAGAGGAAAATTCATAGCCCTGAGTGCCGCCAAAAAGAAACGGGAGACAGCATACACTAACAGCTTAATGGCACACCTGAAAGCCCTGGAACAAAAAGAAGCAAATACACCAAAGAGGAGTAGAAGGCAGGAAATCATCAAACTCAGGGCTGAAATCAATCAAGTAGAAACAAATAAAACCATACAAAGAATCAACAAAACGAGGAGTTGGTTCTTTGAGAAAATCAACAAGATAGATAAGCCCTTAGCCAGACTAACCAGAGGGCACAGAGATAGTATCCAAATTAATAAAATCAGAAACGAAAAGGGAGAGATAACAACAGAAACTGAGGAAATTCAAAAAATCATCAGATCCTACTACAAAAACCTGTATTCAACACAACTAGAAAATCTTGAGGAAATGGACAATTTCCTTGACAGATACCAAGTACCAAAATTAAATCAGGATCAAATAGACCATCTAAACCGTCCTATAACCCCTGAAGAAATAGAAGTTGTCATTGGAAGTCTTCCAACCAAAAAAAGCACAGGTCCAGATGGTTTTAGTGCAGAATTCTATCAGACCTTCAAAGAAGACCTAACACCAATACTCTTCAAACTGTTCCACAAAATAGAAACAGAAGGAACACTACCCAACTCGTTCTATGAAGCCACAATTACACTAATACCAAAAGCACACAAAGATCCGACAAAGAAAGAGAATCTCAGGCCAATCTCTCTTATGAATATCGATGCAAAAATACTCAATAAAATTCTTGCCAACCGAATCCAAGAACACATCAAAACGATCATTCACCACGATCAAGTAGGCTTCATCCCAGGGATGCAGGGATGGTTCAATATAAGGAAATCCATCAATGTAATCCACTACATAAACAATCTCAAAGAAAAAAACCACATGGTCATCTCATTAGATGCTGAGAAAGCATTTGACAAAATTCAGCATCCTTTCATGCTAAAGGTCTTGGAAAGATCAGGAATTCAAGGCCCATATCTAAACATAGTAAAAGCAATTTACAGCAAACCAGTAGCCAGCATCAATCTAAACGGAGAGAAACTTGAAGCAATCCCACTAAAATCAGGGACTAGACAAGGCTGCCCTCTCTCTCCATATCTTTTCAATATAGTACTTGAAGTTCTAGCTAGAGCAATTAGACAAGAAAAAGAGGTCAAAGGGATACAAATTGGAAAGGAAGAAGTCAAACTATCACTATTTGCAGACGATATGATAGTATACATAAGCGACCCAAAGAACTCCACCAGAGAACTCCTACAGCTGATAAACGACTTCAGCAAAGTGGCCGGATATAAAATCAACTCAAGCAAGTCAGAAGCCTTCCTATACTCAAAGGATAAGCAGGCTGAGAAAGAAGTAAGAGAAATAATACCCTTTACGATAGCCACAAACCATATTAAGTATCTTGGCGTGACGCTAACCAAACAAGTGAAAGATCTGTATGACAAGAACTTCAAGTCTCTGAAGAAAGAAATTGAAGAAGACCTCGGAAGATGGAAAAATCTGCCATGCTCATGGATTGGCAGGATTAATATAGTAAAAATGAGCATCTTACCAAAAGTAATACACAGATTCAATGCAATCCCCATCAAAATCCCAACTCAATTCTTCATAGAGTTAGAAAGAGCAATTCAAAAATTCATCTGGAATAACAGAAAACCCAGAATAGCTAAAACTATTCTCAAGAGTAAAAGAACCTCTGGGGGAATCAGTATCCCGGACCTCAAGCTGTACTACAGAGCAATAGTGTTAAAAACTGCATGGTATTGGTACAGTAACAGACATGTAGATCAATGGAACAGAATTGAAGACCCAGAAATGAATCCACACTCCTATGGTCACTTGATCTTTGACAAAGGAGCTAAAACCATCCAGTGGAAAAAAGATAGCCTTTTCAACAAATGGTGCTGGCTCAGCTGGAGGTCAACATGCAGAAGAATGCAAATTGACCCATCCTTATCTCCTTGCACTAAGCTCAATTCTAAGTGGATCAAAGATCTCCACATAAAACCAGACACACTGAAACTAATAGAAGGGAAACTAGGGAAGAACCTTGAACATATGGGCACAGGGGAGAATTTCCTGAACAGAACTCCAATAGCTTATACTCTAAGATCAAGAATAGACAAATGGGACCTCATTAAATTACAAAGTTTTTGCAAGGCAAAAGACACCGTCAAAAAGACAAAGCGGCAACCAACTAACTGGGAAATGATCTTTACCAACCTTACATCCGACAGAGGGCTAATATCCAAGATATACAAAGAACTCAAGAAGTTAAACTCCAGAGAGGCAAGTAACCCTATTAAAAAATGGGGTACAGAGCTCCACAAAGAGTTCTCACCTGAAGAATATCTAATGGCTGAGAAGCACCTAAAGAGATGTTCATCATCCTTAGTCATTAGGGAAATGCAAATCAAAACAACCCTGAGATTCCATCTCACACCAGTCAGGATGGCTAAGATCAAAAACACAGGAGACAGCAGTTGTTGGCGAGGATGTGGAGAAAGAGGAACACTCCTCCACTGCTGGTGGAATTGCAGGCTGGTACAACCACTCTGGAAAGCAGTCTGGCGGCTCCTCAGAAAACTGGGCATGACACTTCCGGAGGATCCGGCTATACCACTCCTGGGCATATACCCAGAGACTTTACCTGCATGCAATAAGGACACATGCTCCACTATATTCATAGCAGCCTTATTTATAATAGCCAGAAGCTGGAAAGAACCCAGATGTCCCTCAACGGAGGAATGGATTCAGAAGATGTGGTATATTTACACAATGGAATACTACTCTGCAATTAAAAACAATGAATTCACGAAATTCCTAGGCAAATGGTCAGAACTTGAAAATATCATCCTTAGTGAGGTAACCCAATCACAAAAGATCACACATGGTATGAAGTCACTGATAAGGGGATATTGACCCAGAATCTCAGAATACCCTAGACACAATCAGCATATCAATAGATTTCTAAAAAGATGGAAGGAGAGACCCCTGGTCCTGGAAAGACTGGATGTAGGGGAACGCCAGGACAGAGTAATGAGAGGGGGTTGAACGGAGAAAAGAGGGAGGGAAGGGGGCTTATGGGACTTTCGGGGAGGGAGGAAACGGGAAAGGGGAAGTGATTTGGAATGTAAATTAAAAAAATAAAATTAAATTAAATTAAAAAAAAAAAAAAAAAAGAAAAAAAAAAAAAAAAAAAAAAAAAAAAAAAAAAAAAAAACAAACTTTAATTCAGGCAGTACTCAAATTTCCTATTGTCTCCTAAGTGTTAAGTGGGTTTTTTTTTTTTTTGTAAATTTCATTTCTTTAAAACAATTAGTGTAATTCAGGATTCAGATAAGGACGACCTGTTGTGATTGGTTGGTGTTTTACACTGTAGCCACTCTTCCCCCATTTGTTATTTAGTTATTGAAGAACAGGGTTGTTTGTCCTGTGGTTGCTTCCAGCAGCTTGGATTTTGTTGATTACATCCCTGCAGAGAGTTGGAAATCTTTCTCTGTACTTTGTGTTTCTCAAAATTGGTTACTGAAATTGGAAGCTAGATAAGAATTGGGTTCCTTTGAGGTGGGGTGGTGATATGGCTGGCGTTTTACATTTTGGAAAGTTAATTCTGTGATAGTTCTCTTTCAGGTTAATAACATACTTTCCTTGAATGAAAAAAAATGTGTTTTGAGCCAAGGTTCTTGATCTCCTTGTTATAGAAAGTGTGTGTAGCTATAGGATTGTTTTATATGAAAAATTCTGCAGTGCTTCTATAGCATATGGGGGAAACAGATTATTCATAATTAGAAAAATATATTCATAATCAGGAAGAGAGTTTATGAGGATGCTATAATTTGTTAGTTAAATTTTAACTTTTAAAAGCCATAGGTAGAGAATATGAAGAAATGATTTGCTGGTATAATTGAGACTTTTCAGCTTGACTCTCCACCCCAGCCATTGTCATTCCCTGTGAAGTGTCTCTGAACTGTAAAGGTGTTCTCTGGACTTTAGTGCGTCACTCACATTCTAAGCTTGTATTCTGTATATGTACAGTAAGCCAGAATGCCATCAGGAGTTGTGTATTCTCAGCTTGTGTGAATCTGCATTGGTCTGTGGGTAATGTGGGAGTACACAGAGTGTAACCTGTGTTGAGATGTTGGCCTGCCACCTATATATCTACGACACTGATTTAAACATATGGCATAAATAGCGATATTTAAGTCCTTGTAAAAAACTCTGTTGGGAAGGCACTTTGTCTGCCTGTGGATTATGGGTCAGCATCATTGGTGTTACCTTATTTACTGAGTATCCACTTTGATATGTTCTGTAATGCAGTGGCATGATGCAGTGAGAGGGAGTGCCTTAGAGGGGCCCATGCTGAGGTATCCCCCCTGAAGTACCAGCCATATGAGGGATCTAGTATAAAATGAAGTTTATTTGGGGCACAAGAAGGGGGTGTGAAGGGAGTAGAGGCAGAGAAGGAGGGGACAGAGAAGGAGAGAGAGGGAGAGAGAGAGAGAGAGAGAGAGAGAGAGAGAGAGAGAGAGAGAGAGAGAGAGAGTGAGAGAGAGAGGCCAAACAGTCCTTTTATAGCAAGCCAGGCTCTACCTGGCTGTTGCTAGGTAACTGTTGGGCAGAGCCTAGAAGAAATGCTAACAAACTAGACACAGCCATTTTGGAAGGCATAAAAATTAGACTGAAAATTAGGAGATTTAAATTCTAAATCTGCTGTAGAAATGGCAGAAATATTATAGAAAAACAAAAGCTATGGAACAGAATGTAAGCTACCATGTGTGTGATCAGAGCAATGCGTGCGTAGATGTGCACTTGCCTTTGAAACACTAGTCAAGACAATATAACGTTACTGCTGGCCACTGGGGACTGGGAATCCGTGGAAAGCTTTATTTTTGGGGGCCAGGAGAAATGGGAGTTTCACTGTGTTACCTAGGATGACTTTGAACCTCTCAGCTTGAACAATCTTTCTCCTTCAGTTTCATGAGTAACTAGGTCTGTAGGTGCACACCATTATGCCCAGAAAGCGTTAAACCATTTTTATCTGTCTGACTGTCTGTCTGTCTGCCTGCCTGTCTGTCTGTCTGCACATGTGTATGTATGTGTTATATAGGGGGTATATGTGCCATGTCTCATGTGTGAAGGTCTGAAAACAACCAGGGGAGTTGATTCTCTCCTTTCATCATGTGGGTCCCTAGGATCAAACTCAGGTGATCAGGCTTGGTGGCAAGCAATACATTTTCCTTCAGAACTTCTCTTTGGCCTCAGCAGACATCTTAAGACATGTGTGTGTGCACAAGTATGCATTAAGTGTTTCCACTTGTGCATATGCAGAGAGCAGAGGTCAATATTGATGTTGGGGATCTTCCTCTATTGCCTCCAACCTATTTTTTCCAGACGAGGTCTCCCTCTCTCTGAACCTGGAGATCACTGTTTGAGCTAAACTGGCTGGCCAACAAGACCCCTGCTTCCCACAGTAGCACTGGGATTATAGACTCAAGCTGCCACACCTAGTGAACACCTAGTGAGTACCTGGGTGCTAGAGACCAGAACTTGGGTACTTGTATTTGCACAGCCCCTTCCCAGCCCTCAACTATGCTTTTTCTACTGTCAAGACTTTAAACCAAAACCAATTTTTAACTTTAAAAAACAGAACACAGTCTTAAAAACTATAGCTGTGTTGGCGAAGCTGTCTAGAACATAGCTTTTTTTTTTTAATTTTATTTTCTAAGTTTTTTTTTTTATTCACATTCAAAATCATTTCCCTTTTCCCGTTTCCTCCCTCCCCGAAAGTCCCATAAGCCCCCTTTCCTCCCTCTTTTCTCCATTCAACCCCCTCTCCTTTCTCTGTCCTGGTGTTCCCCTACATCCAGTCTTTCCAGGACCAGGGGTCTCGCCTTCCATCTTCTTAGAAATCTATTGATATGCGAATTGTGTCTAGGGTATTCCGAGATTCTGGGTTAATATCCCCTTATCAGTGACTGCTTACCATGTGTGTTCTTTTGTGATTGGGTTACCTCACTAAGGATGATATTTTCAAGTTCTGACCATTTGCCTAGGAGTTTCGTGAATTCATTGTTTTTAATTGCAGAGTAGTATTCCATTGTGTAAATATACCACATCTTCTGAATCCATTCCTCTGTTGAGGAACATCTGGGTTCTTTCCAGCTTCTGGCTATTATAAATAAGGCTGCTATGAACGTAGTGGAGCATGTGTCCTTATTGCATGCAGGTAAAGCCTCTGGGTATATGCCCAGGAGTGGTATAGCCGGATCCTCCGGGAGTGTCATGCCCAGTTTTCTGAGGAACCGCCAGACTGCTTTCCAGAGTGGTTGTACCAGCTTGCAATTCCACCAGCAGTGGAGGAGTGTTCCTCTTTCTCCACATCCTCGCCAACAACTGCTGTCTCTTGTGTTTTTGATCTTAGCCATTCTGACTGGTGTGAGATGGAATCTCAGGGTTGTTTTGAACTGCTCTCAACCTAGTGTGATCATTGTGCTGCTCATGAATGCAGAGTTATGAGAAATCTGTTGAGTGAAAGCTGCATGCCTAGAAACTGCAAGTACCAAACCCTAGCAATGGGAACTTTAAGGAGTCCACTAAGTGCTTTCTTATCATTAAGGTAGTATAAGGGTTTACATTGAAAAACTAGCATGTAGCTTGATTTATAGGACACAGAACCATCAACTAATATATATTTAGATTTTGTGTCTGGAAAGAAGGATTTCTTGACATTCATTTTTTTTCTATAGAAAAAGAATGAATTAATCATCACTTTTCCTTCATGTTTCTTTTTTTTGTGTATATGTATGTGAAAGATTTGAATAACAAATTCTATTTGATTTGAAGTGGGAGAAAGTAGTAGAATATGTCTTTATTTTTATTTTTTTAAGCATTAAAGTTTACTTTTAATGATTTCATCAGCATCTTGCATTTTGTTTTGTTTTTAAATTTTATTTGTTTACATTTCAAATGTTATCCCCTTTCCCGGTTTACCCTCTGCAAATCCCCTATCCCATCTCCTCTTACCCTACTTCTATGAGAGTGCCCTCCCTCCACTCCTGCCTCACCACCCTAGCATTCCTCTTCACTGGGGTATCAAGCCTTCACAGGACCAAGGGCCTCTCCTCCCACTGATGCTGGATAAAGTCCCTTCAGGTCCTTCAGTCCTTCCCCTAACTCCTCCATTGGGGTCCCTGTGTTAATCCCAATGGTTGGCTGTGAGCATCTGCATCTGTATTGGTCAGGATCCGGCAGAGTCTCTCAGGAGACATCTGTATCAGGCTCCTGACAGCAAGTACTTCTCGGTATCAGCAATAGTGTCTGGGTTTGGTGTTTGCATGTGGGATGGATCCCCAGGTGGGGCAATCAGTCTCTGGGTGGCCTTTCCTTCAGTTTCTGCTCCACTCTTTGTCCCTGTGTTTCCTTTAGACAGGAACAATTCTGGGTTGAAATTTTGGAGATATGTGGGTGACCCCATCCCTCAACCGGGGGGCCATGTCTAACTTCTGGATATGGTCTCAACAGATTCTCCCTCCCATTTGTTGGGTATTTCAGCTAATGTCATTCCCATGGGGTCCTGGCACTTGCTTTCCTGGCATCTGGGACTTTCTGGTTGCTACCTCCATTTCCCCATCCCCCATTGCTACACACCTCTGTTCAATTTCCTGACCCTCTGTACATCTCCTCCATCTCCTCCCATAACTGATTCTGCCCCCTTTTCCCCCTCTCTTCTTATCCTCCCAAGGTCCCCCCCCACTTCCCTTGATTATATTGTTCCCCCTTCTAAGTAGGACTGAAGCATCCATTTTTTGGTCTTTCTTCCTCTTGAGCTTCCTGTGGTCCATGAGTTGTATCGTGGGTATTCCACGCTCTTTGCCTAATATCTACTTAGCACTGAGTACATACCATGTGTGTTCTTTTGTGACTGAGTTACCTCACTCGGGATGATGTTTTCTAGATTCACCCATTTGCCTGCAAATTTTGTGAAGTCATAGTTTTTAGTAGCTAAGTAGTATTCTCCACATCCTTGCCAGCATCTGTTGTCACCTGAGTTTTTGATCTTAGCCATTCTGACTGGTGTGAGGGGGAATCTCAGGATCATTTTGCATTTCCCTGATGACTAAGAATGTTGAGCATTTCTTTAGGTGCTTCTTGGCCATTCGAGTTTCCTCAGTTGAGAATTCTTTGTTTAGCTCTGTACCCCATTTTTTGATAGGGTTATTTGATCCAGTCTATGTCTTTCTATTGGGAATTGAGTCTGCTGATGTTAAGAAATATTAAGGAACAGTGATTGTTGCTTCCTATTATTTTTGTTATTAGAGGTGGAATTATTTTTGTATGGCTATCTTCTTTTGGGTTTGTTGAAAGAAGATTACTTTCTTAATTATTCTAGGGTGTAGTTTCCCTCCTTGTGTTGGAGTTTCTCATCTATTATCCTTTGTAGTGCTGGATTTGTGGAAAGATATTGTGTAAATTTGTTTTTTGTCATGGAATATCTTGGTTTCTCCATCTATGTTAATTAGGAGTTTTGCTGGGTATAGTAGCCTGGGCTGGCATTTGTGCTCTCTTAGGGTCTGCATGACATCTACCCAGGATCTTCTAGCTTTCATAGTCTCTGTTGAGAAGTCTGGTGTAATTCGGATAGGTCTGCCTTTATATGTTATTTGACCTTTTTCCCTTACTGCTTTTAATATTCTTTCTTTGTTTTGTGCATTTGGTGTTTTGACTATTATGTGGCAGGAGGAATTTCTTTTCTGGTTCAATCTATTTAGAGTTCTGTAGGCTTCTTGTATGTTCATGAACATATCTTTCTTCAGGTTAGGGAAATTTTCTTCTATAATTTTGTTGAAGATATTTACTGACCCTTTAAGTTGGGTATCTTCACTCTCTTCTATTATCAATTATCCTTAGGTTTGGTCTTCTCATTGTGTCTTGAATTTCCTGAATGTTTTGGGTTAGGAGCTCTTTTGCATTTTGCATTTTCTTTGACTGTGTCAATGTTTTCTATGGTATCTTCTGTCTCTGAGATTCTCTCTTCTATCTCTTGTATTCTGTTGGTGATGCTTGCCTCTATGACTCCTGATCTCTTTCCTAGGTTTTCTATCTCCAGGGTTGTCTCCCTTTGTGATTTCTTTATTGTTTCTATTTCCATTTTTAGATCTTGGATAGTTTAGTTTAATTCCTTCACCTGTTTGGTTGTGTTTTCCTATAATTCTTTAAGGGATTTTTGTTTCCCCTTTAAGGGCTTCTACCTGTTTACCTGTGTTCTCCTGTATTTCTTTAAGGGAGTTATTTATGTCCTTCTTAAAGTCCTCTATCATCATCATGAAATGTGATTTTAAATCAGAATCTTGCTTTTCCAGTGTGTTGGGGTATCCAGGGCTTGCTGTGGTGGGAGACCTGGGTTCTGATGATGCCAAGTAGCCTTGGTTTCTTCTGTTTATGTTCTTGCCCTTGCCTCTCGACATCTGGTTATCTGTGGTGTTAGCTGGTCTTTTTGTCTCTGACTGTGGCTTGTCCCTCCTGTGTAAGTACTCCTAGGAGACCATCTCTCTCTCAGCGGGTTTGGGTATGGAGAGCTTGGCACAGGGTCAGCTCCTGGGTGCAGATGGAAACTGGAAGGATCCTGTCCCAGGATGTTCCTTGGTTCCTGTATCCTGAGGGCTCTGGGTGGGTCCCTCTTGGGCCAGATATTAGAGCAAAAGTAGTTGTCTCACCAGTGCTCTCAGGTGTGTCAGCACTCCTAGGGACCAGCTCTCTCCTGACAGGATCAGGATTTGAGTATGGAGAGCTGTGGCACAGGGTCAGATCCGGGGCACAGATGGAAAACAGAAGGATCTTGTCCCTGGCTGTGAATATATGTGTTTTAGTTACTGTTTTATTGCTGTGACGAGGCACCATGACCAAGGGAACTCTTACAAAAGAAAGCATTTAATTGAGGGCTTGCTCACAGTTTCAGAGAGTTAGTCCAGTAGGCAGGCATGGTACAGGAGCAGTAGCTGAAACCTTTACATCCAATTTCATAGGCAGCAAGCAGAGAGAGAGGGAGGGGGAGGGGGAGAGGGAGGGGAGAGGGGAGGGGGAGGGAAGGGGAGGGGGAGGGGGAGAGGGAGAGGGAGAAGCAAATGAGCTAGAGTGGGCCTGGCTTAGGTTTTGGAAACCTCAGAGCTCACGCCCAGTGACACACATCCTCCAACAAGACCTCACCTCTTTTTTTTTTTTTTTTTTTTTTTTGTTTTTTCGAGGCAGGGTTTCTCTGTGTAGCCCTGGCTATCCTGGAACTCACTCTGTAGACCAGGCTAACCTCGAACTCAGAAATCCGCCTGCCTCTGCCTCCCAAGCGCTGGGATTAAAGGCGTGCGCCACCACCGCCCAGCAAGACCTCACCTCTTAATTATTCAAGAATAGTTCCATTAATGTGGGACTGAGCATTCAGATAATGAACCTATGATGGCCATTCTCATTCAAACAACCACAATAGGTCTTCATTTTGTACTCATTATATGTACCAGTTCTTCATAGTTTTTGTGTCTCTTGTCTTCATCAGTCTCTGCTTCTCTGATTATTTAACCTACACCTCCTCAGGTAGTCCTGATGTGATGTAGTTCTGTGCATTTTGGACCATTTCTTTCCCTGTCATGGATTCTTTCTTTGCCATCTGCATCTTTGATTTTATTTTTCTACTCATTATGGTAAACAATTCTGATAATTCAATGCCCATTCCCATCAGCCTCCGTGTTGCTGATCATGTCCTACATTTTAACTTCCACTGGGTGTTGACCCACTGACCTCCTGACAGTTCCACATTCCTTTGGTGTAATGGTGCCATCCCTGTCTCTATCACACAGGAAGGAAGCGTCCTCGAATTGGGCTGTGTATTCTTTAGTTAGCTGCTGAGCCATGGTGTGAGCAAGGTGAGGAAGGACAGAACAGGTGAGGGGCTGTGCCCGTGCAGGAGCTCCGACCTCCGGGCCTCTCTGTTGTTAGTGCACCGGGTGTGTTTGGCAGCAGCTACCACCTGTGCCAATGCCTGGCAGTGGCGTTTGCCATTGAGGAGGTGGGAATAGTCAGTGGTTCTTTCTGAAAGCTGTGACCAAGCTACTCAGATGGAGTGGCACTGGCCTCTGTCCAGGGCACAGTGGGGAGCTCTGGCTCCTGCTCATTACAACTGTCTTTCAGTGGAGAATAATTGGCAGTGTTGGCCTGAGCGAACTTTTTAAGGATTTATTTTTGGAATGACTCCCATGTGTGAGACTGAAGTTGTCTGTGCTGTGTTATACTCTGAGTACTTCACCTGTGTTCCCAGTTTAATCCTCCAAGCCTCCTTTGAGATGAGCGCAGGAGCCATTATCCTCGTTTCACTGATGAAGAAGTGAAACCTCAGGGGTCATCCTGGACAGAGTCTGAGTCACATTTGGAAACAGAAGCAGATGTTCTAGGGTCAGTGAGTTTTCTCCACAGCACCTTGCCAGAAGCTCCATTGGGCTGTTAGGATGCAACCATAACGATGCGAATGTCCTGTACCCTTAACTGGGGTTATCATCACTGCTTCTAGGTGATTTTCAATATGCCTCTGTCCCAAATAATCAAATAATCCATGTTCTTCATCATGCCAGATGACTAACCTCTTGGTTATGTGATTTGTTAACTAGATTGTTCTTTTAGATATATTTAATTTAAAATTGTGTGTATGTGTAAGCCTGTATGTGGATCTTTACATATGTGTGCAGGTCCCTGTGTAACCCAGAGGTGCCTAGTACCCTGGAGTTGGGATTACTGGTGGTTGTGAGCTATCCACTTTGGGTGCTTGAGTTATCTCTCCAGGTCCATGAACTAATTACAATTAACAAAACAAAAAGAACATGCAAATCTTCATGCTGGTAAACATGTATCTCAGTTCTTGACTCTTACTTTCGGTTGGTATGTTGATTGCCTTCAAGAAAATTAGCAACCAGGCAGTGGTGGTGCACGCCTTTAATCCCAGCACTTGGGAGGCAGAGGCAGGCGAATTTCTGAGTTCGAGGCCAGCCTGGTCTACAGAGTGAGTTCCGGGACACCCAGGGCTATACAGAGAAACCCTGTCTTGAAAAACCCAAACCAAAAAAAAAAAAAAAAAAAGAAAATTAGCACACCATCACTTCCTGTTTTGGTTCTGATGCAGACATTACTAGTTAATCATGTGATTGTCCCACTAAACCTAGTCTTGTCGATAGCATCCTTGTCAACTCAAAATACCATGCAGCCCACTGCTACCATTTGCCGCCCTTTGTTGCTCTTTGCTCTCTGAAAATCTTATAATGTTCTCATTTAGCCATTGAGGAGGGTGGTAGGGCATGACCCAGCTAGTCTAGTTTTAAAAGAAAGCCATGAAAAGAAAGTCACAGAATTCTATTTTGGCATAGAAACACGAGTATTACTAGACACCTAGTATTGAGCTGATTGTAATTTCTTCCCCAGAATTCAGTGGGAGAATTTCCAGGAAATAGAGTGGTAGGCCTTTTGTGCAGGGTAAAGTATACTTGATAGAAACGTTGAAGAAAAAAGCTAAATAAATGTGGCTGCTCATCAGGCATCGTGTCCTCTGGAGAGAAATCGTGAGGAAAGTATTATTATGCTTTCATTGTAAGAAGACGCTAGTCTGTATTTGCATTTAATATGGGCCATTTTCTTGTGTGGCTGTCGCTGGTTTAGAGTGGAAAAAGTCCAGAACCTGAGATAATTTTTTACCATTATCTGAGATAATATTTTACTATTAAAATAGCATCCTATTTTGGGCTCTTTTTCACAGCTAGCTGTTTATTTAACCACCAAAAATTAGACAACTATTGTGAAATTGAGCTTATACAGTTGTTGCTAGCTGTGATTGTGAGCTTCCTCTTTTTGTTCCTCAAAGGGGTGGATCTTGTCTTTCTAAAGCAGCAATGGGTTTCTTCTTGTTTCTTAAAGGAAAGCCAAAGATTTGGGAAGAATGACATCTATCTCTTTCAGCTATTTCTTTCATAATTTTGTGAATTTCCTTCAGTTTTTTAAAGATTTATTTATTTATCTCTGCCCCCACCTCTGTGTGTGTGTATGTGTGTCTGTGTGTGTCTGTGTCTGTGTGTATCTGTGTGTGTCTGTGAGGGTATGCCATGTGTGTCCAGGTACTTGTGGAGGCCAGAAGAGGGCATTGGATCTCCTATTGATGGTGTTACAGGAGGTTGTGAGCTGCCTTTTGTGGGTGCTGGGAACTGAACTGGGGTCCCTGGAAGAACAGCATGTGCTCTTGACTGCTGAGCCATCTCTTCGGCCCGAGAGATTTCTTTTAAGGCATCAGATCCGAAGAATAAATGAGGTGAAACAGTGGATCAGACAAGAACCTCAGTTAGTGCCCCAGCAGCTCTAGCTGAAGTTAGTGGAGACACGATAGTCAGGTTCTCCCAAGAACATGCATTGGACGCTACGCTAATGCTTAGTCTCCAGCTGAGATGTTGTTCATTCTGTGGCATAACCACAGGCTGGGCTAGTGGGACTGCATGTGTACCTCACCTGCTGCTGCAAGTAGGATGGCTTCATTTACCATTTACATGGCTTTTCTCATTCACATGCCATTGCCACGGACCCAACAATACCAGTCTTAAAGCCCTGGAGATGTCTCTTATTGCTGCTCGATGAGAACAGTTTCCTCTGCACTTGTTACCTGAAATCCAAGTTTCCTTCAGCTGACAGATTCCTTCTGTAATGACTGTCTTCCACCTGATATCTGCTGCCTAATTGTCTTATATTTTCTTGTATTCCCTCATCTTTTTACGGTGTGCTCAGGAGACAGAGTAGGGAATTTGTATCCCTATCAGAATGAGTTCTCATGAGAAAAATAAAGAAAGGAATTTTAGAAGGTCTCTTGGAAAAGATGGCATTTGCATTTGCTTTGGGAAGTCTATTCTTTAAGCTTTAAGAAGTCAGGGTCTGTGGATTCCCTTGGATGCCAGTCTCAGTACTAAGTATAGTCCTTTGTCCACAGTGTGCTCCATAGACATTCAGTATGGAAATGATAGGTTATGATTTGTATCTGAAAGAGTAGTATTGGAAAGGTCTTAAAGGGAAAGTCTGACCACGGCAGGGCGTATTAGTTACTTTTCTGATGCTGTAATAAAACACTTTGACAAAGGTGACCCAAGGAAGAGAGAGTTCTCTTATGGTTCCGGAGTGCTGAGAGTTCATCTTGAAGGGGAGGTAGAAAGTAAAGGCCTGGTGGTGGGAGCCGAGAGCCCTCATCCTTAACCTTATCCTAACCAAAGAGAGAGAGAGAGAGAGAGAGAGAGAGAGAGAGAGAGAGAGAGAGCAACCTGGAAGTTAGTGAGGCTTTTTAGTCTCAAAGCTTATCCCCAGTGAGGTATTTCTTCCCACATGACTGCATCTCCTAAACCTCCCGTAAAACAATCACCAACTGGGGCCAAGTGTTCAAATACCTGAGACTATGGGGGACGTTCTCTGTCACTCAAACCCATGCAGGGGGGAACATAATGGGAGATAAATAAGAAGTAAGTGTGAGATTTTGACTCCACCATAAAGTGAGAAGACACTTACTAGTTCCCAGTTTTCCCAACACATCTGATTGTCTTACTTGCAGTCATGTAAGAGAAGTGGTCACATGTGACTTGCTTTGTCCTCTTACACAGTCCTGCCTCTAGCATTGATGTATTGGCCATACTCTTCTCTCTAGGATTCTCTTGGAAAAGACAGTGGTGACAGGGGGCAACTGTATTCCTCATTGAAATGGAATTTGATGACCCTTCTGTTAAGGTGATCAGAAGGGCTCAGATTTAAGACACTTGAGGGCTTGGATGTATTAGTGAAGGTGGCAGTATTGTCATGGTGAAGGAATATCATCTAACACCTTCCTGACCTGATCCAGGCTTCATAGATGAAAACAGCAGATAATTTGAAGAGTGAAATAAACAAGGAGGGGGAGCAGGAAGGGTGTATGTAGGACAGTCTACCACCTGTGTTACTGGCATAGTCCATTTAGAAGGTTTGAAAGATCACTCTGCTCTGTACCAGTTAAAGAGAACTGAGAGTACTCACAGAGCGATCAGACTGCTGCATTTTATGGTGGTGGTGCGGTTGGTGTGGTGGTGCGGTTGGTGTGGTGGTGCGGTTGGTGTGGTGGTGCGGTTGGTGTGGTGGTGCGGTTGGTGTGGTAGTGCGGTTGGTGTGGTAGTGCGGTTGGTGTGGTGGTTTGAATATGCTTGGCCCAGGGGGTGGCACTATTAGGAGGTATGGTCTTGTTGGAGTAGGTGCGGCCTTATTGGAGGAAGTATACCATTGTGGGCATAGACTTTAAGACCTTCGTCCTAGATACCTGGAAGACAGTCTTCTCCTAGTAGCCTTCAGATGAAGATGTAGAACCCTCAGCTCCTCCTGCACCGTGCCTGCCTGGACAATGCCATGCTCCCACCTTGGTAATAATGAACTGAACCTCTGAATCTGTAGGTCAGCCTCAATTAAATGTTGGCATTTATAAGAGTTGCCTTGGTCATGGTGTCTGTTCATAGCAATGGAAACCCAAACTAAGACAGTTAGGCGGTGCCTATATATAAAGCTTTGTAATACAACAAAATGGTTAGACCTCTCATAGCAACTATAAACAATTTTAGTTTATGACATTTTTACACAGTCAAAATTAACCTAATTTGTCAAGTATTTGTACTCTATCCATAAACACATAAAATCTGAATATAACTTTAAGACACATATAAAATCCTTGTATACTTAGTGACTCATATGGTTGCTATTTTACTATAGCAGACTTTTGATAAACTTTAAATAGCATATTTTCCTATATCTTAATATGCTTCAACTCTCATTGTTGCTGATTAGCTTATCATCTTGTCTTGATAATTAAGGTCTAGTTGGGCAAGATCAGTGTTTGATCCAGTTTTAGCTTGATGTGACTAACATAGTCCTGGGCCCGGATATGATGGACATCTGTGACAGAAGAAACCTGAGTCCCTCCATAGGTGGTTCCAGGCAGCTCCTCGACATCAACAAAAGGCACAGACTCTGCTCATGCTGGAGAAACTGCTTCTGTTGTACTTCAGTGTTTTAACATGTTCAAAGTCACACGACAGTGTGTACTGTCACTTGCTATACACTTACCACTGTGTTGTACGCACTTCTCTTTGTTTGAAGTCTCCTCATTTTAAGGAACTGCAGCTGCCCAGTGTCAGGCAGCACAATCCATTATCAGAGCCCAACACAAGGGCTGTCTTCCAGCATGGACCGTCAATCAAGCTGTGAGGTTGAGAGCAAGCAGATCCAAGCCCTGTTTAAAATCAGAAATAGTAGCAGAAACTTAAGAGAAAGTATAAAACAGAAACATCAAAACCTAGTGCTAGAGGCACTGTTGTGAGCTCTGATGTGGAGCCTCTTCAAATTTCTCCTGAGGGTTTAGGGGGATCATCAGAGTTGGGGACTCAGGATAAGCTCATGGTCCCACTCTTTGCATCTAGGTGACAGGAAAGTGTGGCCAGAGTCACTCTGTTACTATCCCATTAGGAATAAACAAAGTGATTGCAGACATTTTGGATATTTTGCTTGGCTTAATTGTTACTGCAATTTAATTTCATGTAGGTTATTAAAACAATTTCATTGTTTCTGTTGTTGAAGTTTTAGGTTTTTTCTACTGGCTTCTACCAAGTGATTTGGGGTGCCACACTATAGAAGACTCAAATAAACATAACAAACATGGCTGATGAAAGAAAGTTATCTGCAAAGTATCTGTGGGGCATTTTTAACAACTAAAGCTTTTTATTTTAAAAGAAAAAGATTTATTATTATTATTATTATTTATTTGTGTAAATATCTACCTTCCTCTATGTATGTGTACGCTATGCATGCCTGGTGTCCAGGGAGGCCAGAAGAGAGTATGGAATCCCTGGAACAGGAGATCCAGATGGTTGTTAGTCACTGTGTGGGTTCTGGGAACTGAGCCTGGGTCCTTTGCGAGAGCACCAAGTGTTCTGAACTGCTGAGGCACCTCTCCAGGCCCTGGGACTGTTTATTTTATTTTATTTTATTTTTTGAGGAAGCTTTACGTCATGAGCTGTACGTCAGCCTCCATCTCTCTCTGCTTCCAAACTAAGGATGCAGTGTGCAGCGGCCTCAGGCTCCTGGCCCCACAGTTACAGCCACTGTTTCTTTAACATATTTTTTTATTATTTTATGTATTTACATTTCAAATATTATTAAAATTTATTCTTTTCTCATACAATACATCTTGGCCACAGTTTCTCCTCCTTCTTCTCCTCTCAGCCCCTCTCCCCCCACCTCCCCTCTTCCCCTGATCCACTCTTCCCCTGTTTTTCTTCAGAAAAGAGCAGACCTCCCAGAGATATCAACTGCATAGAGCATAGCAAGATACTAAGTAACACGAGGCACAACCCCCAAATCAGGACTGGGAGAGGCAAAGCAGCAGGATGGGAAGGGTTCCACGAGCAGGTGAAAAAGTTAGAGACACCCCACCCCACTCCCACAGCACTAGGCTATATAACTGTAACACACATGCAGAGGACCTAGTGTAGACCCTGGCAGGCTCCGTGATTGCGGCTTCCTTCCTTCTCTGTGGATCCCCATGAGCCCTGCTAACTTGATTCCCTGGCTGTTTTCTCCTGGCGTCCTTGATCACAGAGGTGTGGAGCCACTGTTCCAGGTATCCTTCCTCTAGCACCATGGGCTGGATCCTCAAATTGATCATAATAAGCCCTCCCTTCTGTAAGTTGCTTCTATCAGGTGTTTTGCCACAGCAATAACAAAGTAACTAGTACACTTCCTCCCTCCGTCTGTCCCTCCCTCCCTCCCATCCTATGAGACACCAAGATACTAAGAAGAATATGCTTCAGAGTCTATTTGCTGCAATTGGCTAGTGCATTTTGAAAAGGTAAATTGGTCTGAGCATGTGTGTGCCTTTCCTCATTGGGATAGAATAAAAGAGTTAAACAAATCATACAATACTTTAATATTGGCATTGAGTTGGCTAGAAGACATTCCTCATTTTGTATCTAATAATACCCTGCATGTGTTCATTATAATAATGGCTGTTTTAAGTGTGAGACTTGCAGGCTTTCCTCCGCATAGTCCAAACTGAAAAGGTCATCTTTATTCTCAGTTATGTTTGGTTCAATGCACCTTCCCTGGTTTTGGCCTTGGGAGCTGATGTCTGAGAGACAAAGAAACTGATACAGAAGTGTTTTTCTTTCCATGTTTTATGGTTGTCTCAGCTCTTTGGTGGTTTCAGGGGGATTGTAGGTGTAAATTGGCCTAGTTTCATAGTCAATTATCATTTAAGATCATTTAGAACTGTTTAACAGACAGATCATAAGTAATTTTCACGTTCAAAAATAGGACATAATAATTAGCTTCTGTTTCCCATGCGTTTAATATCTCGAGATCAAATCTATTACTTGAAGCAGGTAGAGACGCTGCTGTTATTTGTGAGGTTCCATTCCTAGTCCCTTCCCATCTTAGATGAAAGGTGTAGGACTGATAGTTTAATTCCTTACAAAGCTTGGTGTTGCTGTGAACCACAGTCGGCTAGATGCCGGTGTCAAGAGCAGGAGGTCTCATTCTCTGTGGGCACAGTCTCAGACTTTATTTTTTCATTCATACTTGGCTAAGTTCATAAAAGGCAGTTAGCCACAAAAACATGAATCTGAGCTAACGTGAGCAAAACCAGCGAATGAGTGACGTCTGTGGAGGGAGGTGACCTTAGCTAGGAGTGGCACAGCTAGAGCAGGAAAGCCCCTGGATGACATTGATTACAGCGCTTGGCTCCGCCCAAACAGACTTTCAGGTTGTTTTTTTTTTTAATTGAATATATTCTTCATTTACCTTTGAAATGTTATACCCTTTCCCGGTTTCCCTCCCAGAAAACCCACAACCCATCCTTCCACCCCCCTGCCTCCAAGAATATGCCCCTCCAGCCAACCCACTCCCACCTACCCCCTCCCCATTTCCCCAGGCTGGGGCATCTATTGAGTCTTCATAGAACAAAGGACCTCTCCGCCCACTGATGCCCGACAAGGCATTCCTCTGCTACACTTTTGGCTGGAACCATGTGTACCCCTTGGTTGATGGCTTGGTCCCTGGGAGCCCTAGGGTGTCTGGTTGGCCCACATCATTGTTCTTCCCATGGGGCTGCAAACCCCTTCAGCTCCTCTAGTCTGCCCTCCAACTCCAACACTGGGGACCCCATGCTCAGACTAATGGTTGTCTGCCTTTGTATCTGTAAGGGTCTGGCAGGGCCCCTCCAGAGACAACCATAACAGGCTCCTTTCGGCTTGCATTTCTTGTCATCCACAATAGTGTCAGGGTTTGGTGACTGTTTATAGGATGAATCCACAGGCAGGACAGTCTCTGGGTGGCCTTTCCTTCAGTCTCTGCTCCACATTTTGTGTCCATAATTGCTCCTGTGAGTATTTTGTTCCCTTTCTCAGAAAAACCAAAGCACCCCCCTCCCCCGGCCACTTTGGTCTTCCTTCTTCTTGAGCTTTCTGTGGTCTGTGAATTGTAACTTGTTTAATTTGAACTCTTGGGCTAATATCCACTTATCAGTGAGTGCAAACTGTGTGTGTTCTTTTGTAATTGGGTTACCTCACTCAGGATGACACTTTCTAGTTCCATCCATTTGCCTAAGAATTTCATGAATTCATTGTTTTTAATAGCTGAATAGTACTTCATTGTGTATATATACCACAGTTTCTGTATCCATTCCTCTGTTGAAGGACATCTGGGTTCTTTCCAGCTTCTGGCTATTATATATAAGGCTGCTATGAACATAGTGGAGCATGTGTCCTTATTATATGTAGGAGCATCTTCTGGGTATATGGCCAGGAGTGGTATAGCTGGGTCCTCAGGTAATACTGTCTAATTTTCTGAGGAATCACCAAACTAATTTCCAGAGTAATTTTTACCAGTTTTCTTAACCATAAAGACACTTAACACCACCCTTCGAACCATTCACTAAAGGAATTCTCAACTGGAGGTGACTTTGCCATCTAGGAAGAATTTGTTGGTGTCTTGTTCTCCTCCCCCCCCTTCAGTGTTAGGGGTTGACCCCAGGGCCTTAGATGTGCTAGCAAATATTCTACTGCTGAGTTGTAATCCAGCCATCTAGAGACACTTTTTAATAGCTGTGCTTATTGTGGGTGGAGAGCTGTTACAGGGCTTGGTCACAGGTGCTAGTTAGATGCCAAGCATCCCGCAGTGCACTGGACAGCTCCTATAAATAATGCTTGAACGTGGATGTCAATAGTGTCGGACTTCAGTGCAATGTGTGGCCCAAAGTAAACACTCATGAAAAAATTTAGTTTTTATTGTCATCATCTTCATCATCTTTATCACCAGCTGCTGATATAAAACTGTTGTTCATTGCATTTTGGTTTCTCTTTGAATCTGTTCCCCGTCCCTTCTCTTCTTGTAGGTGAATTTATCTCAAAATTAGACTTCTATCTTAGCCTTTCAATCAACCATGTTTTCCCCATTATTTCAGACCAAGGTTTCTTGGCCAACTATTTTTTGTACTTTAACATTCTTTTCTGTTGTTAAGTCAGTGTACACTCTAGAGTCAGAGTGCTGGGAACTGAAGCCCATGCAAAACTACCTTCTGGAAGTGTGACCTTAATTTATTTTTTTTTTTAAGTTTCAATTTTCTGGTGTGAAATGGAGATTACTAATGTACCTTCCACAGAGCTTCAGTGAGCATTAAAATAAATGAACTACGTGAAAATCTTGACTTAATGGTGATGGCAAAAGGGTGCTCAGTATATATTTATTTCATAAGTAAATACATGTTGCTGTGGGTTATTTTCTTCCTTAAAACATAGTTATATAATTGAACTTTGGCTTAAATCCATGAAAGATAAGCTGTCGTGATCACTAATGAGATATATATGTCCTTCCTGTATTGACTCTGCCCTGTCCAGACCATAATCACAGCCTCCGTAGCTTCTTCTGTATCAAAAGTATGGGTTCTCTGGATTGATATCCGCTTAAATAGGATTAACTTAACACATTTGTCACAACAAAATTATTATAAAATGTCTCAGAAATGTTTACTATTGATCTTGTCTTGAGATGAATTATTTTTGAGATATTGGGTTAAATTAGATATTGGAACTGATTTTAACATATATGACTTTTATGTTTATTAAATATGACTGCCAGAATACGTAGTTTCACGTGTGTCTTGCATTTATTTCTGTTGTACTGCTCAAGGCTAACCCAAGAGGCAAGCCTCCTGCAGGGAGGCTCATCTGTCTGAATCAGTATCCCTGAATGGTTTTTGGCACACTCTCAACAAGGTAGGATTGGGGGTCTGTCCCTTGGGTTCAATTTGTCGGTCTTGCTTGGTGACTCTGTTAGTTACTTCATTCTACTGCTGTGACAAAGTATCCAACAGGAGTAATTTAAGGAAGGGTTTATTTTAGCTCACAGTTGGGAGTGCATTTGAACATGCTGGGTAAGGCATGGGGGAGGGGCTAGAGACACCCGGAGCTCTGTGGCCAGAGTGTGAAGAACAGAGAGAGAGAGAGGGAGAGAGATGAATGCTTGTGCGAAGCTCACTTTCTCCTTCTTATTCAGCCTGAGGCCCAAAGTTTGTGAAAAGATGCTTATCACATTCAGTGGGGGGCTTCCCTCTTTACTCAAACCCAGAAAGACCCTCCCAGCTAGGCTCAGAGGCAAGCCTCCTGTGTTATTCCATATCACATCAAGCTGGCAGTCAAGATGAACTATTACAGAGACATTCTAAAGCAATACAATGAATAGAAATGGCATGCCCAAGACTTTGTATTCTCTTTGGAACTTGGACTTCTATGGGGGAAATGATGCTTCTTTGTAAAATTACAGTCACTCCTGGAAACCTCATTTCAGGTAGCCACTGTCCTTACAGTGGAAGTATTAAAGTTTCTTGGCATGGGTGTTCTTTGCTGCTTTTGTTGTCTAGTCCAGTGACTTAGCAGACTTGTGAAGTTCTCACACTCCTGCAAAATCTCTTTCCATTTGCTTGATTGCGGTATAGGTTTGTTATTTGGATTCCCTAATGTATTCTAAAAACTGCTTAGGGCTAATGTTATGGCAGACTGAAGAACCTCATGTGCTTCTTCTTAATACAATATTTTCTTCCACTTGGTGCCTTTTTTGGGGGGGAGCTGATGTGTGAAGTGATTAATTCTATTTAAAGATAAAAGCTGATTGAGACTGTTTGCATAACGCTTCGCTGTAGGTGTTGATCTTTTAATTTGTACTTCAGAGTTTCCACACGGTGCTTTAGAATTCAACTGCCAAGTTTACAAATTGATAAGTGAGATGGTAGCTATTGTAAATAAGACTAACTGTGGAAGCTTATGACCGATATTGCAAGATTATATAATTATAAAAGTAAGTCACACAGGTCCCAAAAGATCTACCTTGTCGTAGACAGTCACTGGTGTTTCTTGCTTTGCATTGTGGAGATTGTGTGGACATGTCTATGCGTTGATAAATGCACAAAAGAAATCTGAAGGGCCACAGTATTCCACCTGGTGATGGTCATTGATCCTGTTTGTATGCACTCTTTAATGTTTCATTTTCTGTGGATATTTCTATCACAAAAGTGAGGTTTGTTAATAGCTTGTAATATATATATATCGAGTACATGCTGTGTGAAGCCATTGTACTAGACAGAAATGATCCAGTAACTGGTACAGCTACTGGATTGACATTGCCAATCAACCTTGACCCAGTACTCTACTGGTAGAAATTATACAGTGAAAAGTTCAGTTAGAGTCCAGATGTTAGGGAATTCGATGGGAGAGCGTGTCAGAGCTGCTGAAATAGATGCATTTCTCCCTGGAAAAGTAAACCCAGCTGATTCTCCTGAGTTGTATTGTAGAAATAGCTTCATGTTCATTGTGATTTCTTCATTTACTATACTTGTCTACCATCCAGTCTGTATTAAACTGCTATATTCTGTCTCTCTGTTTCAAAAAAAAAAACATGATTCAAAACTAACTTCTTTTTTAATTATCTCTTATTTGTGTGTGTGAATGTGTGCATGTGTGTGTACAAGAAGGTGATCAGGTTATAAGATAACTTGGAGCTGGAGTTACAGCCATTGTGAGCTGCCTGATAGGGGTGCTGGGATTTGAACTCAGGTCCTCTGCAAGAACAGTATGTGCTCTTAGTCACTGAGCCACCTTTCCAGGCTCTCTGTCCTACTTTTAACACACTGCTAAGAGATGGACTTTTTCTTTCATCCTAATGATGTGTGTTCTGTTGCATAGTTGTGGCTAGTCCAGCTTTACCTATTAGGAGTGGCTGTTTGCATGCCTTGTATCAGGGTTGCTTTTACCAGAACATCTAGGGCTGTTAGTAAATGTTCTACAAGCTGTTTCTCTAGTGAGACTCGGGAGAAGCTTGGGAGCTTTAAGTGGGTGTTTTCTGAAAAGCTTAGTTTATCTGAATTATCTATTGCTAATAAGGAAGTTATCCTGAACCTAGGGGCTTCAAACAATGATACTTATTGCCTCACATGTTTTGTGTGCCATGCATCTGGTTCCTGTAGTTAAGTGTCTCTAACATGCAGGTCTGCCGCCTAAAACTGTAGTGACTTCTGAAGGCTTGAATGTGGATGAGCTTGTCCATGAGGTCATGGACAGGACTCAGTGACCGGAAGGCCTCAGTTTCTCCTGCCTCTGTGATGGATGTCTCTCAACTGATATTTCTGGAAGACTTAGCATTTCTTCCTTGTATTTCTTCCACTGATAAACCTATAAGCCTAGCAACAGCAGGAGCCATGCCTGTCTTGTTTGCTGCTATGTCTACAAGGCCTATATTTGTGGTACAAAATGATGTTCAATACATGATTTTAGAAGGAGTGCATAAAGCCATAGAATCAACAAAATGTCCCCTTCTTTGCTAACTAGTACCAACTTTTCCCTCCTATTGAATCTCTTAAACCTGCCCCAGTTGCCTAACCCCTACCTAAGTCCCTTCATATTAGAACCAGTATTTGGCTCTTCTCACACTCAGGTCTTCAGACTGGCCCAGAGATCCCTACACCAGGTACTGGATACCATTTCTATTTACCTCCCTCCCTCCCTTCCTCTTTCACATGTAAGGTTGCATCCTATGAAAATTTCTGCTGTTATGGACAGATGTGACCTGGTAACATTGTGGGCTTCCTGGGTCCCCATTTCCTGAGTCTCATTTCTTGAGGCAAGTCTCAAGGAAGAGCATACAGGGGTCCCTGCTCTTATCCATTCCAGAAAGATGTCAATGTGAAGGTGACCTTCCTGGACCCTGAATAAATGTTTTGTTAAATTTTCAGAGACTTAGCCCTCTCACGCTCAATGGTAACTGTTGTTGCATGGAAAGTGACAGTGCCCACAGAAGAAGCTAGACCCCTTTGAAGAAGTATGAGAATATCACTTTTCCTTACTGTGTTGGTAGTTGTGATCTTGGCTATGCTACTGTAATCTTTAGTATTATCATTCCTGATTTAATTTTTAAACAATGTTTATTTGCTTGTGAATGAATGTAAGTGAGTGAGAATGCATGCCCTGCTGCATGTGTGGAGGTCAAGGGACAATTTTTGGGAGTTATTTCCTTCACCATGTGAGTCTCTGGGGAATGAGCTCAGGTTTTTGAGACAAACACCTTTACTTTACCATTCAGGATTGTGTTCATATAGCTCTCTCTTGCCTTCTGCCCCATAGGTCTTGATAGGTATAATAAGAGGATGCTGAAAGCAGGGTCTGTCATACTGTTTCACTTACTGGCTTAATGATATTTCTCAAAGTCCCCATTCTCTCATCTAGAAATAATGATAGAACTGACCTCTAGGGCTGAGAGGAACATGAATGAGTTGATGTTCACATCATGCTGACTAGTTTTTATGTCAGCTGATATAGACTGGTGTCACATGGGAAGAGGGAAACCTGGGCTGAAGAAATGCCCCCACTAGATAACCTGTGGGCAAGTCTGAGGGTTATTTACTTGATCAGTGATTGATGTGGATGGGCTCATCCCACAGAGGGCAAATGCACCCCTGGATGAGTGATCCTGCATGCTGTAAGAAAGCAGGCTGAGCAAGCCATGATGAGCAAGCCAGTAAGCAGCACTCCTCCATGGCCTTTGCTTGAGTCCGTGCCTCCAGGGTTCTGCCTTGTATTCCCAATTTGACTCCCCTTTATAGCTACAAGCTAAAGGACAAAACAAATTCATTCCTTCCTAAGTTACTTTTGGTCACGGTGTTATGTTGCAGGAGTGGAAAAACAAATAATATATGCCTTGCATGTGGCCCGGCATATAAAAGTACTCAGTGAGTGCTTAGTGAATGTCTTGTTTGTGTGGAGGAAGAAGTGACATGTGAACTTAATTGAAGATGAGATGGTGAAAAGCTATGGGAAAGAAATTGTAGAGCAGGGGTCAGCAAGCTAGAGCCGAAGACCAAGTTAGACGTTAGGCCTGCTTCTTGTTTTCCTTGTTGTTTTCTTTTATATAACAAGTATAAAAGAATAAATTTTTATATTTTATATGGTTAGAAAGCAAAAGAGAAGTATTTCATACCACACAGAAATTACATGAAATACAAATGTCCTTGTCCATAAATAAAGCTCATAAATAATTTAAAACAAATGAATAAGCAAAGCTTCAAAGTTTACCCTGGGGTTGCTCCTGTTCGGTCTGTGTTTCCTGTGACTGGGTTTGTGCTACTGTGTCAGAGTTCCCAGAGCAAGTCAGACAGAAGGGCCTTGGTTCTTTTTCAAGGAACACCATACATTGGAAAGATGAGGGAGGGACTTTGGTAGTTAGGCCTAACATTCTGTCTCAGCTCCTAAACCCACTAGTTGCAGGGCACTGATCAAATGCCTACCAGTAAGTACCCTTTGTTTGTGTGTGTGTGTTGGGGGGATGGCAAAGACTGATCCATTGATTGTGTGTTTTACAGATAAACAGCCAACTCTTTTGACCAGTATGCTGTTGTATATTTTAGGCATGGACTCGGGATGGGTGGAGACGGGAGAAGCTAGAAAATCTCTAGCTAATCTCCTGTTGCTTCTGTCTTTTTTCTTTTTAAATTTATTATAATTTTTTGTTCAGAGAGTATTTTGCCAGCATGTATGACTAAGTATGATATGTATGACCAGTTGGCATGCCTAGTGTCTGAAAAAGCCAGATGATGTCAGATCCCCTAAAACTACAGTTACAGATGGATGCTGTAAATCAGTTACATGTGTATTGCTGGGAATCAAACCTGGGTCCTTAACCAGTGAGCCATCTATCCAGTACTCCCCTCCCCCACTCGTGTTCCTTCTTAAGCAGGTTTTTATAGTATGCTAAGGTTCCAGCTTATGTATATCTGTATTCAAATTTATGAAGTTATGCATCCTCATGCTGAGAAAACTAAATAAATTTATGGACATTTGTATTTCACGAGATTCCCATGTACTATTTCAAAATTTCCCTCTTCATTGATAAAAATTGACTGTGTATTCAAGTTGCAAGTTACTGAACCTAGTTTTTAAAAGACTTTCAAATATTGGTTTGATTTCTAGATATTTTCACTAATTTTAGCCTGACTGTCCTATAATTCTATGGGATTGTCGACTAAAATGTAATAGATGTTAGACTGTGAAGTGCTGCTGTTGAAATGCTGGTTTGATATGAAAATAGGCTATTATACAAAATTGCTGCTTATTTTAAATCATTAGGGAGACAATCGCTAATGCCAGGCTAATGTAAAAACTACAATTAATTGAGACACCAAGAAGAATTTATGTTCTATATTTATTAAAGCACAATACCTGACTCTAACTAGAACTGGTAATATTGATATTGGACCGAGCAGACATAAGAATTTAATTTTCTGTTCCTGAATGATGATGGCTTTCCTCTCCCTATATATAATTGCTATTCTTCATCTTAAGCTGTCATGCTTGAGCTGTTATCATGTGTGGTCAGTCCAATAGGATTGTGCATAGACTTCTGAAGATAGTACTATTACAGATGTGAAGTCTGACGGCTATGCTGGACTCTAGCTCCTGCTCGGCTGTAGGGCCTTTTCTAGATTCCTTAGCTTCTGTTTCCTGGTCTGCTGGGAAGATTAAATGAGGAAAGATGTGAAGAACTTGGCAGTTGTGTCTGGAATCGGTGTGAGATTATTAGTGTTCAGCGATGCATTGTCATGATGATCATCAGGCTTAGTGACATTATTTCACGTCGCCAACATTAATTAATGTAATTTAATAGGGGTGTGAGCATATTACGGGCTTCACCCACAATTTTGAAACTATGGTGTAGCCCGTCATTTACATAGTTCTTGGATTTGAAAGTGTAGAACACATTCTACTACAGAACTCTTCAGCTCACTTTTGGGGGATGCAGCTCCCTTACCCATTGTATTTACTTTCTTCTCATGTGGAACATCTTGCTGAAGCCCCCCCTTTTTTCCCCCATTTATTTACATTCCAAATATTGCCTTCTTTTTGCCTCTGAGAGGGTACACCCCACCCTACCCCCACCCCTGCCCACTGCCAGTTCACCCTGCACCACTCCCATCCTCCTTTCCTGGAGCATCAAGTCTACAGGATTAGTTTTGTCCTCTCCACTGAGGCCAGACAAGGCAGTCCTCTGCTACATATGTGCCTGAGGCCACTGATCAGCCTAGATATGGTGTTTGGTTGGTAGCTTAGTTTGTGGGAAATCTCAGGATTCCAGGCTGGTACTATAGACCTTCCTACTGGGTTCCAATCCCCTTCAGTTCTTTCAGTCTTTTCCCAACTCTTCCATAGGGGTCCTCGACCCCAGTCCAATGGTTGGCTCTAAGTATCTGCATCTGTCTCAGTCATGTTCCTCAGAGGACAACCATGAAACCCCTTAGGATATACAGATCCCTTCTCATGGCAGAAGCTCATGTATGGTGTGAGAGACCCAGGACTTGAGTTTCCTAGGGTCTGGTTTGCTGATCCATATCATGGGTTCATTAATACTACTTGCACCACCAGGCTTTGGTGAGAACTAATTGGGAAAAAAGGCCTGTGATGAACTTAACAGGTTGTGTCTGAGATTGGTCTAAACTCATTAGTGGGACACAGAGAGAGGGTTTCCCTGCCTCCTCAGCTTGCTCAAGACATGACACTTTTTGTATGTCAGTCTGGGGTGAACAGATGAGATTCCCTTGGCTGGACATGCCTGGCTGCAGGGCGGTGTTGGGATTCCTGTCTACACTGGTGATGCTTTTGTCATTCTGCCCCAGCATATGAGGTATGTCAGCTCCTGGCCTGAGCAGAGCCTTGGTTCACCAGTGATAGGGTAAGTGATCTAAGAACAATAGATGTGCCTGTGTAGGGAGGCTAGATTTATTAATGCAAGCAACGGAACCTGAGCCTTTGGGAGGCAGGCAGACAGGTGAGAATATGCTGTTTCACTGACATATGACTGTGGGGACTTTTAGAATATTGGATGTGGATCTGCTATTTTTACATGTGTGTCTATGTATGTGTATACATGTGTTCTATGTAATATGGACATAGATGACTATTTACCTAATGAGAAGGGAGGTTATATTTATTCAGAGCCCCCTTTAACAAGAGCAGCAGCCACTATCATGTGTTTGATAGAGATCCCCAGGGTCTGGTGTGGAGTGAGAAAGCTTCGTAGTGACAAAGGGGGAGCTTTGAACCTTGACTCTGGAATGCTGCTGTAGGATTAACTAAAAATGAAGCCCATCTTGGAACTGGTTTGTAGCGAATATGGCTTTCTTGGTTGGCCCTGAGTTAGAGGTGCAGATAAAAAAATAGGGAAAAGTTGGCAGTTACTAGCCAAATCCCAACCACTGCAGCACAGGCCAGGGTTCTGTCTGACATGGTTTCTTTGTCTGTCCATGCATGTGCTCCTCCTTTTTATCATCCAGAAAAGGCTAACATTCCATATCTTTACCTCTTAGACCTTCTGCCCAGTTGTTTCCAGAGTCAACTGTATTGTAAGGCCTTGTTGACCTTTCTATTGTTGTGTTACCATGGAGTCATTTAATGGGAGACTGGCTGTGCATAAGCGCTTGTGACCCTGGGTGGAGCACAATAACTGAAATAGTGACCTTAGTGACAAAGATGGGAATAATTAATGGTCTGTGTGAGTTACTTCAGTACCAGAAACATCAATTGCTTAGCTGAGGCCAAGGGAACAAATTTCACAGGTCACGGGGATAAACTTAGAAAGTGAAGTGTTTCTGTAAGACAGTGTTTAGCTTATTCTTTTCTGTGGGCAGAGAATGGTAGAACTGACCCTCTGTGGCTAGCCAAGAGGAGGCTGAGAGCAGAGCCCTTGTCCACCCATGCTGAGGAGCTGAGGCTGACCTGGAGTCCTTCTGAGATGGAGGGAGCCATTAATACCTCCTGAAGTTAGTGTTTCTTCAAGACAGCTCTGTTTGTAAGGTTTCTGTCACTGAGAATTCCTCTGATCGTTTACCCAGTTAATCAAGGATGCTCTCACGGTGGAGCTCACATTCGGCCGCAGCGATTCATAAACCAAGTCTCTCTGTGTCTTGGAATAGCATTCCTAAAATGCATGGACGGTTAATCTGAGGTGAACAGGATCGAGCTTCTCAGGCACAAAAGCAGTGTCATTCACCCCTGTATGTAACTCTGTACTCACCCGTGTTCCTGGAGGGAAGCCCAGTGATTTCATCAAGCCACCAAGAGAGACTTAGATGGAATCATTGATTTGGCTTCAGTGTTGCCTCTCTGGGTTGAGTGGATATTTGTTCACATTGCTCCAGGAAAAGTTCATGCAGTATTCTTGCTAGCCAAATGCTTGTTATCTAGCCCAGTCTCCTCAAACTCATAGCAATTCTCCTACTTCAACCTCCTAAGTGCTGGGGTTGCAGGTGTGTGTCAGAACACCCAGTTTAGAGGCTGTTTGAGTTATGGGAGGGGAGCTGCATATGGTATAAGAGCCTCTTATGATATTTTACTACATGTGTCTATAGCAGAAGAACGTAGCATTTGAGATGAAATCCTTGAACTATGGGCCTTCCAAATATGTATTCTTAGGATGGTTGCTGGTGAGTACCTGGTAGAGTAGACTGCATGGCGGTAAGGGTTTGTGGGAATATCTTTGGATTAGATGAAAGAGCCTGCTGTTAACTTAGTAACTTTTTTCTTAAATGTTTAAATTTGTTTTCCATGGCTTACTAGGTACAGGTGCCTGCTGCCCCCGATGACCTGGGTTCAAGCCCTGAGAGCCACATGGAAAGAAGAAACCAGTTTTTGCAAGCTGTCCTCTGACACACCCCACCCCATGCATGTGCATAGCATGTGCATGTATGCACTCATGAGTACTCATGTGCACACACACACATATACTACATACATATGCAATGTATCTTTAAAAAAGCATAAAAAGTTATTTTTTGATCTATGCTAGAATTATGTTAAGGTTTCACTTTTTTCCCATTTGTGTGATTAGTTATGATCTGATCTACATTTATTAGAGATGTTTAGGTATGGATTTTAGACTTTATTCTATTTTTAGAACTTTCTCTTTTAATATATATATGTATATATATGTGATATATATATATATATATATATATTATGGAAAGACTGATCTTATAGGCATTTTTGCAGATCAGAACTGTTGAAGATTTGCATTTCATTGAACTTGTGTTCAAGTTGGTAAAGTCTAGTAACTCAGGTCACATGCACTCAAAATAACCCCTAAATTCTAGAAATAGAAGTCTTGTCTGCATTTAGGGAATCCTTAATTAGAGCTATGCACTCAACAAAAGTCTACAGTTTAAATTCTATAGTTTTCTCAATATCTGGCTCATGGATGGTGTCCTGGTGAGTTTTTATTTTTTGTCTTTTTGTCAACTTGACATAAGCTCAGCTGAGACAAGATCATTTGAGAAAATGCCCTGACCAGATATGCCTGTAGGACACTTTGCTGAATAGTAATTGATGCAGGAGGACCAGCTCGTTGTATGTGGTGCCACCCTGTGCAGATGCTCCTGGGTGGTCTAGGGCGAGCAAGCCAGGAAGCAGTACTTCCCTGTGGTCTCTGCTCCAGTTCCTGCTTCACACTGCTGCTGGGAGTTCCTACCATGACTTCTCTCAGTGATGAACTTAAAAGCCATTAAGGTGAAATAAAACCCTTTTCCTCCAAAGTTGCTTTTTGGTCATGATGTTTTATCACAGCAATAGAAACTGTAAGACTGGTGGGATGGATATTTGGATGGCATCTGGCATTTTAGAGGTATAGAAATGTTGATGGGAAAGTGGGGGGGTTTACACAGGGAAAGGAGGAAGGGTAGAAGTTCACAGGGGAGAGACTAGAGGATTAGGAAGGCAGAGAGGCAGAAGCAACCGGGAAGTAACGCAGGAAATGGAAGAGGAGAATTTCTTGGAGAATTAGTTTGTATTCAGATTCCCAAATTGTTCATTCAATTGGGCCAAGTTACTTTTTAGGAAATCAATTTTAAATCAGAATTTTCTTTGAAGGTCTCTGCATGTGAATAAAATTGGGTCTGAGAGTTTGTGTTCTTCCCATTGGTTCCACCAAGGTGTGTCATAAATAAACATTTTTTTTTTTCTTAAAGACCTATGATTCCTATAGTGACTGTTGAAGATAGCTTTGGTGAAATTATGTAGGATAGACATAAGAACCAGGGTTGTAATGAAAGTATGTATAAGAAGCAGGGTTTCTTTTCTTCTTTCTTCTAGAGGAAGAGAAGAATTATACTTAAGTAACCTGTATGTGATGGCCACAGTTGGTTGAGAATGATGTCCTGTGTCTCACACCTCCAAACCTTTGGCTGGTTATCTGAAAATGGTGATCTGACAGTCTCTGGCCTTCCTTTCCTCCTGCAGGGAAACCAGAGAGAATTGTCCTCTCTAGATTAAAGCCAGTATCTTACGATAAACATAGAAGATGGAAGGAAGAGAATATTTTTTTATGACCCACATAAAGTTTCCCCATGTGAGTGCTAATTTGGTAAGAATCACATAACTCTCAGTCTGTGATTCTGGGTTAAATAACATTTTCAACTAATGTAGGGGCTACATCCTGTGGCTCTCTTTATGGGAAACAACACTTTAAGATAGCACAACACAGGACGAAGGCAAACAGAAGTATAAGAAGAAATGGGCTGATTTCTCCAAACAAATGAAGACTAATAAGAGAGCCCAGTCCTAGGAAATGGAGAATATAGAGCCAGGAGCTCGATAGAAGAGTAGAATTCAACCACATGTGATTTTACCATATCACTGCAGATTTGACATTCTGAATAGCATAGCACAAGGGACCTCTTTGGCTACTACATGCCCTTTAAGACTGAATCCATGGCAACAAGACAGTGCAGACCGTATCTCTGGGGATGAAATTTCCAGGTCAACTGAAAGGAAACAAAGACTACCTAAAGGAAAACAAGCAGATGGTGTTTATACAGGACGTGCTGTAGCGAGAGATCCTACTACCATCTCTAGTGTTTGGCAGAGACTCAAAAGCAGGCAGCACACTGAGAAAGCTGTACATGATAGAAGGTCTCAGGTCCACGTTTTGATTGGAGGTCAGTCACTGTCATGAAGAAGGACGAGGTGAGTTAGCTCACTAGAAATGAGGCATCTATATGGTTGGTTTGGGGGGAGAGTAGACTTTTTATTTGGAGGCAAAAAGAAGTAAGTGGGTGGGCACTGACCAAATCCTGACTTCCCTGGGCAGATACCGTAGAGGCTGTAGCCTGGATCACCAGGCTGGTTGCTGTGGAGGTAGTGGGTTAGAGATGTTGGTTTTAGTCTCTCAATAAATATCAACGAAAGCCTAATTCCTTGGTGATTTTCACATACTGTGGCTTAACCCTAACAAGTGCTTTGATTTTAGTTTTTGTCCCTAGCAAAGGATCAGCAGTCATTTTTGTAAATGACTAGATCTGTAATATTTCTGGCTTTGCAGATCAGATAGGCTAATTTACAACTGCATTAAAAACAGACATAGGTATATGTAAGTGAATGTAGACGTGTTCCAATAAAACTGCATTATTAAACCCGGAATTTGACCTAAACAGTTTTCATGTCATGAAATATTCTTTTCTTTCACTAAAAATATTAACAGCGATGCTACCTCATTGTCAGCGCACAAAATGGCACAGCCTACTGGCAATCCAGCTACAGAAGGCCCTGGGCATGTGGCCTCTGTGCTGTGACAACAGGTCAGTGTAACAATGAGCCACTTTGAACCCAAAGAGTACATCTGCTATAATCTGCTAGAGAACATTAACATTGTCCATAGAGAGCTGAACTAGCCTCTGACTCTCTCAGAGAAGATCATGTTCTATCCAGAGAAGGACACCTGGATGACCTAGCCAACCAGGAGATTGGGTAGGGAAAGATATAACTGCCTCTGTGCCCTGATCAGGTGGCCATGTAGGATGCAACAGGCCAGACATCTATGCTGCAGTTCATTAGCACTGGGCTGCCCAATGCCATCAAATATCCACTGTGACTATCTGACTGAGGCCCAGCTTGAGATAGGAGAAAGACCTTTGCAGGGCCGAAAACATAAACCAGGACATGTATAATTCCTGGCAACTCCAGGTGCCAAGTATGATGTGGGCTTCTGGAATCATTCACCAGATTATTCTAGAAAACTATGCATACCTTGGAATTCTTCTGATTGCCGCTGACTCCCACACCCCACCCCAGGAGGCACTTGCATTAGAGTAGAGGGCACTGAGGCCATGGATGTCATACCCTGGGGACTGAAGTGTCCCAAGGTGATTGGTATGAAGCTGATGGGCTCTCTTTCAATTTGGACTCACCCAAAGATGTGATCCTGGAAGTGGCAGGCATCCTCACAGGTGCCATAGGTGCACTTGTGGAATACCAAGGGCCTGGCATCAACTTCATCTTCTGTACTGGTATGGCAACAATTTGCCATGAGGATGCAGAAATTGAGCCACCATATCAATGTTCCCATACTTGAGCAAGATAGTACTTGAGCAAGATAGGCCAAGCAGACATTGCCAATCTAGCTGAAGAATTCAAGGATCATTTAGTGCCAGATCTTGGCTGCCAGTGTGATCAAGTGATTAAAATTAACCCCAGTGAGCTAAAGCTGCACACCAATGGGCACTTTGCCCCTGACTTGCCTCACATGGTAGCAGAAGTAGGCATTGTAGTGGAGAAGAAAGGCTGGCCTCTCGGTGCCGAGTGGGTTTGATTGGCAGCTGTATCATTTCAAGTTCTGAAGACACGGGATGGTCAGCAGCTAGGACTAACAAACACTGGCCTACAGACTCAAGTACAAGTGCTCCATCCCACCAGGCTCTGAGCAGATGCATGCTACCACTGAGCAGGATGGTGCTCTAACCTTGGTCCTAAGACATTTCTGGCAAACCTGGAGTTCTTCCTTTTGGTTATGACTAGCCATGGTCAAAAGGGACTGAGATTTCTGTGTGTTGTCTGCTCTTACCAGAAGCAATGGCAAGATAACTTTGATATTTGGAACTTTTCCTAGTCCCAACTAACCTTGTATAATGTTTGAATAAAATAACTGGGGTGAGCTAGCTGCATGTCAATCTTTTCTAAGAAGGCTGAACCCCTCTGCTCCTTTGGAAAATGAGGGCTTAGCAACTTGGTGAGTTTCTCTCTCTACTGTGGTACCTATGACCAACATCAGTTAATACCATGCATGCAGCTGTGTTTAGTTTTGATGACAACACTCTCTCTAACGGAAAAATATTACAAGCATTTTTTAGCTTGGGGTACACACACAAATGGGCAATGTGTCCGATTTGGCCCATGTAGCACAGTTTTCCAGTTCTTGCTTTAGGAGGATTACATATAGGGAGAGATTCTCTTGTGAGTAGTATTCCAACATGAGCAGTAAAATTAATAGCAGCTGGTACTGACTAACCATTTAGGTCAAACTGGATATCAGATATTGTTTTAGCTCTTTGTGTAAATCATCTTCCTTACTATCTTAGTAACTCTGTGTAATGGGTACCATTATCATCCCCACTACGCAGACAAGGAAATGGACTCTAGGAGGCACTTTGTGAGAGCCGAAATTCCAGCAGTCTCCCTCCTGAGTCCCTGGTGGCATTATTAATCTCATTTGGGTCATTAGACACAACCCCATCAGCACCCAAGCTGCGATGGCTGAGGCTCTCCCAGTGAGGAAGGCGGCAGCCAACATGCTCACCTCCCTATACTAATTTTGGCTACAAAGGCAACAACATAAAGCTTATTATGAAAATCTGGGGACAAATGGAAAAGCTTAGAAATGAGAATAGATGCATGATTGCCATGCACAGTTCATCCCCCTTAGCAGTTAGGTGCCTGCATTCCCTGACTTTCACCGGAATTTTGTGTACACGTTGCTTATATTTTTAACACTTTTACTGAGAAATAATTTACATGTAATATGACTCAGCTCTTCCAAGTATACAGCTTAATGGGTTTTGGTATACACTATTCATTTTTTTGTAAAGTTGTTATTTAAAAATCTTTACTGAGCTATTTAATAATGTTACTCATATAATTATAATGCTATAATTATATCTGTACAAGATTTGCCACCATTTTTAAAATTTTTAATCACCCCATAGAAATTTATAGCCTTTTAGTAATAATTTCCTGTTCCTTTCTCCTCCCTTCAGTCCCTGGTAACTGCAGATCTCCTTTTCTACTATGAATTTGAACATTCCAGGCATTCCATAAGAGTAGAGTCATACAGCACTTGTTCTTCTTTCTCCAGTCTATTTGCTTGGTCTGAGATGTGCACACTGCCTTCCCAGTCTATGTCATCATTTAATAGCATATTCTGAGCCTATTTCTACATAGGCAGAGCCTGGGAAGTAGAGGTAGGCCACTTTGTTTGTTTGTTTGTTTGTTTGTTTGTTTGTTTTGAGACAGGCTTCTTCATGTAGCCCTGACTGTCCTGCGCTTGCTTTGTAGACCAGGCTGGTCTTGAACTCACAGAGATCCACCTGACTCTGCCTCCTGAGCTCTGGGATCAAAGGTGTGCACAATCATGCCAGATCAGTGGGCCACCTTTATTTTTATTTTTTTATTAGATATTTGCTTTATTTACATTTCAAATGGTATCCCGTTTCCTTGTTACTCCTCCAAAATTCCCTATCCCATCCCCTATCCCCCTGCTTACCAACCCCCCCTCCCACTTTCCTGACCTGGCTTTCCCCTACACTGGGGCATCGAGCTTTCACAGGACCAATACCCATGGCTCACAGCCAACCAATAGACTGAGAATAGGGTCCCCAATGGAGGAGCTAGAGAAAGGACCCAAGGAGCTAAAGAGATTTGCAGCCCCATAAGAGGAACAATAATACATACCCCAGAGCTCCCAGGGACTAAACCACCAACCAAAGAGTACACATGGAGGGACCCATGGCTCCAGCTACATATGTAGCAGAGGATGTCCTTTTCAGACATCAATGAGTGGGCCACCTTTATAAGCCATGCTTAAGCATTTAGATTTTATTGTGTAGGCAGCAAGAGTAGTAAATGTTCTTCCCTCCATCCCTCTGCCCTTCCCTTCTTCCCTCCTTCTCACATCTTCCACCATTGCTCCTTTCTCTTTCTTCCCTCATTTTGATTTTCTCTTCCATTTCCCCATTTCCTCTTTCCTCTCCAGTAGGAGATAAGAGTGTTCAGGGTGGATCTTGACTTACAGAGAACTTTCCTGAGCTCTCTAGATAGCTGGGATTTAAAGCTCTTCCTGTGCTAGTGGGAAGATGCCTTCCTTCCTGAACAGGTGGTGTGTGTAACATTCATAGAGTTTCAGGGAGAAACTTTGATTGCTGGCTCTGCAGTCCACCATGGGAGCAATTCTGAGGATAACAAGACAAGTGTGCCCTTACTGCAGGCCTAATTGTTCCCTGGGTTGTACTTTGGCTTCCATGCCCCTCATATGTTACTTGTGATGCATCTTTTTATGAACAGTTCACAAAATTCTCTCTGTGAGCATGATCTTCATAGTTATAGAGATGTTAGAGTCAGAACATAATTCACTTATAGAATTGTAAACTCTTTAAGTCAGGATAAATGGTAGAGTACTTTATCTAATTGACAAATATGATGGACTGGATGTTGACTGTATATCGTACTTTGTAATTTACATAATTGTCTTGGTTATGCTCAACTTATATCTGAGAGAAGAGCCTTTTTATTGGACAGAAAAGGTGAGATGTTGGGAATTGGTTCTAATGCTTTGTCTTAATTCAGCTCTCAAAAGCCATGCTTCCAGATACTGATGGTCCCTGTCCCCAGCTTTGATTGGTAATAAAGAATTGCCGTACAGTCAATGACTAGTTGGGAAGACAGAGACAGGCACAGGCAAGGGATCAAGGGGGAAGAACAGAGAGAGAGAGAGAGAGAGAGAGAGAGAGAGAGAGAGAGAGAGAGAGAGAGAGAGAGAGAGAGAATTACCATGATGGGGGAGTGTAGAGAGACCAGACTTAAAGACCTGCTGACATCTAATAATCCAGGTAAGTGGCCCCAGGAGCCACTTCCCCACTTGGGTCTGGGGAACCGAAGATAAAAAATAGATTTAGAAAATGTTAACTCAGGAATGTCAGAGGGAAATGTGCTAGCCACAGGGAGGTTTAGAAGTGTCCAGCCATTGAGCTGGTTAGACATTTTAAAAATTAAGGTGGTCTCTCTCTCTCTCTCTCTCTCTCTCTCTCTCTCTCTCTCTCTGTGTGTGTGTGTGTGTGTGTGTGTGTGTGTGTATGTGTGTGTGTGTGTCTTTTATTTGAGAATACAGAGAGCTCTGGTGGGTGGTTAGGAGCACCACTCAACAAAAGCTCAGTGCAGGCTAACTATTCACTGATATAGATGGGCACTGTATCTGCTGCATAGGCTGGTTCCGCTGCCATGGTCTGCTCTTAGGATGACTCTCCTTTGTTTTAAGCATAGAAAATAATTTAAAATTACAATTATTATGTATGCTGTGAATGTGTATGTGTATGTATCTGTGAATGTGTGTGTGTGTGTGTGTGTGTGTGTGTGTGTGTGTGTGTGTGTGTGTGTGTGCATACATTGGGAGCTGGTTCTCTATTCCATCATGGGAGTCCCAGAATCAAACTCAGGTCATCAGGCTTGGTGGCAAATGCCTTTGCCTACTCAATGGTTTTGCAAACTCTACTTATTTTTATAGTTCCTTTTGTTTCCATTTACATCTTATTTACATTTATTAGATTTACTGTGGTTCTTCTTCTTCTTCTTCTTCTTCTTCTTCTTCTTCTTCTTCTTCTTCTTCTTCTTCTTCTTCTTCTTCTTCTTCCTTCTCCTTCTCTGTCTTCTCTGTGTTCTCCTTCTTTGTCTCCTCCTCTTTCTCCTCTTCCTCCTCCTCTTACATCTCCTCTTCCTCCTTCTTCTTCTCCTTCTTCAGGGGTGGGAGGGTTACTTTAATTTTCTTATTTCTTAGCTGTGTTCTTGAAGCAAATTGTCCACCCTTGAGCATTTCTATGCAGATTCAGTTGGTCTCTCTTAGAGACCTTGAGTTGATCTCTTTTGTCTTTGAAGCTTTTTCTCATCTCTCTTACTGGCTTATACAGCATGCCTGTTTTCAGTTGGTTGTGCTGAAGGGTGATGATTCTAAGGTGCTGTTTTGCATGTGAGCGATGTTGACTTGTTTGACCTCTTTCAAGCAGGCATCATCTTTTCTTTCACATGCTTCAGGTTTGAGTTGTTATCTTTGTCTGCCTGGACTCCCCCACCCCACCTACATGCTTTTCAGACCATCTGGTAGACCTTCTTACTTCCCTTTCTTTTCTAGACTGTCCTGTGGAATTGGCTGCCTTCACAGTCTCTTTCAGCCCATAGATTGCCTATAGAATCCCTGGCATGCCCCATAGCATGCTTGGCGATACTTTCCCTGATCAACTCCATGTTCTCTGTAGATCTGCTCTACTTCTCTCATGATTCAGCTGTATACAACCATACAGTCCACCTTCCTCCCTCAGCTCAGGAGGCTCTTTCCTAGCCTCAAGCTTCCATCTGCCCATTTCCCTCTTTCTTGCCCATTTTATCCTTGAGTTTGCGTTTACAATTTACATCGCCTCTTCTGTGACCCACTTTCTCCCACACCTTCCCCCTTGGTGCTTCCACCACATTGATGTTGGCTTTGGAGAATACAGTTCCCCATTTTATCACTATGGCTCCTGCCTTCTTTTCTCATAAAACTATGTTCCTCGAGAGATGTGCCAACCCCAGTCTTTATGTACAAGAACCCACATCCATCACAGAACTTGGAGGTGGCAGAGATGATTAAAAAGACGTGTTACCATGAGAGTAGGTTTCAAATCCAGACTTATTATTTACCAGCTGTTTGGGGTTGAACAAGTCATTTTTCCCTATAAGTTCTTCATCTGTGAAGTGGAAGTAAGAGTATATACTTTGCCTGTTGGTTCCAGATATTAAACCACATAGAACAGTTAATAGAGCTTCTTACCTAGAGCAGCAGTGCAGTGTGTATGATCAGGTAGTTGGTCATTTTCCCTGAAACTCTAGTCTTTTAAGTATTTTTCTGAATATTGCTTTTTCCCCTGAATCTCTTTTCTCAACTGTGTATTCTTGGCATGGGTAGGAAGGCTTGATGTAGGAAGGTTTGGTGTAGGAGGGTGACAAAAAGTGGAAAAGGAGAAAGGAAATTGAGAAACTGCCTTCACTGGGCAGCAATGCTCTAATTTTAACTCGGCAGTTGTTCTGTGATAGACTCCCCTGTCTGGCTCCAGGCACCAGTCCTGGTGATGAAATGGTGGCATTTTTAAGCAAATAAACCAGATTTTGTGCACATGTACACTTTTGCAAATTCATGCACCCATGTTGAAGTAAATTTCTTCCAAGTAAGTTAGCCAGTTGTCAAAATGTCACTTGAGACCACTCACTGTTTCTAGTAATTTTATTATTCAACTTTTCTGCTGAGCTCTTCATTCAGAAGCAAATAGTCTTCAACATCAGCTTAAAAGCGACAGATTAACATTAATAACAATGGTGCTAATGAAACTCAATAGGTATGGAGTAAAAGTCAGGGAACAAATGCCATCCTTCTCTATTACCAAGGAAATCAGGGCTTGGAGGGGCTTGCCCACATCCATTTCCTGGGTGGGAATGTTGACAGGTGAAACAGAAAGTTTGACTTGAAGCCTCATAGTCTAGGCTACTAAAATAAAGTGTGTATTGCATCTCTTTTGGATGTAGTTGCCTTTTGAAATCCAAGCCCTGATAGTTGTAATAGCTGTAATATGCTAACTACACTGAATATGTAAGCTAGATTAAAATAATGCTTTTCTTCTGTCCAATATCTCATAACAAGAAAACAACACTGTAGGTAATTGCTGTAAGTTGTGTGACAGTGCCTCTCTCACCTTATGATAATTATTTAAAATTTAAAGAATCTTCATGCAAAGGAAAACAGCAGACAAGAGCCCAGTTATGCCATTGTGTTTTGTCTATTATTAAACTATATCAGAGAAGGAGGAGGCTGAGGGATAATATTGAGTGGATCACTTTAGAAATACCATTTTCTTTAATCAAGAACCTGTACTACCATCAGGTTTGTTCTAGAGAGGAACTTGAGGATTAGAGAGGTTCACGTTCACTCCAACATCACATTAAATGCCTGGGACCAAACCTCATCCACATGATGCCAACTTAGAGGAAGGACAGCATCTATTCTGTGGTCAGGATCTACTGCTCTCTCCCCTTTTCTGTGTACTCTGTAGCAGGGTTTACCTTTATGCATTTATTTTAAGAATTGGGGCAGAAGTCTTAGGGAAGAGGAAACGTGTAAATGGTGCATTTTTATTTGATGAGTTGGCATCTCTAAGTATAATCAGGTATTCGTGCAATAGGGGTTATAAGTGAATGGGGCTCTGGAAAGCTATTTCCTTGATGCTTGAAATATTTATTTATATTTAAAAAATTACCTTATGTTATAGTGTTCATTCATCTCACAGAATCTAATGTCTTATCAGAGTTTAACTTTGGAACATGAAATGAGAACTTTGCAAATGGCCTTGGTCTTTACATGTAAAGCAGTGGATGACTGCTCTGTATACGTGCAGGTCAGCCTGTGAGACCTGCATTGGCAGGCCAGAAGTTGCTATGGCCCCATCAGTGCCTCCTGTAGACACACATGAATTACAAGGGATTCAGAACACCATTTTGGATATTATTGATGTAGAGTGAATGTTTGGGGTATCTGGAAAGCAGTTTCTAACAGATCCCCAAAAGGTTGCTGCTTTTGTGAGTGGTTCAAAAAGCTATGTATGCTGACAGGGAGAACACTTCCGGGTCTTTAGAGCCCTTTGATTTTCATACAAAAACATGGATTATTTTTTATAAAAAAAAATGATGAGTTGTGGTAAGTAGAGTTGAGAGGTTGCTATAGAGAATTCAAGGCCTGAAATAAAATATTTACTTTTCAATTATTTATAGGAGAGTTTGTTGACTTCTCATTTAAATGGTATCCAAACTCTGCTGTCAGTATGGGTGTGAGCTCTATTGTTTATTATCTGTGTTATCGAGCAAGTTACTTTTCATCTCTGAGGTTCGCTTTTCTCATTCTTAAAGGTAATTTGCTTAGCATAGAAAAAGTCAAGCCATGCCTGGTGGTACAAACATATAATCTCAGCTATTTGGGAGGCTTGGACAGGAGAACCACAAAGCCCATCTAGGCTACCATGTAGGTCAAGGATAGTTTTGAAACTCAGTGTGACCTTGCCTCAAAATGTAAAAAGTGAAAAGAGAGCTGGGTTGTAGCACTGACCATGTGTGAGCCTTATACTTAATTCCTAGTATTACAAAGGAAAGTAAATGAACCAAAAATAAGATCAATTCACACTGAGAATATCGTAGGAGCTCAATGAACAGCCATCTTGATGGTCACTGTTTAAAGAAAAACATGGCACCAAGGAGGAAGTGGAGCTTGCTTTTATCTCTGTAAGATTCTGATGTCTGGGCTCAGGAGTGAGGTGTGAGTGAATGGATGAAGGATATAGGCAGATGCTAACCACATACATATCAGTTCAAACTCTAAACCAAGTCTTGCCAGGGTCTCAGTCTGCCCACATCAGCTCACTGTGGAACCAGGCTCAGATGGTCTTTACTGCAGGCTGTTATGTCACGCCGAGGTATGTACCTATATTGCTATCTGCGATGTGTTCATGTTAGCCTAGAAAATGATATTGAAGAAATGAGATTAAGTGTTTTAAAAACAACTTTCTGCCCATTCTAATGTGTGTGTTAGTAATTTGGGGCTTCCCTGCTGCTTTGATTCTCCCATCCCTCATTAGAAGTAATCTGTGGCTGTTCGTCCAGGGCCGCTCTTGTGTTTCACAACCAGTTCTGAGTTGGTCCTTTGAGGGGCAGGAACCAGCGGGAGCTGATGGACTGTGCAGCTGTCTGGTTCACTGGGCTTCTGCGGGTAGCCTTACTAATTGGGAGCAATCAAGGTGCTCCCGAGGAATTTCTAAGAACACGTGGTCCTGTCCAGTCTGATTCATCAGCTCCCGGTGGAAAGTACGGGCAGGAGCAGACTGAACAACTTGGAGTCTTCTCAGAAGTGTGGGTGGGGCCCAAAAGTTTTAAGTTATTTTGGGATTCAGTGGATTTGTTTTTGTTTATATGAGAGGGAAAGAGGAGCCAGACTGTACCCTGAGCTTGGGTGATGGGGGAGTCAAAATACACAACTTGACATTTCTTTGCTCAGTGCCGTTTTCATCAGAATGGTGGATTATTTGGCTCATCATTTAGAGAATAGATTTAAATCTTTGTACAGGGAAAAATGAAATGATGGGTCCATCTCCTTCCTAGAATCACATTGTGTTTTCACTTTAATATACCTATGTCTCCTACTTGTGCTAATACATGGTCAAGGGTTTGTTTGTTCAGCAGTGCATCTGACTAACTTTAGAACACTGTCCTTTCTTCCTCACAATGATGTTCTGGTTGCCATCCATCTGCATGTCCTTGCCTTTTGTACATTTCAAGATGAATTGCTAACATAAGAAAATAAACACCTTCCAGTCCTTGGCATTTGATGCTGTGTCTGTTTATTCCATATTGTTTCATTACACAATTCTTCTAAACCAGAGATTTATTTCATAACATCAAGGTTCAAGCACCAAGAACTGCTAGCTGGGGCTGTGGTAGAAGCTCTTACTTTGGAAAGAGGATACAAAATTGTTGAACAAATAGATTTTTGTTGGGGGAGGGTTAGCATCTTTCTTCTGTAGCTCAGCCTGATCTTGAACTTGCAGTGATGCTCCTGCCTCAGCCTCTCAAGTTCTAGAGTTATAAATGGGATCCACTGTTTCCAGCTTTGATAAATAGCTCCTAGAAGGAAAGCCTACTATGCATTTGTCATGATTTTTAATACACATAGTATCTCTCGATTATTCCCATTACTTGAAATGTAGGTGCTTATATGACAAGGACACTCTGAGATCTCTGCTCTGGTTGCTGATCTTGGAGGGCTAGGCCAGATTCAAGATGAAACAGGTGGAGAATTGGTTGTGCTGTGCCACACTCCAGCTCAATGCTGTTGACACTTGGTGTTGGGGGGGGGAAGTTATTGTTCTGAGCATCCAGAGAGATACAGCCACATCCTTGGCGTCTACCCACTAAATGCTAGTTGCATATCATCCCAGCTGTGATAGACAGACAGACAGACAGACAGGCAGGCAGGCAGGCAGGCAGGCAGGCAGGCAGACAGACAGACAGACAGACAGACAGACAGACAGACAGACAGACAAAAAGAAACAAGTCCAAATTGTGTTGCCCACATACTCACTGGAACATGTTAAAACTCCTGGTGGCTAGCCCCTTAAAGGAAACTGAGTCCTTCTCCACCCACATCCCTGCCAGAAACCATCAGCTGTAGAGAGCTATACTTCAGCATCCTTATCATTGGTGGTAACACAGTCCACAGAAATCAGCACAGTCCCTGCTGCAGTAGGACCATTGACCCACCCAATCATGTCCCTTGGCAACAGTGTGGGCCTGGAACATCACCATGGCTTCAGGGGGCAGTGTAGGCTACTCAGCTGGGACTATTAAGCACATAAACAATGAGATACTAAACATGTATTTGAAATATGTACATTTTATTTATCTTGGTATTTTGCCTGTATGAACCACATGAACCCGAAGAGACTAGAAGAGTGCATCAGATCTCCCAGACAGTAGGTTGTGAGCCACCACGTGGGTGCTAGGAATTGAACCTGAGTCTTTTGGAAGAGTAGCCAGTGTTCTTAACCTCTGAGCCATCCATCTTTCTAGTCCCAACATAGACTGTTTTAGGCTGCTAAATTTGTGGTACACCTTTATATAATAATGAATAATGCATAGACACTGAGCACGGACACCTAGGGACTTTGAGTAGACAAAAGCGCTTACAATTCAACATGTCTGTCTGAACTTGACCTTCATCTTGTCCTGTGCCCATTTCTTTGGGAATATTTCTAACATACCAACTACAATCAACCATGTGTTTGAGACTATTGTTGATCTCTTTTCTTTTCTTTATAACCCGTATCCAAACTGGTTTTCAATTCCAATTGAAATTGGAATGTTTTTCTTCTCTCCTAGCTTGGTTTCTCCTTTTATTTTTCCATACCAGCTTTAGTGTAAACTTTACGATCCCTACCCTGGACAGTCTCAGGGATCTCTTTACCTAGTCTAAGCTTCTTTCTTATTTGTCATCCATGCTGCGCCCAGAGTTTTACAAAGATTTCTCATAGCATTCCCCACTCCCCCTTCTTCCTTTCGTTGTCTTCCTCTTCAGGACTCAGGTCTCCTCAGGAAGCCTTCCTCAGTCCCCCCACCCTCAGTTGAGTGCTCAGAGTCCCTGCTGCCATATATTCCAGGAAGAGGAATTGGCTTGGTGCTTCTCTGGCATTTCTCAGTGGCTTGGGACCTTCCTCAAATGGTCATCATGTCTGCTTCCTCACAGTCTCTCTGGTATAAACATTTGTTGCATGTATGCATGTGTGTGTGAATGATCGGGTACCCATGCCAGAGCTCCATGCATCTGGGTACTGGTTCTCCAGGCAACCTACTCTAACAAACCTCCCCAGAATAGTTCTCCTGCCTTCCTGGGTGTGAGCTTCCTTCCTGTTCACACCTGCCACTTCAAGTGTGATTCTGTAGAATCTGGAGGAGATCATGTACTAAGCTGTCTCATTTTCTGGATTGTTTGGCCGTTTCTTTCTTTTCTGTTTTCTTTTCCTGCTCCCACCCTATTTCCTTCCAATGGTGCCTGACCTGTGCCACTGTTATGGGTAAACTTTCTAGGACTGTAGTCTATAAATGTAGTTTTGTAAGATAGCTAATTTTTCCTCTAGTTGATCTTCAAAATAATTTTTTTTTAGGTTTGTTTTATGTGCAGCCTGTCCATGCCTGATGCCCATGCCCTTAGGGGTTAGAAGAGGGCATTGGTTCCCAGGAACTACAGTTAAGGATGGTTCTGAACCACCTGTGGCCACTGGGATCAGAGCCTGAATCTTCTGCATGATCAACCAGTATCCTTAGCTGCTGAGCGTCTGTCTCTCCAGCCTGCTCTGTGCTGAACTTTCTGTAAGCATTGATGCCTCAGACAGTGAAGGAAAGAGAAAGAACAGTACAGTTGTTTCACACACTGCTTCTTTTCTTCTCCTCCCCACCCCCAACTCTGATGTTCGGGTGATTTCTTTGATGAGGGGAGATATTTGATCTGTCAAATTAACCCCTGAGTTTTAACTTCCACCAATAAAGTTTTTTTTATTGGTTATTTTATTCATTTACATTTCAAATGTTATCCCCCTTCCCAGTTTCACCTCTGCAAACTCCCATCCTGTTCCCCCTCCTCCTGCTTCTATGAGGGTGTGCCCCCACCCACCTATCCACTCCCACCTCACTGCCCCATACTGGGGCATCAAGCCTCCACAGGACCAAGGGCCTCCTCTCTCATTGATGCCCGACAAGGCCATCTTCTGCTACATATGCAGCTGGAGCCATGGGTCCCTCTATGTGTACTCTTCAGTTGGGGTTTAGTCCCTGGGAGCTCTGGGGGCTGGGGTCTGGTTGGTTGATATTGTTATTTTTCCTATGGGATTGCAAACCCCTTCAGCTCCTTCAATCCTTCCCCTATCTCTTCCATTGGGGTCTCTGTGCTCAGTCCAATGGTTGGCTGTGAGCATCCGCATCAGCATTGGTCAGGATCTGACAGAGCCTCTCAGGGGACAGCTACATCATGGTCACCTGATCTTTGATGAAGAAGCCAAAACCATCCAGTAGAAAAAAAAAAACAGCATATTCAACAAATGGTGCTGGCTCAAGTGGTAGCATGAAGAAGAATGCATATTGATCCATTCTTATCTCCTTGTACAAAGAAAGATTTTTTTTTCTGTATTCTTTTTAATGAATGCTTCAAAGAACTGCTGTTTCTCCACGAGCTAAATAGGACACATCTGGCCTGCTCATGCTACTATGACAAAATACTGTGTGTGGACTTAGTGGTTTAAATAACAGATAAACTAATTAGTTTATCATAGCTCTGTAGTATAGGGAGGCTGGGACCAGCATGCTGGCAGATTCAGTGTCTCATGAGGATCTTCTGTTCTGGTTAGCTTTTCAACAGCTTGACAGAAATTAGGATCATCTGGACAGAGGGAACTTCAGTTGTAAAAATGCCTCCATCAGATTGACCTGTAGGATGGGCAGTGCCTCTCCTGAGCAGGTGGTCCTTGATGTGAGAAAGCAAGCTGAGCAAATCAGGAGGAGAAAACCACTAAGGTGTATTTTTCCAGGCCTCTGTGTGACTTCCTGACTCTAGATTCCTGGCTTGAGTTCTGGCCTTGCCTTCCTTCAGTCATGAGCTGTGATCAGGATGTGTAAACCAAATAAATCCTTTCCTCCCCAAGTTGGTTTTGGTCATAGTGTTTGTCACAGCAATAGAAAGTAAATTTGGATGTCTTCTGAGTCTCAGAGGATTACTTCCTCACCGTGTATAAAGTTAAAGGGAGAGGGAGTGCACATTGGCTTTTAGTTAACATCTGGTGATTCGGGAGCCAGCGTCTCTTCTGTAAGAGCATTAATCTTGTCATGGCAGTTTCCCTGCTATCCACCCACCCCTGACTCTCCAAGGACAGTATCTCCATATGCCATCACACTTGGAGTTAGGGCTTCAGCGTCTGAATGGTGAGGGAATCACAAAATTCAATTCTAATGTGGGGACAGCAAGGGCTACCGGTTCTTGTTTGAAAGAAAGTCTCCATGGAATTACACGGAGAGCCTGGACCCTGAGCTTAGATTTCATGTTAGTCATTACTTTTATAGAGCAATGACAGATTCAAAGTGCAGAGTGTTGGATATTCTATGTCTTGGCAAAGTGTAATTCACTTTATTTCACTTTGTTTCTTTCTCTCCTTCCAGGGCAAGCTTGGAGTTAAGTTGCTCTGGAATACAGCTCTTCCCTTCCTCTGGGCTTGGACTTTATAAGCTTTGGTAGCCTTACCTGTAAAACTGATTAATACCCATCTTGTAGGGCTGCTGGGGAGGTTGATAAGACAAAAGAGAAAAGCACTGCAGTGGACCTGCATGCCCGCACCCACCATAACCATCAGCTAGTCCTCTAAAATCATGAGAATCATCGCAAGTTTGAAGCTTTGGGCTGTTCCCATTGGTTCTTGATTTAGTTGAGTGTGCAACCTGATCCTGCCTTTCCTGTGTTACTCCATTCCTGTATTTTCTGTCTTTTCAAGACTTAGCACTGTGGAACATGCTGGCAAAGGAGCCCAACCATAGCTGTGTCCCACAGCAGGCAGAACTATCACTGAGGCTGTTGGACACTCAATACATTTGTTCTGATACTAATAAAGTGTGGCTGGGAGATTGTCTTAGTTAGGATTTTACTGCTGTGAACAGACATCATGACCAAGGCAAGTCTTATATAGACAACATTTAATTGGGGCTGGCTTACAGGTTCAGAGGTTCAGTCCATTATCATCAAGACAGCATCCAGGCTGGTATGGTGCAGGCAAAGCTAAGGGTTCAACATCTTCATCTGCAGGCAGCTAGTGGAAGACTAACTTCCAGGTAGCTAGGGTGAGGGTCTTATAGGCCACAGTGACATACCTACTCCAACAGGGCCACACCTTCTAATAGGGCTACTCCCTGGGCCGAGCATATACAGACCGTAACAGAGATGCAGTTAACCTTTAAAAGGCACAGTTTTTTTAAAGTTCATATCTGGTAATTATAGGGCCAATATATCTTGCTCTAGCAGACTGGGTAATTGCATAAGGGGGATAGGGTAGGGCAAGTGGGTGTGTCTACTCACTCAAATGATGCCTCCCCTGTTTCTGAACCTTAGGTGTTGGTGAGATGAGCAGAGGGTAATTTGCTACCACACCAGGCCCTAATTTCACTGTCACCCGTTTGGTATGTACACCAGGCTTACTCTATTTATGTCGCTGGGGCCCCAGAACAAACTGTTCTGTAAATATTGCTGTAAAAACTAATGCAGCACTTCCACTTTCTTCGAAAATAAACTCTGAGAGCTCTGCCTTAGAGAGCTATTTTCTTCAGTTCAATTTTTAAGAGTCGAACTCCAAGTTCTGGATAATTTAGATCGAGCAGCATCTCCTGTCATTCAGCCCTTCCCTCCTTTCTTGCTGTCATTGGTAGTTTCAACAGCGGAATGATCCTAGGCTCAGGAAGCTGAGGCAGGAGGATCTGAAGGAGGATGTAGAGTTACAGTGAAAGCCTATCTCCAAGACACAAGGCAAAAGACACCCTACTTCTTTTGTTTTCTTGTGAACATTTAACAGCTCTCTATTAAATTTTTGCTCAGACAATGGACGGCACCAAGTGCAGTTTGGGCTGTCAGGGCATACCTGTGGGGTACAGTCTAGCTAACACTCCTGCCCTCAGCCTCAGTTTCACCTGAGGTGAAAGTAGCTGCAGTCCTGTAATGCAAACACCAGAGAGCTGGTGGCTGAGGTCCCTGGGCCTGGCTGGGCCCTCTGGCTCCTTGATGGACATTTATTTCCAGGAGGAGCTAACTCTGGCCTGAGGGGAGGTAAAGGAGCTCTTGTGAGGCTAACCCAGTGGTGTGTGTGTGTGTGTGTGTGTGTGTGTATGTGTGTGTCTGTGTGTATCTGTGTGTATATGTGTGTCTGTGCGCACATAGGAAGAGTTGAAGGGAAAAAAGGAAGGGCTAAAATAACGTGATTATGTTCTAATTTCCAAAAATAACACATAGTCACCCCACACATATGCATACACTATTTAACAGAACAAATGCTTGTCTATCCAGATAGGCTATACAGCTGGTACCTCTCTTCCTTTAGTACTCTGTTTCCAGAGGTTCCCATCAGGGAGATAGATGTCCAATAAAAACTGTTGAAAATGATCGAATGCATGCAAGCCTATATTCAAGCATTGTTGTTTTCAAGGAACGAAAACTGTGTTCCGAGGGTATAGCATGGTGCTGCAAGTGGCCTCAGAGAGGATGAGCACACAGATTAGCATCTTGGTCCTTTTTCCTCCATCAGCTCAGCCAACAAGGACACCTGATGGATGAATACTAAACAGTGAAATGGGACACAGTGGGCACCCATCATGGTGCAAAGAGTGACCTGCTGTCACAGTGGAATTCATGATGCTCCGCCAGTGGGAATAACCCAATTCTGGGTTTTTATTTGCTGGGAATTAGTGGTATGAGGGTGTGGCTTGTGAGTCAAAAGACAGCAGAAACTCAGGAGAGGGGCATAAGCAAAATCTATTTCCATAGTAACTGTATCTACAAACATACTCAGGAACATTGGTGTCAGAGTCCACCTTTTATTAAAGGATGGCATGTTTTGTTTGTCACTCATTGAGGTTTAAGTGCTGAGTTGGGATGCAGAACTTGCCTTGACTTTCCTGGGAGATGCTACAGTATTAATTGGAGACACAGTTTTAGGGTACTTGGTTACTGTAACTGAGAGCTTCCTGCTCCACAGAGCACATGAAGGCACGTTGCTGTCAGACTCTCTTGAGCTTGCCAGGGCGATGGAGAGGCCCAGTGCACTCCTGAGCAGAAAGGCCCACACAACCAGCTTAGCCTGGTTCATAGACAGCCTCAGATGCCTTGGGCCCTTCTCTTGAATTTCTTTGCTTTCCTTTTCTTTCTTTCTTCCTTTTTTTCTTTTTCTGTTCTACTTTATCCAGGAGATATGAGCAATAAAATCCTGTTTATTTAGCAAATGTAAAAGGATATTTTGTTTAATGTGGTATTTAAAATACCCATCTGTGTCTCTCTGTCTGTTTATTCTGATAAGTCCTAGGAACACAGGCCTCTCTGGATGAGGAGCTAGAGATCATGAGTTGTATTCTCAGGGGACAAAGGAATGTAAATTTCAAAAGAAAGGATTATTGAAAGAAGCAATCCTTTCTTTGTTGCTGTTGTTGAATTCTCTGGTCTAGTGTTATACCACGGCTTCAGTATGCAAACAACAGAATTCGCAGAGCTAAAGAGGACGCAAGGTTTTATGATGGAAAGAAATTTGTGATATAAATATTCGAGCTTTAAGATTTGGAACAGAAACTTAGGCAACTGTATTGTGGTCTGAAACTTCCTGCTCAAGTGAACATTTCTGTGTGCTTGCTGGACACTAGACCCCTTCTTTCTTCTATGACTCTGTAGCCCTTTAGGGGAGGAAATCGAATTATCTAAAACTGAAATACTGTAATTTGTTAACTACTTAGAACTTACTATGTTGTAGGCATCCAAATCCATGATTAACAGGATAAAGTCCCTTCTTTTGTCAAATTTACATTACATTCGAGTGGGAAATTATGCTATGGAACTTCCAACTTCCTACTCTGTAGGAAGAATGAAAAGAGTACAAGAGAGGAATGAAGAGAGAGAGAGAGAGAGAGAGAGAGAGAGAGAGAGAGAGAGAGAGAGAACAAACGAACATCAGAACAGGGCCTGACTGTATTAGTTTCTTATCTTTTACTATAACAAAATTCCTGAGACTAGGTAACATAAAATAGATTTTATTAGTCTTTCCATTATGATAGCTAGAAAGTCTGAATATAATGATGCTGTTGGCTTGGTGAGGGCTCCTCTGGCTACATTAGCAGCATGGTAGATGGCAGCCATCATGTTGGGGTCATAAAGAAAAAGGAACATGTATTCACATGGTATGACATACAGCAAGAGATTCTGAGGTCAGGCTTAGTGTTGCGCAACTCATTGGGGTCTCACCAAAAATGACATTTATCTCTTCTAAGAACATGGATTCCAGTGACCTAATCACTTGTCCCTGGACCCCATACTTGGATCCAAGCTTCTAGCATATGACCATTTTGGGCTACACTGTGACCATACCTAAATTGCAACATTGCTGGAAGGGGCAGTTACTTAGGCTCAGTTCTGAAGGAGCCTGCATAAGAGAGAGAAAACATTCAGTCTGAATGTTTCAATGGCATGGTCTGTCAAGATGTTACACGTCATGAAGTTGGAAGATAGATGGTGTGATCAGTCCTGGCTTGAGTCGGGGTAGGTGACTGATTAGGCAGGATGAGGGATTTGAACTTTCTCAGTGTAAATACCCCTTCCACGGAGAGCTGATTCATCATCAGCAAGGTTAAGAAGGTATTCTACTTGAAACATCATTTCTCCACTCACAGATGAGAATTTCTGGTTCTTAACAATGTCTAGTCCCTGCTATTCAATGTTATGTTCCACTGTGTTGGAAGAAGAGCAAGACCTAGAACATAGTGATAAAAATGAACCGCTTCCATTTGCTCTGCTATGGTGGTGGTCTTTCCCTGAGGAATGAGTACCCTGAGTGCAGCTTGAATCATCTCCATGACCATCCTGGCTCTTGATAAGCCTGGTGCCGTATGTGAATACTTCAGAAGGGAACACTCAAGGATTTGCAATGGCTCCTTGGAAGCCTGCTGTTGTGGAATAAAATTTAAATGGAAATTTCAAGTGTTTAGCACAGTAACCATCAAATGGCAAGTGCCTAATGAATGGTACTTTCCTATTTGTTTTTGTTTTTTTTTAACAACAACTACATCACCAGGGGTACTTGTCATGGACTCTAACATTAACTCATTCATGCTGTTCCTTTGTTGAAATCTTGCCATTCTCATACTGCTTAGAGAGTGAGCGAAAAATCTAGAGAGAATTCTAGATTTTGTAATGGTCGTAAGTAGTGTTGTTGGGTTTCTAACCAGGGTAAGAAAAGGACTTGAAGCAGTTCAATGGCAGTTCAAATGGCCTGCCACATTTGAGCTACCAGGTTTCTAGATTGTTCCGGTTCTCCCATGGCTTGGAAGAAGGAGACTTGTGACGACATGAAGCTCCTTTCTGTGTTCCCTTCCTGGAAGGAGCAGCAGGGTGGAAGAGTTGCCCTGCACATCTGTAGAATCCAGAATGATCAATGAGCAGGCTATTGAGATCTGTACTAGTATGACCACATGCCTGCCTTCTTTTGCCCCTTTCCCATCCTTAGTGGGCATTGCATAGGAAAGATCTTCCAGGCCTTTCTGTATGGCTTGTACCTGAAGTCTCAAACCACCTGCACACTTAGGAAACAGGAATAAATGACCAAGGAAGTTTACCTTGCGTTTTGAGAGTCACAAATAATAAGCCAACAGGTCACAGTGAAAGCATTTCCTTGCTTAAATAATGTTCTGGAGACTAGACAGGTGACTCAGGAATTGCTAACAGGATTGAAAATGTCTTTTGGGCGCAGTGAGATTTGGTGGCTTGGTGATCTCAGAGTAGGACTTATTATCTTGGTTTCTTCTTTCTTTGTTACTCAGTTTCTTTGTTACTCGTTTTTTTTGTTACTTGGTTTCTGTGTTTCTTTATTTGTTTCTGCTTCAAACTTCAGGCCTTGTGCACACTTCACAAACACCCCACCACTGAGCTCTATCCCCAGCCCTACTGTTCTTTTAGTTTAGTTATTTTCTTTCCTCCTTGAAAGGCTGGTAAGCCTATAAACCTTCCTAAGTGGTCACTCTTATCTGTAGTGACTACTGGGAATGTGTAGAAATAACCTTCTTATCCTGGCAGCTAACTCTCCCTTTCCATGCTGAAAGGAAGCTGGACCCTTTGAGGACACTATTACTCTTCAAACCTCCTTTTTTCTCTACCCCCCACCAAAAGAATAGAAGGTTTGTCTTCCAGAGGCACAGTGAGCTCCCTTTTTAATTGGCAGAAATCTCCTCTAACTTGTAGTGATGTGTGGTGTCTGTTTCCAGAGGGCTTTCATTATGAGTTCTTAGGGTTCTAAACCAGACTCTAAATCACCCAGGAACAGGCTTCATGGGATGAAGAATTCGAAGGGAATAGAAAGTAGAATTCTCCCAAAATAGATCTTATCCCTTTAAAATAACCATGACCGAATCCATTAAGTATTAATTGCAAATCTGTTTCAACTTTTAAATAATGTGTAGTTTTAAGAGATTTATGCCAGCTAATCTAAACTCAATTAGATGCAATTGAAAACAAAGGAAGAACAAGAAATTTCTGGGTATCATTTAGGGTGCTAAATTAAGTCAGGATTTTTACCATAAGAACAGGGGTGCTCACTGCTCTCACTGGCGTCGGGACCTGGGAGAATGGAGCCCGAAAAGGATGTGGACTACAGTCTCATGCCAGAGAGGGCTTTCTTTCTTCAAAGCATCAGGCAGTTTATACTCTGAATGAAGGTTAAGAAGAATCATATGAGTAAAGTGTACAGTCACGAGGAAAAGGTGCATGTGGCAAAAACATGTTTGTTCCTAGAGGCATATAAACAAATAACAATATCCAGTTTTAATGAGTAATCAGAAGCAAGCACACTCCTATCCGCTAAGCCTAGGAGGGGCACAAAAGCACATTCCCAGAACAATTCCTTGTTTTGAAGAAACTGAGGTCACAAGTCTCTTGTCTTATTTTCTTCGAGTTTTCTCACAAGCACTTACAATTCTCCTCACATAACTCCATTCTTGGATTGTGTTCTGAGAAAGGGATGTTTACTTTTAGGATTTATATGCGTCCTTACTCTCCTACCCCTCGACCTATTGAAATCTGTACAGGTGTGACTTTTTTTGAGAAGAGGTCTGTCTACTTTTGAAGTTTTCTTACAGGTGGCAAAAGGTTTTAACTTTGCACACACTCACACACAATTCTAGCTGGAAATTCGTGTTGTTCATAATAAGCTGTGAAAGAACCCAAAGATGTTTTATGCTTTATGATTAAGAACAGAAAGCCGAAAATGCCCAGCAGAAGTGCCTTAATTGTACTGTAGGTGTGAGTTTGGTGCCACCTTGTGGCCAATTGTCAGATCAGACACAACATTAAAGGAAACCGCACCCCAAGGCAACTAATAATACTAAAAATATGCCCTGCATATTAGATTAGGAGGAGGGATTGGGGAGCAGGAGGAAGAGGAGAAGTAGGGGGAGGAGGAGAAGCAGGAGGAGGAGGAGGAGCAAAAACATGTCACTGTGGAAAACTGTGGGTGCTTGTGTCCACAATAAGACAAGGCCATTTGCTTCCCAAAATTATAGAGCTGAACATATCCAGTAGGAGAATGACTGAGGTTTTCTCTCCACAACGTACTATCACACCACTATTTTCATTTTAAGTGAGGTCTGTCAATATATATCTTTTACATAATTATGTGTGGGTGTGTGTCCCTGTGTGCAGTTGTGCATGCCCTGGCATGAGTGTGGAGGTCAGAGCACACCCTTGGGCAGGCAGTTCTGGTCTCTGCTGTAGGCTGGGGGAGTTGGAACTTAGATCAACATTCGGCTTGTGGGGCAAGAATCTTTGTCCACTAAACCATCTTACCAGCCCCAGGATATATCTTTTTAATGCTAATATTTAATGCTGCCTTTATGAGAATAATAGACATATAAAAGAAGAAGGAAGCCTTGTAAAAATAGCTTAAATAAAATGTAGATACTATATAAATTATGCCTTTTATACTTTGAATTAGTAAGATGATGAAGTAAAAACTTACTTTTTTAAGTTTTTAAAAAGTACCTTTGAGAAGTTACACACACACACACACACACACACACAGCTGTATGTATATACTGATACACTGCTGCTGAGTCCAGTTAGTGTGCTCATGTATTTGTTTAGAGCCCACCCCCTTGGACTGGGTAGCCTATATTGGCTTGTCCCTGTAGGATGCTGTCTCTCCCTCTTTCAGCTGCTGTCAGCTGCCTGTAGCTCCTCATGTAGGTGTGTGATCTCTCTCTCTTCCTCACTGGCATGTCAACTCATGCTGTTATGGGATAGGCCCTATTTGGGCTATCATACTTTTGATAATTCATGGGTATAACTTCTGAGCAAAATCACATATGGAAGTCACACTGTCTCACTCCAAATTTCGAGGAATTTTGACTCAGTCCTTTCTCCCCTTCTTCTGCAATATCCTTTAAGGCAGGGGCTATGTCGTGGATGCACCACTAGGGGTTCGGCATTATGCAGTCAGTCATTCTCCACATTTGGACCAGTTTCTGATTTCTGTGGTGGTCTCTGCAGAAAAAGAAAGCTTCTTTGTTGAAGGGTGAGACCTACACCTCTCTCTTCCTTTCTCCATCTCTATATGTATGCTGTATGCTGTATGTGTATGTATGTATGTATATATGTATGCATGCATATGTGTATTAAGAGAGTGCATGTATACTTGCATGCACAGTATGCTTGTGGGGTCAGAGAACAGCCCTGGAGAGATGGTGAGCTTTGTGTGAGTGTGTTGGGGCTAGAACACAGGGCCATGCAAACACCAGTCAAGTGCTCTGCTGCTGAGCCACACCTCAGCCCTGATCTATGACTTTTGACTTATTTCATCCACTTTTGTAACAGCCTCCAAGGAACAGACAATGAGCTGTTAATTGTTTAAGCTTGTTTATTGTTGCTATTTGTGTGAGTGTGAGGTGGCACACATATGTGGAGGGCAGAAGACAGCTTTGGGAGTTGGCTCTCTTCTTCCATTTGGGGTTTCACGAATCAGACTTGGGTTGTCAGGCTTACAGGATGTGGATTTATGCTTGCTGCGCCTCTGCCTGACTTAACTGTGCTCATTTTGCCCTAGGAAAGAAGAATAGGTTAGAGGATTGCCCAGGCCCAAGCCTGATGGTATTGGAGACGATTCAGAACCCATCTTTTGCAGGAGGACAGTGTAAGACATGAACTTTGCTAGGCTGATGGGAGCTTTAGAGACTTGGTGTGTTGAAAAAGGGCGGAGACCAGAGATGGGGATGGGGAGGGGAAAGGGAGTTGTTGTGCAGGCAGGCCGTGCAGCAGACAGAGGAAAATCTCTTTAACTGTTTCCAAAGATAAATTGGACCCTGGAAAATCATCTCCCTGATTAAACCTTTCTAAAGGAGGTTCCTTTCACCCACACTTGACAAAGTCCAAACACATTTAAGTGGTTTTCTGATCCTCAAGGACCTGGCTCTATGCCTTCTCTTGTCAAGCATTTGTTACTCCAGCAACACCAAGTTGCTCTGGGCACAGCCTCCCAGTTTCCTTTTCAACTCTCCGCTGTAGTTCAAGCTGTGGCTATTGCCTTGTCTATCTCATCCTCAGAGTTCAAAGATTTTTCTAGGGATCAGTTTAGGAGATCCCCCCCCCAAATGCTTCTTGATGCTTCCTTCCTGTCCTGTAGTCCTGAGGATGTGCACACTGCACACACCCATGATGCCTCATGATGATCCAGATGCCTCAGGTTTCCTTATGAAACAACAATATCCAGAAGAGGGAGTCCTGCGTGCTGGTTCTCCTTTTGTTACTAGAATTCTATGAACGGTTTGATTTATATCTGATCCCACTGTAGCTGAGAAGACCTGAATTGAGGGTGGTTCAGAAGACAGGGTGTGGGGGGGGATCACTGGTGTCTGTTCTCTGGACACGAGGCACTACCCTCAGCCTTCTCCCATCAGCCTTATTTTGTCTCCGTGCACACTTGCAACCCTTCAGGTGGTGAAGCTCCCTGTTTGTTGTACAGTGTCACAGACAGAGGCAGAAAGGGCTTCTCTTCAGTCTCACAGAATGGTTTAGGGAATGATCTTGACTGTGGGGCTCCCGAACAGTTGCTGTCCTGGCACCTTGTGCATGTTGTGTGGCTGGTCTGCGTGGCACTTTTCTTGTCTGTGTTTACCACAGATTTCTTCTCTTAGTTGTTGTTTGTTTTCTTATCTTAAAAGTCATTTCATACAAGACAGAGATTGACCCGGGAGGCTCTTTTGAGACAGGAAAGGGCTATAAAGGTTCAGCTGTTCTGTCACAAAAATAGATTTATTTTGTAGGGCTTCCTCCCTCCCTATCCTTCATCTTCCCTGTCCTCCAGGCACATAGACCATGGTCCTCCGATTCTCTTCTTTAAGAGGCCTGGCTTTTGTGGGCCAGGCAAGAATGATTGAGTTGTAAGCAATTGTCTTGCCGACTATAACATGGACACATGAAGGAGATACCATGTGAATGCACAGCTAGGGGAGTCAGTATTATACATACATCATCCAAGTCCAGAAATGACTCTAGATGCTGGATCCCTTTTCCCCTTGATAAGCTTGCTCTTTCCACAGAGTCAGCTGGTACCCTGACTCCAGGGTAATCTTTGCCTTTTCTTTTTCTTTTTTCTTTCTTTTTTTTTAAAAACTCTTTTACCATCTAAGGATACATTGAATAAACCGTGCAGTTAAGTTGCCTGATTTTGAACTTTATTCTAGTGGGATCATGTAGTCTTACCGTTTGGAGTATGGTACAGTTCATACAACACTGTTTGTGAAATTCGTTTCTTGATTGTGTGTAGCAGTGATTTATGTATAGTTCTGCTTCATCCACCCGCTATACCATTATATAAATAGACTCATCCCATTGGCTACTCCTGTCTTATGCTGTGAGTGGGCATCTGGCTTGGTTGCAGGTTTTGTCTGTCATGTATGATGTCCCTTCTAGTTTCCCTTTTCTTGTGCTTTGGGGCACTTGGAATGCATGTCAGTAGATTATATATCTTGTAGTGGAAGCTCTTGGGCACACTGTAAGTGTATCTTCACCATTAGTTAAAACATCACACATTTTTTTTTTAAATAGGTAACCAATTTACTAGCAGTATGCCTCTGTCATCTAACCCCAATTTTGGCAAATAGTGGAGACCAAAGATGAATCAAATCCACAACTGCTTTTGTTTTGGAGATGGACTTATAGGCAGTTGTGTGCCGTGTGACATTGGTGCTGGGAGGTGAACTCAGATCTTTTATAAGAGCAGCTAGGGCTCTTAACTGCCCTTTACTAATTGCTTGTTTGGTGTAAGATGCTTTTATTGATATAACACAACAGGTCATTGGCATAGCCAAGCATTGGAACCAGACAAATTGCTCTCTACCATGTTTCCAAGGAAGACCCTCAGGGATTAGGAAGGAACTTACCTTGGGAAGTGTGATACCAGTGTGACAGTGTTTCATCACATCAGGAAGAGTATCTAGTACAACTGCCATGACCACACCTCTTAATGCTTCATTGAAAATGTTATCTATGGTGTTATAACTTATCTATGGGGTGTGTGTGTGTGTGTGTGTGTGTGTGTGTGTGTGTGCATGCGCGCGCATGGAAGTCTAGTATTGATACCAGGTATCTTCCTTGATTCCTATCCACTTTTTTTTATTTATTTATTTATTGATATAGTTAGAGCTCACTAATTTGGCTAGGGTAGCTGACAAAGAGCTTCAGGGGTATGCTTGATTCTGTTCCCCAGCCCAAGAAGGGGGAGAGAGACAGGTGTTGCCATGTCTAGATTTTCACACAGGTTTTGGTGATCCAAACTCAGGTCCGTGCTTTCTTTTTTTTTTTTTTTTTTTTTAATTTAATTTAATTTTATTTTTTTAATTTACATTCCAAATCACTTCCCCTTTCCCGTTTCCTCCCTCCCCGAAAGTCCCATAAGCCCCCTTCCCTCCCTCTTTTCTCCGTTCAACCCCCTCTCATTACTCTGTCCTGGCGTTCCCCTACATCCAGTCTTTCCAGGACCAGGGGTCTCTCCTTCCATCTTTTTAGAAATCTATTGATATGCTGATTGTGTCTAGGGTATTCTGAGATTCTGGGTCAATATCCCCTTATCAGTGACTTCATACCATGTGTGATCTTTTGTGATTGGGTTACCTCACTAAGGATGATATTTTCAAGTTCTGACCATTTGCCTAGGAATTTCGTGAATTCATTGTTTTTAATTGCAGAGTAGTATTCCATTGTGTAAATATACCACATCTTCTGAATCCATTCCTCCGTTGAGGGACATCTGGGTTCTTTCCAGCTTCTGGCTATTATAAATAAGGCTGCTATGAATATAGTGGAGCATGTGTCCTTATTGCATGCAGGTAAAGTCTCTGGGTATATGCCCAGGAGTGGTATAGCCGGATCCTCCGGAAGTGTCATGCCCAGTTTTCTGAGGAGCCGCCAGACTGCTTTCCAGAGTGGTTGTACCAGCCTGCAATTCCACCAGCAGTGGAGGAGTGTTCCTCTTTCTCCACATCCTCGCCAACAACTGCTGTCTCCTGTGTTTTTGATCTTAGCCATCCTGACTGGTGTGAGATGGAATCTCAGGGTTGTTTTGATTTGCATTTCCCTAATGACTAAGGATGATGAACTAAGCTCAATTCTAAGTGGATCAAAGATCTCCACATAAAACCAGACACACTGAAACTAATAGAAGGGAAACTAGGGAAGAACCTTGAACATATGGGCACAGGGGAGAATTTCCTGAACAGAACTCCAATAGCTTATACTCTAAGATCAAGAATAGACAAATGGGACCTCATTAAATTACAAAGTTTTTGCAAGGCAAAAGACACTGTCAAAAAGACAAAGCGGCAACCAACTAACTGGGAAATGATCTTTACCAACCTTACATCCGACAGAGGGCTAATATCCAAGATATACAAAGAACTCAAGAAGTTAAACTCCAGAGAGGCAAGTAACCCTATTAAAAAATGGGGTACAGAGCTCCACAAAGAGTTCTCACCTGAAGAATATCTAATGGCTGAGAAGCACCTAAAGAGATGTTCAGGTCCGTGCTTTCATGCAGGCCCTTTAGCAACTGAGTCATCTCTCTGGCTCCACGTGGTTTGCTAAAAGAAGTTAGGGCGATAAATGGTATTTGTCAGCATCTTTCCCCAAAGTTTTTATTATAAAAAAAAGGTTGAATCCATAAAATACTTTCACTTTCCCAAGTTCTCAGTTCTATCTACAAGGACATCTTCTTTCTCAGACACATTTGATGGATGCTTTATTAGTTACCCGCTAGACTATCTACAATATCTACGTTTATCACCACTTCTCACTAGCTGTGGCAACCAATGGGATTGTTTAAGAGCCCATCTGTCTTTTTACTGATGCCTCGTGTGATATGGATTCTGCGTGTCTCCTCCTCTGTGCTCCACTACAGTTCTTATCTATGTGCTGGATGCCAGTCTGTAGTCATATTGGATGGAAATTATGATCCCTGTTTCCTATAGAAAACAGAGGCTTGCTAGTAAGAGCAGAGGCTCAAACCCACACCCAGTGTCTCTGGCTTCCATGTTCTTGCTATTCACTGCACTGTGTGTCCTGGACTCTCTGGGTCCCCTCACCTGGACTCACTTCCTTTTGTCTTGTCTAGTTGGGTTTTTTTTTTTTTTTTTTGGACAGGGTTTCTCCGTGTAGCCCTGGCTGTCCTGGAACTTACCCTGCAGACCAGCCTGGTCTCAAACTCACAGAGATCCACTTGCCTCTGCCTCCTGAGTGCTGGGATTGAAGGTGTACTATCTCTTCTTCTGTATATTCACAGGTTAGAAAAATGTCACCAGTCATGCATGGTGGGGTGTTCTCCCCCATATCAGGAGCTCTATGTCTTAACATTTCCTTCTCTTCAGAGTCAGTGTATTCACACTTAAACTATTTACAAACTATGATAGATACTTCTGGTGCTCACTTATGTCACTTGTGGACTATTTCACTCCCCTCATTTCTTGTATGTTTCTGAAGGGCGGAACTCTCTCACACTGCAGAATGTTTTTGCACCAACTAGAAGGATGTCTCATAATGGAGACAATGCTTGCTACTGTTCCCTTCCTCTGGATGTCTTCTTCATGAGAGCCTTAACCTAAAAGGATTCGCTTCTAACTATTGTTTAAATGACTCTTTGGTCTAGTAACCATTTGTTTTTTGTTTTTTTTTAATATGCATTTTTGGTTCTAAGTCTACTTTCTGTCAAGCTTTGCCATATAGTTCACAAGGCTCAATCAACTCCAAGTCCTCTGCATGTAGTATCAGCTCCATGCATAACTGGTGAAATTTTCCTAACCTGTGAATATACAGAAGAAGTGGCTTAAGAAGACTGCTCTGGTCTGAGTCTGAATAACTGGATTAAAAATTTGTGGTATATCTACACAATGGAATACTACTCTGCAATTAAAAACAATGAATTCACGAAATTCCTAGGCAAATGGTCAGATCTTGAAAATATCATCCTTAGTGAGGTAACCCAATCACAAAAGAACACACATGGTATGCAGTCACTGATAAGGGGATATTGACCCAGAATCTCGGAATACCCTAGACACAATCCGCCTATCAATAGATTTCTAAGAAGATGGAAGGAGAGACCCCTGGTCCTGGAAAGACTGGATGTAGGGGAACGCCAGGACAGAGTAACGAGAGGGGGTTGAATGGAGAAAAGAGGGAGGGAAGGGGGCTTATGGGACTTTCGGGGAGGGAGGAAATGGGAAAGGGGAAGTGATTTGGAATGTAAATTAAAAAAATAAAATAAAATAAATTAAAAAAAAAAACAAAAAACAAAAAAAAATTTTGTTCCCATCAGTGTTTAGCATCCTCTCCAGTGCATTACTTTCTAATTATTGAAGTGGGACAGCATATTCTTCCCTGTGGTATCAGCCAGCTTTCTATCACCATGGCAAAATATCCTAGGCAGTTAACTTGACAGGAGGAAAGCCTTGTTCTGGTCCACTCTTTTAGTGATCTCAGTCTATCTCTCTCAGTGCCTGTGGTGAGGCAGAAGAGCATGGTGAAGAGTGTGGTGGAAGCAGCTGCCCACTTCATGGTGGGCAGAAAGCAAGATGAGAAAGGAGGGACTGGGTCCCATCATCCCCTACCAAGGTACTCTACCAATGACCTAACTTCCTTTCACTAGATCTGTCCTTGTTATTGTCTCACTGTCTCTCAGGGACCAAGCCTTTGACACGTAGCCTTTAGGGGGAGGTTGAGGCTCCAAACTATAGCACCTGCCTGACCCAGAGATTAATACAAAGAAGTGACATCTATTCTAGAGCACTTGGAAAACCAGAGGATGATAGAATCTAATCACACTGTGTCTAAAGTTCTTTCTTAATAGTTCTGTAATTAGGCCTCCGTCTGTCTGGAAGGCTATATGTGTCAGGGATGTGAACTTCATATTCTCTGTCTCTCTTCCCCTGCCCCAAGTTGGAGATTTCCCTTCTTTAGGCAGTAGGCTCTGGTAGAATAGTTTCTTTGTGTGCAGGCGGGAAGAGAGCACCCTGGGCCCATTTTTGCATGGTCAATTTCTTTCAATCCACTGGAGCAAGAACTGGGGGTTTTCTCTGGTGTTCACAGGGAGAACCTGTTAGGGATCCTGGAGTTAAGATTCGCAAAGTATGGGGACTCCAAAGATGGGGTTCCTCTGGGCGTTTTAAATGCTGTTTCTTTAAAAAAATCAAGAAATGCAGTAACAATAATTTTCTGCTTTATTCTTACCATTTATAGATTGGACCCAGGAAGGAGGTCAGCAATAGTTTAGCCAGACCATTTATTTAGAGATGAATGGATAAGATAAAAAGAATGTAATTTAGTATAATAGGTGAGAGCTGGGCCGCAGAAGTTTGACTGTGTTGTGGAAACAGTCAGGGGCTCCTGACACAAGTGTATAGCTTGAAAGTCAAAAGGAGCCAATGAGAACATGCTACTTTTCTTTGGCTCCTGTGGAGGAAACTAGATAGTATGGGTGCTGTATCACAAAACTGAAAACAATATAATGCACCTCAGAATCAGAGCTTCCCAATCTTCTGGAAGCTATAAAGACATGTAAATTATTGATATGTATTGAATATTTGATAACTACCTATATAGACTGTTTTGGAAAACTAAAGCACTGTGTTAAATGATGGCAATTGTTAGACATTTAGTGTAGCTTGATTTGTTTCTGATTTAGATTCCAAAGAAAGTTGGGTTAAAAGAATAAAGAATTGACTGCATGGTCAAGCATGTGCCCAGCGTACATGGACTCTTGTGTTCCATTCCTGGTATGGAAAAAAAAGCAAGCAAATAAAATAAAATAATAAAATAAAATAAAATAAATGACTGGTGAGCATTCTCAACATCGTCACAGCAAAATTGCACATTAAACTGTTCATTACAAAATATTTTTAAAGATTTATTTATTGTATGTATATGAGTACACTGTAGTTGTCTTCAGACACACCAGAAGAGGGCACCTGATCCCATTATAGATGGTTGTGAGCCACCATATGGTTGCTGGGATTTGAATTCAGGACCTCTGGAAGAGCAGTCAGTGCTCTTAACTGTTGAGCCATCACTCCAGCCCCCATTACAAAATATTTTAGATATTAGAAGTATGTTTCATGTTACAGTTTGTAAAAAAAAACATTTCTTTTAATTGTGTCAGGATCTAATGTTACCTTCAGTTGGAGAACAAACAAGTGACTGGGAGGGGTGGGGCACAGCAGGAAGAATGGGGCACAGCTGAACTCCCTTGTTTGTGGACTTGTCCCTTGATCAGTCCCACCCCTCTACCCCAATTACTTTTCAGACATCTATGGCTGGGGCTGAGTTCTTCCTGAGGTGGCCCTCAGAGATGTTTCTGTACTTTTCCAGATTCCAAATTTAGGGTTCTTTCTCCATTTCCCCCCACCTCACACATCTTCTCTCTGTCTTTCAGTTAAATGTCATGTGGTAACAAAGAGCTCAGCTTCTGAAATTGGACTTGCTGGTGTTAAAATAATTTTTAAAATCTGTTTTTCCTTCCCAGTCCTGCTCCCAGGTTGTCTACTCTGAGACTAATTAGCTATTAAAATAAACTCTGGCCTATTCTCTGACTAGCTCCTAACTTATTAAAGCCATTTAACTATTCTGTGTCTGTCCCTTGGTTAGTTACCTCTCTTCAGTCCCAGCCTGCTTCTTTCTTCTTATCTTCTCAGCGTTTCTCTGTTTTTCTCTACCTGCTGGTTTATGGGGTCTCCTCAGTCTGTCTCCCATCTCATGTCCTGCCTCACCCCAGTGGCTCTCTTAGAGTCTCTCTTTTATCTCTTACTATTTCCCAGAATCTTCCTGCCAGTGTCCCACCTCCTATTTCCTGTTTCAGCTCATTGGTCATCGGCTTTTTTATTGACAGGATATGTTTATGTGAGATCCTCTCTACATGCTGGGCTCCAATCTGCCTCTTACTCTTGAGTGACTATTTGACCTCTCTCCACTCCATTTATTTTTTGTCTATGAAAGGGTGGTAATAATAATTTAATAAAAACATAATATCTGTTTCTTAGATTAGATGGGAGGATCAAAAGGGAGGTCTCGAGTATGGGGCTTGGCAGGTGTTAGTTGAAGTATGGCTGTTACCATCTCCTCTACCATCATATTCTTTTTCCATCCTTATTTTTATGCTTCTGCAAAGACCCTTCCAAAAATTCCTTCTAATATTGTATCATTCTCTAGCCTGGATGTGGGCTATTCTCCCAGTTTCAGCTCAGTTTCAGTGTGCATACTTGCCACACACACCTTTATTACCTCTGGTATGCACAGCTTCTGGTAGACACTGAGGTGAGATGCCTGATTTCATGGGGTCTGAATCTAGTAGATAGAAAATTATTGAAGTGAAATGAAGACTGGCATGGTGTGGGGTTACACAGACAGGGCTCAGACCCACCTACAAGAACATGGGAGCCTCCTGGAGGGGCACATCAAGCATGAGTAGACCTTAAACATGCAGCCCAGTTCCATCTTCTCTGCCGAGCCTCTTCTAGTCATCTTCCTTCTTTTCAACCCATGACCTAAATTACGTTAGCATTTTATTTCTGCCTCAGGTCTAGCCTGCCCAGATGCTTGTCTAGTCATAGAACTATGTAGGCCTGTCCCTTTCCTATTGAATTACAGCTGCCTGGAAGATGAAGATGAGGATGGATACTTTATCTTTGCATGACTGAAGCTGCCTGTGGGCCACTGTTCAAGTCAGCTTTCAGGTTTTTTGTTTGTTTTGCTCCCCATTTTTTTTTGAGCTAAATACATCTCTGAATGAGAATACGTTTTATAAGGGAATTCTCCTTACTCATGCTTGACTCATTTGAGCTTACCTTTTCTTCTTGCCTGCTGGTGACTTAGTTCTGTCATTTGCAAACTGGAAGGTTTGGATTAGGGATTTTCTGCTTAGGAGTTCTGTGATTCCCTCCAGTCTGGAGATAGATGTGGGTTGGGTGGATAGCAACATGAATGGTCCAATAGTAGAGACAAGGAAATATGGGTGTGCCATCTCCTGGTGCTTTCTATGTTTTGGCTGACTGATCAGGTGGTAGAGTTCTACAATGGTACCCCCTCTTTGTGGGTTCTTCAGAGTTTGAGATAAGCATTATGGGATATTTACAAGAAAGAACTTGAACTCTTCATATAAAAGAATTCATGCACATTAGCCATAGGTTTGATGGACTAAATAATCCAAAAGAAAGCTAGATCGCAGAGAAAGAGATCATGGAGATCTTGAGAAATCATCCCAAGTGAGGAGGATTCCCACAGAGGAAAAGAGTAGAGGAGAGATACAGGAGGTGTCAGAGTGTGATCTGATACAGCGCCTAGCCTGCTGCTTCCTGGGAAGCAGAATGTTGTGGAACAAAGAGAAGTGGGTCACTGGTGGGCTGCCATTTGTACCAAAGGAAAGGATTTGTAAGAATGGACAGCAGGTGCCTTCTCTCTAGTCAGAAATGGCTAAGACCATTAGAAATTGGTGAGCTTGAGTTCTGGAGAGATACACAGAAAGAAATATGGAGTTCAGGCCTATTCTTACTCTCATATTTGCACATACAGGATTCATATGCAAGTCAAGGTGGTTTTAGAAAACAGATACAGAGAGTACAGATGGGCAATAAACCAGATCTTGACTGGTTTATTTTAGAGTTAGTGAAGTGAGTTAAGACAGTTTGTGGGAGCTGAAATCAGGGTTGAAGTGCATGGCTCTTGCAGGGCATTCCTGTAGATTCCTGCTGTGCTCTCTTCTCTACTCACCTCTGTAGTCTTCCTCCATGCTTCCTCAGTAAATGGGATTCTTGGAGCTTTTGTTTGACGACACTATAGATGCTCTTCAATGGTTCGGAGTAACCTTTTCTCTTCCATTGACTTGTATTCTACTTCTAGCTGTTTTAGCGAGGCAGGTGAGTACCTATTGTGATGGGTAAGACTCTTACTCCTATATCCATACAACCACTGAAATAGGAGTGAAGAATGAGACCATTTGTCATGAAGCTTGGCTGTGGATGGACAGAGTTCTTAAGAGGAGCACATGCGAAGAGCCAGTCATAATTAGACATCTTTATTTTATAATCCAATTCACTCATACATACACATATTGAAATTCTTATCTGACAGAGTCTCATGAGGGGTAAGAGTTCCAGAATTAGGATCAGATCTTGCTTCCTTGAGCAGTGATCTCTCTCTCTCTCTCTCTCTCTCTCTCTCTCTCTCTCTCTCTCTCTCTCTCTCTCTCCCTCCCTCTCCCTCTCCATCTCCCTCTCCTTTGCTCTCTCCCTCCCTCTCCTTCCCTCCCTCTCCGTCTCCCTCCCCGCCCCCCAGAGCTTCACTTCCCCTATCTATAGAAAGGAGATGACAGTCATTCCCACTGCCGAGAAGAGTATGTGAAGTGCATAAAAGAGCTTAGCATAGGGCTTAGCATAATATAGCCAACATTTTTACAAATGTTAGTATTTTTTACATGTAGCCCATCTATAAGGACACAAGACAGATTTAGTATCTGTCTTTGTAGAATGTGTAGTTTACCAAGGAAATAATTGTGATGAATGCTCACATAGACTAGTATCAGTGATACATAGGCAATGTATAGAATACATTTTTAAAGTGGAAGCATTTATTAATTGGGCAAATATTCATTGAGCATCTACTAGGCATGCTACATTGTTATCAATACTGGATATGATGTTTTGGGCAAATAGTCAACTCTTTGCAATCCTAGAGCCCATGTTATAGTTAGAATATAGACACACATGCATTAAAGATGGATGAGATGAAGAGGGAGGGTCTAGGAAGACATTTCTGGGGAGGTGACTTTTGAGCAAAGAACTGAATAAAGTTTATCATCTAGGGGAAGGGCATTTCAGGTAGAAGGGTAAAGGCTACAGTGGCCAGGCAGGAGTTTGCTCAGCAGATTGGAGGAGCAGTAAGGTGGCTGGAAAGGTGAGTGCTGCAGCTCATCTAGGTTCTTCAACTTAGCATGAGCTCATGTCTTGATACTTCCTGTGGTAACTTTGGGCAGACACATGCCTGTTTTGAAGTAGGCTGATTTGAGGAGACCCTTGAAGGACCATTGAGTCTGAGCATGACTGTAGTCTACTGACTCTTGAGACTACACTGTTCTTGCCTTTCTCCTCACTAGGATAGGATGAGTCACAGAGGTCCTGATAGTCTTCAAACCAGCATGCTCTGTCACCACCACCACTGAGCTGCTCCATTAGTCATCTTTTCACACGGCTTCTGCTTTCTGACCTCTTTCTCTGGGATTAAAATAGCTCAGCATGCAGTACCCAGAGCCCAATTGTTTAGGGACAGGAACTACACAGAGTGACTCACCACACATGGGGTGGTATGGGATCAGTTGTTTGATTAGTTGTGTCCAGGACAGGCAGCTTCTGAGGATAGGAAACCTGAAAAATCATTGGTTCCAAAACATTATCCTTCATAGAAATGGGAGAAAGACATGTTTTTCAGTGAAGCATCAGAGCAGAGGTAACAGGTGAATCTTGATATTTCAAAATTCTGTGATCCATGTTTGTTTTTTTTTTTAACAGTGCTTTTAACTTCCCCCAAATGAGATGAGTTCTAACTCCATTAAGGGTTACCTGTCATTAGTAGAGGGCCATGGGTCGGTGATTAGTGCTTGTCCCCTGTTTTGTAACAATCCTGTGTGGAGAATGATCTATGGTAATGCTTCCAGTTTAAAAGGAGTGAGTTCATGAAGCATATACAGGCAAAGGTAAAGGTCTGAGTATCAGCACAGACGGAGGCAGCAGAGAGTGAAACGCCATCAAATCAGGCTCTTTAAACTTTCAGTGGAAATGACTGGAGTAGCTCTTCAATTGAGACAACAAACTCAACAAACATCTTTAAATCTGGCACTTAAACATCTGGTGGAGATGACTGGGGAAGTACCTTTGAAATAATAATGCTGGAATTCTTGATCGTGAGAGTCCTGGGGGCAATGGCTCCTCTCCAGATGAGGTTTCTTTGGTCCATGTAATTAACAACAGTACTCCCCATTGGAAGTTGTTTACCTTGTAGCTGCTTTCAGAGGCATGTTCTACTCAGTCCACCTCCTCTCTTCTCAAGAGCAGTGTATTCTTACTTTTGGACTGTTTGACTATCCTTACTTTTGTTAGGCACAGAGATGGGGACTAGCCTGTCTCCATCAAGGGGCTTTGGAGGACACTTTGAGTCAAGCATGCTTGGGCCTTTTAGCAAGAACACTCACTCTAGTGACATGTAACCAAACACTGACTCCCTTCTTAAAGAGCACCACCAATGAGCCAAAGTATGATTCTACTAAAGTTCAACTTGTGGCAACCAGGGAGTTTATTGGGCTTCCTTACAGAGCATGGATGAGGGCTTACTTCTAGGAGAGTGGGGGAAAATGCAAAGCAGCTCTTCCACTGGAAAGTTTAACCCTAGCATGGGTGATGATTACCCCATGGCTGCATGGATGGAGTGACCTCTTCAGTTAACATTCTACAATCTGCATACTCTGGCATCTTTTGTTACCATAAGGCCACGAGCGGGTACACTTCAAGGTGCAGAACGGAGCTGCTACAGTCTTGGGTCAGGGGCCAATAACTCTCCCTAACCCTCCTTCTATGAGGGGACATCAACAGTTGATAAGCTTGATCTCAGGAGTTTCTTGTGAGTAGTCACAGCAATGCCAGTGGAGATGACAGCTGTTATGCTAGGAGAAGAGCTTCATACGACAGGTCCAAAATAGGAAGGGAAGTTGGTTCTAGAGCTGGCTTCTCAGTAAGCCTAAACAAACTACAAATATATTTTATATCACAGCAACAATGTTTTAAACATCGTATGTGCCGTTTGTGTACTGAAGCCTGTAAGTCAATCCTCAACTCAGTGGCATAACTGTTTAATATGCTCATGATTCTAGGGGTCATTAGATTATGTTGGGCATCACTGGACTCAGTTGACAGCTCTTTTTTATTGCCTCTAGGACCCTTATGAGACTGAAGTCATCTGGTGATATGACTGGGGCAATTATGGGGGCTTCTGTCACATGCCTAATTTTTGGCGTTGCCTTTCAGCTGGCCTTCCTTCCTCAGGGTCTCTCATGTCAAAGGGCATAGCTTGGGCATCTTCAAAGTGTGAGTTTTCAACTAACTACTTCCCCTTTCTCTTTTGGGGTGGCTCTTTTCCTGGCCTCAGGCAGTCCCCACCTTTCAACAACATGTTGATCAACAATTAAATACGCAGGTAGGGGTGTGTGTGTGGTGTGCCTCTGTGGCTTTGGTCATCTCCCCAGACTCCAGCTTCACCTTCTGGAGCCGGGTGTATGCTTTGTGTACTTCATGTACTGCAGTGCAGACTCGGTCACCAGGCCTCGGAAGTCATCCTCAGGACTCATTTGCTTCCTATGGAGGAATCACTGCCCCCCAACACACACACACACACACACACACACACACACACACACACACACACACACACGTTTATTTCAGCTATTCCAGGGAGTAAGGGATTGGCCTGAGGACACCCTAGGACTGTGCGATTTCCCCATGCCTGTGTGATTCTATGTTGACTCCCTGAAGCTGTCCTTTTACTTCAGACTGTGTTTTTGTATTCTTAACTTTTGCCCATATCTACATAAACATAAACATATCTAGCAACTTTTGAAAATAGAAACAATCTAGATTTTCACCTGGGTGGGACGTGCTATTCAGGATTCTCCCTTGACTGCTGTGGCAACAATTCTCTTACCTCCTTCAGGGCTGACTGGGAGTTCCCTTCCTTTAGTCTAGCTAAAGTTTTGGATTTTTTTTTTTTTACAAAAATTCTACTATAGTTTGATTTCTAAAAGTTTTCCTATTTTATTTCTTCTCTAATATTTATTAGTTACTGACTTTGATATGTCACCAGACTTAGTTTGTTCTTGCTTGAAGCATACAGTTGGGTTCCTTATTCTTTTTCAGCATGTGTTTATAGTGGTAAACCTCCATTATAGTAACCTTGCTGAATCCCATAGGCTTTCATATGTTTTTCTATTTTTGTTTGCCTCAAGATAGCTTCTCATTTTCCTCTGGATTTCCCCTTTTACCTGTTTATTGTTCAGGGGCACTCTGGGATTGTTTTTATTTCTCTCTGTGGGTATTCCTAGACCTAGAGGCATTATGAAGTGAACCCCAAAGTTAAATGAAGGCAGGTCATGCTGATTATTTCTCCAGGGTAACCAGTTTTCTTTTTCCTCTGCCCTGAGATAGAGTTTGTGAGCTCTCCATTGTTACGTCCACCATTCACTGCCCCAGTAGTTTGTGTAGGGAACTCAGCCATCATTTCCCCATGTCTTTCCTCCTTCGCATTCCCTCTGTCTTCTTCTTACCCCTCCTGTCCTCTTGGCAGCTACCCTTGGCTCTACTCACCATTCTGGTTCTTTTTCCTCTTGAGTTTTCCCCCTGAACACCTCTGACTGTACTCACACACAGGGGAACGTTTGCAGTTGACCCGCCTTTCCCAGTTGTCGGTGGTCATCTGCTCTGCCTGAGTCCTAGAGACTGGAGTGTCATTTGCCACCTAGGCCATGGCTGCTCTTTGTCTTGGGTTGTCCAGACCTTCTTCACCAGTTTCTTTGCCTGTATCCTCCCATTCTTGCAGGCTGACCTCCCGTTCTAAAGCAGGCTTATGTCCCCCACAGGCTTAAGCGTTTGAATGCTTGACCTCAATTGGTGGCACTATTTGGGGACATTATGGAAATGTTAGATGTGAAGCCTTGCTGGAGGAAGTACACCACTGAGAGCAGGCTTTGAGAGTTGATAGCTTTGCTGCACCTCTCTCTCTCTCTCTCTTCCTCTCTCTCTCTCTGTCTCTCTCTGTCTCTGTCTCTGTCTCTCTCTCTCCCTCTCTCCTTTCCCCCTTCCTGTGTGTAGCTGAGATGTGATGTCACAGCTTCCTGCCCCTGCTGTCTGCTGGCCCTTGTCCCCAACCATTGTGTGCCCCCTCTAGAACTGCCAGTTCTCCCATCACCAAGTTCTTTCTTCTATACGTTTCTGTTGGTCATGGTATTTTGTCACAGAGACAGAAAAAAATTGATTAATACAGATTTCTTTTTCGAATTTGAATAGTATATGAAGTATTAAAATACTTCTGTGCAGTTTAAACATTTTCGGTAGTATATAAATATTTAAAATAGAATCAAGATATTTTTTTAAGCCCTTGACAATCTTTGTGACAAGTAGGGGTAAATAAACTGTTCTCTGAAAATATCTTTGTCCCTTCAGGTCTTTGATGAAATAAATATATCATTACCAGAGGAAGCCTGACCAAGTGATACTATGCAGCATAAAACTAACGCCTTCTGACATGCCTCACTGCCTCTTGTCTGTTCATATTTTCTTTACTCCTGCATTTATCATTTCTTGATATGCTATGCTATTGTTTATTGGCTGCAAAGCTATTTAGATATTCAGTTCTGTGATGTTAAGTGTACTCCCTACCCCCTCTGCCTGCCACTGTTGTAGTATTGTATCTAGGACATAGTAGATGAGACAGGGTCCCATTATGTAGCTCTGGCAGTCCTGGAACTTGCTGTGTAGACCAGACGAGTCTCTAGTTCACCCTGCCTGTTTCTGCCTCCCAAGTGCTTGGAGTAAATGTGCATTATCATGGTTGGCAGTACGTAAGTTTTTTGACTAAGTGATTGAAGTGAGTTATCAGTACAAAGAAAAGCCATGTCTTTATTTTCACCTAATTTTATTTTGTATATTATCATTAAATTAGAACAGAGACACTTCCAGTTTAGCCTGGTGGTGCAGGCCTGTATTCCCAGCAACTCAACAGATGGAGGAGGCACGAGGATCAAATTGAAAGTCAGCTTGGAAACTTAATGAGACTCAGCCTCAAACTGAAATGTTAAAGAACCAAGGAGCTAGGGATATAGTTCAATTTAGAACACTTACCTAGTGCTGGCCCATCTACCGAGAGAGGATCTCCTGAGCTCCAGGCTGCCCTGTGTACTTTAGATTATCTTGAACTTCTTATCCTCCTGCCTCTTGGGATTACAGGTGAACACCACCACTCCCTATTTATGGGGTGCTGGAGATGAATCCAGGGCTTCACGGATGCTAGTCCAGTACTCGACCAACGGAACTACATCTCCAGCCTTTTAAAAATGTGATTTTCAAAAACAGTGTCATTTAAAAGCTTTCTTAGAGGGATAAGCAATGTGTGCTGTGCAGACACTGGGCTTGCATATGTTTATTTTCTTCCTTTTATAACCATAAAACCTGTAATTCTTCACGTTCTTACTTATTTCCCCCTAGACTTTTGAGTTGAAAAAATAAAATGTTCAAAGTTGCAGTAAAAAAAAAATCACTTATTTTGCAGACCTTGGTCTCTAAGGGTTCGTGCAGCAAGCTGTTCTTAGTTCCCAGCTAAAGACCTGAACAATGAGGGACAATCATCCAGTTTAAATGGGGTGCAGATGTGTGGATTCAGGAGGGCCTTTGGCCTCACTGTAACTTGGGGAGGGCTCTAGTATATTGAAATTTATGCAGCCCTGGACCAATAGTTCATCTTACCAGGAAGAATGCCTATAAGACCTGGAGCAAGTCAGGGCTTGCTTCAGTTCCAACTTGTCTTCAGTTCAGCAACTCGTTCCGGCTTCGGCCGAGTCTGCACTTTTAGATCCTTTATATCCCCTTTGGACTTGCCAGGTTAGCTCTGTTCCAGACATGGAGTTGAAAGCCATTCTCCCTTCTTCTTTACTTTAAAAGTCTCAAATGAATTGTAAAACAAGAGGAATATCCATAGATGAAAGAAACACTTTCAAGACCTTGTTTAAAAATACTTTTTTACTGTATTTTGCAGAAAATTTTATCCTCTCTTACTAGTTTAAAGATTTGAAAAAGACTCTGAAAGCTTATGAAATCTGCGTGTACTCACAAGTGCATGGTTTTGGAATCTTCACTAAGGATATCTTTTGTCATACACAGTAGGTATAGAATTTATCCAGATAAAGTAAAAATAACCACAAATGAGTTGTGTAAGATTGTTATCAAGAGTTCTCATTTCTTAGCCATACTTCTCTTGCCATCACATTTGTAAAAGAACTGTTCTTGTCTTTCTCTCCCTGGCTCTGTCAGCTATAACAGGGATCTTCAGGGATGCTCCTTTTCTTTTCAAGATTCCAAAGTGGCCCCTTACTTCTTGACATTTATTTCGTAGTTTTCCTCTAAACCCACTGCAAAGTTTTTAAGCACCTAGGCAGAAGAACTTTAACCCTCAAAAATTTCCCTAAAGGTGTTTTCTGAGAAGTCATATCAGCAAGAAGTGACTTCATCCTGGATGGAATGAATCATCTGTTCCAAGTCCCAAACCTCAGAGCCTCTGGCAAGCAGTGAGGGGTTCAGAGTGTGGTCGTGCAGCTGTACCATCCCGGGTATGCGGTGGAGGGGAGGCATCTGCCTTAAAGATGTGTGACTCTAGTGTGGAAATCTGGCTGTGGCACATGCCCCGATGCTAATTATGTGGTAATTGAATCCCTCTGGCTTTCAGTACCAAACAAGATTGGTTCAAAGAACTAGAAGAATGGGGAAGAGCAGGGCCCTGCATGCTTGGTGCCTGTGGCTTGCAACTAGGTGTACTGCTGTCTTGGCAGTGGCTTTGTGCAAGCCGTGGTTAGCTTATTCTCCTGTACAAGTAAGCAACGTGGCTTTTCCTTCTAATCCCTGCCACCAGTAATGTATTATTCCCAATCAAGTGTTTTATAACTTTCACTGTTGAATTGTTCCTTTATGACCTCTAGAAAGTTAGAAGGTGAAGTGGTTGTATGTTTATATGTCATTGATCAGAGTTTGTATATATTACTCTAGAAATTTCTTAATTTGAGTATGACCCAGACATACTTTTAGCACTATTATATTATTCAATAGTACTCATAGATCTTCTTTTTAAGAGCTCATTATTTCAGCAGCAATTGTTATAGATTCCTCTTGGGCTCTCTACTTACCTCACTCTTGGAGTAGCTGCTGATGGTGGATACCAGCTGCTATGATTGATTGACTCAAGGGGACATCTGGCTCAAGCCATGTGTCCCTGCTATACTCTGTGCCCTGGGGGCTTTCAGTTTGGAAGAAGTTGTTGAGGAAAAAAAAAGATCACATGCTTTTCCAGAGATCCTAATTACATCCCATTTCTTCCTCCCATTGCCTCATCCCCCTGCGCCCCCAGTGTATGACATATTTTGCTATCTCCTTCCTGTGCTCATTTTGACTTAAGATAGGTCAAACTGATTGCTTTTCTTTCAACCTGAAGCATATTACATGTTTCAAGTATGTAAGTATTTTTTGGGGAGACTATTTACCGAATGAAAGTAGGACATAGGAAGGGTTCAGTAATGTGCTTGTCTCTCAGTATCCTAAACATTTTCCTTCCTTCCTTCCTCCCTTCCTTCCTCCCTCCCTCCCTCCTTCTCTCTCTTTCTTTCTTTCTTTCTTTCTTTCTTTCTTTCTTTCTTTCTTTCTTTCTTTCTTTCTTTCTTTCTTTCTTTCTTTCTTTCTTCCTTCCTTCCTTCCTCCTTATTAATTATTATTGAGTGTGCGCATGAGTGTGTAACTATATGCATATATACAGGCATGCCATGATGTATGTTTGTGTGCAGATCAGAGAATAACATTTGGGAGTCAGTGCTCTTCTACCTTGTTGAGGCAGAGTCTCTTTGTTTCTCTCACGCTGACCCTCAAGCTTCCAGCCAGTTCTTCTGTCTCTACTTCTCCTCTCACTGTAGGAGTGCTTTGATTACCAATGTGTGCTGCTGTGCCTGGCTTTTTTCACATGGGTTCCAGGCCACAGATAGAACTTATGCTTGGTCAAGGAGCACTTTTATCTGATTAGCCACATCACCACTCCCCCATCACCCATAATGTTTAACACATTCATTGAAATATACTTGACATACTATAAAAGTCACAGTTTAAAGTTGTTCAATTCAGAAATTTTTAAAGTGCATTCACAGCATTGTAAAAGCTTAATAATTATCCAATTAACAATGTAGCATTCTCCCTCTACAAACCCTGTGAATTTAGTAGTCATCCTTTATCTTCCATTCATCTGGCAATGAACACTTTGGTCTATATTTGTTCTTGTAGATTGATATTACATTCTTATGATATATTGACCACACTTTTTTCATGGGACACATAAATTTCTTTCTCATTGCTAAGACAAAATGCCTGCAAGAGCAACTCATGGAAGAAAAGGTCTTGGCTCAGAGAGAGGTCATTCAGCCTGTCGTGTTGGGGAAGGTGTGGCAGAGCAATGTACGGCTGCTGGTCATATTGCTTCTGAGTCAGGATGCAGAGAGAGATGAATGCTGGTGTTCAGCTGCTTCTCCTTCTTCTCCTTCTTCTTCTCCTTCTTCTCCTTCTTCTCCTTCTCCTTCTCCTTCTCCTTCTCCTTCTCCTTCTCCTTCTCCTTCTCCTTCTCCTTCTCCTTCTCCTTCTCCTTCTCCTTCTCCTTCTCCTTCTCCTTCTCCTTCTCCTTCTCCTTCTCCTTCTCCTTCTCCTTCTCCTTCTTCTTCTTCTTCTTCTTCTTCTTCTTCTTCTTCTTCTTCTTCTTCTTCTTCTTCTTCTCCTCCTCCTCCTCCTCCTCCTCCTCCTCCTCCTCCTTCTTCTTCTTCTTCTTCCTCCTCCTCCTCCTCTTCTCCTTCTTCGTCTCCTCCTCCTTCTCCTCCTTCTCCTCCTTTTCCTCCTCCTCCTTCTCCTCCTTTTCCTCCTCCTCCTTTTCTTCCTCCTCCTCCTTCTCCTCCTCCTCCTTTTCTTCCTCCTCCTTTTCTTCCTCCTCCTCCTTCTCCTCCTCCTCCTTTTCTTCCTCCTCCTCCTCCTTCTCCTCCTTTTCCTCCTCCTCCTCCTCCTTTTCCTCCTCCTCCTTTTCCTCCTCCTCCTTTTCTTCCTCCTCCTCCGTCTCCTCCTCCTCCTCCTTTTCCTCCTCCTCCTTTTCTTCCTCCTCCTCCTTCTCCTCCTCCTCCTTCTCCTCCTCCTCCTTTTCTTCCTCCTCCTCCTCCTCCTTTTCTTCCTCCTCCTCCTCCTTTTCTTCCTCCTTCTCCTTCTCCTCTTCCTCCTCCTTCGCCTTCTCTTCCTCCTCCTTCTCCTTTTCCTCCTCCTCCTCCTCCTCCTTCTCCTTCTCTTCCTCCTTCTCCTCCTCCTCCTTTTCTTCCTCCTTCTCCTCTTCCTCCTCCTCCTTTTCTTCCTCCTTCTCCTCCTCCTACTCTTCCTCCCCCCTCCTCTTCTTTTTCTGTCTAGATCCCTGGTCATGGAATGGTGCCACCCATTTAAACCTCAGTTAAAGCTCTCTAGTAAGGTACCATGAGGTTTGTCTCCTTGGTAATTCTAAGTTCCTTCAAGTAGACAATCAGTATTAAAGATTGTATGGGGCATGGTTCATTCATTTTACTTCATTCATTCATATATTAATCTCTTTTCTCTATACACATGAACATATTTGCATGCATAGTCATTAAGTGTTTACACCTTTAATGTTTAGACATTTCGGGGAAACAGTGGTAAGTACCCAACCTTCATACCTGAGAAAAGGATACTGGCCTTCAATTCTAATGAATTAATAATATAGAAAACTCTTAGAGAGTTTGAATTCTTAGGCTACTTGTGAACCAGTATATTTCTGTTTGCCTAGTACATTGTTCAAGTTATAACTTGAAGAAGTTTCAATATTGAATCTTCATGTTCTTTCCAGTCACTTAAAATTCTACCAGGACAACAGACAGGCACACAGAAATGCTGTTTAAAGATGAATAAAAGAGCAGATGTCAAATGCAGTATTGACATTTCTGATGCTTGTTTAAAATCCCCCCTTAGATTATCATTTAAATAAATGATAACAAATAACAGTGAAGAATTAAGTTTAACATATTTCTATATTACCCAAAATAAGCCATGAATGTGTACAATTGTGTCATACATAAATGTGTTGTATGATTATATTTACATATACATAAGTTAAGCTAGTACAATTTCTTCTTTGACTGGGAAAGGAATCTTGGCACATGCATCTAGGAAATAACAGATAGCTCAGTAGTGGTTGAGTAAAACTACAGATGACCCAGCTCATGTACTTTGTCTTGTAGTCCTGTTGGGGGTGCCACTCACAGGTTACTTAGGCTTAATGAGTCATACCACTTTACTATGCTCAATGTGTCTTCCTTTTCCATCTTTATTGGCAAATGAGCTTTGCTTAAAGAAATAGTAAGGTTGAAGATGCTGCTTTTCAAAAATTCATGTGCCTACAGATATCCCAGGGGCCATGCCATAATTGCAGATCCTGATTCAGCACACATGAGGTGGGGCGAGAACCTACCAGTTAGCTAATGCTGCTGGGATACTAAATGGTGTGGATGCCTTTCCTCCCCTCTCCCAGGGTGGAGTGCCCCAAGAAGAGAAGCAATGAGAAGAATCTCTCCTCATTAAAATTTTGAGTAGAAGGGACTAGAGTTTAGTTAGGGTATACATGTGGCTCAGGGTAGGGTAGTATTACTATCTATCCAGGCATTTGAAATTAATGTAGATAAGCCTTTTTACCTATTCTAAAAGTGCTTAGGTATTTGGCAGTTTGGTAAATGAACATGGTGTGAGGTGGTGAATAGAAGATAACAGGAAAAATGGACAACAAAGATTTTTAAGTGCTATCTGAAAAGATTTGCCAAGCAATTAAACAAAAGTGCTATTCTGTAATGGCATGTGAATCTGACTTAATATTGTAAAAATATTAAGCTATTAGAGATAGCTTACACATTTGAGGTTGTTTCTTCAAACTCACTAAAAATACCAACTTTTTTTTTTAAGTTGAAAATAGATTTTTTCCATACAATATCTTTTGGTTATGGTTTCTCCTCCTCCAGCTCCACCCAGATTTTTCCCACCTCCCCACTCACTCAAATCCATTCATTCTCTCCTTTAGAAAACAAACAGGCATATAAAACAGGAAAAAAAAAACAGAAAAAAGAGCCAAAGAAAAGCACAAGAAACACACACAAACACACACACACACACACTTATACACACACAAATTACATGTAAACATAAGACCATATGGAACAAAAATCCTCCAAAATTACCATCGAATTAGTTTTGTGTTGTTCATCTACTGTTGTATGCAATTCCCAATTTCTTAAACTTCAGGATTTTTTTAAAAACTAATGTTAGGTTGAGAACTGTTGACAGTAGGGGATGCTATTGTCCTATAGTTTCCTTATATATTATGTATATTACTAGAAAAATGATTTGACATTCCAAACAGGAATGGTTGGTATTCTTGAGAATCCCTTGTAGAATCATATGCAGGCCAGTTAATGGGAAATCAATTACATCTATTCTTTGAGTTGGTCTTAAGACAACTGTTTCCTGTTTTCCCTTATTTTAGAAAATGCCAAAGTGCTTAGTATATTGTTTCCACTGTTGCATTTATTTGATGATTGAAAATTTATGTTCAGTAGGCCCATCTCTGCTTCTCACTTAAATAGAGGAAAGAAAAAGAATTTCAAATTCTGGGCCGCTAGCCATCACTATCTCCAAATAATGATACCGTTCCTCATGTGCCAGACTCCATGCGTCCTGTTTCATGGGAACCACTGTGCTTCATTGCTTTCTCAACAAGCATCTCATGTAGTCTTTGCATGAACTCTGTATGTTAGTTAAAATTATTGCTTTTTGTTTGTGGATGAAGAGTTGATACTTAAGAGTGTTCCAGTGATTTGTTGAGAGCAATAGGGGCTATAACAGGTAGGTAGATTCGAAATCAAAATTTTGCACTTCCTCACTGCTCTCCAAAGACAAGATTAGTGATTTTTCTGACCATATAACTAGTTAAATACAGGGCTATAATTAGAACAGGCGTCCTTAAATCTAAACTGAGTGTAATATTCCAGAAATGTGTCACCTTAGAGCGTTGGCATGTAATAAAACCCGGAACTTTTTTCTTGCTTATAAAGGCAGACTTTCCCATGTATTCTGTTCTTAGTGTTATAAATCTTGGCCAAATGTCACATATCCATCAACATGGGTTCTACAGTTGTTAGTGGCACCATGTCCATGTGAGGAACCCAGGGTCCTGCTGCTTGTGAAAATCACCATCCTGTGTATGCTGTTTAGCTACCTGTGGATTTCTACATGAGTATTCTCATGAAGAGTATTCTACATGAAGAGAGAGGGCCTGGGCCCATATATGGGAATACTCTTTTCTTCTTACCCCTCTCAGCCCTCCAACCCTTCCACCAGCTTTCGCACATGCCTCTAGTTGGTCTGTTGTTTGTCTTTTTACATGCATGGCTCAGCCCAGGGAAGGGTTGGAGCTACGGTATGTGTTCTGCATCTTGTATATGGGATTACAGACAGAAGGATCAGAGAACCTGTCCTAAAAATTTGATTAGAGGCAAACTGGAAAATGATTAATATGCAAATAAAGTCACAAGAGAAGAAAAACAGGCCAAGTGGTCTGCAGAGAAATTCTGCTTTCTTTGAAAGAGTTATGCTAAGTCCTTGCCTGAGAAGGAGTGTGGATTTATTTAAAAAAAAGAAGAAGAAGAAGAAGAAACGTCAAGACTTCTGGGTATAATCCAATTCATATTTTTATATATCTTGGAGACAGTTTTCATAGCAATGGAGCCCTAAACTGCTTTACAGTGCAAAAACTTTATCATTTTTTTTTGTTTTCCCCCCACAGTGTGGAAAAGAGCTTAAGGTCACAAATTCTTAAAAAATCTGCCAGGAACTCATATTTTCCATGTTTGGGGATAAGACACTGTAGATTCTAAACATCTGGCTAGTCCCCATTTAAATAATTGTGTGTTCCATGCACATCATACATACATAATTATATTTTCGTTCTATTTACCTTTTTGTGTTTTAGACATTCTGAAATCTGGATTAGATTCTGACTCCAGTAGCTGTTGGAAGTTGGCCTTCTAAACATTGGCTCAGGGAAAGTGTATGTCTCCCTTCCTCATTTCTCCATATAAACTTGAGTTTCTTGTATTTTCATTTTTCTTTAAAAAAAAAAGAAGAAGAAATGAGTGTGGGAGCTTATGGGAGTTGTGTAAAATGAAGTTCTGTGATTTTCTGGGAGTTGGGAGACTTTAGAGTTGGCTGGAGGAGACATTGGTTTTAGACACTGACCCATATCTGCTAATGATGTGACTGCAGTGAAATCCAGTGAAATCCTCTATGTTCATCCTCTCACAGAGTGGATGCAGGGTTGGCAGCTTCCCATCAGTGCCGTCAGATGAATGAGCTGGCAAATGTGAGCCATTTGAGTTTTGTTGGAGAAAACTGGACAGAGTGAGCTCATGTCAAGGACACCACTCACCATACTAACCGCAGAGAGAACTAGAGGCCTGGTCTCCCCCACACTGTGGCCCTGTGCAGACAAGTGCTGAGGCAGTTTCCTTCCATCTTTCTTTCTGTAGCTCATTCACTCTTACAGGCAGCATGTAACAGTTCTGAACTTCTCAGTATAGGGAAATTAGCAACTGTCCAGGAGAAGTTGTTTTGTGTGTATTTGAGACCCTGAAAGAAAGATAATGAGCATATTTTATTGATAATGTAACCATCCCTCACAGCACAGTCTCAAAGTAAACATATTACTTGTAGAATGTTCTTCTAGGAAAAGCACATTGGGAAACAGGATTAAACATAATCTACTAAAAACACAAGTGCACTTAATGTCTTGTTAGTGAGGTGTAACAGGTTATTGCTCTTTGCTTTTTGGCTGTAATGTCATCAGTATTGGAAGATGAAGATTAATTTTCACTTGGGGGCCACCATTTTTGCTCCTGTGACTGAGCAGACAGGTGTAGCCATGTACACAGGGAACACCCAAGTGTAAGATCACTTGGGACACAGTCTGCCAGGGCCCCACCTGCACCCAGGAGCTGGGCAGCACCACAGCCATCTGTGTGCCTATCCTGCCAGGGGACATCTGTTCTGCAGGGAGTCCCACAGTAGAGGTGAGGCCACCATCTTCACTCCTGCGACTGAGCTGGTTGTTACAGCCAGGAATTCAGAGAACACGTAAGTGTAAGATCACTTGGGACTCGGTCAGCTAGGGCCCCACCTGCACGCAAGAGATAGGCAGCACCACAACACCCTGTGCCAGGGAAGAGCCAGTCACCCAGGGGTGCTGAGACAGGATTGCAGGCACACAGGAGGGACAAGCACCAGTTGGAGACAGCAGGCCAACTAACACCAGAGATAACCAGATGGCAAAAGGCAAATGTAGGAACATTACTAACAGAAATCAAGGCAACATGGCACCATCTGAACCCAATTCTCACACAACAGCAAGTCCTGGATACCCCAACACACCAGAAAAGCAAGATTTGGATTTAAAAATCACAGCTCATGATGCTGATAGAGGGCTTCAAGAAGGACATAAATAATTCTCTTAAAGAAATACAGAAGAACACAAGTAAACAGGGAGAAGCCCTTAAAGAGCTACAGGAAAACACTACAAAACAGTTGAAGGAATTGAACAAAACCATTCAGGATCTAAAAATGGAGGTAGAAACGATAAAGAAATCACAAAGGGAAACAGCTCTGAACATAGAAAACCTAGGAAAGAAGTCAGGAGTCATGGATGCAAACATCAACAACAGAATATAAGAGATAGAAGAGAGAATCTCAGATGCAGAAGATACCATAAAGGCATTGACACAACAGTCAAAGAAAATGCAAAAAGCTCCTGACCCAGGAAATCCAGGACAAAATGAGAAGACCAAACCTAAGGATTATAGGTATAGAAGAGAATGAAGATTTCCAACTTAAAGGGCCAGTAAATTTCTTCAACAAAATTATAGAAGAAAACTTCCCTAACCTAAAGAAAGAGATGCCCATGAACATACAAGAAGCCTATAGAACTCCATATAGATTTGACCAGAAAAGAAATTCCTACTGTCACATAATAATTAAAATGCCAAATGCACTAAACAAAGAAAGAATATTAAAAGCAGTAAGGGAAAAATGTCAAGTAACATATAAAGGTAGACCTATCAGAATTGCATCAGACTTCCCACCAGAGACTATAAAAGCCAGAAGAGCCTGGGCAGATGTTATACAGACCCTAATGGAACACAAATGCCAACCCATGCTGCTATACCCAGCAAATTTCTCAATTACCATAGATGGAGAAACCAAGGTATTCCATGACAAAAACAAATTTGCACAATATCTTTCCACAAATCCAGCCCTTCAAAGGATAGTAAAAGTAAAACACCAACAAAAGGAGGGAAACTACACAGTAGAAGAAGCAAGAAATTAATCTTCTTTCAACAAACCCAAAAGAAGATAACCACACAAACATACAAGTTAAATCAAAAGCAACAGGAAGCAACAATCACTATTCCTTAATATCTCTTAACATCAATGGACTTAATTCCCCAATAAAAAGACATAGACTAACAGACTGGATATGTAAACAGGACCCAACATTTGCTGCATACAGGAAAAACATCTCAATGTCAAAGACAAACACTACCTCAGAGTAAAAGGCTGGAAAACAATTTTCCAAGCAAATGGTCCCAGGAAACAAGCTGGAGTAGCCATTCTCATATCCAATAAAATAGACTTTCAACCAAAAGTCATCCAAAAAGACACAGAAAGACATTCTATACTCATCAAAGGAAAAATATACCAAGAAGAACTCTCAATTCTGAACATCTATGCTCCAAATACAAGGGCATCCTCATTCATAAAAGAAGCTTTACTAAAGCTTAAAGCACACTTTGCACCTCACAAAATAATTGTGAGTGACTTCAACACCCCACTCTCCCCAATGGACAGATCAGGGAAACACAAACTAAACAGAGACACAGTGAAACTACCAGAAGTTTTGGACCAAGTGGATTTAATAGATATCTATAGAACATTTCATCCTAAATCAAAAGAATATACCTTCTTCTCAACATCTCATGGTACCTTCTCCAAAATTGACCATACACTTGGTCACAAAACAGACCTCAACAGATATAAGAAGATCGAACCAATCCCATACCTCCTATCAGATCACTATGGAGTAAGGGTGTTCTTCAATAGCAACAAAAACAACAGAAAACCCACAAAAAGTAGCTGGAGAGAGCATACACTAGCAGCTTAATGGCACACCTGAAAACTCTAGAACAGAAAGAAGCTAATACACCCAAGAGGAGTAGAAGGCAGGAAATCATCAAACTCAGGGCTGAAATCAATCAAGTAGAAACAAAAAGAACTATACAAAAAATCAACAAAACCAGGAGCTGGTTCTTTGAGAAAATCAACAAGATAGATAAACCCTTAGCCAGACTAACCAGAGGGCACAGAGACAGTATCCAAACTAACAAAATCAGAAATGAAAAGGGAGATATAACAACAGAAACTGTGGAAATTCAAAAAATCATCAGATCCTACTACAAAAGCCTATACTCAACACAACTGGAAAATCTGGATGAAATGGAAAATTTCCTAGACAGAAACTAAATAACAAAGTTAAGTTAGGATCAGATAGACCATTTAAACAGTCCGACAACCCCTAAAGAAATAGAAGTGGTCATGGAAAATCTCCTAACCAAAAAAAGCACAGGACCAGATGGTTTTTGTGTATAATTCTATCAAACCTTCAAAGAAGACCTAACACCAATACTCTTCAAACTATTCCACAAAATAGAAACAGAAGGAACACTACCCAACTCGTTGTATGAAGCCACAATTTTGCTGATACCAAAACCACACAAAGATCCAACAAAGAAAGAGAGCTTCGGACCAGTTTCCCTTATGAATATCAATGCAAAAATACTCAATAAAATTCTTGCCAGCTGAATCCAAGAACACATCAAAATGATCATTTATCACAATCAAGTAGGCTTCATCCCAGGGATGCAAGGATGGTTCAATATACAGAAATCCATCAATGTAATCCACTACACAATAAAAGCACATGATCATTTCATTAGATGCTGAAAAAGCATTTGACAAAATTCAGCATCCTTTCATGTTAAAAGTCTTGGAAAGAACAGGAATTCGAGGCCCATACCTAAACATAGTAAAAGCAATATACAGCAAACCAGTAGCCAACATCAAACAAAATGGAAAGAAACTTGAGGCAATCCCACTAAAATCAGGGACTAGACAAGGCTGCCCTCTCTCTCTCCATATTTATTCAATATAATACTTGAAGTTCTAGCTAGAGCAATTAGACGACAAAAGAGGTCAAAGGGATACAAATTGGAAAGGAAGAAGTCAAATTATCACTATTTGCAGATGTTATGATAGTATACTCAAGCGACCCAAAAAACTCCACCAGAGAACTCCTATAGCTGATAAACAACTTCAGTAAAGTGGCCAGATATAAAATTAACTCAAACAAATCAGTAGCCTTCCTATACTCAAAGGATAAACAAGTTGAGAAAGAAATTAGGGAAATGACACACTTCACAACAATCACAAACAATATAAAGTATCTTGGTGTGACTCTAACCAAACAAGTGAAAGATCTGTTTGACAAGAATTTCAAGCCTCTGAAGAAAGAAATTGAAGAAGACCTCAGAAGATGGAAAGATCTCCCATGCTCGTGGATTGGCAGGATTAATATAGTAAAAATGGCTATCTTGCCAAATGCAATCTACAGATTCAATGCAATCCCCACCAAAATTCTAAATCAATTATTCATATAGCTAGAAAGAACCATCTGCAAATTCATTTGGAATAACAAAAAAACCCAGGATAGCTAAAACTATTCTCAACAGTAAAAGAACTTCTGGGGGAATCAGTATCCCAGACCTCAAGCAGTACTACAGAGCAATAGTGTTAAAAACTGCATGGTATTGGTACAGAGACAGGCAGGAAGATCAATGGAATAGAATTGAAGACCCAGAAATGAACCCATACACCTATGGTCACTTGATCTTTGACAAAGAAACTACAACTGTCCATTGGAAAAAAGATAGCCTTTTCAACAGATGGTGCTGATTCAATTGGAAGTCAGCATGCAGAAGAATGCAAATTGATCCATTCTTATCTCCTTGTACTTAGCTCAAGTCCAAGTGGATCAAGGACCTCAACATAAAACCAGAAACACTGAAACTAATAGAAAAGAAACTGGGGAAGAGTCTTGAGCACATGGGCACAGGGGAAAATTTTCTGAACAAAACACCAATAACTTATGCTCTAAGATCAAGAATTGACAAATGGGACCTCATAAAATTACAATGTTTCTGTAAGGCAAAGGACACTGTCAATAGGACAAAATGGCAACCAACAAATTAGGAAAAGATCTTTACCAACCCTACATCTGACAGAGGGCTAATATCCAATATATACAAAGAACTCAAGAAGTTAGACTGCAGAGAGCCAAATAACCCTATTAAAAATGGGGTACAGAGCTAACCAGCGAATTTTCATCTAAGGAATATTCAACATCCTTAGTCGTCAGGGAAATGCAAATCAAAAACCTCCTGAGATTTCACCTCATACCAGTCAGAATGGCTAAGATCAAAAACTCAGGAGATAGCAGGTACTGGCGAGTATGTGGAGAAAGAGGAACACTTCTCCATTGCTGGTGGGATTGTAAGCTGGTACAACCACTCTGGAAAGCAGTCTGGTGGTTCATCAGAAAACTGGGCATGATACTACTGGAGGGCCCTGTTATACTACTCCTGGGCATATACCCAGAGGATTTCCAAGCATGTAATGAGGACACATGCTCCACTATCTTCATAGCAGCCCTATTTATAATAGCCAGAAGCTGGAAAGAACCCAGATGTCCCTCAACGGAGGAATGAAATTTACACAATGGAATACTACTCAGCTATTAAAGACAATGAATTCATGAAATTCTTAGGCAAATGGGTGGAACTGGAAAGTATCATCCTAAGTGAGGTAACCCAATCACAAAAGAACACACATGGTATGCACTCACTGATAAGTTGATATTAGCCCAGAAGCTTGGAATACCCAAGACACAATTCACATATCAAATGATGCCCAAGAATGAAGAACAAAGTATGGATATTCTGGTCCTTCTTAGAAGGGGGAACAAAATACCCACAAAAGATGATATAGAGACAAAGTTTGGAGCAGAGTCTGAGGGAAAGACTATCCAGAGACTACCCCACTTAGTGATCCATCCCATATACAGTTACAAAACCCAGACACTGTTATCGATGCCCACAAGTGCTTGCTGACTGGGGCCAGATATAGCTGTCACCTGGGAGGCTCTGCTAGTGCTTGACAAATACAGAAGGGGACACTCTCAGCCAGCCATTGAGCTGAGCACAGGGTCCACAATGGGGGATCTAGAGAAAGGACCCAAGGAGCTGAAGGGGTTTGCAGTGCCATAGAAGGAACAACAATATGAACCACCCAGTACTCTCAGAGGTCCCAGGGGCAAAACCATCAACCAAAGAGTACACATGGTGTTACCCATGGCTCCAGACACATAGGCAGCAGAGGATGGCCCTGTTGGACATCAAAGGGAGGAGAGACCCCTGGTCCTGGAAAGGCCCAATGCAGCAGTGTAGGGGAATACCAGGACAGGGAATCGTGAGGCAGTTGATTGGGGAACAGGGGGAGGGGAGATGGCTTATGGAACTTTTGGGGGGGGGAGCCAGGAAAGGGAAAATCATTTGAAATGTAAATAAAAAATACATCTAATAAAAAAATTTTTACTCTGGGTTTGTATGGAGGAAAACAGTCTTGTTGAGTCTTTTGAATATTAAATATGGTGAGGTCCACACAATTATTTCCGTCTTACAGTTGGCCAAACTATGGCTTAGGAAAGGTCCTTGTTAGCTTGAGGGAAGCCATGGTAAATGCAGAAATCTCAGTCAGGCCTTAAAGTCCACACTTTTCTTCTTGAGCTGTAGAGTGTTACCTCGAGAAGAGAGGTAAGATTTCCCAGCCAAATGTCACTTTTATGAGATCTTATCTCACCACCTCCTTTGTAGGCCAGCTTCCTGTCTGAATGTTAGGTGTTAATATGCTTCTAGCCCAAGGCCTACAAATATCCAAGTGCTTTCACTCTGGCCTTTAAGTCAACTATGGAGGACATGGGAAGATATAGAATTAGACTTATGTTGAGCACGGTCTAGTTCATACTTGCTGTGCAGTGAACATTTTATCTGAATTCGATGGTATAAGGCAAGCCCCTAATATATGGTCAAGGAATCAGACATGCTAAGAAACACATTCTACATCATACAACTGGGACATGATCTGGCCAGGATTAGAACCAGATAGGCTGTTCTGGAATCTAGGCTGCTATACATGATATTACCTTTTTCCTTCTCTGTGAGTGAAATTCTGTGAAGGCCAGAAGAGAGTGTTGGATATCTTGGAGCTGGAGTTACAGATAGTTGTGGGTGAACTGACAGATACTGGTGCTAGAAATAGAGCTTAGGTACTCTGGAAGAACAGTATGTGCTCTTAACCACTGAGTCTTTCCTCCCCTCTCCTCCCCTTCCCCTCTCCCTTCCCTTCCTTTCCCTCCCCTTGTCCCCTCTCTTCTCTTGAGACAAGGTCTCACTCTGTAGCCCTGGCTGCTGTGGTACTTCACTATGTAGATCAGACATCCTTGGACTCTCAGGGATCTGTCTTCTATCACTTCTAAAATGCTGGGAGCCTGCCAGGACTGAGTTTTCTGGCAATTTTTGTTGTGGGACTATATATTGCAGACAATAATTTTTTGGCATTTTATGAACAATGATCTTTCTCATTTTTATAGCTTGTTCTCTTAGACTCTATAGTGTCTTTTGTGTAACAGAAATTCCTGATTTTAATATTGTCAAATTTACCTATCCTTATTTTTTTGGCTATCATAGTTCTCCTCCTCCTCCTCCTCCTCTTCTTCTTTTTTCCTCCTCCTCCTCCTTCTTTTTCTTCTTCTCCTCCCTCTCCCTTCTCCTCCCCCTCCTATTCCTTCCTCCTTCTTCTGTTGTCATTCCCTATTAGTAGGAAAGTATTTTTCTTATTTCCTTTAATTTATAGATGCTTTTGATGTTTCTGAATTCATAGCCATATAATACAATTGATAATACTGAATTATTCCCTTTTCAATTCATTATATACTCAGTTTCTAGTCATACTGTTTTGACTCAAGCCTCTAGGACAATGTTTCTAGGTGGTGCTAATGGTGGGCATGGTTTCCTTTCATTTAAATGGGAATTCCTCTAACACTTATACTAGATATTCATTCCCTGTATACAGTGGAGTACACTTTAGGAGTGGTTCTCTTTATTCCTAGTTTGCTTAGATTAAAAAAAAAACCAAACAAACATGAATGACTAGATTTTGAGCAGATGATGTATTTTTTTTTCTTCCTTTTTCTGTTGTGGTGTTTTACATTAAAAGTTTGTCTGTGACTGAATCACTGTTCTTTTTCTCAAAAAGAAGCACAACTAGGTTCTATATATGTTCTGTATTTCTTTTATAAGTCTGACTTTTTTTGTGAGCAGTACTCATGTTTGGGGTATGAGGTTGGGCTGTGAGATATGTTCCTCATGTCCAAATCTATCAGTTGTGTCAAGTGACGAATGGGGAGGCTCTCCAAGACTGCATGTACTGTAGTCATCTGGGCTTTATTTAAGGGAGAGAATTTTAAACCACTATTTAATAGCTATAGAACTCACCAGGCTCCAAATTTCTTTTAGAATTAGATTGTGGAAGATGTTTTCTACTCATTTGTCCCTTTCATCAACATTTGTGATTTTGGAAGGTGAATCTCTGTGAGTTCAAGGCCAACCTACACAACATGGTGAATTCTAGGCCAGCCAGGGACATAGACATAGTGAGACTTACTCAACAAAGCACAACAGAAGTAAAACTAAAAATGAAAAAATTGTTTGCATGCTGTCTTTTAAATTCCCATGTGCTGTGATTTTTGAAATGTTTATTTAAGTCTTCAAAGAACCAACAGCTCTTTGGATTATCTCCACTGGCCTTTGTCTACTAGTGTCCTGCTTTTTCTTAACCCACCTATGAGGCTTTCATTTATGACACTGTATTTTTCTATCTTTTCTTTCTTTCTTTCTTTCTTTCTTTCTTTCTTTCTTTCTTTCTTTCTTTCTTTCTTTCTTTCTTTCTTTCTTTCTTTCTTTCTTTCTTCCTTCCTTCCTTCCTTCCTTCCTTCCTTTCTTTCTTTCTTTCTTTCTTTCTTTCTTTATTACTTTCTAAGTTTTTTTATTTACATTCCAAATGATTTCCCCTTTCCCGTTTCCTCCCTCCCCGAAAGTCCCATAAGCCTCCTTCCCTCCCTCTGTTCCCCATTCAACCCCCTCTCGCTTCTCTGTCCTGGCATTCCCCTACATCCAGTCTTTCCAGGACCAGGGGTCTCTCCTTCCATCTTCTTGGAAATCTATTGATATGTGAATTGTGTCTTGGGTATTCCGAGATTCTGGGTTAATATCCCCTTATCTGTGACTGCATACCGTGTGTGTTCTTTTGTGATTGGGTTACCTCACTAAGGATGATATTTTCAAGTTCTGACCATTTGCCTAGGAATTTCGTGAATTCATTGTTTTTAATTGCAGAATAGTTTTCCATTGTGTAAATATACCACATCTTCTGAATCCATTCCTCCGTTGAGGGACATCTGGGTTCTTTCCAGCTTCTGGCTATTATAAATAAGGCTACTATGAACATAGTGGAGCTTATGTCCTTATTGCATGCAGGGGAAGCCTCTGGGTATATGCCCAGGAGTGGTATAACAGGATCCTCCGGGAGTGTCATGCCCAGTTTTCTGAGGAACCACCAGACTGCTTTCCAGAGTGGTTGTACCAGCTTGCAATCCCACCAGCAGTGGAGGAGTGTTCCTTTTTCTCCACATCTCTGTCTTCCTTCCTTCCTTCCTTGCTTGCTTGCTTGCTTTCTGGTGGGAATTTTTAAAAAATTTTTTGAATATATTCTTCATTTATATTTCAAATGTTATACCCTTTCCCAGTTTCCCCCCCTCCCAGAAAACCCGAAACCCTTTCTCCCACCCCCTGCCTCTAAGAAGATGCTCCATCGCCCAACCCACTCCCACCTACCGGACGCCCCCCCCCCCCCCCCGCCGTGTTCCTGGATTTCCCCATGCTGGGACATCTATCAAGCCTTCATAGGACCAAGGATGTCTCCTTCCACCAATGCCCGACAAGGCATTCCTCTGCCACAAATGCGTCTGGAACCATGTGTACCCCTTGGTTGAAGGCTTAGTCCCTGGGAGCCCTGGGGGGTTCTGGTTGACTGACATCATCATTCTTCCCTTGAGGCTGCAAACCCCTTCAGCTCTTCCAATCCTCCCTCCAATTCCTCCATTGGGGACCCCATGCTCAGTCCAATTGTTGGCTGCTAGCATCTGCCTCTGTATCTGTAAGGCCCTGGCAGGGCACCTCAGGAGACAGCCATATCAGGCTTCTTTCATCACTTCTTGGCATCCACAATAGTGTTGGGGTTTGATGACTGTTAATAGGATGAATCCCCAGTTCCTTCAGTCTCTGTTCCACACTTTGTCTCCATAATTGCTCCTGTGAGTATTTTGTTCCCTTTCTCAGAAAAACTGAAGCACCCACACTTTGGTTTTCCTTCTTGAGCATCATGTGGTCTGTGAATTGTATCTTGTTTATTCTGAGCTTTTGGCCTAATATCCACTTATCAGGGAGTGCATACCATGTGTGTTCTTTTGTGATTGAGTTACCTCATTCAGTATAACATTTTCTAGTTCCATCCATTTGCCTAAGAATTTCATTGTTTTTAATAGCTGAGAAGTACTCCATTGTGTAAATATACCACATTTTCTGTATCCATTCTTCTGTTGAAGGACATCTGGGTTCTTTTCAGTTTCTGGTTATTATAAATAAGGCTCCTATGAACATACTGGAGCATGTTGGAGCATCTTCTGGGTATATATCTATGAGTGGTATAGCTGGGTCCTCAGGTAGTACTATGTCTAATTTTCTGAAGAACTGCCAAACTGACTTCCAGAGTGGTTGTACCAGCTTGCAATCCCACAAGCAATGGAGGAGAGTTCTTCTTTCTCCATATCCTTGCTAGCATCTTCTGTCTCCTGAGTTTTCCATCTTAGCCTTACTGACTGGTGTGAGGTGGAATCTCAGGGGTTTTTTGATTTGTATTTCTCTGATGACTAAGAATGTTGAACATTTCTTTTGGTGCTTCACAGCCATTCAATTTTCCTCAGTTGAGAATTCTGTTTAGCTCTGTACCCCCATTTTTTAATAGGCTTATTTGACTCTCTGGAGTCTAACTTCTTGAGTTCTTTGTATACATTGGATATTAGCCCTCTATCAGATGTAGGATTGTTAAAGATCTTTCCCCAATCTACTGGTTGCCGTTTTGTCCTATTGACAGTGTCCTTTGCCTTTCAGAAGCTTTGTAATTATATGAAGTCCTATTTGTTGATTCTTGTTCTTAGACCATAAGACATTGGTGTTCTGTTTAGGAAATTTTCCCCTGTGCCCATGTGTTCAAGGCTCTTCCCCACTTTCTCCTCTATAAGCTTCAGTGTATCTGGTTTTATGTGGAGGTCCTTGATCTACGTGGACTTGATCTTTGTACAAGGATATAAGAATGGGTCAATTTGCATTCTTCTGAATGCTAGCTACCAGCTGAACCAGCACCATTTGTTAAAAATGCTGTCTTTTTTTCCACCGGATGGTTTTAGCTCCTTTGTCAAATATCAAGTGACCATAGATGTGTGGGTTCATTTCTGGGTCTTCAATTCTATTCCAATGATCTTCCTGCGTGTCTCTGTACCAATACCATACAGTTTTGTTTTTGTTTTTTTTTTTTTTTTTTTTTTATCACTATTGCTCTGTAGTAGAGCTTGAGGTCAGGGATGGTGATTCCTCCAGAAGTTTTTTTTTGATGTGGAGAATAGTTTTCAATATCCTGGATTTTTTTTATTCCAAATGAATTTGTGGATTGTTCTTTCTAGCTATATGAAGAATTGATTTGGAATTTTGGTGGGGATTCCATTGAATCTGTAAATTGCTTTTGGCAAGATGGCCACTTTTACTGTATTAATCCTGCCAATCCATGAGCATGGGAGATCTTTCCATCTTCTGAGATCTTCTTTGATTTCTTTCTTCAGAGGCTTGAAGTTCTTGTCAAACAGATCTTTCACTTGCTTGGTTAGAGTCATACTAAGGTATGTAAAATTATTTGTGACTATTGTGAATGGTGTCATTTCCCTAATTTCTTTCTCAACTTGTTTATCCTTTGAGTAGAGGAAGGCTACTGATTTGTTTGAGTTAATTTTATATCCAGCCACTTTCCTGAAGTTGTTTATCAGCTGTAGGAGTTCTCTGGTTGAATTTTTTGGGTCACTTAAGTATATAGTCATGTCATCTTCAAATAGTGATATTTTGAGTTCTTCCTTTCCAATTTGTATATATTTGACCTCCTTTTGTTGTCTAATTGCTCTAGCTAGAACTTCAAGTACTATATTGAACAGATATGGAGAGAGTGGGCAGCCTTGTCTGGTCCTCAATTTTAGTGGGATTGCTTCAAGTTTTTCTCCATTTACTTTGATGTTGGCTACTGATTTGCTGTATATTGTTTCTACTATATTTAGGTATAGGGCCTTGGATTCCTGATCTCTCCAAGACTTTTAACATGAAGGGATGCTGAATTTTGTCAAATGCTTTTTCAGCATCTAATGAAATGATCATGTGTTTTTTTCTTTGAGTTTGATTATGTAGTGGGTTACATTGATGGATTTCTGTATATTGAACCATCCCTGTATCCCTGAGATGAAGCCTACTTGATCATGGTGAATTACTGTTTTGATATATTCTTGGATTCAATTGGCGAGAATTTTATTGAGTATTTTTGCATCAATGTTTATAAGGGAAATTAGTCTGGAGTTCTCTTTCCTTGTTTGGTCTTTGTTTCATTTAGGTATAAGTGTTATTGTGGCTTCATAGAATGAATTGGGTAGTGTTCCTTGTGTTTCTATTTTGTGGAATAGTTTAAAGAGTATCAGTATTAGGTCTTCTTTGAAGATCTGATAGAATTTCCCACTAAACCCATCTGGTCCTGGGCTCTTTTTTTTTTTTTTTTTGGTTGGGAGACCGTTAATGACTGCTTCTATGTCCTCAGGGCTCATGGGACTATTTAGATGGTTTATCTGATTCTGTTTTAACATTGTCACCTGGTATGTGTCTAGAAAATGGTCCATTTCGTCCAGATTTTCCAATATTGTTGAGTATAAGCTTTTGTAGTAGGATCAGGTGATTTTTTTTGAATTACCACAGTTTCTGTTGTTATGTCTCCCTTTTCATTTCTGATTTTATTAATTTGGGTAGAGCCTCTGTGCCCTCTGGTTAGTCTGGTGAAGGGTTTATCTATCTTGTTGATTTTCTCAAAGAACCACCTCCTGGTTTTGTTGGTTCTTTGTATGGTTCTTTTTGTTTCTACTTGGTTGATTTCAGCCCTGAGTTTGATTATTTCTTGTCATCTACTCCTCTTGGGTGCATTTGCTTCTTTGCTTCTTTTTGTTCTAGAGCTTTCAGGTGTGTTGTCCAGCTGCTATTGTAAGCTCTCTCCATTTTCTTTTTGGAGGCACTTAGCGCTATCAGTTTTCTTCTTAGCACTGCTTTCATTATGTCCCACAAGTTTTGGTATGATGTTAAATTAAATTCTAAAAAGTCTTTAATTTCTTTATTTCTTTCTTGACCACATTCTCATTGAGTAGAGCATTGTTCAACGTCCATGTGTATGTGTGTTTTCCTGTCATTTTTGTTTGAATTTAAGACCAGCCTTAGACTATGGTGAACTGATAGGGTGCATGGAATTATTTCAATATTTCTGTATCTGTTGAGGCCTGTTTTGTGATCAATTATTTTTTTTTATTTTCTAAGTTTTTTTTAATTTACATTCCAAATCATTTCCCTTTTCCCGTTTCCTCCCTCCCCGAAAGTCCCATAAGCCCCCTTCCCTCCCTCTTTTCTCCATTCAACCCCCTCTCGTTTCTCTGTCCTGGCGTTCCCCTACATCCAGTCTTTCCAGGACCAGGGGTCTCTCCTTCCATCTTCTTAGAAATCTATTGATATGCGAATTGTGTCTAGGGTATTCCGAGATTCTGGGTTAATATCCCCTTATCAGTGACTGCATACCATGTGTGTTCTTTTGTGATTGGGTTACCTCACTAAGGATGATATTTTCAAGTTCTGACCATTTGCCTAGGAATTTCGTGAATTCATTGTTTTTAATTGCAGAGTAGTATTCCATTGTGTAGATATACCACATCTTCTGAATCCATTCCTCCGTTGAGGGACATCTGGGTTCTTTCCAGCTTCTGGCTATTATAAATAAGGCTGCTATAAACATAGCGGAGCATGTGTCCTTATTGCATGCAGGTAAAGCCTCTGGGTATATGCCCAGGAGTGGTATAGCCGGATCCTCCGGGAGTGTCATGCCCAGTTTTCGGAGGAACCGCCAGACTGCTTTCCAGAGTGGTTGTACCAGCTTGCAATTCCACCAGCAGTGGAGGAGTGTTCCTCTTTCTCCACATCCTCGCCAACAACTGCTGTCTCCTGTGTTTTTGATCTTAGCCATTCTGACTGGTGTGAGATGGAATCTCAGGGTTGTTTTGATTTGCATTTCCCTAATGACTAAGGATGATGAACATCTCTTTAGGTGCTTCTCGGTCATTAGATATTCTTCAGGTGAGAACTCTTTGTTTAGCTCTGTACCCCATTTTTTAATAGGGTTACTTGCCTCTCTGGAGTTTAACTTCTTGAGTTCTTTGTATATATTGGATATTAGTCCTCTGTTTGTGATCAATTATATGGTCAATTTTGGAGAAGGTACCATGAGGTACTAAGAAGAAGGTATATTCTTTTGCTTTAGGATGAAATGTTCTATAAATATCTGTTAGATCCATTTGGTTCATAACTTCTGTTAGTTTCACTGCATCTCTGTTTAGTTTCTGTTTCCATGATTTGTTCATTGCAGAGAGTGGGGTGTTGAAGTCTTCCACTATTATTGTGTGGGGTGCAATGTGTGCTTTGAACTTTATTAAAGTTTCTTTTATGAGTGTGGGTGCCTTTGCATTTGGAGCATAGATGTTCAGAATTGAGAGTTCATCTTGGTAGATTTTTCCTTTGACCAGAATGAAGTGTCCCTCCTTATCTTTTTGACAACTTTTGGTTGAAAGTTGATTTTATCCAATATAAGAATGGCTACTCTAGCTTGCTTCTTGGGACCATTTGCTTGGAAAATTGTTTTCCAACCTTTGACTCTGAGGTAGTGACTGTCTTTGTTACTGAGGTGGGTTTCTTGTATGCAGCAAAATGTTGGGTCCTGTTTACATATCCAGTCTGTTAATCTATGTCTTTTATTGGGGAATTGAGTCCATTGATGTTAAAAGATATTAAGGAAAAGTGATTGTTACTTCTGTTATTTTTGTTGTTAAAAGTGGAATTATGTTTGTGTGGCTATCTTCTTTTGGGTTTGTTGAAAGAAGATTACTTTCTTATTTTTTCTAGGGTGTAGTTTCCCTCCTTGTGTTGGTATTTTCCACCCATTATCCTTTGTAGACCTGTGTTTGTGGAAAGATATTGTGTAAATTTGGATTTGTCATGAAATATCTTGCTTTCTCTGTTTATGGTAATTGAGAGTTTTGCTGGGTAGAGTAGCCTGGGCTGACATTTATGTTCTCTTAGTGTCTGTATGACATCTGCCCAGGATCTTCTGGCTTTCATAGTTTCTGGTGAGAAGACCAGTATAATTCTGATAAGTCCGCCTTTATATGTTACTTGACTTTTTCCCTTACTGCTTTTAATATTCATTGTTTAGTGCATTTGGAGTTTTGATTATTATGTGATGGGAGGAATTTCTGTTCTGGTCCAGTCTGTTTGGAGTTCTGTAGGCTTCTTGTATGTTCATGGGCATCTCTTTCTTTAGGTTTGGGAAGTTTTCTTCTTTAATTTTGCTGAAGATATTTCCTGGCCCTTTAAGTTGTAAATCTTTGCTCTCTTCTATACCTATAATTCTTAGGTTTGGTCTTCTTATTGTGTCCTGGATTTCCTGGATGTTTTGGGTTACAAGCTTTTTGCATTTTGCATTTTCTTTGATTGTTGAGTCAATGTTTTCTGTGGTATCTTTAGCACCTGAGATTCTTTCTTCTATCTCTTTTATTCTGTTGTTGATGCTTGCATCTATGACTCCTGATTTCTTTCCAAGGTTTTCTATCTCCAGAGTTGTCTCCCTTTGTGATTTCTTTATTGTTTCTACTTCCATTTTTAGATCCTGGATAGTTTTGTTCAGTTCCTTCACTTGCTTGTTTGTGTTTTCCTGAAATTCTTTAAGGGATTTTTGTGTTTCCTCTTTAAGGGCTTCTATCTGTTGACCCATGTTCTCCTGTGTTTCTTTAAGGAGTTTTTGTGTTTCCTCTTTAAGGACTTTTACCTGCTGACCCATGTTTTCCTGTATATCTTTAAGGGAGCTTTTTTTTTTTCCGTCCTTCTTGAAGTCCTCTATCAGCATCATGAGATGTAATTTTAAATCCAGAACTTGCTTTTCCGGTGTGTTGGGGTATCCAGGACTTCCTGTTGGAGAACTGGGTTTGGATGGTTCTATGTTTTCCTTGGTTTCTGTTGGTAATGTTCTCACCTTTTGCCATCTGGTTTTCTCTGGTGTTAGCTGGTCTTGCTGTCTCTGACTGTGGCTTATCTGTCCTGCAAACCTGTGTATCTGTACTCCTGAGATTCCTGTTCTATCTGTGTACACAGATATATAGGTACTCCTGAGAGACCAGCTCTCTTGTGGTGGTACTTGTGTATGTAGCTCTGTGGCCCAGGATCAGCTCTGTGCTCTCAGGCCTCTCCACAGTCCTGGGAGGTTAGCTATCTCCCAGTGCCACTTGGATATGGCGCACTGTGTCAAAGGATGGTCCCCAGCCAGAGACAGAAACTAGAAGGCTCCTGCCTGAGGGTTCTAGACAGGTTCTACTGAGTAGAAGGTGTGGTCCTACCTGTGCTCTCAGGCCTCTCTGCATTCCTGTGCAGGGACTGGTGGCGGAAGGAGCAGAAGGAGCTGAAGAAACGGAAGGGAAGTGGTATTCGGGAGGGTGGGGGTTTTGGTGGTTGATGGGTGGTGAGTCCGCTGTGCCCCCACCAGCATCTCTGGGATTCCAGATGTGGGAGGGTGTTCTTGCCAACTGCTCTGAGTGCAGTGGGTTCTCTAGGATAGATCAGGAGATGGTGTCTTCACTGTAGCAGACCAGCCAAGAGTCTCTATAATACTGTATTTTTCATTACCACACATAATCTTATTCTTTTTCAAGTCTGACAGTTCATTTTAGAGTGTCACTTTTATACTTTTAGCTCTTTACAATTTGTTTAAAAAATATTCATGCTTAAACATTTCAAAAACATTACCTGTTCTGTGTATGACTACTGGACTCCAATTTGTTCACACTGTGAAGCATTTTTGCCCCTGACAGGGGCTTTGCTCTCTGTTCTTCTTTACCCCAAGAGGATTTTTCCTTTTCCAGAGATCAGGGAGGCCTAAACTACTTGAGACCATTCTATCTACTTACCTTGTCCAACTCAGCATTTGCATTAGCATTTGCTCCTGTAAGAGAGAGAACTTTTTTGTGTGCCTGTGCCTGTGAGTTTTGCTCTCTCTCTGTTTCCCTTTTCCCCCTACATTCTCTTCCCATCTCTCTTTTCCTTAAAGGTCTCTCTCTCTCTCTCTCTCTCTCTCTCTCTCTCTCTCTCTCTCTCTCTCTCATTATTCTATTCAAATGTCATCCCCTTCCTGGTCTCCCCTCCATGAGCCCTTCATCCCATCTTCCTCCCCTTTGTCCCTAAGAGGGTGCTCCCCCCAACACCCCACTCCCACTTCAACCCTCTAGCATTCCCCTTCTCTGGAGCATCAAGACTCCACAGGATCAAGCACCTCCCCTCCCACTGATGCTGGACAAGGCAGTCCTCTGCTACATATGCATCAGGAGCCACAGAGTGACCTATGTATACTCCTTGGTTGGTGGGAGCTCTGAGGGGTCCAGTTAGTTGATACTGCTGTTCTTCCCATGGGGTTGCAATCCCCTTCTGCTCCTTCAGTCCTTCTCCTAACTCTTCCACAGTGGCCTCTAACCTTAGTCCAATAGTTGACTGTAAGTATCTGCATCTGTCTCAGTCAGGTGTTGGCAGAGCCTCTCAGAGGACAGCCATACCTGGCTCCTGATTGCAAATACATCTTGGCATCAGCAATAGTTTCAGAGTTTGGTGTCTGTGGATGGGATCGATCCCAAGGTGGGGCAGTCTTTGGATGAATTTTCCTTCAGTGTCTGCTCCATTTTTTGATCCTGCATTCTCTCTTTTTTTCTCTCTCTCTTTTTAAAAATAAGCCTAAATGTGCTTGGAAGGAGGATTTAGTTTCATTTAGCAATAGTGTAATGAGGAGATGTGTCAGGAAATGTAATGATTCTAGAACGACATGTTGATATGACTTCCCCCATTGTGCTAGGATACTGTCATTGAACTGTGTGTCCTAGATTGGAAAAAAACTGGACCTACCAAGTTAGTTAGCTCCCATGCCATTGACAGTCTGATATAAGAAGAGTCCTTTAAAAACACTCCTCTTTTATGGACTGAAGTGATATTGGTCTATGCAGGACAGTTTAAGGATTATAAGTAGGAAGAAAGGTTAAAAGAACTGGTTAGAGGACACATGTCAAAGGTACATATGGTGCAGTCTACTTGTAATTCTTTCAAACAATTGCAGCCAGCAGTCTGGACTTCCATTGCTGTAGCTGCTATTTCTAAGTTTCTCAGTGGCCATAGAGAAAGGAACTTTCTTTTTGAGTTTTGATTCTCTATGGCCAACTGGAGAATGAGTCTACCAACAGAATGGAAAATAAAAGATTCTTACACCCTAGTCTAACATATGCACTTTTGTATTTGAAGGATGTTAGCTAAGATGCTAGTAGTTTGATACCGAGGCCGAAGGTTGAAAACCAGGGAGTTTCCCTGTCCTGATGAAGGAGGGCACTAGATGTCCTTTTCCCTCTAATGAGTAATACAGAGGAAGACTTTGGGAAGGTGAGACCATTTTGATGGCGAGGAGATTCCAAAGCAATGGTCCTGCAATACAGTCTTGAAGATTTCTGCTTTCTAGGTTCATAATTACTGAGCCAGTGGGATTTGAGTGACTGACCAAAGGCATGGATCATCATGGTTGGACAGTGGAAGATTTCAACCAGAGAGACTGGGGAATTGCAAAGTGGCCATTGTTTTTCTCACTTTAAGCTCTTAGAGAAGGTACTATGGCTTTGAATGGGATCTCACTTGTATAACATAGATAGGATGGTTAATTCCTAATTGTGAAAATTGCTGTGACTCTTATAATTATCTTCCTGGCTGCTGTAACCACTCTCCCCAGTCTTCTTTGGCACATTCTGAAGGACTTGTGTCACTTCAGCACCCAAGTGGTGCAGTGGTTCAAACAGGACCCTGGAGGTCAGACTACCTACATAAGGCAAGGAGGAATCTGGAACAACTTGTTTTATTTGTTTGTGTCTATAGTCTCATCACTTAAGAGGAGATTATAATAGTGGACAACTTTCTGAGCTGTTATGAAGGCTGACTAGAGCTTGGAACCATGTGTGGCAGATGTTAAGTACTGTACAGATTTTCTGTTAAGTATTCCTAAGTAGGCTTGGCTTCTCTATGGCTCTGGATATTTCCATGGGTTCTTCCTTTTGCAACTTAATGCTAGGGACAGACTCTCATTCCTTGAAGATACCACTTGGTGATGGGCTCTACCTAGTTCTCACCTGGTACAAAGCTTCTCCATGTGTCTAGCCACCCATATATGACTTTCAGTCACGACTCTCAGAGCATAGTGTTTCACATGCGACTTTGCTTGTCTACAGAACTGTGAGCTGTTGCATGTGGCTTTTGCTACCCTGCCTTAGGTCCTGGAATGGGCTGCACTATCAGCCCCCACCCAGTTTCCCTTGAATCCATGGACAAAAGACACACATAGGTTGCTTAATTTCAACTTGCCTTTGGACACAATTGCTGGGTGCTACTATTTCCCACCTGGAAAAGTATGCCCTTAACAATATTTTTATCTTCATACCTCCCAGATGCCTTAAACTTTAGTTGCTAAGATACATCTAGTCTCTGCTAAGCACCCCTGATCACTCACCTATAGGAGTGGCCATAGGCTGTAGCTCCTCCTGAGACCTCACATGTCTGCTTGTCTTTTCTCTCTCTAAAGCCTGGTGAACTCCTCTCTTCCCTTGCATCTGTCTCTTTTCCTCCAGGGACCTGGAAGTCCTGCCTGTTCCTTCCACCCAGCAATTGGCCCATGGCTTCTTTACTGACAGATTAAGAACCAATTGGGGAACAGAACCCTAGCATCAGCACTGCCCCTACAGTGAGCTTTTTCTTCTTCCTCCTGTTTTATATTTTATGAGTCTGAGAGATAGAAGGTAAATTATACTGAATGGATAAATGGACCTTTTCTTCTTCCCTTCAATCTGGCACCTGATGTACTGTCTTTGTTATTCCATTCAGGAATAAGATAGGCATTAGAGTGAGCCCTTTTTGTATATATGAAAATAGGGGAGCAGGGTTATAGACGGCTTGCCCACCCAGGCACAGCTCCTTTACAGTCAGCTTGCTAGTGTTGACACCTGTGATCAGAGCATGTCTACAGATTTAGTTTGAAACCTCTTTCTGGGTTATGCATGGGCCATGTGAAAACAAAAACAAACACAAAACTGAACATTAGTCTTGTTTGCTCTCAAGAATTCTCCTCATCTATCCAGTTTCCATTCTCATCATCCTGATTCATTGCATTTGTCTCTAAATTAACTTAGATCAACTCTGGAACCCATACCAGCACCAAAGGACAAAACCATGGCAACATAAACATATTTAAGTAACCAGAAGACGGCAGCTAAAGCACACCCCCAAGAGCAGGACAGAAGGTTTTACATATTCCAATACAATCTGTTTTGATTGGCTTAGAGATGGAGTCTTGGTGGAAAAAGATCTTATGGCCCTGTGTGCTTAGTTCTTATTTTCTGTGATAGTTTTAATAAGGTAAAAATTATTTAACTTACAGTTTGCCCCTGTAAGGACAGATTGTCCATTGTCATATATTCTCAGAGCTGTGTAACTAACACCACTACCTAGCTTACGATTATGTTTCTCACAGCAGAAGAAAACATCATAGTGATCAATAGTTACATCCTTATCATTTCCTGGCAATTCTTAATTTATTACTGTTGTTTATGAATTTGCTTATCTGAACACCGTGTAAGTGGAATTATATTATGTGTGGACTTTTGTGATTGCCTTCTTTTGTGGGGACACAATATTTTCAGAGTCATTCTTAAGTTAAATCACCCAATTTTGTGGCTAAATAATATTTCATTGACTGGATATATCATATTACTTCACTGATTAATTGATTAACATATAGATTTTTGACCAATATATATAATGCCAGTATGAATATCTGATCTAAATCAGCTGGTAAGTGGGTAAATAAGAGTTAACATATTTTTATCATGGAATAAAATTCAATTACAGAAAGGAATGAAATTCTGATGCTAAATCAGGCATTAAATTCTGAATGCATATGAAACCAAAGCAACCACTTATTTCATGATTTCATTGATAAGGAAAGTCTTTCATAGGCAAATTTATAGAGACAGAAAGAAGATTATTGGCTCCCAGAGCTTTGGTCCTAGGAAGGAAATGGAAAGTGGGTTGCTAAAGGGTACAGGGTTTCTTACTTTGCTGATAAACATGAAAAAAACTGTGTTGATAGTTGCACAGCCTTGTGACTAAATACCCCGAAACGCACATTTACATGATTGTGTTGTATCAAAAAGTAATCAGTAATCTATGTTAATATGGAGTGTTCAGTGCCCTGTGAGGCACGGTGGCACATAGCTAAGAAGGAGAATACCCTCCCTCTCTGTGCTCTTGGACCTTCTCCTTCCTAAGTGTGAAGGTGAAATGCAACTCCTCGAGAACAATGTGACGCTACACCATACTTGTGCTAGCTTCTGGGTGGAGGCCACATTTAGAAAGATCTCAACCTCTGGGTATCAGCCATAGGATTTCAGACAGATTTCAAATGTCTATTCCAATATTTATATAACTAAGACATGGTATTATCTGTACCTTACAACGCTGTGAGTCCCTGTGGGCAGGAGTCCTGTCTTATGTCCAGTTTGATTCCTCTGCTTAATGTTGTGGTCTGGTTCACAGGCAGGATTATGTGTCTGTGAATGAAAGAGTAACTGCTATTTTTGAAGCCTCTTGGAATGTCCCTGGGCAAAAAACACCTTCAGGCTTGTGGCAGCCGCCCCTGACCAGCCTGAGGTTGGTCTGGAAAGGAAGACATGAATCCACCAACTTACTTCCTTCAAGGGTTTCTTTTTTGCAACTGTTAACTACTTTCTCTGGTGTTTTCCACTGTGGTGACTGAAACAGTGTTTGTGAATTCTTTTTCCTTTCTGGTAAGGTATCTAAAAATTGTGGTTGGGTCAGAGAGAGAGGGAAACAAAAGGCTATTGAACTAAACCTTAATTGGCTTCCTTTCTTTCTTTTTCTTTCCTTTGCCCCCCTTTTTTCTTCTTGAGTTGATCCACCATCAGTGCTCTGAATTGTGTGCAGCTTATGGGTGTTGGCTTAATGAGAATTTCTTTTCTTTTCTTTTTCTTCTGTGGAGGTATTCTGTGTTAAGTTCTTTCTGTTGAATATCCTTTGCTTGCACTGGACTTTTCTTTATGTTGATTTTTTGCTTCATTTTTTTTTCATTTCCCATGCTGTTCAGTTACTGGACGCCAGAAGAACCAAGGTTTGTCCGCTCTTTGCTGCTTGTCTGTTTTACTCTGCACAGCCTCCCCGTCCTCGTGTGTTTGAATGTGCTTGTCTGTGTCTCCATTTATTCCCTTTTGCTTGCAGAGGCAGTAATCCTGTTTACTAAATCTGTTCACAGCTTTATTTGTAAAAATAAATAAATAAATACATAAATAAATAAAGCCCTTGTTTGTGTCTGCTCGTAGTGGATGCTATTATTTTCATTTTTAAATGGATATGCATTTATTATGGAAAATAATGGATAACGAACACCTTAGGAAACAAGGAATACTGAGTCTGGAGTGTTGTGGGCCCGAGAAGGTGTGTTTCATGAAAGTTTCCTTCTAACCCTTTCCCTTCCTAAACTAAGCACCGTAGATGTTTAATTCCCTTGTGGTTGACACTAATATACCGTTTCTGTGTGTGTGTACATTTCTCTTCTCCTAAGACATTCAGAAAGCATCACTGAATTAATTCCCCTCTTCATGTGCTGTCCCATGCTTCTGAAGTCACCGTGGAGGACTTCACGGCTGGCCCCTGGACCTCATGATTAACATTTCATCTTCATGGTGTGGCGGCGGCAGCTGGTGGCACTCAGTCATTTCACTAACTGTTTTTCTCCCCTCTCCTCTCCTGCTCCATCTTTCTCACTGTAGCACCTGCAATTGACCATCCAGGCCCTTCAGGATGAGCTGCGGACCCAGAGGGACCTCAACCACCTCCTGCAGCAAGAGAGTGGCAACCGGGGAGCGGAGCACTTCACCATTGAGCTGACAGAGGAGAACTTCCGCAGGCTCCAAGCTGAGCATGACAGGCAGGCCAAGGAGCTGTTCCTTCTGCGGAAGACCCTGGAAGAAATGGAGCTGAGAATCGAAACACAGAAACAGACTCTCAATGCCCGAGATGAGTCCATTAAAAAGCTCCTGGAGATGCTGCAGAGTAAGGGCTTGCCATCGAAAAACCTCGAGGATGACAACGAGCGCACACGGCGGATGGCGGAGGCTGAGTCTCAGGTCAGCCACTTAGAAGTGATTTTAGACCAGAAGGAGAAGGAAAACATCCACCTGAGAGAGGTAAGACCCTTGCTTTAGATACTGAAAAATGCTATTACACTCTTTCACAGGTTGGAAAATGTCTACGTTCTCAACCTCATTTCCCTGCTACCAGCTTGCTGATCTCTGCCTGTGGTGTTCAAGTAGAACTCTATGTGAACGTTCTTCTGAGCTCATTGCACCTGTGTTCAATTATTATTCAAGCCTGTGTGGCACATGGTAACTCTAAGGTGCTTTATGGTCACTTTTCCATGGGCAGCTACAGTTTTGGGGTACTTTTAGGAACAGGTCTGTTTAAGTTTGGTTGTCAAATATATCTTTAAAGAAACAAAACAAATAGATGATTAACACAGTGACCCAAAGCATTTTTATAACTGAATTAGGGACAGAGTTTGTGGAAAGCCAAATGTATGGTTTTTGAGAATAATGGTCTAATGTACAGGCCAATGCCGAGCATTTGGGTTTAAGGTAATCCTCGTCTGCGTTTACGTTTGTCTAGAACGTTCTGTTCTAGGGATTCTGAATATGCTTCATCCGTAGTGTATTAACTCATTTGAAGTCTTCTGCAGGCAGTTTCCCTGGCTGGCCACCACTACTGAATGCTGAGATGCTCAGATACCTGAGAATTTATGGTTAGTTAAAGCTTAGGGAAAAAAAACGTGTGTGTCAGCCAGGGTTTGAAATTGTTGCCACAGTTTTCTTGCTACTGTGGTAAAGATGGCTCTAAGAGCATCTTGTAGGCAAATCTGCTAAAGGGAGACACATACCACATGGCAAATTGCAATCCCTATGACAGCTTTAGATATGTCTTCAAAACATTGGCAGCACTGAAGACAGATTTCAGAGTAGACCAGATCTCTTGGGACTGAACACCTGTTTGGATGGGCAGCTACTATAAGAGTCCGTTGTGTGGTTTTAAGAAAGCATAGCTACCTTGTTGAGATCTGTCAAGATACCAATGCTCTCGTAAGGTGTTTGTAATATTGTTTGTATTTGCTTGGGAGATTTTAGTGGACTTTGGTATTTTCAAAACTACAGTCCTCTACTCTGAATTTCCCTTGTTTTATTTTCATGAGGTCTTAGCCACATATTTTGGAAACCACATAGCTTGGTTTATGTTAAAATACTTAGGGGTGTTTCATTGGGTCTGCTATTTCCATCTGAATTCTGAGAGTGTAAATGTGATGGGCAAATTTCCAAAATGATCTCCCATGGTCCCTACCACTTGGAGTTCACACTCTTGTGTGATTACCTCCTTTTGGGGACTGGCTCATTCTGGAGACTTAAGTATGGCAGAGACAGCAGATGCTGATGTCACTTCCATGATAGGGTTGCATAAGATTGAAGCTTCTACCTTGAAAGCAGATCCTCTTGCCTTCATAGTATTTTGATAAAGCAAGTTGATGTATGAAATGGCCAGATGGTAAGGATATGAGGGCAGCTTTGGGCCAACATCCAGTGAGGAGAGGAGGTACTCAGCATGATCATTAACAATGAGAACTGCTGACAGCCACATTTGGCCTTCAGATGAGACAGGTGCTAGGCTGATGCCTTAATTTACAACCTTGTGAGACATCGTGAAGCAAAGGACCCAGCTAAGCTGTGTCTGGTCTCTTCCATTGGGAAACTACCTATGAGGTAACGAACATATGTTTTTTGAGTTAATTAATTTGGGATTAACCTGCCATGTAGCCGTGTGCAGCTAATACAACAGAGCAGAAGCCAACCCTTGTTTCTCTTTGTGAGCTCCTAGCCAGTTTTTGGAAGAGCAATGTAAATCGTGATTTGAATAAAGACTGGTTAGATTTTGAAATGTTACTCCTGTTATTTCAAAATTGTGGTAGCAGAGCATCTCTATAGTTAGAAAAAGCTGCAGCCTTATTTTAAGGCCAAGGTCTGATGTTATATATGTAGCCAGAGTGGGATGCCAGAGAAATCACCAGCTGTAGCATCCCTCTGTCCCCATGGGTTCTTGTGGTCAGGGAGGAGCCTCTGCCCTCCTGCTTTAAATTCTGCTTCTAAGTAGCACTTAATAGATGCTGCTTTACTTCATCTTTGTCCTCAGCTCCATGTAGAAGAATAGAAATGTAATCCATGCTTTTCTTAATTGATTGGTTCTCACAGAGGTCTGTTGTGGAAGCAGAGCATGGTTAGAGACTTGATGTCAGTTTGAGAGTTTCAGAAAGTGCAGCCTGCACATGAAGCTAGTTTCATTGGTCATCAAACAATTCAGTGGACTGCCCTGATCTTGGCTTATCAAAAACAGATAGTCTGTAAAAAGCATGTCTGCAACAAACAGTTTAGAGGTTTAAAAGAACCTTCTTTCCCAAGAGAAGATTGTAGTAGCTTGTGAGGCCCTTTGTTAGAGTTTTAGGAATTTGGGGAGCCTGATGTTGAGCCATTGATAACTTGAAATTGGTCATGGTTAGAATATTTTTACATGTTAGAAACTGAAAAATGCTCCTTTTAGATTTCATGAGACTGCGACTCCTATCTTCCAAGTAGACTCTTTTGCTCCCTCAGCCTTCATACATCGGTTGAGCAGACTGCTCTCTGAAGAGGTGGATGTGGAAGTCAGATGAGTGGAACCTCCAGCCAACATATGCTGAGGACAAGCAGAGCTCATTTCACTCCCAAGTGCCACTCCTAAAGCCTATTTACCAGCACAGTGCTGAATAAAGTAGAGGGGATGTTTATTAATGATGTTAGCAAGAAGGGGCATTTCAGAGTCTACAAGTTAAAAACTGGAAGAACTATGACTTTAAGTTCCTTAACCATTCATAGTTTAAACATTTCCAGAAGTAGCTGCGTGATTGGCATTGTGTAGATACTCTATGCTGACTCTATTGAATTCTTGGGGCTACCTCATTCATTTGGCAATTCATTTATTCATTAGTTAGGGTAATCATTTGTTTGTGTGTTTGAGACAGGGTATCTTTAGTATTCCAGATTGATTTTGAATGTATGCATGTATGTATGTATGTATGTATGTATGTATGTATGTATGTATATCCTGCATAGCCTAAGCTGACCTCAAGCTTGTCATCTTCCTGCCTTAGCCTCTGGGGGGGTGTGTGTGTTATTATGTGTGGTACTCATTATGTAAGTTTTCGTCAAATATGTATTTGAAAGTATGGAATTATGACTACTGGTTCTATTGTGATTTCTATTGTGAGAAATAGATGGGAAAATAGAGAAGACTTATAAAGAGCAAAGTGTGTTACCTGGGGGAGGTCAGTCTCCAGTGTGGTGGTTGGGAAAGGTGTCTTTCAGGGCTGTGATCATGACCTGAGACCTTGATGGGTAAGGAGTCAGCCAGGTAAGGACAGAAGAGGACTGTTTTGTGCAGATGGAAAGGCCCATGTGCTAGGAGATAGGTGCTACTATTTGTCCATTTTACCTGGGGAAACAGAAAGACCAAGGACAGCAAGAAGCTTGCAGTGTCACAGTAAATGGTAGAGTCGCCTTTTGAGTCAGGTCGACTTAGTCTCAACCCTTCAATCATTTCAGTAAGTCCCCCTCTTAGGAGCATCTTTGCTACAGTGTTCTGGGAAAAGCAGACATATTGTGGGGTGAGAGAAAAAAGGGTCACTTCTAGACAAGACCTGAGAAAGGGAGAGCCTCTCAAAAGACATGACTCATTTTTCTCTGGTTGCACTGACATTCACTGTAAGACATCAGGGTTGAGCTAGAGAATAAAAATCCTGCTTCTGATCCATTGTTTCTGACCTATAAAACATACAATACGCAAATACTTGTTTCCCATTACTGAAAGTCTGGATTTTTTCCTTCACTAATTATCCTTTAAGGCAAATTTCTTTGGAAACTGTTTCTATGTTCTCTACAAAGGCTGAGAATGCACTTCTATCGCAGTATTTGATTTTTTTTTTTAGTAGAACAATATGTCTGACTGCTTTTGTTATTAAACCAGTAAGAATAACTCAGCATGAGTATAGAAACTGCCTGACCTCTGCTAATTGAAATGAATTTAAACCAGGACTTAAAACGCATTTGAGGTTTTAACTTCAGCGTGTTCTGATTTCTTTTTCATTATGTGCAGTCCAGCCAGGTTGGAGCTGTGGTGCAGGGTTGGGGATCAGAGTGCTAGTGGCTTTGTGACTAATCCTCAGGCAGAGGTTGGACCTCACATACATCCTGTCTCTAGGCCTTGTACAGTCCATTGTTCCAGGCACGCCGGAGTTGGCAGGGATTCTACATGCGGCAGAGTGGCTCGCTTTAGTGTCCTCTTGTTTTTCTACTGTCTGGAAAAGACTAAGGGTGAAACCACTTCTTTGTGTAGCAGGAAATCGCAGCAATAGCAGCAGCAGCAACATAATTGTGATGATCTCTACTTATTTGGGTCACTAAAATCATTGCCAGGAGCTACAACTGACATGTGAAGGGTTGGCCAAGACTCAGCATTACCCACTGTGTCCTCTATGTGTTTCCATACAGGTTGATTTGTTAAGACAGTGTAAGATGTGGTAATGTCTTTCTTTGTACTATAGCTTTTTCTGCACACACACTATTCCACCTAAGCTATCCAAAATCAGGTTGACCTCAGCGAAGAGAGAAAATATATATGATTTTCTTACGTTTATTATACTTTGTTTTTTAGGGCTTCTTAGTGCAGAGTCAGGGCTCTTTGGACTGGCCATACTCTAAGCTGCTTGATGGGAAAGGTCTATCTTTTGCTGTTGTGACTATTGATGTTTTATGCTAATTTCTTGGGGTCTGCTAGCCTTTCTTTGGTAGGAGAAGGAGAACACTCAAGTTGTTGGGACCAGTGTTTCTAAGGCCCATGGCTAGCAAGACTCAGGACACCGGATCTGAGTTTGCCTTCTGTGCTCTGAGGAGGCAGTGAGAAGTGTGTCATATGAATACCTGGTCAACATGTTTATCTATCTAGCATGTCCCAAGCCAGTGGAAGATCCGACAGGGCCAATGTTGTCATCTTGGTATTCTTGAGCTTTAATTCTTTTACTGATGACTCAAACCTCCCTCATATAACCTCTGCTCAAATTTCTACATGATACCCCAGTCAACCCCACCCCCTGTCAAAACCGTGTGACTTCATTTTCTTTAACATGCTTGTCCTTAGTTCTGCTGACTACACCACAATGTTGCTGATGTAGGCATATATAATTCTGACTCCAGAGATTCAGTACATTCTATTTCTACTCACAAAGCTTATCACATTAAATATTCCAAACACACACACTTAGCATTTTATGGACAGGGTCTTTTATAAGATTTCCTTCTTATAACCCATATATTATAAAAATGAACAATTATTTCTTATGTTAATATAGTACCTTAAAAATAAACCTGATCAGTACTCTGTGAGTATTCTCAGACCTCAGATATTGCCTACAGCTGTTCAGCAAAGATTTTAACGAGTGGAAGTGAGTTAAAATACTTAGATAATTTCTCAGTAGTTTATTTTGGGCACACATTGAATCTAAAAATGCAAGATACTATGAGAGTATCCATGTCCATTTTGTGATTTCAAACTGATCACAATTGTGTGCCCTGAGCTATACTTGGTGAATGTTGTGACCACCCTTATTCTATAGATAAAGAAGTTAAGACACAAAGTAGTGAGTTATTGTCTTCAAATGATCTGCAGCAAGTGTTGGGGCTGTTGCAGCTCAGTCTAGACTTACACCACTGCTTTGGGTTATTCACTCAGAGGACACCAAGTGGCACTTAGATGCTGTACAATTTTATGGGAGTAGAGTTGGTGACTGGCTTCACTCCCGACATGGTGGCTCCTCAAGGGCTGCAAGTCTTACCAGAAAGTTTGGGTCATCACATCAAAGTCATTACATGTCACTGGGAGAACTGGGGTCCTCTCCTGGGGTTCTTAGTCTTGTTGATAAAAGAATTTAAGAACTGACTCACAGAGAACAATTTTATTAGAATGTAAAAGAAAACTCCAGGGCAGACAAGCTGGAATCTTGGCAACTTCTGGAGAAGGGAGAGAGAAGAGGAAGGAAGCAAATGACCCCACTTGTAAGTAGCATCATGGTGGATAAGCAGCCACCTGAAGCGGTAGAGAGCTTCAGAGAAACCGTGAAAAAGTGCAGTGTACTAGAGAATGCATACCTAGGCTCTGGTCAGTATCAAAAAGAGATTAAAAAAAGAAGAAAAAGGAAAAGTTACACATTTCTGAGTGTCTTAGGATTTTATTGCTGTGAAGAGACACCATGACCAAGGCAATCCTTATAAAGGACAACATTTAATTGGGGCTGGCTTACAGTTTCAGAGGTTCAGTCCATTATCATGGTGGGAGGCCTGGTAGTGTGTGGTGGGGAGACATGTTGCTGGAAGAGTGGAGAATTCTACAGTTTGATGGCTAGGAATCCAGAAGGAGGCTGTCTTCTGCAGGCAGCCAGCGGGAGGGTATCTTCCACCCTGGGCAGAGCTTAAGCATAGGACTTCAAAGCCACCCCCCCACCCCCCCACACACGGACAGTGACACACTTCCTCCAACAACGCCACACCTGCTCCAACAAAGACACACCTCTTAATAGTGCCACTTTTCATGGGCCAATCATATTGAAATCAACACACTGAGTCAAGACTCAAAAAAGCAGACCTTACAGAGTCTTACAGTGGTTCCATAGTGACTGTATTAGGGGACGGGAATTCTGGGAAGCAAAAGTATACTATCTCATTAAGGGATAGCTATCCATTCTATCTCTTATAATTTTTTTTATTTTTACTTATGTGTCTCTTCGTGTGTGCTTATACATGAGTTTAAGAGTACAGGTGCTCACAGAGGTCATCGGTCCCCCTGGAGCTGGAGTTGCAGGCAGTTGTCAATCTCCCAGCATGGGTGCAGGGAACTGAACTTAAGTCCTCTGGAAGAGCAGCAACTGTTCTAAACTGCTGAGCTATATTTCCAGTCTCCTTAGCACGACTTCAGATGGATTCATCTTCCTAAAGGGTGGACCCTTCGCCCTGTGATTGATTTGCCCAGTGGGAATGCTCTCCTCTACCCAGATCCCACTGTCTTGACCAGAAGGAAACAGTTTTCCCTTTATGGGCCTTTGCTGCTACTGTAGCAGAAGAGTCTGATGATAAAGAAGCACGATTAGAGAAGAGATCAGGTCAATCCACAGTGATGAGAATTATGCTAGGTTTTAGAAAATTGAGTTTGGAGCAGCTGATATTCAAAAGGTGAAGGAACAGCTCAACGGACTTAGGATTCGATCATTGAGAACTCTAAGTGTTAGACACAAAAGATTGCTTTTACTCCTCAGACTTCAGAAAGCCTTTCAAAGCATTTGCCCTTGGAGTGTGGCATACAGTATGATCAGTTGACAGTAGATTCAGGAAGAGACAAAGTCAGGGAATAAAGTTAGAAGGATCTTGTGACTACTTTAATGGCCAGTAGTCTGAATCTGTGTGGTGACCATGAAAGTTGAACAGACAGTTCATCTTTCCTTGTAGCTAAGACAGTGCTCACTAAGTGCATGCTGGGAGCTTCAAGGAGGAATAATATCTACTGTGAGTCTCTATGTGAGCAGATGGTAAAACAGTGGGTGGGTGAGAATTCCCAGCAGGCATGTAAAAGTTGAGGAAAGACTTTGGATGCTGTGGCTTTGCTGACATCCTGCAGCCAAGAACCTTCTATATTCAAGGTTCTGAATATAGAAAAGGAGATGATTGGGAAGTTCTGCCCAAGTGCACAGAGTATTTCTCACGATTGGTCAATCACATTTTTTTTTTTCATGCAAACTTATGGCCACCAAGCCTTCAGTAGACATGATCATTCTATGACCTTCTAGTTCTCATGTGCTAGAATATCATACTTCTCCATTGTGCCTCTTTCCTGAGGAAACATTTAATTTTGACTGTAGTATCTCTTGAGATTATGTGGGGTTTTCATGGACAGATGTCAATGCAATAGATTCCCTTTGTTTCGAAATAAGTTCAACCTTCTCCAAACACTTCCTTAAGAATGAATGCCAATGAAATATTTCAGAAAAACACTCCCTCTATACCCAAGCTAATAATACAACATATATACAGGGAGGATTTCATAGTTTTCCTCTCCTATTTCAGATGACATAGGGAATATGTACCAATAATTCATTTCTGTTTGAGTCTTTTGCCTTGTCTTCAGATACTAATATATTTTTAAAGTTGGAATGCTATACACTAACTTGAAATGGGTCAGGTCTTACCCCATATTGGTTTTAATGAGTGTAATTGGCTGCTTTTTACAGTATCAAACTGCTGGAGCCCCAGGAGGTCATTAGACATAAGGCAATTCCAGCTGTTGAGAAAGGAAGCAAGTGGCAGATTGCTGTAAAGTAAGAGACCAAGGGAGAGCCAAGAATATCAACATGTTGTGCTAGGAGAGGCTGCTTGCTGTCCTTATCACCCAAGGAGCAATGGTCCTGTTAACAATATCCTTTTGGTAGCAGACATTGTTTTAATCACAATCATTATTTACTAAAATACACATCCCAAATAAAACCTCAGTCACAAGCACTTGTGGTATAAGCAGTGTTTTTTATAAGCAGTGGCCATGGGGAATTGAGGCAGAGTTGGCTCCTGTTCCTTACTAGTGGAGAGGCTTGGCGGTGTATAGAACATGCTTGTTCAATGCTCCTCACAATTTAGGAAGGGTGCTGAGGTCCCAGGAAACTTAGCTTTGATAGTGTGTAACATTTACTAAACACACCCTCCGATCAGCCAGGGCTAACCATTTTCTAAGAAATTCCATTTGCCAATGAGATGGAGAGTGGCTTTTTTCTCTTTTCAAATGAGATAATTTAAGTCTAGAAAGGTTATGTGACTGGTCCAGTTTCTCAGAGCAAGTGGATTCAATTTGAGGCATGTTTATTGTAGGTGTCTAAATGCTAACCACTCCTAATCCACACTCTGGTATTTCAGTCTGATCAGTAGACCACACACTAGGACTCTGACTCCTTGTTCTGGGACATTGTGAAGGCTAATCTTGTCAACTTGACACGCTTGGGAAGATGGAACCTGCAATGAAACTCTGCTCACTAAAGAGAAAGTACAAACACATGAGCAATTTGTAGGCAAAGAAGAAAGGCAAGTTGAAATGTCATATTGAAAATTATATTTACTATAGAAAAATTCATATGGAAACACACACACACACACACACACACACACACCCCTCAACAGCTAAAGCAATCCTGAGCAAGATGCTGGAAGTCTGATTTCAGTTTACACCACAAAGCCATAGTAGCAAAAACAGCATAGGACTTGCTCAAAAACATACATGTAGATCAATGGAATAGAATAGAATAATCAACTATAAACCCACACAGCAATAGCCACCTAATTTTGGACAAAAACACATGTCAGGGAAAAGTCAGCCTCTCCTAGAAAAGGCCAAAGAAACCCTGAATATCCACATGTAGAGGAATGAGGCTCTATCATGATTCTTCACCCACACAAAACCAATTCCAAATGGACCAAAAACCTTAACATAAGAAATGCTGAATCTCCTCGAAGGGAGAAGAGATCAGGGCTCATCAGGAAATACGATCAACCATTGACAAATGGGATCTCATGGAAGGAAAAGGCTTGTTTGTGGCAAACAAAAACAGTTCATCAAGAGACAAGGAAGAATGGGAGAAAATCTTTTCTAGCAAAGCATCTGATAGAGGATTAATATCTAGAATACACGACATAAAGAAAAATTGGGCTGGAGAGATGGCTCAGTGGTTAATGCACAGACGATTCTAGAGGTCCTGAGTTCAATTCTCAGCAACCACATGGTGGCTCACAATCATCTGTAATTGGATCTGATGCCCTCTTCTGGTGTGTCTGAAGACAGTTACAGTATACTCACATACATAAATGAATCTAAAAAAAAAAAAAGAAAATTATATTTACTACTATAGCTAGGAGTTGGCAAACTATATATAGCCTATGCACCAAATGTCATACCTGTTCCCCAAACCCTGACTTTCTATTAATAGACAATGCTGTTATTGATTAATCAACTTGCTTATTTTGGTGCTTCATTTTTTGGCAGGGTCTTGCTCTGTAGCCCAGGCTAGCCCTCAACTCAAGGTGATCTTCCCACCTTATTCTTTTGCATGCTACAATTACAGGGTGGTTTTTACCCTTTTAAGTTGATTAAGTATGAACTGATTATAATATCCATATGTGTAAAGTTCTCTATATTGCCTCTTAGCTTACCAAGCCTAAAATATTTACAACCTGACCCCTTAAGAGAAGTATGCTGACTTCTGATTCAGATAAGTAAATCAGATATTTGGTTAAAAGGCCTGTGTGCAATTTGCTACATTTTATTTCTCTAGCCTTTGAGATGTTTTTCTAGTTAGTGGACATATGTTCTGCCTGGTTTTTTTCTTTTTAAAATTATTACACTTGTAGTCTTGGTTTCTAGGTTCTTAGTACATTAGACATTGGCAGTTATCACAGAAGGTTGAAACCCATTCAAGGGCTTGTGGGTATTGGAAAACAACTTAGGTGGATTAAGAGGAACCTTGGGGAGTATTCCCTAACTTTACAGTGCGCCTGAGAGACCTATCATGAAATTCTGAGCCAATTAGGACTTCTTGGCCTAATAAACACACACATTTGGGCTGATGGCTCAGAGGTAGAGGCATTTGCCAGCAAGCCTGACTACCTGAGTTTGATCCTCAGGACCCACATGGTGGATACTGTAGAAGAAAATTTGTTCTCTGACCTGCACTCGTAACCTGTATCCCTTAACCCTGCCGTGGTGATTTGAATGAGAACCCCGCAGGTTCAGATGTTTGGATAGCTGGTTTAGGAAGTGTGGCCTTATGGGAGGAAGTTTGCCACTGGGGACAGACTTTGAGGTTTCAGAGCCATGTGATATTCTTGATCTGCTCTGTCTCCTCCATCCTTGGGGTTAAGATGTGAGCTCTCATCTTGCTAGTCCCATTGCCATGCCTGCTTACTGCTACACTTCCCCACTGTGGTGGGAATGGGTTTGTCTCCCTTTGCAACTGTGAACCTAAATAAAACCTGTCTTCTGTAAGTTTTGTCCAACAGATGATTGTCTGTAAGTTTGTCTCCCTTTGCAACTGTGAACCTAAATAAAACCTGTCAACCTGTAAGTTGGTTTGGCCAAGGAGTTTTCTATAGCAGCAGAAAGTAACTAATGTGCCTTCTTTATAAATAAAAAAAAGTTTGTTTGTTTTTTTTAAAATCAGACTTTCTCCTTTTTTTTCTATTAAGATTTTATTTAGTTAGTCTAAGGACCTGCGTTTATTGATATGCCAGGCCTACGTGCTTTAAATACCTATAGCTGCTTCAAGGCATTCACTTGAAAAAGAGCCTCTTTGTTCAGGCAAGGTCAGTTGCTATAAGTTGCTATAAGTTTTCCCATTGGAAATGCTCATCAGGTCTGTTCAGGAAGAGAACCTCAAACTTCCCAGCTGGCCTATGCCCCTGGGGCAGCCAGATGTCTGGGTAGGGTTCCCACATAAGCATTGTCAGTGGTCAGGGAAGCCCCTGAGTATTGCTGGAAAGTTGTTTTCTTCCTATAGCCCAGAGTTGTTTAGTGGCATGATATTTGGGGTAGGGAAGTTTCTTGCAGGGGGGCTGTGTTTAGCGGTGTGTGGGGGTAGGAGTGGGGATGGGGATGGGTGTGGTGGTGGCACTTTACCTACTAGATTACATAACACCCACATCCTTACCTTCAAATTATGAAGAAGACACTATTGACAAATTGTGGCTTTAGACGTTTCGACGTATCCTGGAAGGCAAGATCAGTTGTGAACTGATCTATCCTCTCGGTGGCTGGTCTAGGCCAGTGGAAAGTACATAACTTCCCAGCCCAGTGTTCTGGAAACTTCAAGGAAGGGCAAACCGCAAACACCATACTGTAAGAGTAGGAGACTGAAGTAGGAAACAGATGTGCTGAGCGGAGGGGTTTGGGGTTTGAGCACGGAAAGTAACAGGAGGGAAGAAAGGGGAGAAAAGTGTGCAGGCTTGGAGGAGGAGGAAGAGAGGAGGCACTGGATTGAGAGATGCTGCCTCCAATACCCCACTCCTACATCTGTCCTTCCCTCCCTCTCCAGAAATACAGGACTGTGTCCTGGAAAAGAAATCTAAGGGCGGGGGTGGAGGTGACATCCTATTCGGAAATAGCAAGTGGAAAAGTTTGGATTTAGTGAAAATGAAGGTCATTTGACTCTTCGGAGGTAGTCACAGGTCCAAGAAGACACATAAACCTCAATTTCTGATCACTAGACCCTCACCATTAGTTGGCAGTTTTATTTTATATTAAAAGTTGTTGTCTTTGCTATACTCAAATTAACTTTGAGTCTCCCTTTCTGCTTTTTAAGTGATATTTCTCTACATGAACTGCCTCACCCCCAGTACCACCAAGTTGCAGAGTCTGTCTTTAGTGTAGTGGTTTTATCACGTGGAAATGTGTTGCAGACGTTCAGAATTACCTTTCCTTTCTCTGCTTTAAAACATTATGACCACACATGCTTTGCTCTAAATACTATTAAGTGTTTTTATTATTGCTATTAAAAAGTTTTGCCTTGGGCAGAGCCCCACTACAGCTTAACTAAAGGTATGCATTGAAATAACAGTAAGTATGTAACCATGTTACATTAAAATCTGAACTCATGTAAGATTCAGATTTTTGGATGTATAGAAACTTATTTTTTGACCCATTTGACAAGGTTCTCTGGTTTTAGAAACATTTTTCTTTACCCTCACTCTAAAACCATGTATGGTTTCATTCAGGCTCCCCCTTCCTGGAGAAATACACTACTTTTCTCTAGGCTACAGATGGTTTTTTCTGTTTTCTGCATGTATCTTTGAACTCTGCCTAGTCACATAATGACTTGGAAGGTTGGCAGGGAACTGATCTTTCAACAGGACCTCACTAGTGCATGATTTTAACAGCTACTAATAGAGCAGATTATTTTCTTACAGAGAATCTCATAGATTTGTAGAAGTGTTTCTGTAGGCAAGTGCCCATTCTCTGTCTAGTGGTCGTTTGTCAAGGGAATGCTTCAGTATTTAACATAACTCTGGGTTGGGGAGATTAGCTGCCACTCAAAGTTCAGTTTGCTTTGGGTTTACTATTGCTATTTTCTTTTTACATCTATTGGGCAGCCTTAGAGATAATTCCCTAGATCAGTGGTTCTCAACCTTCCTAATGCCATGACCCTTTAATATAGTTTCTCATGTTGTGGTGATCTCCAAGCATAAAATTATATTCATTGCGACTTCATAACTGTAATTTTGCTAATGTTATGAATTGTAATGTTACTATTTTTGGAGAAAGAAGTTTGCCAAAGGGATCACAGTCCACAGTTTCAGAATTGCTGCTCTAAAGAGTTCTGTGTCCACTCTTTATAACTATTTTTTTAAAAATTAAAGTGTGTGTGCATGTGTGTCCGTCTCTCTCTCTCTCTCTCTCTCTCTCTCTGTCTCTCTCTCTCTCTCTGTCTCTCTCTCTCTCTGTCTCTCTCTCTCTCTCTCTCTCTGTTTCTCTCTCTCTCTCTGTCTCTCTCTCTGTCTCTCTCTCTCTCTCTCTCTCTCTGTCTCTCTCTCTGTCTCTCTCTCTCTCTCTGTCTCTCTCTCTCTCTCTCTCTCTCTGTCTCTCTCTCTCTCTGTCTCTCTCTCTCTCTCCTCTCTCTCTCTCTGTCTCTCTCTCTCTCTCCTCTCTCTCTCTCTCTCTGTCTCTCTCTCTCTCTCCTCTCTCTCTCTCTCTCTCTCTCTGTCTCTCTCTCTCTCTGTCTCTCTCTCTCTCTGTCTCTCTCTCTCTCTGTCTCTCTCTCTGTCTCTCTCTCTCTGTCTCTTTCTCTCTCTGTCTCTCTCTCTCTCTCTCTCTCTGTTTCTCTCTCTCTCTCTCTCTGTCTCTCTCTCTCTCTCTCTCTCTCTCTCTCTGTCTCTCTCTCTCTCTGTCTCTCTCTCTCTCTGTCTCTCTCTCTCTGTCTCTCTCTCTGTCTCTGTCTCTCTCTCTCTCTCTCTCTCTCTCTCTCTCTCTCTCTCTCTCTCTCTCTCTCTGTGTGTGTGTGTCTGTTTGTCTGTGTATGTATAGTGCCCATGAGGCTGGTTCTGAGCTGCCTGATATAGGTGCCAGGAACAAAACCCACTTCTGCAAGAGCAATATATATGCTCCTAACCACTAGGTTGTATCTCCATCCACACGGTCTACAGTTCTTTAACTGTTGGAGCCTGGTATCCAGAGCTCCCCTTTCAGCTATGTGTACTTTCTTACTGTGCTGGGAATTAGTCCTGGCTTAACTGATTATCTTTGCTATACTGTTTTTTTACATTGACATATAAACTGGAATACCTTGTAAGATGGTTTTCTTTAAAGGGTGGAATAGATTTTTCATTCTGGTAGAGGGCACACGAAGAGAGTTAAAATCTAATTATGCCTTACCAGAAATGGCTCTGGATGTTGGTATTGTATCTATGTTCCTAGCCATGTTCTTCTTACATATTGAGTGTTTCCTCTCATTTTAGCCTTAACTGTTTCCTTGCCTTTGTGTTTCCTCTGTATTGTTCTAGGGGTTGACTTTGCTGTCACAACCTGTGTAGCTGTTCAGCACTTTCATTAGCAATCTGAAATTTATAAGACATAATACCTAGTATAATTTGAATCACCATGCTTCTCCACTTCCCATAAAAGAGCAGAACAGGGCCTGCCTCTGCAAATGTCATTTCTGTTGCCTTGAAGAAAGGTAAGGAAGGATATCAGCTGGTCTTGTGAAGCTAGACTGTTCTCCCTTTCCAAACCACTGCCTTTTCTTTTCAGGCTCAAACCTTGTCTGTTGGTATTTTATAGGTCACATATTAGGGTCCAGGTGTACCGATCTGTGAAAATCTAGGGTGACCTCTCTGTCATCTTGATCTTACTTTGCATTTGCTTATAGACACTATTATATTGTGTGACAAAGATCTGATTTATAGGACTTGGTAAATCAACTTAAATATGACTCGTTTACTCCATGCAATATCTGCCTTATAGTTGGCGCTTTGCAAAGAGCTGGCTTCTTGTTACTCTTCATACATATACCTGCTTCCTCTACAGACTATTCCCTGATAATAGAAATCACATTTTATTTGTTTTACGTATATTCAACACCCTGCTCATGGCTTCTTATCATTATTGATATGTATCTGCATCCTAGAAACACTCTGTACAACTTATGAGCAGAGAAAATCTTATACACCAAGTCAGACATTAAGTGATCATTTATTTTAAAAACACAGAGAGAGGCTGGAGAGATGGCTTAGTGGTTAAGAGCACTGAGTACTCTTCTAGAGGACCTGGGTTCAGTTCTCAGTGGCACCTACATGGCAGCTCACTGACACCCTCACATAGACATACATGTAGGCAAAACACCAATGCACATAAAACACACACACACACACACACACACATACACACACACACACACACAGAGAGAGAGAGAGAGAGAGAGAGAGAGAGAGAGAGAGAGAGAGAGAGAGGGATTTACTCACAGAATGTACTCCCTGGCCTTTCTTAGCCTCTAGAGGCCACTGGCGTGGCTGGGCTCATGGTCTACTCATTTAAACCAATGCTGAAATATCTTTACATATCACTGAACCTTTTTTATTCTACAATCTTGCTACACATTTTCTTTATTCATTATTTTATTTTTTGAGGATTTCGTACATATATACTGTTTTTACATTATTTCCAACACAGCCTCTCTCCCTCCAATTCCCTTTGTCCATTATCCACTCTCTTTAAAGTTCATGATCTCTTCTTTAATTCTTGTTACATGAATATTGCATAATACATATATGTGTGTATATGTTTAAATACAGCCATTTGAGTCCATTTAATATTGTTCATGTGTCCATATGTTTGGGAAAGACTTCTTGGGATTAGATATCCTTCAGGCCCTATCCTTAGATGAAGAGCTAATTAATTAATGGTAATTAATGGGCCCTGAGAGAGGGAGAAACTGTCTTCATCTTCTGTGCACTTTTAGATCTGTCTATGAGTTCTCATTGCTATTGTCCTTACCTTTGTTTGGTACAGCCCTCCCAGTTTGGTACCTCTTGTAATTAATTCTCATACTGCTATCAGGATCATCTGAGAGAAACATTAATCTGTTATTAGAGTGACCTCCGTTGACTGGAGAATGATGTACAAACCCTCTAGAAGGGAATACAGGACTTTCCCAAGCTCATCTGCTCTCTTTCCCTCCTCTCTGCTTTCTAATGATTTCAGACACCGGCTTTCTGGAACAGCAAACCTCTGGTCCCCATGTCTGTGCTGGTGAGCTTCCCTTGCAGTCCCCTTTGTCCTCTGTGTGAAGATTATTGTCATTGTCATTAATGTAGCTAGAGCTTTTTCAATCATTCAGTGTATTCCTGGTACTATTTTAAATTGTTAATATGTAGTAACTCATAGATTTAATCTTTCCTGTAGACCTAATGAAGATAAGCCTGTTAATATCACCTTGTTACTGATGAAGAACCTGATCACAGAGAGGTGGACCACTCCTTCTGGAGCCTTAACAGGGAGTCTCGGTCAGGATTGTTGCAAGGCCTTGTTCTCAGCTGTCAGGTTACATTGTCTCCTGTATTGGTGTAAGGCATGCTCAGGTAGAAGAGGAGATGTTTAGCCTGGTTTTCCATCAACCCAGATTCCCTCCACAGCTGGTTGCCATGCCAATCCCCCTAATCCTATGCCCATCAATTAGGAGTTGATTTTGAAAGTCTCTGAGATTTCATGGGGTTGTATTAAGGTGATGGTTGTGGGAACAGACAGGAATAGGAGAGGTTTCCTTGAAATAGGATCCCAAGCCATGATTGAAGACAAAGAGGAGAGCAGAGGTATCAGAGAGGAACCAATTTTAGGGAAGGAGAGGTAAAAAAGGGGCGGAGGCAACACAGTGATGGAAACAGGAGGAGGTGGCTGAGAGGGAAAGAAATCAGAAAGCACATCTCTGCAAGGACGGGAGCTCATGTGCTCACTTCTACAGTTTATAGACGGTATGTGCATCTAGAATGGGACACTGCTGTGACAAACCTTGTCTAAGAGGGGGCTTTGGATTAGATGGGGCCTTTGGCTGTATATCTCTGTTATTGAGAAGTTCAGTAACAGGTGGTAAGACAGACCACTTCATGCGGCTTTACACTAGCTCAGGTGGCATTTGTTCTTACATTCCTCTGTCCTATAAAATGATGGGAGGTTTTGGCCAGACCCTGGTTTACTCAAATTGTATATATTTTTTCTTACAGCTCGCTGAGGTCGAACAATGGAACATTTAAAGACTTTGAATCCTAGCACAAAATATTAAACCAGAATTACCTTTTGATGCTATTGAACTTAAAAGATCCAGGTGAATAGTTCCCATATTGGGTTTGGGAACTCTGCGGCTGAGGGTTCAGATGTGGCGATATCCTAGCAGGATGCTGGCTGCTGGCATAATCAGAGTTGGGTAAACTCCGAGCTGCTCAAACAGGAAATTAAAAAAGAAATGCATCTAAAAATCTCATCTTTTTCTTGTCAAATGACTTCCAGTGCCAGAAAACAAAGACTGAGGCAGAAATGCTAGGCAGTTTCTGAAGCCCTTGTTTGTAATCTGCTGATTTGATTGTCTTCATATATTGAAAGTATATTTGTGAGGAAATTAAATTCCACGATGCTCTAGTCATTGGTTACATGATATCGATGCTTCTGTCAGGTTTTGGGGAAGAAACTTTGAAATACAGAGTCACCTTTGATCTTCGAAAATGTTTTAAGTGAACTCATCTTCTCGTCTGCAGCACTGCAGTCTTCTGGTATGGCTGCTTCTCTCCTGTGGGTGGGTGCTGTCCCTTGCCTTGTGGGATGTTCAGAAACACCCTTGACTGTGCCTAGAGAGTCTAGGACAGCATCATTCCTCCCTTTACATGTTGTGTCAAAAAACAAAACAAAACATGTCTCTATAGATTTTCAAAAGTCCCCCAGGAGACAAAAACTATCCCCTGTTAAGAAACATTGTTCCAAAGCCTTGCTACAGCAGCAGAGATGTAGTCTCCTGGGAGTTTTCTAGAAATGTACAATTCAGCCCATGCCTCTGCAGTCAGAATCTACCCTGGAGCAAGATCTGTAAGAGACACAGCAATGTAAAGCTCTGTATCGGGTAGCATGGGGGTCAGAAGGGGTGGGCTTTGGAGCGAGACTTCCTGTTCACAGTGGTGTGGCCTTGAGCACATTTTCTAACCTCTCCAAGAATGCTTTGTCTTCCATGAGATGGGATTGAGAATGTTGTGTTGTAAGAATAAAGCCTTGTGTAGCCCACCCTTCCCTCATCAGTCTCTGCTGGGGGAGGTTCCAGGTTTCCCCAGTGTAGTGCATTCCCTGTTACTCAGATTGATGAGGTATTGGGGGTGGAGTGGGGTGGTGGTGGGGACATAACTACGTCCATGTTAGTGCTTCAAGAGAGCAGTTCATACGAAGTCTACTTGTTTACACGTTTTTGCTTTTGAATCATCTCCTTTCTTCAAGTGGTGGCTCTCCTGGTCTGGCCCTCAGATTGTTTTGGAAATGGGGATCCTGGATCTGGAAAACTCCTTATCTTGGGCTTTGTGAACTTTTCATGATCTAGTTTAAAAGCTAGACTCTAAGGATGGGAAAGGTGAAGTTGATGGCCAGTGACTGTATTTAGGGAAGAAGTAGCTGTGTAGTAAACTATTCCTGTGTCACTGCAACTGGATTTCAAAATGGCCAATTGTTTTTCACAATTATTAGAAAAATGTTTGGTTATACAAAGATAAGATGAACATTTTTATACTGGAAATAAGTTGATTCTTAGAACTCTGTATTCCCCCTTTCTCTTTCTTTCACCATATCATTAGTATGCCACAAATATAAAAATGTCTCTTCTTTTCTTGATTTATCAAGAGTAGCTCTTATAGCATCAGGGAATAATCTAATCTGACATAGACAATGATCCTTTTTTTTAAAGTTTATTTAAAAATAACATGGTTTGTTTTCAGGGATCTCTATTAGTTATTGGGTGATTGTCTTAGTTGGGTTATTGCTGTGAAGAAACACCATGACCAAGGGAACTGTTATAAAAGAAAAGCATTTAATTGGAGCTGGCTTATAGTATCAAACATTTAGTTTATTATCTTCATGTTGGGAAAAATGTCTGTGTGCAGATAGACATGGTGCAGGAGGACCTGAGGTTCTACGTCTTGATCCCAGGCAGCAGAAGGAGACTGTGCCTCTGGGTGTGGCTTGAGCATGTAAGAGACCTCAAAGCCTGTCTCTACAGTGACACACTTCTTCCAACAAGGCCACACTGATTCCAAAGAGGCCACATCTCCTAATCGTGCCACGCCCTATGGCCATGCATTCAAACACATGAGTCTATGGGGGCCATTCCTCTTCAAATAAACACAATGACCACTTGGGGTATGCTCTTTTCTTTTCTTTTTTTCCCACTCTTAGCCTTCCTTAGTTGCCTGCACTTCTTTCTCTAGTGTTGAGGCCTGCTGAGCTGACCCCCTTCCCCGTGGCCCCGCATCCACTTTAGTGTGTCTATAGTATGTCTACTGTGGTCCTTGTTTAGCTTATGCATAGGCAGTCATGTTTGTGAGACCTTATGGGTGTAGCTTATGACATTCCCAGGAGATACAGTCTCACAGCAAACCCTCTGTTCTTCAGGCTCTTCCGCAATGGCCCCTGAGCTTTAGGTATAGAATATGTTATATACTTATACATCTGCATAAGCTGGGCCTGGGCACCAAAACTCTGGATTTTGCTTGGTTGTGGTTTTCTGTAATGGTCTCTCTCTGTTGCAAAGAGAAGTTTTCTTGATGAAGTGTGAGGACTGCACTTGCGTGTGGGTATAAGGGGAAATATTAAGAATGTAGTTAGGGTTTATGCTGGTTCAGTAAAGTGTTTGTAGGTTCTTCCCCCAAGGCTCATGACTTCACTAACCCTGGATAGTTGGCTATGTTTCTAGTACTAGGTATTTCCTCTTGTTGAGGCAGGGTTTAGGTTCAATCACAGAGCTGTTGGTTACTGCCAAGGTGTGTGTGTGCCACTATTTCAATCTAAGGGTTATCATTTGAATCTGGTTGTTATTGTGTTTGATAGCTGGGTAGGACTCTTGGTTATTTTCTTTCAGGTACTATGATAGCTAGTCCTCAGGAAGAAGGCTTTCAGGTAGCTTCTAGCTCAGGAGCCTCTCATTCATGTCTGAAATGCATGGTGTCTTTAGCAATAGGGTCTTCTAAGTAATTTTATACAGACTGAGCATGTTTTGTGTGTGTGTTTGTTTACATGTATATATAGTATATATATATGTATTATATGTGTGTGATATTATATATAGTGTGTGTTCATGTGTATTATATATACACAATATACAAATACATGTATATGCATATGTGTGTATGTGTTACAATAACTAATGAAAAGACCATGGATTTGGAAGAGTACAGAAAGGGGTGTATGGGAGGGCTTGGAGGGAAGAAAGGTAAGGAAGAAATGATATAATTATAATCTCAAAAGTAAGAGAATAATTAAAAATAGCATACAATACAGGTGACAGAGATATAACTATACTCATACATACAGTATCTGAATCTGGCTTTTCAGAACAGATGTGCAGATCCCAAGAGTCATGTATCACATAATTATATAATGGTCAGTGAGAGACCACACAAATGACAGCAGTTAAGTAGAAGTATAATAGTTGAAATACTTCTATTAACTAGGGATGTCACAGCTGTCAAATGTTTAGATGCATAGATACTTGCTATCCCATTGTTTTGCCTACAATATGCTGTGCTGGTTTGAGGCCTAGAGCCAACTGATTATGTCATAGAATTCTACTGTACAGCAGGGTTTACCACCTAGATTTGCATAGCACCGTCACTGGTGTCCATCTACCCAGCGATAAGATCATCTAGCATTGCGTTTCTCAGAGCATATCCCTAGTTAAATAATGCACTTGTATAGTTTATTTAAAGTGCTGTGATGCTAGTTGTGATGGGCATGACACAGAGCCATTGTGTAGACTTGTAGATGGGCACTGTACAGCTCTAAGGGATATTGTTTATATTGTGGCAATAGGAGATTTGCACATATGTATTAGGACAGTGTGTCAGAAGACGTCAACACATAAGCTGCTGAACAAGGGGAGTTTCTTTTTCAATTTTTATAGAGGCAATGTAAGCTAGCAGGAGACCTGCCAATTCAGCTTTCTGTGGGAGTTCTACTTTGCTGTGAAAAATGATATACTTTGTTATCCCAGAAGAAAGAATGGGGATAAGAGTCAAGAGAGAACTATAATGTATTTCATAATTCATGAATATGGAAAAAGAATCCTCCATGAAAGGGATGCTCTTGGATATCCTTCTCAACTTGAAGCTACTGCCAGTAGCTGTGTGTCGGCTGCCATCCTTCTCAGGTGGAGAAATCATTGAGGAGGTAGAGGAAGCTTGACAATATGGATCCAGCAGGCAGCAGTTAGAATCTGCAGAAGGATCCAGTTGGCTGGATGCTGTGGAAGTCCAGCTGGCACCGGTTTGGGGAGGGAGGTGGGGTGTTATTCTTAGGCGTGAGGATGCACTTAGTGTGTGCAACTGGTGTGCCTCTGGAACTGGTTTTCTGGAGGCAAGGGTTGTTCACGTAGGTTAGCACTGGCTATGTGAATAGCTTTGCTGGCTGGCTGTAAGGCTGTTAGGTCTTAAGTCAGACAGTTCACACATGGTCTTGCAGTTTCCCATTGTCACTTCCATTGTGTTGCCTCAAGGGTCTAGAGCTTCACAGGAGCTGCATCTGAATAGTAACTGAATAGAGGGCGTGACATATTCTCCTTGGCCCATTTAGATGTGGCAGGATCAGTGCTGCAGATGGCAGAGGTCTCTTCTGAATGGGCAGAGCAGGAGAGAGAATACAGCTGCCAGTGGGGGTGGTAGTGGAGAAAGTGTGCTTTTTATGTTCAGCTGAAACATAACATTTTTATGTTCTTGAGTTCTTCACCTTGTATTTGCATGTGCCCCAGTTAGTAATTTCCAGTGGCTTGCCTAGAGGTACTTACTTACCTAGAGGCTTGCCTAGAGTCTTACCTAGAGGGTGTGTTTATTTTTTTTTTTGTGATGTCATTTTTGTAACTGTGATTATAGCAAGATTTTCAATGGAGTGTAAGTTGTGTTTTAAGGGAAAACAGTTTGATCATGAAATTTGCAAATAATATGCTAAAAGTGAATGATATGATTACAATGTCATAGCAAGAAAATTTACTTGTCTATGTATAGATATATAAATACATGCATGTATACAGCATATTACATAGTTAGTAGAACATTTAGTTTGGGCCCACCCATAACATTCAGTTAGGACTTACATAGCTTACCAGTGAAGGTCACATTGTTTTTGCTTTTATAGATGTGGATCGTGAGGCTGGGTATGTTTAAGTTCACATTTCTGGGAAGCAGAAGGGATGGATCTGGTCAGTTGCATCCTCAAGCACTTTTGCATAATAATCACATTTATGAGTTTGTCCCCTGAGGATATTTGAATGTTGCTGCTTTTTTGTAGACCATCTGTCTTAGTTTCCTTTTCTGTTGGCTGTGATAAAATGTCCTGACCAAAGCAACACAAGGGAGAAGGACTTTATTTGGTTTACAATCATCTTGTTGGAAATTCAGTGTCAGAGGCTGGTCACATTGCATCTGCAGTCCACAGACAGGGAATGGCTCCTCTCACAATTATGATGTGTCTTCCCTAGACAGTTTACACAGCCAAGATACTCCCCACAGCATGCCCAGGGGCCCATCTCCCAGGGAACTCTAGATTCTCAGCTTGGCAGTGAGCACTGCTACAGTGGCCAGCCATCCCAGTCGCTTGGGAGTGAGAGTTTTCCTAGGATGTTGGACTTATTAATGCCAGAATAACCTTGGCGGGATATGGAGGAGATGGTCATTGCGCTCTTAGACACGTTGGCAGAGACTAGGTAGGTAGGTAAGCATAACGTGGAAGTGACTGGATTGCCTCATTATCCTTCACAGTGTTCCTGTGTTCCAGAAAGTTTGAATTGCAGTGTAGGTTTCCTATCAGAAGGAATAAACTATGAGAAGACAGTGCAGAGAGCTTTGAGTCTCTGTCTCCACCTGTGATCTTCCTTATAGTCCTTTTAAGAGATGGAGATGAATTATAGATAAATTTACTTACCTGATTATTTGCTCATCTGATGAGCTGGCAGGGGCCATACCATTGCAGCTCAGTCTGGGCCATAGCTGTTGCTTTCAGCTAGATGGTTCCGTCGTGGCTTTACCTTGGTAGATTTTAGTATCTCAGGGGGGAAGCTTTCATTCCTCACATGACCCTGAATGTACTCTCCTACCATAGGATGTCAGAAACTTGAATCCAGTGTTTAGCAGTTATCTACATCCTTGGAAGTGGAAAACTTAGTAATAAAGGTGCCTGGTTCAGAAGGGCAATTTGCTATTGCAAAGCTTCTTCTTCTTTGGGGGACCTCATTCAGGTCTTATCACCTCCTGTCAGATGATCTGCTTAGTGAACCTGACCACTGACAAGAAGGAGCTTATTTGATTTGAGTTTTGTAAAATACCTCCAAAGAAAATTTACTTCAGAACTGATTCTGGGTTCTCATTGGACCTGAACATTTGTTTTTTAACCAAGTGACTACTTTGCAAATTTGCAGGCTGTTTTGGCCTTAAATGATTTGGGTACAGCAGATGAGAGGTCCTGCTGTTTGCTGTGATAACTGACTCCAGAATACTGTCCTTGGAATGGCTTTCAGTGTTGAGTATTCACATACTATTCTTTAGCCAATGGGGTAGGAGAGGATCCCTTCTTCAGAAGACAACTCCTCAAGATTGAGCACCCTCACCCTTTATATGTTAACACTCTAAAAATGATTAAACACTCCAAGGGAATCCTTAAAAGTGACAGCTGTTTGAATGTTCCTGGCGGTTGTTCACAGAAAGTGGCCTCAGCTGGCTGGAAACTTTCCTTCTCGCACAGAGCTGGGATTAGCAGCATCTGTTATTATTATTATCTGTTAAACAGTGATATCTTTAAATACTTTTAGGAATGCAGGGCTATATGCCTCTATCATTGAGGTCCCAGTTGATGGCCAAACTTAAAAATACATGCTGTGTATGTGTGGGCATGTATAATTATGTGTGTGTTCATGTGTGCAGAGACCAGAGGTCGATGTTGGGGTGTCTTCCTCAATCGTTCTGTTATTCTTTGTGGCATGGATTACTGAGCCTGTTTGACGGCTGGCTAGCAAGTTCTAGGGAACTGCCAGTCTCTCCCTCCCAAGGGCCACCATGGCCATGGGTGCTCGAGATGTGAGCCTTGTGCTTATGTGACCAGCGCTGTACCGATTAAACCACCTCATCATCCCAGTTAATCAGCTCTCAACCCTGGTTTTTCTTTTTCGTTTGGCTTTATTTAGTGTGTCTCTCTGAATTTGGAGCTTGCTATTTCAACCGGAAAGACCGACTAGCTAGCAAACAGACCCTGGAGTGCATCTGACTCAGGCCCTACAGATATGCCTGGGCACCCGGCTTTTCCATGGCTTCTGAGGCTCTGAATTTAGATACTTAGGCATCGAGGTCTTTACCCTGTCAGCCATTCCTAGCCCCATATTTTTGATGTTTTAATTTTTTTCTGGTTCTTTCTATGCCTCCAAAGGTCACTTCTCACAGTTGACATTATTTGGTCTCTGGCGATTTTCTCATATTTGGATGTTTGTTTGTTGATCCACTATGGATTGGAATTGGAGTCATTCCCAAGCTGGTTAGGATGGCCATAGTAACTAGAGTTTGAGCAGACACACCAATGACTAAAGTGAGGACTAGAAAATTTAAGATAGGACTTTGCAGGTAATTGTGGTGTGTGGTGTTGTTGTGCCTAACTAGCTCCTTGTGAGTTTTGGCACTGGTGAAATAAACCCCATGACAATGTGGCTTTCAGATAATGTCAATGATAACTTCAAAAGGAAGCTTAGAAGCCTTGAATTTTTTTTTTTGTAGACAGGTAATTACAATTGGCTGTGTAATATCATTTTATTCAGATGGTTGGAGTCTTGAGTGTTTATATTTTAGTCAAAGTGCTGGTATTTATATTTCCTTTGTAATCACACTGTCTTTAATTGAGACAGTATCAACTAACAATAAGCCAGCAAAACTGCTCTTGTGGCCAATGCTGAAGCTACATGAACAACGCTTGCCTTCAGAAAGCCAATCCCTGAGGACAGCACACACTAAGTATAGCCTCATGCACAAGAATAACACTCCACTTCCCAGCCCCAATCCAGTACCATTTCACTCTAAGAATGACTCATAACCCGCCCCCCCCCAACTCTAAGGGTTATCATTTGATTCTGGTTGTTGTGGTGGTGGTTCATAGCTGGGTAGAACTATTTTTACCCCTCCTTTGGATGCTTGCTTTTGGTACCATGAAAGCTAGTTCTTAGGTCACTTCCAGCTCAGGGGACTCTGGACCCTATGTCTGATGTGTATGCCACAGACTTACCTTCTGCTTCTGGGAACAACCAAAAGCAATAGGAATAACATTTCCTTTAAATGTTAGCTTATAAAAATTATTTTATTTCTTTATTCCTTTTCAACATTCATTTATTATGAGATATTTGTATGTGTATTTGTGTATGAGTGAGCATATGTGTATGAGTTTGGATGCCAGAGGACACCTCGTGGAAATCTCCTTCCATCATGTGGTTTCCTGGGGACCAAATACAGGTCATCAGGCCTGGCAGCCAATACCTTCAACCACTAAGTCAGGTGGGTGGTCCTATATCTTTAGTCTTAGCATGGTGCTACTATAAACAGGGACAGCCTCACGTAAGTAACCACATTTGAACAAGTCCCACAGTATATTGAAAATCATATTCCTTAGTACTATGAAGAAATCAGCTGAGGTATAGTGTAAGAATATATATATATATAATATATAGTATATATATATAATATATAGTATATATATAGTATATATATAATATATAATATATATTATATATTATATTATATATACTATATATTATATATATTATATATAATATATAGTATATATATTATATATATTCTTACACTATATATATAGTTTATATATTATACATTATATATATATATAATATATAATATATAAACTATAAATATATATTATATAAACTATATATATATAGTTTATATATTATACATTATATATATATAATATATAATATATAAACACAACCTTCTCAGTTTGTGTAACATTGACTTGTATGTATATGTTTCAGTGCTTACTGTTTGTACTTGATAACTGATTGCCATGCTTTTCTCTGTTAAGTCTGTTTCTCTCACTGTCAGCATTCCTTGACTATTGCCTATTGTTCAGTGTGTAGGGCTGAGGCCTTGTGGGATTTCCCCTGTACACTTAGCACGTCTATTATTGTCTTCTTTAGCTTATGGGCATAGCTTCCGACATTTCTAGGACATATATCTCAGAGCAAACTCCCTTTTTTCACAGGCTCTCACAATCTTTCTGTGTCCTCTCCCACAATGGTCCCTGACTTTCAGTGTAGGGGTTGTCATATACATCTGCATTAGCTGGGACTCGGTACCAGGGACTGGGCACCACAAGTCTGCATTTTGCTTGGTTGTGGTTTTCTGTAATGGTCTCTTTCTGTTGCAAAGAGAAGTTTTCTTGATGAGGCATGAGGGCTACACTTATGTGTGGATATAAGGGGAAATATTAAGAATGTACTTAGGAGTTATGCTGGTTTAGTAAAGTGGTATTTGTAGGTACTTCTCCCAAGACTCATGACTTCACTAGCCCTGGATAGTTGGCTATGTTTCAAGTACTAGGCATAATTTCCTCTTGTTGAAGTGGGATTTAGGTTCAATTACAGAGCTGTTGGTTGCTGCCAAGGTGTGTGTGTGTGTGTGCCACTACTACACTCTAAGGGTTATCATTTGATTCTTATTGTTGTGGTTCATAGCTGGGTAGAACTATTTTTAGCCCTCCTTTGGATGCTTTCAAAGTATGTTCTGGTGCCATGAAAGCTAGCTCTTAGGGAGAAAACTTTCAGGCCAATTCCAGCTCAGAGGACTGTGGGTCCTGTGCCTGATGTGCATGGTGCCATCAGCAATAGAGATGTACCTTCTGCCTCTGGGGAGCAACAAAGGCATAGGAATAGCATATAATGTTTGGGGAGTCTCTTGTGCAACACTAACAACTCAAAAGAGGGCTTCTTGTGCTTGATGTGGAAGTTTTTGTTAGATGGCCTTTGGCTATGGAGGGATCCATGTCAGCCAAGAAGTAAAAATTTCATTTAAATATATTTGTAATTTCTATACCAACTTATGAATATTGTAGCCATTTTAGGTAGACAATTGTATGATTTTTTTATGACTTTTCAGACATTTTTGGTGTAATTTTACTCTCCTTATTCTATATTCATTCCCCTTCTTGCTCCCTATTAGAGCACCCTGTGCTTTCCCCACAGATCACCTGTACCCTGGTATTCCCTTTCTATTGCTTCTCTACCCAACCTCCTACCCCAGGAATTGTCCCTTTTAACTGTCTTGGTTTCTGCAGGTATCCCAGGACATGTGCTTATATCTGAAGATTTGGAGCTAGAAATGTCAGATGAGAGAACACAGGTGATGTTTGTCTCACTGGGTTTGGATCAGCTCACTCGTTATGAGCTTCCCTGATTCTATCCACTCACCTGCAAAGTTCATGCTTTCCTTTTTCTTTACTGCTGAATAGTATTCCATAGTGTGTGTACCACCTTTTCCTTATGCACTCATCAGCTGAAGGACATTCAGGTTATATTTCTGAGCTACGGTAAGGAAGGCATCAACAAACACGACAGTGTAAGTGTCTGTTGGGTAGAATTCCCAGTGCTTTGGGCATATGTCAAGGAGTCGTATAGCTGGGTCATAAGTAGATTTATTTTTAATTTTTGAGAATTCTCCACACTGATTTCCTAGTGGTTGTATAGTTTGCAATCCTACTAACAGAGGACAAGGGTTCCTTTTCCCCCATGTCTTCTCCAGCATCCGGTCTTGGTGTTTGTTGATGTTTGTCATTCTGACTCGGGTGAGTGAAAATCTCAAAGTTGTTTTGATTTGCATCTGCCAAGTTGCTAGGTATGATGGCCAGTGCTTGAGATATTTCTTAGCCATTTTCTTTCTTCCATGTCTATTTTGTAAATGGATCATTTGCATTTTGAATTTTTTTATGTGCATTCTGTATATGAATCTACGGTCAGATGTATAGCTGTCAAAAGTTCTCTCTCATTCTGTGGATTTTCTTTTTACCCAACTGATTGCTTCTTTAGCTGTGCAGAAGCTCTTTAATTCCATGAAATTCCACTTGTAAGTTGTTGTCCTTGCTTCCTGGGCAAATGGAGTGATATTCAGGAAGTTCTTTCTTATAACTATCACATAGGGCACGCCCAGGCTTTCTAGCAGTCCCAGTGTTTCAGGTTTCACACTTAGGCCTTTGATTCATTTGGAGTTTGTTTTGTGCAAAGTGAATAGATATAGGTCTGCATTTAATTTTATGCATGTGAACATCTCATTTTTCCAGAACCATTTGCTGAAGATCTATTTTTCTAATTGGCATCTTTATCAAATATTAAAGGGCTGAAGTACTCGTGTACTTGTGTTTGGGTTTTTGATTCCCCCATCAGTCCACATATCTGTTTTTGTGCCAACACTATATTGTTTTTACAACTGTGACTCTCTAATACATCGTAAGATTTGGAATGAGAATCCTTCTAACATTGTTCTTTGTGCTCAGGGTAGTTTTGTTTCTCTGAGGTATTTTGTGGTTCCATATGAATTTTAGTATTTTTTTCCTATTTCTGTGAAGAGTGAGATGGATATTGCATTATGTGCATAGTTTTTGATAAAATGATCATTTTTACAATATTAATCTTACCAATCTGTGAGCATGGGATAGCTCTCTGTTTCCTAATGTCTTTCTCTCTTCATTTAAAGTTTTAAGTGAAGGTTTAAATGAAGGTCTAAAGTTTTCATTGTAGAGGTCCTTCCACTTCCTTGGTGAGTTTTATTCTCACATATTTTATTTTATTTGATGTTGTTGTGAATGGGAGTGTGCCCATGATCTCTGTTTGTTCATGGTGTATATTAACACTATTAATTTGTGTAAGTTAATTATGTATTCCCCTGCACTGCAGAATTTGTTTATTGTTTCTAGAAGTTTTCTGGCATAATTTTGGCATCTCTTATGTGTACTATCATGGTATTGCACATAGGGATGGTTTGGCTTATTTTCCTATTTGCGCACCATTGATTTCCTTTCCCACCTTGTTGCTCCAGCTGGTACTCAGTCACAATATTGAACAGGAGTGGGTGTTGCGGACAGCCCTAGTTTTGCTTCTGACTTCAGTTGGATTGGCTCAAGTTTTTTTTTTTTTTAATTTAGGATGATGTTGACCACATGTTCCTCACATATAGCTTTTATTATGCTGAAGTATGCTTCCTCTAGTTATACAATCTCTAGGACTTTTATCGTAAAGCCATCTTAGACCTTGTTATGGGTTTTTCTGTATCCATCAAGATGATCATGTGGCTCTGTTCCCGCGGACTGCGCTGGAGAGACCGGTACCCAGGCTCTCCCCCCGATATAACATCACTTGGGACACGGCCTGTTGGGGCTTCCGTCTGTGCCCGAGGGCGGGTTGGCGCTGTGGTCGTCTGGATGCCAGATCGGCGGGCCATCGTGACCACAGGGTGAGCGGCGCCACGGAGACTGCCCTCCGCCATCTTTGCTCCAGTGACCAGGTAGTTGGGACCGCCAGGCTCAGAGACAGACAGGCATAATATCGCTTCGGGTTCAGGCAGCTTGTGTGTAACCTGCTCCCAGGTGCTGGGCTGATCTGCAGTGACCAGCGCGCCAGATCTGCTGTGGGACTTCTGCCTGGCAGAGGGACGCCCCCTCCCCCCCCCCCAGGAGAGATCACACACCCCTGCACAGGGCAGGAGCCTGCCAGCCTCCCTTTGGCGACCTCTGCTCCAGGAATCCACTAGGCTGAGCCTTTAGATGTGCAAGGCCTCCCCAATATAAGATCACTTGGGGCAAAGCACATTAGGGCTCCAAAGTCACTCAGGAGCAGGCAGGCCCCAGAAATCGGTGCCAGGGGAATCCTGGTAATCCAGGGGGGGCAGAAATAGCTTTGCAGGCTCACAGGAGGTCCAACCAACAGCCAGTGGCAGCAGGACCAACTAACACCAGAGGTATCCAGATGGCAAAAGGCAAACGTAGGAATGTTACTAACAGTAATCAAAGTAATGTGGGACCATCCGAACCCAACTCTCCAACAGCAGCAAGTCCTGGATACCCCACCACACCCGAAAGACAAGATCTGGATTTAAAATCACTTCTCATGATGCTATTAGAGGATCACAAGAAGGACACAAATAAATCTCATAAAGAGTTACAGGAGACCATGAATCAACGGTTAGAAGCCCTTACAAAGGAAACACAAAAATCGCTTAGAGAAATGCGGGAGAACATGGATCAAAAGATGGAGGCGCACAAGGAGACAACACAAAAATCGCTTAACGAGATGAATCAACGGGTAGATGCACTCACAAAGGAATCACAAAATTTGCATAAAGAAATACAGAAGAATATGGGTCAACAGACGGATGCCCATAAGGAGGCAACACAAAAATTGCTTAAAGAAATGAATCAACGGTTAGATGCCCTTACAAAGGAAACACGAGAACTGCTTAAAGAAATGCAGGAGACGATGGATCAACAGATGGAATCCCATGAGGAGGAAACACAAAAATCGCTCAGAGAAATGCAGGAGAACGTGGGTCATCAGGAAGAAATCCTGAAAGAGGTAATGCAAAAATACCTTAAAGAAATACAGGAAAATACAAACAAACAAGTGAAGGATCTCAGCAAATCCATCCAGGAACTAAAAAAGGAAGTAGAAACAACTAAGAAATCACAAAGGGAGACAACTTTGGAGATAGAAAACCTTGGGAAGAAATCAGGAGTCATAGATGCAAACATCAACAATAGAATACAAGAGATGGAAGAAAGAATCTCAGGTGCTGAAGATTCCATAGAAAGCATCGACTCAACAGTCAAAGAAAATGCAAAATGCAAAAAACGCGTAACCCAAAACATCCAGGAAATCCAGGACACAATGAGAAGACCAAACCTAAGGATTATTGGTATAGATGAGAGTGAAGATTTGCAACTTAAAGGGCCAGTAAACATCTTCAACAAAATTATGGAGGAAAACTTCCCTAACTTAAAGAGAGAGATGCCGATGAACATACAAGAAGCCTACAGAACTCCAAACAGACTGGACCAGAACAGAAATACCTCCCGTCACATAATAATCAAAACACCGAATGTTCTAAACAAAGAAAGAATACTAAATGCAGTAAGAGAAAAGGGCCAAGTAACATACAAAGGAAGACCTATCCGAATCACATCAGACTTCTCACCAGAGACTATGAAAGCCAGAAGATCCTGGGCAGATCTCATGCAGACACTAAGACAGCACAAATGCCAGCCTAGACTACTATACCCAGCAAAACTCTCAATCACCATAGATGGAGAGACCAAGATATTCCATGATAAAACCAAATTTTCACAATATCTTTCCACAAATCCAGCCCTGCAACGGATAATAGGTGGAAACCTCCAATACAGGGAGAGAAACAACACCCTGGAAAAAATGAGATAATAACCTTCTTGAATCAAACCCAAAAGTAGATAACCACTCAAACATAAAGATAGCGTCAAGAATGGCAGATGGCAATAATCACTATGCCTTAATCTCTCTTAATATCAATGGTCTCAATTCTCCAATTAAAAGACATAGACTAGCAGACTGGATACGTAAACAGGACCCAGCATTTTGCTGCATGCAGGAAACGCACCTCAGTGTCAAAGACAAACACTACCTCAGAGTAAAAGGCTGGAAAACAATTTTACAAGCAAATGGCCCCAAGAAACGAGGTGGAGTAGCCATCCTAATATCGGATAAAATTGATTTTCAACCCAAAGTCATCAAAAAAGACACAGAAGGACACTACATACTGATCAAGGGAAAAATCCACCATCAAGAACTCTCAATCCTGAATATCTATGCTCCAAATGCAAGGGCACCCTCATTCGTAAAAGAAACTTTACTAAAACTCAAAGCACACATCGCACCGCACACAATAATAGTGGGTGACTTCAACACCCCGCTCTCTGAAATGGATCGTTCAGGAAAGCAGAAACTAAACAGGGACACAGTGAATCTAATTGAAGCCTTGGACCAAATGGAACTAACTGATATATATAGAACATTTCATCCTAGAGCTAAAGAATACACCTTCTTCTCAGCTCCTCATGGTACCTTCTCCAAAATTGACCATATAATTGGTCACAAATCAGACCTCAACAGATACAAGAAGATAGAAATAATCCCATGCCTCCTATCAGATCACTATGGAATAAGGGTGGTCTTCAATGGCAACAAAAACAAAAGAAAACCCACGTACACATGGAGGCTGAACAATGCTCTACTCAATGATAACTTGGTCAAGGTGGAAATAAAGAAAGAAATCAAAGACTTTTTGAAAGTTAATGAAAATGAAGGCACAACATACCCTAACTTATGGGACACAATGAAAGCAGTGCTAAGAGGAAAATTCATAGCCCTGAGTGCCGCCAAAAAGAAACGGGAGACAGCATACACTAACAGCTTAATGGCACACCTGAAAGCCCTGGAACAAAAAGAAGCAAATACACCAAAGAGGAGTAGAAGGCAGGAAATCATCAAACTCAGGGCTGAAATCAATCAAGTAGAAACAAATAAAACCATACAAAGAATCAACAAAACGAGGAGTTGGTTCTTTGAGAAAATCAACAAGATAGATAAGCCCTTAGCCAGACTAACCAAAGGGCACAGAGATAGTATCCAAATTAATAAAATCAGAAACGAAAAGGGAGAGATAACAACAGAAACTGAGGAAATTCAAAAAATCATCAGATCCTACTACAAAAACCTGTATTCAACACAACTAGAAAATCTTGAGGAAATGGACAATTTCCTTGACAGATACCAAGTACCAAAATTAAATCAGGATCAAATAGACCATCTAAACCGTCCTATAACCCCTGAAGAAATAGAAGTTGTCATTGGAAGTCTTCCAACCAAAAAAAGCACAGGTCCAGATGGTTTTAGTGCAGAATTCTATCAGACCTTCAAAGAAGACCTAACACCAATACTCTTCAAACTGTTCCACAAAATAGAAACAGAAGGAACACTACCCAACTCGTTCTATGAAGCCACAATTACACTAATACCAAAAGCACACAAAGATCCGACAAAGAAAGAGAATCTCAGGCCAATCTCTCTTATGAATATCGATGCAAAAATACTCAATAAAATTCTTGCCAACCGAATCCAAGAACACATCAAAACGATCATTCACCACGATCAAGTAGGCTTCATCCCAGGGATGCAGGGATGGTTCAATATAAGGAAATCCATCAATGTAATCCACTACATAAACAATCTCAAAGAAAAAAACCACATGGTCATCTCATTAGATGCTGAGAAAGCATTTGACAAAATTCAGCATCCTTTCATGCTAAAGGTCTTGGAAAGATCAGGAATTCAAGGCCCATATCTAAACATAGTAAAAGCAATTTACAGCAAACCAGTAGCCAGCATCAATCTAAACGGAGAGAAACTTGAAGCAATCCCACTAAAATCAGGGACTAGACAAGGCTGCCCTCTCTCTCCATATCTTTTCAATATAGTACTTGAAGTTCTAGCTAGAGCAATTAGACAAGAAAAAGAGGTCAAAGGGATACAAATTGGAAAGGAAGAAGTCAAACTATCACTATTTGCAGACGATATGATAGTATACATAAGCGACCCAAAGAACTCCACCAGAGAACTCCTACAGCTGATAAACGACTTCAGCAAAGTGGCCGGATATAAAATCAACTCAAGCAAGTCAGAAGCCTTCCTATACTCAAAGGATAAGCAGGCTGAGAAAGAAGTAAGAGAAATAATACCCTTTACGATAGCCACAAACCATATTAAGTATCTTGGCGTGACGCTAACCAAACAAGTGAAAGATCTGTATGACAAGAACTTCAAGTCTCTGAAGAAAGAAATTGAAGAAGACCTCGGAAGATGGAAAAATCTGCCATGCTCATGGATTGGCAGGATTAATATAGTAAAAATGAGCATCTTACCAAAAGTAATACACAGATTCAATGCAATCCCCATCAAAATCCCAACTCAATTCTTCATAGAGTTAGAAAGAGCAATTCAAAAATTCATCTGGAATAACAGAAAACCCAGAATAGCTAAAACTATTCTCAAGAGTAAAAGAACCTCTGGGGGAATCAGTATCCCGGACCTCAAGCTGTACTACAGAGCAATAGTGTTAAAAACTGCATGGTATTGGTACAGTAACAGACATGTAGATCAATGGAACAGAATTGAAGACCCAGAAATGAATCCACACTCCTATGGTCACTTGATCTTTGACAAAGGAGCTAAAACCATCCAGTGGAAAAAAGATAGCCTTTTCAACAAATGGTGCTGGCTCAGCTGGAGGTCAACATGCAGAAGAATGCAAATTGACCCATCCTTATCTCCTTGCACTAAGCTCAATTCTAAGTGGATCAAAGATCTCCACATAAAACCAGACACACTGAAACTAATAGAAGGGAAACTAGGGAAGAACCTTGAACATATGGGCACAGGGGAGAATTTCCTGAACAGAACTCCAATAGCTTATACTCTAAGATCAAGAATAGACAAATGGGACCTCATTAAATTACAAAGTTTTTGCAAGGCAAAAGACACCGTCAAAAAGACAAAGCGGCAACCAACTAACTGGGAAATGATCTTTACCAACCTTACATCCGACAGAGGGCTAATATCCAAGATATACAAAGAACTCAAGAAGTTAAACTCCAGAGAGGCAAGTAACCCTATTAAAAAATGGGGTACAGAGCTCCACAAAGAGTTCTCACCTGAAGAATATCTAATGGCTGAGAAGCACCTAAAGAGATGTTCATCATCCTTAGTCATTAGGGAAATGCAAATCAAAACAACCCTGAGATTCCATCTCACACCAGTCAGGATGGCTAAGATCAAAAACACAGGAGACAGCAGTTGTTGGCGAGGATGTGGAGAAAGAGGAACACTCCTCCACTGCTGGTGGAATTGCAGGCTGGTACAACCACTCTGGAAAGCAGTCTGGCGGCTCCTCAGAAAACTGGGCATGACACTTCCGGAGGATCCGGCTATACCACTCCTGGGCATATACCCAGAGACTTTACCTGCATGCAATAAGGACACATGCTCCACTATATTCATAGCAGCCTTATTTATAATAGCCAGAAGCTGGAAAGAACCCAGATGTCCCTCAACGGAGGAATGGATTCAGAAGATGTGGTATATTTACACAATGGAATACTACTCTGCAATTAAAAACAATGAATTCACGAAATTCCTAGGCAAATGGTCAGAACTTGAAAATATCATCCTTAGTGAGGTAACCCAATCACAAAAGATCACACATGGTATGAAGTCACTGATAAGGGGATATTGACCCAGAATCTCAGAATACCCTAGACACAATCAGCATATCAATAGATTTCTAAAAAGATGGAAGGAGAGACCCCTGGTCCTGGAAAGACTGGATGTAGGGGAACGCCAGGACAGAGTAATGAGAGGGGGTTGAACGGAGAAAAGAGGGAGGGAAGGGGGCTTATGGGACCTTCGGGGAGGGAGGCAACGGGAAAGGGGAAGTGATTTGGAATGTAAATTAAAAAAATAAAATAAAATTAAATTAAAAAAAAAAATAAAAAAAAAAAAAGATGATCATGTGATGTTTGTATTTAACTGCATCTATGTGGTTATTACATTTATTGACTTGTGCCTGTTGACCCATCCCTGCATTTTAGAGATAAAGACAATTTAGTCATGGTGGCTAGTGTGTGTGTGTGTGTGTGTGTGTGTGTGTGTGTGTGTGTGTGTGTGTGCGTGTGTGTGTGTGTTTGTATTCTGTTTGTAAGTAGTTTATTGAGCATTTTAAAAATCCATGTTTTCAGGAATATTAGCCTATAGTTTTCCATTTTGTTGTGTTTTTACCTGGTTTTGGAGTTAGAATGATACTGGCTTCAAAGAAGGAGTTTAGGAATGTGCCTAGTTCCTTCTTCTTCTTGTTTTTTGCCTGTCTCATTCTTTTTCTCTTGTTTCTTTTTTGAATATGTTTAGAAGGGTTGGGAATATTTTCTTTGAAAGTCTGGTAGATGGACTGTGACTCCATCTGGCTCAGGACAGTTTCTAATCCCTTGTCTCTTGGAGTTGTTTTTTCTTTTTTCTTTTTCTTTCTTTTCTTTTTTCTTTTTTTTTTTTTGTACTGTTCCAAGCTCCCTTTTACTATGGGTCAATTTACATTGTTAACTTCTTGGTTTAATTTTGGTGGTTTGGTTGATCTAGAAATTCATCCATTTCTTTTAGGTTTTCTAGTTTAATGGAGAAGAGGTTATTTTGTTGTTGTTTTTTTGTTTTAGCATTCCATTATAATATTCTGATTTTGTGTGTGTGTGTGTGTGTGTGTGTGTGTGTGTGCATGTGTGTGTGTCTGTTGTAATGTTTCTGATTCTGCTAATTTAGGTCATGCCTTTCTTTCTTTAAGTTAGTTGGGCAAAAGTTCTGTCTATCTTATTTATCTTCTCAGAGAAGATGAATAATCTTATATTTACTGATTCTTTGTATTGTTCTCTTTGTTTCTAGCTCATTAATATTTGCTCTAATTTTTATTATTTCTTACTTCTGATTGGGTTTGGGTTTTGTTTGTTCTTGTTTCTCCAAATTTTGAGCTGCACCATTAGGTCGTTTATTTGTGTTCTTTCTGATATTTTTTTTAAAAGTAGGCACTTAGAGTGATAAATTTCCCTTATAAGACTGCTTTCAGTGTGCCCCAGTGGTTTGGTTGTGTTGTCTTTTCACTTGCATTTAGCTCCAGGATTCTAAATTTTTCTTTCTTGATTTTCTTCTATGACCTGTTCATCATTCAGTAATGAGTTGTTTAATCTCCATGAGTTTGTGTACTTACCAAAGATTTGTTTGCTGTCCATGTTAAGTTTTATTGAACTGGGGTCAGATAGGACACTCAGAGTTATTTTAATCTCTTTGAATGTTTTAAGATTTATTTTGTGTCCTAGGATGTGGTCTATTTTAGAGAAATGTCTGAGTCCTATTAAGTAAAATGTATATCACTTGGTGTTTGAGCGGACATTCAGTAGCTCTATTAAGCCCATTTAATGTATGATGTCAATTAATTCTGATGTTTCTCTGTCTTAATGAAACCACCTACTATTAATTGGTTGATGTTAACCTGTCTTTAAACCCAGTACTATATTTTTTATGAAATTGGATTTGCCAGAGTTTGATGCATATGTATTTAGGATAGTAATGTCTTCTTTAGGATGGAGGGTAATTCCTGAGGGGTTCCTCTTAGAACTCTCGTAGAATTAGGTATTTTTGGAGTTGGAGACCTCATGAACTGACAGAGCATGTTTATTTTTTCTCTGGAGGAGGTTCAGTAGCATGGCTGGGAAAATGGGGTGAAACTGGGCCGTGGGAGTATGGTATATGTAGACATTGAAGCTCCATGGTAGCAAGAAATTAGAGAATACAGTCAGGATGGAGTTCTTCCTGAAAAAGGCAACATGCAAAGTCCAGGTGCTGGATGCTGCTGGCTGTGAGAATGAGCGGGGGTTGGATCTTGAGGGCCCTCACATGCCTTGAGAAGCTCATGCCTTGAGGAGCTAATGCCTTGGGTTTCTTCTGAGCACAGCCTCACATAGCTTTTCTGTATTTCCACACACATGGTATAATCTGAAAAGCCATAGCTTTTGAATTTACCTTTTATGGGTCTAGCTGGAGTCCAGCTTGGGTTGATTTTATACCTGTTCCCATTTCAGAACCACATGACAGTTTTTTGGCTTCTTGATACCACTTTCCATAATCCCCAAGTGCAGGGCCACAAGTATATACTATAACTAAATATTAAGGTAATATCCTAGTACATATCTAAAACCTATTAAAACTTGTCATAAGCCCTGTTCCACTCTACTCCCAGTATTTACTGATTCTAAGCCACTCAGATATAATGCTTGTTTTAAGAATATTCTTAATTGTATCTCTTTTTTTCCTATATAATAATCACTCTTTAGCCACGAAAGAAGAAGGGAAAACCCAATCTTATGTGTTATAAGTGAGACATGTTGTTTTGAGGTGAGGTGGATTGTCCTGTAGAATTGCAATGCACATGCATCTTCCAAGATTTAAAACTTACTGTGTGAGAGAGATTATAGTTGGGATGACGGTGATTTATAGAATAAGACATAGTGTTGAGTTCCTAAGCAGCCACCTGGTAAATAAGTAAGAGTCAGTTTTCATATCTAATCCACTCTAGTAAATATTGTGGGTAAAGAGAAACTAAATCAAAATTGTTCAGGTGGAGTTTTGGACACTTAGGATGATTTTCTCTGTGCCTACTTCTTCGTATCATGTGATACAACATGATAAAGTGGTGTTAGTAGACCAGAATTGGCCAGCTATGGTCCATGGGCCAAGTCAAGATGGTATGGATTTGGTAGGTGGAGTCCATTGAAGGCTTGGCATAGCCATTTGTTTCTTTATTGCCCTTGGCTGCATTTGAGCTACAACAGCAGATTTGAGTCTTTGAAACAAAGACATTTGGCGTGAAAAACTAAAATGCTTGTTATCTGGCCCTTTTCAGGGAAGCTTCCCAACCCTTAGTTATGATCATCTGAGGTAGTAGTGTTATGAACTGCACTGACAGAATCCTAAAGTTCTGAGGGTGGGCCAGCATCTTCCCTAGGGTAAGATTTATCAGACTTTGGGTATGTAGCCCCATGACCTGTTTCATCCAGAGTATGTTGGCTGCCCTGTTTGCTGTTAGTCTTCTGTGTGTGACTTGATAGGAAGAAATTATAGTCTTGTACAAAAATAATGTCAGACTTACTGATCTGAAAGCACAGTCATTTCATAGAGAGAGCTTTACCTACTTGATTGTAACTTGAGATCAGAACCTTAACAGGAAGTCTCCAATCAAGGGAAACAAAATCCTTGATGAGAATTTGGAAACTGGGATAAACCTGTTAAGTACTGACCTACTGGAAGCTGCTTTTAACTCTCCAGCAGCCATTTCTCATTTTGTTCTTAAACAAAAATGACAAAGATGATAAATTTCCTGTGCTGCAGTCATTGTTACAAATGAAGAAAAATTGTGCTGGGTATCATGACACACGTATTTAATCCCAGCACCCTCAGGGCAGAGGCAGGTGAGTCTCTGGGAGTTTGAAGTCGGCCTGGTCTACATAATGAGTTCCAGTCTAGCCAGAGCTGCAAAGTGAGATTCTATCTCAAAAAAAAAACAAAACAAGACCTAAGAAAATATGACTTCAGTTATATATGTATACTCACAGGGTTGCTTACTCTCTTTTCTGTTGTGGCAACAAAACTCCTTAGGCCAGATGTAATGGCTATTCCTTGTTGTCAACTTGACTATATCTGGAATGAACTACAATCCAGAATTGGAGGGCTCACTTGTGATCCAGTTCTTGAGGTTGGAAGACAGGAGTTTCTGACCTGGATCTTGGCATGGAGATCTTGAGGCATAGTAGCCTCAAGATCTCCATGCCAAGCCTATGAAAAGCTTAGGCCCAGGCAAGGTAGTTCACACCTTTAATCCCAGAAGACTAAGGCAGGGAGATCTCTGAGTTCAAGGTCAGTCTGGGACAAAACAAGTCCCAGATCCAGGCATGGTGGGACATACTTTTAATCTGGGCCACACCTTCTGCTGGAGACCTTAAGTTTTCCCATAAATATTGAACAAATTCTCTTCACTGTATTTTGTTTCTGTTATATATTTTTTAAATTATTTATTCTTGGATAATTTCATACATGATACAGTTTATCTAGAAGATACCTGCCCCCAACCACCCCATCCTCCTGGACCACTCTCTAATATTCCCATCCAAACTTCATGTTTTTTTTCTTCTTCTTAAAACTTACTGAGTTCAGTGTTACCCATATGCATATGATATAGGATGACATCAACTGGACAATGACTGGCCTCCTGTGAGTCACACCACTGAAGAAAACTGACTCCCTCACCCAGTGACCGTCAACTGCCAATAGCTCTGGTAGGCTATCAGGCCTCAAGAGCTCCTCCGTTCTCCATGCTGGAGTATTTGCTGGCTTGATCTTGTGCAGTTCTTGATTTGGCTAGACATTTAGGATAATTTTTACTAGGAACTATTAACCCTAAAGTCTATGCTAATTTTTTTTCTGTTATTGAGAACAAACTTTATTTCAGGCTGATTGAATTCACCTGCTGATAATGACCATGTAGCAAGTTATTTTTGAAATATTAACTAGTGTGATTTTCATCTGAAATAAGTTCTAGTGATTCCTGTTTTTTTCTTGCACCTCTCTATGGCAAATCAAAGGTATTGGTTTTTTTTCTGTCTGAAATGGGTAAAGGTTCACTTTTGAGTTTCTGGATGGAGGCTAACGAATTATAGGAGTCCAGACACCAAAAGTTTTAATTTCCTGTGAGAAGCCCGAGGAAGGAGAAAACATTATTTCTTGCTCTTGAAGCGAAGGTCCTGCTTGATGAACTGACTAGCATCTGTCATCCAGCCACTGACTTATGCTGGCGAGGTTTCCTTTACCTATGGATCTTGTGGAATGCAGTTTCCAGCTCACCTGATCTGGGGCAGAGCCCGAGATACTGTATCTTTTTTAACAAGCTTAAGGCGGTAGGTAGCCTAGCTGCTCGTCCGCAGACCAGGTGTTCAATCTACACCCTAGAATAGAGCATAGTGGCAGGAGAGGAGTTCCCTACCCAAAGGAAAGAGTGTATCCTACTGCAGAAAGAGGTGGATCAAAGAAGGGAAGTGGTTGGAGTCGGGGTGCCTGAGAATAGATTCCCTGTATATTCACTGTTTCATGTGGGGGATGTAGCAAACATATTTTTTGAGATCCAGAAATGCCTAGAACATATTCCTTGTGAATACATACATACATACATACAGACAGACATATATACATACAGACATGTATATACGTTTTCTAGGGCGGCTTAGGGAGACGAGCTTATGCATCTTCAATAAGTTCTACTTCAGTGGAGAGGGTGGTGGGAGTTGGCTGTAGACAGGAAGCTCATGTGAAGAGGAAGCAGCCAAGCACCCCAAGCCTCCAAGCACGTGGGAATACTACAGCCATCAGTGCTGGATGCCAGAGGCTAACAGCCAAATATAGCGGCGCTAGCTACTGTAACATGAGCTGTAGAGGACAAACATGCCCTCCAAGCCACTTTCCATATGCCAGCAAGGTAGAGGCAGATGAGAAGTTGAAGGCAGGTGAGGGTCTTAAGGAACTGGTTAGTAAATGGAGTTTGAGTTACTTCTGATTGCCAAGATGAAGTCAGTTTCATCTCTCCTCCACTAGGGGGTGGAATTTACAGGCTTCATTGTAAATCAGTTCTAGAGATAGAAAGTTACGTACGTTTTGTACATCGAATATAAAGCAATATCTTGTAGTTTTATTGTAATGGTTGCTGAAACAATTTCAAACTATAATCTGCTAAAATTCTTTCTTTTGAATTGAAGCAATTTAGTCTGTGTGTATTCCTGTGTGCGCACATTCAGGAATTAAGTTCAGGTCCTCAGTCTTGGTGGCAAGTGCCATTACCCATGAAGCCATTTTAGTGGCCCTAAATTATTATTTTTAAAATCCCATGGGTGACTAAAGTAAACTTTTGGAATATTTAACATGTAGCAAAACATCATTTTGTATGATACTTAATTTAATGTTGGGAGGCAGGCACTGTTATCACCTTCCATGTTATACCCGAAAAACCCAAGACTTAGATAACTAGCTTTTTTCTCTCAGTATTCTGCTACTGCTAAGGAAATGAGGCCAAAATTATCACTCAGCACCTGACTTGACACACAAGGAGATCTGAATGAATGAATGAATATGTTAATGTGTCAGATGACCAGCTGTTACATGGGAATCCAGGAGGAAAGAAAAATGAATCAGATTTACTCTCTTCTCAAAGAATTAGTTCTGCCTAGTGTATGTACATCCTAGTTCAGAACTGAACCTCAGGGGACACTGGTGGGTCCTGTCAAAGCACAGACATAAAAAGCAAAAGAGAATCTATAAACTGATGCTCTGGAGATGGGAAAAATGTTTGTGGTTAGGGGGCTCTTAAAGAATGTTGTTTACTCTTGGGTTGGGTATAGGGTGGGGCTTCAGAAGAGGGGGCTTCAGAAGGGAGGCCAAGAATATTTCAGGTGGGTTCATGCCCCTTAGAGTTATTTTACCACATCCCATCATAACTCTGCAATCCACCGGCAGGATAAAAGCTGACAGGCTTCCAGGGCAGACACTGAGAAGTCACAGCTAGCTCCGAGTTGTGCCAACTTCAAACCTGGGCGCCGGCCTTCTCCCAATCCATCCAGCCTAACTGACAAGGCCTTTGTCTGGCTTCCACTTTGCATTTGGGTCCCTGTTAATCCGATTAAAACACCAATCCCACACACAGGTATTAAATTTCCTGTTCAGGCTTTGAGGTTGAGTTCCTAATTAAGGGATTTTCTTCACCTACCAGAAGTACAAGTCTTGTTGAAAATTTACGGTTTTAGAGCTTAGGGAATCTTTAGAATTTGTATCTCACATACAGGTTCTTTACATTGAAGTCTGGGTTTGTGTGCAAACAAGTGGGTATTTCCAAAGCCTTTCAGTTGTAACACATGTTTGATGTGTTTGAAGTGGGCTGAAGTAGGAGTGGCCTGATGGCCTGCAGTCACCTCAGTAGCTTGGTGCTCCTAACTGAGGACTAGGAAAGACCAAGCTTCGAGTAAACTGGGATAACTGTTTAGGGGAGAAAATATTGTCGACATAAATGTGTGGATTCTGCAGTTCCACTTATGGAATACATTCTTTGAGTTAAACTTCAGTAGAAAAATTTTCCTGCCTAGAGGTATTGAAGTAAATCATCTCCATTAAGATGAATGGATGGATGCATGAATGAATAAATGAATAAATAAATATATATTTTTTCTTTTTCTCTGGCCTGGCTGGTCTGGAACTAACCACGTGCCTTGAACTCTCTGCAGTCCTCTGGTCTCAACCTCCTTAGTGCTGGGATTACAGATGCGCTGGGATTACAGATGTGAGCTGCCACACCCAGATTTGTTGTCTTAAATAATCGAAAATATAAATAATGTTTCTTTAACAATTTAAAACTATTGTGTTAAGCCATTTTAAGTTATGTGTGTGTGTGTGTGTGTCCTGTCTATGTGGGAGTATGTCCAGTGCCTGCAGAGGTCGGAAGAGGGGTCAGACTCCCTTGTCCTGCAGTTACAGATTGTTACCTGATGAGAGTCCTGGGAACTGGCCTTAGATCCCCTGGACGGACAGTGAGCACTTTTAACTGCTGAGCCATCTCTCTATCCTGTTAATTAATTTTTAAGAGAGAGATTATTCACAGGAGAGATTTCAAGTAGGAATCTAGCAGAAGTATTACAGAGCTATCAAAATGGTTCAAGAGACAACCAAGGACATTCTGGGTATGGTGGAGTGTATTTACCATGCTAATACTTGGGAAGTAAAGGGAGAAAGATTACTGTAAGTTTAAAGAGAATCTAGAAAACATATCAAGACTCTATCTCAAAAAAGATCCCCTCACCCTTTCCAAAGCATCAAACCAAACCAACTGAAACAAAAAAAAAAAAAGAAGAAAATGAAATGAAGAACAAATCCCCAAATAAAAAACATAACCAAAAAACAAAAAACAAAAAAACAAAAACAAAACCCAAAAACCAAAGTCTTTCTTTTGTTCATTCTTAATATTTAAGCCAAATCATTTTTAAATCTTAATGGACTCTGGGGTATGAATTTGTGAGCACATAATCTTGTTGACGTTACCAGTGTGGGAGATATGGCGGTGAAAGATGCGGGTGTAGGTGTCTGTACAGAGAGTAGCTCAGCTCTTGCCATCCTGGGAAGCTGCAGCTCTTGAGGCTGCTACTGAAAGTCAAGTCGTTGCCACCTGATGTCTGACTGGGTCCTGGGAAGTATGTATGCAATGATCTGCTTTTTGTTTTAATTTTTAGCTTTGTACGTTGTGTGTGTGTGTGTGTGTGTGTGTGTGTGTGTGTGTATGTGTGTGTGTGTAAGTCAGAGCTCAATTTCAGTGCCATTCCTCAGGAACAGTCATTTTGTGTTTTGAGATAAGTCACTCATTCGGTAGGCTGGACTGGCTGGCCAGTGAATTCCCATTGTTGGGAACAAGCATGTGCCACCACATGCTTTAAAGAAACAAACAAAACAGCTCAACCCTGTAAGTCCTGGAGACTGAGCATGGGTCGCCATATTGTGCAGATATTTTACCAACTGAGCTATGCCTTTGCTCCTTTACATTGACTTCTAAGTGAAAAAAGATTTTGTTTTTCTGTGTATTTGCAACAGTATCCTTGGAAGCATCTGTTTTTGTCTTTCTTGCTTTCTCATCCTACATAACATTTGCTCTACTGGGGAAATGATGGTCTTGCCTCTCTCAGTCCTTATTATTTGGGGATATAATTCTTTGAATTTGAAATCAAAAAGTCACTATAAGCATTGTGACTGTTTTTCAGGTTTTGTAGTTAAGTGGAATAAGAAAAATGTAATGGAATAAAATGAATGTATGGGAAGAATAAAAAGTAATTTTCATAATTCTCTAATGGTGTTTCTTCAAATAGAGCAATAGCAATAAAATATAGAGAGGTGAACTACCCCCATGTTGGCATATAGCATTAAGGGTGATCTGTAGCCAGATTAAAATACAGAAAGGATCAGAACTTGTGAGGAAAGTATTATTTTGAAATCAGTGTTTAATCTGTCTGCAATAGGAGGTCCTTCTAGCCAATCAGTTTCTTTCCTAGCAAAGTATCAGTGTTAGGGGTGGGCGAGGAAGTCTTGCAGCTGCTCCTACTGCGCCTGCTCAGTTTCTCCGCAGGCTGTAAGACAGCCCTGAGAACCTGGACACACCACTTTGGTTGCTGGAGTCTTCCTGTGAAAATTGTTGAGTCAAGAGCTAGATTATATCAGCACTTCCAAAACATTGTTGTATGAAATTCCAGCACCCTTTGAGGACTTTTGAAGTATCCATAAGTAAAAAGTTCGCTTGATTGAATTCAAGCGAGAAATGCCCTTTAGAGATTCCCAGTGCGCCTTGGCATATGTAGGATATACGATAGCCCGAAATAAAGTTGTCTTTTCCACAGATCTTTACCCAGTGAGTCTCAAATGCATTTGATGACAGAATCCTGTTATCAAGGAATGTATTTGGGGAAACACTGAACTAAGTTTCTTCCAAAATTATGGGTTTATAACAGACCATCCAGACATTGCAGAGCAGCCCTAGACGTGCCTCATTTCTCCCACTAGATGGCGCTCGTGAATGAGCTATATTTTCTTTCCAGCGTCTGGAAGTTTTGGGATTTTGCTTTTTCCTGTGCAACCAGAGTATGGATCAGTTGTAAAACTGATCACAAGGCCTTTCTGATAACATTTTATGAGCCATTTAAAGCAGAACAGTGTTATTTGTCAGAGTAGCTACTAGCAAGACCAAAACAGTGTGTGGATTTTTCTTAGTCCTGTCTTTAAAAATGAATCCTACTATTTAAATAAAGTCAGGATGTTTTCCAATCATGTTTCAGCCAGACAGAATTTAGCTGGACATCTGGGCTGTTGGTCAAACAGACATTGGGCTTTGAGGCTGTGCTGAAACTGGTAGCAGTTGGGAATAGTTGCTAGTTTCTGTGATGTGTAAGATGAACTTGCTGCCACTATTTAGACTTTGGGATCTCGGTGAAGTTATCAAGAGTATGAAGATGGCGGAAACCTGCCAGAAGGTCTCTCTAGGCAGCTGTGCTAAATGTCCTCTTAAAGCCTCCTTCACGTCCTAGTAAATTCTTGATTGGCATTTTATTATAAGTGACTTTGTTAGGCATAAAGATTTCGCTGGTTTGTGGGTGAGTAAGTCTGTGTTTTACTTAGTCTTACTGTAAGCTTCAGCTCTTGAGAAACACCCCCTGCCTGGAGTTCACGGAATTTCACACATCAGTTTAAGTATGCCCAGGAGTTTTAAAAACAAAGGCAACTTTACTCAGGAATAGTCTTGCTTCAAGTTTGTTCAACTGAAGGATGTTTACCCACTAGAAACGTGCTTCTTTTTAATGATGGGAAGGGAGCTATAAAAACATAATGAGGAGGCTTCCAGAGCAGCTCCCTGAATTACCTGCCATCTCCCATTTTGTGGGGAGGGAATTTAGACTCTGTGAGGAGAGCCTCAGTCACCTTCTTCTCTCTACCTTAGTTTTGAAGGTGAGATCTTGGTAAGACTTCTTAGAGCTTGTTCCTGTAAAAAAAAAATTTCTGAACACTAAATGGCTCCCCAAGGATGTAAAATTTCTCATGCTTGCTGAAGGTAAGTTCTCAATTGCTGTTTTCATACTGTGAACAGAAGGTTTCTATCTGCTTTTGCGTTGTATTGTGTGTTCTCCTGGTTTCCCCTGTAATGTGCCCTGGAGCTTTCTACCTATCTTTGAGCTTTAGACCTTCCTATGGTGTGATGCAGAACTATTTGTATGTTGTTCTCTTATTTGGTAAGAATATCCATTTGAGGAATTTAAAGGAGTTTTGTGTTTGTTTTTGGTTTTGTTATTTTTGGTGAGGTTTATAAAGGAGATGTTAGATGAAGGAGATGATCTTAGCTGATATGCATTGAACTCCTAAGGTACTTGATGCTTCTTCAGCCATTTTAATTTTTTTTTTTTATTTAGTTCTCAAAGCAACCTGTAGGAAGTAGATGCTATTTCCCTGGCATGTCCACATGGGGACACTGAAGGTCAGAAGCATTAAGTAACTTATTAATGTCACTTACTTAGCAATAGGCTCAGCAAGAACTGCAAACTGGGTCTTTTATGCTTTATATTTTACAGGCATGCAAATGATATGGTATATTTGCATATTAAAAGTACTGGCATTATACTTATGAATCTTTGTTAGACTGAGGCAGGCTGGACCTTGTAGCCACGAGGTAGCACGAAATCTCCTGATAATGAGAACCCCACTGCCAATTTTGCCCTCAGCTCCAGACACTAAGATTTCTTGGCCCGATGGCTTCATAGTCAAATATGTTTGGGCATGTTTCTCAAAACACTGAGTTACTATACTTCGCATTAACAGTGCTTGGCTTTGTCTTTTATGCAGAAAGCCCCTCCAGGCCTCTGTAATGTGCTAAAAAAGATCTTGTCTAAAACTCAAGAAAATAAATAACATAAAACTGTTCTGAATAAATTTGAGTTAAGCGAACAGAACTCTTTTCTGTGTACGTGTATATTGCATACATACAGTTGTGTATGCCTATGAACATGTGTTCTGTTGCTGGACCTAGGACCAATATCCTTGGTAGTGAAGGACATCTCAGAATTTCCATTATAAATTATTTTAGAGGCATATAATGAATACTGTAAAAAGCTCGGGACTGCCTGGAACTTAACGTTATTGTGTTTATGGGAATCGTTACAGGATTGCTAGGAAGCACATAGGCTCCAGTGCATCTTGGCTTTGGAAAGATGTGCGGATGTTTGTGCCTTGATAAGGGTGCAAGGGTTGTCAGAAGTATGTCAAGGACCTTAAAGATTCAGGTGGCAGAGGCAAACACAACAGTTGGATTCACGATGCTGACAAAGCAAGTAGAAGATTTGATCTTGGTTATTGATTACGAACAGAAAGAATGCACAGAATACCATGAATTCCATAGGTAAATCCTGCCTTTTTTTTTTTAAAGCATTAGTGGCCGGAATGAAAAAAATTGCTAATATAATAAACCAAAAGAACATATTTGCTTTAAGAACCAAAACTCAACAGTAACCGCATATGGAAAGCCTGCAGTAATTGTAAATAGGTATTGAAAACAAACAATGAACACAAAACCCATTGAACAAGCGCTGTTTTTCAGGAGGAATTCAACACTCTTTAGATGGGATTTCTCTTATGTTCCAGGCAGCACTTCCAGATGAATCTACAGATCAGTGAGAGAAAGCAAACCACCCAGTCTCACAGAGCGAGCGGGAGCTGTAGGAGAGCGAACTCACTCAGAGGCACAGGAGGGTATAGTTGGCACCATGCTGCCCCCAGCCAGTCCTCGGGTCCCATCAGCCTGTAGGTTTCCTTAGCCTTATTGTGCTAAGGCCCAGGGCTCATCTGAGCCATCAGATGTTCTCTCTTTCCTCTCTCTACTTTATCTCAAGAAGTGAGTTGTCGTAAGGTTGATTGTTTCTCTGAAGAAAGCTTTATCCATTAATATGGATAAACCAGGCAGCAGTTCGTATGGACTGGGCAAAGGTTTGTCTTTGCAGAGGGTTTAAAAAGCAGTTTAAAAACAATCATACTGGAGTCAAAGTGAAGTGTTTATCCAATTAAAGAGCTCAAATAGATTTCAGACATAATGGGAAACTCATCATAAACAAAACGATAGATGAGTTTCAGGTCATGTGTATACCCAGTATCTAGACTGAAGGACTGTCAGTCTACAGGGTGGCGTTAGCTTTGTTAGTTACTTTTAAAAATGTACTTATGGAGAAATGGCTTACAGTTCTAACTCACAATGCAGTCAGTTTGAACTTTCTCCACTTTTAGCTGAAATTAGTGCTTGCTGGGTAAGTCATCTTGTCACTTCGTGTGTGGGTGCTTTGTTTCATGCTTGAGGTTTCAAATATCTCAAAAGCAAGGACCTGATCACCATACTTGCAGGACCAGTTTTCGTCCTTGACTCCCTGCAGGTGCTCCATGAAGACAGGGCGTGCTTGTACAAAACTTCACTGAAGGCAATCTGGTCTGAAGGCATGGGCTGGCTGGTCATACTCATGTGGGTTGTTTGTGACTCATGTCCACGGACTCCCTTTATGCTCAAGCCACACTGGTTACGAAGTATAAGAGTTTTACCTCTGGGAGGGTGCCAGAGCTCGTGACGTGCCAGCGAGATAACCTTAACTGTGGACTATCTCCCCGACGATCCAGGTGACAGACTTGGGATGACTCCTGCAGGCTTACTTTATTGCTATCAGTTTTGTGCATTTCCAGAATAGCGAGATGGTTCAGGCCTTATGAGCTGAAGGCTGGGCATCAATGGCTCAGGCATTATGGGCTGAGGACTGGATATTGATGAACCCAGGTCATTGTCCTGCTTTGTAGCAGTGTGGCTTTGACAAGTCACTCAACTTCTTTCGGCATCTCTTCGTCTTTAAAATGGAAGATGATAAGGATTGAGTTGACCCAGACACAGGCTTGAAGTGGCTGATGGCCAATCATAAATTTTAGTATCTGTCACCTATACTCATTGTAAATGAACCTTAGAGTAGGCCACTGTCTTCAGCAGAAGATTCTATTCTGAGAGGACACTTGCCAACAATTGATTGTTACATGACTAGACTTTAGAGTGATGGTTCTCAACCTGGGGGTTGCATATTACATATCTTGCATATCAGATATTTACATTATGATTCATAGCAGTAGCAAAATTATAGTTGTGAAGTAGTAATGATATAATTTTATGGTTGGGTACACTACCACATAAGGAACTGCATTAAAGGGTCACAACATTAGGAAAGCTGAGAACCACTACTTTAGAGGAACGTGTACTACTAATAGGAATCTAATAGACAAACCAAAAATGGCATCATTTATAGACACAAACCAAAAATGCCATCACTGTCCTCTGATATACAGGACCCCAACCCCCACATATACAGAGAATCATGTGATCGCCGAGGTAAATGGTGTCAAAGGTCAGAGATTGATTTTAGTGGCTAACAAACATGTAAGTGAAATCAAATAGCTAAGAGAAGTTAAAATATCAAACTGCTCTGGTATAATATGAGAAAGCGGCTCAGAAGGGTAAATATTTTAGTGAGGAATCTGGGAGTGACTGTGACAACAGAAAAGCAGTATTGCTTGTGGAAGGGAAGTCGGAGTGGATGATAGATAGCAATGAGAGTTGATAGGACACGCCAAAAAAGTCGTGGGTCTGCTGTTTGGGGATTAGGTTCCTAAAGGCTGTCCTTTCTGCCACCTCTCCAACTGCCCTATTAAAAAGGCATTCAGATAGTAAAGGAACTTTTGTTACTTTAAAAATGTAACTGAAGTAGTATTTTCACTAAGACACACAAATTGTGGAGACAATAAAATTGGGGTCATTTAGAAATGACCTTTAACCTATAACCATATTTACTGCTTGGCTAATGAACTCTGGGTCCCTCCTGCATTTCTCAATATGATGAGCTTCACACATTTAAGCGTGAGTAGTAGTACACTTTGATAAAGCTCTGGATTTACAATTGGTATCTGTAATGCTACTGTTTTTGAAGATCAGAGCTCGACTGACTTCTAATGCCCTGGGATATGAGCAGAACTTGTATTACAATGTATTAAATGATTCAATTCACAGTATATATATATAGCATATCACCTTCTATAATGCAACACATGTGTAAGGAATGTAAACTCTTTAGGTTCTGTCCCCAGTATTTGCCACTAGGTCTCGACCTGTCTGTTGTGCCTTGTATCCCAGCACATTCTTCACCCACATTCTACTTTCTTTACTGCAGAGAGACGACAATATGGATTTGGCTTCAAAGGTAGTTTTCAGCCTTGAAGAGAGTTTATCTTGTGCTCAGATTCTCTGAGAGAAGAGCAGTCACCCCGTAAACATTTGGTGAATACATAATAAAAGCTCCTTAAAAAGCATTCGTGAATGCCTCAGGCTCTGGACTACTTCCCCATTGTGTCCTCTTTCTTCTTTAGCCCAAAGCATTTTGTCTTTTAAACTCATCTCATTTAAAAATCTCCCTGAAAAAAATATCGATTCATGAAGTTTTCCCTTCTTTCTTCTTTAGCTTCACTTCTATCAATATTTTTCCCTTCTTCATTCATCCAAAGGACTGTGTCCTGCTGTTTGCTTTTTATTACCTGGTTTTAGCAGTGTCCTTGTCTCTGAAATGTGTATAGTTCCAGGTAAGGAGCCATTACCATATACCCCTTTACTGCATCAGGAACTTGCAAATAGTAAGTACCCACATCAGGATGACATAATCTGATGGTTTTTCCCTTTTGACGAACTGGAAGCTCTGTTTGCCACCATGATACTCACTGTGGGTTCACTAAAATCGTCCAGGTAGTCTCTCAAATTGGGATTGTGCCATGCTATTTGGTAGAGTTGCACAGAGAGCATGCCCTGTAGATATATGGGAAATAATGATGCTTTGAAGTTGCTATGAGTTGGTTAATGTTCAAGTGTTACATGTTGTTTGTAGTGTGAAAGGCAGTCTATGGCCTTCAAATCATCTGCCCAATGCAATTAATGGAGAAATTTGATGGACTTACTCTAAGCCATACAGCTCGTGTGTATTTGATTTAGAGATGAAACTTGTCAAAAGTAGGGTAAAATGGAGAATAAATAGCTTTAGGAAATGAAAATTAGCCTGAATGGGGATACTTACGGAAATGTACATATACCAGAAGACCTTTCAGACTGACAAGGAGGCTTGCTGCCCTTAGATAACCAAAATCGACTGAGCTGATAGGGATTGCTCTTGACTTGGTGTCAGTTGATACTGGGAAAGTAAGACACGCAACATGGCCTCTGCCCTCTACAGTCTTGTGCCTTAGTATACAGCTTGGCAGACTTTTTCTTAAAGGACCGAATGATCAATCTTTCAAGCTCTGTGAAAACTCGGTCTTGTTCAGAGGTGCTTTCGTAGCATGGAGGCGACAGCAGTCCTGTGTAGTACACAAATAAAAGGAATGTGACTGTGTTCAAATAAAGCTTTATTTAAAAAGCTAGACATTGGAATTTTGTCAGCATGGCATGATTTGCTGGCCTCTGGTCTCAAGGGTGGATATGTATGTAGATGGGTATGCATATGTGTATGTGTATGCATATGCATAGAAAGCTAGTCTTGGACTGGGTACTTTTCTTTGTCGTTATTTGTGGGAAGTATGAACTAGTAGAGAAATATGGACCAGTATAGTAAGGGAGCGGCTTGAAGAAATGGGCTGTTTACTGTTTTTTAGGGTGCCTCTTTCAATTGATATTTGACAGTATTGTAGTGCCGTAGAACATTCAAATAGTCTCTAAAATTAGATTACTTACTTCAGGTATTTTAGTTTTTATCTCTGCATTTGCTCAGCAGCATATTCAGCACAAACACTCTAAGAACCTTCTAAATGAAGATTGGAAATAATTGCTTTCTTTTTTGGAGCAGCTTGTATTTTCGACCTTGCCGGAGATCAGCCACTGTACATGTGTCAGTGAATGTTCTGTTACATGAACTCCTCATGTCAGGCACGGCTTCGCGTGTACTCTTTGGGTACCTTTGGCTTGTTGTGCACACTTCCTTTAGGAAGAAAGTCACAGTATGGACTGAATTGTCAGAATTCTGTGACTCGGGAGAAGCTGGTCTGCGTGTGCATTCCCTGTAGCTTGGTCTGGGAGAGTGGGTGTCGGGATGGATAGGTGGGCCTCCAAAGGACCGTCTCATTTTTATTTCACTGCTTTCAGATTTTTCTAAAACTGTGAGGTCCTTTATGCAGGCCTGGCCTAATTAGCTGAGGCTGGGAAGGTTTGTAAGAGTTCTGTGTTCCCCCTCTTTCCTGTCTATGCAAATCAATTAAAATGGACGATGAAGAAACTCACGCGCAAGCAGTATGTAACTCGAGAGTGCACTGCATGTCTTTACTTCCTGTGTTCTAGGAGGATGCTCTGCAAAGCCATGTGCATGATTTACGGAAGCCAGAGATATGTTTCAACCAGTTCGGTGATATATGGGACTAGGGCAGAATATGGAGACATTATTTATGTCTCTGATGAGAAGGGGAAATTATATCTTATACTATGCTTAGAGTCTGTGCAGTGTACTAGGAAAAGCACATCTGCCCTTGTAATTAGCATAAAAACTCGCAGAACTGAAAAGTCATTAGTATTTCACAGCTGATGTCTCAAAACAGCGTAACTGGTCTTAATTAATAATAGTAGATATGCCCCCAGTGTCTGTGTTCTTTGGAAGCCTTTGCGGTGCTCTCATTGACATGTTCCCCTTTAACTTGTTTTTTTGGATGCTCGGTTCTAAAAAAGTCTCTGTGTGATTTTTCCATTATATATAAAAGGTGCTAAATCCAAGAAAGTAGTTCAATATTAACTGCTAATTGATTATTATAGAGTAAGAAACTATGATTCTCATCCACATGGACAATTTTGCAGTTTAGGATTTGTGTATTTATGTATATGGAGCCTTAACACAATTCAAGTCATTTTTACTTACTGAGTTTTTTTTTGTTGTTGTTGTTGTTTTTTGTTTTTAATGTGACATGAAACCTGAGAGGCTAGAGAGGGCAAGCCAGAAGCCGCAATTCACCCAAGATTTCTTCTTGAAACAACTCCGGAGAAATAAGCTTTTCTTTTGACATCTTAAACTGCATTCTTAAAAAGTCTTTACCTTAATTTTTATTTTGCAATTATGCACATGTGTGCGTGTCTTGTGTAGGCTGGTGCAAATGGGAGTGCAGTGCCCACAGAGGTCAGAAGAGGGCTTACGATCTCCTAGTGGAGTTACAGGTTCTTGCAAACTGTCTGACATGGCTTCTGGAAACTGAACTCTGCTCTGCGGTGTCTCTAACCACCAAGCTATCTCTATAGCCCCAAACAGCAAGCTTCATGCTACTTTATCTTAAAGATACGCAAGAGAAAATCTAATACTATTTTAGTTCAGGTCCAAATTCTAGAGCAATTTAATTGATTTCTCTCTTGTTAAGTTAGGGAATCAGAGGCTGTTCCTGACCTGGCTTGCTCCCTGCTTCCCATCTGGATCCAGTAGCCCTTTGTCTTTATTGTACTAGCCATGCAGCCTGTGAACCTTTTGGGAACATGGAGCTGCCGGAGCAGGCTGAACCCAGGGCAGGACTTTTGGGTTTATCACACCCAAGATAATAGTAATATTTGGAAGCTCCCCAGGGAGGCAGGTCAGGCTACTCCTTTGCCTGTGAGTCCTGCTTGTTTGGCTCAGGCCTTCCAGGAGGTTTAAGTGCATCTCTGACTCCATACTTTGAGCAAAGGAAAGGAAGGCAGCAGTTATCCTGGTCTCCCATTCTGTCTGTGGTTCTTAAGACAATGTGCTTCATTCTGCCACAGGTCCTCAGCTCAGGGAGCCTGGCTCGGGTTCAAGGTTTGCTAATGAGTTCTTCTCATCGGCTTAGTTTACTTCCAATTAAGAAAACAAGCAAAATTTCTTTGTAGATGGAATAGGAAAAAAGAAATGCATTTGGGGTTTTATCATCTGCAACAGACTAGAAGCTTAGGCCCAACTGCTTGTCCTTGCCTGAGTGGCATCTTGGGAGGGTTGGACAAATCTCATTGGCATGGTGATAATTCCTCCAGTAATTTGTATGCAATGCATTCCTTCAGTAATGCATTTGTTCCTTCTACACTGTGACGTACAAACACCTCTGCTGGAGTGCATGGGTCAGGGAAGAGAAAGACAGGAGTCATCTGCATCGTGTGCTATTCATCGTGACTCCTGCCATCTTATGTCCTCTACTCTATAAAGAGTTGTTAAAACTCGCATGTACATCATGACTTCCAAAGAAAGAAAATCAAAACACCCTCTTGTGTGAAAATTTCCATTCTTAGGGGATTCAGGTATATGAATCACTTCCTTCTGTCCTGTCATAGAAAAAAACTATATAACAACCAAACCAAACCAAAACCAACGTGACTTTGTAGTCCAGCTGTGGAGGCCCAGTTGGTGTTTTTCAAGCAAGACTGCTTATCATGGAGAAAGGCTGTGTTCTTACGTGGATTTCTGCATAGACCCTACAGGAACAGTTTGCACATGTGGATTGCGTGCCCAAGGAAAGATTTTTACAGTGACTGACATCCTCAAGACCTTCCCAGGAAGAGGAAAATGCGTCCTTTCTCAGTCTCACGTATGCCTCTCCCTGATCAAAAGGCGGATTTATCTAAGGTGGCACCTGAAAAATAAATTTTTTAACAGGATTGCTTCACAGCGAAGATGAAAGTGCAAGCAAGTATTAGACAGGCCAACTGGAAAGGGCCTGAGTGTGCACAATCTTATGTTTGTTCTTGCAATAAACATATGTGGAGTCTGGGAAGGCTTGATGCCGTCATCTGGTCGTATGATGGAGATCCCCACTGACGCTGGAAAAACACCAGTTTGGTGAAGTATAAAATGCAGCTTCAGGTACATTGGTGGGTTGGGAAGTGTGTTGATGGGAATAAAACCTTAAATCTTCTTAGCTTTAAGGATTTGAGCAAGGAGAGTAGACAGAAGGGCTCAAACTGAGAATCGATGGGTTGGGTGTGTTTTTTCTCAAATATTGTACATGGATGTCCTGGGAGAAATATGTAGGAGAACTAAATGAAAGATGCCCCCCAGTAGGCTTTAAGCGTTGACTGGCCAAGCTGTTTTACCAGTGTTTCTTGGTTGTTAATGTAACACTTGTTACATATATCTTTTTGTGCATCGCCTGGATGGAGTGGAGTTGTTTACATTGGCTTTGCTTGCCTCTAGGTTATGTACTTTTTAGGAGAATACTTAGTCATCTGTTTTTCTGTTCTCTAAAGAAGTAATGATGCTTGCACAAGAGAAGCAAGGTGACTTTCAGTAGAAAGATTGGACTGGAGAGATAGCGCAGTGGTTAGGAACACTTGTTCGTCCAGAGAACTTGAGTCAAAATCACAGCACTTATGGTTAACAGTTCTTAATTGCATATAACTACAGTTTCAGGGGGATCTGACACTCTCTCTCCTGGCCTTCCCTGAGTACCCAAATATATGTTATATACAATCATTGGACATACACATGAATATATAGATAAAAACAAAATAAATCTTCTAAAAAATAATTGGACCTGCCTCGGTATTTTCCCACAGGGCCACACACACCCTACAAACACACCCAGGATCTTGAGAAGCTATCTGCAGATACATGACCTTCAGCAGCAAAGGATCTGAAGCAAATCCCCAGGCATGACATTTCTACTGAAGGGAAAATTCTCAGAAACTACTAGCAATGCTATCTTCTACCAAGAAGTCATTGTCCTTTAGAAAGGAAACACTTCCCAGTGAAGAACATTTGCTGTTCCCAGGATTTAAGCAGTCTGCTGAGCAGATGGCCTCCACATTTAGGGTATGTCTCCAGAAACTGCCATCCTGAAATGGAGAGGAAGGAAGGGATGTTTTCTGTGTGTGTGTGCATCAGATGCTGATAGCTCCAAACAGTACGTGAGAGGAACGGCAGGCTCACTTGGTGCCCAGGTTTCTAGGCAGACCTTTCCTACTTGGATGTGTGGTAACTAAGGATGTTCTCCTTTTGTAAGTAGATATAAAATGAGATGAAATTATTAGGAAAGATTTGATGATCAAAATTCTTACCCTAGGTTCCATTATACATTATTCTTGTTGCCCAGATCACTCTTCTTCCAACAACCTTTAGTCTGCAAATGTTGGCACATCTTTCAGATCGTAGCTTTCTGGTCACATCTACAGAAGAACCTGAATTTTCAGATGCAATTTTCTCATCTCATTTATTACTCTATGTTGTTTTAGTTTCAATTCCTTAGTATTCTTCAGTTCATACTTGTCTTTGGTACTGTACCTCAGTACTCAGCATGGAACCAAGTAGTCAGAGACTCAGTGATATTTACTGAATGGTTGCTGGATACAAAAGTTTAAAAATAGATTTAAACGGGGAAAGGGAAGTCAAACCAAAGATGTAAGAGGAAAGGCATTGGTCCTTGGGTGAACCCTACTTGGTTTTCTGTGTGAATAAGGTATTGCCTAGATTGTAATGACCCCTTTCAGTATAACACAGTGTGTGGTTTCAGAAGCATGATATGTACGGCCTTGGGCACGGGACAGACACCAAAGGGTTCTTCTGGACAGAGGGTGGGACTCTTGTGGAGTATGGTACTCTTCTTTAAACCCTAAAGGGTACAAGAAGAACTGATATAGACTGTAGGGCGAAGTGCTACAGCTTGTCATGGTGTCTGTACCCCAACTGCAGCTCTTCTAAAGTGATACCGCGGACTGCTTCTATCTGAGAAGTTCCAGGGTTCATGCTCGAAAAACCTGGTAAGTACTGCTAGTCAGGAGCTTTTATTTTAGTAGTAGTCCAGCCTGTTGAATTCCATTTGGGGGTTTTAATGAAACATAGGAAGTTTTCTGGAATTTCCTTTGAGTTCACGCAAAAGCCCACGACAGAGGAGGAACATCCCCACCCTTGTTCGTGTCACTTCATCACATTCTACTTTTAGCTATTCATACAGTTTCTCTGCATCGAGAAAATCATCTAAAATGTACAGGATGTGAGACAGACAGAAAGGGTGAAATATATATATAGGAAATATATATATATGTTTCCTTGCTGCTACTCTGTCTTAGGAATAGTTGAGTTTTCATAGAGGTTATCCTAAGATTTAGAACAAGCAGTTTCTGTTGTGTAGCTCTTGCCTCTGCAGAGGCACGATGCACGAGCCAGCTACCCCACGGCTGCAGAGGCACCTGTCTTTAGAACTCAACAGTTTGAGTTTGCTTTGCTTGGGTTTCAGCTGGACTTTCCCATCCTCTGCTAAGGTGTTTGTGTCTATTCCTACCCATAGGAAGCATAGAGCCTGCTAGTAAGCATCCATAGCTCAGCTTCCTGGTTTCTGGGAGTCATTTCCAGCAGAGGGCATTGTATCAGCATTACCTGGAAGGCAGCCCAGAAGATCCCTCCCCTGGAGGTCCTCCCACTCTGGCATAGTCCCTGCTGTGGGGGAAATAATAAGAGTAAGCTCAGTCAGATATGTGCTTACCATTTCTCCATTTCATACTATTTTGTGCGAGCCTCTTAGCTTCTGGTGGCAGCGGCATCTTCATCTTCATCATCATCACCACCACCACCACCATCACCATCATCATCATCATCATCATCATCACCATCATCATCACCATCATCATCAGGGGCAGATTGACATGCCTGTTGTGATGGGTAATCTTCAATGCCAATTTGACTGATTTTGGATTGCCTAGGAGATAGGGAGGCACACTTGTGTCTGTGTGTCCAGAGAGGACCTGCCGAGGGGTCATCATTTACCTTGAATGTGGGCAGTACTATGCAAGTACTGTGGATAGGGATCTGTGCATCACTGCTGCCATGTTGCTTCCTGGTCTGCTATGATTTAAACTGCTTTTCTTCACCACACTGGCCACAATGGATGGTATACTCTGAAACCATGAGACAAAAATAAGTCCTTCCTGCTTCTTGTCCTTTCTGTCTGGTATTTGGTCACAGTGTGTAAAAGTAATTAATAGATCTATCATCTCATGTAGGTTTTGTGTGTGTGTGTGTGTGTATGTGTGTGTGTGTGTGTGTGAGAGAGAGAGAGAGAGAGAGACAGAAAGAGAGAGAGAGAGAACAGAAAATACCTTACCATAAGTCCTAAACACCCTCTACTTTTATTAACATCAGCTCTCCGGCCATAAACCTGTCCATCCCGCATCCTTGTTCCGTGTCCCTTGTCATTCACCTCTTCTTCCCATCATTCTATTTTCTGCTTGTGTGTTTGAAGGTTTATTTATTTGGTGTCTGTTGAATGTGAGGCATAAGGCCAAGGTCTGCACTGAGTCAGAGGGTGTGTCTCCCACAACCGTGCTTCCTCCCACGTCACAGCCTCAGTCTTGTCCTGCCTTCCCAGAGATGCATGCATTTTTGGCATATCTACAGCCTTCCATGAGACATTGCCTTCTCTAGAATCCCTAGTATGCTTGCATTGGGGAAGCCCTTGCATTATTACAGTGCACCTCAGGACTGTTTCCCCAGGGCAATGGTCTGCTTTTACTTCTTTGTCCAGGACTGTTTTTCTGTTATGACACTTGTCAACATGTGCTTAAAAGGAGTTATTGGCCCCATAGCTGTGCACTTATGGACATCCTTGAAGGTATATTTTATCCAAACGTGCTCAGGGTATGTGGCCAATCAGTGTTGAATCACAAATGCAAACTTTTCTGTATAATGTTGATTTCTTAATTTGTACTTTACAGCAGACCAATCTCAGCAGAAAATTCGTTGTTCCCCCTCCCCCATTCATCTTCAATTATAATATAGCATAAAAGGAAGTACAAGCATTTATACCTTATGAAGAGGTATAAATCTTTTTTTTTCCAAAAACAAAACAAACAAACCCAGCCCTATGCATTCTTCAGTTTGCCTGGGCTCTCTGTCTTTGTCATGTGTTTTCAGGCCTCTTTGTAGTCAGTTTCTGGTGTATCACACATAACCTTTAGTTCCATTATTTGGACATTGTTGCTATGAAGCAATTATTGAATTGAGCTTCAAATGCCTTCACTTCATATCCCCTGGGTTTCCCTTAAGCTTTCCTTTTAGGGGAGGCTTTCAGAAGAGTGTGGTTTGGTGTCCACGAGTTCCTGGAAGTTATGGATGGTTGCAGGATGATTCACACAGTAAATAACTAGGACTGGATTTGCAAATCATGTGGTTGAAATCCAGCAGGCATCATTGGCCATCAATCATTTCCCTGCTGGAAGTAAATAAAGGAGATCAGTGCCCACACAAACCTCCTGTGGGTTTGACAGAAGGCGCTCTACTCATGCCCATGATAGGCTTTAGATAGCAGCATCAGCATCATTTTGGAGTTGTTTTCAACCTAAAGTCTCAGATCCAGCAATGTCTACCTTAACAAATCCTAGGTGATTTCCTTACACATTGACGACTGAGGACCTCATCCTAAGAAGACGGGTGGCCTTGCATGGGTGGATGAGTAAGGTCTGGGATGAGTTTGCTTTTGGTTCTTTTCTAAACTTTCTTTCTTTGAACTTTTACCTACTAATTTATTTGAATGTAAGGATTGCAAGCCTCAAGTATCTGGAGGAAAGATCTTATGTTTATTATTATTATTATTATTATTATTATTATTGAGCTAGCTGGCAGAGCTACAGGTATTAAAAAATTACTATAAATGATTGCTTGTGACACTAATTACTTCTCTCATATCTCATTCTAATCAAAAATTGTTTGCTTGTCAAAAGATTTATTTGGGGGCGAGGGAACAGAGAGATAGATGACATAGTAAAATGCTTGCTGCACAAATGTGAGAAACTGAGTTCTGTCTCCCAGATCATGTAAAAAGCTAGGCATGGTAGTGTGCCCTTGCAATCCCAGTGCAGGGAAGGCAGACACAGGGGTATCTTTTGGGGGTTGCTGGTCAGCTGATGCAGCAGAGTTCCAGGCCAATGAGAAACCTCATCTCAAAGAAAAAGTGAAAAGTACCTGAGGAATGATGCTGGAGGTTATTCTTTGGCAGCTACATGAATGCATGCACCCCCCCCCACACACTACATATGTACACACACATACTACATATGCACACACAAGCACACACATGCACACATACTACATATGCTCACACATAAGCACACACATGCACACACACTACATATGCACACATACTACATATGCGCACACACATGCACACATACTACATATGCTCACACATAAGCACACACATGCACACACACTACATATGCACACACATACTACATATGCATACACACAAGCACACACAAGCAACACATGCACACAAGCACACATACAGATGCATGTACTTGGCACACATAATTTTTTTTTTTAATTTTCAATTACATTGATAGAAGACAAAAAGTTTTGGTTATGGTGCCATGCTTAGGGCAAATGGCCCATTAGAAGAGGAGCTTGTTTTCTTGGTAAGCAAGCTGAGATGAAGGACTGAGAGCCCACTCACATATTTTTTGATATCTATCTATCTGTCTGTCTGTCTGATGTCACATTCGTCCTTTACTCTTTCCTTATCCTTCTGTCATTCCCTCTAACTTATTTTCTATCAACAATTTCTATGCCCATTTCATTACTTTTTAGTTTGTGACCAACTGGGCTCAGATGCCTGCCAGAATATAAGTATGGAACTATCCACTGGAGCAGGGACAGCTCACCAGTGGCTGTACCCCTGACCCTAATGACTCTCATGACCCTACTTCATGTTTAGCAACCTTCAACAGGCAATAGTTTCCAGGGGGAGGAAGAACATCCTGAGCCCTTCCTTCGTCAATGCTTGTATGTTGGCAAGCCAAGTCTTGTGTAGACCCAGTGCAGGATATCTCAGCTGCCATGATTCATGGTTGCTGCAGTCATATCATGTCCAGATGTTAGCATTTCATAGGCCTCTTCCCAATGATCTAGTTTTTGCCTTCTTTCTGACCCTCCCCTCTACAGTGCCCCCTGAGCTTTGGAGGAGTTGATGCAGATCCTGTTTAGGACTGCACATCCAACAGTTACTTATTCTTGGTGTCGTGATTAGCCATGAGTCTCTGCATTAACTGCCATTCACTGCAAGGTTAAGAGTGGCACACAGTTACTGTGTGGTCTGTGTGCCAACTGAAAGCCAGTTATTTAAAGTTCTGTTGCTCATGGGTGGCCAAGTTGGGGCATACCTGTGCCTGGCTCCAGACCCTCTGCTTTTGACTACTGCATATACTACCTCACTTGTACTGTCAAACAGTTGTTGCTCTCTGCCATCAGAGGAGCCACTATCGTCAGGCCCCTACCAACTCCCCTGTCCTTATTAATCTATAAATGCCTAGTCCATAAAAGTGATAGAAAAAATTTAGGATTATAAAGGAGTTGGAGATTTTATGTTAGAGTTACAAAAATAAAATTCTGCTTTTCTGTTTCTGTATCATCTATCTGCACCATATATATATATATATATATATATATATATATATATATATATATATATATATATGATCTATCTATCTTCATCTATCATCTATCTATCTATCTATCTATCTATCTATCTATCTATCTATCTATCTATCTATCTATCTAATCTATCTATCTGTATCACTGAACTTTTGATGTTTCTGACTTTTAATTTTTTCCAACACAGTAATTGAAAAAAAGAAAGGGCAGCTATCTTCAAATACCACCATCATTTTGCATTTTAGACCGTTTCCCCTCTGTTTTTCAAGACCTGATCCCTTGGTCATCTTATCCTGGGTATGGATGTAAATTCCATCTGTTTACCAGTGATTCAGAGATTTATGTCCTTGACCTCAGCCTCACCTCTGCATTCTCGGATCATCTGTTCACTTCCGCTCTCTGCCCGCCTGCTTCACAGGCTTTGTAGTCTTCCAGTGGTTTCCATGCAATGCCGGGGGGGGGGGGGGGGGGGGGGGGGGGGGGGAAGCCTGAGCATGTCTTTTAGTCCTAGTGTCTTTCACATCTACATCAGAATGAGTCCCATGCATTCTGTCATTAACACTTGTATAGCACTATGTTTCCTACCTTCTTCACTGCTGCTAGATCCTATCCCAAACCACTCCCACCAACTCTCCCCTCAATAGCTGCTCTCCATTTCTTGCCTCCTATAGGCTGTCTCCCATATGCAACCTTGAATATCCTTAAATAACCTTAAGACCATTTCCTTCTGCTCAAAACTCTCCTATTGCTCACTCCCTCCTCAAGAGAATTTTTCCAGAGACCCTCACCAGTAAAGTTAAGCCATGCCAATTTCATATGATGAGATCACAAAGGTACTTTCCCTTGGGATATTTTTGTTCCTTAAACTCTTGGCCAAATACAAGACAAAGATTAGAGAAAACCAAAATGAAAGGCCAAAATAGATGGGCAGAATGCTTTAAAATTGCAGTTGGAGACAAAGAAGGACTAAGAAATCGGAAGAGATTCAAATGACTGATTCAAACTCTAGTTTTCTGGAATACTGGGCCCTGTATTTTATTTTTTTAATATATTTATTTACAGTGAAGACACACAGTAAATAAAACAAATGCACATATCAAAGAACTTACTTTAAATGGAAGGAGAAAGAAAATATATTCACATACATGTTAAGAAAATTAACCAACAGAGAGTAAATACAAAAGATACACATTCAGTATTCTGGAAGACTGGACCCTGGGACAGAAAAAAGACATTAGTAGAAAAACTGGTAAAGCTTGAAGAAAGACTGCAGTTTTAATGGTGTTGTACTTATGTTATTTCTTTATTATACTATTGAGATGATATTTTCTTAGTTTTCATAAATGTACCACAAAATATGTGATATTAAATATTAGACAATAAGGTGAGGGATAGATTTTCAGAACTATTTAACTATACCACAAATTCAAAATTATTCTAAAATGTATTGGAAAAAACATTCTTACAATAGCCTTTAAGGGTCTGCATAATCTGGGCCCAAAGAATGCTCTTACTTGACTTCTGTAAGCACCTTGCTTCAGCAGTACTGACTTCCTTCTTGGTTGTCAATTTTGTTTTTATTTTTAGACCTTGGGTCTTACATGTAGAAAACTCTTTTTTTTGGAGGGGGGGCATAAATAAAACCTTGGCCTCTTTTATAGATTTGATCAACTATCCCAGGATGTAAAGGAGGCTCCCCAACCTTTTACCTTCCTTTCCATTCCTCTGTATGTTGGTTAATGTTGGTTAATTTAACATGTGCATGAGGACATTTTCTTTCTCCTTCCACTAGAAAGTAAGTTCCATGATGTGGGTATTTGTTTTATTGACAGTGTGTCTTCAGGGCAAGGCCTCATAGATAGTGTGGAGTTAAAAGGAGTGCATGTTGAATGAGTAGACTAGATTAAAAAAAAATGTGTAGTGAACACCCACCCTTAGCAGAAGCAATGGTCCTTTAAAAGGAACACATTTAACCTTATGAAAGATTCATAACATTGAAGATTTCTGTGTCTGTTCTTTTGTGGGCTGGCGAAAACTTGATAGCAGATTGGTGCTGGCCCACCAGCTGGGATTTCACAGCCTTGGGCTAGGTCTTCCTCCCTTCAAAGGAATATGGTATTTTGGTTATTCTAAACCCATGTTACCTGATATGGTAGCCATTAACCACATGTGGCTATTGACATTTAAATTAATTAAGGCTAAATAGAATTAAAGAGAGTACTGTCTATGTCTCAGTGTTCTACAGTTCCATGTGGCTAAGCAACTACTCAGTTGGAAAGTACAGAGGCAGAACAATGGCAGTGTTGCTAAATGTTCTTTTGGCAGTCTACTTGTAGACAGATTTTTAAAAATTAATTAATTAATTAATTAATTAATTAATTTTTTGCTTTTGGACTGTAAAAAAATCAAATGATGGCAGCAATACCTATAATTCACTGACACTCTATGTCAGGCTCTATGTTATCTGTTTTGGATGAGAAAATTGAAGGTCAAGAATAGTAAGTTCAGTTTTCTAAGGGCACACGGCTTTGAAGTCAGGTGTCAAATTTGAGACTGCGAATTGTATCTTGGGTATTCGGAACTTTTGGGCTGATATCACAGACCACATGAAGCTCAAGAAGAAGGAAGACCAAAGTGTGGGTGCTTTGGTACTTCTTCGAAAAGGGAACAAAATACTCACAGGAGCAAGTATAGAGATAAAGTGTAGAGCAGAGACTGAAGGAAAGGCCATCGAGAGACTGTCCCACCTGGGGATTCATCCCATATATAGTCACCAAATCCAAACACTATTGTGGATGCCAAGAAATGCTTGCTGACAGGAGCCTGATATAGCTGTCTCCTGAGAAGCCCTGCCAGAGCCTGACAAATACAGAGGCAGATGCTCACAGCCATCCATTGGACTGAGCACAGGGTCCCCAATGGAGGAGCTAGAGAAAGGACTGAAGGAGCTGAAGGGGTTTGCTACCCCATAGGAAGAACAACAATACCAACCAACCAGACCCCCCAGAGCTCCCAGGGACTAAGCCACCAACCAAGGAGTACACATGGCTCCAGCTGCATATGTAGCAGAGGATGGCCTTGTCAGGCATCAAGGGGAGGAGAGGTCCTTGGTCCTATGAAGGCTCGATAGATGCCCCAGTGTAGGGGAATTAAGGGTGGGGAGGTGGAAATGGGTGGGTGGGTGGAGGAACACCCTCATAGAGGCAGGGGGAGGAGGAATGGGGTAGGGGGTTTCTGGGAGGAGGGGAAACCGGGAAAGGGGATAACATTTGAAATGTAAATAAAGAAAATGTCCAATAAAAAAAAGAAAAAACATCGAGACTGCTATAACATCAGACCTATAAATGCAGCATCTGAGAGAAGCAAGAGTTCTGGTCCCTTTTGCTTTTATTAGCATCCCTGAGCAGGAAGAGGAAGGAGAAGAGAATGATGGGCCATGAGTTTCCCACAATTGTATACCTGTTGAATAGTATGTTTGTAGAGTAAGAAAAGGTTTGTAACCTTCATCTTCTTGGTAGTACGAATTTCTGTCTCCCTCCCTCTCTCCTTCCTTCCCTCCCTCCCTCCTTCCTTCCCTCCCTCCCTCTCTCCCCTACCCCCCTGTGTGTGCTGGAGTCATGATTCACATGGACCAATCTTTGCATAGTGTCTTTCTAACCATAGCAATAATTTCAAAGCAGCTGAAAGTTTTATTGTCAAATCCCTTAAATGCCATGAGGAGGGAGGGCTAGTCTATGGAAATGTGTGCTTACAATGGAATAGGACACACTTCTCCTTTTCTGTTCTTTCAAAAACCCCATCAACCCTCACCTAAGCTATATTTCTAAGCAATTTTTATTTTCTATTTACTTGTAATTTGGAAATTTGATTGCTTTTTATTTTCATAAATAATGCCGCTGTCAACATCATTTTACATAAATAGTGCAGACTTTGTATGAATAAACTCATTATGTAGCTTTTTTAGCAGTGGGATTAATGGGCCAGACAGTTGAAATATCTTCAGTTATAAATGAGTGTGTCATTTCAGACATCTACCAACAAAGTTGGAAAGAGGCTTACTTTTTTCCACTTTCTTGTCAGCCATGACTAAAGTTGTGTATGGTTTTTTTTCCTGATCCAAATGTAAAGATGTGATTGTTCCATAATTCTGTATGTTTGTACATATTAGTTAATACATCTAATTGGCCTATGGTAAACATATAAGACTTTAAATTTACAGATCACTTTCTATTTCTCCTAAGTGGCTTTTAGTATATCTTTATATGTCATTGACTTAAGATTCTTAAATGATATAGAATGATGTAAGCAAATTAACGTAGTTTTGGCAACTTTCGATCGGTGAAGATATTTTTTGCATAGAAATATTCACTCAGGAATGAAGACTCTTAAAGAATGCAGCGATCATCTCTTTTATCACCAGGGTTGCAGCATAGGTAATTATTGCAGAGAGATGCAAAAAGAGCTTTAATAGCTAAGATAAAGCTGTCAAGAAGCAGTGAATTGAACAAAGGAGAGCCGTGCTTAAGTCTCCAGGCTGAAGTGTTAGCAGGCATACTGTGGCTTTCCCTTCCTGTCAACTATTATCATTTGAAGGGCTGCTTTTTCTCTGATAGTCCTTGGAGTTTTTAACCCTTTTTACTTATTTGAGTCATCTGCAGTGAATGAATGTGGCTTTTACTTCCTGCCCTTCAATTTGCATGCCATCTTGGTTTGAGGGAAAATATTTCTCCACCTTAGAGGCATGATTCAATTGGTATAGTGTGAAATGGGGACAGTGGTTGGTCCGGGTCCCACCACAGTGCCACCAAGCCTTGCCCTCCCACTGAAGGAATCTTCTCAAATGGGACCATTCATTTTGACCTAGTTGGATGCTCTATTTCTGGTTTCCAAAAAGTTCATTCTAGACCCTGAGCTTCCTTTGAAAAGTGAGGAGGGCAGATGTGATGACAGCCAAAATTCCACAGAATCCCATTTGTCAACGGGTCTGGTTGGCTGCCTTCTATCTGGGAGGGAACCGCGCTCAGGCCGTGGTGGCACACACAGTATCTCTGTATTCCTGGCAAGGCACAGAGCACCCTGCTGGGAAGTCAGCTTATTGGGATGTTAGGAGGGACAAGATGAGTACAAGTGAGTGTGATGGATTCAATCAGAAGCCAAGTTGTTCTGAGAACTGCTTGTTCTCAGGATGTGGAAAAGATCTAGGCAGTGCCTCAAGCTTTATCAGGATCAAGGGGACATGTCTAGACAGATCCTTTCTCTCATTTGACATTTCATGGCCATGGCCTTCTCTGTGATTGTGGGAATCATAGAATTAATACAGATGTAATGTATTTTTCATGTAGCTGTGGCAGCCATATTCATTCATTCATTCCATTCATTATTTAATTTTTTGGGGGGGGGGGCATCTACTGTAGGTAAGGCACAGAGGAACACTCAATTTCCTGCTGTGTACTCCAGGGAGAAGTCCAAACTAGAGAAGTATTTGAAATGTGTTGGTGGTTCAGAAAGGGGAAGGACAGCATCTGAGGACTGTTAAACGAGGCACTATCATGAAAGGGATGGTGTTCCTTGTGTGACGGAGTTGGCAAGTGATAAACAGCTCTAAGAGATGAGACCTAATGGGATGTTCAAAGGTTGTTGAGGGTGCATTCCCCAAAGGAATATATATTTGTCCCCACCCTCTCTTTAACTCCAAGGATCAAAATTTCTCTTTCTCCTTTTGCATCCTGGCACAGGATGTAAGCCAGTGCATTTGCTGCACTGTGTAACCTTCTCCAGAGATTCGGACCTAAGATCTTGCCTTTCTTGAATTTAACTGAAATAAACCTACCTTTATTTCAGAGGTAGCCAAGTACTTTGTTAGACACATGAAGCTCACAGGCAGCTAGGGTTATTTTGAGCGATCCGGCAAGGGTGCCTTAAGTCACTGTTGAAGACTGAGGGGAGAGTAGCAATTGACCAATGGACAGTGAGGTTATATAACAGTTGACCAATGGACAGTGAAGTTACATAGCAACTGACCAATGAACGGCAAGGTTACAAGGAGGCAGTTTTGATGTACATGCATGTATGTGTGTTTCTAAAGTGTTCGGTGTAGGATGGCTTCATCCACCGAAGTCTAGGGAGAGGCAGACATTATTTAAGTGAGTAGCTAAGAGGAATATAGTATGGTCAGAGATATGAGAACTTTGGAATTAGTGCTCAAACTACACATTGTGAACCTTTATTCCAAACATGAAAACAACAGACATGATGCGTTTTGTCTACCTAAAGTGCTTTTGGTCTTGCCTTGCTTGTAGTTTGGGATCAGTACTCTGAATCAATTTTCACATCTTGAATTTGAGAATGGTTACTAGCACTACCGTCTTTGATCACTGAAAACATTTCAATATACCTTTGTCAGTAAATGACATCAAATGTACACCTCTCCTTACCCCAGGGGCTTCTCCATCTCACGTAGCCTCTCATTGTACTATTGTGTCGATTGTTTCAAGAGTTTTAAAAATGCTCAGATTTTGTGTAAAAGTCACAGAATATCTGCATGGAGGTGGATAGCATGCTTTAGGATTACTTGAGTGTGGTTTTGTGCAAATTTAGCTTCCAATTTTTTTTCTTCTATAGAAGGTGGCAAAAATTCCTGTGTAGGACTCCCTAAAGTGCATTTTATTACTGTTCTGTGAGGTGTGCTGTGTGAATAGACTCTCAATGGACAAGAACCATAATGAGAAGATCATTTTTATAAGTTCTGAAACAATATCCTATGATTTTTTTTGTTGTTTTAGAAGTTCACAATGTTCAATTTTTCACATAAAACAAAATACAGCTTTGGGGCTCATCAATTTTCTTTATTGTCTTCTGTTCCCATCTCATTGCCTTTTCCTACTTGCTTTGGGTTTCTGGTTTCTTACAGCTGAGGAATGACCCTTGATTTCTATAACCAGAGCTGCCAGAGTAATGTTTGAACGTGGGTGGCTTCTACGTCATTGAAGCTTGCTAATGCTCAGTGTGGCACTGGCCTGACGAAAAGCAGAGAATCTCAGTAGTAGCTGACAAATTATCCAAGTAAGTTAAAAATTTTTAAAGTTTCTCACCTCATTGGGTGCCTAACAGATATGTGTGTACATATGTGTTCTTTTGTACATGTGTGCATGCACGTGTGTGCACATGTGGAGGTGAGAAGTCAAAGGTGGGTGACTTTACCGATCTCCACTTTTTTAAAGGTCAGATTCTCTCACTGAACACGGAGCTCACTAGTTCAGCCAGATTGATTGGCCAGCAAGTCCTAGGGATCCTTCTGTCTTTGCCTCCCTAGCGCTGGGATTATAGGCGCATAGCGCCACTTCTGCCTTCCTCGGTGAGTTCTAAGGTTATTGAACCAGGTCTTTGCAGTTTGCGTGGCAAATACCTTACTAACTGAGCTATCTCTGCCCTGTGTTTTCTTTCCTTTTTTCTGTTTTTGGTGTTTATACGAATATGTCTATTTGTGTGGGTGCAGATGTGCACATGCATGTGCCTAAATATGGAGACTAGAGAGATCAACTTCTAGTCTCAGGAACCTTCCACCTTATTACTATTATTATTTTTGACAATGTTTCTCATTAGTTTGTGGCTTGTAGGTTGGGTTAGGCTGCTTAGTTAGTGAGCCTCAGGGATCCTCCTGTTTCTGCCTTACCAATGCTGGGCCACTGCACTTGACTTTAAAACCTGGGCTCAGAGGGTCCAAAATGAGGCCCTCATGCATTCAAGATTAGTAATCACCTTACGTACTCAGCTCTCTCTCCAGCCTCAGGTATTTGTTCAAGTGTGACTTCCAGCAGGGTGCTTCACTTATGTTATATATTAAAATGCTTGATGCATCTTAGCTTAGCCAGTCAGGAGCATTAGTCCCGATGTGACAGTGGCGAAATCTAGAATCATTTTTCAGTACATTTCTACTATGGACAGCTAAGTTGGAGCTTACCACCATTGTATGACTTACTTGTTGCTATAACAAAACCTGACGGAACAACTTGAGGAAAGAGGGGTTTGGTTTTGGTTTGTAGATGGAAGGTGCAGTCCACCGTGGTAATCAAAGTGTAGCTACAGGAGCTTAAGGCAGCTCGTCCCAGAGTGTCTGCAGTCAGGAAGTGGACAGAGATGAGTGCTGGTACTTAGCGTGCTTTCCCGTGTTATTCATTGTGCTACCCACATTCAGGGTCAGGGTTCTCTCAGTTAAGCCTCTGAAAATGACTTCTAGATGATTCCAAGTCCCATCAAGCTGATGATACCATCTGTCACACGCATTTGGTACAACTACTGTATCATAGGCAGTATTTACAAAACCATTTGTATATGTAACTTGTTTATTGAGTGTTTCATGCAGTTAGTATGTTGTGAGATGTGAACAGTGTGATGAAGTAAAACCTGGGTATTGTGAGGAGTCACATAATCCATGGAGACGAAAGCCTTGAGTACTTTCCTGATCTCATTTGCATAAAGTCCCACAATATAGTTAAAGATATTGTAGCCTGCTGATTTGGGGGGGAGGAGGAATATAAGTTCAAGGTGAACCTGGGCTACATAGTGAGAAGTCGTGTTAAGAGGGAGAAGACAATGTAGGACATAAAGAGATAATTATTAGTATTTTAAATGGAGACTCTATAGGATTCACTCATTGTGCCAACAGAAGACTCCACTTTCATTTTGAATATTAATTAATTTAGAATAATTATTCCAGTTCTTTATCTTCCTTCCTTTTTCATACTAGGAGATTTTCATGATTTTCATTTTACCATTCATAGCAGCCATGTGTGTGCAATGTTATTTTTATTTTATAGTCTCTAAACTAGCACTCTTTCCTTCCCCCCAACCAGGATGAAATTAATCCCCAATGATTACCAGGACTAAAGCTGTGATTTGAACTTGAAGTTCATTATCATGAGGGGACAGTTACCATCTTCACTGCCTAATTCTTAAGGCTGTGTGCTCTCTCTAGATGGACTCTAAGCAGGACACTCCTCAGTGTTCTGGGTCTCACTGGAACCTTCTTTACCAGATGGTTTCAGCTGACAATCATTCATAAGAGGAAGGTCTGGCATTTCAGTTATGCACACACGGCCCTAGTTTTCAGTTAGAGCATGTTTCATGATGTGTGGTGGGATCTTTCTGTACCTGATCGATTGGTTTACAATCACGTCTCTTGGTCTATAAATTTGGTGACTTAAAAGCTTAGGAATCTTTCCCACTATTGTACAGTGCCTTGCCTACATTCACCAAATGTCTACTTAATCAGATAAACATCTCTATCATGTACTAGCAGTAAGTCCAATTTTCTCATCTTTTCTTATAATTGCCTCACCAAAGAAGAACAAGTAAATTGAAAATCTTTTTAAGAAGAGATATTAGACATTAAGGGATTTGGTGTTAGGAGCTAAGGTTTACCTTTCAATCACTGAACTATCTGTGGGTAGTTTACCACCCTTCCCAGTCCCTCGAGTGTGTCACCACCATGCTGAAAGTGAGTGGGTTCATAGAGTTTCTGAGCTTCAAGTCCTATATGGCAGTGCTGGGTACATGTAATGTGTAAGGTTGCCATACATTCTAAAGTAGGTAATGTTCTTATCACATTGTAGATGCCCAAACTTGAGAACAAGGTACCCTGTGTTCACTGAATATTGAGTATGACTGCAAGTCATATCATATTATGCTACAGTTCTTAAAGCATGTAGATCTGAAAGATGAGATGTAAACAAAATAATATCTGCTGAGGAGACATAGAAGTTTGTCCAAGACTTCTGCATTTAATGGAGATTTGGGGCTTTAAAAGTTTATTTAGCTTAATTCAATCTTGAGTCTTGGTGGAATTTCCTGGGGGAATGCCTGATAGTGAAATTTAAGCATACAGTAAAAGGCCATATCTATAGTCTTACCCAAAGCTTCACTTACTTTAGAGCCTAAAATGTGGGATCTTAGTACAAAGTGCACCCCGTGGACTCTCTCAAGGACATGCCATTGGGCAATCATTGAGTTGTATACCAGACAGTTTCTCCATATTCTGCATTCATTCTCTAAGCTTAGACAGGTTTAGAGTTATTAATCTTAAGATGTGCCATTTCTGGCATGTTCTTTTCTCTTCAGTCATGCTCAACAAATTGCTTTTCCTATGGATAATAATTTATATAAAAGGAAACATCACCAAGAGCATCTTGTAGTAATTAGATCAAATCCCCTTCTTACAGATCTGACTGATCAGCCCCCAGGTAGTCCATTCTTGCATAAAAGAGAAAGATTGTCAGTTAATTTAGAGAAAGAAAAGGGGGAAGAATTTTAGTCGCAATTTAATTTACAACAATATGTTTCACATATGCCCTGCTGATGACATTACTAGTTGAAAAGTACTGTTGAGGTTTGTGCCTGAAGTGTCTATGCTGTAATAGAGTGCTGGGGTGAAGCAAGAAGGGAAGTGCATGAGGATGTACCCTTGCCATGAGTCTGTGGGACTGCCTGCTGTGACTTCATGAAAATTTCAATTGTGTTTTCCATGGACAAATTAGTTGAGAATTCAACTACAGCCTGGAACTCATGATTTAGTGATTAAATATGAGTAAGATTTGAGCCTACTGATATTACTCACCAAAGCAAAAGTCAGCAGTCAAGATAGACCTGGATCCCCAGACAGACCCTTGTTCTATTTCCCCATTAAGGGGCTCTGTGACAAAACCCAACACTGGGTCTTCCTTTTGATCCCTCTGGAACAAAGCTGGCTAATTTTTCTGATGACTTGGTGAATGTTTGCTGAGTACTGGCTGGGTGTAATGTGCACACTATACTAGAGTCTGGAAATAGAGCAATGAGCCCACATCCCATGGGACTTAAGAGTCTAAATGATGAAGTGAATATCTCAAAGGAGATTTCTAGGATAAGGATAAAAGCATGCACCAGGAGTGTATAACCTAGATACAGAGGCCAAAGAAAGCATGTGTCTACCTGCACAGGGATTGGAGGTTTGAATGGTAGAGATGAGGAGAAGCAAATGTGGAAGAGGAGGCATGGGACAAGATATTGGTGCAGACCCTGAAGAACATTAATGAGATTTTCCAGGAGCTAAAAATCAATGAATTTGAAATCGAGTCTGAGAGAGAAAGGAGAGGGCGGGGAAAGAATGGTGTGAAAGGAAGTTAGGCGTGAAGCTCCTTTGTGATGCCTTGTCAATTCATTGCTCACTGTGAGTCTTTGAAGTTCTGGAGTAGAGGAGCTGGGGCTGAGATTTGACTCCCTGGCTGCACTGTGGAAATTGGGTGGAGGGAAAAAGTCTTCCCTGGGCCTCAGCTCCAACCCTAGATATCTACTTTGTCTGAGCTTGAGTTCCTGAAGGGACTAACAGCTGAATCTCTACCCATTCCACAATTTCCTAGACTGTGGATTCTATGCTTAGTTTCTGGTCTGGTGGTAATGACAGTTTTCACAGAAATGTCTCAAGTATGCTTCTCAACCTCCAATCTCTGTTTCATGCAATGCATAGGCTCTTGACAGGTGGCTGTGGCTTCTGTCACCAGCTGAGCGTCTTTCTATGGGTGAGCTTAGCATCTGTTCTTTACCTGTTTCTAAGGAGCCACTAAGGTGTCCTCTGCCATCAAGTTAACTTCTGAGGATGTTGACTCCTGGATAGAACTCAAGGGCAAGCAAAGTCTTTAAGTGTGAAGGGCAGCACAGATGCCCCTTTCCCCTCTGTTGCTCTTCAACTGCACTGAACACATGGGGCATTTATAACTCTTAGTGCTGTGTTTGCTGTTACATCTGCAAAATGATGTAGCTACGCAAAGCAGGGCTTGAAAACTTCAGTGTGAGACAAGAGCAGCTAAAGCAAAGCAAGTGTCCTAAATTCCCAACCTCTTGACTAAAGCAGAACATAACTGAACACAAAGCTAAGATGAAGCAGAATTAACTCTGTCTAAATTGAGAGGCAAAAGCTTATTTTTAAGTATTTGTTCAGACTCTCTCTATGAGATTTGGGATTGCCATCTTTTTACTCAAAAAAAAATGAACTTAGTATTTCTGGCAACAATTAATAGTCCATTTGTGGCAGTCCCTATGACATCTTTATGATTTGATAGGATGAGTCATGGAAATTCTACCCTTTCCTGGCTTATGTCTCCAAAGAGAGTGACTGGAAAATCTGCTTGAAGAAGCATCAGTTTATGCCCACATTGTCTGGATCTGATAAACTCTTCATGCATTAGGGGATCAGATGACCACAATCGACTTTGCTGTGTTGCCAGCTAGTTTGCATGTTGCAAAATGGAAGCAGTTTACACGTAGTAAAAATGCCATTTATGAAATAGCAAGACATAATTATGCATGTGATCCCTTTTCTTCTTGATCTCCATTTGCTTGTGAAGCAGCTCAGTGATTGGGGAGTGGAGTTTTCTAGACTCTCAAAGTATACAAAATTCTTTAAGTATTGTTTAACTATGGTCTACAAACTCTAGTACCAACTTACCTGTTTTCTCCCTTTAAATAAATATACACAGCACCAAGGACTCCCCCAATAGTTTAACAGTATAAAATAATTTAAAATTTTATTTTATTTTTGGGGTGTGTATGTGTGTGTGTGTGTGTGTGTGTGTGTGTGTGTGTGTGTAGGTGTGTGTATGCTTTTCACAGCAAGCATAGAGGTTAGAGTACAACTTGCTAGAGTCAGTTCACTTCATCTGCAATGTGGATCCTGGGAATTAAACTCAGGTTGTTTGGCATCATGATAAGTACCTTTACTCATTAAGCCATCTTGCTAACCCTGAAGTTTTTTTTTTTAAGTGGTTTTTTCCTTATTGAGAAAACTTCTTCAATTTTTATTCATTTCTAACTGCTAATGATATGCTTATACTTATGCAAGATGTAGTATTCTTAATATCATTGCATGCATCTTTAATGATTACATATATTTTTAAACAATACCTAATGGGCAATATCTCAATATATTAAAAATGTTTCTTTTTTTTGAAAATTTTCAAGCAGAATACATACTTTATGTATCATATCATCCTAGTTTAGGTTATCAACAGGTACAGAAACAATCCCTAAATAGCCAGCAAAAGGAAACCATAGGTGAGAATCTAGAAGAAAGTACTGCCCCCTCCAACCATTCTGTGTTTTTCCTATTTTTCAAATAAACCACATATTCCTTTATATTCTCATGGAAATGTGTGATATTCAATTGAAATGGATATTTACATAAAGATACATCCATTATGGTTTTGTAGCAGGGGAAGACAGCAACCAATGGTAATCATTCTTCTTATATTCCAGATGTTTTCTTCTCCTATTTTTTCTTTTCGTTTTCTCTTTTGATCTTTGGAGACATGGCCTTGCTGTGTAGTCCTGGCTGACCTGGAACTCATTATGAACTTGTAGGTGGAAATCTGTGTACCAAGCCCTAGGGTACCAGCTGAAGTTTCTGGGCTTTTGTGTCCCAGGACATAGAGTATTGGACCAGGGACACATGGTTAGAGACAGAAACAAAGAAAGTGTACTAAGAAAGTGAAAGTGCTCCTGGAGGTGACAGTGGGCTGAGGGAAATGTGTGCTGTCAGAGACTCTGCCTGGATCATCAGATTCATGATTCTTTATAGATCACTTACATAGAATCCACCTCTCTTGTATTTGTGTAGCATACATTTTGGGGGCATGCTCTATTTGTGGTACATAGCCAGGGTCAGAAAGCACTTCTAGGCTTTTCTGCCAACTGGCTTCTCTTATATGTAAATATTCATGTAGCTCTCTTTGTCCCCTATTCTCCTATACCAGCATATCTTCCTCCCCTCAAAGATTGTTCACAGACAATTGTTTTTGGGAAGCAGAAGAGTGATCATTCAATCCTTCTCTGTTTCCATGCTGAGGAGAGACAGTCACTTCTACTCCATACTTTACCTATTGGTCCGAGAGGAGGAGGAGGCCATCTTGTTGAAGTATCAGAGGTCTGGCTTTCCTGTCATTTCTAGGAGGTACACAGTCTTACAGTAGATTTTCTGGTCCTCTGGTTCTTACAATCTTTCCACCCCATCTTCTGTGATGCTCTCTGAACTTCAGGCACAGAAATTATGTTGGAGATGTAACCACCATGGTTAGTCACCCAGTTATCATTTGTTTCCTACATTTTGACCATTTATGGTTGTCTTTGTTTGCTTCTAACAAGCTTTTTGATGAGGGGTGAAAACATAAGAATAAGTAGTTAGAATGTATTAGGAATTATTCTGGCTAATTAAGTAGTGATAATAGGCTCTCCTCTAAGATCCATGACCTCAGTAGCCCTGGATAGTTGGCTATGTTACTAATAACAGACATGATTTCTTTCATGTTGAGCAGGCTCTAAATCCAACTAGACAGCTATTGGTTACCACTAAGATACAAATACCACTGCTGTGTCTTTAGGGATTTCTTGTCATGCTGACTGTTTTTGTAGTTCATAAGTATCATAGCAGGGTAGGGCTCTTCATTGCTTCCTTCCCTTGGCAATTTTCGAAGTACTTTCTGGTACTGTGAAAGTAATTAATTTGATAAAACTTAAAAAAAAAGCATAAAAGAAATCTGCAAGCATAGGACTAAGCCAAGGTACCAATCTCTTGATTCTAGGACTATGAGAGGCTAGAAGACCATCCCTCAAGTGATGGCAGTTCTTCATGAAGGTTGGACTGTATAGGATCAGGAACCTTCATGCCCTGAGAGCCATTTTATTTTCCCAAGCAATAGGAACTTTGCAGAGCTTACAGAATCAGAGCTGAGATAATTGTTAACCAAACAATCTCTTAACTCAGATTCTAGTTCTAGTGCTTTGTTTTAAAATTGTGGTTATAATATGAACTGAAAGTAGTTTGGACTGACTTAACAGTTTATATTTATATGACCACTTACTTAAGGCAATTTGTTACTATGTAATAGTCCTAAAAATATAAGCATATGTATACAACATTCATATACATAGTCGTCTATAAAGATAGATTTAAAAAGAAATACCAAGAAAAGGATTTTGTGTCAATTGTCAACTATGCTAGACTGTTGATCATATCATTTTAATAACATCATCAATCTTTAATTAAAAATCTATACTTTAAAAGAGACATGATCTATTTTATTTTTCATGCAATGTATTTGATCATGTTCTTCTCTCTAGTTCCTTTCAGATCCTACCCACCTCCTCCCTACCTACCCCAATTACTTTCATTCTATCTTCTATCTATCTATCTATCTATCTATCTATCTATCTATCTATCTATCTATCTATCTATCTATCTATCTATCTATCATTTATTTGTCTGTCTATCTGTCTATCATCTGTCTTTTTATCTATCATCTATATCTTATCATATATTTATCTGTAATATATCTAACTCCCTATCCCCTCCCTCAGTAAACAAATAAACCAAAAAAAAAAAAAAACCCAACAACAAAAATCCCCAAATCAAAACAGCCAAACTTAAAAAAGTAAGACAAGAAAACAAAATGCCAAAACAAAACAGAACTGTACAAAAAACCCAAATCAGTCAAACAAGAAACCACCGAGTTCATTTTGTATTGGCCAACCATTCCTGTACATGGGGTCTGCCCTGGGGTTGGTTGATAAACCCAGTGACATTTTACTGGAGAAAATTGACTGTTTATTTAGCAGCAGGTATCAATTGGAGACAGCTTCTAGGTTAAGGATAGGGGCTTGTGTCCGTTTCCCTTCTCACTGCTGGGACCTCATCTGTTTTGGACCTGTTCAGGCCGTGTTTGCTGTTCCAGTGTCTGAGACCATATGTGCATCAGTTCCATTGTGTCTAGAACATGCTGTTCCTTGGAGCCAAACCATGTGGAGACCTGCTACTATAGAGGCTTCCAAAACGCATACATGGATGAAAGGAATTTAAATGGAGTCACCATGTAATGGGGAAGACCATGCCCCAGCTAGATGTCTCATGCCACCAAGTAAAACCTCAAGTGCCAGGAATGGGTCACATCTACAGCAACTTTTGTTTTATATATAAAAAAATGGCATGTTAAGGTTTTATAAAATAGTTAAATAGACCCAAAGATACCATTTTAATTGATTTCCAGAAGTTAAGAGAATACCTCAGTTCATAAGAATGTATTTCTCCCAAACACTCATTTTTACACACATGCGCACACATATCCTAAAAGCAGTTGCACCAAGAAATAAGAAATGCAGTAACTTCAGCCTCCAATGAAAAACAGAATCATGAACGAACATGTTAAGGGTTCCAAGGGTTTTGTTTCTCTGTTTTTTCAGGATTCCAGAGACAAATGGAGTCTTGTCTTCCTGTGGTCTTTCTTCCCTCCTAGGCTCTGTTGTGCCCTCTGCTGGACCCCTGTGTCCCAGTGAAGCTGCTAGACACCCTCCTGTGCCTAGGTGGCAGTGGGCAGTTAACTAGCTGGCTCTCTAGGCACACTTTGTAGAAGGAGCCATTAGATACTTCTCCCTAAACTCCAGCAGCTCAGGGAGGCAGGGGAGTTAAAAAAAAAAAAAACCAAACAAGCAAGTAAGCAAACAAACAACAACAAAACAAACAACTCCCCTCCCCAAACCCCTACCTGCTAAGTCTAGGGCTGATTGTGAAGGCAGGGAGTCATGGGTGTGTGTGTGTGGGGGGAGCTCTTCTGAAGACTTAAGCTGAAAGTGGCCATCTTCAGGGCAAAGAAGAAGGCATTTTATAATCAGTTACATCTCATTGGGTCCCTTGAGTACCATAGTGTTCGTCTTGTCTGGTTGGTCTTTTTTCAGGCCTTGGTTGTTCAATACTGAGAAGGTAGAGTTGAATAATGGAATGAGTGGGGCCTCGGTTCCTATGGGAATTTGCCAGCTCAACACAATATGGAGGAGAAATCTGGAAATGCCATGATAACAATGGCTCATGGCCTGATTAGAACTTCAGTGATATGGAGAGGTTGCAATGTTATAAGTCCAGGAAAATATTATCCTGGGGCATCTTTAGTCCACTTCACAGTCATTTACTGTGCTCATTTGTAGGGACTTAGCATCTTTCTGGCCACTTAACAAATCTTTGGAATGTATAAATAGAGTTTTCCAACCAGTCCATGGGCTAAGAACGCTGTTAGCATCCAAGGCCTGTAAGTTCTCTGCTTTGCTGTAACCCTCCTGCCTGATGTAGCCACCAAAATATTTAAAAAGTGTGCCATCTTATGACTTTATTTTGTTACTATAAAAACATCATGAGATTGCTGCCTGACTGGAATCTGGTATTCCGAATCCATGTTCCTTATCCCTGGTCACATGGATTTGACTCCAGAGTAAAGTATGTCTTCTGTTCTCGTGAGGCGAGAGCTTTTTCTTTTGTTGACAGTGATTTTCTCGACTAGTGATTTTACCCTGAGTCTTTGGGCAAGTGAAAGCAAAGCAGCAGGGCTGGCAGGAGGAGAGTGCCTTCTGTATCTTCTGTACTTGGGAAGCGCTGGAAGGCAAGAGCCATTTCTGATGGGGGAGGGGAGGGGAGGAATTAGGTTTTTGAAAGTCCTAGGTGGCCCAGAAAACCAAGATAGGAGACATATTTAGGTGTAGCCAGTAGGTACTGAGTGTGCAGTGATGTTTTGGGTGTCCTTAGGGTTGCTACTGAGAAGGAACATGAACACTAATTATCCCTGGGAGCCCAGGAATTTCATTAAGGGTAGTGCTGTAGACATAGGAGTGGATGAATGGGAGAAGCCTTGCTCCTTGATGCCCCGTAATACTCAGTTCCCTCCCTCTGTTTTTCATTTGTATAGTCCCTTATCCCAGTGGAGACTTGCAGGTTTATGAATAAAGCATATGACTTGTAGCTTCTTTTTTTTTTCATTAAATATAATCATTTACATTTCAAGTGGTAAAACCTTTCCCAGATTCCCCCCTCCCCAAAACCCCCAACCCCTCCTCCCACTCCCTGCCTCCAAGTATATACCCCTCTACCCGACCTACTCCCACCCCCCCCCAATTTCCCCTTGTTGGGGCATCTATTTAGCCTTCACCTGACCAAGGACTACTTCTCCCACCGATGCCTGACAAGGCATTCCTCTGCCACATTTTTGGCTGGAACCATGTGTACCCCTTGGTTGCTGGTTTAGTCCCTGGGAGTCCTGGGGCATCTGGATGGTCAATATTGTTGTTCTTCCCGTGGGGCTGTAAACCCCTTCAGCTCCTCCGGACCACCTTCCAACTCCTCCATTGGGGACCCCACTCCCAGACCAATGGTTGGCTACTAGCATCTGCCTCTGTATGTATAAGGCTCTGGCAGGACCCCTCCGAAGACAATCATGGCATGCTCCTTTTGAAATGCGCTTCTTGTAGTCCATAGTAGTGTTGGGGTTTGGTGACTGTTTATAGGGTGAATCCCCAGGTAGGGCAGTCTCTGGGTGGCCTTTACTTCAGTCCCTGCTCCACACTTTGCCTCCATTATTGCTCCTGTAAGTGTATTGTTCCCTTTCTCAGAGGAACCCAAGCACCCCCACTTCAGTCCTCCACCTTCTTGAGCTTCCTGTGGTCTGTGAATTATAACTTGTTTATTTTGAGCTTTTGGGCTAACATTCACTTATCAGTGAGTGCACACCATGTGCGTTCTTTTGTGATTGGGTTACCTCGCTCAGGATGACACTTTCTAGTTCCATCCATTTGCCTAAGAATTTCATGAATTCATTGTTTTTAATAGCTGAATAGTACTCCATTGTGTATATATATATACCACGGTTTCTATATCCATTCCTCAGTTGAAGGACATCTGGGTTCTTTCCAGCTTCTGGCTATTATGAATAAGGCAACTATGAACATAGTGGAGCATGTGTCCTTATTACATGTAGGAGCATCTTCTGGGTATATACCCAGGAGTGGTATAGCTGGGTCCTCAGGTAGTACTATGTCTAATTTTCTGAGGAATTGCCAAACTGATTTCCAGAGTGGTTTTACCAGCTTGCAATCCCACCAACAGTGGAGAAGTGTTCCTCTTTCCCCACATCCTCTCCAGCATCTGCTGTCCCCTGAGTTTTTCATCTTAGCCAATCTGACTGGTGTGAGGTGGAATCTCAGTGTTGTTTTGATTTGCATTTCCCTGATAACTAAGGATGCTGAACATTTCTTTAGGTGCTTTAGAGCCATTCGAGTTTCCTCAAGTTTGAGAATTCCCTGTTTAGCTCTGTACCCCATTTTTTAATAGGGTTATTTGACTCTCTTGAGCCTAACTTCTTTTGTATACCTTGGATATTAGCCCTCTATCAGATGTAGGATTGGTAAAGATCTTTTCCCAATTTGTTGGTTGCCTTTTTGTCCTACTGACCATATCTTTTGCCTTACAGAAGCTTTGCAGCTTCCTGAGGTGCCATTTGTCGATTCTTGTTCTTAGGGCGTAAGCCACTGGTGTTCTGTTCAGGAACTTTTCCCCTGTGCCTATGTGTTCAAGATTCTTCCCCATTTTCTCTATAAGCTTCAGTGTGTCTGGTTTTATATGTAGGTCCTTGATCCACTTGGACTTGAGCTTTGTACAAGGAGATAAAAATGGGTTGATTTGCATTTTTCTGCATGCTGACCACCAGTTGATCCAGCACCATTTGTTAAAAATGCTGTCTTTTTTCCACTGAATGTTTTTAGCTCCTTTGTCAAATATCAATTGACCATACGTGTGTGGGTTCATATCTGGGTCTTCAATTCTATTCCATTGATCTTCCTGCCTGTCACCATACCAACACTAAACAGTTTTTATCACTATTGCTCTGTAATAGAGCTTGAGGTCAGGGATGGTGATTCCCCCAGGAGATCTTTTGTTGTGGAGAAGAGTTTTTGCTATCCTGGATTTCTTGTTATTCCAGATGAATTTGAGAATTGCTCTTTCTAGATCTATGAAGAATTGATTTGGAATTTTGATGGGAATTTCTTTGAATCTGTAGATTGCTTTCGGCAAGATGGCCATTTTTACTATATTGATCCTGCCAATCCATGAACATGGGAAATCTTTCCATCTTCTGAGATCTTTGATTTCTTTCTTCAGAGGCTTGAAGGTTTTGTCATAGAGATCTTTCTCTTGCTTTGTTAGGGTCATACCATGGTATGAAATATTATTTGGGACAATTGTAAAGGGTGTCATTTCCCTAATTTCTTTCTCAGCTTGTTTATCCTTTGAGTAGAGAAGGCTACTGATTTGCTTGAGTTAATTTTATATCCAGCCACTTTGCTGAAGTTGTTTATCAGCTTTAGGGGTTCTCTGGTGGAAGTTTTGGGATTGCTTAAGTATACTATCATATCATCTGCAAATAGTGATATTTTGACTTCTTTTCAAATTTGTATACCTTTGACCTTTTTTTGTTGTCTGATTGCTCTGGCTAGAACTTCAAGTACTATATTGAATAGATAGGGAGAGAGTGGGCAGCCTTGTCTGGTCCCTGATTTTGGCGGGATTGCTTTGAGTTTCTCTCTGTTTAATTTGATGTTGGCTACTGGTTTGAAGTATATTGCTTTCACTATGTTTAGGTATGGGCCTTGGATTCCCGCTCTCTCCAAGACTTTTATCATAAAGCGATGCTGAATTTTGTCAAAAGTTTTTTCAGCATCTAATGAAACGACCATGCACTTTTTTTCCTTGAGTTTGTTTATATAGTGGATTATGTTGATGGATTTCCATATATTGAACCATCCCTGCATCCCTGGGATGAAGACTACCTGATCGTGGTGAATTATAGTTTTGATGCATTCTTGAATTCGGTTGGCCAGAATTTTGTTGAGTATTTTTGCGTCAATGTTCAAGAGGGAGATTGGTCTGAAAGTTCTCCTTCCTCGTTTGGTCTTTGTTTGGTTTAGGTATAAGTGTTATTGTGGCTTCATAGAATGAGTTGGGTAGGGTTCCTTGAGTTTCTATTTCGTGGAATAGTTTGAAGAGTATTGGTATTAGCTCTTCTTTGAAGATCTGGTAGAATTCCCCACTAAACCTATCCTGCCCTGGGCTCTTTTTTGATGGGAGACTATTAACGACTGCTGCTATTTCCTCAGGACTTATGGGTCTATTTAGATAGTTTATCTGATCCTGTTTTAATGTTGGCACCTGGTATGTATCAAGAAAGTTGTCCATTTCATCCTGAATTTCAAACTTTGTTGAGTAAAAGTTCTTGTAGTAGGATCTGATGATTTTCTGAATTTCCAAAGTTTCTGTTGTTATGTCTCCTTTTTCATTAATGATTTTATTAATTTGGGTGGTGCTTCTTTGCCCTCTGGTTAGTCTGGCTAAGGGTTTATCTATCTTGTTGATTTTCTCAAAGAACCAGCTCCTGGTTTTGTTGATTCTTTGTATAGTTCTTTTTGTTTCTATTTGGTTGATTTCGGCCCTGAGTTTGATTATTTCCTGCTGCCTACTCCTCTTGGATGTAATTGCTTCTTTTTGTTCTAGAGCTTTCAAGTGCTCTGTCAGGCTGTTAGTATAGGCTCTCCCCATTTTCTTTTTGGAGGTACTCAGAGCTATGAGTTTTCCTCTTAGCACTGCTTTCATTGTGTCCCATAAGTTTTGGTATGATGTGTCTTCATTTTCATTGAATTCTAAAAAGTCTTTAATTTCTTTCTTTATTTCTTCTTTGACCAAGCTATTATTGAGAAGAGCATTGTTCAAAGTCCACGTGTGTGTGTGTGTGTGTGTGTGTGTGTGTGTGTTTGTGTGTGTGTTCCATTGTTTTTGTTTGTGCTTAAGACTAGCCTTAGTCCTTGGTGATCTGATAAGGTGCACGGAATAATTTCAATATATCTGAATCTGTTGAGGCCTGTTTTGTGACCAATTACATGGTCAGTTTTGGAGAAGGTACTATGAGGTGCCGAGAAGAATGTATATTCTTTTGCTTTAGGGTGGAATGGTCTATAAATATCTGTTAGATCCATTTGGTCCATAACTTCAGTTAGTTTCACTGTGTCTCTGTTTAGTTTCTTTTTCCATGATTTCTCCATTGTTGAGAGTGGGGTGTTGAAGTCTCCCACTATTATTGTTTGGGGTGCAATGTGTGCTTTGAGCTTTAGTAAAGCTTCTTTTATGAATGTGGGTGCCCTTGCGTTGGGAGTATAGATGTTCAGAATTGAGAGCTCATCTTCGTAGACTTTTCCTTTGACCAGAATGAAGTGACCCTCCTTATCTTTTTTGACAACTTTTGGTTGAAAGTCAATTTTATCAGATATAAGAATAGCTACTTCAGCTTGTTTCTTGGGACCATTTGCTTGCAAAATTGTTTTCTAACCTTTGACTCTGAAGTAGTGACTGCCTTTGTTACTTAGGTGGGTTTCTTGTATGCAGCAAAATGTTGGGTCCTGCTTATGTATCCAGTCTGTTAGTCTATGTCTTTTTATTGGGGAATTGAGACCATTGATGTTAAGAGATATTAAGGAAAAGTGATTGTTGCTTACTATTATCTTCTTTGTTAAAGGTGAAATTCTGTTTGTGTAGCTATCTTCTATTGGGTTTGTTGAAAGATTACTTTATTGCTTTTTCTATGGTGTGGTTTCCCGCCATGTGTTGGTATTTTCCACCCATTATCCTTTGTAGAGCTGGATTTGTGGAAAGATATTGTGTAAATTTGCTTTTGTCATGGAATGTCTTGTTTTCTCCGTCTATGGTAATTGAAAGTTTTGCTGGGTATAGCAGTCTGGACTGACATTTATGTTCTCTTAGGGTCTGTATGATGTCCGCCCAGGATCTTCTAGCTTTCATAGTTTCTGGTGAGAAGTCTGGTGTAATTCTGATAGGTCTGCCTTTATATGTTACTTGACCTTTTTCCCTTACTGCTTTTAATATTCTTTCTTTGTTTAGTGCATTTGGTGTTTTGATTATTATGTGATGGGAAGAATTTCTGCTCTGGTCCAGTCCATTTGGAGTTCTATAGGCTTCTAGTATGTTCATGGGCATCTCTTTCTTTAGGTTAGGGAAATTTTCTTCCATAATTTTGTTGAAGATGTTTACTGGCCCTTTAAGATGTAAAACCTCGTTCTCTTTTATACCTATAATCCTAAGGTTGGGTCTTCTCATTGTGTCCTGGATTTCCTGGATGTTTTGGGTTACCAGCTTTTTGCATTTTGTATTTTCTTTGACTGTTGTGTCAATGTTTTCTATGGAATCTTCAGCATCCGAGATTCTTTCTTCTATCTCTTGTATCCTGTTGTTGATGCTTGCATCTATGACTCCTGAATTCTTTCCAAGGTTTTCTATCTCCAGAAACGTCTCACTTTGTGATTTCTTTATAGTTTCTACTTTCATTTTTAGACCTTGGATAGTTTTGTTCAGTTCCTTCACTTGTTTGTTTGTGTTTACCTGAAATTATTTAAGGGGTTTTTGTGTTTCCTCTTTAAAGGCTTCTTCTATCTGTTGACCCATGTTCTCCTGTGTTTCTTTAGAGATTTTTGTGATTCCTCTTTAAGGGCTTCTGCATGTTGAATCATGTTCTTCCATAATTCCCTATGGGATTTTTGTGTTGCCTCTTTAAGGGTTTCTACCTGTTGACCCATGTTTTCCCATATTTCTTTAAGGGATTTTTGTGTCTCCTCTTTAAGGACTTTTACCTGTTGACTCATATTCTCCTGCATTTCTTTAAGGGATTTTTGGGATTTTTCTTTAAGGGCTTTTACCCATTGACCCGTGTTCTCATTTATTTCTTTAAGGGAGTTATTTACATCTTTCTTGACTTCCTCTAACAACATCATGAGATTAGATTTTAAATCCAGCTCTTGCTTTTCTGATGTGATAGAGTATCCTGGATTTGCTGTTTGTGGGAGAATTGGGTTCTGATGGTGCCATGTTGCCTTGGTTTCTGTTGGTAATGATTTTGCGTTTGCCTTTGGTCATCTAGTTATCTCCAGCGTTAACTGGTGTTGCTGTCTCTGACTGTGACTTCTCTATCCTTCAGCCCTGTGTATCTGTACTCCTGGGATTCTCTTTCTCTCAAATGTCCTGCATACAGCTGGTTTTCCAGGAAGTATCAGGAAATGGGGGCTTTCCTGTGGCAGACTTGGCAAGGGTTGAATGTCCTGCAAACTGTTAGATCTCAAATGCCCTGTTGCTGCTGGATCTCGAATGCTCCACTGCTGCTGGAACTCTAGAAAGCACCGGGAAATGGGGTCTTCCCCCGTGGCAGACCTAGCACAGGTCTACCACATCAGAACGAACAGGACAGGCAGCAAAGAAGGGAGGGGTAGAGTGACTTGCAGTTTCTATTGCTGTGATAAAACACCATGACCAAAAGCAATATGGGAAGGAAAGGCTTTATTTCATCTCCAGTTTATGGTTCATTATCTAAGGAAGTCAGGATCCAAAGGCAATAATATGGAGACAGAAACTGAAGCAGAGGCCAGGGAAGAACTCTGCTTACTTGCTCCTCAGGACTCACTCAGCGTGTTTTCTTAGGTACCAGCTGTCTTTCCATAGTTACATGAGGGTTAGATAGTTTTGGTTTGAATGCCCAACAGTTCTGTACTTATCAATTTCTAAGCTTCAGTTTTAACTAATTATCAACACTGTCTCTCTCCCTTAAGACTCTAAGATCAAGAATAGACAAATGGGACCTCATTAAATTACAAAGTTTTTGCAAGGCAAAAGACACTGTCAAAAAGACAAAGCGGCAACCAACTAACTGGGAAATGATCTTTACCAACCTTACATCCGACAGAGGGCTAATATCCAATATATACAAAGAACTCAAGAAGTTAAACTCCAGAGAGGCAAGTAACCCTATTAAAAAATGGGGCACAGAGCTAAACAAAGAGTTCTCATCTGAAGAATATCTAATGGCTGAGAAGCACCTAAAGAGATGTTCATCATCCTTAGTCATTAGGGAAATGCAAATCAAAACAACCCTGAGATTCCATCTCACACCAGTCAGGATGGCTAAGATCAAAAACACAGGAGACAGCAGTTGTTGGCGAGGATGTGGAGAAAGAGGAACACTCCTCCACTGCTGGTGGAATTGCAAGCTGGTACAACCACTCTGGAAAGCAGTCTGGCGGTTCCTCAGAAAACTGGGCATGACACTCCCGGAGGATCCGGCTATACCACTCCTGGGCATATACCCAGAGGCTTTACCTGCATGCAATAAGGACACATGCTCCACTATGTTCATAGCAGCCTTATTTATAATAGCCAGAAGCTGGAAAGAACCCAGATGTCCCTCAACGGAGGAATGGATTCAGAAGATGTGGTATATCTACATAATGGAATACTACTCTGCAATTAAAAGCAATGAATTCACGAAATTCCTAGGCAAATGGTCAGATCTTGAAAATATCATCCTTAGTGAGGTAACCCAATCACAAAAGAACACACATGGTATGCAGTCACTGATAAGGGGATATTGACCCAGAATCTCGGAATACCCTAGACACAATCCGCATATCAATAGATTTCTAAGAAGATGGAAGGAGAGACCCCTGGTCCTGGAAAGACTGGATGTAGGGGAACGCCAGGACAGAGTAATGAGAGGGGGTTGAATGGAGAAAAGAGGGAGGGAAGGGGGCTTATGGGACTTTCGGGGAGGGAGGAAACGGGAAAGGGGAAATGATTTGGAATGTAAATTAAAAAAATAAAATAAAATAAAATAAAAAGATTAAGTCTGAAAAATGTTGAAATGCCATTTTCTTTTGAGACAGTATCTTAACATCATCCAGGTGGGCCTGGACCACTGATGTTTATTAAGACCACTCTTTTATCCTAGCATAAATTCAGCTAATATCCCTGTAGAGTAACAGGGTCCTAGAATACTTTGGGTCTTCAGCTGTGACTGTGGGTCATAGTGAGCTCAGGAAGAAAGGACAGAAAGGAGACAAGAGGAATGGAGGGGGCACCCTACCTTAACAAGATCTCCAGGTGCTATGGGAAAACGAAAGTGGCCATGTTGGCATATTAGGAAGTAAAAAAATTAGAAACAGCACAAATCATACCTTCTTGCTGATGACTCACCAAATATTATAAGGACAGATAGAATTCCAGGATGTTTGCTAAAATTTCCAGGGTATCCTGCTGTGGGGTCACATGATTACAAATAGGAATGGCAACCATTTATTGAAGCTCAAGAAGAAGGAAGACCAAAGTGTGGGTGCTTCGGTACTTCTTAGAAGGGAGAACTAAATACCCACAGGAGGAGATGCAGAGACAAAGTGTGAAGCAGAGACTGAAGGAAAGGCCATCCAGAGACTGCCCCACCTGGGGAATCCATCCCATATATAGTTATCAAACCCAGACAATATTGTGGATGCCAAGAAGTGCTTGCTGACTGGAGCCTGATATAGCTGTCTCCTGAGAGACTCTGCCAGTACCTAACAAATACAGAGGTGGATGTTCACACCAACCATTGGACTGAGCACAGGGTCCCCAATGGAGGAGTTAGAGAAAGGACTGAAGGACCTGAAGGGGTTTGCACCCCTATAGGAGGAACAACAATATCAACCAATCAGATTCCCCAGAGCTCCCAGGGACTAAAGTACCAACCAAGGAATATACATGGAGGGACCCATGGCTTCAGCTGCATATATGACAGAGGATGGCCTTGTTGGACATCAATGGAAACAGAGACCCTTGGTCCCATGAAGGCTCAATTCCCCAGTGTAGGGGAATGCCAGGATGGGGAAGTGGGAATGGGTGGGTGTGTGGAGGAACACCTTTATAGAAGCAGGGGTTTGGGTGGGATAGGGGGTTTTCAGAGGGAAAACTAGGAAAGGGGGTAGCATTTGAAATGTAAATAAATAAAGTATCTAATAAAAAAAAGAAAAGGAAAGGAAAGGAAAGGAAAGGACAGCCAGAATGAGAATCAGCTAATTAGTGAGCAGAGAGAGATGCATGTATCTAAAACTTGCTGTGCATGAGATAGTCCTGTCCAGGTCATTCACATAGCACTCACCTCTCCCACATGTGTAGATCATGATTCTGTTTGTGGGAAATGCTCTGCTTGTTGCAGGTGTCCCAGGTCTAGAAGAACTTCTAGTCTTTTTTCTGCCAACTAGCTTCTTTTATATGTCAGTCTTGGCATTGCTTTCTCTATTGTCTGCTTCACTACACTCTTAAGTACAGATTCTACAGGTACATACAAAAGGCCCAGAAAAAATATATTATTTATTTTATGTATATGAGTATACCATAGCTGTCTTCAGACACACCAGAAGAAGACATTGGATCCCATTACAGATAGATGGTTGTGAGCCACCATGTGGTCGCTGGGAATTGAACTTAGGACCTCTGGAAGAGCAATGAGTGCTCTTAACCACTGAACCATCTCTCCAGCCCCCCTCCCCCCTATTTTACTTTTACTCCTGAAGTCTCCTTCATTTTTCCTACTTTTATGCAATTCTTCTATTACCTTTATTGCAGTTTAGTTGAAATACAGCCCCATGAAAGGAATCGTTGTGTTTCAGACCTTTGCATAACTGTGCTGTATTTTCTTAAATCCCTGCTAGGTGAGAACTTAAATATTTAAAAATGACAAGATGGGCAGAATGTAGAAGTCTGGTGCCTGGTGCATGTGTGTCTGGAGGTAGAGGGTGCCACCTGCTCACAAGTGCCGAGGAGCCTCCTAAAGCATCGGTATTTGAGCAGCTGGCATCTAAGGAGGAGTGTGTCTGTTTCAGAGTCTCTGCATATGCATACATAAGTCTGTTTCATCCTTAGAATTGAACTCTGCAAGAACAATGAGTGCTTTTACTGCTGAGTCATCTCTCCAGCCTTAGTATTGTGCTTTAAAAAAAGTTATACTAAAAATTTTAACCTTGTTCTAGATACGATTTGACAAGAAAGGAAATAAAATGCAAAGGTCAACTGAACAGTTGGACAGGGACCTTGGGATAGTACGATCTCTTAAGGTACCAATGTGGCATAGTCCACACTGTGCTAGCTATTGGGTCTCTCAAAATCCTGGCTTTCCCTGCCTAGTATGCTTCAAATTTTCTTCTTAAATGAATCTTGTCTCTGCTTTTTTAGACTTGTTCCTGGTATCTGTTCCATCTGGCCTTGTGACCTGATGGTAGTCTTGGTGGCTATGCCCACAGCTGGCAACTCTGTTGTTATTTTAATGCCTTTAAATAGTCTGTCTGGACCACAGGCCTTGGATACCAAGAGTCAACATTATAAAAGATAATGGGTCCTAGTGATGTGTGTTGTTAGGTGATTAGCTGAGTTGCAGATGGTTTTAGTACAGTTTGGACAGACATTAATCAGACAGTGGGGTAAAGGTGGGGGGGTCCTGCTCAAAATGCAATGTGCTCTAGTGACCCAAATAGCAAAATCTTCCCTTTCTAAAAGAGTGCACTAGACTTGAGGATACATATTTACAGACAAGATCAATAAGGAAATTTCCATGTGATTGTAAGTATTATCATACCCAACTGTGGAATACAGTCTTCTGCTTCCTCTGATCAGGGCTTTAATAGACTATGGCCTGAAAAATAAAAATCTGAAGACAACTGAAAAAATGGTTACTCTATTCCTTGCTAACTTATTTGCTGAAGGAGATGTTGATGCTTGCATGGTAGTAAGCGTAGCATCTGCATTTTGTTCAAATAAATGAATATTTCCTATAAGAGGCAAGCAAGTTAGGTTTGATGGGATTTTGTGGGATGTTAAAAGTTTATGTGAAAATACATTTGAAGAAATAGATCATTTTATAATCTTTGAGAATTTTATATAATGTATTTTTTCATATTCACTTTCCACTCCTTCCCCAAGTTCTTCTGAGATGCACCCTCACCATTGCTAGACCATAGTTCCTCTGTTGGGGTGGTAGCCCATAAACACCTTCCCAATCCATGCTAGAATATTGAGAGACTTGAGCTTACACAGGTCGTGTGTGGGTGACCATAGATGTTATCAGTTCATGAGAGCCTTGGTCCTGGGGTCTTGTTATGTCCAGATGACACTAAAACACTAAAGACCACTTGAGTCCATGTTCATGGCATCATAAGTAACCCTCTCCCCCACTGCCCTCCCCTTCCCTTCTCTCCCTCCTTCCATGTCTCCTGTCTTCTTCCCCTCATTTGCCTCTTCTCTCCCCCTTCCTCCCATCTTCTCTCTCTCCTCCTTTTCATCTTCTTCCTTTATCTCTTCCCTGTCTTCTTTTTAACTTACCTCTTTATTCACTGCTGTTGGGAATAATAGATACTTTTTAAAAAATAGAACTGTCAAGATTTTTCAATGTTTTCTAAATGTGCATCTAATTGAATGTATATAACTCATTAAAAATTTAAAGGAGGCCAGTGGCATGGCTCAGTGGGCAAGAAGACTCTTGCTGCTATGACCTGAACTAAATATCTGGCACCATGTATTTGTCCCAGGTCAAAACACATAAGTTGTCCTCTGATTTTCACACATATGCTCCCTCCCCCAACCCCCTCTTACACACACACACACACACACACACACACACACACACACACACACACTCACACTAAAGTAATACATATTTATTTTTAAAAGTCACTAATTTTTAAAGGAACTAGTTACAAATATTTGCCTGTAATAAATAAATCAAGGTCTTTCGTAGAGTTAGTAGGGCACAAACTGAAATAAAACCATGCATCTAGTACAAAAATATGTTTTCTTGAAGGCCAACTCTGTGTGGGGCATCTTAGAGAGTTGGAGAGCGTCTGATATGAGCAAGGCAGGCATTCCTGCCTCCCATAGAAGTTGAGCAACTGCGTAGATAGATTCACACGAGGTTGTATTGTGGCAGTAAAACTTAACTTACATGTAGCCTCTGCATAAGGCTGCTCTGTGACTTATTCTGTAAGAATGAGACTATTTGGAGACAGCATTTATATAGATCTATCCGAAGTACCTTCTTTTATGCCTATGCGGTTCTCTGATATACACTTAAATACGTATTGTGTCTAGAATTTGAAAGGTTTCATTTTTTTTTCCATTTTTGTTTTTAATATACTTATTTTTCCTGGACAATGACACCAAAATCATGGGATGATTCAGGTGGTTACTCAAATCTTGATCCCTGATATCACAGTATAAATAGGGAAATAAGTTTAATATATCTGGAGCATTTCAGTGAATGCTTCAATAAGCCACTAAAAACAATGATGAAAATTTTAATGAAATTGTAGCAAACTCATAAGTATTTTGAGAGTGTTTCATCACTTGATAATTGCATTCTTCTGAAATGAGAAATAGATTTTCCTTCTGTCCTAATTAGGACGAATAGGATTAGATTATAACTTCTTTAGCCAGAAGTTAAGAACAACAAAAGTGGGTAAAAATACAGCCTTGTCTGGCTTCCACAAATGACCCTTAGAGCAACTTTAAGGTCAGACACTTGGGATGTAAATAGTCTGGGTACCTTGTGACATAGTTTAGTCAAATCGCTAAGGAGATAATAGGTAATCTTGATGGTATCTGATAAACTAGTACTTGGTAGAAACATTTCAATATTTCAAGCCTGACCACAGCAAACTTGACTTTGCTCAGGAACTTTCTTAGCTTGAAGGCCCTAGAGTCTTTGGACCTGAGAAAGATGATCTCAATGCCAGTCAACCTATCACCTTACACAGTTATCATTTTTGTGTATATGGTGAGAACATTTAAGATCTTTCCTTTTGGCAGATTTTAAGTATGTAGTATATTAATTATACTTAACACAGCACACATAAACTTTCTTGAACATACTCACTTTATAAATAGCATTTATATACATTGACTAACCCTGCCCCATAAACACCACCATTCCCTGTTTTTATGTGATCAAGGTTTTTTAGGTTAATTGTAACTGAACAGTACAGTATTCACATTTTATATCTGACTTCTTTCATTTAGAATAATGTCCTCTGTATTCACCATATTGTTGCCAATACTCAGACTTGTTTGATTTTTTTAAATGATTTCACAATGTGTATATGTGTCAGGCATCCCATGTACAGCTTAAATCTGTATAATTTTAATTTGTCAGTTATACTTCAGATAGACTTGGGATAAATGCATACATAAATAAGAAAAGTGATGAGCTATATTTTAGAGATGTTCAACATTTTCTTGTTTGGTTACCAGCTGTCCATTGCTCTAGACTGAGGGACACTTGCAAATGAGCTCCTTGGTTAGGACATTTTTGGAACTTTCTACAAACACAAAGTCATCAGAATGCTATTTTGGAATTTTAATTTACTTTTATGGGTACTATTTATATAAACATGTAATATGGTTTGGATAATTAAGAGGAACTGTTTTTCATCCTTAACACAAGTCATTATTGTGTCCTGTTAAAAATCCCCTAACTCATGTGTAAAAGTTAAACTAGAGACTTTCAATATCCAAATGGGGTTTGGTTCTGAGGACATTGTGGGTTTTAAATGGTTAACAGGGAAACTGACTGCTGCCTTTGGGAGTTCCGGTGACTAAAACCTTGTCCACTCATCTGGCCAGTGGTATTTTGCCTGGTGTTTCAATACCAAGATTCTCCCAACCCATGGTGAAGTAACTGGATGCAGGCATTGGAACAAGTGCTGTATTTTAGTCTATGTCTGAGTTCAGGTAGCATTTGCTCCTTGTGTGAGCAAACATGTTTGGAAAATACTCTTTCTGGAGCAGATCCAGAAAGCTGGCTTTTAGAAGCAAGGAAACGGTCCCCTCATAGCACAATGATTTAAAAATGACTCCAGACCATGCTTTATAAGTTAAAATATTGAATATGCTGGGTATGGTGATGTGTGCCTTTGATCCCAGCACTCAGGCAGCAGAAGCAGGTGGACCTCTGTTTGTTCCTGGTCAGCCTGCTCTACATAATGAGTCCCAGGATGTCCATAGCTACATAGAGGAACCTGTCTCAAAAAAAAAAAATTGAATATGAGTGTTATCATATAGCTTAGTCAAAGAACAAAGCTCTGTGAAACAAGTCTGTAGTGGGCATGGAAAAGATAGTAAAGAAATAGAATTCTCTTGCTTGATTCACTGTGGATGGTTTTTGAATGGTGTCCTTTAGGAACCCAGCATTGGCTTGATAGAGAGCAATGGATCATATGTTAGAAATGACCGGGAACTTTCAGATGAAAGAGGAAGAAGGGCTGACATAATGAGGCAAGTCAGCAAGACTGATGGCCACTCTGGCCATTTTGTTACCCTGATTTAGGTTGCTAGGGAGACTGGAGCATAGAAGCCACTTAACATAGGCCCTAGAGCACAGTAAGTGTCCGTTCCAATAGCCGAAAAAATACGCATGCCAGTAAATGGTTAAGCATTGGCTTTTGAACGGACAGGGAGGATTATCTCTGATTTGTAGGACTTGCAGGCTTCCGTGGTGTAATGACTCCCATCATTACAGTCAAAGTGATGCCTTTGAACACAGAATTGGGGAGATTGACTCCTGCGCTTCTAGGGCCCAGTTTCAGAAAGTACTGAGTGTTGTGTGTGATGCCGGAGGTCCTTCCAGTCCCAACATTGCACCCTAGTGTATTCACCTCAAGTCACCTTGGCCAATGCAGCCAAAAGTTCGCTTACTAACTGGTATTAACAAGAGGAATATTATTGGAAATGATTATGGGGCCTTGAGATATGGGTTTTCTCTGGGGAATTTCTTGACTTGCATCTGTAGCCAGCAGCCACTTGGAATACGAGACACGAGGCTAGGAATATGTGTTGATTCATTGCTGGGTGAGGGTGGCCCTTGTGGGAGGAACTGAGGAACATGAGTAACTGTTAGATCTGGGGAAGGCTATTTTTGTTAGCAAAAAGAAACTAGGTAGTTTTCAGTCTTTCTTTTTTCTTGTTCTTTTTCTCCTCCCGACCTCCCGGAGAGTTTGAGTAGGCAAAGTGTGTGGGAAAGAAGTTGAGAATAGCCCAGGATTCCACGTGATGGAGGAAAGTAGAAATGAGGACAAAGCTGCTGTTGAACCTGTTGATGGGAAGTGGTTCTTAGATGAAGAACCAATAAGGGAAGACTTGTATATAGCTGTTGCCTACTGTGCTGGCCTAGGAAGTAGGTTATATATGGACATTGTAGTCTTTATCTCTTACAATGACTTTGAAAGACTAGCGTTTATCCACCTGATTGCTCAATTTGAAAACATAGAGATCATTCTGGATACTCCTTGTACCCACCACGTCTGATATATAACTGAGACCCAATCACTCTAATTCTGTGTTAGTTTTCTGCTAGTGTGACATACTAGTACATCAGCTTTAGGAGCAGAGACTTATTTTGTTCATGATTTCATTGCAGGGGGCTTGACGTTGTGGATTTGGGCCTAGGAAGAAGCAGAGTATCATTGCAGTTGAGCTGGGTGTTCTGTTGAGGGGAGCAGGGTTGCTTACCTCTTAGTAGCTAGGAAGCAGTGGGCTGGGACATGAACCACGCACAAGGTGTGGTTTCCACGGACATACCCTAAAAGATTCACTCTCTTTGGACAGGTTCTACCTCTCAAGTGTCTACCACCCTCTACCTTCCAAAAATTCATCCAGTTATGAGGCTATCAATGGATTAACTTGTTGAAGTGGCCAAAAACCACACAAGTCAATCACTTTCCCAAAGCGTCATTTCTGGAAATTGTATTGGAGAGGAAACTTTGGACACAAAATCCTTTGGGAGACATTTCAGATCCAAACCATAACAAATGCCATTTCAAAGCCACCTGAGCCCTTTCTTTCTCCGCTTCTAATTCCTGTGTAGATGCCCATCATCTCACCTGATGCTCAGATCCCCAGCTCTACACTCATTCCCTGCAGGACAGCGAAGTAAGGCTTCTCCAGGTGTACATTATACAGCTTAACTCTTGTGTTTGAATGACTTTGATGGTTCTCTTGCCTTTAGCGTGAGCTCAGGATTCTTCTTCATTATCTAACCTGTGCTTGCTTTACCGCCCCTCCCTTCCCATTTAAGAGGCAGAAGCTTTTCAAACTTCCATTCTGGTCCCTTTGCCATTTCTGTCTGTCTGGAATCTGTCTCCTCTCTAAGTTATTGTGTGTGAGCTGTCTGTTCAAAGAAACCCTCCCAGATCTGTGATCTGGATATATCTTCTTCCTGGTGCCTGGTTGCTTTTCTTTGTAGAATCTCTTATTAGGTTTTAATTCCTCCCCGCTTCGTCTACCTTGCTCAGTAGACCAGTACAAAAGTCAAATTCACTAGATTAACTTTTCCATGGGTTCTCATTACAAACAGCACTTTCCTGTACTTACTTGTCTAATTAAGAACCCGGTGCAATCTCCAGGAGGGTTTTTCCCTATCTTCAAATAAGTTGCACACAACTTTCAGTTGGCACTTCTCTGTGTTCTCTGATTTAGGACCCTTTATTCTCTCCCTGCCATCTCTGCTCTGCTCAGACTAACGTCTTGTCTACCCCGCCACTGAAGAGCATTCTGTTTAGGGCTGGCTCGGCTCCATGAGCCCCTGGAATACATTTAAAATGCCTATCTGCTTTTGCATATGCTGTGTACCTGACCCCACCTTCCCCACAATAGTCAGGAAGAGGTCAAATTTTTTCGTGCCTTGTGATAGTCAGGGAAGGACATGGTGCTAGTTTATGCCTGGGCAGTAACCAACTTCCAAGGATCAAATCCGAAGAGGAAGAGCTGGCGTGTAACTGCAGCGCGCCTCTGCTTTCTCATGTCTCTGCCGGTGCCTGATGTCCAGAGTGCACACGGTTCCCTTTCGCTCCCATCTTTTCTGGATTTGTACATGCAGTCTTCTTAGTTGCCAAATTTATAACCGTGGTTTGTTGTGATTCCAAAGACATCCTGGGTGATAGGAATTTGATGAACGTTTCTAGATTCACCTTGCCAATTTCTAGTATGTGAAGTCTGTAGTTAGATACAAAAGACTTTTTGGGAAAATTGGAAGGGGTCTAGCTTGTCCTTTTATTCTTTGTATGGACATCTCTCTTGTCAACCATCGTGTGCACACTTGTTCAGCGCATGGTGAATTAAGAGTAATGGTGGATTGTGAAAGTCAGCTGGTTGGCGTATAAGCATTACAATTTAGTTAAAAGAGACTGGGAATCAGAAGAGTGGGACAGAGGCCTCAGTTTTCCATGTGGTCAGTGAAGGAATTACTTCATGTGGCTGTTTGAGTGTACATGCATACATTTCTGTTGCTCACCAGTGTCTTGTTTCCTCTTGTTCCTGGGCACACAGTTGGACTGCATTTCCCAGATGTCTTTGCATGTATGTGCACATGACTACATTTAGGCCAATGGAGTGTGAGCAACAGTGAACAGGGCACTTTCAGGCCTGGCCTATAGAAACCTTGAGTTCTCTTGTCACTCCGAGTTCTTTGTTATGGTAGTAGGTCTCTTCAAAGCATAGTTTAGAAAACCTAGAAAACCTTGACAGGAAACTGTGGACACATTTATATCATCACACTGGCTGTTCATGACCTTACAAAACCTGTAATGTCACCATGTCCATTTTACAGGTCCTGAAGCTCAGGCAGGGAGTGCTCAAGTCTCTTGCTCAGTTACACAGGGAGAAAGGAATAGAAACCTGGGCTGCACATCTTCAGCTTTCTAGGATGAGGATTTGTCATACCACAGGCACACCGCTAGCTTTGATGCATCTGAGGTAACGATCGCTCCCTTTCCCTTTCTATTGTTCAGTATCCATTTTTCAAACATGGTCTCTACGGACTCTGGAAACACCATTGTGAAATATGACCCTGAAGGCTTCAAAGTGTCATGCTGAGGATTAGCCCTGTTATCCCCAGGGATTCTCATGTGAGTCTGGCTGCCAAAAATCCCTTTCACTGATTTGGAAAGGACATAGGGGGCTATAGTCCCATTTATAGGGGTGTGAGAGTAATTTCTAACATATGGCACATGATTTACTATCTTGAAGAAACATTTATCTGTGGCTCAGTAGCTAGGCCTCGTCAGACCCAGATGATGAAAGTGTTTATGAGGAACGGACTTGCCAGTTCAATTATTATTTCAAGGGGTTGGCTAACAGGAAGATCATGCCATTGTAGCTGTTAGAAGCTAAACTCCAGTAGACAGCTTGAGTGTTTTTAAAGTGGTTAATTCAATTTCCCCTATATCTTACCAATAATTCATCTCAAGAAGTTTTGGTCATGTGTATTATATATACATGTATATGTATATATGGAAGAAAGTCTGTCCTGTTCCTTGGGCATGAATTGAGAGCAATCTGCCTGACCCTGGATACCACTGCTATAAGGACCCAGTGTAAGATGGGCTATATTTTAATGTATCTTTCATTTTCTTGTTTGGGGGCTTATCTTTAATGATCATAGTGAGTATTGCTTCCTGGATTTTCTCAGGATCTCTGTGAGGGGAGAGTTGGGGAGTTTGCTTTCCCTGTTTGAGGACAGCATGATGTGTGTCTTCTACCATGTCACATGCCTAGTGAGCTAAACCTCTTCCCTGAGAGCCTTCTACATCCTCGGCTCCCACCCAAGCCACCATCGTCACTGGTGCAGTAGCTGTCAGGTGGGGACGGGATGCAGGGTCTCCAGGCACAGGCAGCACCAGTGTGGGCTAGGAACAAGAAAAGCTGCCTGAAGCCTTGTCCACAAGGTAGCCCAGTGCTCTTTAGATACTTTAAACCAGGCCAGTGAGAGAATATTTTTCCTTACTGTACCTGTCAAACCATGTCTACTACCCTACCATTCCCCAGGCCCAAACTGCCCCTTTGGTTTATTCAAGGGACAACAACATTGTGACTTAATATTGAGTTCTTACAGTTGACTTATCCACATAATATATTTTATTGTCTCATTTTATTTAAAGGGAATAACACATGTCTACTCACATACCCCTGCAATATACTCATAAGCTATGGTTTCAAAGACAAGAAATTCAGTTGCTCATAGCTCTGGAGATAGAAGTCTGAAATCAAAATGTTGACAGGGCCCTCTGCCTCCAGAGTTTCTAGGGGAGATTCATTCTTGCCTCTCCCAGTTCTGATGACTTTCAGTGTTCCTTGCTGTCCTTGGTTGACAGCTGCACTCCCTCCTGTCTTCATCTCCACCCACACATAGCCTTCTCTCTCTCTTTCTGGCTGAGACTATATTTTTCTAGTCTTGTCGCCATCTTTATATTGTCCCCTCCTCTAATCCATGTGTCTTCTGCCTATTTTAGCTCCCACTCTGTCTTTCTCCTTTGAAGGCACTGAACACCTATGGATTTTGGCCTACCTGGATAATCCTTCATTGTCTTATTTTGAAATCCTTAACTTAAAAATATCGACTTCCAGGTGAAGTCACACTGGCAGGTTCTGACCAAATACGTTATTTGGACGAGATGTGGAAAAGGGTGCTTGCTGTTCAGCACAGTGGATGCATCTCCCACCCACACCCTGACCCCCATACCTGAATTGAGAGTTCCTCAAGAGAATTCTCTATAAGTACTTAGGCCGTATTGGACCACAGAAGCTGTGGTGGCCAAGGCGGATGTTTTGTTTTCCTTTAGGGACCTTGTGGCTTGGTGGAAAATGTAGACACTGAAGTAATGAAAAAATTTGACATTATCTAATGGCTACCTAAGGAGAGTACCTCTATAAATTTCAATTTGTTGGTATATATATATATATATATATATATATATATATATGTATATATATAAAACAGAGATAAAGATAGTAGCCCTCAGGCTGGAGAGATGGTTCAGTGGGTGGTGTTGGTTATGTAAGCATAAAGACCAGATTTCAGCTCACCAGTTCCCACATAAAAGCTTGGTGTGGTTGAGTGTGCTTGCGATCCCAGCCCTTGCCGGTAGACTAAGGCAGAATCTGGGGCTAGCCAGATAGCCATTCTCCCAAAAATGGTGAGATTCAGGGAGAGACCCTGTCTCAAAACTAGAGTAGAAAGCAACTGAGAAAGACATCCTCATTTAAGCTTTTGGCCTTCACATGTGCCTACACAGGCAAGGATGCCTATGTGCGCGCGCGTGCACACACACACACACACACTCACACTCACACAGATATACATCCTTATAACACACATACACATGCTTATACATACACACATAAACACACACAGTGGGGTGAACAGTGGTAAATATTATAATGTTTAGGCTATTATTGGTTTGTATGGGTCTGGATGCTGTGTTTTGCTTGTTCCACATTGGGTCAGATATAGTTTGGAGACGTGATCATAGGGAATGTGCAGTGTCTTAGGAAATGGTGTCTGCCTTGGGTTCTATAGAGGAATTATTCCTGACTTATTCCACCCATCTGTCCATTCATACATTCAGTTACCTGATCTCTGGGCCTTACTCCTCCTGTCTTTTTTGATGTTACCCTCTTCATCAGCAAACGAAGATACTCCCAGGACCTCATGGGGTTGTGGGTGGGAGCTGTATCAGAGTCAACAGGAAGAGACTGAGCTGGCTTAGGCTTAGAGAACATGACTGGCAATGGATGATGGGTGTGTCAGTTTAGCTGCACACTCTGGGTGTGTTGTGCCATGGTGGTGTCAGCAGCCTACTGAACCTGTGCTCACACAACTATGGAGAAGCTCCCCCAGGTACTAAAGGACTTAGTTACTCAAGGTCAGAACTTTCTTCCTCTTGATCCTGCACTGGGATCTGAACCCCTGAGTGCCACAGTTTGCTTATGGGTATTTTATCTGCTTCTCACCAAGCTATCTTTTATACCAGCTGGTACAATACCAGGATTCCCCTGTGTCATCTCTACCTGTGTCTGACCTTCAACTGGGCCCCATTACTGCTCTTACATCCTTGCTGCCTCCTGCATACTGTACTTTGGCAAAGGGCCCCTCTGCCATGCTGTAGCATCTCCTTCTGGCCTCCTTTTAGAGAATGGCCTCTTTTCCAGCTTCCCTTCTCTGCTTGTTGATCTCAATCTCTAACTCCAGACTGTCAGGAGGACATTAGCTTTTCACTTGGGTCATACTGTTAAGGAAGTTGTTATGAAGCTAACACTTACTTAACTGTGTTCCAGATACATTTTTAGATGCAGCTGCCAACTGGCTTGCCTCCTAGTAACCATTTCATCCTTACAACTCAACCCAGCAGGTTCAGCTAGTGTCTCTTCATGCCTGAGGCCATGAACAACAGACTCAGAACCTTGCTTCAGGTTCTACAGTGGGTTTATGGCACGTCCAGAAGGGGGTAGAAATCCCAAAGCCAGCAACTATATGTTTCAAAGAAGGACCCACTCACCATTTCCAGAGATGTGAGAAAAAAAAGTTCCTAAAGACACTGTGTTTGGGACACAGTCTTCAGAAATCTCTTTCTATGCAACAGTGATGATGTTATCACCTCTCATATTAGAAAAGGAGTTTTATCCCCACTGGCTAAACCATCAGGTTCATACCAAAGAGGAGCCATTTCAAGCTGAAAAGTTCACAGGGGCTACTTGCTCAGTTTGCTTGTGCTCATCATTTAAGTCAGTCTGTTGACACCAATATTCATAAAATAAGAGAAACACAAAAAGTATCCCAGGGTCTCACAGAACTTGCTGCAAAAATTGGATGGCAAGGCTTAGAGCGCATATGGAGCTGGCTGATAGACAATCCCAGCAGTTCATGTGTGCTCACCGTCTGTACCCTGAAGCCCCTACTGCAAAGCGATGCTTTAAAGGCTTAATCTGTGGAACAGCATGAGTCCTGTGTTTGAAAGTTCTACAAGGGGTGTGAAAAACTAGCTGTGTGTAAGGACCTGCTCTGGAGATGTGGGTGGTCCCTGCTTGTGCAGGCGAGAGCCATTGATAATGCACTGTCCCATGCATGCTTACACGTAACAGTTCTGATACAGGAGCATATTTGTCAGATGTAGAATAGCATTGGTTCTATCGAGAATGGCGGAAGGAGTGGTATTTCATAAGAAAGGTCCCTGGGAGAGAGAATCTATCATAGAAGAACAATTAGATGAAGTGGTCTGTGGAAACTGTACAGTGTAGGGCTCAGTTTTACTTTGGAGAATAGCAGAGATTTTGGGCTCTGTACTCTGAAGGCCCTGCTTCCTGAAAACTAGGTCTGAGATGAGCACTTTACCTCCTAAGCTTGAATATGGATTATATGTAATAGTTCATTGTTAAGTCATTAGCAAATGCTTAGACATGGCCCGAGGTATTGAGGAATATGATCAAGAGAAGGGAAATCAGAGAGAGCGGGTTTGACTTAATGCAGTGAAGGAGAGAAGTTTTCAGATAGCAGAGATATTCTGTGAAGTATGACCACTCAGTTGTGAACTCTTTCAAGCTTCAACTCAGTGGCTCATCACTGACACAAAGGATCTTCATCAGAGTGACAAACTGGACCGGCTGGTTTCCATGGTCCCTTCCAGTTCTGTGAGCCTGTACACTATAAGTTACAGATAAGTGTTTGAATGGCAGTCTCTAGCCAAAGAAGGATCATGTCCTTTCTGTATAAATGTTATTGTCACCACCTCCTTCCCTGTTTCCTCCTATGGTCTAAAGAGTGGGTCATGTCTCTAGCCAGGGATGTTATCTGTAACGTAGGAATTGCCCTATGCTCTACAATCTGCTACCATCTGGGCTGTGGGGGTATGCAGGGAACACTCTGTTGATTCATTTGCCACCCCCTTCTGGCATCTCTAAAATGGGACCTCTGACTAGAGCTGGTAAGCAGCCAGGCTCTCTCTCTCTCTCTCTCTCTCTCTCTCTCTCTCTCTCTCTCTCTCTCTCTCTCTCTCCCCTTTTCCAGTACTGTAGAGAGAAGAGGCCATGAGAGAAAGCTGGTAAAGATGTAGACAGATGGCATGAAAATGGAGCTGCCTTAAGGGATGACTGGGCAACTTGAGGTCTGTGTTTTAGAATGTGTGCTGTTAAGTGTGGTACCAAGAAAGATGCTCTCTGATAGTACTTGTGGAGCCCTGGGATGCCAAGAAGTATCCTAGGAGTTCCTGCAGTAGACTATGTCAGGGCTCTGGTCCCTGGTCTTTACTTGCCGCACTATTAATCTTAGCACTACCACACTTTTTCTTTTTTTTTTTTTTAATTTAATTTAATTTTATTTTTTTAATTTACATTCCAAATCACTTCCCCTTTCCCGTTTCCTCCCTCCCCGAAAATCCCATAAGCCCCCTTCCCTCCCTCTTTTCTCTGTTCAACCCCCTCTCATTACTCTGTCCTGGCGTTCCCCTACATCCAGTCTTTCCAGGACCAGGGGTCTCTCCTTCCATCTTTTTAGAAATCTATTGATATGCTGATTGTGTCTAGGGTATTCTGAGATTCTGGGTCAATATCCCCTTATCAGTGACTTCATACCATGTGTGATCTTTTGTGATTGGGTTACCTCACTAAGGATGATATTTTCAAGTTCTGACCATTTGCCTAGGAATTTCGTGAATTCATTGTTTTTAATTGCAGAGTAGTATTCCATTGTGTAAATATACCACATCTTCTGAATCCATTCCTCCGTTGAGGGACATCTGGGTTCTTTCCAGCTTCTGGCTATTATAAATAAGGCTGCTATGAATATAGTGGAGCATGTGTCCTTATTGCATGCAGGTAAAGTCTCTGGGTATATGCCCAGGAGTGGTATAGCCGGATCCTCCGGAAGTGTCATGCCCAGTTTTCTGAGGAGCCGCCAGACTGCTTTCCAGAGTGGTTGTACCAGCCTGCAATTCCACCAGCAGTGGAGGAGTGTTCCTCTTTCTCCACATCCTCGCCAACAACTGCTGTCTCCTGTGTTTTTGATCTTAGCCATCCTGACTGGTGTGAGATGGAATCTCAGGGTTGTTTTGATTTGCATTTCCCTAATGACTAAGGATGATGAACATCTCTTTAGGTGCTTCTCAGCCATTAGATATTCTTCAGGTGAGAACTCTTTGTGTAGCTCTGTACCCCATTTTTTAATAGGGTTACTTGCCTCTCTGGAGTTTAACTTCTTGAGTTCTTTGTATATCTTGGATATTAGCCCTCTGTCGGATGTAAGGTTGGTAAAGATCGTTTCCCAGTTAGTTGGTTGCCGCTTTGTCTTTTTGATGGTGTCTTTTGCCTTGCAAAAACTTTGTAATTTAATGAGGTCCCATTTGTCTATTCTTTTTTTTTTTTAATTTAATTTAATTTTATTTTTTTTTTTTTTTTTTTGCTTTCGAGGTTCATCCGTATTCTTTTTTTTTTTTTTCTTTTTTTTTTTTAATTTAATTTAATTTTATTTTTTTAATTTACATTCCAAATCACTTCCCCTTTCCCGTTTCCTCCCTCCCCGAAAGTCCCATAAGCCCCCTTCCCTCCCTCTTTTCTCCGTTCAACCCCCTCTCATTACTCTGTCCTGGCGTTCCCCTACATCCAGTCTTTCCAGGACCAGGGGTCTCTCCTTCCATCTTTTTAGAAATCTATTGATATGCTGATTGTGTCTAGGGTATTCTGAGATTCTGGGTCAATATCCCCTTATCAGTGACTTCATACCATGTGTGATCTTTTGTGATTGGGTTACCTCACTAAGGATGATATTTTCAAGTTCTGACCATTTGCCTAGGAATTTCGTGAATTCATTGTTTTTAATTGCAGAGTAGTATTCCATTGTGTAAATATACCACATCTTCTGAATCCATTCCTCCGTTGAGGGACATCTGGGTTCTTTCCAGCTTCTGGCTATTATAAATAAGGCTGCTATGAATATAGTGGAGCATGTGTCCTTATTGCATGCAGGTAAAGTCTCTGGGTATATGCCCAGGAGTGGTATAGCCGGATCCTCCGGAAGTGTCATGCCCAGTTTTCTGAGGAGCCGCCAGACTGCTTTCCAGAGTGGTTGTACCAGCCTGCAATTCCACCAGCAGTGGAGGAGTGTTCCTCTTTCTCCACATCCTCGCCAACAACTGCTGTCTCCTGTGTTTTTGATCTTAGCCATCCTGACTGGTGTGAGATGGAATCTCAGGGTTGTTTTGATTTGCATTTCCCTAATGACTAAGGATGATGAACATCTCTTTAGGTGCTTCTCAGCCATTAGATATTCTTCAGGTGAGAACTCTTTGTGTAGCTCTGTACCCCATTTTTTAATAGGGTTACTTGCCTCTCTGGAGTTTAACTTCTTGAGTTCTTTGTATATCTTGGATATTAGCCCTCTGTCGGATGTAAGGTTGGTAAAGATCGTTTCCCAGTTAGTTGGTTGCCGCTTTGTCTTTTTGATGGTGTCTTTTGCCTTGCAAAAACTTTGTAATTTAATGAGGTCCCATTTGTCTATTCTTTTTTTTTTTTAATTTAATTTAATTTTATTTTTTTAATTTACATTCCAAATCACTTCCCCTTTCCCGTTTCCTCCCTCCCCGAAAGTCCCATAAGCCCCCTTCCCTCCCTCTTTTCTCTGTTCAACCCCCTCTCATTACTCTGTCCTGGCGTTCCCCTACATCCAGTCTTTCCAGGACCAGGGGTCTCTCCTTCCATCTTTTTAGAAATCTATTGATATGCTGATTGTGTCTAGGGTATTCTGAGATTCTGGGTCAATATCCCCTTATCAGTGACTTCATACCATGTGTGATCTTTTGTGATTGGGTTACCTCACTAAGGATGATATTTTCAAGTTCTGACCATTTGCCTAGGAATTTCGTGAATTCATTGTTTTTAATTGCAGAGTAGTATTCCATTGTGTAAATATACCACATCTTCTGAATCCATTCCTCCGTTGAGGGACATCTGGGTTCTTTCCAGCTTCTGGCTATTATAAATAAGGCTGCTATGAATATAGTGGAGCATGTGTCCTTATTGCATGCAGGTAAAGTCTCTGGGTATATGCCCAGGAGTGGTATAGCCGGATCCTCCGGAAGTGTCATGCCCAGTTTTCTGAGGAGCCGCCAGACTGCTTTCCAGAGTGGTTGTACCAGCCTGCAATTCCACCAGCAGTGGAGGAGTGTTCCTCTTTCTCCACATCCTCGCCAACAACTGCTGTCTCCTGTGTTTTTGATCTTAGCCATCCTGACTGGTGTGAGATGGAATCTCAGGGTTGTTTTGATTTGCATTTCCCTAATGACTAAGGATGATGAACATCTCTTTAGGTGCTTCTCAGCCATTAGATATTCTTCAGGTGAGAACTCTTTGTGTAGCTCTGTACCCCATTTTTTAATAGGGTTACTTGCCTCTCTGGAGTTTAACTTCTTGAGTTCTTTGTATATCTTGGATATTAGCCCTCTGTCGGATGTAAGGTTGGTAAAGATCATTTCCCAGTTAGTTGGTTGCCGCTTTGTCTTTTTGACGGTGTCTTTTGCCTTGCAAAAACTTTGTAATTTAATGAGGTCCCATTTGTCTATTCTTGATCTTAGAGTATAAGCTATTGGAGTTCTGTTCAGGAAATTCTCCCCTGTGCCCATATGTTCAAGGTTCTTCCCTAGTTTCCCTTCTATTAGTTTCAGTGTGTCTGGTTTTATGTGGAGATCTTTGATCCACTTAGAATTGAGCTTAGTGCAAGGAGATAAGGATGGGTCAATTTGCATTCTTCTGCATGTTGACCTCCAGCTGAGCCAGCACCATTTGTTGAAAAGGCTATCTTTTTTCCACTGGATGGTTTTAGCTCCTTTGTCAAAGATCAAGTGACCATAGGAGTGTGGATTCATTTCTGGGTCTTCAATTCTGTTCCATTGATCTACATGTCTGTTACTGTACCAATACCATGCAGTTTTTAACACTATTGCTCTGTAGTACAGCTTGAGGTCCGGGATACTGATTCCCCCAGAGGTTCTTTTACTCTTGAGAATAGTTTTAGCTATTCTGGGTTTTCTGTTATTCCAGATGAATTTTTGAATTGCTCTTTCTAACTCTATGAAGAATTGAGTTGGGATTTTGATGGGGATTGCATTGAATCTGTGTATTACTTTTGGTAAGATGCTCATTTTTACTATATTAATCCTGCCAATCCATGAGCATGGCAGATTTTTCCATCTTCTGAGGTCTTCTTCAATTTCTTTCTTCAGAGACTTGAAGTTCTTGTCATACAGATCTTTCACTTGTTTGGTTAGTGTCACGCCAAGATACTTAATATGGTTTGTGGCTATCGTAAAGGGTATTATTTCTCTTACTTCTTTCTCAGCCTGCTTATCCTTTGAGTATAGGAAGGCTTCTGACTTGCTTGAGTTGATTTTATATCCGGCCACTTTGCTGAAGTCGTTTATCAGCTGTAGGAGTTCTCTGGTGGAGTTCTTTGGGTCGCTTATGTATACTATCATATCGTCTGCAAATAGTGATAGTTTGACTTCTTCCTTTCCAATTTGTATCCCTTTGACCTCTTTTTGTTGTCTAATTGCTCTAGCTAGAACTTCAAGTACTATATTGAAAAGATATGGAGAGAGAGGGCAGCCTTGTCTAGTCCCTGATTTTAGTGGGATTGCTTCAAGTTTCTCTCCGTTTAGATTGATGCTGGCTACTGGTTTGCTGTAAATTGCTTTTACTATGTTTAGATATGGGCCTTGAATTCCTGATCTTTCCAAGACCTTTAGCATGAAAGGATGCTGAATTTTGTCAAATGCTTTCTCAGCATCTAATGAGATGACCATGTGGTTTTTTTCTTTGAGATTGTTTATGTAGTGGATTACATTGATGGATTTCCTTATATTGAACCATCCCTGCATCCCTGGGATGAAGCCTACTTGATCGTGGTGAATGATCGTTTTGATGTGTTCTTGGATTCGGTTGGCAAGAATTTTATTGAGTATTTTTGCATCGATATTCATAAGAGAGATTGGCCTGAGATTCTCTTTCTTTGTCGGATCTTTGTGTGCTTTTGGTATTAGTGTAATTGTGGCTTCATAGAACGAGTTGGGTAGTGTTCCTTCTGTTTCTATTTTGTGGAACAGTTTGAAGAGTATTGGTGTTAGGTCTTCTTTGAAGGTCTGATAGAATTCTGCACTAAAACCATCTGGACCTGTGCTTTTTTTGGTTGGAAGACTTCCAATGACAACTTCTATTTCTTCAGGGGTTATAGGACGGTTTAGATGGTCTATTTGATCCTGATTTAATTTTGGTACTTGGTATCTGTCAAGGAAATTGTCCATTTCCTCAAGATTTTCTAGTTGTGTTGAATACAGGTTTTTGTAGTAGGATCTGATGATTTTTTGAATTTCCTCAGTTTCTGTTGTTATCTCTCCCTTTTCGTTTCTGATTTTATTAATTTGGATACTATCTCTGTGCCCTCTGGTTAGTCTGGCTAAGGGCTTATCTATCTTGTTGATTTTCTCAAAGAACCAACTCCTCGTTTTGTTGATTCTTTGTATGGTTTTATTTGTTTCTAGTTGATTGATTTCAGCCCTGAGTTTGATGATTTCCTGCCTTCTACTCCTCTTTGGTGTATTTGCTTCTTTTTGTTCCAGGGCTTTCAGGTGTGCCATTAAGCTGTTAGTGTATGCTGTCTCCCGTTTCTTTTTGGCAGCACTCAGGGCTATGAATTTTCCTCTTAGCACTGCTTTCATTGTGTCCCATAAGTTAGGGTATGTTGTGCCTTCATTTTCGTTAACTTTCAAAAAGTCTTTGATTTCTTTCTTTATTTCCACCTTGACCAAGTTATCATTGAGTAGAGCATTGTTCAGCCTCCATGTGTACGTGGGTTTTCTTTTGTTTTTGTTGCCATTGAAGACCACCCTTATTCCATAGTGATCTTATAGGAGGCATGGGATTATTTCTATCTTCTTGTATCTGTTGAGGTCTGATTTGTGACCAATTATATGGTCAATTTTGGAGAAGGTACCATGAGGAGCTGAGAAGAAGGTGTATTCTTTAGCTCTAGGATGAAATGTTCTATATATATCAGTTAGTTCCATTTGGTCCAAGGCTTCAATTAGATTCACTGTGTCCCTGTTTAGTTTCTGCTTTCCTGAACGATCCATTTCAGAGAGCGGGGTGTTGAAGTCACCCACTATTATTGTGTGCGGTGCGATGTGTGCTTTGAGTTTTAGTAAAGTTTCTTTTACGAATGAGGGTGCCCTTGCATTTGGAGCATAGATATTCAGGATTGAGAGTTCTTGATGGTGGATTTTTCCCTTGATCAGTATGTAGTGTCCTTCTGTGTCTTTTTTGATGACTTTAGGTTGAAAATCAATTTTATCCGATATTAGCATGGCTACTCCACCTCGTTTCTTGGGGCCATTTGCTTGTAAAATTGTTTTCCAGCCTTTTACTCTGAGGTAGTGTTTGTCTTTGACACTGAGGTGCGTTTCCTGCATGCAGCAAAATGCTGGGTCCTGTTTACGTATCCAGTCTGCTAGTCTATGTCTTTTAATTGGGGAATTGAGACCATTGATATTAAGAGAGATTAAGGCATAGTGATTATTGCCATCTGCCATTCTTGACGCTATCTTTATGTTTGAGTGGTTATCTACTTTTGGGTTTGATTCAAGAAGGTTATTATCTCATTTTTTCCAGGGTGTTGTTTCTCTTCCTGTATTGGAGGTTTCCACCTATTATCCGTTGCAGGGCTAGATTTGTGGAAAGATATTGTGAAAATTTGGTTTTATCATGGAATATCTTGGTCTCTCCATCTATGGTGATTGAGAGTTTTGCTGGGTATAGTAGTCTAGGCTGGCATTTGTGCTGTCTTAGTGTCTGCATGAGATCTGCCCAGGATCTTCTGGCTTTCATAGTCTCTGGTGAGAAGTCTGATGTGATTCGGATAGGTCTTCCTTTGTATGTTACTTGGCCCTTTTCTCTTACTGCATTTAGTATTCTTTCTTTGTTTAGAACATTCGGTGTTTTGATTATTATGTGACGGGAGGTATTTCTGTTCTGGTCCAGTCTGTTTGGAGTTCTGTAGGCTTCTTGTACGTTCATTGGCATCTCTCTCTTTAAGTTAGGGAAGTTTTCCTCCATAATTTTGTTGAAGATGTTTACTGGCCCTTTAAGTTGCAAATCTTCACTCTCATCTATACCTATAATCCTTAGGTTTGGTCTTCTCATTGTGTCCTGGATTTCCTGGATGTTTTGGGTTACGCGTTTTTTGCATTTTGCATTTTCTTTGACTGTTGAGTCGATGCTTTCTATGGAATCTTCAGCACCTGAGATTCTTTCTTCCATCTCTTGTATTCTATTGTTGATGTTTGCATCTATGACTCCTGATTTCTTCCCAAGGTTTTCTATCTCCAAAGTTGTCTCCCTTTGTGATTTCTTAGTTGTTTCTACTTCCTTTTTTAGTTCCTGGATGGATTTGCTGAGATCCTTCACTTGTTTGTTTGTATTTTCCTGTATTTCTTTAAGGTATTTTTGCATTACCTCTTTCAGGATTTCTTCCTGATGACCCACGTTCTCCTGCATTTCTCTGAGCGATTTTTGTGTTTCCTCCTCATGGGATTCCATCTGTTGATCCATCGTCTCCTGCATTTCTTTAAGCAGTTCTCGTGTTTCCTTTGTAAGGGCATCTAACCGTTGATTCATTTCTTTAAGCAATTTTTGTGTTGCCTCCTTATGGGCATCCGTCTGTTGACCCATATTCTTCTGCATTTCTTCATGCAAATTTCGTGATTCCTTTGTGAGTGCATCTACCCGTTGATTCATCTCGTTAAGCGATTTTTGTGTTGTCTCCTTGTGCGCCTCCATCTTTTGATCCATGTTCTCCCGCATTTCTCTAAGCGATTTTTGTGTTTCCTTTGTAAGGGCTTCTAACCGTTGATTCATGGTCTCCTGTAACTCTTTATGAGATTTATTTGTGTCCTTCTTGTGATCCTCTAATAGCATCATGAGAAGTGATTTTAAATCCAGATCTTGTCTTTCGGGTGTGGTGGGGTATCCAGGACTTGCTGCTGTTGGAGAGTTGGGTTCGGATGGTCCCACATTACTTTGATTACTGTTAGTAACATTCCTACGTTTGCCTTTTGCCATCTGGATACCTCTGGTGTTAGTTGGTCCTGCTGCCACTGGCTGTTGGTTGGACCTCCTGTGAGCCTGCAAAGCTATTTCTGCCCCCCCTGGATTACCAGGATTCCCCTGGCACCGATTTCTGGGGCCTGCCTGCTCCTGAGTGACTTGGGAGCCCTAATGTGCTTTGCCCCAAGTGATCTTATATTGGGGAGGCCTTGCACATCTAAAGGCTCAGCCTAGTGGATTCCTGGAGCAGAGGTCGCCAAAGGGAGGCTGGCAGGCTCCTGCCCTGTGCAGGGGTGTGTGATCTCTCCTGGGGGGGGGGAGGGGGCGTCCCTCTGCCAGGCAGAAGTCCCACAGCAGATCTGGCGCGCTGGTCACTGCAGATCAGCCCAGCACCTGGGAGCAGGTTACACACAAGCTGCCTGAACCCGAAGCGATATTATGCCTGTCTGTCTCTGAGCCTGGCGGTCCCAACTACCTGGTCACTGGAGCAAAGATGGCGGAGGGCACTCTCTGTGGCGCAGCTCACCCTGTGGTCACGATGGCCCGCGGATCTGGCACCCAGACGACCACAGCGCCAACCCGCCCTCGGGCACAGACGGAAGCCCCAACAGGCCGTGTCCCAAGTGATGTTATATTGGGGGGAGAGCCTGGGTACCGGTCTCTCCAGCGCAGTCCGCGGGAACAGAGGTCGAGGAAGGGAAGCTGGCAGGCTCCCTCCCTGCGCGGGGTCCCTCCACCAGGCAGAAGGTCCCACCGCGGAACTGGCTGGCGCGCTGGTTACTGCAGATCAGCCCAGCACCTGGGAGCAGGTTACACACAAGCTGCCTGAAACCGAAGCGATATTATGCCTGTCTGTCTCTGAGCCTGGTAGTCCCAACTACCTGGTCACTGGAGCAAAGATGGCGGAGGGCACTCTCTGTCACACTTTTTCTTTTTTTTTTTTTTTTTTTTTGTTTTTTTTTTTTTTTTTTTAATTTAATTTTATTTTATTTTTTTAATTTACATTCCAAATCACTTCCCCTTTCCCGTTTCCTCCCTCCCCGAAAGTCCCATAAGCCCCCTTCCCTCCCTCTTTTCTCCGTTCAACCCCCTCTCATTACTCTGTCCTGGCGTTCCCCTACATCCAGTCTTTCCAGGACCAGGGGTCTCTCCTTCCATCTTTTTAGAAATCTATTGATATGCTGATTGTGTCTAGGGTATTCTGAGATTCTGGGTCAATATCCCCTTATCAGTGACTTCATACCATGTGTGATCTTTTGTGATTGGGTTACCTCACTAAGGATGATATTTTCAAGTTCTGACCATTTGCCTAGGAATTTCGTGAATTCATTGTTTTTAATTGCAGAGTAGTATTCCATTGTGTAAATATACCACATCTTCTGAATCCATTCCTCCGTTGAGGGACATCTGGGTTCTTTCCAGCTTCTGGCTATTATAAATAAGGCTGCTATGAATATAGTGGAGCATGTGTCCTTATTGCATGCAGGTAAAGTCTCTGGGTATATGCCCAGGAGTGGTATAGCCGGATCCTCCGGAAGTGTCATGCCCAGTTTTCTGAGGAGCCGCCAGACTGCTTTCCAGAGTGGTTGTACCAGCCTGCAATTCCACCAGCAGTGGAGGAGTGTTCCTCTTTCTCCACATCCTCGCCAACAACTGCTGTCTCCTGTGTTTTTGATCTTAGCCATCCTGACTGGTGTGAGATGGAATCTCAGGGTTGTTTTGATTTGCATTTCCCTAATGACTAAGGATGATGAACATCTCTTTAGGTGCTTCTCAGCCATTAGATATTCTTCAGGTGAGAACTCTTTGTGGAGCTCTGTACCCCATTTTTTAATAGGGTTACTTGCCTCTCTGGAGTTTAACTTCTTGAGTTCTTTGTATATCTTGGATATTAGCCCTCTGTCGGATGTAAGGTTGGTAAAGATCATTTCCCAGTTAGTTGGTTGCCGCTTTGTCTTTTTGACGGTGTCTTTTGCCTTGCAAAAACTTTGTAATTTAATGAGGTCCCATTTGTCTATTCTTGATCTTAGAGTATAAGCTATTGGAGTTCTGTTCAGGAAATTCTCCCCTGTGCCCATATGTTCAAGGTTCTTCCCTAGTTTCCCTTCTATTAGTTTCAGTGTGTCTGGTTTTATGTGGAGATCTTTGATCCACTTAGAATTGAGCTTAGTGCAAGGAGATAAGGATGGGTCAATTTGCATTCTTCTGCATGTTGACCTCCAGCTGAGCCAGCACCATTTGTTGAAAAGGCTATCTTTTTTCCACTGGATGGTTTTAGCTCCTTTGTCAAAGATCAAGTGACCATAGGAGTGTGGATTCATTTCTGGGTCTTCAATTCTGTTCCATTGATCTACATGTCTGTTACTGTACCAATACCATGCAGTTTTTAACACTATTGCTCTGTAGTACAGCTTGAGGTCCGGGATACTGATTCCCCCAGAGGTTCTTTTACTCTTGAGAATAGTTTTAGCTATTCTGGGTTTTCTGTTATTCCAGATGAATTTTTGAATTGCTCTTTCTAACTCTATGAAGAATTGAGTTGGGATTTTGATGGGGATTGCATTGAATCTGTGTATTACTTTTGGTAAGATGCTCATTTTTACTATATTAATCCTGCCAATCCATGAGCATGGCAGATTTTTCCATCTTCCGAGGTCTTCTTCAATTTCTTTCTTCAGAGACTTGAAGTTCTTGTCATACAGATCTTTCACTTGTTTGGTTAGCGTCACGCCAAGATACTTAATATGGTTTGTGGCTATCGTAAAGGGTATTATTTCTCTTACTTCTTTCTCAGCCTGCTTATCCTTTGAGTATAGGAAGGCTTCTGACTTGCTTGAGTTGATTTTATATCCGGCCACTTTGCTGAAGTCGTTTATCAGCTGTAGGAGTTCTCTGGTGGAGTTCTTTGGGTCGCTTATGTATACTATCATATCGTCTGCAAATAGTGATAGTTTGACTTCTTCCTTTCCAATTTGTATCCCTTTGACCTCTTTTTCTTGTCTAATTGCTCTAGCTAGAACTTCAAGTACTATATTGAAAAGATATGGAGAGAGAGGGCAGCCTTGTCTAGTCCCTGATTTTAGTGGGATTGCTTCAAGTTTCTCTCCGTTTAGATTGATGCTGGCTACTGGTTTGCTGTAAATTGCTTTTACTATGTTTAGATATGGGCCTTGAATTCCTGATCTTTCCAAGACCTTTAGCATGAAAGGATGCTGAATTTTGTCAAATGCTTTCTCAGCATCTAATGAGATGACCATGTGGTTTTTTTCTTTGAGATTGTTTATGTAGTGGATTACATTGATGGATTTCCTTATATTGAACCATCCCTGCATCCCTGGGATGAAGCCTACTTGATCGTGGTGAATGATCGTTTTGATGTGTTCTTGGATTCGGTTGGCAAGAATTTTATTGAGTATTTTTGCATCGATATTCATAAGAGAGATTGGCCTGAGATTCTCTTTCTTTGTCGGATCTTTGTGTGCTTTTGGTATTAGTGTAATTGTGGCTTCATAGAACGAGTTGGGTAGTGTTCCTTCTGTTTCTATTTTGTGGAACAGTTTGAAGAGTATTGGTGTTAGGTCTTCTTTGAAGGTCTGATAGAATTCTGCACTAAAACCATCTGGACCTGTGCTTTTTTTGGTTGGAAGACTTCCAATGACAACTTCTATTTCTTCAGGGGTTATAGGACGGTTTAGATGGTCTACTTGATCCTGATTTAATTTTGGTACTTGGTATCTGTCAAGGAAATTGTCCATTTCCTCAAGATTTTCTAGTTGTGTTGAATACAGGTTTTTGTAGTAGGATCTGATGATTTTTTGAATTTCCTCAGTTTCTGTTGTTATCTCTCCCTTTTCGTTTCTGATTTTATTAATTTGGATACTATCTCTGTGCCCTCTGGTTAGTCTGGCTAAGGGCTTATCTATCTTGTTGATTTTCTCAAAGAACCAACTCCTCGTTTTGTTGATTCTTTGTATGGTTTTATTTGTTTCTACTTGATTGATTTCAGCCCTGAGTTTGATGATTTCCTGCCTTCTACTCCTCTTTGGTGTATTTGCTTCTTTTTGTTCCAGGGCTTTCAGGTGTGCCATTAAGCTGTTAGTGTATGCTGTCTCCCGTTTCTTTTTGGCGGCACTCAGGGCTATGAATTTTCCTCTTAGCACTGCTTTCATTGTGTCCCATAAGTTAGGGTATGTTGTGCCTTCATTTTCATTAACTTTCAAAAAGTCTTTGATTTCTTTCTTTATTTCCACCTTGACCAAGTTATCATTGAGTAGAGCATTGTTCAGCCTCCATGTGTACGTGGGTTTTCTTTTGTTTTTGTTGCCATTGAAGACCACCCTTATTCCATAGTGATCTGATAGGAGGCATGGGATTATTTCTATCTTCTTGTATCTGTTGAGGTCTGATTTGTGACCAATTATATGGTCAATTTTGGAGAAGGTACCATGAGGAGCTGAGAAGAAGGTGTATTCTTTAGCTCTAGGATGAAATGTTCTATATATATCAGTTAGTTCCATTTGGTCCAAGGCTTCAATTAGATTCACTGTGTCCCTGTTTAGTTTCTGCTTTCCTGAACGATCCATTTCAGAGAGCGGGGTGTTGAAGTCACCCACTATTATTGTGTGCGGTGCGATGTGTGCTTTGAGTTTTAGTAAAGTTTCTTTTACGAATGAGGGTGCCCTTGCATTTGGAGCATAGATATTCAGGATTGAGAGTTCTTGATGGTGGATTTTTCCCTTGATCAGTATGTAGTGTCCTTCTGTGTCTTTTTTGATGACTTTGGGTTGAAAATCAATTTTATCCGATATTAGGATGGCTACTCCACCTCGTTTCTTGGGGCCATTTGCTTGTAAAATTGTTTTCCAGCCTTTTACTCTGAGGTAGTGTTTGTCTTTGACACTGAGGTGCGTTTCCTGCATGCAGCAAAAAGCTGGGTCCTGTTTACGTATCCAGTCTGCTAGTCTATGTCTTTTAATTGGGGAATTGAGACCATTGATATTAAGAGAGATTAAGGCATAGTGATTATTGCCATCTGCCATTCTTGACGCTATCTTTATGTTTGAGTGGTTATCTACTTTTGGGTTTGATTCAAGAAGGTTATTATCTCATTTTTTCCAGGGTGTTGTTTCTCTCCCTGTATTGGAGGTTTCCACCTATTATCCGTTGCAGGGCTGGATTTGTGGAAAGATATTGTGAAAATTTGGTTTTATCATGGAATATCTTGGTCTCTCCATCTATGGTGATTGAGAGTTTTGCTGGGTATAGTAGTCTAGGCTGGCATTTGTGCTGTCTTAGTGTCTGCATGAGATCTGCCCAGGATCTTCTGGCTTTCATAGTCTCTGGTGAGAAGTCTGATGTGATTCGGATAGGTCTTCCTTTGTATGTTACTTGGCCCTTTTCTCTTACTGCATTTAGTATTCTTTCTTTGTTTAGAACATTCGGTGTTTTGATTATTATGTGACGGGAGGTATTTCTGTTCTGGTCCAGTCTGTTTGGAGTTCTGTAGGCTTCTTGTATGTTCATCGGCATCTCTCTCTTTAAGTTAGGGAAGTTTTCCTCCATAATTTTGTTGAAGATGTTTACTGGCCCTTTAAGTTGCAAATCTTCACTCTCATCTATACCTATAATCCTTAGGTTTGGTCTTCTCATTGTGTCCTGGATTTCCTGGATGTTTTGGGTTACGCGTTTTTTGCATTTTGCATTTTCTTTGACTGTTGAGTCGATGCTTTCTATGGAATCTTCAGCACCTGAGATTCTTTCTTCCATCTCTTGTATTCTATTGTTGATGTTTGCATCTATGACTCCTGATTTCTTCCCAAGGTTTTCTATCTCCAAAGTTGTCTCCCTTTGTGATTTCTTAGTTGTTTCTACTTCCTTTTTTAGTTCCTGGATGGATTTGCTGAGATCCTTCACTTGTTTGTTTGTATTTTCCTGTATTTCTTTAAGGTAATTTTGCATTACCTCTTTCAGGATTTCTTCCTGATGACCCACGTTCTCCTGCATTTCTCTGAGCGATTTTTGTGTTTCCTCCTCATGGGATTCCATCTGTTGATCCATCGTCTCCTGCATTTCTTTAAGCAGTTCTCGTGTTTCCTTTGTAAGGGCATCTAACCGTTGATTCATTTCTTTAAGCAATTTTTGTGTTGCCTCCTTATGGGCATCCGTCTGTTGACCCATATTCTTCTGCATTTCTTTATGCAAATTTTGTGATTCCTTTGTGAGTGCATCTACCCGTTGATTCATCTCGTTAAGCGATTTTTGTGTTGTCTCCTTGTGCGCCTCCATCTTTTGATCCATGTTCTCCCGCATTTCTCTAAGCGATTTTTGTGTTTCCTTTGTAAGGGCTTCTAACCGTTGATTCATGGTCTCCTGTAACTCTTTATGAGATTTATTTGTGTCCTTCTTGTGATCCTCTAATAGCATCATGAGAAGTGATTTTAAATCCAGATCTTGTCTTTCGGGTGTGGTGGGGTATCCAGGACTTGCTGCTGTTGGAGAGTTGGGTTCGGATGGTCCTACATTACTTTGATTACTGTTAGTAACATTCCTACGTTTGCCTTTTGCCATCTGGATACCTCTGGTGTTAGTTGGTCCTGCTGCCACTGGCTGTTGGTTGGACCTCCTGTGAGCCTGCAAAGCTATTTCTGCCCCCCCCTGGATTACCAGGATTCCCCTGGCACCGATTTCTGGGGCCTGCCTGCTCCTGAGTGACTTTGGAGCCCTAATGTGCTTTGCCCCAAGTGATCTTATATTGGGGAGGCCTTGCACATCTAAAGGCTCAGCCTAGTGGATTCCTGGAGCAGAGGTCGCCAAAGGGAGGCTGGCAGGCTCCTGCCCTGTGCAGGGGTGTGTGATCTCTCCTGGGGGGGGGAGGGGGCGTCCCTCTGCCAGGCAGAAGTCCCACAGCAGATCTGGCGCGCTGGTCACTGCAGATCAGCCCAGCACCTGGGAGCAGGTTACACACAAGCTGCCTGAACCCGAAGCGATATTATGCCTGTCTGTCTCTGAGCCTGGTGGTCCCAACTACCTGGTCACTGGAGCAAAGATGGCGGAGGGCACTCTCCGTGGCGCCGCTCACCCTGTGGTCACGATGGCCCGCCGATCTGGCACCCAGACGACCACAGCGCCAACCCGCCCTCGGGCACAGAAGGAAGCCCCAACAGGCCGTGTCCCAAGTGATGTTATATTGGGGGGAGAGCCTGGGTACCGGTCTCTCCAGCGCAGTCCGCGGGAACAGAGGTCGCGGAAGGGAAGCTGGCGGGCTCCCTCCCTGCGCAGGGTCCCACCACCAGGCAGAAGGTCCCACCGCGGAACTGGCGCGCTGGTTACTGCAGATCAGCCCAGCACCTGGGAGCAGGTTACACCCAAGCTGCCTGAAACTGAAGCGATATTATGCCTGTCTGTCTCTGAGCCTGGCGGTCCCAACTACCTGGTCACTGGAGCAAAGATGGCGGAGGGCAGTCTCCGTGGCGCCGCTCACCCTGTGGTCACGATGGCCCGCCGATCTGGCGCCCAGACGACTACAGCGCCAACCCGCCCTCGGGCACAGACGGAAGCCCCAACAGGCCGTGTCCCAAGTGATGTTATATCGGGGGGGAGAGCCTGGGTACCGGTCTCTCCAGCGCAGTCCGCGGGAACAGAGGTCGCGGAAGGGAAGCTGGCGGGCTCCCTCCCTGCGCGGGGTCCCTCCAGCAGGCAGAAGGTCCCACCGCGGAACTGGCGCGCTGGTTACTGCAGATCAGCCCAGCACCTGGGAGCAGGTTACACCCAAGCTGCCTGAAACCGAAGCGATATTATGCCTGTCTGTCTCTGAGCCTGGCGGTCCCAACTACCTGGTCACTGGAGCAAAGATGGCGGAGGGCAGTCTCCGTGGCGCCGCTCACCCTGTGGTCACGATGGCCCGCCGATCTGGCGCCCAGACGACTACAGCGCCAACCCGCCCTCGGGCACAGACGGAAGCCCCAACAGGCCGTGTCCCAAGTGATGTTATATCGGGGGGAGAGCCTGGGTACCGGTCTCTCCAGCGCAGTCCGCGGGAACAGAGGTCGCGGAAGGGAAGCTGGCGGGCTCCCTCCCTGCGCGGGGTCCCTCCAGCAGGCAGAAGGTCCCACCGCGGAACTGGCGCGCTGGTTACTGCAGATCAGCCCAGCACCTGGGAGCAGGTTACACCCAAGCTGCCTGAAACCGAAGCGATATTATGCCTGTCTGTCTCTGAGCCTGGCGGTCCCAACTACCTGGTCACTGGAGCAAAGATGGCGGAGGGCAGTCTCCGTGGCGCCGCTCACCCTGTGGTCACGATGGCCCGCCGATCTGGCGCCCAGACGACTACAGCGCCAACCCGCCCTCGGGCACAGACGGAAGCCCCAACAGGCCGTGTCCCAAGTGATGTTATATCGGGGGGAGAGCCTGGGTACCGGTCTCTCCAGCGCAGTCCGCGGGAACAGAGGTCGCGGAAGGGAAGCTGGCGGGCTCCCTCCCTGCGCGGGGTCCCTCCAGCAGGCAGAAGGTCCCACCGCGGAACTGGCGCGCTGGTTACTGCAGATCAGCCCAGCACCTGGGAGCAGGTTACACCCAAGCTGCCTGAAACCGAAGCGATATTATGCCTGTCTGTCTCTGAGCCTGGCGGTCCCAACTACCTGGTCACTGGAGCAAAGATGGCGGAGGGCAGTCTCCGTGGCGCCGCTCACCCTGTCGTCACACTTTTTCTATTTACTTCTTTCGTCTGCACAGATCTTGCTTCTCATAGTTCATTACATGTTGACTACTGCTCATCCTTCAGGTTTTAGTTTGAATGTTACCCTCTCTTGTAGACCTTTCCTGACTGCCAGATTAAATTTATAAGAGGATGATCACAATAAATAAGGTACTTAATTGATAGTACATCCAGGAATCAGATCGTACATGAATTAAATGGTTCCCAATATCACTATTTTCCTTTTCATTTTGTGGATGCAGTGAGATAGGGGATTGTGTTTAGATAAGAGGTGTGTGTGTGTGTGTGTGTGTGTGTGTGTGTGTGTGTATCTGTGTACCTATCTATCATCCATCCATCTATCTATCTATCTATCTATCTATCTATCTATCTATCTATCTATCCATATTGATTGATTGATAGATTGATAGACAGACAGACAGACAGCTAGACAGACAGACAGACAGATAGACTGGCCTGGAACTTACTGTGCAGCTCAGACTGACCTCCAGTTTGTAATCCTGCTTTAGTGGCCCAGTTTCTGGGATCACTGTGCCACCTGCCCCACATACCTGGCATCTCTTGTCCTTTGCATCTCAGCATTTTCTTACACTTAGAACACTCACTGTGTCTTTGCATATTTGTAGGTTTAACCTCTTTTACTCTTTGCCATTTTCTTTACTAAGCAGAAGCCTCAATGATGGCAGGGGCCTCTTAATTCTCCCTTGTGCCTAAGTCATGCCACGGTATCTTATACATAGCAAGCAGTCATTTATATGAGAGGGTATCTTAGTTACTTTTCATTTGCTGTAATAAACCACTAAAACCAAAGTAACTTACAAAAGAGAGTGTTTAATTTGGGGCTCATGGTTCCAGAGAATGAAAGTCCATGACCATCTTGGCAAGGAGGAAGGCAATAGGCAGGTAGGCGTAGTGCTGGAATTTTTGAGACCTCAAAGCCCTCTCCCCTCAGTGACACACCTTCTCTAACAAGATCACACCTTCTTATCCTTCCCAAACAGTTCCACCAACTTGAGACCAAATATTTAGGCTTAAGAGCCTATGGGGACCTTTTCATTCAAACTACTACAGAGGGGAGCAGATGGACTGAAGGAGAGGGAGGGGCGAGAATATGAATTCATTTATGTTTTATGTTTGAGTTTTGTTTGGAGGGAAAATAAATGCAAATCTGAAGAGTTACACTGGTAAAGTGAAAGCTTTCCTGCCACTAAATAGAACAAAGGGAATGGAATTTACCCTAATCACTCCTTGCTGGCTCAGATCAAACCAGATTGCTACAACCTCTGAGTCGTGAAATGCAACAGGTGCTGATTTTGCGTGACTCAGGACTCCTGACAATACCTTTACTGGATAAGTATACTGTCTCCATGGCCTGTAGGAGATAAAGCTCTGACTCAGATTTGGTACACTTGCCAGAGATGTGCTTTTGGTGATTATAATGAGAGTTCTTACTGCCTAGAAGCATCCAGAAGACTGTAGGCAGTAGCTGGCAGGAATAGAGATGGTGGGCAGCCTCCCACCCTTGCCTCAGGGTGGTATAGACCATGCATTTTTTTTTCTAGCTCTTTATTTTCTCAGCCTCAAAGTCAGTGTCTGTGCATGCCACTTGTTTAAATTGTCTCTCTTTTGAATGTCACTTTTCTTCCTTCTGTGGAATTTTCCTTTAGTGCCCTCTATAAACAACCCTGGTTTGGGACCTGCCTCTTAGCTATAGACCTAAGGTAGAAAAGAGGACCTAGATCTAACATATAGAAGTCTTACTGAGAGTACCTGACTTTGTCAAGGGTGAATGAATAGGATTTATTAATAAGAAAGGATTTGAGTCAGAAGCTGCCATTATGGTGTTTCCTCACATTTTTTTAAGTATGATAAAATCCAGTGTATGGAGGTTACATAGCAATATGTTTCAGTCCAATATAGAAAAAAAGAAAACTAAACAGCAAGGGAATCCCAAGATGGCCTGTAGGAGATGAAGCTATGACTCAGATTTGGTACACTTGCCAGAGATGTGTCTTTGATGACTATAACAAGAGTTCTTACTGCCTAGAAGCATCCAGAAGACTGTAGGCATTAGCTGAAAGATTCAGCTCCCTGTATTAGTTTTATGTTATGTCCATAACATAGAACTGCGGTATGGAACAGTTTGTGAAATATAAGTTTGGCAGTTCCAGGGTGGGTCAGCTGGAGCATCTCTTTTGAGCTTATCAGGACAAAAAGTGTTGCCTGGGCTGTGTTCCCTTCAGTTATCAGTAGGGTTCCAAGCTCATTTAGCCCAATATCCCTATGGTCCATATAGCATAGAGTCTTTCTAGAGTTCTAGAGTTTAAGATTTCCCTTACTTCCCCAACTATGGCAATTCCTTTGGCTTCCAACCAGAGTTCTCAGATTTTAAGGGCATATACTCTCTTATTAAAGGTCAGTGTAATAATTTATTTTAATATCTGTAGAATATCTTTGCCATATCATGTACCACCTTCACAGATTTTAGAAGTAGGAGAGGGATATCTCTGGTCATTTATAAGAAATTCCATTTATTGTAAACCCTACTCTGACTCCCAAAGATTCACTTCCTTCCTCTAGTAAACAATAAAATTCAACTTAATCCCGAGATCGCCAAAGGTCATCCTACTATGGCACTAACTTGAAGCATTATATCATGTAATTCTTAACAGTTCAAAAGTTCTACTACATATACACTCTGTATACGAAATAGGTTCTGGGTGCAATCCACAGGCACAGCTCCTGGATGTACAGTTCCTCTCCATCAGTGAGCTTGTAAAGTAAGATATCTGCTATCAGCAGTTGGCAGTGGGGATGAAGAAGACCATAGTAGCAGACATTCTGGTTAAATGGGAACAGTAGAAGATAAAATAGACTCACCAATTCCACACAGTACTGAGATCTAGCTGGGAAACATTAAATTCCAGGGCCTTGGGAAAATTATCTTTGGTCCCTCACTCTTCTCTGACCACCTACAGCACCCCATGTGTCCAAGTACTCTCCCCCACTAAGTTCCAGCCAGGCCTAGCTTTATCTCTGAGCCCAGGTGAGAACACATGCAGAGGCTGACAATGTCCTATGGGGAATCAGAAGACAGCGATGTCTCTTTAGAGAGAAAGATAACTGGGAAGTCCTCTCCCTGGGAGCAGGGATCTGATGTTCCACTTTTGTTCCTTGGAGATTCGTACAAGCCAGTGCATACCATGTTTGAAGGGCTATGTTTCTGCCTAGTGAGAGCAAGAGTGTTTCTGAGGGGTGTGTTTCTGCATGGTAAGAGGGGTGTCTAGTGCAGGAGTGCAGCGGTGGCTCATCACCAGGTCTAGTTGTTTGCTCCTCCTTCTCTCCCAGGGTCTGTGGTTCAGAACTAGTAGAGTCTTAAAAAGCAACCAAGAAACAAACCAGAAGCCAGATTAGCTACACTTGAAGATCCCGTGTGTTTGCAGAGCACAAATAGCCTACAAGTAGCAATCTAAACCAAGTGTTAATACCTAAAGGTGTGAGTTTAAGTGTCAGACAGACCTTGTTCACACTTCCAAGTGTTACTAACTCTGATCTTGGGCGTTATTTAAAGTGTGACTGTCTGCCCCTTCCCATGAGGATGATATGCCTTTCCAATGGGCCTGGTGTAAGGTAAGCAGTGCCTGTTGTTAATTGTTGAAATTAACCTTTGTGGTGTGGCTCCATCTTCTAGTGCAGCCCTTCTTTTGCCTTCAGACAGTGAAGTTCCCTTAGGTCTGGGCTGAGTTTCATTTGTTTGTTAAGTTTACTTTGTCTATCTCTATTTTCTCTATTAATTATTGAGATAAGAATGACATTATTTCTTTTGAGGTACTATTAACACTCTTCAATAACAATCTGAATTCTGTGAATTTCAATTAGCTCCCAGGGTTACAGCATATAAAGGACCAAGAAAAATCTATAAGGAGAAAAATCTTTAATGAGGCTTTGTAAAATGGACACGTTCTACATTAAAATAAATTATGGGAAATGTATATATATGGAGACAGAGGTAGTATTGTGTTGTGCTTCCACATAACAATTGTGTGTGTGTGTGTGTGTGTGTGTGTGTGTGTATGAAAACAAAATTTAGATTACCAGTCACTTTACATCAGATTTATTATCTCCATGGAAACAATTTCACAGTCTGTAGAATTTTAAGTTTCCTATAAATTCCCATAAACAAGAATTCCTGGAGAGGAGACATGTCAGCAAAGGCCGATTGACTGTGGGATGAGAGAGGTTTGGGATGCTGCAGGTCCAGAGTCTCAATACAGCTTAACTTACATTCGCCATTCCTTGCTCACGTCTGTGTCAGAGCTATCACCCTGTGACTACGAGATTAAAGACCTCTTGGAATGCATTAACTCAGTGATCACTAGCATCCAACATACAAAAAGCTAAAAATGTCATCAGTTAGCATTTGAGACCCATAAGAGAGATTTCCCCATCTTGCTGTGACCACCTCTCTGATGTATTTACCAGTGCATTTAAAATTTGGCATGAGTTATGACTTTCTTTGATTTATTGCTATAAAACTCCATGGAACTACTTCCATGTGGGAACATGGAACCTGGGCAACCAAGCTTCGTGATTCCTGGTCCTGGGTCACTCATATTTCTTCCTTTTCTTCCCTTTGAGGCAAGAGCTATTGTATGTGTTTGTGTGTTTGTGTGTGTATGAATGTGTGTGTGTATGCATGTGTATGTGTGTGTGTGTTAGTGGATGAAATCTTTATAAAGATCACTATGACCTTATACAATCTTCCTGTAATGCCCCTTCCCTTAGCTCTTGACTCTCACCTCCCAGCATTCTATTGACTACTATGTTCATCTGACAGCATTTTCTGAATGCCCGAGGGTGGATTTGAATTCCATTGAGAACACATATACTTGAATGTGAGCTATTGAAGGCAGAGGTTCTATGTGCATCTTACATGGTGGGCATTGGTTCCTCAGTAAGCACTTCACTATTAACTAATTCAGATCTAGAAGTAGTGGGCATATGGTCAGCAGTATCAGGGCACAGAACAAATGGACAAGGGAAGCATTCTAACAAACTCTACTTTTGATAGCCTTCCAGGAACACTACTAAAGGTCCAAGAGCAACAATAGTAACAGTACATTTCATTTGTTCAATGTGTCTGGTGTGGAAGCCTCGCCAAGTGTGTCATAAGCTTCTTTCAGTTTCATCACCCCAGGAGATATACTTGATACACAGGAGGAAACTGAAGGTCAGAGAAAATCTAGCAATCTGCCCAGGATCACATTTCTAATTGTCTCTGAGATGGGGTGATCAGTTTCTTGCTTAATGATGTGTAGTAAAGAATGTGGTCTATATCATTTCTGCCTTTTCTAATACATTTGGAGTATTCCTTGGTGGCTGGCTATGTAATCAGTCCTTAAATATCCCATGGGTGTCTTGAATAGGAGATCTGCAGGATACAAATTTCAGGATAATTACCCATTGATTCAGCTGTGTTAAGTTTTACTATTTAACTATATTAGGTTATTTTAAAATGTTTCATCTGTCAAAGATTGCTAAGATAGTTGTCTTAGTTAGAGTTTCTATTGCTGTGAAGATATACCATGCCCAGGCCAATTCTTATAAAGGAAAGCATTTAATTGGGACTGGCTTACAGTTCAGAGGTTTAGACCATTAACCATGGCAGGAAGCATGGCAGCGTGTAGGCAGACATGGTGCTGGAGAAGGAGCTGAGAGCTCTACAACTGCATCCGCAGGGAGCAGAAGCAACTGTGTGCCATACTAGGCCTAGCTTGAGCCTTTGAGACCACAAAGCCTGCCTCCACAGTAACACACTTCCTCCAACAAAGTCACAACTACTTCAGCAAGGCCACACCTCTTAATAGTGCCACTTCCTATGGGCCAAGCCTTCAAACATGTGACTCTTTGGGGGCCATACCTATTCAAACAAACACCGTCTGTTTGTTATAATTACTTTTTATTGTTTTATTATTATTATTATTATTATTATTATTATTATTGCTGTTATATAATGGCACAGAAGATTTTTATATAACCCATACACATCCTTCTCCATGTTTAAAGGATCTCTAGATTGCCAAGATATAAACGCTATACAAATTATTGTTATACTCAACTCTTGATATAATAATGGCAAGAAAACAAAATCTCCTTGCCAGGTACAGACACAATTTTCCTAATACTTGTTTTAAAGAGTATTTTTATTTATTCATGGAAAATTTCATGCATATATACAATGTGTCTTGATCATACCTACCCCTACCCCATTTCAAATTCTCCTGGGGCTCCTAATATCTCCCCACCTCTTCCAATAACTAAGTGAGTCTAATTAGTGCTACCCATACACACATAGGTTTGTGGCCATCTGCCAAGGCATGGCAACCTACCAATGATCTGGACATATCTCCAAGGAAAATTCCCTGTCTTCCAACAGCTATTCACAGCCAATAGCTCCTCAGCTTTGAGTAGGGCGTTGGTAGTCCCTTTCACATCCATGTTGGATTCCCTATTAGTTTTGGTCCTAACGATTAAATTTGGAGATGAAAAACTCACAGACAGAGAGGGTGGACTTTATTGGAACAGAATTGTTCTTCCATAATTTTGTGTGCCACTCATGCTTATTTTTAAGTCTTAATATTTAATATGAATATCAGAACTATTTGTTGTTTAGATGCATTTCTTTTATGTTTTTTAGTATCGAAGAAAGCAATGGGAAATGGAAGGGCAAATCAAAGGAGACACAGGGAGGTTACTACAATGAGAGAAGGCAATCACAATGCTACCTTCCAATGTCATTGTCAAAGCCAAGTGGCAAGCATGGGTTTTGATTAGCAGCCCAGGCTCTGGAGTCAAGCTGTCTGCAACAAATTCCTGCAGTTTATCAGTTTTCCTTGGGCAAGTTCCTAACTTGTCTGCTTCTGTTTCAAGTGAAAAAGGATGATAATAATAGTACCTGCCTAAGGAGGTTATTTTGAGAATTAAACACATTAATATTCATCGAGTGCTTAGAAGATTGCTTAGCACATAGTCATGCCTAAGTAAGTACTAGCTATTATCCTCACAGCACACTGCTTTTGGTTGAAAGCACTGTAGAACATCCAGGCTCCTAAGTGCAGTATCATTTGTTCCATCTCAGTGGTCAAACAGTGTTGAGCAGCTACTCTTGGCTGACACACCAGTATTCTCTGGGAATATAGTAGAAACACAGTCCTTTTGTTCATGACTCTGTTCATGCTGCATGGTGATAGACATGGATGCTAATCAGCTATACCCAAAGTTGAAGCTATATTCAGTGATAAAAAGCCATGAGAGGGTATGTGAAAGTGTGAACCTACATTCATTTGGAAGATCTGTTAACAACCTCTCTGTGATAGGTTTATAATCTATGAGTATATCACCTCAAAATATCCGTGGCTTAAAATACTTATCATTCACTATCCCAAGGGCCTGTGGGTCAGGAATTGAAGAGTTGCTTAGCTAGGGAGTCATAATTGGAAGGCCACATATGAGGCTTCACCTTGACAGAGCTGTTGTCACTTGAAGGCTTGAGTGGGACTGGATAGCCTAACTTTGTGATAGCTCATTCATATAGCTGTTGGCAGGAGGCCCCTGTTTCATTTCTCCATAGAACTGTTTAGTATCTTTATGATATGGAATATGGGTTCCTATACAGATAGTGATCTAAGCATGAGAGCAAGAAGGAAGCCATACAGTCTTTTACAGCCTAGCCTCAGCAGTCATATATACCATGTCCAGCATACTTCATTTGTTGACAGTAAGTTGCTGAGTCTAGCCCATGGTGGCGACAGGGAAGGGAATTTATTAAGGGGTTGCACAGGATGTGGATATACTTTAAATTACCACAGGGGAAATGGATATGTTTTTCTGAGATTGCTAGGGTGAGTATTAAAAAAAAAAACCCTAGATAAATGATTGAAACATTGTATGTAACAGGCCAGATAGCAAAGACTTTTGGTTCTTTGTGGTTATCTAGTCTCTGTTAGTGCTACTAAGCAATGCCATTGCAAAATCGGAGCAGCCATAAGCAGTGCTCCAATAAAATTTTATTTATCAAAAACATGGTGAACTCTATGGGGCCTATGATCTACAAATTGATTGACATTGTACTCAAAAGAAAATAAGAGAAGGATTAATCCAAGAAAAACAGCCTGTTGAATAAAAGACATCATTGTTATACATTCCAGATACATGGGACAGAATTGGGCTTTAGTCCCAATTACTACTGCTTAACTTCTTGAAATATTATTTGTAATGGAAAAAATAAGGAATTGGAGACACTTATACTGATACATTCCCAAAGCCTATATTATTTCACAGAAACCAGACTTCAATATGCACATCTGGTATTTCTGTAACTTAAAAGGCAGTGCGGCTTGAGGGGAGGGTTGGGGGGGTCTTTATACTGTATATGTAATAAGCCCAGAGAGATGCATGGCAAGGAGCTGCCACCAGGACACTTTCTGTATAGGTAGAAATGAGGCAGGTTGCAGAATTTCATTAGTTCCTATTATGCTGATATTAGTCAAAAGATTGTGGTTGTGGTAGCAATATACATGATATAAAACCCACAACTTCAGCCATTTTTAGTGCACTGATGAGTAGCACTGTTATCCACATTGCCATGCAGTACAACCTGTCTCTGGAACTTGCCTTTTCATTTTGCTAAACCGAAACTCCAAATCCTCCTCCTCCTCTACTTTTGGGAGTCTTTATTTCCGTATTTTAATTGTCCCATTGTGTTCAACATGATGCCTTCAAGGTTCAATCTGTGTTGTAATAGGTATTATTTTTTTTCTGATTTGTACATTTGTTTGACATTTGTTTGTCTGGGCATGTGAATTGTTTCTACCTCTTGGTTATTGTGATACTATGTTATTGTGACACTATGTTATTGTGATACTTGGTTATTGTGATACTATGTTATTGTGATACTTGGTTATTGTGATACTATGTTATTGTGATACTTGGTTATTGTGATACTATGTTATTGTGATACTTGGTTATTGTGACACTATGTTATTGTGATACTTGGTTATTGTGATACTATGTTATTGTGATACTTGGTTATTGTGACACTATGTTATTGTGATACTTGGTTATTGTGACACTATGTTGTTGTGATACTTGGTTATTGTGACACTATGTTATTGTGATACTTGGTTATTGTGACACTATGTTATTGTGATACTTGGTTATTGTGATACTATGTTATTGTGATACTTGGTTATTGTGATACTATGTTATTGTGATACTTGCTTATTGTGACACTACGAACTTGACTGTACAAATATAAAGTTAAGTTTTGATTGATGATGAGTTAAATAGTACTGAGTTGCTAGTTAAATAACTGTTCTTATAGGAATGTCTCATAACATGTCTTGCCTTTGCTTAGATCTTCCAGTCTTATTTTTCTAATGGAAAATCAGTGTCTCCCCAGTTAATGCCAAATATCAGGCTTTAATATTTATGACTGATATGGGTTGATGTTTAAAACTATATTGTTACTTCCTTATTAATTTCCTCAGCTGGTTTTGGTCTATAAGAGCGATAGTCTTTTGGAGGTTTTCTCCCCTGTGATGTTAGGATCTGAATCCAGAGCCTCACCCTCGCTAGCAAGTACCTTGCTGTACCCTCAGCCCCAAAATGGCAGCCATGAAATGTGGCTAGAGCTTCTTTTGCATCCTACCCGGCCATCTAAGAAGAGTCATTACTGTCTCAAACTATAGCACACCAAAATGATGCTGCCAGTTTAGATCCTCAAAGACAGGGCAGTTGCCTGCTTATCCTCTAGAATGCTTCCTCTCAGAGACTTTTAACTAAGCATAAGATGTCATTTTACCTGAGTCTGCCATGCTTTGAGGATACCAAACCATAGTGTGAGGCTATATGTTGGTACCCAGAGAGGCAATTCTAGAGAAGCCCAGCCTTCCAATTGTTCTCCAAGTACATAGAAAGGCAATCAGGGAAGAAGCCATCTCGAGAAAGGTTCCAATCCTTCCTGCTCCAAACTCTAGGCATCATTCCATAGAGATAGATCACTCCCATCCCATACTTAAATATTCCTGACCTACAAATTTATGAACATTATAAAATAGCATGTAATAGCACTAAACTGCGTTGGTATGTTGAGTCCATAGACTTCCAGAAGCATGTAAGATAGAACCAGGTAAAAATAGTAATTACATTTGGGAAGGAAGTTAAGTTTTGAATGTTTTTTTTTCTTCTTTGTCTACTGAGGAAAACTTATGTGGTATCTGTGGACACTGTCTTGCCAGGCTCATCTTGGAAGTCAGTGAAGATAACACCGAGGGTCTTTCTCTTCCATTCTCCACCTTAGTTTTGGACACACCCCTCATTCAACCTGGAACACACTGTTTTAGCTGGGTTGGCTGGCCAGGGGGCAGGCCCCTGGGATTCTTCTGTCTCCCATGTATATGCGCGCGCGCGCGCGCGCACACACACACACACACACACACACACACACACACACACACAGTGCTGGGGTCACAGATGTCTACTGTCATTCTCATTTTTCACATGGATGCTGGGAAGCTAGAATTGGGATGGTCTTCATGTTTTTGAAATAAGCACTTTTCCAGTCTGTGCTTAATATGTGCCCAGAGACGCCATGTCAGTGAGCCACTTGAGACTTCATGGCCAGATTTCTAGAATCTTGGTATAATTCCAGACGGATCACCTGGAAAAGTCGGCAGTTGAACCTACACTGCCAGGGTTTTTTGTTGTTGTTGTTTGTTTTCCCCTTCTCTTTTTCTTCTGTTTTTCACTGACCAGAGATTAGCATTTCAGTCAACTGCCAATTAAATGAGTACTGTTCTCAGGCTAGAAAGCATTGCTTTTCGTTCCTCTCCTCACCTACAAAAAGCAGCTTTTGCTTTGGTTCAGAGAGGGGAGGAAGGATGTATCCAGTTCCTTGGGTAGGGATGTAAGATCCTGATGATCTTTGAGCTAAAAGTTTAATGGATGCTTTTAGCCCTAAATCCTGGTTCAAAAGTAAAATTCCAATTCAGCTTCTGTGAATCAATGAAGCACTACACACTGGTGTGTGTGTGTGTGTGTGTGTGTGTGTGTGTGTGTGTGTGTGTGTGTGTATGTTCACTCTAAAAGAGAATTCACACTTTTAAAATTTTAATTCGTGTGGAGATCTTTGACCCAGAAAAGCCTTGAGTTGAAGTGTACTTAAGCTAAACTTTGTGTTTCTTCCTACCTGGTGGAAACATCAAATTGTCCTAGGGAAAGCCATTTGCTATTTCAGATGCTTGGCAGGTGCATCTTGCAGGTGGCTAGGAATAGTTTCAAGCATTCAGGAGGGAACTCATCTACTGTCTATTGGAAAACCTTGGGCATATAATCGCACACTAAAGTCTCTAGCAATGTCCAAGCAGCAAGCAGCTAAGGATTGATAAGGCATCTTTTTCCCTTGCAGCCATTGTAGGAGCTGAGGCAGAGAAGCTGGGGTTTCTCCAGATAAAGCCGGCAGCTCTATGGCTTAACTTTACAGGAGTGTGTTGTTAACTTATACTCTCTTTTTCTGTAGCTGTTCAGAATCATTTTGCAAAATTCAATCAGTGTTCAAATTGTGTTTCAGGGACCCAGGTTTCTTTTATATTAAGGCCTTGCCATCTTCTTGGCCTTATGAGTCCTTTAACTCTGGATTAACATATAGGAAGGGAGGGAGGCCTAGAAGTAGCTTAGAAGTTTGTCTGGCAGAGCTTTCTTATTTCTGTCCAAGTTCCATTGGTTAGAAAGGTCAGTTTAGATATGATGTGGTGGCAGGGAGCTTCCTAATAATTCTGCACTACGGAAGAGGAGCCCAGATCTTAGGGATCATTGGTCCTTCCTGTCCTTCCTGCCAAGGCACAGTAAGCATTTCCAGAATCTCAGAGATGAATGAATCCCTAAGATGGGTCCTTCAGATGCTCTGTGCACTCTGAACACAGGTTATACTAGTTTCTTACCTAGGGGTCACCTAGGGATCAAGGTGATCTTTACAAATTGAAGTCGTGATGAACAGACTACAGTGAGAGTAAGAATTACAATTCCCAGGTACATTCTTTTTTTTTAAGGAGTAACATGGAAGGCACAATCCAGTCTGGAATCTGAGCGAGCTACTGTTTACTGTGTGTCAGAGGTGTGTTGACTAGAACAAGAATCATTTCTGGTTTTGTTTTTCTCTTTAGCTTTTTTTAAAATTGCACTTCTAGCCTAATATTTTCATGGCCTGCAGAAATTTGAGCATCACATACCTTTACTCTGTAGTTTTAAAATTAGCTCCATTGATTTATTGTTTCTTGATTATTTTGACCTGTTTTCCTCAAGTTATATTAGGAGTTTTTATTCTAGGATAGGATTGATTATGGAATGAAGCCATCATTTCTCTTCTTTACGTTTTTTGAAAAGGTGGGTCTTGCTCTGTGGATCAGGGTGCCTCAGCCTCCTAAGTGTTGGGGACCACAGGGGTGCACTACACTTGGCCTTTTTATCAAAATTATTATTTTAAAATTAATTTTATCCTATTATGTATGGATGTTTTGTTTGCATGCATATCTGTGTACTGTATGCATGCATTGCCAGCAGAGACCAGAAGAGGGCGTTGGATCCTTCGGAACTGGAGTTACAGAGAATTTTTAGCCACCCTGTGGATGCTGGGAATTGAACCTGATCACTCTGGAAGCTCAGTCAGTGCTCTCATCCACTGACCCATCTCTCCCCCTCTTTAAAGATTGTTTTGATACTACTTGGTGTCAGAACTGCTGACCTTCAAAGTCCATTTTTTTTCTACCAAGAACTATATGGACCAGCTCTGAAGAGTGACTTACTGTTTTCTTATTTGTGAGATTTAATTGGTCTGGTGAACTACAACCACAACAATGTTGGAGGCAGTTGTAGGATTAAATTGCTTTCTTTAGAGATTGAAGTGCATGTGAGATTCTCCCCATGGTGTATGGAAGTAAGTTGGTTATGACCCATGAAAGCTGGATATTGAAACAGTTACAATTAGATATACAAACTTAGAATGAAGTAAATTATAATAAGCTAATATTTACTCATTTTTCATTAGGTCTGTTACATTATATATATTTTTAATTTCAGTGTCTTAGAAAATGCTATGTGCAGTCCTATTTTACACTTTCTGCGTTTTCTACTTTAAGACAAAACACCTGTACTAGGTACTTTCTAAGACAAGTGATGTATTGAACATATAGTTCTGCAAGTTCAAAGTCCATACAGAATGGTGTGGGCCCCAGGAGGCTCCTGCCTGCATCATGTCTTGAAGAATGGTCTCATGATGAGGGTGCATGTGAGAGGGACAGGGACATGTGCAGAGACAGAGTGCTTGGGGGACAAGCTTATTCTTGTCGTGACCTCTTAGGAAAACATGCCAGAACAAGGTCGCATGAGGAGTACTTGTTTCTGTCTGAACACAATGTTCCTGGTTGTCAGTGGCCCCCACTCGGGGGCACCATTTAAAGTTCTGCTGCCTCTCACACTGCCACACTCAGAACCAAGATTCAAACACAGCATTGGAGACCCAGTTAGACAGTATCTTAGTCATAGCATTTCCCAACTTCTACTAAAATGACACCAATTAGGTGGCTTAAAGTGGGCCATGGCGAGTGCTGGTGCTTAAACATTGGCAGAAGCACCTTGGTGCTTCTATCTGGGTCATCTTTCTCATATGGTAGTGCTGAGGCATTCAAGAAACAAGCAGTACCACGGACAGTAGATGCTCAATAAAAGACAACTGTGTATAAGGCCGGTCCTTCAAAAGCCCTTGCTGCCTCCAGGGAGCTAAGTATTACCAGATCCTTCAGTCATACGCTCCTGGAAGGACTGAGACTATCTTTCTGTTTCTCTCTTCATATAATAGGATCAACAGCTCTAGATTCTATCCCTTCAGGGCTGTGTTACCAGAAGAAATGTGGCAACTGATGTGTGAGCATCTTTAGTGAATAGGGGGAGGTTTTTTTAAGTCCGAGTTTGAGAAACATTATTACGTAAGACTGGTGGTCTGTGTTGCTCAGAGCACTGAGGGTGGGTCACGAGTCTCAGGACTCCAAGCTCAGGCTGGTGGTGATAGTCAGTGCCCAGCCTGGTCTTAGGCACAGAGTTGGGATTTCTTGGTCACTGGCATAAAAGATTACCAGAGGGGGATACTGATTAAAGTTACCTGTTCATTACCTTGTCTTGGATAGGGCTATATTTTAGTGTGGGATGTACTTTTCTAATAGTTTTTATATCAGTATGTCCTGTCTTTATGGAATAGTGGTGTCAGTAAATGGAAATGCCGAAAAGTTGTTTGTTTTAAATGTCCTCATGGGAAAAGCTAGAAATTATATTGCTCCTCCACAGGTTTTTTTTAACAACATTAACATATATAGTTCAGTAGTTCAAAAGTCTAGAGGTATTCCATATTGATTCTCAATTAGCTTTTCTAGAACCAGAAATAAATCTTACTGAAGTCTTTATAAATGACCTGTATCAGAAGCCAACATCTGTGAGTCCTGTATTTTACCCTTCTGGTAACTACTTTCACAAAACAGTTGATATTTGTTAAGGAAATCAAAGTATGACGTGAACAAACCTTGGTTTTCCTCTTCTAAGATGACTTTTTTAAAGTCTTGGCAAATGGTTCTTTTGAAGAGAGGTATGGGGCAGGGGGGAGGCTTCAAACTTAAAATGATAACGGTGTTATGTGCTCTTTAGCTAAGAGAATCTCAGCCTTCTGGGAGTTTGGGGTTTGACCAGTTTTGTCTCTCCTTGGACAGAGTTGGTTTTAATGCCAATTTTAATTTCCTGGCATCATGTTCTGTAAGCATATCACCCACGGATGTGATTTTTGAGCAAGAACCCAAAGTGTAAAACCATAAGCGAGAGATTCACAGGGACTCACCAGAGCACTCTGAAAGTGTCGCAGTTGTACTGAAATGGCTTTAAGTCGCTCAGTGCAGACCTGCTTCTGTAGCAGAATGCCATGTGAGCAGCAGATTTGCAGCCACGTTAGTCATTTTCCTTCCCCTGCTTCCTTGCTGTGCTTGTTCGGGGAGCACAGAGTAATATAATTTCATAAATTATGATTCGAAGGCTGGGCACCAGCCCGTGTTGAACAGTGTTTGGACTATGATCACTTTCTGGCTTTGTCACAGTTGACATTAATTATTGATGGAAGTTTCAGAAATAGCGCATGTGCCAGGAGCCTTTCACCGGAACACAGGCTGCAGGCAGGAGGGATGCTGAGGGGTGCGAGGGAAGAGGCACCCGTGGCTTGTTTATGTTTACATACAGGGAACCCGGACCTGGTGGGCTGTGTGGTAGCTGTGTAAAGGTCATGCTATAACAGAAGGATGAACCGTCAGGCTTACTTCTATCGTGTTCCTCCCCAGGAATTGCACCGAAGAAGCCAACTTCAGCCGGAGCCAGCCAAGACGAAGGCTCTCCAGACTGTCATCGAAATGAAGGTAGGAACTAAGCACATTTGTCAAAACCAGCTGTGCCTGGGAGTTTGTTGTGACTGGATAGTAACTTACAAACATCTGCATGAATCCAGTGTTTGTCGTTAGATACCACGCAGGGTGCTCGCTCTGCCTCCAGGTCTCTTTGCTTTTCTTAGTGTATTTCTTTTATTGACCCTTTAATTAAAGAGCTTTTCTAGGCAAAAGAATAAAAGGCTCAAGTAGCCCTTGTTTAAAAGGAGCTGCGCTCCTTCCCACAAAGTGACTGATGTCTTCAAGGGCTCCTTTGTTTGAGTATTGCAAATGTTTATTTCTCAATCAAGTAATCCTGCTCCCTCTCTTCCTCCAGTTATAATGAAGAGACACCTTTGAAAAACTAGAATTTGATATGGTGATGCTCTGGAGACATTAAATCTGGGAACTCCAGCTTCCCCAGTACTCACTTTTCAAAGAATGATAGCTTCTTTTAACTCCAGTAGTTTCTTCTTAGTCAGTCTGGAAGTAAGAATAATTTATTAAATACTTGCAAAGTATAGAAGTACTATTGGGAGACATAGAAACTAATTTAGGAAATACACACACACACACACACACACACACACACACACACATTCTTCCTGACTGACTGAGTTTAGGGCACATGAGGAGTAATCAAATGGGGAGGGGGATGGACACACCTGGACTAAGATCAAAAAACAAATGTAAATATAACATTGGTTTGTTAAAGTCTAGACGTTTGGACTCCTATTTCCAATTTTCTCCTTTCTTTTTGCCAGAAGGAGACAAATGGTAAAAAATATTTATTTTTGGAATCAATAATTTCATTTAAATTGCTTTATTAGGGAGAAGATATTTTCAGGATGAGTAGATCTACAGTCTGCATAATTCATACTTGAGGCCATACTCAGAGATTTCCAGACCCCACTGACCTGTGTGATTCCTGAGGCTTGCCTACAGATCCTCCTATGTCACAGTACATGACTTTGAATTGTCTGTTAAAGGTTCCTGAGCCCTAGAGAAAAACTTATGTGAACTGTTGAATTCTTGGCATATATAATTGTGACTTGAGGTTTTGTTCTTAACTAGTCAATGACAGTGTTTTTACCAGAGGATTTGGTTTGGTGGCAACAGTCTAAGACAATGATTTTACAGTTCCACATCTCCAGGTTGTTCCCCTGAATGGAGCACTTGGGAGATGCTTGAACAGGCTGGTTTGAAAAGTATCATTTGAATGAATTACTAATAAGATTAGGTGGTAATGATTAATACTAGCTCAAGGGTTGTTAATTCCTGTAACTTTATTTTGAAAGGAAACTTACTCTGTACTTAAAAGGCAGTGTGGTTTGTCACTGGGATTTCAACTTCTCTTCACATTGTAGTCAAACCTGAAACTAGATTGAAAGGAAAAGAATAAATAAATAAATATACAAACAAAACAAAACCTAAACCAAACCAAAACATCAACACACACACACACACACACACACACACACACACACACACACACGAGGAAGAGACAGACAGAGATAGATAGAGACAGAGATAGAGACCAGCTGAAATGAGTTGCTTTTTATAAGTGTGGCTCAGCCTCTGTCATACCTACCTTTACATTGACTGCCTCAGTTGTCAACGTAAAAATATAATATAAGGAAGATGGGATGTATATAATCTATTTCTAAATTTCCATTCCTTTAAATAAAGAAAAGGGGAATTTTAGAAATCTCTTAAGAGTCATCTTGCCAAGTATGGATGATGTTTCCTTATTAAATGTCACCATTCAAGACAGATAAATTTTTGGTGATTGTGTAAAGTAGAAATTCTGTTTGATTCTATTTACTGTAGTAACTTCATATCTTATTATGAGACAAAAAAAAGTAAGTAAAGGACTTTCCTTCATTTGGGCTAAGTGGGAAAGCATAGGATGTAAGAGGGAAATTAAGATAAACATATTCCCTATAAACTGAGCCTGAAAGTTTTCTTCATTGCATGTTGGTGATGCTGATTGTAGGTTTAGAATCATATTTTTAGGTTAAATGAAGATCAATGTATGTCCCAGGAAACAGAGTCCAGTTCTGTTATCCTTTTGCCTCCCTCCCTCCCCCCGCCCCAGCTCATAGGAACATTGTTTTGTATTTTATCCATAGAGAAGTTTGGTCCAATTAGCATCTAGACTCAACACACCTAAAGTGAGTTAGAGAAGCTCTTGGTGCAGACTCATCTCCTACATCATGCGTGTACTTGTGACAGAGGCTCTGACCTCATCTAATTTTATACATAAAAAATTAGAGGGAATGTTAGGAACCCAGATAGGACAAGCCTAAGAGGATTACTGAACAGAACTTTAACTCAGAGCTTGGAATTTGAGATTGTTTTTTGTCATGCCTTTGACTGAACATCATCACTGTTAACTAGTGATTTGTCAAATCTAAAGTTTAAAAAAGGAACAGAGTTTGTTTTATAGAGGTAGTCTCATGTCTCTCATACTGGCCTCAAATTTACTATGTAACCAAGGATGACCATGAACCAACACCCGATCCTCCCGTCTCTCCTTCCCAAATGCCAGGATTACATGTGTCATTATGCCCCATTCAGAAACACAGAAAAGGCTCTCTAAGAGCCCCCTAGTTTCAGGAAGATGGCGTGAATTAGTGCTGACAAGATATCCAGTACTTGTCCCTTGTTTCTTAGGGAAACTGAGGGTGAAGTTCTGAACCCCATTTGTTTCCACAAACGTTTGCATCAGCTCTGCAAAGGGGCTTGCTGTAAGGGTCTGCAGAATCCTGCTTCTCTCGGGCTTTGTGTGACCTTCAGCCCATTGCTCTCTGTGAGCTCTGTGTGCCCCAAAGATTTGTTGATCTGCCTGGAAGTCTCCGCAGGTCCTGGAGAAGGCATCTGTATCCCAATAGGGGATGGTCCTCTCCGGACACACACTCCAGCACCCGGTTGAGCCTGAGCTAAAGTCTTCTTAGTGAAAAGAAGAGAAGAAAATGACATCACTGATGATTTATCTTCTTGCAGGAATCTCCACGTTTTAAATTTGGCCCCAATCTGGTCTGGCAGGTACGTCCCACATTTGTACGTGGGAAAATGTGTGCACTTCTCTGAGAAGTTCCTTTCTCATGGCATTCCTTTTCTGATGCTATGGCTAAAGATTCTTTCCTCCGCCCCTTTCTCCCCTTCTGGAGAGCTGTCTACAAGGACAACTCAGAAGCCAGGCTTTCAGTTTTCTCTATTCAATGCTAATGCCTTTGAAAGAATGTATTCTTAGCCTGTTTTTAGTATTGATCTGACACGACATGAGCATGCTGCCCAAGCTTTCACTTTCTTGAGTTCATTGATAAACTTTATCCACTTTTTAATTAAGAAGAAAACGAATTATGTGAATGGCAATATTTGTCAGCTCTTTTCAAAACATTTTTCATTAGAACTTTGAAGCCAATGGGAATCTAATTCAGAGCTGTTGAAGTCCAAAGGAAATTAATTGGCATATTTAACTGAAAAACAAAGTAAAACAATAAAAACAATAAAACAATTAAAACCAAACCAAAATAGAATATTGTTCCAGGCACAGCTTGATCCAGGGGCTCAAGAAGTATCAGGACATGCTTTTTGTCTCATTCTGGGTTTTGTCTTGTCCTTCTTCATGAGATCTGGTTTCAGGCAGCTTCTCCTTGCCTGTTTGAGGAAGATGTCTACAAGTTCAAAAATTCACAGAAGCCAGAGAAGGGAGAAGATTAGGTTTTTTGCTTGTTTGCTTCGCTTTTAATTCAGAAAATAAACCAATGTTGGAGGAATGATGATTCCCGAGATAGAATATGAAACTTCATGCCAACTTAACAGCTCAGATTGCAAAGGACCAGGGGTTCCCTCACTTGCTTAACATAGTAAATCTGATGATTGACGAGGACAATTTTCTGGGATGGAAAGATGTCTTGACTAGTATTGAGCTTGCCATATAGATATTCTAGCTAAGCACAGGAACCTGGGTTCAGATCCTCAGCTCAGCACCAATATATAAATCTAGGCGTGGTGAGGCAAGCCTAAAGTCCCAGCACTGAACATGTGGAGGCAGGTGGCTCTCTAGACCTGCTGGCCGGCCCACCTAGGTAGTTGGTGAGCTCCAGATTCAGTGAGGAAACTCTCAAAATATGAAATTAGGAAGAGTAGCCAGCTTCTGCCCCGAGTCACAGCTAAACACAAGTACATCCTTCTGTGAGCCAGGGAAGGCACTGGAGCATCATAATGTATTGAGAAAGATGTCTGATATGGGTCTCTGGCCTCTGTGTGTATATATATCTTGTATGAGCATGCCCACAGATATGTTCCCAGCCATCCTTAACCCCCCCATATATGTACACGCATATCCACAAAGAAGGAAAGAAAATCAACTTTTTGATAGTACAACACCAATTATCCATTCTTCACCAGATTTTACCAAATGAATATTCCCCAATGATGTACAAACTTTAATAAAAAAAAATCTCAGAAATCACACTTGGTCTTATAACCTTGTCAACTGCAGAAGGTTAAGAAGTCAGAGGCACAATGTCTCCACAATATAGAATTTCTGTTGGAGCATGGACTCTCAGGTTTTGTAGCCATGTGGCTAGCAGAGGCAGATGTCCCATGGACCACTCCTCTCGAGTATACCTGAAGGCTATCGCAAACAGTTGAAACTAAGCAAGAAGCAGCACCAGAATGAGCTTCGTTAAGATGCTCCAGTACCTCCCCTCGTTAAGATGCTCCAGTACCTCCCCTTCATTAAGATGCCCCGGTACCTCCCCTTCGTTAAGATGCCCCGGTACCTCCCCTTCGTTAAGATGCCCCGGTACCTCCCCTTCGTTAAGATGCCACAGTACCTCCCCTTCGTTAAGATGCCCCAGTACCTCCCCTTCATTAAGATGCTCCAGTACCTCCCCTTCGTTAAGATGCCCCAGTACCTCCCCTTCGTTAAGATACCCAGTACCTCCCCTTCGTTAAGATGCTCCAGTACCTCCCCTTCGTTAAGATGCCCCAGTACCTCCCCTTCGTTAAGATGCTCCAGTACCTCCCCTTCGTTAAGATGCCCCGGTACCTCCCCTTCGTTAAGATGCCCCAGTACCTCCCCTTCGTTAAGATGCTCCAGTACCTCCCCTTCGTTAAGATGCTCCAGTACCTCCCCTTCGTTAAGATGCTCCTGTACCTCCCCTGCCTCACAGAAGGATAGACCTACGTTCAACTGTGACTCAGGGCAGATGCTGGCTTCTCTTACCAAAGGAGAACATTGTACCTTGTCCCTGGGGCCAGCTCTTTTTTTGTGATGCTGTCCTGCAGGTGGGTTCAGGTTCCCCTAAGAGGAATCTTAATACTTGATCAAATTTACTTCATTTGGGTCTATAGGGTTATAGGGGAAACTTTGAATCCAAACCTGGTTCAACCATAGCCCAATAACCCTCATGAGCTGACTCAGGCTTTTGTTGGCTTGTTTTGTTTGTTTGTTTTACTCCAGACACTATACAGGTTTGTTTCATTCATCTTTGGGACAGTTTAAGATCTTAATTAAAGAAATTTCTTCTCTCAGGATGCTGCATCCACAGGAAGATTGCACCATGTCCAGGTTTCTAGACTTGACTATGACCCTCCCCAAGGGTGTGACTTTATGGTAAAACACTTGTGTGACAGCTGCTTTGACCCCCAGTGATGTATGCAAGTAAAATAAATGTACAGCAAACAAACAAACATGGCCATTTTATGGACAATAATCAAGAGTAGTAAAACAGTAACATCATTAAGCCAAGGGTTCCCTATGCCAGCAGCAAACTCTCCTCCCACGTATAGAAGTTAGTCAGTCTCTGTAAACCTGGGAATAGATACGATGATCCCATTTCAGATGCTACAGTTGTGGTTTAGAGAAAAACTGGCTCATAAGCCTACAGCTAGCACGTTGGCAGCTAGGATTTGGAGAAGTGCTCCCCTGAGTCACACCAGCGTTCACTAGCCACCAGTTTTGTGCTCTCTACAGTTTTACTAGCTCACAGGTCAAGTGGCTTCTCTCTCAGCACTTATTTGGGAAAGTGTGCAGAGACTTGCATCCAAGAAGAGCAGAGTCAGCTCTGGGTGTTGGAGAAGCCCCACTGTACGTTTGCAAAGGTTCAGTGCTATCCTTGGTGATGTGAGGCAGGGCTGATTCATTGCACAAGTGTATTCTCTGGCCTTCAGATATGTCTCCTGTAGTCAGCATGCATCCTGCTTCCCACTCTGAGTTCTGAGTCTTATTTATTGTAAATTTTTTTTTGTTTTTTGTTTTTAACAGTGGGGCATGACTGGTTCAGGCTTGCAAAGCCCTGTTTTTGTTTTTAATAAAATGAACCTTTAAACATATTTTTCTGGTTATTTTTTAGAATTTTATGAATTTCGATCATATGTACTCTCTCTCCACAGCTTACCCTAGTTCCTCCCAGATTCCTCCATCTCCCCGCCACAGTCAGCTTTATGTCTTTTATGGTTTTCTTTAACCCAGTTAATTCTGTGTTGCCCAGGTATTCCTTGATGTGTGGCCATCCACTGATGTGTTGTTGACCTAGCAGGAGCCACACCCTTAAAGAAAACGAATCTTTCCTCCCTCAGACACCATCACATTCTATGATTCCTCAGTTAGGGTAGAGGCATGTGAATTCCTACCCCTCTGTACTGGGATGTTGGGTGGTTTCATCTTTTGGGGGCTTATGCAGGCAACCACTGCCACTGTCAGCTCATGAGAGTAGTGGCCCTGTTATCCTGAAGAGCATTTTGCTCTGGGCTCCCCTGACCTCTATCTCTTAAAATTGTTCTGGCCCTGACAGATGGCCTCTGAGCCCTTTGCGTATGTGTATGATGGTATAGATTTTTCATATATGGGGTAACACTCTGTCAACACTTATTCTGTGCACGTTGGCCAGTGCTGGGTTTTGTGTTAACCACCATCTACTGCACAGTGAGGCTTCTCTGATAAGGGCTGAGAGTCACACTGGTCTATGGCAAGAGAGGCACAGGCAGAGGTCAGTTTGATACTATGTCCTTTTAGCAGAATAATGATAGTAGGGTCACCCCCGGTGCCTATGAGCTCCCTGTATGGGTTCTTGGTTAGATTTACTGAGCCAAGCATGTGTTTCCTTCTGTGTAGTGGGTCTTAAATCCAATCAGAAAAGCCTTTGAAAGCGTGTACTCCCTTCATTTATGATGCTAGAATTATCCTGGAGCTTAGTTTTCTCCCATAGGAAATTTCTTCATCTTCTCATCTTACAGCTGGAAACCTTTTCTGTCCCATTTAACTATTTTTCTTAAATAAAGGGGGAAATTGTGGGTTGTAAGTGACATCCAAAAAAAGCAAAAAACAAAAGTCCGGTTCAATGTAGCGATGAGTGATACTTAGTTGTCTTTAAAACAAGTGAGATTTGAAAAATGCACCATTTTTCCTTTCTTGCTGGAATTCTTCCTATGATGTACTTGAGTCTAATTATCTGACTGTGTTAGGAGTTGATAATTACTGCTGTTAATTTTGTCAGTTGTGAAAATATCACTCCTGAATTTGAATCACACAGATCTGTATTTATTAAGCAGTTATTTTGTGCACAGAACCATATGGTGGATCTTAAACAAAAAACAAAAAAGCAAGAAAACAAAAAACAACAACCTGAACTGTAAGTCAATCAGGTGCTAATAGAAGGGAGTAGACACTCAGGTTACAAAATTAGGTAAGAAAGACAGAGTGGGCTATGGGAAACCAGAAGATATCAAATGAGGTGGGGGTAGGGGAGGGAATGCTTCTTGGAGAAAGTGGCATTTAGAGGTCAGCCTTGGAAAACTGGCACAGTTGTGGAAAATGGATGGGCTGCATATGGGTTGTAAGCAGAGGGGACCATGAGCATAAAGACAAGGAGGCCAACAAGGGTAAAGAATGTCTGGGGAAGAAGAGCAGGTCAGATAGGTGCTTGAGAGGAGAACTTTTAAGCCTAGAAGCAAAGGAAGAGAAACCAAGAGGAAGTAGAAGGAAAGAAAAATAAAAACAAGAGTCAACATTAGTGAACCAAGACATCAGCCTTTTAAAGTTAGGAGTACCACAGCCAAGTTCCAACTGTCAGAAGAGATTTGCAAGAATGACGGATTCTGCTTAGAAGCCTCGGCAACATGAGCGATGTCTCAAATAACCAAAGCAGGAGAAACGGGGACACCACTCCAAACCTTAAAAAGTAAACAGGGGGATATTTAATCAATGATTCATGATAACAAAATTGAAAATTTAGGTCAATGACTAAATTCTGTTAAAAATACAACCTGCCAAAACTGTGTGAGTAGAAATAGAATATCCTAGAGTCTAAAGACAATGATGATGTCATTTAAAAACTCGCCACCAAGCCAACAAAACCCCTCGGAACCCAAACACAAATTTTGTAGGTCCAGATGTCATCTTCAGAGAATTGTACCAAATATTTGTGGAAGGAGTTAGATGGATCATAGGAAAAGTATTTCTAAATGGAATGGAAGGGTGAACTGCATGTTCTGTATGTGTTCTACTTAAGCTCTATGTTTCTGCCTGGCCCTACCAAAGCTCTGGAAGTAATTATCTGAATAAACCCCACTATGAATTATCTAAGTTCAATGGATGCCGTGATAGATGACAAGGGAAACTGCAAAATTGCACTAATACTTGGATATCAGTGTATTTCTTTCTCCATAGCAAAATATAAAGAAAAAATGAAAGTAACTTAAGTAGACACAGAGAAAGTCTTGGATGGATGCAACACCTTCAAAAACATCTTGAGATTACAAGAGGAGAGTTGTCTTAATCCAGGAGCTACAAGAAAGCCATAGCAAGTATATTTCACACCAACACTTGATCACTTTCACTATGGTGCCAGGAACAGGTGGGGGGGGGAAATCTGTCGCTATGGAGTCCAATATTGCAAGTCTAAGAATTAGAAATAAACAAATAAAAACATTTTTCTTTTAAAATTTAGAGGCAACATGATTTTAAGTACAGGAAATCTCAAATATGTGTATGTTTAGATTAAAATGTTAACATTTAGCCAAACGTCTGGTTCATATTTAAAAGTCAATCTTCTATTAGCAGTTATGAAATGAAATTTATAGAAGAATGTCAGTTATGATGACTTTAACAAACCCAGATCATCTACAATTAACTCTTAATGATTGTACAAGACCTAGTCTGTTCATCCCATGGAAGACTGTACATCAAGAAGTAGCAATCTATTGCTTTAGGCGACAACACAGTTAACATCCACAAAACAATTTGAAAAGATCCAGATCCAAAAGAACACAAACAACATGATGTTCTTTGTGTCAGTCAAAACTAATTAATGGTGTGAAATACCCAGATGGTGGCTAATCTCGTGTAGGCGAGGAGTGACCAGGAGTCAGGGAAGAATACCTTGGCACCAGTGCTCATGGCTGGATGTGTGAGCTGGTTGGCATATGCCTAGTCAGTGCTCACTTGGTGATAATTCACCATAAGTGGGGCAAATCATAGGAGCTGGGTAACTTGAAATATATGCTACCTTTATATAAAATACTCACTTAAAAGGAGTAAAAAGCTTAACACGAAAACAGATAACACAATTAAAAATTGAACAAAGGACTTAAACAGACCCTCTCCAGACAGGATAATCAGGTAGTCAATATGAATATCAAAGGAACCTAGGCATCATTAGTCACTAGAGAAATGTAAATTAAATTATATTTAGATGAACTCTTTTCCTCCATAGGATGGCTAAAACAAACAAACAAACAAACAAAAAACAAAAGCAAATAAGGAGTGTTGAAAGGATGTGGAAAATTTAGAAGGGTCAGATGTTAGTATGGGATGTAAGATGGTAGAGCACATTTTGGAAAGCTGCTGGGCAGTACCTCAAAACCCTAAACATGACCTTATATCTAGGCACACTGGACAAAATTCAAATCAAGTGTCACTGTCATTCCTCATATTTGTAAAAGTAAAACCACTAAAGTGTCCATCATGAAGAAATCCAATTGGAGGTATCTACACAATTGTATGTTACTCAGCAAGAAAAAATAATGAATTACTGATGCATATGGCAACCCAGAGAACTGTGGAGATATTATTGTAAATAAAGGAAGTCAAGTCACAAAAGACCATCCATTTCCTGATTCTAACCATGTGAAGTACTCAATATGGACAGATTAGGGACAGAAGATGAGCAATTGCCAGTAGCTATGGGGAAAAGAGGCAGATGAGCCACTGCTAATGGGTACAGAGCTTTGGAGACATAAAAATGGTCTAGAGTTAGTAACAATGCTTACACAAACCATTGATTTTTTTTTTTGGTTTTTTTAGAGACAGGGTTTCTCTGTGTAGCCCTGGCTGTCCTGGAACTCACTTTGTAGACCAGGCTGGCCTCGAACTCAGAAATCCTCCTGCCTCTGCCTCCCAAGTGCTGGGATTAAAGGCGTGCGCCACCACCACCCAGCTCAAACCATTGAATTAATATAATAACTTTATAATGTAAGGAGTAGAGATGTATTACTACTCTCTTAGAGCCCCAGTGTGATTACCAAACAGATTTTGAACTAGACTCAAGTAGTCTTCCTGCCTCATTCTCTTGGATTGCCAGGGTGCTACAGCTATATAAAAAGCTACATATAAAGAGGTTCTTCTTACCAATGTTGAACAAAGATTTTGGGGAAAATATACCAAAGAAATGACATGTAAAACAGGTACTAACACTATTTTCCCCTTCTAAATGGTCATGCTTCCAATTGTGTTGCATTAATTATGTAGGGACAAAGTATAATTCTTACTTAAGAAAACAACATGATAACAACGTGTGTTATGGGAACACATACTTGTAAATTCCTCAGATCCTATCTAAAGCAAAACAAAGCAACACATGTTTCCCAACAGATACCTATCATCAACAACAGACCATCATAAAAACCTTAAAATGTTATTCTTGTTTTCTTTGACTGGATTATGAAGATTCCAGTGGAAATCCTGGTATTTAATCAATACTTGAGGAATCTTCTTCTCTTAACCCCTTCACTTTTAATCTGGATTAAATTGAATTTTGCCTGTAAAAAAACCCAGATGTTACATTTGAGGAAAGACCTCCAGAGAAACAGAGTTAGATAAGCTTTCTCTAGGCAGAGACACAGTCATGCTTTGCACATTGAAAAGACTTTCAAATGTTTTTGAAAGGAGAAACCAGTGGAGAAGGAAATCAGTAACTCCTATCATCAGAGCATAATGGTTTACAATAAATGACTGGTGATTTCCATCCCTTGCTTCCAAGTGTCTGGTAAGGCCTTGCTCTGCCTCTCACTGGTCTCATCTGGCAAATGAAACAATTGGGTTAAGTGTCCTGCTTTAAAAACTCTACCAAGTTTGGAGGCTTTATGCCGGCAATTTGGATTCTCAAAAGATATCTCTGTGGTGTCTGAGTTGAGGTGACATTCATGTAGTATTGAAACCTTAGCTTTTTGTCTTGTGTCTTGGCCAGCACAGTCCAATCCAGCAGCCACTGCCTGCCCCATTGCTGTTGTACAGTGCCTAGTCTATTGTTTATTTAGGGGCAGCAGTTTCCTTCCTGGCATACAACCCTACCAGTAGGGTTGAAAAATCAACCACAGGCCTCATGTGAACTTCCCCTTTCAAGTTGTGGTAATGACAGTGTACCGGCAGTCATAGGCCTCATCTCTAAGGCACGATTCCCTTTCCACATCCATCAGGCCATACTGGTGATGGCGTGGGCTGAATTCCTCTGCTGCCTTTACTTTTTCCATGAAACAAGCTGTGTTGAACACAAGAGGATTTGTGGTATGTTTTAGAGATCCTGCAGAGGCCTCTGCTCCTGCTAGGGCCATGGCTAGGGCTAAAAGGAACATGAAGAATAAGTTCAGGTTGGATGCATGGCCAGAAATCATCTTTACCCAGTCTTTTTCCTGAGGTTTAGAAAAGAAATAGAGGCGAGTGAGGTACCTGTGTTTTTATCCTCTCTGGAGTGCATTTTCTGAATTATAGAGGCAGATTTTGTTACTGCTTTTCACAAAGGACGGGTATCTAGGATCCAAATGCTGTGTGTGTGTGTGTGTGTGTGTGTGTGTGTGTGTGTGTGTGTGTGTGTGTTTTGCATGTGCACTCATTTGAAAGCAGTTTCTGAAACCTTAACATCCCTTAAATCTCTCCCTTACATAGTCACTGTTTTCTCCTGAATTTACTCTGTGATTTTCAGACAAAAAGTGCTATGTGGAAGGAAGATCATGAATAGGCCAAGTGTCTAAAGTGGAACTCCTTCTCTGAAGCAGAGTCTTCAGGTTGGTCAGGAAACAGTAGAGTCCCAGAAACCTCAGTTACACATTTTGGCGATCCAGCCAGTCTAGTTGATCAATGTGTTGTAAGATCTGTCACTGGCAGGTTTCCATTGCCTGTTGTCAATGTCATACATATACCCACGTTTCCTTATGCTCAGAAAAGGAGAGAATGTTTGCATCTCAAATCTATTTATGTCATTTCCTTATAAGATACCAATTGACTTTGCTAGAGTTACAAGTTCATCCCTGGGTCTGTCGCTGAGTCTTGAGATACATGGTTCTTGCCTCTGGTCAGGGACAAACAATTAAAAACCCTCTCTAACCCAGAAGGCCAGGCAAATAAAATTCCCCAAAAGGAAAATAAGTTGATCAGACAAAAGACAAAACAACAGTAGCCCCCCCCCCCCCGCAACAATAGAAACCAAGCCCTAAGCAGTAGCTAAGCAGACGATACTTCCACTATGATTACAATTCTAAAGGTTTTCCATGTTGTCCTCTATTTCCTTCTCACGGAAGGGTTAGGAACATGCCCACCAAGTTTGACAAGGTGCAGATGAAATAGAAGCTGCTCGTGTTCCTATTGAACTAGAGATTTAATAGATACAACAGTGGTGTGGTGTGATGACTGTTGTGTCTGTTTACTTGTTGTGGTAGCAGTGGGGAGCAGTAATGCATGGAAGGTATTTCCCAAGCATTATAGACATTTACAGTTTTCTTAGAATGTGCTAAGTTCAGAGATGCTGGGTATGTCAATTCAAAATTTAAAAGCCAGAGTTGAGATCTGAGCTTAGGTTTCTTGCTCCTGACAGCTAAGATTTTACCTTCTTATACAGATTGTTTGGATTTTTTAACACACACACTCTCTCATTCTCTCTCTCTCTCTCTCTCTCAAAAATATTTATTTATTTTATGGTTAGGAGTATTTTTGCTTGCATGTATGTATGCATATCATATGCATGCCTGTGGAAATTACAGATGCTTGTGAGTCTGAGTGCTGGGAATCTAACTCAGGTACTCTGCAAGAACAACAAATATGTTTAATAGATGATCCATCTCCCCAAACCCCATTAGCTTGTTCTGTTACACTTAAGTGATTCGGCTAGTTTAAGACTCAAGGCTGCTCTCCTGTGTTTATATCTACAAGTAGATGAGTTTTAAAGGTTGAACAGTCTTAAGCTTCTGTGGTATCTGGTAATAAGAGTTTAGAAATCTATTGTAAATAAAACATAATACAATTATGTAGGTCTGTTTCCTGAGCATTAAATCATGTCTTCTTTAAGCCAGTTTGGCCATTTTTATGTTGATCAACTCCTATATATTGATATGTGGCCATGGTGAGTTTCCTGTTCTGTGAGAACCACTTATAAATTCTGGTGTCCTGATATTAAAATGAAATGTGTGATTCTCACTGTAGTCAGAGAAAAGTACATTGCTATGCTCAGGAATCACGTAATTGTTACTTCTTGTGACTAACTGATATTTCTTTTTTAAATGTTCCACCCACTCGCCATTTCAGCCTTCAGTTCCTAGAGAGGAATTAAAATCTGTTTCTTGCTGCTTAAGGGGAACATAATGTTTGACAAACACAGAAAGTGACAATGACGTTCTGACTGGTATAGCTACTCCAGGCAGGCTATTCACAGGATTGCTGCTCCCATGTGCCAAGTTGAACAGCCTTTGAAAGTTAGTTTGTGCTTATCTGTGTATGTTCATCTAGTAAGTTACTCTGGTCTTTTTTGCATTGGTTACTCTCAGTCTGTCCTACCTGGTCAGCCTTTGCAGTTGTTATAGGGCACTGACATGACCTTAGGATCTTGGGAAAAGGCAAATTATGATTTCATAATTTTGAGTTGGAGCCAAAGATTTTGTGTGTCTGAAGAGACTGCAGGTGACTCCCCTGTTGCTTGTTGGAGGCTCCTTTGTGAGTAACAAAGCTCTAGACTATAGTTATTCTCTAATAGAGAAGGATGCCCATGAGTCTTGTTTAGATTTATCTGGTATCTTATGTGCCTGGGGAAGAGATTGGTGCTCAATAGATGTCCAGTGTACATTTATTAAACGAATGGATTGGTGTGTGAGAGACTCCCTGGGTCTAAGTTTCATATCAATCTGAAGCATATCTATTTTAGACAGCCCTTGATTCTTTTTAAAAAGAAACTTATTGAGTATCCTTGCTTAGCTAGCATCTTCGTTGCTCCAGTGATACTCAGTGGCCATTGCTAATATTCATGGTTCAATTAAGAATTATCATGGTAAGCCTATGGGTAAATGGCTGCTAGGAATATTGTCTTGTGGCTTAATTTTTATTTGGATATCAGGCACTTATTTTAGTTGATGGATATAAAATTGTCTTTAGTTCAAATCATTAAATGGAAACTCTGAACTACACTTTGTATAAAATTTTACAAGCATTATTTTATGCATGTACAAGAAGAAATAACTTATGGGAGATCGGACATTTCCCCTAATAGGGATCAGAAACAAGCATGTTTTAGTTTTTTCCTCCCTAGTACTTTAAAATAGTATTACAGTTTATAGCCATAATTTCGCATAAAAACAAAACATCTTTGTGGGTGTCATATCTCATGGTTGTTGAGAAGGTATCAGTGAAGGCTTGATGGTACATCCAGGATGATGGGAGTCATTTTATTTTTGTATTGTTTAAGTCATTGCAGGCTCTCCCTTCTGCCTCCCTCCCTATCTCTCTTCCTCTCTCCCTCCCTCTTCCCTTTCCTCTATATACCCCCTTTCTCCTCCTCTCTCCCTTTTCCTCTTCTCCCCACTCCTCACTACTTCCCTTCCCCTATATCTATCTACACAGCCCAAGCTAGGCTTGAATTTTTAATCATCCTGACTCAGCATCTGGAGGGCTATTTATTGTTTTAAGGGTTATAGGCAAGTGCCACCAAGCTTAGTTGGTGGCCATGTATGAGTCACAGAAACTGCTATGGTGATATGAATATTTAATTCTCCTTATTTTAAATTGAGATATATTATCTCAGGTAGAAGGGAAGAATATTTTTTTCTTGGCAAATCCAAATCATTGGTTTGTTATTTTATGAAGTCATATAATTGTGTGTGTGTGTGTGTATGTGTGTGTGTGTGCGTGCTCATATGTACACATATTGAGGTCAGAGGTCAACATCCATTGTTTTTTGTGATTTCTCGCCACCTTATTTTTTGAGTCATGGTTTCTTTCTGAACTTAGAGCTCACCAATAAGGTTGGACTTGCTAACCAGCTGGTTCCAAAGAGCCTCATGTTTGTGCCTCCTTAGCACTGGGATTACAGGGTGTACCACCATGTCTGCCAATACAAAATCAGGTCCTCCTGCTTATGTGGAAAGCACATTACCAACTGAACCATCCTCTATAGCCCAAGTCATAAAAAGAACTGATAGCTAAAGGTGATAAACCTGGAGGAACCTGGGCAGAATACTTTGCTGTAGGATTTATCAGAGTTGCAGACATTGATGTGCACCAAGCATATCCAACAGTCATTTCCCAGACTCACCAGGCCCTGTCATGGAGCTTTTGGGTACTGAGTTTTTCTATATTGTATTTTATTTCTCTGTTTCTGTCAAAGGCACCTCTTAAATTTTGTTTCTGGAAGATGCTTACTTATGAAACAACCTATGTGTGTTTGAAAACTATAACAGATTGTTTAAAATGTGAGCCATTAGCAACTGTGACAGTGTTCAGACTACTAACTCGTAAATGCATCTCTACCTTACAGAACTCTGGGGATATCATAACATGTTGTCATTGAAGGGTTTTTACATCTTCATTGCAGATCATGGCTTAGAGCTACTGTGCATGTCCATTTAGCATCTCCTTTCAAAGAGAATGTCAGTATGCCACTTTCAGCCACCCCAGAGTAATGTGGTCTTTTGCTTAAGCTGTCACATATGTGCCATAGCCTTACAAACTTTCTTGAAAATGAAAGATAAAATTCCTTCTCCCTGAATTCTTGGAGTGGAGGCATGTAATAGAGGAAAGGAATATGGCAGCCATTGTTTGATTTTCAAGCTTACTTCCCTCACTCTCTGGCTTGATTTTGAACGTCTTGTATGCATCCCAAACTGTAACTCTACCTTGGTGCTTCGTTTCTGTCCTTTGCTATAGATTTAAGTCTCTTTTGGCTTTTTCTGTGCTTATGAGTTTGGGGAATGCATTTTGTTGCCCTTGAAGTAGCTTTCTAATATAGGAACCATATAAGGACAGAATAAATAGATCCTTCTAAAAATACCTATTTCTTTTTTTCATTCTTTCTTTTCCCTTTGCATTTCAGGATGCCTGTGGCAAAAGGAAAACAAGTTTATGAAGAAAGGACGAAAAATGTTAATTTAAGGAAATTATTGAAGTGAAAAATTTGTTCTGTTCCATAGTTTACTGAACTTTTAACTCAGATGCATTTAGATTTAGAAGCTTGGTTCTGAGAATAAACTGTCTTGATCCATTCTGATTTTCCTCAACAGGCTGTAATTCTTCAACATCGGGTAGAGGAGCGTCTTATCTGTTTAGGAGTTGCTGGTTGTGGTTATTGCCAACTAGTGTCTCAGAGATAGACTAGGAGCAAAACTGAAGGCAGGTTCTTCTCTTTTTGCTCACATGGTTGAGACCTGAAATCTTACCGGGGGGTATCAGAAAAAGTTTTACTACTATCTCTTTCTCTCTCTCTCTCTCTCTCTCTCTCTCTCTCTCTCTCTCTCTCTCTCTCACACACACACACACACACACACACACACATACACTGATCATTTCATATGGGAGCTTGAAAAAGCTCAGGAGTTTTTTTTAATATGGAAGACAAAACAAGGAAGTTGAATGTTCTCTTCACGCTTAACACAGTGATGGTCTCATACTGATTTCATTTAGCTCATGTAAGCTTGCATTGGTTCTATTTAAATAGTTGTAAATCTCATCAGCGCCAGTTCGTATTTCAACAGAGAGAAAGAATATATGTTTGTGTGTGTGTGCGTGTGTATGTGTGCACGCAGTGGGCATGCACCTGTGCATGATTGCGTGTGGAAACCCAAGGAGTTCTTTGGATGCTGCTCTGCTTGGATTTTAAGACAGATCTCTCAATGGCCTGAGATAACCACAAAGGTTAGTCTGACTAGCCAGCAAGCCACAGGGATCCATTGCACCCCCACCATCATGCCCAACCTCTTTTTTAAAATTTATATTCTGAGGACTCAGGTCCTCTTGCTTGCAAGACAATCAGCTTACCAATGAACCATCTCCCCAGCCCACACTGATTACTGCTTTAGCTGATATATTTTCATATGGTTTTTTTTTTTGGTATAAATACAATCTTAAGGCTGTCATGGCAATCAGTCAAAGTGTCAATCATACTTGTCCTATAACTCTTCAAGCTTATAATACCCTTGAGCATTTGTCACTTTTATAGTTAGGACAATTTGTTAATTTAAAATGGCTCACTTTGAAGAGCATTATGCTTTTTCTTCTCTCCTTTTCTTTTCTCACAGTTCAAAACTGAAACAAGTCCCTCCATGGGGCTCCCGGTCTCTGCTTCCTAGATCTTCCTGACCAAACAAGCCCAACTGGGAGATGTTACCAGTAGGACTTTGGGAGCTGGCAGTGTGAGATCAGGATACCAGCCTGTGGGCTCTAGTGCATGAAGAGCCTTTTCATGATTTTCAGATGGCCACCATCTTTCTGTGTTCATATATAGGAGGAGAGCGTCTTTCCTCATGAGAATACTACTATCATCCCAAGGGCCCTAGCCTGATGCTCATATCCAACCCTATCATATCCCATATTCAGATACGATCACATTAGAGGGTAGGGCTTCATATAAATTCAGTAAATAATATATCCTTCACTGAAACTAGAAATTGCATCAGAAATTGAGAAATGCTGATAGGCTATGTACAGGACACAAATGGTGGTTTTCTTTGGATAATAGGGTTAAAGGAGACTTTCTTGATTTTTAATTAATGAATGTTGTTTTTATAGTTGGAAAAACAAAATTGCATTATTTTCAAAGGGAAATAAAACTGTGGACTGTAGGATTTTGTAACTGTTGTGAGATCTTCAGATTTAAATTTTATTTTAATAGGATTTTTTTTCCTGAGAGTTAATGAAAGTGGCTACTGCATTAAGCATTTGGTTCTGATCCACGATAAAACCCAATAAATAGTTGTCATCCTTCCTCTATTTCTTCCTCTTTTACTACAGTTACATTGTGGATAATAATTGCTACTGCGTTGATGTGTGGGTTGCTCTGGGCATGCAGTATAGAAAAAAGGAAATCTACAGTAGCAAAGATAGGCACATTTGTTCTAGCATTTTAAAACTGAGTTAGGAAACACAGGAGCCATGAAGTATATTTACCAAAGTATTAATCTTTCAAGTTCTAAAAAATAAATTAATTAAGTAATTGTTGCCACGTTTTCATTAATATCTAATGACCAAATTAACGCCGACTCACTGCATCTTTGTAGTGGAACACAGACAAATGGACACAGTGGGATGCTGAAGGCACCTTCAGCCATCTTCTCTTGTTCTGGGAGCTTTGTGCAGTGTTCTTTTGTTGTGCTTGGTGGCTTGCCCTGTAGGCGCCCTCTCTTCTACACTTCCTCAAGCATCATTTCTTATTATGTATTCTCTTGTGTACAGACTCTGTCACTGGGTGTTTTTTTTCTCAGTGAATCCCACATCTGAATGTAATATTTCTAGTTTCTCTAGTCTGTAAATCAGTAGGTCAGAAATGGCTTGCGAGGTACTCAGGCTTTTTTTGTCACGTAGGGACCTGACTGCTTGCCAAATAAATCATGATGTTGTGATATATTATTTCCCGTTGTTATAAATTTGCAATATTTATTGTACCAGTCATACCAAGTTAGGATTCAGTTATTTAATTTCACTTATATCTGTATTTGAGATGAGAATCCTTCTCTCCATTAGTAAGTCTGAATGAATTTCCTTCTCTCTTAGAGTCAAATTCCAAGCATGCCTACTAAAGTAGCCCCAGAATATACAAAGCAATAAACAGGAACAAACTGCTTTTGTGTATACAAGTGGACCAAAACATGTACCCTGGTTAACTATATCCCAAATTACATTTATTTTTTACCAAAATGTTTTTTTGTTTTTGTGTGCGCATGTGCACACACACACACACACACACACACACACACACACACACACACGAGACTCATATGTATGATTATTTTTGCCACAGTTGCTTAGTAATTTGGTTCCTGGACATTAGTGAAATGCACCTAGGTTACCCCCTCTATTATGGACACACGATGTTCACTGAACATTCAAAGGTTTCATGACAAGTGATCCTGCGACCTGAAAACACGAACCCTTCTGAACACCAGGCTAGTTCTACAACATGGCTAATCCTGTACTACTAAAGCTATTTTTTTTTAATTCTATTCTGGGAATAATGATTTTTTTTAATCAAAACAAAATCCCTTCAACTTTCTTTGCCTTTTATCAACAGGACACAAAAATTGCTTCATTGGAGCGGAACATCCGGGACCTTGAGGATGAGATCCAGATGTTGAAAGCCAATGGTGTGCTCAACACAGAGGACCGGGAGGAGGAGATCAAACAAATCGAGGTGTACAAAAGTCACTCCAAGTTTATGAAGACCAAGGTAGGTCCCAGGCTCAGCCTTTCATGTTCTCATTGCAAGATGAAAGTTATGGTTTACCTGCTTGCTTCTGCAAAGACCCACATGATCTGCCCTACGTGAAATGAAATACATGCATAGTAAAGAACATGAGAAAATTTAATCCAGAAGGGGGTCCAAGGGAATCTTTAGTGGGGTTTCTACTATGTGAGGTTCAGGGCTGAGCTCCTTTGTATCTGGAATCAGCAGAATTTTAGTCTTTTCTCTCCCACATTTTCAGCTATACTTACCTTTTTTTTTTTTTAAAAAAAATCCTGGTCTTGCCTGGTTTCTTGTCTATCCCTAGACAGTGCTGTCAGAAGGTATTGCTCTCATAAGCCTGCTAGCACGTCTTAATGCTATTAAGAGATTCTGGTTTTAGCATAAGACAAATAATTTTAAGCCTCAGTGCTTCCATTAAGTCAAATTCTTTAGCATCTCTAAGCTGGAGTTTCTTTCTTTGTTAAATATAGACCAGAATAGTAGACCCATCATTGAACTGCTTTGATAATTCTCTGAGATTATTTAATTAAAGCAGCCAGTCAATTTTCTCTGGTCTCCAGAAAGCCTGTACTGACGAGTTCTTGTCACTCTCTTGGTTACTCTTTAATGTTTAGGAAGCATTATTAGAGTAACTTTCTCCATTAGTTTACATCACTATTGCCAGTTCAGAAAACTGGCTTCTATTTGTTAAAATATAACTTTGGGCTATATGTGGATGGAGGATCTGAAATGGTCAGTTTTACATATACACAACCATTATGTTTATAAGTAGCCACAAATAGAACTTTTGAGACTTTGGGATGCTTTTTCTATTCATTTGTTAAGTCATTCTGTTTCTGAAAGTAATCATCACTAACTTAATTTATTACATTTTTTTCTACTTTTGTATCTTCTTTTTAAATTTTTCAATATTTTAAGTCTTTTAGTAGTCTTTGTTCCCCCATTATAACATTAAACAGAATTAAAGAAAGCAGTGGTGGAGGGGGGAGAAAAATTAAGCAATTTCCTCTCATCTGAAACACATTTATATTCTATATGTACTTAAAAATTGTATGAAGAAACAATATGCCAAACCTTTACTGCATATGTATATGTGTGTATACATGGATGCTTCTTCAAGGAGTTAAATCAGACACACTGCCTTATTCTGAAAACTCCATATCTTTAACATAGGCATAGGCATAGTACTACAAAATCTTTTTAGTATGACAAAAAATGTGAGTCAAAGATTAGAGATGTCAGAATTAGAATGCCCGGTGGCTTCAAATGGAGCCGATTCCTTTTTAAGATACAAATACCCATGTCATCCTCTGTTCCAGTCTCCCATCTGGCTTCTTTCTTGCAGTCATGTCTTAGAGAGCTGAGCTTCAGTAGAGCAAGCAGAGTCCTAAGGTGACCTGTAGACAGTGTTCAAGTCACTCTGACCTGGAAGATGCAGATACAGCTATGAGTGAGACCTGGAAGGTTTAGATGGTATTGCTATTTTAGATTAAGTTCACTTTCCACTCTGCAGCTTACCACTGGGAGGCTGAGTGAGTGTTCAAGCAGCCTACACAGCTGAAAATGCCCCAAATTGGCTGAGACTGGCTACCCTGCATTGTGGCTTCTGTCCAGGTGAATAGAGCATCCACGTGGTCCTCAGTCAGAAGTCATGATGGCTGCTAGCCTACATCTGTCTGCGACCATATCCTTGAGTTCCATTTCACTTTTCATGGTAGTTACTTTAAAGGCTTCCAGAAAGAGTCTAGACCAAAGAATGCAGAGAAGATCTTGAGGTGGAATCATGTGGGGGTTGGGGGGGTGTGTTGACTGAAGACTTGCTCTGATGCAGGCCCATCTCTACCTTGTCTTTGCTAGGACGAAGGCTCTAGGGGAAAATTATGTTACCCAGCCACACTTTCTGTCTCTGTAAAATGGGACCGCACTATCATACTTAGAAAATGACTCACGGGGACTAAATGAGAGTTAAAAAGACAATTTAATTAGGTGCCTGGCTCAAAAACGTGGCTAACCCAATTAATAATAGTGATGAAGTACTGTGATTGTTGAACTGACTTGGAAAATGGCTTTGAAATGAATGCAAATAAAAATGTGTTATACCTCATAAAAATGTTCCTTATAGACTGATAAACTTTAGTTGAAATGTATCAGTAGGAGTCAGATTTTATGTTTTCTGGTTGAAAGCATGTTGTTACTGGATTGGATTATAGCACTTATTGCTTATTTCTTTACTGACTTTTCTTGGGTACCTACAGTGAAGAGTGAGCAGGATTCCTTATTCAAGACTGGTAATGATGCCTATAGTTGGTTGTCAGGGAAATATTTGAACTAGCTGTGGAAAAGGCCATGTACCCAGTTTGATATTGACCTGGGGACTGGTAGGTAGATGGGTGGGACTCTGAAAATACCTGTGATTTAAAGTAAGTAGCACTGAAGACATAAATCATTTGTTTGTTTTCTCCCAAATTGTTTTTTATAAACACAGCATCATAGCAAAACCAGGGCAGCATATTTTGGGAGAAAGTAGAGTTTTAGAATTTGAACTGGTATGAAAGTCGAAGTATCAGATATATTGGGAAGGTGGAAATCCTTGCTCCTAGCAAGTCCTTTGACACATAACCATTGACTGCAAGGGCTAAAGCTCCTTGAAAGATTTCTGTCTTATCCAATGCTTCCTCGATGAAGACTCAAGTTTCTACTCTTCCTACAAACAGTAGAGAATTTAGACTGTGGAACTCAAGCCTAAGAGACTGTGGTAAGCACTAGTTACTTTCAGGGACATTGTTAAACCTCTGTGAATGTAATGAAGCATCTAAGTAATTGCTTTTCCAAAAATCTACATCCTCCCCTTTCTCTAGAAGGCTTTGTTCCTAGCCTGACACAGTTTTTGTTTACTGACCACAGTATTTCTGCTAGCTATTCCCTCTGTCTTCACTATTTGTCAAAGGTGCCACTGTGCTGTCATGGGTCTCCCCTTAACACACTTTTTTATAAACCTCTGACAGGTCACAAACCTCATAACCTGCCGCATGATAATAAGCATGTCACTTTCTTGACGTTGGGAGATGTATCTGCAGGGAAAAGAAAAGGCTGTTTTTCTTGCTGAGTGGGATTTTTAGGACATTGGTTGTGTCTCAGTTATAAGTGGGGGAATAATTCTCAGACAGAATGAAGTGTGCTTGATATCCACACGGACTCCATATGGAGTAGGTGATGTAATTCCAGTGGGCTGTTCTCCTGGCCATCACAGAGAGGCCTTCCCTGGCTCCAGTCCTTATGGATGTTCAATTGCATCACTTTCCATTTTTATTGAGTTTATGGCTGTAAAAGAAGCAAAAGGCATATTTTTGGAAATATGTGATTCTTTTCCCCCCTGTAAAATATATTCCCTTCAGAAAAGCCTTTTTTAGTTATTGTCTGCATAAATATTTATTTGAAATTTACCTCACGGCAATAATAGTCTGAAAGCTATTCTGAAGAGACTGGCTGTTTAATATTTATAGACTGAAGCAGCTTTATCACCATTAGCCCATTTTTGTGGAAGAAAGTAGGTGTGTGTGGACCTGCCACATTCTTCCTTCCCACTCACCCTCTTCTGAGGATTAGGAGCTTTCCTTCACATTCCTTTCTCTGTACCCCAGCCCCACAGCAACTTTCTTCTGGGGTATTTGTGAGAGTTTGTACTACAGCCTTGTCTTTGTTTGAAGCACACTGAGCTGACAACTTTTGGAGTTGTATTCGGTAGAATGGGTTTTATATGTGTGCTGGCTATATGCTGGGCCTCAGCTGAACAGTCTGTGATTTGAGGTCCACAGTCCCAATCCTGTGGGTCACAAGAAAGCTTATATTGTTTTAATTACCATTTAAAGTAATGGTAATTCTGACCAGCTCTCTCTTTATTTATGTTCTGTTCTTGTTGGGAGAGGGAACTTCTTATCTACAGGTAAGTGAGCATGGATTCAGGATTACTAAGCTCAGGTGCAAGAGCTCACCTGAGCTGTGATTGCTTCGTTCACATTCCCATCAATCCCTAACTGGGCTATTTCCCCCCTCCTCCCTCCCCCACAGCCTTTTAGAATCCCTCTCAAGACCATTGTCTCTTCAGTCCTCTACCTGTTCTTTCAGTTTTGTAAACTCAATGAAATGCATTTGTGCGCTGATGTCATGAGACTTCTTCCTAGTGGTTTTCCTTCAGTCTTTAGTTTTTCCATCCATCCATACTGCTGTAGTTTCTTTTCTGGTTAATGTGAGAAAAGTACCGTAACAAAATCATCTAAGTAGAGAAAGGCATATTGGTCTCTCCATTTCAGAGCGTCACACTGTTATTGCAAGGAGATCAAAGCAGTAAGAAATTGAAGCCATTAGTCCCAAGCTCAGTGAAGAGCAGAAAGAATGATGCATGGAGGCTTGTGCTCAGCTCGTCTCTTCCCAGCATCTTACTTCTCAGAACCACCTTCGTAGGGAATGGTGCTACCCATCGTGGACTAGTCTTCCCACTTCAGTAAGCCCAGTTAAGAAAATCCTTCACAGTCATGTCAACAGGCTAACCTAGGCTAGTCAGTTCCTCACTGGGAGTCCTATCCTAGGTGGTTCTATGATGTGTCAAGCTGCCAATCAAAACTAATTGCCACATCTGCCTCTTTGGTAACTGCTGCAACCTGAACCCTTTTTAAGGGTCCTCATTCCTGGCAAGGCATACCACTCTGTTCATGCTCAACTGCTGCATGTGACTTAGGTATTGTTTATGCCACTTTTATTGTTGTTTCTGAAAACAACAAAATTCTAAGAGGATTATATATTAAAAGCATTAAATTTAGGAGCTCTTAAGGAATCTCACAGGCCAAAACTAAGCCATAGTGGATCATGTGTTATTCGTAGAGAACAGGTTATTTATTCATGTTGCCATTTATCAGATGGATAGACTTGAGCTTTGGTTTCCACAGTCACACGGACGCTGGAGCTTTCTGGTTGGGCTAGTTCAGGTGAGGCACATCACAGAAATGCTATTATCAGTACCACATATACCTGGGATTCAAGACAGCAATACTCTAAGTGCAAGGAACCAAAAGTAATCCCCCTATTCCATGCATCTTCACTCTTTCTAAGAGACTCCAGGAAATATTGTCTGTCTTATAATTTTGATTCAAGAGAAATTGAACAGTTTTTCTTGGAGACATGATTGGATCTCACATGAATGCACTGTGTGAGCTAATCAGGAATATTCAGATAGGGAGTAGGCTTAAAGGGTCCTGGCTTGGATATGTCTCAGGGACTGGCAGAAAGAAAAGGTTAGAGTGGTCACATGACTGATATCAGTTTCAAGAATATCTCCAGATAACATTCTCTTTCTTTCCCTGTAAATCATACAATCTGCAAGAAAAACACTAGAAAAGAGAAGCAAATAGAACCAGAAATTATTGACTTTGCAAATTAAGAGTTATAGGATAAGGCCTATGGAATAAGTGCACGTTTAAATAAACAAGTGATTTAAATATGAAGAATGATCAATGGGAAAGGGGAAATGATTTGGAATGTAAATAAAAAAAAACTTAGAAAATAAAATTTAAAAAAAAAAAGAATGATCAAGAGACTCTAAAAATACAAAGCAGTGTTCATGATAACCAAGTAAAGTTTCTAGAAATGGGAGTGTATAAAATGGGAATTAGAAAGTATAGTCACTAGTTTAAACATTTGATCAGCCATAGAGAGGAGAGATTTCATAAAGTAGGAAACTGAGCGGAAGGAATTGAATAAGAGATATAAAGCACTTGTCAAAAATGATTTATAAATGGGTAAAGAAAATCTATGCCAGTGTATAAAGATGCATGTATTTACCCTTAGACTGGAGACAGTGAGGGGCTCTTGACACTCACTAGAATGGCTATAATTTAAATGACAGGAAAATTAAGTGTTAGTGTGTTTTCCAAAGTAGTTGGTGGTTTTGTATATTGCTGGTGGGAATAAACAATGTCACAGACTGTAAAATTTCCCTAGCCCAGCATAGTGGGAGGCAGAGGCAGGGGGATCAGGAGTTCAAGGTTATCCTCTGGAATATAGTGAATCCGAGGACAAGCAGAGCTGTGGGAGATACTTCCTTAAATGACAACAAAACACCCACCACCACATTCCTTAAAATACTAAACATTTTGTTACGTTGTGGCTTAACAGTTTCTCTCCTAAGGTACCTTCAAGAAGTGAACATTAAGTCTACAGACTCCTGTACGTAAATGTTCTTAGCACCATTATTTAGAATAGCAAGAATGTAAATATATCTAAGTGTCTGTCTGATAATTGTGATGTTGAACAGTTTTCACACACTGGTCATTTCTCATGGTTTTCTTTGAGCAATATCTTTTTAGGTCTATGCCATTTTAAAGTTTGATTTTTAAATTTTTTCTTATGTATTTTGCATATTAACACCGTGTTGAATGTATAGTTATGTGCTTCTGTGTTCCTTAATACTGGAGTCAAACATTGTGTGTGTGGTATATGTCAGCAAGCTCAGCAGGCAGTAGGCTGAGGCAGGAGACGTTGGAGGCTTGTGTTGGGCTACATAGTAAATTTAAGAGTGGCCTGGGTTACATGACAACCTGTTTCAAAACTCAAAAAATAAATCAGAGTGGGTAACAAGCAAAGGTAAGTTTAGGAGTAAATATGAACAAATGTCAACTGTCCGAAGTAATAGCTCAGGGCTGGAGAGATGTGGGGTTTCTTCATGCTCTTGCAGGTGACCAGGGTTTGATTTTCAGCACTCATATCGAGTGATTCATATTTGCTTTTAACTCCAGAATCAGAGTCTCACATCTTTTTCTGGCTTCTATGGGTATCCACATATGTGTATGCTAACACACACATGTACACACACACACAAATAAAAAATAAACTATTTTTTTAAAGTAATGCCATTGAAATCAAAACCTGACAGAACTATATGTCATAATAATATTTGTCAATGGGCTCATAATTGGGCTGTTTGTTTTTAGACAGGGTCTTACTATGTAGCCCTGGTTGTCCTGGAACTTGCTCTGTAGACCAGGCTGGCCTCGAACTCATAGAGAGCCTGATTCTGCTTCCAAGTGCTGGGATTAAAGGCTTGAGATACTACCACCTGGCTAAGAGGTTGGTAATTGGATCTGAGCTCAAGAACCTTATGTCATCCAGGAAGATGATTAACATAATATTGAAGATAAATTAAAATGATAAATTTTGTAATTTCTAGAGCAGCAACCTAAATATGGAAATAAATGAAGTAAAACAAATTTAAATCTATGTATAACTTTCAAGTTATGGGCACAAATTAATAATGAGGAAAAAATTCATTCCAAACAAAGCAGAAGGAAAAGCCAAAGAGGAAAGGATAGGGTAGAGAGGAAGTCCCAGGTGGCACACTGAATTAAAATCTTGTGTCTGTAATAAATATTCTGCTTAATTTTCTTAGACAGAATAAAAAGATGTAGAGATTTCTGTTTATTAGCAGCATGAACAAACCACACAGAGTTGAAGAGACATGGAAGGTTTAGAGAGATGTCTCTGTGGACAAGAGTGTTGGTGAGCACACATACCTGAGTTAGGATTCCTACACCCATGTAAAAGGCACCTGCTTGTGTATGTACCCCAGTACTGTGGAGCGGAGACAAGAGGATCACGGGACTTGCTGGCTGCCAGCTTATCACTAGGTTCAGTGAGAGACCCTGTAATGGAGGGAGGCAGAGTGTTAGAGCAAGACATCTAACATCACACACACACACACACACACACACACACACACACTCTCTCTCTCTCTCTCTCTCTCTCTCTCTCTCTCTCTCTCTCACACACCCACACTCACACACACAAACTCACACCCACACTCACACACACAAACTCACACCCACACTCACACACAACACACACATACACTCACACACACAAACTCACACACACACAACACACACACAAAAACACACACACACTCACACAACACACACACACACACAACCCCATATCACACCACACCACACCACACCACACCACACCATGCCACACTAGTACACAGAGATACACTGAAAATGAAAAAGGACAAGCCAGTCAAATCCTAGCCATTAAAAAAAGCTGCTTTAGACTTTAAGGCAAAGAAATAACTTCTAAAGTGGAAATAATTGACAAAAGTATAAGAAGCAGTTGATTATTTTATCATACAGTGGTTAGTTTTAACAGATCCTCTAAGCAATAAACAGATGAAGCAGACTTTTTAAAGTGAAATGTATTAAAAATTGATGTCTTATTTTAGGAGTGATTTGATACTGGGCACACTATTGGACAATGCATATAGCAGTTGCTAAATATTTTTTACTTCTCTTTTTAGCATATTATTTTGATTGACTCTTTTGGAATTTTGACAATTACTTTTATCATACTTATTCCCCCTAACTCTGCCCAGATCTAGATCCACCATCCTCACAACCTTCCATCCATTTCATTTGTTTGTTTTAAACTCATTGTGTCCAATTTTTTCTGCCCATATACTCTTGGGTGTGGGCTCATGCACTGGAGCATGGCCAACCTTCTAGAGGCCATATTCTTAAAGAAAAATTGACTCTTCCTTCCCTAAAAGCCATCAGCTGTCAATACCTCCTCAGGTAGAGATGGGAGTCACTGTCCCCTCTCTGTCCTATGCTGAAATGTTCGCTGTCACGATCATGCACAGATATTGGGTAGACAACCACAGCTGCTTTGAGTTTGGGGGTGCAGTGATCCTGCTGTGTGAAGAATACAGTTTCACTTAGGGTCTCCCTGACCTCTGGCTTTCGCTGTCTTCTCACATACCTTCCTCAGATGGTCCCTGTGGTGGTTTGGATATTGGCCCATAGGGAGCAAGTGGCACTATTAGGAGCTATTACCTTGTTGGAATAGGTGTGGTTTTGCTGGAGGAATTCCATTACTGTAAAGGTGGGTTTTGAGGCTATATATGCTCAAGCTATGCTCAGTTAGACAGACAGCCCTCTTCTGCCTGCAGATCATGATGTAGAACTCTCAGCTCCTTCTCTATCACCACGTATGTCTGCCTTCATGCTGCCATGCTTTCTGCTATGACGACAATGGACTAAACCTCTGAAACTGTTAGCTAGGCCCAATTAAATGTTTTTCTTCCTAAGAGTTGCCTTGGTCATGGTCTTCATGACCTTCATGTTTCTTCACAGCAATAAAATTTTAACGAAGACAGTCCCTGAGCCTTGTGGGAAGGGAGTGCAATACAGTTTTCCCGTTTGTGTCTGAGCACTCTGTAGTTAAGTTTTCTTTGTACTTTGACCATCTGTGAGCATCAGTGTTAACCTTCATCCACTATACAAAGAAAACTCCTGTTAGGTTCTGAGAGCTGCACTAATCTGTGGGTATAGAGATAAGGATAGAGGGCAGTTTGATACTATTGGTAAAATATTAGTACTGATTTTACCCCTGGGGTCTTTGAGCTTCTCAACCATGGGTTCTTGGCAATAATTATAGTATCAGGCATGTATTTTTCTCCTGTGGAATGGGTCTCAAATCCAACCAGAAAAGCAATTGATTACCCCCATAGCATTCATTCTCGTGTTCCACCAATGGGCATATCTTGACACACTGGTTATTGTTATAGCTTATAGGGTTCACAGCTAGGTAGGACTGCTAGTGACGTTTCCCCCTAAGCAGCTTACATAGATCTTCTGGTACTATGAAAGCTAGCCAACAGGGAGGAAGCTTTCTGGTTAATGCCAACTTGATTTCTCCATGTCTAGTGTCCACAGTATGTTATCTTCAGCACTATGATGAATGACAAAGAGCAAATGTAATGGCCTGTATTGTTTTGGTGGTTTCTAGTGCACTCCTGACAGTGTACTAGTGGATTTCCCGCTGGCTAACCTTTGGCTTTGGGGAACCACATTATCTCCCTCCCACTCCATGTAGGTTAATCCAATTACACACGCATGTACACACACGCATACACACACGCACACACATACACACACACACACACACACTCACTCTTCTATATACATTTGAGAATATATTGAGAAATAGACTTGTAAGCTATTCATGAATTAAAGGGAAATAGTAGGGATTAAAAATAGGACTGATTAATGTCTGTACTGAAAATTGAGTTAGTGATATCAAGCTAAGGTGTTATAACAAAGAAATTCATAGTTTTAAGTCTTACGTAAGAAATAATGGGTGCTGGGGAATTGGCTCAGTGATTAAGAGCCCTCACTATGCAAGCATGCGCACCTCAGTTTGGAACCTTAGTTTTCATGTAAAAAGCTGGGTATTACTGTTAGCACCTATAATCTCAGTGCTAGGGCTAAAGGGCTGGCAGAGATAGAAGGACTGCTGGGGCTTGCTGGTTAGCTGGACTAACTGAGAGGTGAGGGAAAAAACCCCACAAAAATGATAAAGTCCAGATTCAGTGAGAGTTCCATCAAAGGAGAACTAGTTGGGGAGTGATACAGAAGTGGCATCCTCTACATGCATATGTACAGTATGTACACACCTGTACTATGCATGTGCACATGTACACACTACACATAATGCATACATAACAAACAGAGAGGAGGGGAATGGGGAAAAGTGCTGAAAATTAGTGAGGTAAATATCTAATTTATAAATTTAGGAAAAGCAAGTAGAATAACTCAAAAGGTACAAGGAAGAAAGTACTGAAAAAATAAGAGCAAACATTAACAAAGCAAAAAAACAAAAATGAACTTGTCTTGTCAGCACTTCCACAACTGGATCTTGGATTTGCTGGTGTAATTTGCATTCTTCTGATGAGGTCAAGCAAGTAAACAATAAAGATAAATATTTGAGAAAGAAAACAAAACTACATATACCATTGGTAGAAGATATAATTAGGTTTTATGAAAACTTCTTACAAATAAATATGAAAATTTAGTTGCAGTGTGGAGTTCTTAGTAGGGAAAAATACCAGCTTTATATGGTTTTGCTCGTGTTTTCTAATGAACGTCTAAGTAAAAAAGAATTTATTTTTTTTCAGAAAAGTTCTCAGAGTATATTTAAACAAGATCCCATAGAGAAGTGTATACCCAAACCCAAGAACAACAGAACAGATGGGAACAGAAGAGAGCACTCTTCCCAAACACTAGATAGAAAATGCTGAAAGAATATCCACAAGCTGAATCCATTAACATTGAAAAACATTATGTATCATGACTAAGTGAAGTTTTCCTAGAAATACAAGGAATGGATAATGTTGAAATTCCATTGATGTTACTCATTACAATAACATATTAAAGGGAGAAATGTATGGGATGGAGGCAGAATGTTGGATAATATTATGCATCTTTAATGATTTAAAGAAACTCTTGAAATGATTGTAATAAAAGAGAACTTTCTCATACCTAAAAGTGCATCTTCAAAGATCTAATTACTATATTTGTTAGTAAATAACATTATTTTTTCTACACATGAAAACCAGATGTCAAACTAAATGATGACATGTTAGAAATTTTCCCTTTGAGACTTAGAACAAGACAGGCCCTTCTGGCTAAGTGGCCGTTTAATGTGGTTGGTGTGCATTTGTACATAGTGGAATTGTCACAGGGTTGTTAGCTTTGTACTATGTTAGCTGGTTTCCAGTAGTGGACAGAGGCTACCAGTTGGGATTATCACGTATTGGCTGGACTCATACCATGCTGGTTGGCTTTGAGCATGGGGACAGAGCTGCCAGTTGTTGTCTAGGTTAGGGCAGGAACAAAGGTACTGATACTTTTTCACATTCAGAATCAGAACCATTGTTCAGTGCAAGTTCAGGAGTGGGAAAACAGACCCAACTTCTAGTTTGAAAGAGTGACATTTGTGAAGTATTGAGGAGAAAGGACTGGTGCAAGTCATCTCTGAAGGTCATCTTCCACGACTTCTATCAGTGGACAAAAATATAGTGTGCTGGTAACTGAGAAAACAGTGGGATGGTGGAATATTGACAAGTTGCCTGTGGTCATGCAAATCAATTATAACTGCTTTGGAAAATATTTTGGTCTTATCTGGTAAAATTAGATTAAGATGTTGGGGTGGTTTGAATAAGAATGGCCCCATAGGCTCATAAATTTGAATACATAGTTATTGGCAAATGGCAGGACTTGAGAAGGATTATTAGGAGGTAAGGCCTTGTTGGAAAAAGTGTGTCACTGGAGGTTGGATTTGAAGTTTCAAAAGCCTAAGCCAGGCCCCAAGTCATTGTCTTTCTGCCTCCTACATATCTGGATGCAGAAGTCTTAGCTCCTTATTTAGCACCATGTTTGCCTGTGTGCTGACATGCTCTCTGTAATGATGATAATGGACTAAATCTCTGAAACTGTAAGGAAGCCCCAATTCATTACTTTCTTTTGTAAGAGTTGCCTTGATCATGGTATCTCTTCACTGAAGTAGAACAGTGTCTAAGACAGAAGTTGGTATCAGGAGTGGAGTATTTTTATGACGGGTCTGGCCCTGCTGTTTGTTGGAGGAATAGAGAAGACTGACTTTCGGGATTTGCACTAAAAAAGTGCTTAAACCCTTTAAGTAAGGGATAGTAGGCCACCTTATAGGCACAGGAACATGGAAGACAGCAATTTGAACTGTGGGAGCCCACCTCAAGAAGTTTTAGAGGGAAAGAATATTAGTAAGTGGCCAAGAGACTGTTCTTGTGAAATTTTGGGGGAAGAATAGGCCTGCTTTCTGCCTCTGTCCAAAAACATCTGCCTGAGGGTAAATTGAAGAGTTTGGATTAATGGTGTTGGCAGAGGAGATTTCAAGACAGCCTGGTATTAACTCTGTTGCATGGTTATTAGTGGTCACTCTTTAACAGATCTGTAATGAAAATATGAAAGCTGAGCAAGGAAAAATGCAAAATGTACAGTTTGAGGAGAAAAGGGGCGCTAGAAGGTGGAATGAAGCTGAGTCTAGTATTCAATGAGATACAAAGTTTAAAGAAGGGCCTGATGCTCAGTTGAATACTTCAGCACAAGACTCCCACCCAGCTAAGCTTCCAACTTGTGAAAGGATTTAAAGAGAAGCTGAAGTAGTGAAGGAAGCCATTAACAACAGAAAGTAGATGCAGATGTAATCGTATGAGGGGTCAATGTTCCAGCCCCAGCAAGCAGCCAAACTTTGCAGCTTTAACCATATGGTTCTGTCTTTAGACTGAAGGATAATGGACAATAATGGACCCGTGAAACCATAAGTACTTGCTTACAGAATGCTTTCTATTATAAGAGTTGCTATGGCCATAATGTCTCCTCACAGCAGGAAAAGAGTGATGAAGATGAATGTACATGCTGTGTGGTTGAGCAACTTTATACCTGGATGGAAACATGAGATGGTTTTATGATCAGGTTTTATATGTTTTCAGAGTAGCACTGTTGTAAAGATTAAAAACCTAAAACAAACACCAGGTCAATGGCAGAGCTGATAAATTAGGTGAACTCTTACAGTGGAATACTCTTCTTCAGTAAAAAATGATTAAGTTTTTTGGATATGGGTTTACATGGACATGATTTACTCTCTAAGACATAAACACTTAAGGCATATGCAACACAAAGTTTTCAAATATGAACAAACTAATAATATATTCTGTATGGGTACAAAAGTTAATGATAGAACTGAAAAACAATCTCAAAATTCCATGACACTTCCCAGAGGGCTAGAGGGAGATGGATGTGAGATGGAGTAAGATTGATTCTAATTATTATTTTTATTCTTGGTGACTTGAATGATGCATGTTTTGCTTTTTCTTATAGCTCATGTATATTTTATGTCTTTTGGCTTATATGTGCTTAAAATATTTTTCTTTAGAAGATTGTCTTCAAATGATAGTCTTGAGTCATTGTCCACATTGTGAACTTGATTCTCTGGTTAATTAACAGTTGCCCCACTCTCCGATGGTCTTCCTATTGACTTTGGGGTTTCAGAGACAAGTAGGTTTTGGCAGGAAACTTTCATAATATTGCAGACCTATTGTCTTAGTGAGGTGGAAGGAATTTGCCTGCTTGCTTGTCCCTGTAGGGCCTCTTCCAGACCAGGACCATCTCTTTAAGCAGGTACATGGCATTTCATGCTATATTTTATAATTGTCAGCCATTAAAAACAGAAAGAAGTAGTTGTCAAGTGTAAACTATTTGAACAAAATTTTCTCAGATTTCGTGATTGTCTTCTTGTTTTACAGATTGATCAGTTGAAACAGGAACTTTCCAAGAAGGAGTCAGAACTTCTTGCCTTACAAACAAAGCTTGAAACCCTTAGCAATCAAAATTCAGATTGCAAGCAACACATTGAAGTGCTTAAAGAGTCGCTTACTGCCAAAGAACAGAGGGCTGCCATCCTTCAGACTGAGGTAAGGCCTGGGTTCTGGAAAACAGGGATACTTAGCCATATACAATGTTCTTCCTGAGATACATCCTGAAAAGAACCCATTCCCAGAACTGTTGGGGCCAGATGTGTTTTGAGATTCACAGAATTTTGGGTTTTGAAGTGAGACCTATTGTACATATCATAGTTTTGTGACTTTCCTACTGAGGTTGTAGCAATATCTGAGACATGGGACTCTCTTCAGGGAAGACAGCCTCATACTGACGTGGGATAGATAATGATGAACATGGGACTCTCTTCAGGGAAGACAGTCTCACACTGACGTGGGGTAGATAATGATGAAGATTGGATTTATTGTCTCCTGTTGATTTGTGCCATGTTGTATACCCAAGGAGTTTGTTTTACATTTATATATTTTGTATTATATTTTCCATTGTTTAGAGCATCTTATTTTACTTTTTCAAGATGGGGTTTCTCTGTATAACAGTCCTATATGTCCTGGAACTCACTTTGAAGGCCAGGATGACCTCTAGCTCACATAGATCAGCCTGTATCTGCCTCCACAGTACTGGGATTAAAGGTGTGAGCTTCCACACCTGGCTTTAGAGTGTTTTTGTTGTTGTTATTGTTTTATTTTGTTTGATTTGAGAATCATAAAAAATTGGATCTGGAATTAATATATTTGATCAAAATCATAATATGATTAGACTAGCCCATACTTTACTCGACAACCATTGTCTAGGTGATTTCTTACTAATTTTCCCAATGAAGAATGTTAGCCTTGTGTGTTTCTTAAAGGAGATACTGCTTTGTTATTTCTGATTTATATTTAGAGGAACAATAAAAAACAACCCCAAACCCCATACGTGTTATTATTCTCTTTTCTTGCTTCTTCTGGTTGGATCACACATTTCTGTTTCATAAGAAATACAAAAGCTGTTGTGTAAATAAAAGCAATGGGTAATATAGCAAAGAAGATAGTGAGCCAGGCTGTTTTATGTGTTGCACCTGGTGGGTTACTTTTGGAGAAGGCATCATAATTGGTATGTATGTTCTCAGGGTTCTCTTTGCACCCTGTGTTTGTATATATAGACTTGAAGATGTATAAGGACATACACATTTGACTTAGGAGCAAGTTGGGTTTGTTGAGTAGATCTATGCCCTTGGTGAATGTTGTGTGGGCATTTTCTTTTTTAACACATGGATTTATGGCTTAAATTGAAAGATGATTTACATCTATCTCATTCGAAGGGGCATAAGTACAGAGTGTCTAGTACTCTGCTATTCAGTAGTGAGCCATTAGCTTCACAAGGCTATTTGAATTTAATTAGTTTAGAAAAAAATTAAATATAGTGCTTTAGTCACTTTAGCTATGTTCTACACATTTAGTAGTGTCCTGCTGGTAATGCCTGCTAACAGTTTTCTAGAACAGGGACTTACTTGGGACTCAACTCTGGTCCTTTGATTGATTTTATAAAATATTATTAGAACCCATCACATCTATTCATCTACACATCTGCATTCTTGCTATAATAGCAGAATTGTGCAAGCATTTTAGAGCTTGTGTGGGCTGCAGCACTGAAGGTATTTACTGTCTAGTCTTTCATGAAAAAAAAAGATTGCTAGTACTCTCAGTGGGATGAGGAGGCAGTGGAGTGTCCAATAAGGATTCCTTTTGGATTCCTACGTGGGCACAGGCCAGGTAGTTTGCTGAGTCCTATCCAAAAGCATGTTTGCTTTACAAAGCAGTATTTAATACCTGCATTTTTGTCTTAAAGTTATTGTAATTGTGACAATAGTGTATATCACTATGAGTTGGGTGGGAGGCAATATGATGAACACTGCAGTCTGCTTGCCCAGACAGGTAACCTGCTTCCCTGACAGTTTCTCTCCAGAAGCAAGAATTAGGAGAGCCATCTCAGAAGGCCTCTCCTTTCACTGTATAATACTGATGCCTTCAGTAGTCTGCCCACCCATCCTTCTACTTTACTTTTTTCAAATTAACATAGTTTAAATTAGACCCATACATATTTCATGAAAAAGACTGTGGTGACATTATGTGGACAGCTTCTGTCCCATGTTCAATAATTAAATGGCCCAATGGAGAGATGGTGCTTTGAAGTAGAAATGAAGTCACTCTCTAAGGACAATGAGATGGTATTTTTGCACTCCTTCTTTGAAGTTGAGAGTGAGACATTAATAAGTTTATTGGCTAAAATAGCCAAGGAATTTTCTTTTGCCTTTTTTTCCCCTATTAAGATGGCTGTGCATAGAAACAGAGGAACAAGTTGTCTGATCACATCTGTCTTATGAAAAAAAGCAATTTAGCTGAAATTAGCTCTAATTGTTGGGATCATGAGGGAAGGACTCTGGCAGCATGGTAGAATATATTAAAGTGCTAGGGGCAGGAATTGAGGGAGCCTCAGGGATCAAGAACACCATACCACAAGAAGACCTACAGAATTAACTAAACTGGACCCAGGGGGCACTCACAGACTAAAGCACCAACCAAAGAGCATGCATGGGCTAGACTTAGACCATCTACACAATGATAGCAGATGTGTATCTTGGTCTTCATGTGGGTCCCCTAACAATTGGAGTTGGGGCTATCTCTGACTCTGTTATCTGCCTTTGGAACCTCTTCCTATAGCTAGGGTGCCTTGTTTGACCTCAGTTGGAGAGGATGCTCTTAATCTTGCTGTGACTTGATGTGCCAGGGCATGTTAGTACCCATTGGGGGGAGGTCTTCCTTTTCTCTGGGAAGCAGGGGAGGAAATAGTGAGAGAAGGGGTTTGTGAAGGTGTGACTAGGAGGATAGGAGGGAATGGGGCTGTGATCAGGATGTAAAGTGATTAAATAAATTAACTAAAGAAAAAAAAAAAGAAAGGTAACTAAGGAAGAAAAAAAAAGTGCTATCTCTTCTTTGCCTTAACAGGAAAACCATAGTCTCCCTATCTCATATGTGGTTGCTTAGTGGGGAGGTGGTTGTTGAATGAGATATGTTACATCTCATTATGTCCTTCATTGAAAGATATGGGTTAAAATGTACCTGAGGGATAGGGAGCTTGTTCTCAGAAAGGGGTGACATGAGACAGTTGCTTGCAGTTTGATTTCTGACTCATTCCAAAAGGCTCTTGCCAGAACAGAAGAGAATGGGAAGAGTCTCGCTGGCTTCTCTGGAACATCTCTGCTGCCAGCTGGCTTTAGCCATATATCAGTAATACAGTATAAATGATAACTGTCACTGCTTATTCCTTGAGAACACAGTATAAATGACAGCTGAAATGGCATAATAGTTCCTCTCTGTAAGGGAGGTTCTGCAAGTAGGACCTTTGTGTTTGGGAGGTGGTAGGATGAAGGGTGGGGTGAGAGGTGGGAGGCAAGTTGTCTGGGTTTGTGGCTATGTGGCTTGGCTCTTTGGTTGGCTTGTTTTAACTTATACAAATACCCAGGCGCTTTTTGACATGTGTGCAGTAAATCAGTGGAATAATAATTATACATGTACAGAGATACACCACATGGCTCTTAACATAACATTTTACTTTTTAAAATAGCTTCAAAGGACCCCACAGCCACGTTTCTTATTTTGCTATTTCCTTTAATGTTTCCTACACACATCTTACCCCATCCGGCAGGTCACGTCCTGCGCAGCAGTTGGTATAGTAGTGAATTGGCTTACATTCTTTCTTGTGCTGAGTAATTATCAATCTGAACAGAAAATAGGAAGGATAAAGTGCTTCTGTTTATTTCAGTTGGAATTAAAATGTTTTTAAAAATAAAGGAACAAACACAGTGTTTAGAAGTCGGAGGTATGTGGTTATGCGTGAATCTCCCTGTTAACGCATGGTATGTGAGGTCTGAACACAGAATTCAGGAAAGTGCTTTCCTTGCTTGTAGGAAAATGTTCTAACTGCAAGTTGAGTTTCCTGTATTGCTGTTGTTATTAGTGTTGTTGCTGTTCATTGTTAGGATACTTGAAAATGTTAAATATTTTCTCACCTATTCTATTTTAGCTTTGTGAGTTTGCTTTGGATCTGTAGGCTGTGTGTATAAGAGCCCAGCCTTTCACAGTTCAACCCAGACACCTTCTTATGTCTTAAATTGAAACAGAGAAAGAAAAGTACTACCTATTGGTTCTTTTGTGAGTACTACCAGTTGGTTATTTTCACAAATGAAGACTTTTGCTTCTGCTGTTTTGGAGAGCATCCTTCTTTCTCCCTCAGCACGATTGCCAAACTACTAGTCATGGTAATTCTTACACATACTTTCTAGACACTTTCTAGATGATGTGTTATAATCTGCACAATGTTACAGTTCTGTTTGCTTGTTTTATACTAATGTATGCTGTAGGTAGGTCAGAGAGGTGATCTACATGTCTAGGAACTTGTTAGCTAAGAAGGAGTATAGGGGTTTCTTGTTCCAACAGGCAAGGAACACCATGTATTGGGTAGGGTAGTGAGTTCCATAGCAAAGGTTCATAGCTTTTCTTTTGAAATTGTCATAATGTAGATTATATGTAATCAATTACAGATTATTATATCATCTATAGACCTTCTTTCCAGAAAATTCTTCTTGTAGTACCTTGCAGACAATTCCACGTACTCGGGAACTTTTCAGTCTTTAAAATACACAAGCTTGGAACAAAATAGTAGTTGCCTTGTATTGTTTTAAACGTGTCAAAATATATATTGTATTTTATGTGGGATTTCTAGGGAAAGGCTTCTGCTTCCTGTCTCACCTCTTACCCTGGTTTCTGGGAAGTGACTTTCTAATCGGAAGTTGAGACTTCAGGAGGTGATAGTTACTGTCTTTCTTCGGATAGACTTTGGATGACTGTCCCGAGTAACCAGTGCAGTGTTGCACACAGGTGCTTCTTAAACAAGCAGCAGCTCACACCCAGCCAGCTTTGTCAGCTGCTCTGTCACCCCTTTGGCATTTGTGGGTACAGTGTTCCACTCTCAAGCCTTGCAAGGAATGTCTTTAGAATTAATAAATTAAGGGACTTGGTGAAATAAACAAAGCATACAAAGAAAGTCCCCCTGTCATTTTAATTTTTTCCAGTCCAGTCCCCTTATTGGCTTCATGGTTTTTAAATGTTTTTATTCAGTGGGGAAAAGGCACCATTTGAAACTTTTATTGATAACATTTTTAACTGCAAGAAAAAGAAGTAAACTTACAGAGCAGTAACTATCACGGTGGCCACAGTTGGGAGGTCTGCAAAATGCTTTATTGCCAATAGGAAAAAAATGTTAGGAACCACAGTCATTACAGGGGTCACCACTTCTGTTTCGTGCATCCCATTCCCATTTTGAGAGCAGGATGACGGCACGACCAAGCTCCACGCTTTCCTTCCCCTAACTTCTACGGGCTTTGTTTTGATTTTCTCTTTATTAATGATGTGAAGAGTTTGGGGTCAAATAAAAATGAGCCAAGGTCAGGCTTTGTGAGACTCAGAGTGGTGAACGTGTCCCTGTATCTAGCCAGGGAAGGACCTGGCTAAAGGGGCTGACTTGGCTGTCTATGCTTTTTTAGCTACTTTGTAGGTTTTAGCTATCCCAGTGAATTAGGCAGCCAGCCTCTTGCTTTCCTGTGGTACAAACAGGAATGACCTATGGCAAAAGAATCAAAATGGAACACAAGGATCCTCCCAAGCTGTGGTGAAAACGTTCTGTGGCCGTTGCATCACTGTTTGGGGATCGTTAGAACATACCATGGATAACTACTGACATCGTTCTTTTCCATAGGTCAAGAGTCTAGTACAGTTGTTGTTCTGAATTCTCAGAAAACGCCTTATTTAACACCTTGTTAGGATGAAATTGCTTCTGACTTTATAAACACAGGTGTTCGGTTTGAATCCTAATGAACTGTGAAATAGGTAGATGTCTAAAAGGAAATTCTATAAATTGTGAACAGGGCTCTGTCAGCACACTAAATGGATTAGGAAAATTCATTGTCTGCCCTGTAACTGAACACCAGTGTGATGCGTGCCCCCGAATTAGTCCTGAAAAGCCAATAAACCAGAGGAAGAAAGCCGAGCCTAGTAGATGTTGATTGTGGGGGTTCCCCACCACAAATGAATCTGGTTCAGGACGGCTTGGAAATCAGAATGGCTATTCAGAGAAAGGCCAAGAAGGAATACATGTGAGCAGACAACACAGAATTTATGGAGCAAAACCACAAACACCTTATTTTCCATTGTACTAAAACAGTGCTATTTTACACTACTCTTTTTGTATGTAATTCTGCTTTCAATTTTATATTGTTGCTGCAACTCAAATCTCATTATAAGTCTTCCAACAAAAATCCCTTTTTAATCAAAAACTTTCCAAGCTCAGCCATTGTAGGCATTTTCTGAGCAACCTATTTTTCTACTGGAACAAAAGAATTTGGTCCCTCCTTGGTGAGCTCGTGGGGATGTTATTTGACCCGGGTGGCCAAACATGTAATTAAGATAACTGAATCATTTTAATTTCTGCATTAAGTCCTTTCATCATCTGCGGCCATTGTTTTGGGGTAGAGAGATAGGGAGAGTCCTTTTATTTTCTTTGAGAGAAAAGAAAAGGGTGGTTAGTGCTTTTGCTGGCTGTACTTCTACAAGTTGTGACTAGAAGTGACAGTACCCAATTAAGCAGTCACTGATGGGAATACCCATGCCCGCTGGTGAGCCCTATGTACTGATAAACTATTGTTAGGAAGGAGCAGATATTTCTGCTGTGTCTCTAGATCCCTGCCCCTCCATTTAAAGAGGCTAACAGCATTCAGAGGGGAGCTCTAGCAGACCCTTCAAGCTTATATGCTTTCCTTTAAAATGTTATTGAAAACAGGATGTATTTTCATCCACTTTTACCCTTTTATGAGCCCTGCATTTGGAAAGCAGTTCAGAAAGTGATTCTGCTCTCTGACACAGGATCCGTGTCTACTTCCTGTCTCCCTTGAAGAATACCCCAAATGCTACAATTAGGTTTCTTTGCTGTGTATTTTCACAGCAACCCCAAAAATGTCCAGTTAAATCTCATGGCAGGACCTCTGTAAGAAGATGTGGCTCCACTTAAATGTACTTTTTCCTTTAAGTTAAATACATATATTTATTTTATACAGATATTTTGTTTTCTGCTCTTATTTTTTTTTTTTAAGGCAGTACGATCAAGGTAGTCAGTTGTATGGATTTAACCCTGGGAAATATATTGAAGTCTACAAAAGTTTTGGCATTTAACTTAAAATTTAAGATTTTATTTATTATTATTAATGTGTATGTGTATGTGAGTGAGAGAGAGAACAAGCATGAGCGTTCACTATGGAGGTCAGAGGTTAACTCGAAGTTAGTTCTTCCTTTCTCTGTGAGATCCTGGGATTTGACCATGTCAACAGGCTTGTTTGGCAAGCTCTACTTAATTCTTTGAGATGCAGCTGATTTCTCAACACCTTCTAACCAGCATTTTCCTTACAATATTACTTGGTAGTTGTTTATTTGAAACTGAAAAGACTGTAATTTGGAGTTGTAACATCTTCCCAAGTGTCAGTACCCATGTGCTGAGGGTGACTCCTTGATTGGGAACCAGTCATACCAACTGTCCGAAAATCTCTCCACAGCAATGACATCCATGAGTGAATGCCCTTGCAGTCATTCAGAGAGAGCATCTCAAGAAGGGAAATGGGGCAAGGAGATGTAGCTGTCTATGAGATCATGGGTGAGGCCACATCGGCTTTCCAACCTCTTTCCCATCTACAGCCAGGGAACCCACCAACGACATCCATTTGAACTATTTGGAAAACAAACTAAATTTGTACTTCCTATAATGTGTGTGTGTGTGTGTGTGCACATGAATGCACACATATATTTCTGAGAAAGACAAAGCATTTCAATGCAATATAGACATACAAAATAATTTTTAATAACCTAGTTTGATCTCTGGTAAGTTATTTCTAAGGCACCTACTGTGTGTTAGGCATGGTACTAGGTCAGAAAGTTTGAAAGAGCCAGAATAACCAGGAAGTCTGTTGATGAACAGTTTCTCTTAGAAATGCTTGAACAAATAAGACCCAAGAAATGGCAATATTAATGAGCCTATTAATGTGAAGGGGGAAAATTTTTTGTAGGGTCCTACACCTAGACAAAGACCCTGGGATGAGAATTAGCCTCTCACAAAGATGAGTTCCCTGTTGATTGTCTGCATAATAGTGTGTAGCCTTGAAGCCATATACAACATCACAAACAACAAAATTAGATTCAATAGGTTATACTTACATATATTTGTACATGCATTTATGAAACAACGATAATCAAATAAAAAGAGGCTATGGACTTGAGAGTTGGGCAAACATGGGAGGAGTTTCAGGGAGGTTAGCTAAGAGAAGTTGGAGGGAGGAAAGGGGGGAAGTGATGTAATTCTATTTCAATTAAAACATAAAAATACTTGATAGAGCTAATAATGCAGTCATTCTCTTGTATCCCAGAGGTGCCTAGTCTTAGGTAATGTTTTATGTTAGTGCCAGGAGAAAATATATGTTAACTCCTATGTAGATTACAGAAAATATCCTTAACTTCAGCTCTATCTTTCTCTCTTTCTATCTGTGTGTCTGTCTGGTGTGTGTGTGTGTGTGTGTGTACATGCCTGAAGAGGTGAAAAGTCAATGTTAAGTGTGTCTCTCAGTTTTTCTCTACTTTTGAGACAAAGTTTCCCATTGAAACTTGAATTTACTAATTTGGCTAGACTGGCCAGGCAGGCCCAGAGGTCCTTCTGTCTCCATCTCCTCAGCTCCAGTATTACAGAGTTATGATGCCATGATGCATGCTGTGCCCAGGGTGGTTTTCTTTTTCTTTCTTTCTTTCTTTCTTTCTTTCTTTCTTTCTTTCTTTCTTTCTTTCTTTCTTTCTTTCTTTCTTTCTTTCTTTTTTATAATGTGGATGCTGGTTGAACTGAAATCCTCATAGCCGCACAGCAAGCCCTTTACTGACCGAATCATTTTCACAGGCTTCCACAACTAATTTTATAGGAATGGTGTGTAAAACTGATAAATTTGGTGGCAAACGGCTTTTGCACATGCAAATTATTGAGCATAAAAATCAACTTAGAGAAATTTGTGGTAAATAAAGGGTTCATATTTCTAGTGGATGGAACTTTTGAAAATTGATAATCAAAGAGACAAGATCCCTGTAAAATAGTAGGCCCAATCTTCAGTCAGCATACAGAGAAATGAATGTAAATGTACCCAGTTTTATGTTTAATCTGAGGAGATGAATGCATATTAAAACTACATTGAAAATAATTTTCACCTGATGGGCAAAAGTCCAAAAGTTTAAAATGCTTTCTGTTGGCAAGCCAAGGGGAAAACTAAACCTCTAATAATGATGGTTTTAAAGCAGAATCGTTATTTCCTTGGGAGAATTTGGCAACAATTACCAAATTTTTCATGTTTACCTTTGTCTTGGAATCTCAGTTCTAGAAATAGATATCAAAGGTACACTGGCAAAAGTATGAAAATACTCAACATTTGTGATTATTATCCACAAACACTGGGAATAATCAAGATATCTATCAGGATCAAACTGATTTAATAAATCATGGTGATGTATAAAATGAAATGCTATATAGCTATGCAAAACACAAGCTAGGTCTTGATACAAAATGGGGTGATCTTTAGATGATATTGTCAAGTGCAAGAAGAGGGTTGACATACTTGTTTATGTATAGATTAAAGTGCCATAGCCACACCTGCATGGATGCAGCAAATCACAAAATCAATAAGAAATACCGGAGTTGATGGGCACACAGCCTAGGTGATTAAATGAACCTTATTTATAGATAATGTCTTGGAGTTGTAAGAATAGTTTATATAATTACAAAGCCAAATTAAATACTGAAATATAATCCTTAAATAGTTAGAGAAATATAATATTTATAAATAGAGAGAAAAATGAAGCATTCATCTATGTGCAGTTTGAACAGTATCCTGACCAGGGACCTAGTACCTTTGCAAATACCTTTAGTGCAGGCTTAGATTTTTCAAAACCTACTTTAATTATAGTTCTTTAATGCTTTAACCTCCCTTCTAGTTCAGCACCCACTAGAGGTAGGAAAAAGAAAGGTTAATAGTAAACAAGGGTTGTGGACCTGTTGAGAAATATTTCTTTGGGGCGATTCCAATCTTCATTGTCAGCAGTCCAGTCCACTAACAAATCACCAAACATGAATCAGCGGTGACGGTTCAGGTCACCTGGCAAAAACCAAACATAAGTCAGTGGCAGAAGTTCGATCCAGAAGAAACCATGAGGTTCTGCTGATCAGCACATGTCCTGGGAAGTGGCAAGAAGCAACTGGAATACCACCAGAAGTTCTTTGGGGTGTTTCTCTTTACAAAGTCAAAACAAGTGAAAATCAGTGAAGAAAGCAAGGTGAACTAATGCAAGAGTGTCATAAGAGAAGACCAGCGTCAGCAAAGTCCAACGATGAGCAGTAAGAATTGCACAGTAAAACAGTGCAAGAACTGTCAGTTGGGTTATACTTCCCAAACAGTGCATACCTTTCAAGCATCCACTCCAAGAAAACATCACAGACCCTTTCACCAGGCAACTTCCAGAAAAAAATACCATGTCTGTTCTTAGCAAAACATCTTCTCATGTGTCTGCTTCAGCAAAATATCCTCTCATAAGACAGTTTCCAGATAAATATCCCATGACACAACTGAGTCTCCAACCAAACAAGAAATCCCCACTTCACTTTAGTATTCAGTTCTCTGTGTGTCCATCTCTAGTGGATTTACTCAAGGACAAACAGAAATGTAAAACTCCTTAAGAATCCTTCAGTAATTATGCTATTTGTTGTGGTGTGGCTATCATAGTATAAACGGATGTATTTGAAGAGCTGGATCAAGTGAGCACTTCTAATTTTTGCCCTTGGGAATTAAAATTTTCAGCATAGGACAGAGGAAGTATACGGACTAGTCTAATCAGCACTGGTTCATATTGGACCAGAGCATCTCAGTTCATATCCTTAGGTGAATTCGGGGTGAGCTTCATGCTTAAAAATAAGCATATGCATCTTTGATAAACGGTATATAGGATGATATATGCTAAGTATAAATAGCTGTATACTAATGCATATTCTAGCCATGCCTCTGAAATAAGGACAGTCTAGCAGCAGTAGGTACTCCCCAGGTCACAATTCACTATTTTCTTAATTAAGGCTTTTGTAGAAGTGGATGAATCTAGGGCTAGGGAGGAAATGCTGCCTGGAACAGCTCGTCACCCTGGGGAGGGGTGATGTCAATTACTGGTGGCACTGGGAAAGAGCCAAGGCAAATACAAAGCTGCAGCTGTGGTGGTTCATGCCTGTGACCCCAGTATTCCAGAGGTAGAGGCAGGAGGATCATGAGTCCAAGGCCAGCCTGGACTACATAAGGAGACTCTGTCTTATACATAGAAGCTAATGAAACAGTCTTTCTGAAAATGTTTCTGAAAATGTAATAAAGTCTAGGAGGAAGCTGGCAAAGAAAACCTTCAGCTGGGCTTAGCAAACAAACTCCCTACGTGGAACACTTCCCATCAGGTAGTTAGGTTATGTATTTCTGAATAGAGAGAGGCAGGGAAGGGACCTGATTAAAGACTCGGCAACGCATCACCTATTACAATGTCCAGACCTTATTATGATCCTAGCTGAGTAAATAAAATGGAGAAATTTAAAGGTTTGACAGATAATATGTGAAGGAATAACTGGCAAATTTTCTTATGTTGTAATAATGATTTTAGTTTTGATAAGAAAATCTTTATCTTCTAAACAGGTCCAAAAATGCTTATAGATGAAATATTTGTGACCTCATTTAGAATAATTATGAATGCTGAGAAAGAAAATATCAGTGCAGAAGAAGTAAGCCCTGTTGTATGTATTTGTTTCTCTATAAGGAAAATTTCAAAGCAATGCCATGCGTTAGGTGAGATGCAGTGCAGCTGAGATCAGGGCCACAATGTCTTATGATGTCATCAAGTAGTTCAACAGGCATGGCAGAGAAGGGTGTTCTTTAACCTGCATGCGACTTGAGAGAAAAGGCAAAAGTGGCTTTAATGTCTTTCTACTCAGCTATAGGACTTGTGTTTGTGCCAAAGCAGAATCCCATTTCTCCTTGCTTTTGGATCGTTCATCTTTATACTCCGTGTACTTTTAGATCTGGCTGGCTTCTTTTGGTCCTGGTGGTGTCTGGTCGTTTTCACCAAGCTCTTTAGATTACTCTCTAAGTGGATGCTGGATTTTGAGGGTGGAGACATTTTATCTCATTCTTCCTTCTTTGACATCTAGCTGCATTCATCTGCCTCATATTCTCTTGTTAGATATTAGAAGTGTGGGTTCATATCAACAATCTTTATAAAGCTTGGGAGATTTGTTCAGGGTCTCAGAAGGTATTACTCATTCCCAGTGTTTGTGAAGAAATAAATGTAGGGGCTGCGAGATATTCAGTGGGAGAAGGCTCCTGCTGCCAACGCCAGTGCCTTGAGTTCAATTCCCAGAACCCATGTGGCAGAGGAACAAGCTGACTTGTACATGTCCTCTGATTCCCCTGTCTGTCCATCTGTTGGTCTGTCTGTCTCTTTCACTAAATAAAAATGTAAAAAATAAAAAAAGGAAAGTGAACATAGATTTGCAGTGACACCGTTGTGACGATTCTGTGCTAGAATACCAGTCCTGTACAGTTCCACATGAAGCCTTTCTTCTGTACTCTATATTGATTGCATTACCTTCAAGATGAAACTTATAATTCAAGCTAGGAGTATTTCTATAGTTCATAGTTTTTATTTTTTCTGGCAAAGTGGTGCTTTCTACTCGTGACTAACATAATTAAAGTGCTTGTCACTGGAAAAATCAGTAGGATGAAGTCACTGATGGTGTTAATACAATTGAACACATTTTGTCATATATCATCAAAACTAAAATGATAGTATCATATCACATTTATTAAACACTTAGAGGTGCCAAGTCCATTTTTAATGTCAAATAATTCATAATTCTATCCCCTGAGGTTTGTAGTACCGTATAAAAGTGGGTTTTCTTATATTATACAGGTTTATATTTGTAAAGTGGTCATAGTTAGGATGGATTTAACAGTCATCTGCAATATAAATACTATATATACATATACAGTATATATACTGCCTATTATTGTCTAGGGTAAGTTATGTGAAACTCACTTACTCCTAGTCTCCCTCTATATATGGTTCCAGGACTAAAGACAGCACTGTAGAATAGATTCTACAATGTAGGCAGAGACAAGGAGGTGTAAAACTCTGGGTATTAATTAATTGGAGAGCCTCAAGAGACACTTCATAGAGGAGGGGAAACTTGATGTAGAC